>NC_051173.1:13136364-14431364 GCF_013339725.1 Rhipicephalus microplus
GCACCCTATAGCAGCATTTTTCTTATTTTGTTGAACTGGTCGCCATAGAGAAGTTGAGGTATATGTTACCTCCCTTGCTCCATTTCTATAATTTCTCGATCGAAAGTGTGCACAAAAAAAAAAAGAAACACCCTGCCCTCCCTCCCCCTAAAAAAAGATGAGCAAGAAAGTAAGGTATAGCATACTGAAAAAAAGTTAACGTGGTGATGTGCAGTTTTCTTGCAGAAGTTTCTCATTGCAATAAAGCGATCGCACGTTCACATTTCTGGTTGTGTCCACAGTATATGAACTAACACATCATTCTGTATATAGCAGCCCATATGCAATGCAGGTTTTTCAAAATTATGGTACGTGGCATTATCGCATAGAATTCGCTCCGAAACAACAAATACGTAGCCAGTCTGCATGGCGCGTAAAATTTTGTCCTAAGATCAAGTGCTGGAAATGAAGTGGGTGACCACGGATGATAACCTCTTTCCGAGAGGTTGCTTTCTTGACGTGCCCAGGCCGACCGAGCTCTACAGACTATTATGCACCAAACAGACATTGTCATCTATTTATAGAAGAATTAGTTTTTTCGTGTTTACTTATGCCTGTCTAAGCCATTGTCTTTATTTCCTTACTTCCCTCTCTCCTTTCCTCTTCCAATCTTCCTTACCTTCGTCTCGTCCCTCCTCTCGAAGGAGTAAGCAGGCGTTATGCCCCACTAGGTGGCAGTTGTCAGCTTGCTCTCCCCCTCTTTTTTCTGTGTTCTTGTGTATCTATCTGTGTGTGTAAATCAAATCAATAAATAAACAAATAAATATATAAACAAACTCGGGTAGATGGCCGCTTCAGACATCGGGCGCTGACAGCAGATCTGTGGCACTTCCAGTGCGTGTGAGTTCCGCTTACGCGTGAGCAGGGCTCTAACAAAGGGAACAAAATAATGAATGCGTCGTTGCCAAAAATGAAAGCTTTCGATTGCCAACACAGTCCATAATATATATATATATATATATATATATATATATATATATATATATATATATATATATATATATATATATATATATATATATATATATATATATATATGGGATATGGCACAACGGGAGCGTTGTCAACAAGGATAAATATATTTATTTCCCAACAGTTTCGGGAGGGGTCCTCCCTTCATCAGGGGATGAGTTATACGGAGATGAATTTCCAAACTTCGTTGCTACCGCGTCCCTCTCGCCTTGAAACTTGTTTGCGAGAGTGAGAGGGAACTAAAAAAAGGAAAGAAAAACCTTTTGTCCATCATCCGGTAGATTCAATGAATTTGAACTGTACCAACCCCTCGATAACTTTGCGCGTAATCTCCGCCTCCGTGAATACTTTCATGATCGCAAGGACTGTACGGACAAAGATAGAGTGATTGGTGGTGACAAATCATGGTGTCCGGGTGAGCAGAGGGACAAACACCTCGATATGTATATATGAGCAGTTCAAAAAGATATCATCAGAGCGTATGAAAAAAATTGGCCATTTCGAAACAACATATCAAAGTCAGAACGAAGGGCACTGGATGAACTACGAAAAAACACTGGAATTACTATCAAACCAGCTGATAAAGGGGGCTGCATAGTAATTCTAAACACGTCGGACTACTTAAAGGAAGGGGAACGACAGCTATCAGACACAAAATTCTACAAAGAACTTCCAACTGACCCGACTCCCGAATTTGAAAGGGAGATAAAAGTAACCCTAAACAATCTCCGCCGGGACGAGAAAATTAGCGGCAAAATGTTAAAAGCAATGTTACCGGCCCATTCTGTTCCCGGTCGATTCTATTTGCTCCCCAAAATACACAAGGCAGGTAATCCAGGACGTCCGATAGTATCCAGTAACAGCACATCAACAGAAAATATATCAGAATTCATCAATTCCTTAATAAAAAACATCCCCCCAAATTTTCCCTATTACCTAAAGGACACAAACCACTTCATCTGCGAAACTTCAAGTCTCGACATCCCAGGCGGCAGTTTTCTGGTGACCATGGACGTCTGCTTACTGTACACCAACATACCCCACCATGATAGAATATCGGCTATGGTTTCCGAATATGTAAAATCTGACTCATCAACTAGTGTAAGTGGCGAGGTACTGTTTACACTTCTTGAACTTGTACTAGATTATAACCATTTTGAGTTCAATGGCAAGCATTTCCTTCAGGTCAGTGGCACTGCAATGGGCACGAAAATGGCCCCATACTTCGCGAGCACCTTTATGGCTTCACTTGAAATCCCATTCATTGAGGGACGCACCTTGAAACCTTTCTACTACAGAAGATACTTAGACGATATTTTTATGATATGGAACCATGATGAGGGAAGTCTTTTCCGCTTCATAGAGGATTTTAACAAGTGCCACCCGTCAATAAAATTCACGCACAAAATTTCCAAAACTAGCATTAACTTTTTGGACGTCACTGTCATGGTCGAAAATGACCGCTTGTCAACGAACCTTTACAAAAATCCTACAGACCATCAAATGTACCTACATTTCAACAGCAGCCACCCAAAGCATTGCAAAACGGGTATTCCATATTCTCAGGCCTACCGGTACCGAAGAATATGCACCGATATGCGGGAATTTGACAGACACGCGGAACACCTAAAGCATTCCTTATTGAAACAAAATTATCCGGAAGACATTATTGACGTCCATACTACGTGCTCGAACGTGAACATGAATGATATTATTAAGGGACCAAACAGAGTATCTAAAACGACTTCCCAAACGAACCTTGTACTAACTTACTCCTCATCAGCGCCACGAATCAACAACATACTGTCCCGCCATTTCAACATAATCAGGCAAAGCAAACGACTAACTTCTATCTTTGCGAAGCCACCTCACGTGGTGTACCGCCGGGATAAAAATCTGAAGGACATTCTTGTCAGAGCAAAAACAACCACCCCCAAATTTCAATCAGGGTGCCATCCCTGCGGAAAAGCTCGATGCAAGGTATGCCCACAGATGGTCACAACACGTAAATCCAAAGTGAATTTCTCGGATTTCAAAGTCTGCATAACTGAAAGCCTTAATTGTGACTCCAGTAACGTAATATACATGCTACATTGCAACATCTGCGGACAAGAATATATCGGCCAAACAGACACGCCATTTCGGCTGTGGTTCAATAATCACCGGTACCACGCCACTTCACTGCCGAAGCCACCTTTATCTAGAAATCTGCGCCTGCCAAACCACAGTTTTGAAAATATCAGCGTAACTCTTTTGCAGTCCGGTTTCTCAAACAGACACGAGCGCGAACAGCGTGAGGCACATTTTATTTTCAAATTTCGGACATTAGTAGCCGGCATCAACGAGGACCCCGGAAAACTCAACTGCCTCCGAGAAGTAAGCCAGGAGGAAATCGGTGACAAAGATTGGTAGCTGGAGACTATGCTTTTTTCTGACGGACTCGTACGTGTACACTGTCCTCTTTTCTTTTTCGTTTTTTTCTTCCTTTTTTCTTTTCTTCCTTTTTTTCTTTTTTTTTTCCACATGCACATACAAAGTGTTTTCGTTCGCCTACCACTTGATGACCATTGAAGGGAAACAGACGAAGATTAAAGGTAAAAAGAGCCGACCGACCAATTAACGGGAACCCCTTCCTTTACGCACGCCGCATGCCGACCGACCCATTACGGGGAAACCCTTTCTTTACGCACGCCATCACGGACCCTCCCGGCACCGCGGCGACAATCTTGGGTGGCCCGACACACGTCGAGAACTGAAGTGCACGTGATAAGAAACGTATGTGGACGTACACGGACAGTTGGTTTCGTTCTCAGTGTTGACAGTGGTTCTTCCTCTTGTTTACTTTCTTTCTTTTCTTTCTTTTTCTTTTTCCCCCCTTTTTGTTTTTTTGTTTTCTTTCCTTTTTTTAGTTCCCTCTCACTCTCGCAAACATGTTTCAAGGCGAGAGGGACGCGGCAGCAACGAAGTTTGGAAATTCATGTCAGTATAACTTATCCCCTGATGAAGGGAGGACCCCTCCTGAAACTGTTGGGAAATAAATATATTTATCCTTGTTGACAACGCTCCCGTTGTGCCATATCCCATACTTTCACGAAGACTAACTGGCCCATTGAATTATTACTTTCACTATATATATATATATATATATATATATATATATATATATATATATATATATATATATATATATATATATATATATATTGAAACGAAGATGCGCGAGCCTACGGGGCGCGGAAGAAGAAGAAGAGTAGTGGAGCGGCGCCTGGACTGTGTGGTTGGGTGGAAGCGTTCTTGGCCTGCCTCAGAAGTACGCTGCTATTTCACAACGCCTTTTCATCTCATCTGTAAATAAACACAGTCACTCGCAACAGTTTGGTGGAAGGTGCCGGGTACATCGATCTGGACGACCCAGCTCTACCGATTTTGCGACGGAGCAGACGCTTGGCAGGCTTGCCACCGCAGCTACCAGACATGGAGGACGCGGGAGCAGGCCATAACAACCTCGTTGCTGATGAGCAACACGCTCACCCGCCAGGACAAGATCGCTGCGGCATGCCGGAACGTCAGCCGAGGACCTTTTCGGGGCAGCCGGATGACGATGTTGACGACTGGCTCAAGCACTACCAAAGAGTGAGTCGCAGCAACCGCTGGAGCACTGCTAAGCAGCTCGAGAACGTGGTGTTTTTTCTCGTCGGCACCGCGTCTCTTTGGTTCGACAACCATGAGAGTGCATTGACCACATGGGACATTTTCGTGGACAAGTTGAAGAGGTGTTTTGGTGACTCAACAGCTAAGGTCAAGCAGGCGGAGCAAACGCTTTCACGCAGAGCTCAGTTACCTGGCGAAACATGCACCACCTACATCAAGGCCGTCTTGAAGCTTTGCGGAATTGTGAGTGCGACCATGTGTGACGAAGATAAGGTAGGTCATCTCCTCAAGGGAATCGCGGAAGACGTGTACAATTTCCTTATCACTAAGGAAGACTTACACACACCTTCCGACTTAAGGAGACACTGCCGAGCGTTTGAAACCCTAAAAAGGAGGAGAGTCCTACCAAAATTTGGACGTCTTGACAACGTGCCCACGATTGCAAGTGTCAACCTTCCATCGCAGGACGAGATCTCTTCTCTTATAAGACGAGTGGTTAAGGAAGAACTTGCTCAACTGCAAGCTGTGGACACCGCTAGTGTCTGCCATCAGTGTGCATTCGACCAACGGCCCCGTGAACCACTGGTACCTCGGATGCGACAGAGCTACTTTGAGCCTCGCCCGAATTACACCGATAGGTTCGAACGGAGGAGTGAACGACCACTCGGAAACCAGGAACGCAGGCAAGCGGCGTCACAGCGATTCACTCCTCGACCACCATCGCCCGGCTTTTATCAACCGACGAGGTTTACTTCGCCGGGGACGACTAGACGCGACACCCGTACTTGCTACAACTGCGGGCTACCTGGACACATCGCTAGGTACTGCTACCGTCACCAGCAGCGAGCTCCACGTTTCAACGTGTACACGCCCTATGTACCTGCTGGCGAGTCTCGACCATTTCAGGGCTCTTTCCAACAGCAACACGCAGCACGTGCTGACTCGCCTTGCTCCGACCGCAGCGTTACCCCACCACCAGCACGCCAACAGCGATCCCCGTCTCCGCGTCGCCGCTCGGGGACGCCACCACCACTGGGAAACTAACTGGTGCGACCAATGGGGGCGAGGCCGCAAAATCATCTTCCGCAAGACCCCCTTGTGTTGTAATGGTTGAGAACAAAGTGAGTGTTTTTGTAGACAATGTGAGTACTGTTGCACTAGTTGATACCGGTGCTGCCGTTTCCATAATGAGCATGTCTTTTAAAAATCGCCTAGGGACGAAAGTAATGTTTGCTTGGAATCGGAGTGCTACGTTCCGCGGCGTAGGGGGAGAAACGTTGAGCCCGGTTGGAGTTTGTTCTGTTTTACTTTCTATAGGAAATCAAACGTTTTGAGCGGAACTAACGGTGCTTGCACAAGCGACCCATGACGTCATTCTAGGTATAGATTTTTTGCGGGAATGTGGTGCAACTCTAGATTGTGGTAGTGGTGGGATTATTTTTCGTCCCGTGTTGCCGCCTCCATTGACAAAAGATACCGTTGATAACTGCTTGGAAGTGTTTTCCGTGTCTGAAGACGTCTGCTTGGCCCCACATACCGCAATGTTTGTGCGTGTAAACTCTTCGCGTTCTTGTGCGGGTTCTTACTATGGTTTAGCCGAGCCGAACTTCAGTAACACCCTTAAGAAAAACGTTATTGTGCCTCGTTGCCTCGTGCTCATCGTCGATGGTTGTGCCGATTTGTGGACTGTTGTGAACGTTTCCGCGCAGCCCATATATCTGCCTGCAGGACTTAAATTGGCAAGCTTTCAAGAGCAAAGTACTCTTACCATACGGTCACTCCAACTGTCGGTGAATGTAAAGAAACCCCACGCCAACTCGTACCGCAACTATTCTGCCAGCATTGACCGTATGATTAACAAGTCACTTCCATCAACTGAACGGTCGCTGCTGCAGGAGGTGATCACACGCTACGCCTCAGTCTTTGACTTTGCCCAAGACGAGACGTCTACCGTTACGCCACCGTCTTCACGTACGCAACACCGCATCTATACAGGCCAAGCACCACCAATACGCCAGAAGCCCTATCGTGTCTCGCCTTCCGAAAGGAAAGTCATCGCTGAGCAAGTTGAAGACATGCTAAAGAAGGGCGTCATACAAGAATCGTGCAGTCCATGGGCAGCTCCTGTCATTCTAGTGAGGAAAAAGGATAATTCATGGAGATTCTGCGTAGACTATCGTCGCCTAAATGCCATCACGAAAAAAGACGTCTACCCTTTGCCACGTATAGACGACGCCGTGAACTGCCTGCATTCTGCCTCCTATTTTTCTTCTGTTGACTTGCGTTCTGGGTATTGGCAAATTCCTATGCATCCCTCAGATAAAGAGAAGACGGCCTTCGTAACACCAGACGGTCTCTTTGAGTTCAACGTTATGTCCTTTGGTTTGTGCAATGCTCCAGCGACATTCGAGAGATTTATGGATACAGTACTCCGTGGACTAAAATGGGAAATTTGCATGTGCTATTTAGATTACGTGATTATCTACGGCAAGACTTTTCAAGAGCATAACCACCGCTTGTCGCTTGTGTTTGAATGCTTACGCGAAGCTGGCCTTGTTTTAAACTCAAAGAAGTGTCATTTTGGAGAACGTCAAGCCCTCGTATTAGGCTTTCTCGTGGATAAAGAAGGCGTGCGACCAGACCCACAGAAGACCGCAGTGGTTCGCAACTTTGAACCACCACGAACAGTGAAGGACCTGCGAAGTTTTCTGGGTCTGTGCTCATATTTCCGCCGGTTTATTAAGAACTTCGCACAACTTGCCTCCCCACTGACGTCCCTTCTTCATAAAGACACACCGTACTTGTGGGATGATAAATGTGAGGCTGCATTTCAATAGCTGAAGTTTTTATTGACTTCAGGACCCATCCTAAAGCATTTTGATCCTGATGCTTTGACTGAACTTCATACTGATGCTAGTGGGCTAGGTGTTGGTGCTGTGCTGGTCCAACTCTGCAACAGTCGCCAGCATGTCGTAGCATATGCCAGTCGGACACTGACCAGAGCAGAGACGAACTACACCGTCACCGAGCTCGAGTGCTTAGCAGTCGTCTTCGCCATTCAGAAGTTCCGAACGTATCTACATGGCCGCGAGTTCACAATAGTGACCGATCACCACTCACTATGCTGGCTTGTGGGACTTCGTGACCCGCCTGGCCGGCTGGCTCGTTGGGCGTTGCGCCTCCAAGAGTACAGCTTTGCTGTTACCTATAAGAGCGGACGGTGTCACACAGATGCCGACTGCTTATCCCGCCTTCCTTCAGTACACACCAAGGCTGACGACAATGACATTGATGACTATTTAGTTTCTGTCTCGTCCGACTTTCCAGATACCAGCAGCTTCAAACGTGAGCAGCAGCGCGACCCTACTCTGAAACCTTTGCTCGAAGCTGCACATAACTCCGTCGACAAGCACTTTAAAATTTCAAATGGCTTGCTGTATAAAAGAAACTATTCAGCCGATGGCCTCCCGTTGCTTCTAGTGGTGCCGGAAAGCCTGCGCCAGGTCGTCCTTCGTTCTGCGCACGATGACATAACATCCGGTCATCTCGGTTTCACACGTACGCTGCATCGACTACGTGAGAGGTTCTACTGGCCAAAAATGTGGAAGAACACAAAACAGAACGTCACCAGCTGCGCTATATGTCAGCGCCACAAGCCATCCACCACTGCCCCGGCGGGTTATTTGCAGCCCATCCCTCCACCGACATCCCCTTTTGAAAAAGTCGGCATTGACTTGCTCGGACCCCTTCCTAAGACTCCATCGGGCCACCGATATGTTATAGTGTGCGTGGATTATTTAACGCGTTATACGGAAACGGACGCACTGACATCGGCCACAGCAACCGCTGTTTCTTCTTTTCTGTTACAACGGGTCATACTGCGTCACGGTGCTCCACGGGTTGTCATCAGTGACCGTGGACGACAATTTATGGCCGATGTGGTTGAAGAAATTTTGCGCCTCTGTGGCTCCTCTTATCGCCACTCCGCCCCTTACCATCCGCAAACTAACGGTCTCACTGAGAGAACAAATCGAACTCTCACGAATATGTTATCGATGTACGTTGATGCTGACCACAGGAACTGGGACGCCGTCTTACCGTTTGTTACTTACGCGTATAACACCTCCAAGCATGAAGTTACTGGACATTCACCCTTCTTTCTGCTTTACGCACGAAATCCACAGAGTTTTCTGGACACTCTATTACTTTTCTCGCATCAGGAAGATCTGTCCATCGCTCAGACGTTGTGTCGTGCTGAAGAAGCACGTCAACTAGCGCGCCTTCGAACATTGTCTTCGCAAGAACACAGCAAGAGTCGCTACGATGCCAAGCATATTCCCGTAGAGTTTTCTCCTGGTGACTACGTGTGGCTGTGGACTCCTGTTCGTAGAAAAGGATTGTACCGGAAGTTTCTAGCAAACTATTCCGGCCCATTCGTGATAGTCACTCGTCTCAGTGACGTAAATTACGTTGTCGCCCGAGTCACAGCCAATAACCGGCGTTCGCGCACTACGCAAGTTGTTCACGTAGCCCACCTCAAACGGTACCATCATAGGCCTATTTAACTCGCTCGGCGAGCTTCGTCTGCCGCCGGGGGGAAATGAAACGAAGATGCGCGAGCCTACGGGGCGCGGAAGAAGAAGAAGAGTAGTGGAGCGGCGCCTGGACTGTGTGGTTGGGTGGAAGCGTTCTTGGCCTGCCTCAGAAGTACGCTGCTATTTCACAACGCCTTTTCACCTCATCTGTAAATAAACAGTCACTCGCAACAATATATATATATATATATATATATATATATATATATATATATATATATATATATATATATATATATATATATATCACCCATTCACTCACTTGTCTTCATATTTACATTACAATTTCGTCTAATATCTTCCCCTATACTTTCCTTGGCATTATTGTCTATTAGATCTCATTAATATTGTGTAAAAACACAGAAAAACGAGCCGTTAAGTATACACTTACTTCTTTAATTCATTAGCGAGGTTCTCGTACTGTCAGACAAAGTGCCTTCAGATTGTATACGAGGGACTATTGGTCAGCTGCCTACTCGTAATAATTTCACGTACTACGTGACGCCAAACAGGCTCAAAAGAGTGTGCCACACTCACAGCCATAGCTACTGGTGGCGCTGACTGACACTCCCACGTTTAATTGATATATAAACCCAATAGAGTGGCTGGGGGGATAGCGGTCGTGGTAGCTCAGTGGTAAAGCATCGAACGCGTCATTCTAAGGTCACAGGTTTGGATCCTGCCCACGGCAAGTTATCTTTCGACCCACTTTTTTTCATAATTACATTACAATTTGGTCTGATATCTTCCCCTATACTTTCCTTGGCATTATTGTCTGTTAGATCTCATTATTATTGTGTACAAACACAGAAAAACGAGCCCTTAAGTATACACTTCTCTTTCCTTAATATATATATATATATATATATATATATATATATATATATATATATATATATATATATATATATATATATATATCCTGAAGAAGTTTTTTCAATGCTTCATACATACTTAGGAAGAAAACAGACAGAACCTAATGTTTGGGATGACGAGTATATAATTCATCGAAATCACAAATGGTGACCGTTCTCTTTTCTTGTTTCTCCTCGGAACACACCCACTCGATATTCCTATTCCATTCCATTCATTCATTAGTTTATAAGTTGTTCAACGTTGAATATGATGAAAACGATTAATCCTCCAGCCCTCTTTTTTATCTTTTATGCTCTTTCTCCATAGGACCATTGCAGAGAAGCACACAGTACAGCTAAGGCAGCTGATGCTTTCATCCGCTCTTATTATTTTCTGTAGATGATTTGTATGTCAGTGATGTCATTTCCATCTCATGCAAGAATAAGTAGGTTAACCTTTATTTAGATTTTATTACTGCTGACCCAACATGTCTATTAGACACATCTATTTTTTTCTATTTCAATGCGATCCCCGATACGTTTACAAAGGCGACAGCTCCAACAATAAGCCATCTTGGCAATAATTTTGATCTCTTCGATTCGTTTGTCAGAAGATTGTAATCTGAGCTTAGTGGAACAGTGTAAGCTTCATGTGGTTCCATTTCTATTGTTCGTAGCTCTCGCGAGTTCTGGCTTCGCTTCAGGTCCAGCCACTCACATACCTTGCGGCACATAACAGTAAAGCGTTCTTGAAAACTTGTATAGCGATACAGCTTTTCTTGCTTCATTCTCATCGCCATTCCGTTTGAATGGACAGCCATCAACCATGTAGTCTTTTCGCCATTTTCCCAATACACACACAAAAAGCATACGAAAGCATTTTTCTCCCATACACACACAAACAAATAATGCTTTGTTATGAAGTAGAAATATGACCTGCGTATTGCCTCGGGTCAGTGCTCCCATAGGTTAGTGACACAGAGATCTTTTGGAGTGGGAGTCTTGTGCCGTCCAATCGCTTCCACATTTATGTGCTGTTATGCTCTGAAGAAATGTACAGGGTTTCAGCCAGATACGTGCTATTGGAAACCAGACATCACGGTGACTAAAAAAATCTAACTTAGACGACTATTTGAGCTTTTGCAAACAGGCGAATGAATCAGAGAATCACTCACTTCAAGTGAACTGCACCGGCTGTTTTCATCTAATGCGCACGCGTCTGTTTTATTTCGTACTTTACCGTTCTCTGAAGCAAGACGTTCATGAACTCTTAGAGCTATGCGGTAAGCGTAAACGTGTCTTTCGAAGCTCTTTTTTTTAATGCGAGCATTTCTTTGCGTACTGCACGCACTTCTGGCGTATATCTATCTATCTATCTATCTATCTATCTATCTATCTATCTATCTATCTATCTATCTATCTGTCTGTCTGTCTGTCTGTCTGTCTGTCTGTCTGTCTGTCTGTCTGTCTGTCTGTCTGTCTGTCTGTCTGTCTGTCTGTCTGTCTGTTGTGATGATTATGACGAGCGCCCATAGGGGCAAAATCGCAGCGCCATATTAACTGAACAAAGAGAAGAAGACTGGTGCAGCGAGTGTGCGTGGCGAGCAGCGGTGGTTGTCGGAAATTTTTGACCCCGTGTCCAGGGTGCTCGCCCCGGCCGAGCGTGACTTGGATGCCAGCAAGACGTCAAGGTGCAAGACATCGACGTAAGCTCGAGCCAGCGAGCTACCCGAGAAGGCGTGTTCCCACCATCGACGCTACCGCCACGGACTCAACGCCACGTGGCCCGGTGCTACGGTCGCCGCAATGACGGTGCGCATGACTATGGTCGTGTAGACTTGGGGTCGTGGGAGTGAAGCACGCTGACCATAACGACATAGACTTTCGTCTCGCGTGGAAGGGTCGTTATATTAGACTTTGCATGTATCATAGTGAAATTTCTTCATATGTGTTTTGTCCTCGTCCCATACAAAAAACGTCTTCGTGTCATCAGGTTCTCTTGAGTGCGTTCCCGATGACCTGAGACTATTGATTAAACTGCTCTTACTATCTATCTATCCATCTATCTATCTATCTATCTATCTATCTATCTGTCTATCTATCTATCTATCTATCTATCTATCTATCTATCTATCTATCTATCTATCTATCTATCTATCTATCTATCTATCTATCTATCTATCTATCTATCTATCTATCTATCTATCTATCTATCTATCTATCTATCTATCTATCTATCTATCTGTCTGTCTGTCTGTCTGTCTGTCTGTCTGTCTGTCTGTCTGTCTGTCTGTCTGTCTGTCTGTCTGTCTGTCTGTCTAGCCGCTAACCTTTAGCTCTCCTTGCTGTTTCAATAATGATATTGATACCAAACTTGGTGTTGCATAACCTGACTGCATCACGGGCATAAGTGAGTTGTCATAACATGAAAATTATGAGATGCACTTCTTAATTGTCATTGTTTACATACAATGGTCTTGTTACTCTTGCGGTGGTTTGTTCACATGACATATTGTAAATGTGGTATGGTATGACGTGACTGAATGGTGAGCATAAGTGACAGACGCTAACGTGGATATCACGATATGCATATCATGACTACACGCCACGCTCATGGTGCGCTCGCGGCCGTTTCGCTAGCTTCACACATACCAAACTTGGTATTACGCGACGTGAATGGATGACGAAAGTATGTGACTGGTGCAAACATGATAATCATTAGATGCATGTCATGTAGGAACATGACTCAATGCCACGCTCATGACACGCCTGCGGCCGTTTTGCTGGCTTCATATATACCAAATATGGTATAACGTGACGTGAATAGACGACAAAGGTAAATGACACGTCCAAACATGATAATCACTGGCATACATCTCATGTAAAACAAGATTAAATGGTACTCTCATAGTGAGCTCGATGTCGTTTCTCTACTTATACATGTACCGAATTCGGTGTGATGTGACGTCTATGGATGACGAAGGTATATGAATGGTGCAAGCATGATAATCACTGTTTGCGTGTAATGTAAGAACATGAGAACATACCAAGCTCACGATGCGCTTGAGGCCACTTAGTTAGCTTCACACACACCAAATTTGGCATTACGTCACGTGAATGGACGACTAAGGTCGTCCATTCACGTCACGTCCGTCATTCAGAGACACGTCCAAACATGGCAATCATGATATATGAGGGTCAAGTAAAACATGACTACAAGCTACAATCCTAGCGCGCTCACAGGCATTTCGCTAGCTCTCCTTATATCAAATTTGATATCACGGGACGTGAATGGACGATAATAGTGAACGACACGTCGAAACATAATAAACATGACATGCGTTTCATGTAAGATATGACTACACGCTACGCTCATAGCATGCTCGCGGCCATTTCTCTAGCTCCACATATATCAAATACGGTATCACGGGACGTGAATTGACGGAATAGACGACGAAGGTAAATGACATGACAATTATGACATGGAAGTCGTGTACGGCACAATTTACGTCCGCCTCATAACGTTTTTATCATTTTAAAGTGACCTATCAACCTTTATCTTTCGTGCTTCGCATATCAATTACCACTGTACGTGGATCCCAACATTTTTTGGTCTTCGTAAGCTAATAAGTCAGCCATATTAACTGCAGTGAGCCTGTATGGAATAATTCGTGAGCAGACGCCTTGAAGGCGGTGAAGAGATGAGACGACGAGGAGTAATACATATGGAGAGGCTAATCACCCCCCTACCCTATTGACTTTCGGGTTTTGTAGCCTCCCCAGTGCTGAAGGGAACTTCTGGAACATAGTCTAAAGACCCAAAACAACGCTTAGTGGCGCTGCAACTCTGGACAGGCATTGTGCTGATAAATTATGCTGATAAAGACATTGGGTCCGAAGTCTAAGGAGACTTTGAGAGAGGCAGTGAGCAAAATAGTAATCGATGGTGAAGTCCCCGATGGATGGAAACTTAGCAGGATGAGCATGACCTATAAAAGGAAGGGGGACAAAGCTGACATAAACAACATCCGTCCTATAACAGTGACATCAGTGGTCGACAGACTGGCGATGCAGGTTATGAAGGAAAGAGACTGCAGGCGTGGATAGAGGATAAGGGGGTGCAGGGGGAACTGCAGAATGGGTCTCGCAAACACAGTAGGTTGGAAAACAATCTGTTCTCACTGACACAGTGCATCTAAATAGCAGGAAAGGAACACAGGCCCCTGTGGCTTGCATTCTTGGATATCAAGGGAGCGTTTGATAGCGTGGTTCAAGGGGGCTTGTGGGGAATACTGGACACACTAGGTGTAACAGGTGGAGTCACTAATATTTTAAGAGATATCTATAAAGGTAACAAGGTAGCTTTAAAATGGGAAAAACAGGTCTCCAAGCCCGCAAAGGTGAAACGGGGGCTTAGGCAGGGGTGTCCTCTGTCATCCCTTGTTATTTATGATGTACCTACAAGGATTAGAGGCCAAATTAGAGGAAGTCGACTTGGCTGCAACCTCTCTTTTGTCAAACAAGGAAAACTTGTTGAACAGGCACTACCAGCATAGTTGTACGCAGATGATATAGTACTAATGGATGACAACAAGGAAGATTTGCAGAGATTGATGGACATCTGCGGTAACGAGGGAGGTAGGTTGAACTTCAGACTCAGTAAGGAAAAATCAGTAGTCATGATTTTTAATGATACTGAAGGTAGTGAGCTTAGAATACAGAAGGTCACACTAGAGATAACAGATAGATACAAATATCTGGGCGTATGGATAAGCAATGGGCCGAGTACCTAAGGGAACACGAAATATACCTGATGACTAAAGGTAACACGAATGCAGCAGTGACGAAAAACAGAGCACTGTGGAATTACAATAGGTATGATGTTGTGAGAGGAATATGAAAGGGGTCATGGTTTCTGGTCTGACGTTCGGCAATGCGGTCTTGTGCATAAGATCAGAAGTTCAAGCAAGATTAGAAATTAAGCAGCGTGGAATAGGTAAGCTTGCCTTACGAGCTCACGGGAATACACCAAATCAGGTAATACAAAGGAAATGGGATAGATATCATTTGAGGACAGGGAAGCTAGCAGCAAGATAAAATTTGAGAAGTGATTGAGAGAAAAGGGGGAGGAGCGTTGGGCTAGGAAGGTATTCAGCTACTTGTACTTCAAGAATGTCTATACACAATGGAGGAAGTGAACCAGGAAACTTACGGGTAAATACTTGGAAAAGAACAGGGGGCCAAACCAAAAACGAACTATCGGTTAAGAAGAATGTGAAGGAAATGGAGACCGACATGTCGTGAATTGGCATGATTAAAAAGTCTGCAATAGAGATCTATCGAACTTTTAAGCCGCAAATTGCCAAGGAAAGGATCTATGATAATACTCGGGGTAGTTCTCTACCCCGAGTATTATCAGGACGGGAGTATTGCAAACCTCCCGGACGGGAGACCAGGACGGGAGTATTGCAAACCAAGACAAATCGGGCCAAATACGAAGGGAGAGACACGGTATGCAGTGCGTGTGGAGAGGAGGAGGGAATTGCCGAACACTTGATAATATTCTGTAAAGGGCTTCACCCTATAGTTCAGGATGATGGCGCAGAGTTTTTCAAAGCACTGATGTTTAGGGACAGGGAGGGCAAAATAGACTTTAAGCAGGTAGAAAACCTAGAAGGAGATTATCTGGTTGGTGGCTAAAGTCAAGGCACGAGTGAAAACTAAACCCTTCACTGCAAAGTACAAGTCCTCAACCTCACTATTTAAAGGAAAAAAATAAATCTATTTTTTAATTCACTAAGTATTACTGCTTGGTGGCGTTAGCCACCACCCGATCTAAAGGATACACACATATAAATTCATCCATTCATCCACCAGCAGCGTCATTTCTGGCCTAAAAATAAAACTAGCGGATTGTACGCCACGCATTTCCCCTAATTTCCACCGTGCTGTCGTTTGCTTCCGTGCACGTGCAGGGCTCTTGCGTTGCACTTAGGGCGCGACGCACCGCTTCAGAAAAATCTCACAGCTTGACAGGCACATCGAAAAGTGAACGTAGTCAAACCAGAAAAGTTTGTTAATCACATGTACGTTGTATCGCAGACCACAACGACACCAGACTTAACGCTAAATGCATGCCTCAAGTCCGCAACACTTTGGTGTATGGCAAGTCGAGGTAAGCTTGCTTCTGTAATATGTTAAATGTAACTGATAGTTTATATTCAGTGCGAAATGCAGCCACCCACGTGATTGATGCTCTACGTTGTCGGCAATGGAAAACATGGTTGCTGCTCTGATGTCCATGCTGGCAGTAGCAGATGCGTAGTCTCGTGAATGAACTCTCGCGGCGTGCGAAAACGAAAGAAACAATGATGACACGGCCATGGTACAAAAAACATTATAAGTTTAGAGTCATGCCCTCCGTACCGCTGGAGCTACCCGCAAATGAACTGCAAAGAAGCTAGCTTAGCATTAACCACTGCGAAGCAAGTTCAACTGCTACCTTCGTTTTTAGGGGCGAAGCTCTTTATAGCGGCACTCGTTCGTCCTTCGTATTGTGTAACCAGTCTTACATTTTGACCTCCAAGGTGGTGCCGGTGAGAGATTTCTTCTGTGCGCTGTTGAATATTAAAAAAATTTGCAGCATGCGTGTTAACTAAAAGCCGAATTCTCCTGTCTCTTATTCCCCCATGGCAGCCATTGGCATGTACATTGAGCAGTACCCGAGAAGAAAGGGTTGCTACGTTATTCTCGCTGGGCATAACCTCCTTGGTTTTAGAAAGGTTTAGTGAGCGTTGGGCCGCAGTGCCATGAATACAGTGAACTAGTGGTGGTTAACTCGAGGTGGTTAAACCCGGGGTGCTTAAAGGTGGGAAGTAGATACGAAGCGCCAGCCGTTAGAAAGTGTGCGTGTGCCACCTCTCGTTTAGTCCTTGGAATGTCCGCTGGATGGCGGTGCTTCTATACTGGGAATATATGATGAAAAGATGCGAGATGGTGGTGCTTGGAGTGTTCAATAGATGGACGAACGGACACACAGACAGATGCATGGGCGGGCTCACGGATGGCTGCACCGACGGATGGACGCAAGAACGGACGCAGGGGCGGATGCATGGACGAACGCAGGGACGGACGCACAGATGCACGTGCGGACGCACGAACGGACACACGCACGGACGGGCGAATGGGCGCACGGACGGCCACACAGACGGACGCATGGACGGACGGATGCTTCGCCCCACTCTCTATCATTCACTCCGTGGATATGCTGCCATTTTTTTACTCTCTTTAGGGGCGAAACTTCTGAAGACGTGGTCGTGCGTCCCCTGTATGTAGTAGCCACTTCTCGTTTAATTTTTGGAATGTCTGTTGGATGACGGTACTTGTATATGATGACTATATGATGAAAACATGCGAGACGGTGCTACTTCGAGTGTTCACTAGACGCACGGACGGATAACAGACAGACAGACAAATAACAGACCGACGGGGGTGCGGACAGATGGACTGACAGATAGACAGACAGACGGATGGATAGACAGTCAGACAGACGGTGAACGAACAGACAGACTAATGGACATACATACATCCATACATACATACATACATACATACGTACATACGTACATACATACATACATACACACATACATACATACATACATACATACATACATACATACATACATACATACATACATACATACATACATACATACATACATACATACATACATACATACATACATACATATTTTAACGGGATTTATTTGCAGAGCAGAACGCAAAAGGCGAAGCAGTCAGCAGCATCCGACCAAGCGCAGGAAGCACGAGCTTATGCTGATGGCGATGCCCGTGAGGCGCCGAGAAATGCCGCCGAGGCTCATCTTCTTCACTACAATTGCCCTCCGCAGAAAAAGGCGCCATCCTGGCGGATTAGGGAGAAGAAACGACTAATGTGTCATAATATGGCTTGAGGCGAGAGACGTGGACAGTGTCGCGGCCGCGGTAGCGTAGGTCTGTGGATGGGATTATGGGCTCCACAATATAGTTGACGAGTGACGTTTGCTCTACAACGCGGTATGGCCCGATGTATTTGGGAAAAAGTTTTGCGGAGCGGCCAGGTGCGGTAGCAGGTGCCCGAAGCCGTACCAATGAACCAGGTGGAAAGTTGGGAGCCGAACGGTCCCCAGTCTGGCGGGATTGCTGCTGCCACTGGTCCTCGGTAGAAAAAGAGCGGGCAAGCTGGCGGCATTCTTCAGCATGTCGGGCAGCTTCGGACGGAGTTGTACTTTCGGACTCATAAGGTTTATATGAAAGAATAGTGTCTACTGTATTTGGAGGTTCTCGTCCGTACAGAAGAAAGTATGGCGAAAACCCAGTAGTAGCTTGTACGGCAGTATTATGCCCGTAGGTGACGAACGGGAGAGCTTGGTCCCATTTTGAATGATCAGAGGCGATGTACATCGACAGCATATTGCCAAGAGTACGGTTGAAGCGCTCCCTCATGCCATTCGTTTGAGGGTGGTACGCTGTACTTGTGCGGTGCATGATTCGGCATTCGTTGAGTAATGCCTTCAAGGCGTCAGAAAGGAAGGCACGGCCTCTGTCACTTAAGAGCTCGCGAGAGGCACCATGACGCAGAATGAAACGTTGCAACATAAACGCTCCAACGTCACGGGCTGTGGCAGTCGGCAGCGCGGCTGTTTCGGCATAGCGTGTCAGATGGTCTATCGCAACAATTATCCAGCGATTACCAGCTAGAGTTGATGGTACTGGTTCGTAAATGTCAATGCCGACGCGATCAAAAGGTCGACTAGTACAAGGATGAGGTTGTGACGGGTAGACTTTCCCGGGAGGTAACTTTTGTCGTTGGCATTGAGCACACGAGCGAATAAATTTCCGCACGTAGTTATACATGCCACGCCAATAAAATCTCAGTCGAAGCCTAGCGTAAGTCTTGAAGAGGCCTGCGTGGGCGCACTGTGGGTCTACGTGAAAAGCTTCGCAGATAGCAGCTCTAAGATGGCGGGGTATCACAAGGAAACACTTGCGACCGTCAGAAAGGTAGTTGCGTCGATAAAGAAGATTATCCCTTAGGCAAAAAATGCTAGCCTGGCGGCGGAGAGCGCGAGACGGCGAAAGAGTGAGAGGATCAGAAAGAATGCTTATGAGGCCACTGATCCAGGGATCATTTCGTTGTTCCATCGTCATGTTGCGCAAGGCGGATGACGCAAATGCAGGCTCGAGGGAAGAGAGGCAAACACCTTCATCCGATATGGGTGAGCGAGAAAGGGCGTCGGCGTCCGTGTGCTTATGACCTGATCTGTAAATAACGCGTATGTCGTATTCCTGAAGTTTGAGCGCCCAGCGAGCAAGTCGTCCGGAAGGGTCTTTAAGTGTGGATAGCCAACAAAGGGCGTGGTGGTCAGTGACGACGTCGAATGCGTGGCCCACAGGTAGGGGGCAATTTTCCAAACGCCCAAATAATAGCTAAACACTCTTTCTCGGTCACGGAGTAGTTAGCCTCGGCTTTCGTCAAAGTTCGGCTTGCGTAGGTGACGACATATCCATCAAACCTTACCTTTCGTTGCGCAAACACAGCGCCAAGTCTAACACCGCTGGCATCAGTATGAACCTCCGTGGGAGCGGCAGGATCGTAGTGGTGGAAGATGGGTGGTGAAGTTAGCAGGCAGCATAATTTGGTGAACGCATCGCCGCATGCTGGTGACCAGGTGGAAAGGACCTTGTCACCGCTATGAAGGTCCGTAAGGGGCGCTCATACGGAAGCAAAATTTCTAATAAAGCGTCGGAAGTATGACGACAAGCTGACAAAACTTCTAAGTTCCTTCAAGTTCTTTGGCTTCGGAAAATCGGCGACTGCTCGAAGCTTGGCGGAGTCGGGAAGTATGCCGTCCCGCGATACGACGTGGCCATGAATGGTAAGCTGCCGGGCACTAAAACGACACTTCTTGAGGTTGAGTTGAAGGCCGGCTTCGGTGAGGCGTGTGAGAACGTGCTCGAGACGATTTAAATGGGTGTCGAAATCGGTGGAAAAGACAGCTACGTCATCGAGGTAGCATAAACATGTGTTCCACTTGAGGCCTCGTAAAATAGTGTCCATCATTCTTTCAAAAGTGGCTAGAGCGTTACAAAGGCCGAAAGGTATAACGGTAAATTCGTATAATTCATCAGGTGTGACAAATGCTGTTTTCGGTCGGTCAGATGCTTCTATAAGAACTTGCCAGTATCCAGACCGTAAATCTAGCGAAGAGAAGTATTCTGCTCTCTGCAAACAGTCAAGGGCGTCGTCTATTCGCGGTAACGGGTAAACGTCCTTACGGGTGATCTTGTTTAAACGTCGATAGTCCACACATAACCGAATGGAGCCGTCCTTCTTCTTAACAAGAACGACCGGTGACGCCCAGGGACTGTTAGAAGGCTGTACAATACGCCGCTGGAGCATGTCAGCAATTTGGTCGTCAATAACACGGCTCTCCGACGCTGAGATTCGGTAGGGGCGCTGCCGTAGAGGCGTATGGCTTCCTGTGTCAATCTTGTGAGATATGTTTGATGTGCGACTGAGGCCAGAAGCGTGGCTGTCAAAAGAAGTACGAAACTTTTGCAGCAGGTTCACCAACTGGCTTCGTTCTGAAGAAGAGGTTGCGACATCGATGGAGCGGTGGAAAGCGTCAAGGAGTGACTAGTGGCGCTTTTGTTTAAGGTGGCGTTTTTGTTTTCACTCACAGAAAGAAAGCACACTTTCTTCAAAGAAACATTCAAGACATTAATACGCGTGTCGGAAATTCTGTTGGGCCAATGTGGCTTGATGTTCGACGAAAGATAGGGGAGCTACAAAAACCATGAAAGCTTGCAATGCATGCACCCTGCAATATGCCTTAGTAATGCAAGTTCGCATGGAAGAAAAAGCAAGCTCACGCTTTTATGGTCGCACAGGAAGAGAAGCTTCTTTCTGCTACAGAGAAAATGGCCATACTCTAACATATCGCCCCATAACGACGGCGTTTTCAGTTAGAAAATGCGCAGTGGCAAAAAGTGAACACGGCAATAAAACATACCATTCGCCATCCAAAACACTTTCAAATATTTTGTTTTTTATTATTCTTGGGGAGTTATAAAGCCGCAAATTTCGCCAAGCCAGATCACTGCGCTGCTTATACGTGGTCCGCGGTAAATAAGATAAGTTATAGTACAAGGAAGGAGGCCGTTTAAATCAATAAACGCCTCACACAAAAGCAGGAAAAGGCGAGATGCGAGAACGACTGACGACCGAAACACGCACAAGAAATGCCAAAAGGCCAGGTTCCCACGTGGAGGAAGAGCACATCCGGCGGGCTCCGTTCTCTGCCGTGACCGGATCCAGGACTGCGCCTAAAAGGAGTTACGACCGAAATAAAAACGGCCCATTGCTGCGACTAAAACTACGGCGCCAGGCCCAACTTTGAGGGCACGGAGCACTCTGACCAGCTAGGTAGATGTGTTGAAATAGTGGGCGAGCCCGCTGCTAGTGCAGGCCAACTTGGTTTGTCTTATGTACGTGCAAAGCGCCTCTGGCTCCGGATGTCACTCCTAAACATGTTTCCTCTCTACTCGAGCCTTACCGGCCTCTCGCACGCTCTGCGCAATGCACATAAATGTTGTAGGAAGAGAGGAGAGTGATGAGGAAGGGGAAATGAAGGGGCAACACAAGAAGCCGTACCTCTAGAACATGTGTATACGTAACGCAGATGGCCCTCCCTGCACTTAATGGAGCAGCTTGAGCTGCCCGTATACAGGGTACAGATATTGGATACGTGCGCGTGCACCCGAGGGAGCTTGTACATCTTTCTCGTTCAATCCCTGCCACGTGGAAGTCCGGGATGTTAGTGTGTTCACGAGCTCGCGGAAAATGCTCCGAGAGACGGATGGTAGTTTAAGGCGAACGTGTCCCTCGGCGCTACGCTGAACACGCGGGCTGTTGGAGATTATTCAAAGGACCGGTACTTCCGATTTTCTCGGAAAGAAAATGAAAGAAACTGTATACTCGTAACGTTTGAAACAATGCCTATAACTGGTGAGTTTCCTAAATGTAGGTCATGCGAGGTAAGTTTGCCGTCAAAACCATGCAAGATACAAAAACCAGTACGACGTTATATCGCTGGAATGCAAGCGCCAAAGTAATGTTCGTATGCACGTGCGAGAAAGCACGTTCTGATATGCAATGTTTGAAGCACCTATCTATATTGGTATCGCTCTGATGCATTTGAAACCTCTCTACAGCAATAATACGGTTCACTTTCCTATTCTTGCGCAGGTTTCGTGCAATGCTTAGCGGCATGGTCGGGTTGCCCTGACCATGCCGTTAATGTAAAGTTTACCTGGGGAGGTTAACGTGTACGAGTGCACAAGCTAGACTGCTATAAAGAGACGGAAATGTTGTAGGCTCGTGTGCTCAGATTTGGGTGCACGTTAAAGAACCCCAGGGGGTCAAAATTTTTAGAGCCCTCCACTACGGCGTCTCTAATAATCATATAGTGGTTTTGGGACATTCAACCCCACACATCAATCAATGAGCCACTAGACCACCACGGCGGGGCGATGACATCAATAAGCACACACAAAACAATGCTACTCGATATTCGTGTCTTCAATGATCGTAAGTTATGGAGAGAAACAGCACGGGGTGCGCTCCCGAAACCTACGCCAGCGCTTCCGCATACTGCGCTTCAGCAATGCGCGATGCAGAGATTGGTAGCTTGAGCCGGGAACCAACACCGGCGTTCTACGTCCTGAAGGCTTCAGTTTAGCACCCCAAGGCGCGACGTTCGCCCGTCAACATTGTTGCCTTGCTGGTGCTAAGCCTGTGCTATCACTCTTGCTGGTGATAAGCCGGTGCTATCCCACTCGAAGCAGTCGGTGGTGAAGCATTATTGGTGCATGGGAAGCTGCATGGCTTCAACAACGAGCCGTCACGCTCTAACACGAAGCGAAAGGCAAAGATTAAGACCGCGTCGGCGGCTTTTAGGTGCTCACTTGGTCAGGCTTTTTCACTGTGGTCGAGAAGATTTAACCATGGTCTTCAAGACTACGCCAGAGTGAAATCTCTGACGCCATGCTTAAACTACGTCATGCCGCATCACTTCCCAGGAGCATTTACCGACGGCGGCACTATCCCGCTTCGCCAACAGAGAGCACGGAGTGAGAGAGAATATGCAATTGATATAGGGCACCTTGGCACGGAGCCCACAAGTCACCTCAATAACTCAGTTGGTTGAGCACCGGGCAATTTTTTTTTCGCTTCCCATGAAGTTAGAGGTTCGACGCCCATTGGAAAGACGGTAGTCTTTTTTGGGGACCTTCCACGCCAAAATTTTGGTCTGTATGTCTATCTGTCTATCTGTACATTTGTCTGTCCGCGGTAACGATCGCCGGAACAGCACCAAACGATACCTCAAAAGGCTAACCACATCTGCAGCGCCGACCAATATTGCTCAAGTTTCAGCGTTCATACTAGTGCTATTTTTTAATAAAAGGGCAATTATTGCGCATATCTAGAGCACCATAATAGCACGTCGATTTTTTGCATGTTTGCCTTTATACTAGGGAAGGCACACAGAAGTAATTCTAAGGACTGTAGCGTTTATCACGCTGCGCTGACAGTGCAACGTGATGCACAAAAAGGCAAGGGTTTTCAATGCTTTGCTAAGACGACAAGGTGGTGACACCTACCCGTCGCTTTGCGTTCTATACCTTATCGCCTCCGAGACAGGCGCGCATCTTTTTCCGCGGGCGTGCAAGCCTTCCTTCGTTTTCGAAGATAACTGCCAGATGGCGCTCATGTCTAACGTCCCTCGATGCGCTCGTTCGCCTTCGTTGCACGAATCAGACTCTCTGAAGCAGCGCTTCCGTAATATAATTCACCAATTTTCTTGCGCAGAACATCAAATAAAAGTTTCCTTCGATCTCTCCATACGCAAGACTATAGCCTTTCGACGACATTTGCAGTGAAACATACAGATACAGGGCCATTTTTTTCTCATTTTGGTAGTGTTAATTGTACGACGTCATATTTGTGATGAAAATACGTTACCAAAGTGTTAGTGGACCCTGACATGAAACACTTTCGTGTCAAAATTTGCTCTATAGCGACCTGCTATAATAGAATTAAGGGTTCCTAGAGAGAGGTTACATATTTTTTTGGACGACACTTGTCATAGGAGGCTGGTCATTACTTTATTTTGGTGAAAAGAGAGTAATCGATTACGGGTACCAAATTACAAGAAAATCTAATTGAAATATGCAAAACGATACCGATTCGAATAAGTACAATAGAACATATCCAAAAAATATCAAGAAAATGTAATTTATCTCAGAGAATCGATTATAGTTCTAACGTTTATACGGACCACTTTGAATGTAATGAATGAAAACAACTTCATTGTTGAAACAACTTTTTGTCCCTAGCTGTAACCTACTTTACCAACTGAAATTTATAGAACTGAGCCTCTTTTGCATTGCGATAGCAATTATATGAGCACTCCCGGCTGAACCTTGGTACCGCCATTGCCGTTCCCGAAATGCCCCGGATATTTATATGTACCTCTATATGTGAGAAAGGCATAAAGAAAATAAAATCAGCAGAACAAAATTACTAAGCCACATACGGGGCATTCGAACCAGTGACCCCTCACTCCGCAGACCGTTGCACTAGCCAACACAGCAAGCCGCCATTACTTTTAATTAGTGTGTCTCCAATGGTACTGGCACTATTTCTAGTTGGGACCCTTACGTCATTGTTGATCAACATAATGTATGAAAACAGGTAAGGAAGCAAGAAACACAGCCACGCCCCACCATGCTGGTCTAGTGACTAAGGTACTCGGCTACTGACTCGCAGGTCACGGTATCGAATCACGGCTGCAGCGGCTGCATTTTCGACAGAGGTGAAAATGCTGTAGGCCCGTGTGCTCACAATTGGTAGCACGTTAACAAACCCCAGGTGGTCGAAATTTCCGCAGCCCTCCACTACGGCGTCTCTCATAATCACATGGTGGTTTTGGGATGTCAAACCCCCCAATATCAATACAAAAACACAGCCACTTGCCATGCTTGGGCTACTAATATAACGGCGACTTATCCATATGCACCATTACCGCTCATGGTAGGCAGATCTCGGAACAGTCTGAGCGTATTTCCTATCACCAATGCTTTTACATTTTCACTCAAATTTAAAACTGACCTTGAGATGCTCAATAAACAGTGGCCCCCTTCTGTACTGGTTATGATGCAGAAGATAAAGAAAGAAAGAACACGGGCATACTGAGGTCCCTTATTTGTATCACCACTTTGGTTGATCACTACCAAAGCTACGGCGTGTACCAAAGCTACAAGTCACACCCTTGCGCAGCGAAATGTATACTCCGACATACAAGTTGCTTGAAATCGACAGGGCTGGCAAGTGAAGACCCGCTTCGATACAGACGTGCTCTTGCTACACGCTCACTGCGCCGATAGCAGTAAACAATTGGTGAAATGAACCATCGTTTTGATTTATTTCACTCTGGAACTTAAAACATAGGTACGTTTTGTCGATATTTGTATATATAGGCACCGTGCAGCCGAGTTTTCTAGTGTTATTGTAGCGTCAGAACGCAATGCCTAGCGGGAAAAAACGCAGTACAAGGTTGGGGTCAGTCGAAATGGAATGCGATACCTGTGTCTTCCTGCCCGCTTGAGTGGGCAATTTGCAGCAGAAATACACGAGGATGCGCGCGCGCGTCTGTTTTCTGCGTGCCCCTAATGGCCAACATCAGCGAACTTAGGATGGGTTGGTGCCTAAGGTCCTTAGATTAAACAAGTTAACTTGTTTTATCTAAGAACCTTACTAGTGCCAGCAACGCAGCTCCCTCTGGTCAGCGGACAGTGCATAGGCACCATCCGCTGACCTCTCTTTCTGCTTTTCTATCCCCCCTTTTCACAAAGTGTATTTTTCGCTACAATGAAGCATAAATGCTACCGTTGTGGTGGTGCACCTGTCATATTTCTTCCATATATTTAAGTTTTCAGTCAGTCCTGTCGCCTATGTGTTTCTGTCGTTCTCGCGCGGGTGTTTTCAGAATAAATTAATTCCAGCTCGCCCACTTTTCATCATTACTTCATACGAACAGTGAGGGCGGCTGTTTCTACGCATTTACACGACTTTTATTTGACACTTCTTATTCCGTGCCAACTTGCTGACACAAATTCATACCCCGTTCGATGACACGACGACGCCATCCGCTGTTTGGGTGGACCTATCCACGTTTCAGTCGTCGTGCTACAGAAATATCGACTGTTTGCGTTCCCGCCTGCGTCTTTTTTTTAGCTTTGAGTGGAGATCAAAGAAACTAGTGATCGACTGTTCGGGCTGTCTGCGTCGTCACTGTGTATATTTGCAGGCAGGCTTCCCTAATTTCTCCCGGGCGTGGCAAGGTGGAGAATTTTCTGCTGGCATATCCCGTACGGCTTTATTATTGTTTTAGGTTACGCATTCATACCTACATATCTTAGGGGGTGGGGAAACATTACGCAATGCAGATGTCTATTAGCTGGGCCTCCAGTTGGGCTGTATTGTAGGAGCAGCAGGCCGTCCAAAGCCAATTGAACGTGGTGCACGTGCGGAAGTGATGAGTGAATTGTCGTCCATTGTATATGGTGGTGATTTCGGACCGCATGCAGGCAGAACGGTGACTTCACAAAACTAGTGTACCACGCTGACTACTAAAGATGATGTGAATCACCGTGAGACAAGCTTGCAGATGCTGGGTCCAGAATGAACGCTTTGAAATCAATATAGATATTTTATACCACTTTTCTGACTTCGATGTTGGCAGAGTGTCAATACTGCTCGCCTATAAGAAACAAAAACGGCCCCTTTTACGATGCTTCAAAATCGTGTGAGTGCTCCCCTTATTTTGGAAATCTTAATAACGTCTCGCATTTGCTTGCACTAATAAACAAGTTGACTTTCTCAAGCAGCACACGCAAAAAATTCTCATTTCTTTCTCTTCTGAACCTATATGAAGCCACACCATAGTGATTCATTAAACGATATAGCCATATAGCTCGTCTCTCGTGGCAAGATGGAGAGTAAGATTAGTCGGGCTGATTACCGTTGCAACACCGCCTGTGAAGCCATTACTAACAGATCGGATAAAATGAACGGATGGTCGCAATAGAAACAAGATCAGTGGCCCCGCAGTAAGACCTGGCAAAAAAGCAAGTAATAAACAATCGCTCTTAATTCCGCTGCGTCCGAAATTGTGCAAGACATACTTTGCGGCCTGGCCGTAGTTTTGCGCCTGCCTTTCCCTGAAGGAACGAGCCCTACACTGCGGTTAAGCTCATCTTCGTGTGCTACCTTAGCTTGGCCCTGTTTCCCGAAATGAAGGGCCCCTGCGGCGTGATTTAGAATGGCTTTAAACTCATGGGGTCTCTTCAGTTAGGTGTCTGCTTTCTCTTCGTCTTAATTCGACCTTGCACAATATCTCCGGCGTGAGGTGCTGCCGCAGATAATGTTCACTTCGTGGTGCTACAGCGAATGAGGATGATACGTTTAGTGAAAATGAGTTTCACGCATTTCTTAGTTTGTTTATTGCGAGCCTTTCATTATGAAACCCACTAGCTGTGATACCGCAGGTAACCAGGCCCATTATTTTGCAATGGCTTCATGTATAATGAAGAGGACGCTTAGGTGAACTTATCCCTACTGTTATATGAAAAATATCAGCCACTCCTTTGCTCGCCTTGAGATGAGTGAAACTAGTAATAATTAGTTTCGAGTCTCAGTTAAATAAGAAAGGTTTAAGTGAAAAGGCAGGCAGCACATTCATAACGGCATTATGAGAAAACCAAGACCAGTGAAGGATATGCAGGACGCAAAAATGTGGAAAAGCAGATCCCCGGTGTTCAGATCTAATTATGTTATTTTTAAGTAGGAACCTTTTCACAAGGGAATTATCACATGTGGGGCAAAGTGCAAAGCGACTTGTTGAGGCCTTGCGTAAGGAAACTGTAACAAAAATAGGGGATGTGCAACTAGAGAATGCTACACAATTTCAAAGAGTCTCCACGCGCCCTCACGGGGATGGTATCTGGTAGTGGTCCCGTATATTACACGTTTTTTTTTCTGTGTGAACGTGTGCACTATTTACTCAGGAAATCATAGAGTTTCCTAATATACACTAGAGGGAACTCTGGCGCTAGTGTCTACGGGAGCTGCAGCGCACGGCGCTTCAGCGAGCATGGAAATGGTGGGTAGTACGCACATTTGTCTAAACTTCGTACTTTTGCTCTGCTTCTGGCTCCGTGTATGTTCGTGTGGCTTGGAGCTGTTTTCTCACGAAACGAAAAATAGGGAAATGTGCAGCCCTTTTACTTAACCTGCTTATTTTTTTATTATTATTTGATTTGCACACAATGATACACAAGGACACAGAGGAAAGAGGGAGAGAGCAAGCTGGCAACTGCCACGTGGAGGGGCACAACGCCTGCTCACTCTTTCGGGGGGGGGGGGGGGAAGAAACTCAGAAAACAAAGATTAGATGGGAGAAAGGGGAAATAGGAGGAGGAAGAGAGAAAAAAATGACGTAGAATTCGACAAGTATTAGTAAAAAACTTAAATAAAAATAATAAAAAAAGAAAAAACAATAATAAAAAAGGCCGTTTATAGACGGCTGGCCAGGTCCGTTTGGTTCATAAATGTAAGGAGAGCTCGGTGGGCCTGGTTGCGTCGGGAAGCACTACCACTTGGAAAGAGGTAGTCGTCTAGGGTCGCGCACTTGAGTCCTAGGAATTTTTATTCCTTAATCAGCAGAGACGGCTGCTTAGAAAATGTGGGACAGTGCACTACGACATGCTCAAGTGTTTCTTAGGAGCCACAAGCTGCCCACAACGGGCTGTCCACACGCCCTTGACGGTTTAATCGTTCACGCGCCAGCACAGAGCCCACTCTTAATTTGTACAACAGCGCTCGGGAACTACGAGGCAAGCCACGGCCACGATCACGGAGAGGGAACGATCCGTTCGCCAAACGCTGGTCCGGGTGCTTGCTGCTTTAGGAGGTGTCGGCGTATAAGCAGACGAGTGTTGTCCATTGTACATAGAGTTCCCGGACAGTCACAGTCATCATGGTTGCATGACGAAGCAAGGCGATCCGCTTCTTTATTGCCCGCGATTCCCACGTGCGAAGGTACCCACTGTGCAGCTAGGCATACCCCAAGTGACATAATATTGGTGATGGATTCCATGATGCTGTTCAGAATAGGGCTGTCGGTCTCCTTGCTGGTGAGTCTGCTAAGGGCACCTCGAGAGTCGGTGAGGATGACAACCTTCGATGCTGGTAACCTTTCTTGTACGTACTTAAGGGCGACATCAATCGCTGCTAGCTAGGCTGTCACCGACGATGAGGAGTGCAGTATTTTAAACAACCGCCTGATATCGGTTGAAGGGCAGAAGAAAGCTGCAGATGCGCTCAGGCCATCGCTGCGTACAGAAGCATCCGTAAATACTTTTACATAGTCTTCAAAGTTGTCAAATAAGTGTGAATGGGCTAATTGGTATAGTTCCGAAACAGGTTGGTTACGCTTTTTGCGTGTTCCTGGAATTGACAGATGAGTAGGGAAGGTACATAGCCTGTGCTCTGTCGATGTTGGCAACTGAATAGTTTCACCGGAATTGCCAGTAATATCATTGAACAAAGCCGCCATTTTACCTATTCGAGAAAGTGGGCGCTGTAACAGCCTGTTAAGGAGTGTCTTGCCATGTGGGGCTGGTTTCAGACGCTCAATATGATGTAGCGCTCTCTGGTCAGCTTGCAGCTTTAGCGGCAACTGGTGTGCTTCAGTCAGTAGTGGGATAGATTGTGCTTCACGAGGTAAGCCAAACAGTACTCGGAGGGCAACACGATGATCCCGTTCCAGCTGGGACAGTAAAGCAGGCGGCACATTCCAGACTGGCAAAGCATACATCACGCAAGAGAGTGCAGTTGATTGGTAAACCTGTAGTGCCGTCTTCTGATCAATGCCCTCACCCCTAGCAGTCAAGGCGGCTACAAACTTGAACAGGGACAGCACTTTTCCCTTCACAGTTTTAACAGCAGGGCGCCAAGAAAGGCGGCCATCGATGATTACATCCAGGTAGCGATGTTGGTGTACCCACTGTATCAGTGTGTCTCCGAGGTAAAGCCTGCTAAGGCTTCGATGAGCGCGTTGCCTTGGATGATATGCGATGGCAGCTGACTTCGCAGGTGAAACCTGCAGGCAAACTTCCACCAAGTATTCTGAAGTTGCATTCAGAGCTCGCTGCAATATACCACGAAGACGTGGACCATGGTGTGACGGACCACTGACCCAGAGTGCGATGTCATGATCATTAATCGCTATGCCTAAAGGAAAATCACATTCTTGCGGTAATCGGCCTGGAAGTCCAGCAAGTACGCTGTTAAAGAAAAGCGGTGACAAGAGGCTGCCTTGCGGGATGCCACACTTAACAGCGCGAGGTTGACCCTGTACTTCTGCAATGCGCTCTGTCATTCTGTGCTCAGATTGAAAATCACGGAGAAAGTGGAACAGGCGACCTGAAATTCCTTCATTCATCAGTGCACAAACAATCGCCTTATGTGGCACCGAGTCAAACCCATGCTGTATGTCAAGAAATAGAATATACGCTGAATGTCTGTTTGCTCGAGCAGATTCAAGCGATGATACAAGATCTGTTTTCTGTCGAGGGCTGAACGGTGGCGATGAAATCCGCTCATGACATCAGGAAAGAAAGTGAGCTCCTGTAATCTGGCGTCCAGACGAAACAGCACCATACACCATACATTCCATCAGCTTCATAACTTTAAAGCTTACCTTTTCAAAACAGGTCACGAAGTTCGAAAGGGTTCGTTGTTTTCTTTAAAACGAAACCGTAACCAGCAATAAACGGAGCCGCAAGTATGACTCGTCGCCCGCAAGTACGAAGACTATAGGCAAATGTGTGTACTACCCATCATTCCCATGGTCGCTGAACGACCGCAGTGACACAGTCCCCTCTAGTTATTTTAAGAAACTCTATGCAAAAAAAAAAACATGCGTGCTTCTCGTTTGCGAAAAACATGCGTCACTGAGTGAACATCAGGGTTGTACGCATGTTGGAGGGGGGGGGGAGGCTAGACACCTTCCCACTTAAAGAGGAGGCGGATGCAGTCTGCCCCATACACTGACTAAATAGAGTGGGGGGGGGGCTGCTGTGACAAAACCCCCTCCTCCTGAAGGGAAATCCTGTGTTGGCTTAAGTATGGGTGCGTGTACGTGCGTGTCAAGGGTGCTCACATGAGTGTGTAGGCCCGTGTGCTTAGATTCCGGGGCACGTTAAGTAATCTCAGGTAGTCGAAATTTGCGAGGCCCTTTACTTCAGGCGTGTCTCACAATGATCACATCGTGGTTTGAGGGCTGTAAGTCACATAATAATAATAATAATAATAATAATAATAATAATAATAATAATAATAATAATAATAATAATAATAATAATAATAATAATAATAATAATAATAAAATAATAATAATAATAATAATAATAATAATAATAATAATAATAATAATTATATTATTAATATTATTATTATTATTGCGATTCATTTTGTAATTGTCTGTTTCAAGCGTACCGCTTTGTGTCTCTACGAGCGTGTTTTTGTGATCATGTGTTAGAGCGTCCCCGTGTACGTGAACATGTATGTGTGTGCTTTGTTCATTGACTGAGTACGCTCGCTTGTACATCCTTTGTCGTCTTCTCACTCTCTTTCTCAAACTCACGCAAGCATAGTTTGGCACATCTATAGAAATACAAGTCCGCAGGCACGCGATATACGTGATTACCTAGCCCCGCCGCGGTGGTCTAGTGGCTAAGGTACTCGGCTGCTGACCCGCAAGTCGCGGATTCAAATCCCGGCTGCGGCGGCTGCATTTCCGATGGAGGCGGAAATGTTGTAGGCCCGTGTGCTCAGATTTGGGTGCACGTTAAAGAACCCCAGGTGGTTGAAATTTCCGGAGTCCTCCACTACGGCGTCTCTCATAATCATATGGTGGTTTTGGGACGTTAAACCCCACATATCAATCAATCAATCAATCAATCAACGTGATTACCTAACCTGCACCTTGAACGTTTGATTACAAATGAAACTAAACGTTAATTTAATTTATACCGGGGTCACCCCCTCGCGTATAGTCCTAGGGACGCTCAGTGTCTCACAAGACTCATCGACCTGCAGTGCAGATAAGCTAAGCTCGATCAGCATACTTCGATCTCAATATATGTCAGTGTCGTCATCTTAAAGCAATGTGAGACGCTTAAGATATTCATTAAACCAGCTTGGACTGAAAAGGAATTAAAGAAGTGGTTTTGTTACTTGAAGACTGCGGACACATTGCAATCAATGCTTGCCCGCGGTGTTTCAGCTCTCGCGTTCACACGCAACCCAGGCGCTCTTTTACTCGCCAGCATACGTTATTAAATCAGCCATCCCATTTACAAATCACACTGCTTCTAGTCAGGCGGCAAGCAGTCCCCGCCTTCTCTTCTACCCTGTAACAGTGGTATGCGGACAAGGGCGTTTCGGAGAAACGGGATGAGCAATGAGCGCCATGACTTCTTTCTGCCGCAACTGGCGCGCTCTCGTTGCTCAATCCGCACATTAGCACAAGCCAGCACTAGGGTCATCAACCGCATTCGATCAACGTACTTTCACAGGTCCAAATAATTTTCGAGTTTGTTTCTCCGCCGGCTTTTGTAATTTCGTTCGCAAAGAGCCGACCTCACGCTTTCCTTTTATTGTAGGTTTGATTTAGGTTTTTTTTTTTCTGTCTCGAATGTTTAGTGTTTGCAGTTGAAAGGAAAAAAGAAGATTGCCGCAAATTTATTCATCGCGTGGAGAGCAGCCACAAACCAGACGCCCCACTGAGCACGTTCGAAAACATAGTGCAGCGCTCTTGTCCAGAATGTGCGTGGCTTCGCACCGTTTGTACGGGCCGTTTCCCTGGCGAGTTTGTTTGCACATCTGGCGGCTCTCTAAGCCGACGAGATTTCGCGCATACTCGCACGTGCCGTACAGCTTCTTCGAAGCATCGTCTATAGCTCCGGTGACCGGTCAGAGCACGGGCACTGCTTCAGTGTCACTGACCCCCTATTGAATCGCTAGTACCATCCTTGGCAAAATGACGCGGCACGTGAAAAACGAGTTGCCAAGTCGAAACCTCTACACCGTGTCGCAAACGTAAACAAGAACACAAAAGAAAGCCCTGCTAAAGAGCCCTTGGTCTTCAAATCATAAATTCTCTTTCTCCTTTGCATCCCATGACACTTAATGAATGCCTTAAGCCTCTCACATTTATTGAAGATGATGACATTGACATATTGAGATTGAAGTACGGGGATCAAACTGAGCTAATCTGCATTGCAGGTCGAGGCGTCCAATGAGTGACTGCAGTGTTTCTTCGACAAGGGGATTGAATGATCGCGCCATCATTTTACCTTCAGTTTTATTTTATTTAGAAGTAGACGTTTAAGTTAAAGTTGTATAGTTGAAACTCTACTGGATGTATCGGTGAAACTATACTAGATGGCACTTGCATGAGGAAATCTGATTTTTTGTTTATGCATTGCATTTCCAGTTTTGCACAAGACGCGTTTGCCTCTGGTGTTTATAATAATTGTCGAGGTGTAACGTCTCAGCCTCCGGCATCGGATGGCCCGGTATGGCTCACAAAATACTCGGAGAAGTAAGCCTGCTCCTGCCTCGTTTGTGGTCACGTAATTTAGGCTCCACCTTTCTTGCCTCTACTTAGCGAGCTTATTTCACAACATCAAAACAAACTGCTTTCAGCTATTGTAAGTGCGCACGCTACAAGGCATCAGCGTTTCGCTTATCTCGTTCCACTGTCGAACGGAACAAATCAGACACCATCGATTGCTTAATAGGTAAAATAGTTCCAGCCATGCGACATTTTCTTGTTTCTGATGCAAGAAATGAGGGTGAAGACCGATCCGCCGGCAATCGATACTCAATGCGTCATGCTCGCTCGAACAACTTTGGCTCCCAAAAGTTAGAGGCACTGAAGTAAATATTAGGTGATCAACGCCTCTTTTTTTCACCCAAACATAGACATTTAGCGTGGCGGCTTCTGTCGGGCTACTGCTGTACCATTTCAAGGTATCCATTAACCTGAAAAACCATAGAGAAAAATAAGTTCACTTATCAATATTTGTAAGCTCGCTGACTGAAGTCAACGCACTTGTTTAACATAAAATGTCGCTAAGACTTCGACGCAATAAATTTCATCGAGAAGAGAGGATGAAACTGCGTTGCTAGGACAAGTGCACCAAATGAAGAATTACCACAGGACAAGCGCTTTTTTTGTATGTGTTCATTTCTTTTTTGTCGTTGTTCTAGGCAAGCCGTTTAAGCCTCCATTCTCTGTATTATAAACACTCTATTCCCCCATGACGTTGTAACTTTCAGCCACTTCTGTCGCCTTTTTGAACCCAGAAAAGATCGATCGATTATTTCATATTATGTTCCACAATCGTAATTCCACTTCGGCGCTGGTGCGCTGCGCCAGTACATGTGGACTTTGAATGCATATGGCTGACCTGACGATTTTTCGCATTGTTGCTAACTTTTTCCACACCAGACTGTTTTTCAAGAAGGGGGGCTGGGAACTAATATGAAATTGAAACTGCCGGTGAAAAATCTATGATTTACATACCAGCAGCTCAGTGTCATAATCACTTCGCCAGCACGGCTGGTTGGGAACGAGCCATAGAATGGTTAGGCTGCAGTTGCCGTAATCAAAACGCTAATCCAGGGACATCAAAATAGCGATGACGATAATGCACGAATATCACTGCGAAAGGGCGCATAATGGAAATTCCTTCCTTCCGCGGACATCATTGTTTCAGAGTACTTCTAACTTTTCTCACCTTAAGTTCTACAAAAAAGACTAGGCCTTTTTTTTCTTTATTGTTCCTACAGAGAGCCGTATTGTGTAGAGGATCAAAATGAATGATCGCGAACGTAAATTACAAACGAAACGTCTCACGAGAGGCACTTCGAGCAACGACAACCGTTCCACACTCTCCGAAAGATGCTCTTACGTTAGCCGTAATCGACTCGCACATTTGGCTCCTAGCTAAGTCAGTTTCTTAGACGACGGCTCACTCAAAAACAGTGAGCTCACCTCGGAACTGTGGAGAGAGACCACAGAGTATAGTGAAGGGTGCCTTCTAGCTGCAATAAAACCCCCGAAGCGCCGCCAAAAAAAAATAAGACAGAAAAAAGTGACCCTGACATGCCCGTAATCTCGACAGATTACTCAGCGCCATGGAAGACGATCGCCTCTGTGTTTTGTCGAAGCCCATGGCACGCAGTATAAGCGCGGACCCGCAAGGAAGTACTCGATTCCTTCCTTAATTGAAGCGGTGTGCGGTAGTCTCCGGTCGCGGCTCGTTAGGCCTGAACTTCAGCCGCCACTTCCGCACTGTTCTCCTTCTTCCTGGAGCTAAAACTAAGCAACAATACCAGTGCAGCACTCAGAAGCTCTCATTTGCAGCGTCCGGGTCCTTATCTCTCGTATTTACCCAGCCGCATAAAAAAAGAACTGCGAAGTAAATACGAGTAAGATGGTCGAGACGCGTTCCTAAGTTCCCCTTTTTACCCTTATTCGCATCTCCAGTCCTGTGTTTGGGCGTGAAGGGAGAAAAGCAGTGGGGCTTGCATTTCTCTTCTCAGGGTGCTCGTCCTTATCCACACTTTTGCGCCAGCAGAGTACGTGTGATATCCAATCTTCCTGCAATAAGGTCACCGTCTACCCATCGCGGAAAAGAGGAGCAGATTCAGTGCTTAATCATTATCTTCCGTCACTCCACAAAGGCCGATCGATGCGACACAGCAGAAAAACAGAAAGGCTCAACTCGGCAGTTCTAGTGAGGCGTGACCCGGCGAGCAATGGGTCGGAGTGATAAACCCTTCATATATGAGCTTCAGCGGGTTAGGGATAGTTAGGATGGCGATGTGAAACTCTACTTGGCCGTCGAATAAGGGACGGGTTATGTAGACGTCGCCGATTGACATCGTGGCACTAAGGGTCGGCATTAGCGGAGTGATGCGGAAAGGAGAAATTGAGCGAGAAATATCGAGCACGTTTGGGCGAATGAAGATGTCGTGCTGGCTGGTAAGGAAATGGTGCGCTCAAGGATTTTATGGGACGTGATTCACCTACTTCTCTGGACTTCGTGGTAGAAACAAGTGACAGGAGAGAGTACAGTGGCATGGGATCTTATTCAGTCTACAAAGACGTGTTTGCTACCCTACCGTACAGTGTGGAAAGAGGGGGGGAAACTAAAAGCGTGCAAACGTGGTTGAGGGAAGTCTTGAGCCATACGAGCCCTGCGTGTCTCAAGCCTTCTCTCTGCCACGGTCTTGTGCGCTTTTAGTTCCTAGCGTTTCTTACCACCATGACCAAACAGTCAGTACAGCACACTTAATTTTTTTTTCAAATACCTCAGCCTAACGCATCTATTACAAGTGCAGTGGAGGAGATGGACCAACGATATGCGCTTGGGTATGCACCTATGGAAGAAGAGAAAAAAATACACGCGCTGTGTCTGCGCAAAAACCTATGCTGTCTTTGCCAGCCTTGCACTGTTTTCTGTTTTATGATGTGGTCCTTTTTCATTACGACCGGATAACATCAATAAACCTCATCACATTTGCTGGAGGGGCTGAGTATACTGGCACCGTCGGTCATGTTGTCCGGTGGTCTCACCTGACAACGTGCAAGAGTGGACCTCCTGGTCGGTTTTTAAATCTTAGCAACCTCCACCGAAGGCTCACCCAAAGAACTTACCTGTGTGGGTAATAATGAGAAAAATAATGGTTGCTTAATCAAAAAACCTGCCCAACTTCCACAGTGTAGTGCACAATAGTTGGGTTGAACATTTAAAAATCGCACCATGTTTCGAGGAAAGGTTACCGTGGTTTAAAGCTCCTTTTAGTTGCCCTGGTGTATCCATGCTTACAATAATACTGAGGGCCAAGAAAGACACGAAGAAAATTGGAAAAGGCGTGCATAGGTATTGCACGCCTTTTGTGTGAAGTTCCTTTGTGTCGGGTCAATAATAGTGTCACTTCACTTGTTGTAGAGTAAATTTAAATGAATAAAGGCAACTGTGTCTCTACAATCGTTTTAGGGTGCGAAACAACACATTATCAAGAAAGGACACAAAAGAGTTGTTTCGCGTCTCACAATGACGTTATAATTGTGGAACCAAGCCGCCCCTTTGGCCGTAATAAAGAAAAAAAAACAGCTCTGGCTTCTGCTGTTGGGTGTTTATATTATACTCTGAATAAATTGCAGCTGCGAAAGAAGTGGCCCAGATTCTTAGGTGCTCCGGTACCAGGACGGTTAGACGACTTCTAATTGATATGGGCGTCGCACTGGCTGAGATCCAAGACACGGCCGGGGCTTTCCGAAAAAGTAGACCGAGAACTTCATCATATCCACCACACCAAGAAATATTCACCTTCAGCGCAACGTGGAAAGAAGGAAGGACATAGCAGTGGCACTCCTACGCCCGGTGGCAAAACGTTCTGGCGGCAGTTTCTTCGTTGACGTGGCCCAGTATTGCTACAGCAATGGTTTTGAAGTGGTGATCAACCACAGCGGTTCACCCATTTACGCCGGTTTCGGGCGATGCTAATTGTCTTATGCGACAAATATGGCAATATCTACAGAAACTCTAAGATATCCACCTACGCCTTAAGCTTGGCGCTATGTGTAAGGAAGCCTCTCGCATCATCGATGGTAAAAGTATCACCACCCACACTTTCAAGTGGTTCGCCGCTCCCATGGGATATATCATGGAAGGCCCCACAAACTTGAATGAGCTGGCCCACACTAAGGTGTACCGTCTCGCTTTCCGCAACAATGGAGACCTGCCCATTGGAGACTACCGGCCCGCACTTGTGGAGAACAAAGATCATCCAACCACATTAAACAAAATTACACCACACTTTTATCTCGACAGGGGAGACTTTCTGCTTAACAGTAGGTCGAATAGAGCGCAGGCATCGACTCTGATTTTTGCCGACTGGTTCATACCCTATCCAGGATTCATTACATAAAATTTATCTCAACACTTATCCCAGTTGCTCTTTCAGGCACTGCAGCGGATTCGGTAGCCTAAAACATATGCTCTGTCGTTGTTCCTCGTTACGAGGCAGAGACTAAATCTTCAAAGAGAAGTGCTTATCCGCTGTCAGCAAACGCTATGGCAGGGCTGAAATGTGGGCTGTCCACAGTTGAGCAGTTACGTCTCACCACCTTGGCTTTTTTTTCGGCTCACCAATTCAAATTGGGTCACGAAGTTCACAATGATCCCTTCTTTTATTCGAAAGCAAAAACACAACAGTAAACAAAGCACAAGTTCGTTCAAAGTCCACAAGTGCGAAGTGCGATGGCTAGAATAATTTGTGTACTACTCATTTTTCCCATGGTAGCTGAACAATCGCAGCGTCAGAGTCTCCTTTAGTCAATTGTAGGTAAGTTTATGGTCAGAAGGGCCCATGACGTGACGCTCAGACTTCGCCTGATTGATCCAACGTGGGTGCGCACCACTGTGAACTGAATCATGCCCCTCAAGACTATCGGACAAATTTTGCATCCTTTAGTCAAACGCTACATTCGTTTGTAGGATAACATTTCAGACAATTATGATGCAACGATTATTAGGAAATGCGGCCGACCAAAGGTAAAAAAAAAAATCCCAGCATCTCTACGGAGTGAATGATGATGAGTGGGGCGAAGCGTCCGTCAGCCCGTCTGTGCTTCCGTCTGTCCATTCGTAGTTGATTCCGTCCGTTTGTGCGACCATCCGCGCGTCCATCCATGCGTCCGTCCGTCTGTCCGTACGTCCGTCCGTGAGTCCGTTCATCTGTCTGTCCGTCCGTTCACGTGTCCACCCGTCCGTACGTCCACACGTTCGACGATTATCTTCGGCGCCTTGAAGCTGTACTTCAAGCCATCAAGATGTCCGCACTCACACTGAAGCCAGAAAAGTGCAGATTTGCGTACGAAGAACTCTTGTTTCTGGGCACGTGATTACCAATTCTGAAGTTCGTCCCGATCCACGGAAAACAGCCGCCATCGCCGACTTCCCGCCGCCCACTGACAAGAAGGCGGTGCGCCGATTTCTGGGCCTATGCACCTATTATAGGCGGTTCGTGAAAAACTTCGCCCGCATCGCCGATCCACTCACTAACCTTACCAAGGCCGACGTGGAGTTCAAGTGGGAAACGCCGCAGGAACACGCTTCTCAGGAGCTTAAACATCGCCTCCAGACGCCTTCGTTACTTGCTCATTTCGACGAATTCGCCGAGACAGAAATACACACTGTCTTGGCGCCGTTCATGTCCAGAGGGCTGACGGACTTGAAAGGGTTATTAGTTACGCCAGCCGATCGCTATCCAAAGCAGAAGCGAATTATTCCACAACCAAAAAGGAGCGCCTCGCCATCATCTGGGCTACGTCGAAATTTCGCCCCTACCTCTATGGCAGGCCCTTCAAAGTTGTGAGCGACCACCACGCCTTGTGTTGGCTAGCCACCTTGAAGGACCCTTCAGGTCGCCTCGCACGATGGAGCCTGAGACTTCAAGAATATGACATTACCGTCGTTTACAAGTCCGGCAAGAAACACTCCGACGCCGACTGTCTCTCTCGTGCGCCTGTCGACCAACCACCACCCGACGACCCGAATGACGACTACTTCTTGGGAACGATAACTACCGATGACTTCGCTGAGTGACAGCGGGCTGACCCGGAACTTAAGGCCCTAATAGAATACCTCGAAGGCCGGACCGCCAAAGTCCCGAAGGTATTCAAGCGCGCACTTGCGTGGTTCTTCCTGCGAAACGGTCTTCTCCAAAAGAAAAACTTTTCGCCGCTTCGAGCCAAGTACCTCCCTGTGGTGTCTTCAGCTCTGCGACTAGAACTCCTGCAGGCCCTGCACGACGATCCAACAGCAGGGCACCTCGGTGTTTCTCGCATGCTCGCGAGGATACAAGAAAGGTACTATTGGCCACGTCTTACCACCGACGTCACTCGTTATGTGAGGACATGCCGGGACTGTCAATGACGCAAGACACCGCCGACAAGGACAGCGGGACTTCTGCAGCCAATTGATCCACCTTGCCGACCTTTCCAGCAGATTGGTATGGACCTACTGGGGCCGTTTCCGACGTCGGCTTTCGGAAACAAATGGATCGTGGTAGCTACCGACTACCTCACCCACTACGCCGAGACAAAAGCCCTGTCAAAAGGCAGTGCATCCGAGGTAGCTAAGTTCTTCGTCGAAAATATCGTCCTACGTCACGGTGCCCCGGAGGTCCTTATCACTGACAGAGGAACGGCATTTACTGCTGACCTAACTCAAGCGATCTTGGCATACAGCCAGACAAACCACCGCTGGACGACAGCGTACCACCCACAGACCAACGGCCTCACCGAGCGGCTAAGCAAGACGATCGCCGACATGCTAGCAATGTACGTTGATGTCGAACACAAGACGTGGGATGCCATTCTTCCGTACGTGACCTACACAATTCACAGCACAAAATGCGCGTGCAGTTTTCGAGAAGCTTCCGGACTTCAGGAGATCATTTCGATAAGATCACGCCCCCTCTGCGAACCGTACAGATTATTCTCGAACCTACGCCACCGCCAGCGATAACGCTAGAAAATTCGATGGCAAGAGTATAAATGCCGACGCACTTCGCCGCTTGTCAGTAGTTGATCGACGGCCGACGCTCCGTTCAACGCTATCAGTCCAAGACTGCTACTATAATCGGACTTTCCGTTTACCGGGCACAGGTTCGCCCAAATAAACAGTTGAAATCCAACGCAAAGTCTCTTGTCTTCGGCCACGTCACGACCCCGTGACAATATCCTAGCCAGGCTTCATTACATAGAATTTATCCCAACACTTATCCCAGTTGCTCTTTCAGGCACTGCAGCTGATTCGGTAGCCTAAAACACATGCTCTGGCGTTGCCCCTCGTTACGATGCAGAGACTAAATTGTCAAAGAGAAGTGGTTATCCGCTGTCAGCAGCCGCTATGATGGGGCTGAAATGTGGGCTGTCTAAAGTTGAGCAGTTACGTCTCACCACCTTGGCTTTTTTTTTTCGGCTCACCAATTCAAATTGGGTCACGAAGTTCTCAATGATCCCTTCTTTTATTCGAAAGCCAAAACAACAATAAACAAAGTACAAGTTCGTTCGAAGTCCGCAAGTGCGATGGCTAGACTAATTTGTGTACTACCCATCTTCCCCATGGCAGCTGAAAAATCGCAGCGTCAGAGTCTGTCTTAGTTAGTTGTAGGAAAGTTTATGGTCGGAACGGCCCACGACGTGACGCTCGGACTTTAGCTGTTTGATCCAACGTGGGCGTGCACCACTATGAACTGAACCATGCCCCTCAAGACTATCGGAAAAATTTTGCATCCTTTAGTCAAACGCTACATTCGTTTGTAGGATAATAGTTCTGAAAATTATGATCCAAGGCTAATATTAGTAAGTGCGGCCGACCAAGGGTAGAAAAATCACAGCATCTCTACGGAGTGAATGATGATGAGTGTGGCGAAGCGTCCATCAGCCCGTCTGTGCTTCCGTCCGTCCATTCGTTGTTGCTTCCGTCCGTTTGTGCTATCATCCGTGCGTCCATCCATGCGTCCGTCCGTCTGTTCGTACGTCTGTCCGTGAGTCCTTTCATCTGTCTGTCCGTCCGTTCGTGCGTCCACCCGTCCGTACGTCCATCTATCTGTCCGTCCGTCTTCTAGTCTGTCTGTCCATGCGTGCGTGCGTCCATCTAGTGAACACTCCAAGTACTGCCATCTCGCATCCCCTGTGGCACATACCCGCTCCGCGCCTCCGTCCACCCGTTCGTCCGTCTGCTAGTCTGCCTGTCCACCCATACGTCCGTCCGTGCGCCCATCTAGTGAACACTTCCCACCTGTCCACCCCTCACGCGTTGGTCTTCTCTCGAAATCTAATCATCATTATCATCAGCCTGACTACGTCCACTGCTGGACAAAGGCCTCTCCCATATTCCGCCAGTTAACCCGGTCCTGTGCTTGCTGCTGCCAATTTATACCCGCAAACTTCTTAATCTCGTCTGCCCACCTAACCTTCTGTCTCCCCCTAACCCGCTTCCCTTCTCTAGGAATCCAGTTAGTTACGCTTAATGACCAGCGGTTATCCTGTCAGCGCGCTACATGCCCGGCCCGTGTCCATTTCCTCTTCTTTATTTCAACTATGATATCCTTAACCCCCGTTTGTCCCCTAATCCACTCTGCTCTCTTCTTGTCTCTTAAGGTTACACCTACCACTTTTCTTTCCATTGCTCGCACGTCGTCCTCAATTTAAGCTTAACCCTCTTTGTAAGTCTCCAGGTTTTTGCTCCGTAGCTAAGTACCGGCAAGATACATCTGTTATATACCTTCCTCTTGAAGGATAGTGGCAATCAACCTGTCATAATTTGAGAGTGCTTGCCGTATGTGCTCCACCCCATTCTTATTCTTCTAGTTACTTTAATCTCGTGGTTAGGCTCTGCGGTTATTACCTGCCCTAAGTAGACATAGTCTTTTACAACTTCAAGTGTACTATTACCTATCTCGAAGCGCTGCTCCTTTCCGAGGTTGTTGTACATTACTTTCGTTTTCTGCAGATTAATTTTAATACCCACCTTTCTGCTCTCCTTGTCTAACTCCGTAATTATGAGTGGCAATTCGTCCCTTGAGTTACTCAGCAATGCAATGTCGTCGGCGAAGCGCAGGTTACTAAGGTATTCTCTATTAACTCTTATCCCTAACTGTTCCCATTCTAGGCTTCTGAAAACCTCCTGTATCATCATCATCATCATCATCATCAGCCTAACTACGTCCACTGCAGGACAAAGGCCTCTCCCATGTTCCGCCAGTTAGCCCGGTCCTGTGCTTGCTGCTGCCAATTTATACCCGCAAACTTCTTAATCTCGTCTGCCCACCTAACCTTCTGTTTCCCCCTAACCCGCTTCCCTTCTCTAGGAATCCAGTTAGTTACCCTTAATGACCAGCGGTTATCCTGTCTACGCGCTACATGCCCGGCCCATGTCCATTTCCTCTTCTTTATTTCAACTATGATATCCTTAACCCCGTTTCTCCCCTAATCCACTCTGCTCTCTTCTTGTCTCTTAAGGTTACACCTACCATTTTTCTTTCCATTGCTCGCTGCGTCGTCCTCAATTTAAGCTTAACCCTCTTTGTAAGTCTCCAGGTTTCTGCTCCGTAGCTAAGTACCAGCAGGATACAGCTGTTATATGCCTTCCTCTTAAGGGAGAGTGGCAATCTACCTGTCATAATTTGAGAGTGCTTGCCGATTGCACTTTACCCCATTCTTATTCTTCTAGTTACTTCAATCTCGTGGTTAGGCTCTGCGGTTATTACCTGCCCTAAGTAGACATAGTCTTTTACAACTTCAAGTGCACTATTACCTATCTCGAAGCGCTGCTCTTTTCCGAGGTTGTTGTACATTACTTTCGTTTTCTGCAGATTAATTTTAAGACCCACCTTTCTGCTCTCCTTGTCTAACTCCGTAATCATGAGTTGCAAATCGTCCCCTGAGTTACTCAGCAATACAATGTCATCGGCGAAGCGCAGGTTACTAAGGTATTCTCCATTAACTCTTATCCCTAACTGTTCCCATTCTAGGCTTCTGAAAACCTCCTGTAAGAACGCGGTAAATAGCATTGGGGAGATTGTGTCCCCCTGCCTTACACCCTTCTTGATTGGTATCCTGTTGCTTTCTTTATGAAGCACTATCGTAGCAGTTGATCCCCTGTAGATTTCTTCCAGAATGTTTATATATACTTCATCTACGCCCTGATTCCGCAGTGTCTGCATGACGGCTGATATTTCTACTGAATCAAACACCTTCTCGTAATCTATGAAGGCTATGTATAGTGGTTGGTTATACTCTGAGCATTTCTCGATTACCTGTTTGATAGTATGAATGTGGTCAATTGTTGAGTAGCCTGTTCGAAATCCTGCTTGTTCCTTTGGTTGATTGAATTCTAATGTTTTCTTTACTCTGTTAGCAATTACCTTTGTAAATAGCTTGTATACTACAGAGAGCAAGCTGATCGGCCTGTAATTCTTCAAGTCCTTGTCATCTCTTTTCTTATGTATTAAGATGATGTTAGCGTTCTTCCAAGACTCTGGTACCCTTCCCGTCAGGAGACACCTCGTAAACAGGGTGGCTAGTTTTTCTAACACAATCTGTCCTCCATCTTTCAGCAGATCTGATGTTACCTGATCCTCACCAGCAGCTTTGCCTCTTTGCATGCTCTCGAAAGCTTTTCTGACTTCTTCTATCATTACTGGTAGGGTGTCATCTGGGTTACTGCTAGTTCTTATAGTATTAAGGTCGTGGTTGTCTCGGCTACTGTACAGACCTCTGTAAAACTCCTGCGCTATTTTAACTATCCTATCCATATTGGTAGTTATTTTGCCTTCTTTGTCCCTTTGTGCATACATCCGACTTTTGCCTATCCCAAGTATCCTCTTCACTGCTTTGACGCTTCCTCCGTTTTTCAGAGCGTCTTCAATTCTCTCCATGTTACACCTTCTTACATCGCATACTTTACATCTATTAATCAACTTCGAAAGCTCTGCCAGTTTTATTTTGTCTGTTGTACCTGACACTTTCATGCTTTGACGCTTCTTAATTAGGTTCTTCGTTTCCTGGGATAGCTTGCCAGTGTCCTGTCTAACTTACCTGCCTTCAACTTCCACTGCACACTCCGCAATGATACTCGTCAGATTATCATTCATTGTATCCACGCTAAGGTTGGTTTCCTCACTAAGAGCCGAGTACCTGTTCTGCAGTGCAGCGACACTCTGAATTCCTGTACTTTCCCTCTCAGTGCTAGCTCATTGATTGGCTTCTTGCGTATCAGTTTCTGTCATTCCTTCTTCAAGTCTAGGCAAATTCGAGACCGTACCATTCTATGGTCACTGCATCGTACCTTGCCAACCACTTCCACATCCTGCACGATTCCTGAGTGTGCAGTCATTATAAAGTCTATTTCGTTCTTATTTTCGCCATTAGGGCTCCTCCATGTCCACTTGCGGTTTTCTTGTTTTCTGTAGAAGGTATTCAAAATCCGCAAATTATTACGTTCTGCGAATTCTACTAGTAGCTCTCCTCTGGCGTTTCTAGTGCCGATGCCATAATCTCCTACTGCCTGGTCTCCAGCCTGCTTCTTCCCTACCTTTGCATTAAAGTCGCCCATCACTATAGTATACTGTGCTTTACCTTACTCATTGCCGATTCCGCGTCTTCATAGAAGCTTTACACTGAAGCGGCATCATGGCTGGATGTAGGCGCGTAAGCCTGTACTATCTTCATCTTGTATCTTTTATTCAGTTTAGTTACAATACCTACCACCCTTTCATTAATGCTATAGTATTCCTCTATGTTGCCAGCTATGTTGCTGTGAATTAGGAACCCCACTCCCAGTTCTCTTCTGTCTGCCAAGCCCCGATAGCAAAGGACGTGCCCATTCTGTAGCACAGTATAGGCTTCATCTGTCCTCCTAACCTCACTGAGCCCTATTATATCCCATTTAACACCCTCTAGTTCCTCGAATAGTACAGCTAGGCTTCCCTCACTAGATAAGGTTCTAGCGTTAAACGTTGCCAAGTTCAGGTTCCAATGGCGGCCTGTAGTCCAGCGATTCTTAGCACCCTCTGCTACGTTGCAGATCTGACCGCCGCCATGGTCAGTTGCTTCGCAGCTGCTAGGAACTGAGGGCCGTGAGTTATTTGATGTATGCATGTGGGAGGTAGTGGCCAGATACTGCAGCAGGGTGGCCAATCCTTCTCTGGTGAGGGAGTGCGTTCCCGGCGGTGGTTACCGGTGAGGCCGCACCCCAGGCCTCTCAATGCAGTTTCATCAACACGCGGATTTTTTTTTCCGGTTGGGAACTGCGTGGCACCGGGATTTGAACCACGGACCTCTTGCATGCGAGGCGGATGCTCTAACCACTACGCCATCGCCGCACCCGGATTGTTATGTTCTAAATGTAGGTTTCAGCGGTGTATCAGTCAAGTTTGTGGTTATTTTTATAAAAATGTTTAAATGAAATGAGATTTCTGCTGATTACCCCCTTAATTAAGGGTCTAGAGAGTACGGAGTTGGGCCTCCGATTAGCCTATGGGGTGCTGTTTATTAATATAATAAGCGGATGAAATTTAAATTCGTTTGTGAGGTGATGTTACCAAATTAATCTTTTTAGGGATTAGGCTTAATTTTGGTCACGAAACAGTTCCGGTACAATTACTCCTGTCCTGATGAAACCTGAGCGGCGACAGGTCTACAATTAGGGCTTTGCACTGTATCAGTTAGAATTTTCCCGGTATGTTATTAGCAAAGTTAAAAGCGATCGTAAGGGAAAAAAACAAAAAAAACACGTGGTTCAAGACTTTGATCTGACGGGCGTACCTTTCTCCCGAGCAGTGAGCTACCCCCTCCTCCTCTGAGCGAGGGAACACGCGGGCACCACACGTTTATTAGCGGTTTTCGTTATATTCTAACTCTGTATCTTCCGGTTACCTTAAGCTATCAAAATTATTTTTACACGGAAAAAACCGGACTGTTGTGTTCTAAAAAAAGATATTAGCTATTTTTCGGTGGCGTTTGTAGCTCCTTTTGAAAATTTGTTTTAATGAAATGAGCTTTTTGCTGATTACCACCTTAATTAAGGGCCTAGAGTGTACGGAATCGGGCCTCCTGGTAGCCTATGGGGTGCGTTTTATTATTATATTAGGCGGACAAAATTTAAATGCGTTTGCGAGGTGATATTACCAAGTTAATCTTTTAGTGATTAGGCTTATGTTTGATTGTGGAATAACTCTGGAACTATTAAACTTAGCCTGATCAAACTTCAGTAGCGTCAGGTCTACCCTAAGGACTTTCAACTTCATATGTAAGAAGTTTCCCAGTAGAATATTAACGAAGCTACAAGCGATCGTAAAAAACACGTGGTCCGACTGTTATTGTTTTCACAGATTGACACTGTTTTCCGCTCCTAAAATTTAAAATTTCCGTTTGTAATAGCGTTATTTGTAGCGGTTGAACTCCTTGTATCTTCACGAACAAATAGACACCACTCTGACCCTCCTAGAACTAAAATTGCTAAAGTTATAGGTAGATATGTGCAGAGCTCACTTACCCGTGCTGCTGATGCGGCCGCTCATACCAACAAGTTCTAATCTAATCAGTTGCCCTTAATGACCAGCGGTTATTCTTGCTACGTGATACGTGCCCATGAACTCGACCAATGGTAGTAAAGGAAGGAGAAGGAGGTTGCGTGGCAAAAATTGGCCTTCCCAAAAGGAAAATCTAGCTCACGCCTATATGCTTACTGATCCTGCAAAAATGTATCCTTTTTTGAACCGAACTTGATCATCATCGCGACACTGTGACCGTACGGCTGAACTGCCTCGTAGATTTTTACTTTTATAAGGCAGGGCCTCGCCACTATCTTACGACCTTAATTTATTTGCAACATAAACAGCGTTCTACCATTTATCTCAAACTTCTAACGAGATACTGTTTAGGAGCCCGTGCCACCCAAAATGCGGTGTCGGCGTCGGTGGTATCGTCTGTGAGCAAAATAATTCCGTTATATGCAAGGAATAACATTCAAACTTTGAGCAGGATCGAACCCAAGAATTGTGCGTGCCTGTCAAGTGTTCTACAATAGAGCCACGCCAGGGTTTGGAACTGCTTAGCAAACAGACGTTAGACAGGCATCATGTCGGGTGTGGTCATGTTAAGAGGCATAGAGAAATAAAGAAAGATTTTCTATCTTTCTTTATTTCTGGCTGTATGGCTGGGAGGATAACGAGGTACTAGTGTACAGTTTTCTACCCTGCACTGCGGTGGCAAAATATGTATCAGAAAGATGCGTAAGAGGCGTATTATTGTACAGAAGCAGTTTTATCGCACGCATAGTCGATGCATAAGAATTGCGTTAAAAATGGCTGTCTTAAAAGTGTAAACCCAGCAGAAATGGCTCAGCCAAAACTCTGCATCATCACTCTCAGCATAAACAATGCGTGCGGCCACGTAGGTTAACGCGTTGCCCTAGAGACACCTTTTGGGGGCTTGACCACTTCGCTAATTGGTGAATTGTATCTTTGTCAGTACTGCTCAGGTGTACTTGAACCAGGTGACCTAGGAAAGCCTAATGAGTCAAAGGTTTCATGCACGGCTGTTCCTTTTTTCCCTTAGTAGTTGAGGAGGCCATCGAAAAGCGAGGCATGTCAGGAGAATGAGATGTTGACGTGAACGGGGCCCGAAAAGCTATAGCCTTTTATTTTTCCACGCGAAGCTTAATCCTTTTTCGTGTCCTTTCTCTTTCAATAGTGCAGACTATGATAAACAAGAGAAATCCTAGCTAACCTCCCTGTCTTACATTTATAATGCTTCTTGCTTCCTTCTCCTACTTTTACGTCTTCGATATTCGCTATAATATTTAAGGAAATGAATAAATTGCATGAAGGCTTCGAAAAAAATATATTATCTGTCACTGTTTCTGTGAGCTAAAGTGGGTACGCATAAAAGTAAGGTATCATGACGATATGATGACTCTACTGTGTAAACGTCAATGTTCTGCACAAATTGTCCACTGGGAGGACAAATGTAATCTAGGCTTTATGCCCTCTTGGGCCGTGTGCGAATGAGCCCCAACATCGTCCGAATTGTATTCAAGTCACGTACGTATCGCATATAGATGATCGTAGCGCTGTTCTCACAGTTTCAACAAGCTGACACTGGTAGATATTCGCTGATCTCAGACGCGTTCTCGGGAGTGCGTCCAAATCACTTGAATGATAATATCGGATCCATGAACATACGAGCAGCGTACGTATACGCGTCTGCCAAAGCGGCCGCTGCCTTTAATGAAAGTTTTTGAATGTGTTCGATGTGAAAATACACGTCTTATGGGACACTTGCTATAGTTCACGCACGTTACTTTGCAAGATCACGAGGTGTGCCACAGAGAAGAGTTTCGAGGATTGAGGGGTTAGTAAGTAAAAGTACTACGAGGGTTAGATGGTACGAATGCATGACTTGTATGCATGGCTTGGTTTATAGTGGCTTGTTCACTGCTGTAAAAAATGTTTTTTTTAGAGTTAGCCACACTGGCCGAGCTAAAACAATTTCGCGTGTTCGTACAAGAGCCGTGCTCCGCTTGCGTGAGGGCCAGTGACGTCACACTGTGCACAGCAATCGTGCCGGAGAACCACCAGAAGCACCTCGAGTGACGTGTCACTAGTGAGCTGGCGCTTCACCCGCGTGAGCTCACTCGCTAGTCCGTCTGTCTGTACAGCTGTCAGCTTGTCTGCCTGGCCGTCCACGAGTCCATTCGTCCGTATGTATGTATGTATGTATGTATGTATGTATGTATGTATGTATGTATGTATGTATGTATGTATGTATGTATGTATGTATGTATGTATGTATGTATGTATGTATGTGTACGTATGTACGTATGTATGTATGTATGTATGTACATCCACTCATGACTGACGCGACGTATATCCCGGCATATGCAGCTAAGCCATTACTATTATTTCGCTGTTTGTATGATTTTCTATTGTTTTTATGGCACAGATAAGTATGTGTGGCACCCCCCTCCAAAAAAAATCATCACTTGCTATACGCGCATCACTTTGTGTGTGTCGATTTCTATCGTCACTTCGTCCAGTTTCTGGCAGCGAACACGAGCCATGAAACGAAATAGCCTATTTAGCCGGCTACGATGTCACAAAGCTCGTGTAATAAAAGACAGTTTTGCAGTTACAGACAACCATGATTGTTCTCGAAACCTTTCAACACGGCATTCCTTACAAGCATGTCGCGTGTTTGTACGCAAAAATCTCACAATGATTATTATCAGGCAATCGTGGCTTTACTTCTTTACTTCTCTTTAAAATATGTGTTGCAATTCGAATGCGACCTGATGTTACCTCGCAGTGGCAAGAAAAAGTTTTGAAAAGCGACCACTATTGTTGTTGTTTATAAACTCCAGTTTTCTAAGCAATCGCAGCCCTAATAATGAGCTTCGAAAAACCTATATCTATGTTTCGTAGTTTACCTGGTGTCACAGGTCCCCTTAATTAGGGAGGTGATCGTCGGGATAATTCCAAGGGCCGAAGTATTGGCCCCCCGAACTGCACCAAGAAAGCACGGAAAATTCAGAAGTGGTCCTATTTGGTGCGCCAGCGGACGCCGGTTATGGTCCAAAGAACGAGTCAGAGACGATAGTTGATGAACAAAACAAAGTTATATTCTCAAGTATGGTAGATCAAACGATACACAATCATGCATACTCGGCAATAGTTCAGTACAATATTTCACCAATCAAACAATTAACTACCCAATACCATCAGCTACACTCAAAACAACGGACACAAACAACAATACGGGTTACAATTCAACCACATGCATCAAACAACCAAGACAATTAAAGACTAAAGAGTTCGAAAACTTGTTCAGTCCAAAGTCCTTGGAACAAAGTCTGAATAATACTTTTCCAGAAATCACTTACTCAAAGTCAAGTACTGTTGTCGATCCACTGCCCCCGAAGTTTCTCTTCCAGGAAGCCTCGCGTCTTCAATTGGCCGCTCACCAAGCACCAAACTTCTTCGCCGGTAAAACGTCGACTTCCCACGCGTTGCTGCTCCAACGCGTCCTCGCTCGCTAGCGATAGACACACACTATTCTTCTGCTGGTAGCTCCAGCCTTCACCCTTGAGGCGAAAACCATCTTTATCACCTGCTTTGTCACTGACTACAAAAGCCTTCGCCGACACGGCGGAATGACCCTTGACCCTTTTGCGCACGCTTGCGCAAAATTTCTTTCATCTCCTGCCTACGCTCACTGGCGTAAATTATCTTCATCTCCTGCTTTGTCACTAAGGACGAAAACCTTCGCCAACACGGCGGAAACACCCTACGCACACTGGCGCAAACTTTCTTTTTCTCCTCCCTACGCACGCTGGCGTAAATTGTCTTCGTCTTCTCATCTCCCTTCTCCGCTTCTCGCTTAAATACCTTTCGTGCTAGATTCCGGAAAAGTCTATTCGTTTCGTCAGCGCGATGCACAGCCAAGGCTGGAGAAAGGGCGAGACGTTTGGAGACGTAACTCTGCATCACCACGCCGCTTTCTTTCGAGATACTTACCGGGCTTGCTCGGCGGCGATGAGAGTCGGTCGGTCGGTAAAACTACGCTTTTGAGGGGGAGAGACGGCGTGCCCGGGGAGTCTTTGGATGCTTGTTTTCTTCTTTAGCGTTGACCTTGAGGCGCCTCTACGGCGCCCGGCACCGTCACCGCCACCAGAACTCGGCGGCGCGCTCCCTTTCTGAGCACTCGTTTGTGACATCTGGCAACATTGCTGTTCAGTTTTTAAGCTATGTATTCAACGACGACTTTAATTTCAGAGAAATGAAGCCTTTCCGCTTCTTTGGTTCTACGCGACATTCGGAAAGTGCTACCTCTATTTTCTCCTGTTACATCAAATTGGGTGTTTGCGTCTGTTGGAACGTACCTTGTGATTTATTTAAGGAGCAAGGAAAAGCAAACACAAGAGAGAACATGACACAGAGTGCCACTATCAACTAAAATGACTTATGAACCTATACGAACTCGCCTAGCAAAAAGTTTGCTTACCCAGGGAAGCTTTCTTCCTCGGTAGTGTGCAGGTTTTATATAGCGTCATGCGTCGCACGCGTCTATGTATACGTAGACGAAGCTAAGTGTAGGAGCGTTGGCCGTCTCATCACTACCGTCCTGGATTTCAAGGGAACGACAACAGCCTTGACAATTATCCTCGCCGAAGACGAAGAAACAGCTGAGAAGACAGCTATGCCTCTAGACACCCCGACAATATCTTAGGGGTATTCACTGGCACTCATGAAGCAGCAGGCACTTCATGAAAGGTGAAATAACTATCAGGCTATGGCTACGCAATCACAAGCTAACAAGTATCGTGGTGTCAAAACGATCAGCGTCAGACTGATCAGAAACACGGGTGACTGCAGTTTCCAAGGCGGCTCTGGCTCTGGTCGACCAGCATCACCTTGTATGCTCTGTCCAGCAAGCAGTCTAGGCCAGAGCGTTTCTCGAATGAAGGAACCTCATACCTCTTGCGCCAAATCACTGTGGCCATAGATGATCATTCATTCATTCATTCATTCATTTCGCTCAGTAGTTATGATGGCTATTATCGGCTTAACCTCTTTCAACGGTAGCTAGCTCAGCGGCTATGACATTGTGTGTGCTAAGCATAAGGAGGTTCTTTCCCCTTCATTACTCTGACACAGTCCACCTCACAACAATAGAAGCTCGCCCCGCCGCGGTGGTCTAGTAGATGAGGTACTCGGCTGCTGACCCGCAGGACGCGGGATCGAATCCCGGCTACAGCGGCTGCTTTTCCGATTGAGGCGGAAATGTTGTAGGCCCGTGTGCTCAGACTTGAGTGCACGTTGAAGAACTCCAGGTGGTCGAAATTTCCGGAGCCCTCCACTATGGCGTCTCTCATAATCATATTGTAGTTTTGGGACGTTAAAGTCCGAAAATCAATCAACAATAGAAACTCTAATGTAATAAGGAAAGAAACATTGCTGATTCCTCCATCATAGGAATTGTTATAACACGAAAGTGAAATGTGTCTTCACAGAAATAGTGCTCGTTGTGGAGGGATATGAGTGCTTGAAAAATTACTATTGGCGTTTTGCAGCTATAGTACCACTTCGTGTGGACACAGCCACGTTGACGCCTTGTGGCACGTCTCCATGGTGACGAATATCAGTCATGATCATGATTTACCCATTCTAGTAACTCGGGTTTTTAGCATATACCTCTACGTAGCGTATCGTTATTAGCGCACAAGGATGACATCAACAAACATACACTAAACACTGGTACACGATATGCACGTCTGCAAAGATGGTCAGTTATGGAGTGAAGCAGCATAGTGTGTGTTCCTGAAAGCTACGCCCATGCAAACTGCGCTTTAGTTACGCGGGACGCAGAAATTCGTAGCTTAATTGGGCCGCGAATGCACGCTGTGTTCCACGTCATGCGGGCCACAATTTCGCTCCTCCAAGACACTATACGTTCACCCGTGACACCGTTACCTTGATGCATTGCTTACTGCCGCATGTTTTATTCAATAAGCCGGTGCTCTAATATTCGAAATATTTTGCGGTGAAACAACGTAGGTGTATGTGGAAGCTGTACGACTTCAACAACGAGTAGTCACTAGCTAACGCAAAGCGAAAGGCAAAGAGCATAGCTGCTTTAGCGATTTTCTCATGCTCGTGTTGTGAGGGTCTTTCACTGCTATCGAGAAGCCTTAATCATAGCCTACAAGACGGCGCCCCAGCGCCATTTTGGTTGCTAACTGCGTCATGTGGCATTACTTCTCTTGAGCACTCTCGGATGGCGGAACGACCTCGCTTCGCCAACAGAGAGCATGGAGAGAAAGAAAATGTTTCAAATATATAAGCCGCTTTCGCCCACCGCCCAGAAATTGTATGAATAGCTCAGTCGGCAGAGCATCATGTACTCTTCATCGTTTCCCCAGATGTTACAGGGCTCGACGCTCAGCGGAGACTTTTTCTTCAGCTATTTTCTTTCTCATTTGGTAGCAGTAATTTCCCAACGTCATATCACGTCACTGAAGCCTTAGTGGACTCCGGCATTAAACACTTTTGTGTTAAAAAAACCGTGTATTCTGGATATACATTAATGACGCGCCTGTCCACACTGTGCGCTCAGCCGTACATGAGAAATCTTCAAACTTAGTTTGTGTCATACCATAAGTACCACCCCGATTCTTTGTGCACCCCAGCTGCGATTTTTTTTTTCTGTTTAGGTCATCGTATGGAAAAATAGCAGGTAGCATGGGAGGTGCTTCTTGACAATATGTTTATGAAGTTTAGGAAGAGCTCAGGAGGCGCATTCTTGTTTAAACAACTAACTTACGTGGTACACTACCCAGTAAAGAAAATACAGGCCTACGAGAAAAAAATATGGCGCTCATCTTGTCTCTTTTCTTTGCCCGCGTTCTAGGTAGTCTCTTTTCTTTATTGTATACATCAACAAGTTCAAATTTAAGTAGTGATATTATAAAGTATTATTCACCTTTCTTTCGCTTCATTTACCACCTATGCTTTGCTCAGTCACTGGATTTTCTGTTTGAACATTGGGACGTATTTCCCTCCACTGCTCTAGTTTCTTAATTGAACATATTCTTGTAGAGAGAGAGTAGAGTAGATGAAGGCAGATAGGCTAACCAGATCGTCGTATCTGGTGTGCCAACTTGCGCTGGTGTTAGGAAAGCGTGGAATTGTAAAGTGAAAAATAAATGAATGAATAAATAAATGAGAACCTCCGTTACACACACACACACACACAGCCTCAAGAACGTCCCATACAAAGTCGTTCAGACAGACCAGAGCTTCGCAAGAAGCCCAGCAGCACATGTACAGCCATCGTTCGAGAAGTCAAGCCTGGACGATGGCCTAATATTATTTCTTCTGGCAGAGTCTGGTCATCCAACTTGTTAAGGGCAATAAAGATATATTGTCTGTGTATGCCACAATCCTGGCAGTCACACAAAATATGCCGAATGGTAGTGATGAAGACTCTTTATCAAGTTTTAGGACAGACAGGAGCTGTGCTGTCACTAGCCAGTCAGAGACTGGGTTCATAACTAATACTGTGTGGAAGTTTGTGAGTACTGGGGCCACGGCCACCGCCCATTCGTGCCCAAGGCCTGTTGCGCCGGTAGATTGTAGTAGGCGAGCAGGGTCGCCTCTAAGTACCCCCGGGTTGTGTTCGTGACATGGGGAATGGCTGGATTAGTGGTGCAGGTCCACACCATGTGACAAGTACCTGAGAACACCGTCCCAGAGTACGGACAGCTGTCGTTGAAGGATGGGTGAAAATGATAAGAGCTGCCGGGTACAGCAATGCGTGGGTGAGAAGGCATAGTAAAATCTCCTCATCCACCATTTCTTCATCGGCACAGTGCACCCAGGTCGTGGTATCAGCCATCTCTATGCGGAAAGCATAAGCACTGGTAAACGCCACGCCCAGCCATAATTTAGACAGAACGGCAAGGTTAACTAAATGTTGTTTTAGTGGCTGGGGATGGTTTAACGTTTGTGATCATCAGAACAAGAACACTGTTTTACAGACGCACATGCGCACGAGTGAGATGTACAAACTGGGTCAGAAATTTTTTTGTGTACTGCCTCATTAAACAAACCTCTCTCAAAACTGCATAATTTTTCACTCCGCAAGTTTACAGTTGGTGAAGCTTATGCACCCTTCACTGCATACTTTGCCCCTCCCAGTTTTTTTTTTTCATAAAGCCCTGCGTCGACTCTACTTCATTATTTTATGGCCACTCTAAAGAAACGTGTTAACTATTCGAACCATAAAACTCGCCAAACTGTGCAAGAAATGAGCATACTGAACTGTAAACACTACAAAAAGTACAACTCTTTATATGCTTGAACAGCGAACACTTCACTATATAATGCTAAATATGAAGTGAAATGTCAATCACTTTTTCTTGAGGCTTCATCCCAATCTGATTCTGGTTCAATGTGAATGCCGTACTTTAAAGCTTTACACTTCATAATTACACTGGTCTGAATTTTTTACCCAGTACGCTCGTTCAGAAACGTGCTATTACACTGATACAGCTTGAACGATTGATCGATCGCAACCCTTGTTAGTGCCCGTCATGCACTTTAAGAATCATAGAGTGTTTTGCAATTTCTTTGAGCCACCAATAATATTTTTTCACCTAGCTTTTACTCTAGGAACTACTGAGCAAACCAAAGCACTGGTGTTTAAAAACTAACGATAATATCGGTCCTCCCGGCATTAGGGAATCGCGTTGTAGGCACTGTATTTATGTACACGTAATATTGTAGGCAAACAGTCTTCACTAACAACTCGTCGTATTTTGAACTTTGATATTTTGAAGCAAGAACCAGCAAACCCAGCTGTTATATGGCTGATGACAAAGCTGGTCCTTGAATATGCACGCAAAAAATGAGTGATAAAAATTTTTTTCTCAAGTTTGTTTATTTTTTTCCATGACTTCGCCCTTCACTGATGAATGGGCCTGCAGCATGCCTTTTGCTGCATAAATTATTATATGCTTTTTTTTTCGGCAGTCGTTTTAACTCTGCTTCTGAGAAACACCCGCATGTTATGTACTATATCCGAACGTGGGGAGTCCACGTCATCAGCCGGTTGATCGTCACTCACAGAAACTCATGATTTGTCACGTACTAAATGGGAGATTGAGCTACCTTTAATGTGTAGCGTGAGACATCATGCCTCGTAAAAGCAATTACGGCACACTTTTCTGGTGACATCGTTAGACCTCGTTTGAGTAAGAATTTTTCGATGGAGTTGAGAGCGTTCTGCAATCTTGCTCATAGAACACGTCTGTTGCGACCGCTGCTCCATATACAAATGTCATCCGCGTAAAGTAAGATTTCCACCGATGCAGAGATGCACTATTCCAGCCACTCGGTGAAAAAAAAAAACGACTTTTTAGGACTGCGGCTTCAAACGTTTTTGCTGAACATATGCTGGATTACGCAGCAAGGCAAACCACAGAGCCACCAACCCGCACTAGGAGAACGGGTAATGATGACGCGCAAGTTCTAATACATGCAACGACAGGGAGCGAACAGATAAAAAAAAGACAGCGAAGGAAAGCGTCGGCAATGTCGAGCCATGTTCCAGCCAGAGTAGAGAAATTGCAAACTCAATATAAGGGAACTCCCTAAAATAACGATTCGTTGCATAAGTGATAGCCTCAACATCCTTCAATTATAAACATATAAAATGTCTTCTAGTGTGTTTTTTGGGGAATAATTTTTTGTTGGAATTAAATCGTTGCTAACAATATCAGAACTCTACGGAAGAAAGTAGAAGGAAATAATAGTACATGAGTTGTCGCATAGGCTATGGGGTCTGAAAAGAAAGTGATATGTAACAATGAAGCTATGAAAGTGACGGAAATAATTTGAACATATTTGTCATTTTTGCGGAAGTAAGTCCAATGTGCCAATAAAATTCATGTACACATCCACCGGCAATGCACATATGCCCTCTAAGAATTCTTCAGCTCCCAAGTTCAGGGTAGCAAACCGGATGTGCGTCTGGTTAACCTCCCTGCCTTTCCTTGCATCTTTATCTCTCTCTTTAGGTCCATTTTAGGTTAATGCATTTTTTGTTTCTCCTATTTACGTTTTATTTTTTATATCCGCATTTCCATGAAACTAATGCATTTTCCCCTCTGCTATGTGTGCTTCACGCCATTCTTTGGTCTATTCGTGTGCTATCGCTTACCAATATTTGAAAAACTTTGTTCCGATCTTCTCATGCATTGCATGGCAGCTGCGACCATATCAAGTTCAGGCACAACTTGCATCTAAGCACAGCAAAAAAAAAACGTCTTTATTATTTGCCCCCCCCCCCCCCCTTTCAATGCAACCACCGAAAAGGGGTTGCACCTTGCACGTTGTGCCAGTGTGAAACATTGAGGGGGTCCTGAAAGGTTCTCGACAATTTTTTACAAACACATTGGACTGGTAGATCAAGTTCAAAGGGTTATTTGTGATTTATTTGAGTGTTTACAAGCTGCGAATCACTACAGATTACTGCGGCTCAGCCACACGCGTTTTCAACAACCCATTCACAGTACGACATCCTCTAGTAGCATGACGTAACCCAGGCTCCTGATCTTATTGTCTGTAAAATCCATGGAAGTAAGATCGCCTGGTAGGGTGGGTACGTTTCCGTGCAGATATCAACCACACCGAGATATTCTTCTGTGTTGCCTAACAGCGTGCGTGCTTCTGGGTGCACTGTGGTATGGTCTCCGGGATAGCGCGCAATCTGTCGGAGTTTAGTCTCGGAGGCATTACTGCGAGAAGCTCCAACCGTCGAGTGTCCTCATGGGAGCTTTGCGATCGCCAAGGATGCTGGCGTGTCTCGCGAGTTGAGGAAGCAAAACAGGGGTGAGAAGGAGGGTATCTATGTCATTGTTATGACATCCTACGTACGCGGCGTGCCACTGAATTTGTGGTACGAATAATTTAGTGATGATTGATCCTAAACACTGACGAAACTTCAAAAAACATTTTCAAGGTTCTTTTTAATAACTAGACGCTTTGCCACAGTGGTGGTTCTCAACTGGCGTTTCAGTATTATTTTGTACCTGATGCTGTGTGACGTACTTTCCAGTGAGGAACCGGGCGATGGGTGTTTTAAGCATTATAGCACATAAGGGTGCCTACGAACGTTTTAAAAGCCCGCGTAGCAACAGTCTTCTCGAAACTCGCAACCCTACTCGACGTTCTCATGACACTAAAGAAAAAGTGATCGATGAATTCTTTTTTTCGCATGCTAATCGATGTGCCTCCTCCAACTCAATTTGTCGCTGGCGTTATCTGCATAAAAAAAGTATCTGCATGCACTCTACGGCATTATTTCGTGTAATCTCTGTTCTATCTACGTGAATGCTTGCAGATTTGAAAAACTGTCGCATTTTGGTAGCTTACTGCATAAGTGCCGAGATCCACAATGTTACCCGCACTCCGCATCAGCCTAAAGACGTGTGCTATGCAGGATAACGTGCAAAGCGACACACCCCATATTGTCAAACAACGACGCCCTGTATCTGCTGCCGTACATATATTGCTTTCTCTCGAAGCTCTCAGGTGATGGTGGTGGGAATGAAAGAGGCAAGCACACTGATCTCCTTAATTTGCTAGTCCTGGCCGAGTGGGCACTATGTTCTCGCCAGATGTCCGAATCGTTAGTTTCGTCCTAATCAAAGGAGTGATAGGAAACGAAAACGATAACTCGCAATACTTACAGCGCCCACTGTTACTTGCGTTCTGGCGGTGATTCTGAAGCACTGTCGAAAGCGATACTCAACACAACAACTACCACTGAAGCTTCGCTATTCTAGCTTATCACCAGAGCTTTCCATTTGATATGATGGATGGTATAGGGGGGTACATTACACAAATAAATGAAAGCATGTCTGCGTAATGTTCCCGGCCTTTTATATGAATTACAAGCAGTGCATATATGTCTTATACCTCGTTAGGCGAAAATAGAGACTCCGGCATCATGAATTGTGTGGCTTTAGCCAGCCTTATCACGTAGGCAACCGAACCTTGATCGTTTCTGGGAGCTAGAAGCGTTTACTGCTGAAAAAGCAGAAGCCATTTATGTCCTCGAAAATATGCTCCTGTCAGTTTGCTTCTAGAAAACACACACAAGCACACACGCACACACCTCATTTTCAGTTTTGTTATCATGAAAACACCTGCCCTAGAAAACATCATGTTTAAGAACATGCATCGCATACAATTAGGGGCAACCTCGTACCCTTTTCCTCCCCTTAGTACTTTTCCGCGCTATATGATACCCAGCGTGAAATTATGCTAATTACTCCCTGTCCGTCGTATCATGATATACGTTCCCTATCTCCCCTCCCCCCCCGCTCACCAGGCACAAAAAATTTCGCGAGATTCTTTAAAGGCCGTTTCCGGCTGTTTTTCGATGTCTAAAGATCTTAACGAAATTCACTGAGTACAATAATTTGCACATTTGCACTATTCATGGCAAATTGCAAGCTTGTGGGTTTCGCAGGTTCCTTTCAAGTGAATTTTGTAGCTTGCTTTGGAATGGTCACCTCGCTTTCCACAATAATGGCAACATTGTGCGTGTGACGTTGAGTTTTGCCTGGCGGAAGTGACGGAACTGTCTGCCACAGCAGCGTCTGCTTGTCTGCTATGAAGTGTTGGAGTTCGGCCGGTGCTACCTTGGCTGAGCTTGCGATTTCCTTTTCAGTATCAGTGGGCGAACAATAAGTGGCAAGTGGTGCTGCGTTTTGAGCCACACATGGTTCGCCATATATTCACCAAAACAGCGTAAGAAAAATAGCCGTTTGCGGCACACGGTTTGAACAGGTAGTGCAATCTGGCGCGCAATATGTGTAATCACGCAGGTTCGGGCAATTTATTACGTCACACGGAGAAGCACCATCAGTTGGTTTTCGGTTTTAGTACTACGATTCCTCAGAAATAAATAATATTTTCAATTTTTTTAGCATTTCAGCTATGGGGCTCGTGACAAGAGTGCCATAGTAACATAAAAGCACCATTGTCCTAACATAGCCAATAAATCACCGGAGTTGGCCTTTAAGTACCTGAAAAGCGGCGGCCATTTTCACCAACTTCTTATTTTTCTCGGTCAAAAGTATTGATCCCCGCACTCTCTTAGAAAGCTTTCCCTCCTCACCTGGTTTTGTAGTGCCTCTCTGATAAACCTCATTTCACAAATTTACGATGTCATGCAATCTTGCCATCGTATGTGACGTCAAAGCGGCGTCATATTCCAATGAAAAGTTTTGGCAATCTGCCACGTCGATATGAGGTCTTAAGGAGATATCATCACGTGATGTCGATTTTTTTCATCCCTCCAGATGACAATGAACGGTTATCACTTTTCACGTTTGATGAGACATTTAACGCCCCCGCTCTAAAATTTGTGACAAGCGGGTGCACTGAAACTTTGCCTTCAGGAGTGAGCATCGTGTTTGTAAAAAAAAAACAACATAATAAACATACTAACAATATAACAAAAATATACTTTTCTAGTAAGCGAAAACTCCGTCTCCTTTTTTCGTTCTTGTTTAACACTTGTGCATAAACATGTCTTCATATCACTCTGTGGACGCCCTGGAACTTGGCCATTAATCAGGCATTGATCGTTCATCCCGGACACATGCAAAATAATGGCGCACCTTGTCGAGGAAGCATATTCGTTGGTGTGGTGCTTCGCTAATCAGTGTGGCGTCCTCGTTATGATCAAGCTTCAATAATTACACTTAGCCTCGCAGTAACAGCGAGATGCAGATTGTCGTGCAACAAAAGAAACGTACGCACAGAACTGCAATAAACAATGCGTGGCAACGCGGTGACTAAATAAAGACCCGCAAGCCAGGGCAATCAATCTTGTTTATCAGAGAGCCCTGGCTTCCATGAACAAAGAACCTGTCATGGGCATCGCGCTAATAGTGGTTGCATTTTGCTGAAAAGAAGCCTATTTCGTTCCGCCTACTCTGCCACATATCTCAGTGCTATCTTGTACGCTTCTTCGGTACCGACAGCTATAGGTGTAGTTTTATAGCCTGGGCAATGAAAGCGCAGTAATGCAAATGTAGTCCACTAGTTCAGTGTTGCGTATTATTATAACAAAATGCCGAGTTTGACCCACTTTGAAAAATGTTGTTCAAAGAAACACAGCCCCGTAAGAAAACATTTGACAGATCCAACTTACAATAGGAATCGATGTCATGCGAAGAGGGCTAACTCGGAGGATTTCAAACTGAATGGTTGTGTCATCCATGATCTTCAACGCTAGCGTAGCTCTTGCTGATCAGCCCATCATTTGCGTTCTCCTGACGACATGTAGCTGTCACCGATAGGGGCCCCATCCTCCCACTCAATCGAACGTGTCGCCCACCTTTCCTATATCTGCTCTCGTCATTCTTCGTTCGTGCGTGGCAGTGCACTGTCCTCTTTATCTTTCTCTTTCATCTGTTTATTTTATTCTATTTGCTCACCTATATAAGGCACTGTACCGTTTCTCCAATCATGAAGACAGAAATTAGAGACATTTTTTTTTCCAAGAACCACTTACCACAACATCCAAACGGGACGGTGGTGAAACTTTTTAATTCAGTAAAACATCACAAAATGGCGTAACAGATATCTAGAAATATACGCACAGACATATGTTGAACAGTCGCACATGTTTTACATATCCAGTTGTTTACAGCTCTGTGAGGATGGCAACAGCAACATAGCTATTAGTAACGCCAGAGATGTAAGCTGATATGTAACGCTTGTGATAACGAGGAAGGCAGCCCTGCTGGTGCTACGTAGACCAACTTCACTGGGTGACGTTAAGTACACAGTGACCTTAAGCCAGCGTGGTACCTGTGTTACAGTGGCTAGAATTGTAGCCTCTGCAGCTGCGTCATAGGGGTACATATTCAATGCTTACAAAGTTAAATAGTCAGCAGTGCAACCACAGTTCACGTTTCACCAAGGTTATGCCTGCATAAGGTACTTTCCAGACGTAGTTCAGAGACCTGGCATCGCCCTGTGGTAATATACTTCACTGCCACGCAGAATGCGTGGGTTCAATTCTTGCTGGTTCTCTGATATTCATTTATTCTTCACATTTTATGGGTCAACAAAATCAATGTCCTTTTTTTCTTATTCTGCACGCTCTCAGAATAATTTATCATTGTTTGTTTACGTGGTTCTTACGCATATATATGTATATATATATATATATATATATATATATATATATATATATATATATATATATATATATTCCTGCTCATGGTAAGTTAATTTTTCACCCACTTTTCTTTTTCTTATTTACATTACATATGTTCTAATAACAACCCCCATACATTCCTTGGCATTATTGTCTGTTAGAGCACACGCACCAACGTGTATGCGCCTTCTAAAGAGAATGAAAAACCCCGTGCTCTGATTGCGCGAGAACCTGTGCCGCTTTTTTGAGACTTGCCGTACGACCATTTTTCGTCGCGACCTCGTTTAGTGTTTGAATAAACATCATCACTTTTGGCGGAGGTACTGAAATCCCTAAGCAGACCTGGAGCTCCGCTCTAGCAAGTTGGCTGAAATACCACCGTACAACATGAGGTACGCAGTCGCCAACCAGCCCATCCCAGCACAGCCAGCATCATCGGCTGCCCCGTCGACCTGCCCCGGCGCTATCCCGTCAGCGGGACCCACCAAGCTTCAGCGGCAGTGGTGAGCAAGACGTCGAAGACTGGCTCTCCTTGTACGAACGCGTAAGTGCCAGCAACAAGTGGGACGACGACTCTCAGCTCACCTATGTTATCTTTTACTTGGATGACGTCGCTAAGCTATGGTTTACCAAGCGCGAAACCACTATCGCCAACTGGTCCACCTTTAAGACCCTCGTGAACGAAGCGTTCGGCCGACCAGAGGTCCGCAAGCTGCGCGCTGACCAGCGTCTACGCCACCGAGCCCAGCAGCCTGGCGAGATGTTTACTAGTTATATTGAGGATGTGTTCGACCTCTGCAGGCTTCTTAACCCATCTATGCCTGAAGAAGAGAAAATTCGGCAGTTTCTCAAGGGCATCGAGGATGGCGCATTCCAGATGTTGCTGGCGAAAAGCCCGACCACGGTGGCAGTCCTTGTAAGCCTTTGCCAGAGCTTCGATGAATTGCATCGTCAGCGTTCCATCGCCCGACAGAGTGTCCCACCACCAGATTCGATCTCGGCTGTCGCACTCGCAAATGGCAACATTCGCCAAGGAACTCTGTCGAACCAGATTAAAGACTTCATCAGGGAGGAAGTCGCCCGACAGCTCTTCCTGCTGCCCCATAGCAACGCGCCCACCACAAGCCTGCCTTCGACACTGCAGCAGGCCATACGCACTGAAATTTGCGATGCCCTCCCTACAGTTCCGGCCCCTCACCCATGCACTTCGGTACCATCTGATCTCTCAACTGCCGGCTACGCACCATTTGTGCCGCCTTCACCTCTCAGCTACGCAGCTGTGGTCGCTGAGGAGGCATTTTGCTGCTGGCCACAGTTTTAACCACCTCATTTATTAAGCACATGACCAACTAATGATGAACAGAAATTCAAGATCTCAGTGGTAACAGCAGCACTGTAGCTACTTGGCACTTATATTCCGGTAGCAGAAATCGTCCAACATTTTCGCGGCTCATTCATTACTATTGCCCAGAGTTGGTAAAGAAGTAGTCAATTTTACCGTCAAACCTACTGCAGGATGAATAGTGTGACGACGCTGGATCGACAATGAGGTGGAGCACGACAAACAAATAGGCTTTATGAGACTCTGTAAAAAGGCAGCCACGTCTTCTTCGTCTTTGTCCTGGCCACTGAGTGTTCTCGCGCTGCTCCTTTGTCTTCGCCATTGACACATAGGCGATCCATTATTACCTCTTCAAAAACATTGTCCTGATGATGCAGGCGCATGAAGCAGAAAAAAAAGCTATCCATGTTAACTCAAGTTATGGCTTCGTCCAAAGCACGTGAGCAACTTCTGGCGAGGCGGTTTGAATACCGAGGGCCGTCGGAAACAACCTCGTAATGGAACTCACTGATGCGTCGAAGAACCTAGTAAGGTCAGAAGTATCTCTACAGTAGCTTTTCGGAGAGTCCACGACAATGAATGTGTGTTCAGACTTACAGTTTGTCGCCCACGTTGTATGTGACGGGTGTGTGCCGGAGAAACAGACTAGTGCCGGGAGTCACAGTCCTGTTGGTCGATTATCCCCAACCAGCAAGTTGCCGAGCTTCTTCTGCTCACTGCGTAAAAACTTTAGCTTCCGTCTCATGGCACTCATTTTCATGGATGACCATTGCGTCGAACGTTGTTGTAATGTCATGGCCGTAAACGAGACTGAATGGCGCCTTTTCAGTGGTCTCCTCACGAGCCATGTTGCACGTGAATGCGACTGGGGTAGCGTGTCATCCCAGTTATCCTGTTCTACGTATACGTACATGCTGATCATGTCATCCAGGGTCCTGTTGAAACGTTTAGTCAGCACGTTGGTCTAGGGATGGTATGCCGTCGTCTTCCTCTGCGCGGTGCCACTTAGTCGCAAAACGATGTCCAAGAGCTTGCCCATGAACACAATATTCCTGTCGGGGATAATTACTGCGGGGGCGCCGTGCAACGACGAAGTCTTCGATAAAGAATCGCGCCACTTCATCTGCTGTTGACCATCGCAGAGCTATTGTCTCAGCATATCGGGTGAGCTAATCCGTAGCAACAATTATTCACGTTTCCGGCGGTAGACGTTGGAAAGAGACCAAGAAAATTTATACCAATTTGTGCAAAACGGTTTGTCGGCACTTGAATAGGCTGCATCAGGCTGGTTTGCTTTAACGGGTGGTGGTTCGCGGCGCTGGCAGCCCAAACGCGCAACTTTTAACCACCGTAGCAAGTTTCGGCCAGTAAAAGTTGTGTCTAATCCTTGCCAATGTTCCGGTGTAGCCTAAGCGACCGGTGGTTGGTTCATTGTGGCAGGCGTAGGGGATTTCACGTCGAAGCGATGAAGCAAGGACGAGCCAGTAGCTGCTGCCGTTCTTCTTTAAAGTACGTCATTGCGCAAGCAGTATGACACAAGTGCTTTTGCAAATAGTTTCGGCACAATATTTGTTTATCCTTCGAGCTAATGAATCAGCGGTAGCAGTTAAGCATCGTCCCGCTGTTTGCCCTAAAAGGCGGCCGTGTCCACAACGCCCAAAAAAAAAAGCTGCTTCGTCATCGGGCTCAGCTCCTTTAACGGGAGACTGAGGAAGACAGTCGGCGTCAGCGCGTAGTCTCCCCGATTTGTTGGCAATGGTGAAGTCGAACTCTTGGAGCCGTAGACTCTAGCGTGCAGGACGGCCCGATGCATCTTTCAAATTCATAACTCAGCAGAGTCAATGGTAATCGCTGTTAACTGTGAACGAACAACTGTACAAATACGGGCGAAATTCCAGGACTGTCCATACCATTAGGAGGCATTTTTTCTCGGTTGTCATGTAGCTGGCTTTTGTTCGCGACATTGTCCTACTGGCATAAGTGATCACCTTTTCCCTGTTTTGCTGCCAGTGCACTAAAGTACGAGTTCTGCTCCGAGACCCACATTACTATCGTCTGCGTTCAATATGGTCGGCACGTTGTCATCGATGCAGACGAAGACAGGAGGCGTTTGCATACGCTGGTAAGGCTCGTTAAATACCCATTGTCGATGTTCGCCCCATGAGAAGGGGATATCATCTCTAGTGATAAGGGTGAGCGGCTATGTTAATAATGAAAAGGCGGCAATAAATCACCGGTAATAGGCTCATAGTCCCAAAAAACGTCAAACTCATTTTTATCTGACGAGCTTGGAAAATTCACCACGGCCGCAAGTTTATCTGCATCAGGTGGGATCCCTTGGCTGCTGACGACTTGACCGAGGAATCGGAGTTCACGGAAGCCAAAGTGACATTTCCGGCCTTCACTGTAAGGCCGGCAAAGCGTATTGCGTCAAAAACTGCTTGCGACCTTTTTAGGTTCTCTTCGAACGTAAGATAAGATAATCCCGTCATAAAAGTGCACCAGGCAGGTCTGACACTCAAGTCCCGAAAGTAATGTGTCTATTATACGCTGAAACGTGGCTGGCACCACACACAAACCGAAGGGGAGCACCTGAAATTTGTAAATTCTGTCTGGCGTTACAAATGCAATTTTGTCATTGTCTCTCTCATCCACTTCAATTCCCCAATAGCCGTTTTTCAAGTCCATTGGGGAACAGTAGCGTGCGTTCTATAACCTATTCAGGGAATCATCAATACGCAGCAGCGGATAAACGTTCTTTGGGATCTCCTTGAGCTCCCGGAAGTCGACGCAGAAATGCAAGCTGCCATCTTTTTTTAACAGGTGCTATATATACGGGCGATGCCCAAAGGCTGTTGGATGGCCTAGTAACGCCGTCTGCAAGCATCGTTTTCACTTGTTTTTCAATTGCCTCGCGATGCTTTGGAGCAACGTGATAAGAATTTTGTCGGGTGGGTCTGGCGTCAGAATCTGTGAAGATGCGGTGTTTCGTGAGTGGTGTCTGACCAACTCTCGAAGTGGAAAAGAAGCAGAGAGAGAATAAAACAATTATTTGCGATCGAGGAAGGAATGTCGGTGAGTAGAATCCTTAGTCCGGGATCACGGACCACTGTCCTTAGCACGGACCGCTGTCCTCGCTCGTCTCACGGGGTCCTCTTGGGTCTTCGGATCCGAGCTGGACAGAGCTGCCTTTTGCCCTTGCCCGACGTTGCCATGGAACTTGTTGATCAGCTTGATAAACCAGTCTCGCTCGGTGCTCGATAACATTGAACTAACATAAACATGTATGGGTGTTGGAATATCAGGTGATACCGCATCTCATACGTGATGTTATACGCTTCTATTCGCGCAAGTTCGTCTAAATAGGCAATGGCAGTGCCTCCAACAAGGTATCGGCGTTCCTTGCTGAAACTTGCCAACAATGCTTCAGCGCATTCATCGACTACATTGATGACAGCCCTGGCGATGAAAATGTCACAAGTGAATGCTGGCTCACTGAGGCGTTCAGCAACGCCAGTTCGACTGTGTATATGCTGTCACAATGCACGTATACGAGGGAGCAATTCCGTGGCAGAAGTATGACGTCGTCGCCGCAGATGCGTGAACGAGTTCGCTGATTTTTCTAATCACTAGACAATACATATACAAGCTTTTTTTTTCACTTGACGCTACGGAACACAATTGTTCTAGCCAACACAAACACAGTAGATGTCCTAATAGTTTGTCACTGTTTCACAAGTTCAATCTGGTGATGTCTTCCATTCCTTTGCGATGAGAGTGCACCTTCGGCAAAGCCACTTCTACGCTCAGGCGCCACAGTACAGCTCTGTTCACGTTATCATTTTGTGAGCGAACGCAATGATCTGCGCAGTGTGCTCACCAAACTAGATGACAGTCCGTGCTCGGAAATGTGAATCCTCAGATCATAGCTCGAGGTGTCGCAGGCCAGCAAAAGGACGCGCCATTGATTGTATTTTTAATATCAACCAGTATAAACGATCGCTTGTTGGCGTGTAGTGAACAGGCGCACATGTTCACTGATGGTGCTTCCTTGCTTCTTCTTTCCTTTTCTTAATCCCTTCATACCTTCCCCCAAAGCAGAGGAGCGAGTTGATGCTGATGCTGATGCTGATGACCTCTGATGGATGGCGCTTACCCACAAAGGGGGATGGGCCAAGAACCGGGCGGCAGGATACTTAAATGAAACTAAATTGAAAATGAAGCCAATCTGAAAAAGTAGCTTAAAATAATACTACCAAAAAACAAAAATGTGTGCTGAGCAAGCGGTCAAACCATCTTTTGTTTTTGAAAGACATAACTACGAATTATAAACTAAAGATCAGAAAAGGTGGTGGTTCACTAGTATGGTAATCTTTTAGTTGCGTTGATGTAATCAAACACAGCGGAGCACACATCCCTGTGGCAGTAACCAAATGAAGTTCCGCCAAGTGATAAAATTACTGGTAAATTTACTTGTATTCCTAGCTTTTGTATTGGGGCTACTAAATATCTTTTTCTCTGATAAGAATAACGATAACAGAATAAAAAGAAATGTTCAATTGTTTCAATTTCGTTGCACCAAATGCATAGCGGTGACGCCTTGAGCCGAGCTTTATTAAGGTAATAATTTAGTTGTGGAACTGCACAGCGCAATCTGGTATAAGTGACCTCTAACTGGCGAGATACACACCACTGTTTATTCCACCAATAGCTCAAATGCTCGAAATCTTTGAATTTATCCAAATTACCTTTTCCCCATTGCAGGCAAGCATTTCGGAACCTTAGCGCGGTTACGTAAGCCGTATCTGGCAAAACTGGGATGGTGGGCCCACCCAGGGATACTGCTGCTAAAGAGTCCGCCATTTCGTTCAAATATAATCCGCGGTGGCCTGGTACCCATAGCAAATGCAGTTTTTTTACGTTTTTCGCTACTAAATTCAGAAACGTATTCATCAGCTCTGAATTTACTGCCGCAGAAAGTGCATTACAAAGTGATAACGAATCTGTAATGATAACTGCTAATGATTCGCTTGAGGGTAATTTGCGTAAGGCAAGAACAATGGCCAATAATTCTGCCATGAATACCGGGGTATACTCTGGGAGTCGAATCGAAAAGGACCAGTTCAAAGAAGGAGAGAAGATGCCAACCCCAGCCTTTTCTTTTGACACAGATGCATCAGTCGCTATGATATTGCTTATCTCTAGGTGGGCTAGATAATCTGCTAACTGGTCATTTAAATACCTATATGCCAATTGTTTCGCGTTATGAGGAAATATATCATCGAATTGTATGCTAAGCATTGACTTTAGGTTGTGTATTGGACCAATATGTCTAATTTTTACATTCAGTTGCTCTAGTAGCACTTGTGCAAATACTATTTGCGGGGTGTGTAGTCGCGACCAATGGGTTTCGAAAAATAAAGTCGGTTCTTGAATGAAAGCGTAAAATGAGAGTCTTTGGTGTGAACTGTATATCTTTAAGAATGCTTGCACAGTAAGAATTTTAAACCTATTTAGCAGAGAAGGTAGGCGAGCTTCCATATACAACATGTTATTTGCAACAAACTTTGGTAGACCCAGACACAAACGCAACGCTTCTCTTTCCAGCAGTATTAGGGGTCTCATTTTATAGGCTGCGCTGCCTGAAAACAATACACATCCGAATTCCATGATGGGCCGCACATAAAGTTTATATATCATTATTAGCACATCGGGAGCGAGTTGACGCGCGTCTAGTTGACCTCTCTGCCACTTCTTCTTCCTCCTCCTTGTCACTGCTATATCTGCAAAGCCTATCCTAAATCTATCATGCTATGGTACGAGGTTACCAGAACGTGCCATCACCTCTGCCAAGTGTTTCATAGCAGCTGCATTTGGAACGGTATAAACTAGCAAGAGTGCTTGTGGTAATAATGATCAATATTTCTGCTCGCTCAGTTATCCAGAAATATCTCGAATCGGCTCAGCTGGCTAAACTATCCTGCTCCTTGGCAGGGAGAAAAATCTTAGCCATTCTGGGCCTCAATGCAGTGTTGCCAATGGAGAGAAGTCATCGAGTCTCCGAGGACCAAAAAGAAAAAAAAAGGCCCCGTATCTGCATGTAATCTGCAAATGTCGTCGAAAGACGATAGTCTTGCGTTTGGAGAGAGTGAACAAAACATTTATTTGATGTTCTGCGCAACAAAATCGGTGAATGGTATTCCAGAGGCGCTGCGTTAGAGTGTCTCGAGCGTGCAGCGGAGGCGAACGAGCGCATCAAAATGCCACACGTGAGACATGACCGCCATCTGGCAGTTTCTTTTGCAAAACAAAGCGCGGGGCCGTGCGCGCCCGTCTCAGAGGTGATAAGCTGTAGAACTCGAGATGACGGGTAGGTGCCACCACCATCTCGTCTTATTGAAGCGTTGGAAACACTCCCCGTTCCGTGCAAGCGCTGTATGGTAAGCGCAGCGTGATAAACGCTATGGTCCCTAAAATTACTTATGTATGCGTTTTCTAGTAAGAGATGCATATACAGAATATATGCGTGTTGTTATGGTGCCCCAGACATGCGCAATAATTGCTTTTTAGTTGACAATTGCACAATTATGAACGCTCAACCTTGAGCAACATTGGTGGTAGCTGCGGATGGGGTCGGCCGTTTCAAGTACAGGATGACGGGAAAAGTGAACAAACAGACAGATGTACAGGCAGACAGACAAACAGACAGACCAAAATTTTTGCGTCGAAGGACCCCAAGAAATACTATCGTCTTTAATATTCTTGTTGCACCAATCCCTCGCCGTATACATCCACAGAAAGATGAGGGGAGGCGTAGAACTAGAGCGATTGCGATCCTGGAGAATATCAAGGATGATCCGCAATCAGTCCGCTTCGTATATGCGGCACGATATGGACGCTCATCGCGCTACGCCGTGGTCGCAATAGATAACATAGATCATATCATCTCATCGGCCTTCGTGACTGAGACAGCCTCTTCTTTAGCATAGCAGGTTGCTGTTGCTTTGGCACTCTTGTATGACAAGGGAACGGAAATGTACTGACATTCTAGATAGGCGGTGATGGCGTTTGCTTCAGCCTCCATAGCGAAAAAAGCTCATGACATTCTTGAGAAGAGGACAATAACTATGCACACAATCACTTGGTTTTCGGCACACGTAGGCCAAATTTGGATTCACTTAACAACCTGAACGACATCGCCCCCTCCTTTTACAGAGGTTTCCAGATTATTATCAATCCAGACACAGGACCGAGTTGACTGGTGGAAGCACAGTACCCAGCACAGAACCAAGTTGACTGTCGGAACATAGGAGGGGCCTTTCTCCTGAATTGGGTGTAGTTAGGCTGATGATGATGACGATAAATATAGTTATCAATACTTTCTCGTGGCACTTCAAAGATGCACAGGTTGGACAATGGAAAGCATTGTGGTGACTCGTTCTCGTATCTTGCTCGGAGTATAAAATAGACCTGAAGCTATATAATACGCTTCCACGGTAGACCAAGATATTCTAGTAATGACCTTCATTTGGCCTCTTCTTTTCAGCATCAAAAGAGCTGTTAATGTGTTGCGTATTCGTTACACATTTGACGCGTTTTTTTTTATTTCTATCGGGTCCAGTCAATTTGCAGTACCAACTTTCCCAGCAAGACTACCTATAGGCAATTAACCTTGCTAATACCTGTCGAAATGGAAGGAGCTTACGAGTTATAACAGGGTAGCATACATCAGCAACAGATGAAAAATTAAGTGGGCGTACAAGGCGGCATGATCTACCACTGTGCTTTCGTGATCTTCCCGTAAATCGTACGTCTTTATTTATGGCCCCGTTCGCTGCGTAATTCTCGCGATTTCGCTATGTGGTCAAACCGGTGAAATTGTGAACTCAGTAAAATATTATATATATTCACAACTTCACCATGAAACATTAGCAATCACTGGCACGCGTCGAAAAAAAAAGTAACTATAAAAGCGTAATTTCGTGCTGGCCTTCAATATAAATCACATTTGTGTGCCTAAACAAGCCCACATAGCAACGTCCATTCGCACGGTATTCGACACTCCTATTCGCCACTTGGTCGCTCAAGTGAGTCAATGCTGTATACGTCGTCTTCTTTCAAAAATTCGGGAGCGAAAGGAAGCGCATGGTCAAATCCGCAATATAAGATTAAAATGACACCTACGAGATCAAAGGCTGGAGCAACCGGTGCATTAAACTGTGAGATCCACTCGGAATTGCTACCGTGCTGACGCTTTGCGTTCTTTTCAGGGTGTCGTTTCATTTCCTTGGCGTTCGAGCCTTACACTGTTATACAGCGAGGCATTCAGAATTGCAAAATTCGGGGACGAGTGAATGCGCCCGTCGCATACCCGTAGAAGTAGAGCGGGCGCTCTTTGAAAAGTAGCAGATAGATGAGATTTATGAAATCGCTCTGATATAACTTCACGGCTTCCACCGAGAGTGTATTTGCGATCGGTCGGCCTCTCCAAAGAGGAATGCCCGAAGTGTCTGAAAAATAATGAAATCGCGAGCTGAGAAGAGCGTATACGGCATAAAGATATAACGTGAAAGAGAGTGCGCATGATCCTCGGTATCTTTCGAGCAGTCGGCAGGTTTCAGCAATAGGGAAAAACGTGCGTTCCACCGATTGGAAGGCGCCTACTTCAACGCGAACAGGAAGCAGCCCGCCGTGAGGCACGGCGCCGCTCTGCAACGCCCGAGCGAAGGAGCGACTTTCTCTGCTCGATCCGCATCAAACGAGAATCTCTTCGACACAACTCGTCGGTTCGAGATGCAAAGGCTGGAACGGGAGAATAAGAACAACAAATCGAAGACAAGAGGCCGAGACGCGAGAAGGTGCACGACGAACCTGACACATCTTTTCTCCATTCCCGCAGCGATGGCTCTCGGCTCAGGTGTAGGTAGCGTCGAACGAAGCTTGTTTTCGCCGCTTCAATCGTTCGTCCTACTCCCGTGATTCTCGCCTGCCCTGCCTATTCCCCTCTGCCTCTCGCTTCCTCTTCACCACCTTACCTTTCTCAGACAGCCAGAGCGAACGCAAACTATCGAAACACAAGAGAAGCGTTGCGAAAGATATAAAGTACGACGAAGTAACGAAACGTTAGTGCGAACAAGAAACGATCGCCTTTCTCGCACTTCGTCCGGGCCGAGAAGAGGATGAGAAGAGAGGATGGGTTGTCTTCGGCTCTGCAGGAAATCTCGGCGCTGAAGCGCCTCGGCAACCGGTGTCCGTCGCGTCCCTATTTTGGGCACCGTCGTCGTTCGTCTGACGATTGGGCGTAGCTTTTCCCTACGCCAGCCCGATAAGCACCTGCCGAGCGAAGCAAGCGAAAACTAATCCATGAACCAAGAGCAAAGGCAAAATAAAGTTATAGAGAAAGACATCGCGTAACAAAGTAACGCGGTAAGATAGCAACGCAATCGAAACGGAGTCGCGAACGAGCAGGGATCTTTGCAGCTAAAACGGAGGTAAGCGAGCTCACCTCTGTAGGAGCACTCTGCTTCCTTCAAAGCGCCAAATTCTTTGCTGCTCTTGTCGCTAGTAATGGCGTTACCATCGCCTGTACGTACATCGTACAGCAGGATATCTTCCTGTGTTTTTTTTTTCTTTTTGTCACTCTCTATTTATGTTTTTCTCACTTTGCCTGCTTCTATTTTTTTCGTAGCGGGGAGGGAGGGGGTGCTCTCCGACTTCTTTTTAGCGTGCCGGGCGTGCAGAGTTACGTAGCGACCATTTAGGAAGCAATTCGCTCGACTGGCTCTGTAAGTGCATGGCGTACAGTAAAAAAAAGGTGACTGGCCGTACGCATTTCTGGCTACGGGATTTCTGAGGAAATTATTCGAGTAGCCTGCGGAGATACAGCATCAGGAAGAAAGTGAAGCGAAGATCAAAGTAAGGCTAAAGCGAGCGTGGCGCTGCGTAGTATACATGCCGAAGAGAACAAACATGCTGTTCCCTAGTAGAATGGCTAGCGAAAGGGAATGCTTAGCCCAAAAGTCGAAAACGCTGCTCTCCGCGAAGTCTAAGTAAAGGCAACGTGTTAAAATTGCGTTTTGGATATCCAGCGGTATGGCAATGGCGCCTCACTTCAGCCACTTACGAAAGAAAAGAAAAAAGACCTTTTAGTATATTCTACCTTGCATTTTTTTTTCTTCGACATGCATTAGAACTGACGGCACTGTGTCTTTTTATCTCGAAAACTTCACCCATCAAAGGCCACGCTATCGCTTCGCTTCCTTCCCTCCGCGCATCGGGCCTGCACTGTGTTGCTGGCAAAATTCGGAACTGAATACTTCATACGTGTTGATAGGGCGATAAATAATAGTTGCTATCACCGCTATAAATGTTATGCTTTTTGTTATAAGCCTGCGGGAGCATCCAACACTCGCATCGCATTTCTTGGGTAGCATAAGCGTGTTAGAGAGACGACGCAAGACTAAGAAAATATTTGTTGAGTGAGCTTTCTGCCTGCATTCAAAACATGTCTCGCACACTCAGTTTGCAAAGGGTAAGAAGTAAATATATCCCGTGTAGTAAAAAATGCAATCATTCTTTATCAACGCTAGCAGAGTCCATGACAACGTGCAGCTCAAAGTGAAAATTTTTCTTCGTACCAATGCTTCTTTTTTTTCTTCTACGAGCACCTCTCGAACCTCAGAACACTGAAAGGTGCAGTGAATTCCGGGTTAAAACAAAAGTTAAACCAGCGCATTGGCTCGGAAAACTTTTGAAAGCGTCGAATCTCCCATCTAGCAGGCTCTTTTAGACCAAAGTTTCTCTGCGTGCATTACCTGCAGTTGGGCGTCTGTCCATGGGGCCTCTCCTGGTATATAGGTCAATATTCGAGAGCGAAAACAAGTGTCTGTCCATATCTTGAACCTAATATTACTTTGACAAAAATCACTCAGATAGCATCACTGAAGGCAGAAAATTTCCTACTAAGAACTCGTTTCTTTTTTTTTTTCTTTTTTTAGGCACAACCAAGTAACTCCAAAGGCACAATATGCATGCAACCAGGAAGACTCAAAAGTTAGAGCCGTTTTCTTTTTATTCACAATCAAAAACGTTCTGCACCTAACGTGGTTTTGCATTGCCTCCAGGATCCAGAGCATACCTAACCTTTTTTTGCATTGCCTCTGTAATTGTACCACCTTTTGTGAAGCCACAATATCAGAAGATCACGTCATCCATTTACGACGCCACAGTTATGTCACGATGTCGTCACAATACAATAGCAAGTTTATTATTATGTTCCGTCATTGTGACGTCATATAGCGGTGTAATCACGTGATGACCTTATGCATCACCCGTGCCCGACGCCAAGGGATGCCGACTTCGATGGCCGGATATTGCGTTCATGAGGCATCCAAGACATTGATAAATAAAACAGCGAATTATTGCCCCCAAAAAGAACATGGCACATTATGCTTTTTGCTGTAGCGATGTAATTATGCCACAAATTTGGTTATGGTAATTGAGTAAAATCTTTATTTGTGTCAGACAGACAGAGATAGATAGATAGATAGATAGATAGATAGATAGATAGATAGATAGATAGATAGATAGATAGATAGATAGATAGATAGATAGATAGATAGATAGATAGATAGATAGATAGATAGATAGATCTATCTATAGATAGAACATGGCACATTATGCTTTTTGCTGTAGCGATGTAATTATGCCACAAATTTGGTTATGGTAATTGAGTAAAATCTTTATTTGTGTCAGACAGACAGAGATAGATAGATAGATAGATAGATAGATAGATAGATAGATAGATAGATAGATAGATAGATAGATAGACAGATAGATAGATAGATAGATAGATAGATAGATAGATAGATAGATAGATAGATAGATAGATAGATAGATAGATAGATAGATAGATAGATAGATAGATAGATAGATAGATAGATAGATAGATAGATAGATAGATAGATAGATAGATAGATAGATAGATAGATAGATAGATAGATAGATAGATAGATAGATAGATAGATAGATAGATATCGCTGTTCTAAAGCAGGGCTGCTCCACTACGCATATTAGTTGTAGTTGTGGTCGTGCCAGAAACTTTATTAAGGTAAAATATTCTGCGTTGTTCAGTCTCGGTTTCAGTGTCATGGCGGAACCCAGCAGGTCCTGCACCGTCTTGGTCTCACTTTGAGCTTTCTGGATAAGGACTAACGATTGAGCCCTACAGATCAAGATCAAGTACTGCCCCGCCGCGGTGGTCTAGTGGCTAAGATACTCGGCTGCTGACCCGTAGGTCGCGGGATCAAGTCCCGGTTTCAGTGGCTGTATTTTTCGATGGAGGAGCGAATGCTGTAGGACCGTGTGTTCAGATTTGGCTGCGCGTTTAAGAACCTAAGGTGGTTAAAATTTCCAGAGCACTCGACTACAGCTTCTCTCGTAACATTATGGTGCTTTTGGGACCTTAAACCCCGCCGATCAGTCATCAATTAAATCAATCAGGTTTGAGTACTGTGGTCGGCCAAGTCATAACAGCTGTGATACCTGCCCCTGGGAACAATTTGGAAGACTAGGTCCCCCTTGAATAACATGTATCAACTTAGTTGGTTAGTCATACCGAGACGATAACAGCGCGCGCTTGAAAATGGACAGAGAGAAGACGGGGCACATGCACTCTGCTTACCGTATCCATCCTCGACAAGTGTGGGCTGTTTTCGCCTCGGTCCCCCCTGAGTGGTTTCGACGTAGTCGGCGACCATGCGAGGACTAACAGTAGCAGCGGCTCGCCCCGAAGTTCCTAATCGCACCCTTATGCGTGCTCTGCGAGGGATCATAATGATCAGTTGCGACGTAGCTCATGGGTTGCCACACCATGTACTCTATAATTGCTTAATCAATTTCAACCAAAAATATCGCAATATTACGGATAACGGTTGCCAAAAAGCATCAACCTTCAATAACCTCGAGAATATCCCTGGCTTGGTGAATGAATAAGAAAAAACGTATTTGCGATTTCACTTGCATTGTCCTTTCTTTCGATTGTCATCGGGTCGATATTCACTACAGAAATCATTTCGTTGCCTTGGTTTGCACTGCTTCAGTGCGCCCTCATTTTTCATACTTTTCACACTAAGTCATGCTCTTACGCTGTCACGTTTCCTTTTTACATTTCTTCTTTTTTTGCAGTACCGTCTTTTATGCTGTCCGTAACTTTTTCCATGTCGTCGTGCGAAACAATTAACATGCCATGATATGGCACCCACTCTCCTCAATAACGTGGCGGTGAAGCTGTTTACACTATCGGTACCTTGTGTTGTTTCGTTCAAAACGTATCAGGTTTCACAGGAACTGGACAAGTGCCATTACACCGTCCAGCATGTGAGTGTCAAACAAAAATAAGCACGGGAAACAGAGAGAAAGGAGGTCATGAATGTACAAAAAGACACGAAATACTGACATAGCGAGGAGGAGAAACTAAGAAAAGGCTACAAAATAATATGGAAAGGCAAAGGAATAGCTAGGAAATATTTGCAAATTTAATGGCTCTTTTCTTGTTTTGTAAGACACAAAAATGATAAAAGCTAACAGGCAATGATGCCAAGGAAAGTATGGGCATGTTATATAGAGTAGTAAATGCCGTGTAAGTGTGAAGAAATTAAATTTCAACAACCGAATAATATCTTGTCGTTAGCTGGGACCGAATCTGCAGTCTTCGAATAAATCATCTGATGCTCTACCAACCGAGCTAGAACCGTGGTCCGTGGTCATTCACCCGTCCATTTTATGGGGTATGTCTGCGTATTTAAACATTGGAGTTTTAGTCAGCGCTGCTAGTGTCCATGAAGGCGAGCGTGGAACACTTCTTTCTTTTTCCGTGTTGACATCATAAAGCAGGTGATGTTTTGCTAATTGGCAGAAGACCAATAATCCTTTGCATGCTACCTGAAAGCACTAAACCTGCCAGAACGAGGCGCTCGGTATGAATGAAGGAAAGAATTGGAAATTTAGGGTTGGCTTCTTTCTTTTTTAGACGCAATATTAATGACACTAGATAACGACGCCTCAGAAAGTATAGGGGATGTTGTTAGTGGCGATGGTAGTCAATGTGAATAAAGAAGACTAGATGAAAGGAAAACTTGCCTCTAGCAGAGACGGAACCATCGACCTTATATTATTGTGAACTGCGTGGTACCAGCGCGCGGAAAAAAAAATGATTCTAAGCTCGCCGTTTTGGCTACTACCAGCGCTGACTATAGCGCTCCGAAGTTTTTACCGAAGTGGACGAGGGGATGAGGGTCGCTGTAGCTAAGTTGGTAGAACGTTGGACGCGACGTTCGAGGATCACAGATTTACTCCCTGCACACGGCGATTTGCGTTTTCAACCACTTCTCTTTGTTCCCATTAACATTAATGTTATTGATATTAACAACTCCTATGCATTCCTTACAGCATCGGTAATGGTTAGTTCTCTATATTGAAGAGGTGTAAAGAAAGAGAAATCAATAAATAGAGAGAATGAGTGGGAGAAAGAAACGAAAAGAAGTTTTGAAAGAGAAAGAAAAAATATTGAGGTAGAAAGAAAGAAATAGAAAAAAGGGAGCAAAAAGAGATACAAGATACACAGAGAAAGCGAAGGAATGAAAAAAAGAGAAATAAAAAGAAACTAGAGTGGCCACTCAGCTCCTTTCTTCCTCCTTGCTTTGCACCACTAGTTGGAAGATGCATAACTTTTGTCTGAAGCAGCAGCTTCCAATCTATCGTAAATATAATGTTCCCGCTTCCATAAACGCGTGGTGTTTCGTCACCCCCCGGGAAACTTCATTAGTGCGTGAGATCGACCTGGTTATCTCAGCCGCGTTCATCCGTTCCCGCGGTAAAGTTAAGGCTTAGACGTTGATTGAATGGTCGTAGCAACGTGAAATATCGAACGCTCGACCCCTAGAATATAATTTGTTAGCGTTACGATGGAGCTCCGCAAGCGAAAGCCGACCGATTTCTTGGTCGGCTTTCGTATTCACGCTTTCACATTTTATCCAATATTTTTTAGCCAATCAGAGCGGATTTCTATAACAATGAAGTTGCACGATTCACGTTCCTAATTTAGTCATCCTTTATTTCTTATTACAGAAGCAACTAACTCTCTTCCCCTACCGACAGACTTACACTCAAGCATCGCAATTTCTCGGATTAGCTTTACCAACGCAACACACATTTCTTTCCGAAAAAGAGTGAATAATTTACCATGCTGAATGACTTTATGAGTATGAAGAGTTTCGGTGCTCGTTAAAGAACCCCAGGTGGTCGAAATTTGCGGAGCCCTCCACTACGGCGTCTCTCAATTGTTATTGTCACGGGGTCGTGGCGTGGCCGAACACAGGAGACTTTATGTTGAAATTCAACTGTTTGGGCGCACCTGTCTGTGCCCGGTAAACTGAAAGTCTGATTACAGTAGCAGTCTTGCACAGATAGCAGTGAACTGAGCATCGGCCGTTGATCAACTACTGACAAGCGGCGAAGTGCGTCGGCACTCATACTGATGCCATCGAATGTTCTAGCGTTATTGCTGGCGGTGACGTAGGTTCCAGAATAATCTTTACAGTTCGGGGAGTGGGCAAGATCTTATCGAAATAATCTACTACAGACCTGAAGCCTCCCGAAAACTGCAGGCGTGGTTTGCGCTTAGAAACGTGTAGTGTATTGGGGTGATAACAAAACTTGAGAAATAGAACGTGGCAATATGGTGGTTTTGGGACGGTAAATCCCACATATTATTACATTATTAAGCACTCCCACGTCCTATGTATGTTCATTTTGTGCATACTTCCTGCTTTAGATGCGTGCTGAAAGTTTCAAGCTGGTTGTCGTCCTTCGCGTAACATTGCAATTTGTTGCTGTAACACTCATTACTTTGCCTTTGTGGATAAAAAATGCACAAAAAACGTTCAACTCGCTCTGTAACAACACGTTTCACTTCGTGTTGTACTTTTTACTATAAAGAAGGATTCATCACGTCTTTTAGTCTTCTTTTTTTGATGCGCACATATTTTATGTATGCACTTAGAGCTCGAAAGGTACTCTTCGTGTTTATGTATTATCTCTGTAACTTTTGTATAAAACTGATAAGATTCATGTGTAGACATGAGGTGTTGGATTATTATTATTATTTGGAATCCTTGAGCGTTGCAAGGAAAATTTCACGATTTGTGTTCATCACAATTAGGTGCTCAGTGTATCTCACATAACACCCTTCCTCCAGTGAAGTTATCATAAGCTAGGCTATGTATTCGCGGTGAAAGAAAGGCTGTGTAGTGGGGTCATTTTTTTCTATTCATTGGGTAATACGCCGTTCTCCAAATGTTATGTGCGGCTGCATAATTGTTTTTGCCACGCACTGATAATTCTTTACACTGCATGACCCTGTCTCATCAAAACATCTTTTGCATTTTGCTGAGAATTGCACCTCATGAAAGTCGTATTATATATATATATGTACATTCGTCAAAGGACCCACAGAGTTTTATCTCTTCAATTTTCATTCCTGGAGTTTGCAATGAACGTTTTTGTCGTTTAGTCATGGATCCATTGAGGTTTCTTCCCGTCTGTCCTGCTGAACTTGGGTTGTGCCCCATTGTATAAAGATCTTTAGTACCGGAAACAGCAATATTACGAGGTCAAGATAATTTGTGGGTGCAATTCATCCTTTATGATGTGGCACATGTTGCCTGCGTGCATTCTAACGCACTCTACACCACAATAAAGCTTAGCACGCTCGCGCGAAAAACAAAATGCCATGCCGTGCACTTGGCAACAAAAAGAAAAACAGCGAGCAGCACGTGAAGTCAAATAGCAAGTGCTTAAAAAAGAAATAGGGGTGTGGCACATGAGAGAGAATAAAAGAATCCCACTGCCCCAGAAAAAAAAGAGAAAAATCGACGCATATCCACGAAGTGAATGATGATGAAGGAGCTTTCTCCAGAGGTTCCAAATAATAATCACGCAATTAAAAGAATTAAGCTTTTAATTGCGTGATTATTATTCGTGCAAAAAAGTTCAAACGAACACAAGAGCATTGTTTAACTATGCTGATTCTTAATCAAGGTAATGAATAATTGTCTTATCTGAATGAGTGACAAGCAACTATTGCTCTCCTTTCATTCTGCCTAGGGTGTCTTATCTTTTTTCTTTCTTTTTTCTGGTGGGTGGTTTCTATATTGGAAAGAAATCTTACTTAATTAGGTCATCGATTCTTGGCCGATCCCCTTAGTGGGTACGAGCCATGTTTGTGGAATCATCATCATCATCATCATCATCATCATCATCATCATCAAAGGTTAAATCCGGTAAACCATGAATTCTGTGTACATTTTGCCGCGTGAATAGCTGCGTCTAGCTGCGAGATAGCGATGACAACGAAGATCACGGATTTGCTCGAGGGGCGCAGCCCAGAGAGTGAAGAAGACGACAATCTTAGCGGCCTTCTTTTGAGAGTGTCTCTACGAGTTCCACTGTACGTGTTTCTAAGTAAACCTTCTGTATTTTGTGGCCCGCGACACTGGTGGAGGTGCTGGGTACCACCATCTCATGATCGGCCCCCCTGTGAGAAGGCCTGAGTCCAGCCCTAAGAGACAGCCACATGTGTAGACGCCTGTGAACCGCTCAAGCCGTCACCTTCAAGGTCATGAACTGGAATTTGGCCTTTTAGAAGGAGGAACACTTCCAACAGCCACCCTTAATTAAGAAATGACATTTTCAAGGAGTCCTGCATTGGTGACGGTCCAGAATATGCGCATTCCTGAACCATTTCATGGCCGGACGATAAAAAATGCGCAAGACTGGCTTGAGCAGTTTGAACGGGTAGTTAAATCGAACTACTGGAGTCTCGATGAAAAGCTCTTCCACGTATACTTCGCCCTTGCAGACGCCGCAAAGACGTGGTTTATAAACCTCGAGGCAACATTGACGACATGGGAGGAGTTCTTTCGTCGGTTCCTTAACACCTTTGGTAACGTGGACCGACGCGAAAACGCATAACGCCTTCTTGAAGGACTCACCCAACAACTGCATGAAAGCGTCGCCATGCTTGCTGAGGATATGATGCGTCTGTGCCACCGCGCAGACCCCAGCATGCACGAGGCTCGAAAGCTAAGCCATCTCATGAGGGGCGTCAAAGAGCAGCTCTTTGGTGGTCTTGTGCGCAATCCGCCAACAACAGTGGACGAGTTCACCTGGGAGGCCACTGCAATAGAGCGTGCGCGGCAGCAATGATACCGACAATCTGATCGCCAGGCTACCGGCGCAGCTGCAGGCGCCACCGCACTTATCGCAAACGAAGAGTTTTCTCTATGCCACCTGATTCGACAGATCGTGCGTGAGGAGATCGCGAAGGAGAACGCAAAGTACACAATACAGTCACAGGTACCCCACAGCAGGAGTCCACGGTAGCCTTCGTCGCTGAAGTTGTTCGCCATGAAATTCGACAAGCGTTTGCCTCTCCTCAGCAATATTCCGCTCCGCCATACCATCCTAACTCGTATACCTACGCAGGCGCTGTGCGTCGTCCATTGGCTTCAGAAGTATCCTACCAGCCGAACGAATACAACTATCCAGACGCTGTTCGTCGACTCATGCCTATGCCAGCGCCGCAGTACCTCGAACCGTATCCTGTAGAAGCCTGGGCTCAGTACGATTCTGTCAGGCGACCCTATATGAGGAAGACCGACTTATGGTGCACTGTGGATCGCCGACCACTCTGCTACAACTGTGGAAAGCCAGGTCACATTTACGGTTTTGGCCACATCACCCGAGCTGATTACCACGGGAGTGCACCTACCGCTACGCGCCGACAGTTCGACGAAAGCCGTGCCCCATCGACGACGACCAGGCTGACCGGCGGGAATGCTCTGCTACCTTCCGGACGCGCTCACCATCCCCGGCTCGCTTTGGTTCACCAAGCCGCCGTAGTTTTGCTGACGCCGTCAGAGGTCGGTCTCCCAGCCCACTGCGGGGAAACTGAAAGTATCGACCTCTGGGGGGAAGGTTGCAAGCTGTTGAATTGCTGAAAATCCTCCACTGCTGCCGAAACACGTGAGAGATGACGATGAAGACTCCGCCAAGAAAAGTGTGACTGCCGACCTCGCTGTGACGATTGATGGCGTTGAAGTGACGGCCTTAGTCGACACGGGTGCAGACTTTTCCATAGTGAGTGAACGATTGGCAGACGAACTCAAGAAAGTCAGGACGGAATAGACGGACCCTTATATACGAAATGCTGTAGGCCAGATGACACCCACGGGAAAGTGTACAGTAAGACTCATGACTGAGAATGTGGCTTTTGTAGCCACATTTCTGATCCTACCGGAGTGGTGCAAACCTATGATACTGGGAATGGACTTCTTAATAGAGTACGGTTCTGTGGTCAACATGCGTGATGGTGTGATTACATTCGCCACTTACAAGCCTGTGACCCATGATCTAGACCAAGAACCCAGGGTGTTACGTATGGTCGACGGCGACGTCCGTGTGCCAACACTGTCATGAAGACTTGTTTCCGTGTGTTCTGGCGTGCACTGTAATGAAGACGTCATAGCCATACGCATCGCTGCCCTTTTTTTTCGCCAGGGTATTGTCATCCCTCACGGCATCGTTAGCTTAGTGGATGGGCGCGCAGAGGTGCTTCTGACCAAGTTCACGAATGAGCGCCGGTACATCGGTAAAGGCACGGCTGTGGCATACCTCGAGGAGCTCGAGTACTCTCATGACTGTCTCCTTAGGCAAGAGGAAGCCACAGCCCAATCACCTGCACATACACCACCAGTCGATATCGGTCTGAGTCTCACACCCACTGAAAGATGCCATCTTCTGGAGCTGCTCAACCAGTTCAAGGACTGCTTCTCATCGACATCACGAGTGTATCGAACGCCTCTGACTAAGCATCGCATCATTACGGAAGACACAGCATGACCGATCCGACAGAACCCATATCGCGTCACTAAGAAAGAACGTGAGGTAATCCAGCAGCAAGTCAAAAAGATGCTAGAGGACGATGTAATCCAACCATCAAAGAGTCCTTGGGCATCGCCAGTGGATCTCATGAAAAAGAAAGATGGCAGCTTGCGTTTCTGCATCGATTATTGTAAGCTGAACCATGTTACAAAAAAGACGCTTATCCGTTACCACGGATCGATGACTCTTTGGACAGGCTACAGCATGCGCGCTACTTCTCGACAATGCACCTTAAAAGTGGATAGTTGCAAATAGAAGTAGATGAGCGCGACCAAGAAAAGACCGCCTTTGTGACGCCAGATGGGCTTTATGAATTCAAAGTCCTCCCATTTGGTCTGTGCTCAGCCCAGCCACGTTTAAGAGGCTAATGAATACCATTCTGTCCGGCCTCAAATGGAAAACATGCCTTGTGTACATCGACGACGTGGTTGTTTTTTTTTTCGGCCACGTTTGAAGAACATCTAAAACGGCTACTGTCAGGCCTTCAAGCTATACGGTCCACTGGACTCGCACTTAAACCACAAAAATGCCACTTCGGCTTCGAAGAACTCCAGTTCCTGGGACACATGGTCAGTCGCGAAGGTGTAAAGCCTGACCCAGATTAAACTGCAGTCGTCGCGAATTTCGCAAGGCTGGTTGATAAGAAAGCGGTCACGCGTTTTCTGGATCTCTGCGCCCACTACCGGTGATTTATAGCCGACTTTGCACACATCGCCTCTTTACTCACCCGCCTTAAAAGGGAAGACGTTGCATTTGTATGGCGTGAAGAACAACAAGCTTCGTTCAACGAGCTGCGACAACGTCTACGAACTCCACCCGTTCCCACTCACTTCGACGAGAATCCACCAACAGCTATCCATACAGACGCCAGCAATGTGGGCCTAGGTGCTTTTCTTGTCCAATGCCAAGATGGTGTGGAGAGAGTAGTTGCCTACGCAAGCAGAACGTTGACACGCGCCGAGTCCAACTATTCAACAACGCAGAAGGAGTGTCTGGCTGTCGTTTGGGTAGTTGCGAAGTTCCGCCCGTACTTATATGACCGCGCTTTTCAAGTCGTAAGCGACGATCCCTCTCTGTGTTGGTTGACCAACATGAAAGGCCCATCTGGACGTTTAGCATGATGGAACTTACGGCTCCAAGAGTACGACATGGCCGTAGTTTACAAATCCGGAAGGCAACACTTAGACGCCGACTGTTTGTCAAGGTCACCGATTGAATCACCGGCTACAGAGGATGATGAATAAGCGGGTTTTTTAGGATTTGTTGATGCGGCTATCATTTCTCGGCAACAACAAGATGATCGGGAGCTCAACTCGTTTATAGAATTCTTGAATGGACGAGTCACCAATGCACCAAGAGTGTTTTCGAAGAACTTATCGTCAGCCACGCCACAGTGGTCTAGTGGCTAAGGTACTCGGCTGCTGACCCGCAGGTCGCGGGTTCAAACCCCGGCTGCGGCGGCTGCATTTTCGATGGAGGCGGAAATGTTGTAGGCCCGTGTGCTCAGATTTGGGTGCACGTTAAAGAACCCCAGGTGGTCGAAATTTCCGGAGCCCTCCACTACGGCGTCTCTCATAATCAAAAGGTGGTTTGGGGACGTTAAACCCCACATATCAATCATCAAGAACTTATCGTCATTCTGTTAACGGAATGTAATTCTGTACAAAATGTATTTCTCATTAACAGGTAGAAGCTATCTGCTGGTAGTTCCTGAAGCTCTCCGCAGCGAAATTTTACAAGCCTGCCATTACGAAGCCACGCGGGCCACCTCGGTTTCATAAGAACACTGACACGCGTCAAAGCAAAGTATTACTTGCCAAGAATCACAGCAGAGGTGAAACATTACGTCCGAACATGCATCGACTGTCAGCGGCGCAAGGTACCACATGTCAAACCCGCTGGGCTAATATATCCTGTGCCCGTGCCAGAAAGTCCGTTTTCTCAAATCGGGATGGATCTGCTGGGCCCATTCCCAACATCGGACAGCGGCAACAAATGGGTTATGGTGGCGATGGATTACCTCACCCGATACGTGGAGACCAAGGCGATTGTGAGTGGCACTGCAGCCAAAGCGGCCCTGTTCTTCATTGAGAACATTGTCCTGAGACAAGGTGCTCCAGCTGTCGTCATAACAGACAACGATACCGCGTTTACAGACGAGCTTTTGCGCACTGTGCTTACGCTCAGTGGCGCAGCGCATAGGAAGATGACAGCTTACCACCCACAAACGAATGGGCTTACAGAACGACTTAACAAGACAATCGCTGACATTCTTTGCATGTACCTCGACATGGAACACAATAAATGGGACCGAATATTGCCGTACATCACATTCGCGTATAATACTGGGCGCCAGGAAACAACAAAAATGACGTCGTTCACACTAATTCATTGCAGAGAAGTTACTACAATGCTTGACGCCATGCTGCCTTACGATTGCAATGATTTAGAGACAAACGCCGCAGACTTCACTGAGCATGCCGAGGAAGCAAGGCAGCTTGCCTTTGTCAGAATAATCAACCAGCAGCAACTTGTCGCCCAACGCTACAACTTTCGCCATCGATTCGTCGCTTATGAACCAGGAGATAGAGTCTAGGTTTGGTTTCCTGTATGACGGTGAGGCCTCTCTGAGAAACTCCTATGCCGATACTTTGGACCCTACAAGGTTTTGCGCCGTCTTAGCGACGTGAGGTACGAAGCCGTGCCCGACGCCTCCTCCTGTTCGAAACGTCGCCAGCATCTGCCTGAGACGATGCACGTGGTCCGCATGAAACTTTACCAGTTAGAGTGATGTAAACACCCGCTGGCCGCATCCCTACCTGGTGAGCATCGGGACGACACTCACTCTGGCGGGAAGGTAATGCCACGTGCATAGCTGCATTTAGCGGCGAGATAGCGACGACAACAAAGATCGTGGATTCGCTCGAGAGGCGCAGCGCAGGCGAGTGAAGAAGACGACAATCTTAGCGGCCTTCTTTTGAGAGCATCTCTACGAGTTCCGCTGTCTGTGCTTTTAAATAAACCCTCTGTATTTTATTGCCATGCACATGGCAACAAAAAGAACAACAGCGAGCAGAATGTGAAGTCAAATGGCAAGTGCTTAAAAAGAAAGAAAAGGTGTGTGGCATGAGAGTTTATAAAAGAACCCCACTCTCCCAGAAAAAAAAGAAAAAAATCACGCATACCCAAGAAGTGAATGATGGTGAAGGAGCTTGCTCTAGAGGCTAAATCCGGTAAACCATGTGAATTCTGTGTACATATGCTCAATCATCATCATTCAAAGAGGTGACACGAAGGCTGTTGTAGTGTGATTGTATATACACGTTGCATACACAATGTTTATTGTTTATATATCAATGTACTCTATACAGATGTTTGCATGCTTATGCAATATATACATTTTGTTCAAGAGCTTCTTTACGGATTATATAAGCTCGAAGGAACATTATCCTTTTCGTATAATGGCTTTGGGAACCATAAAGTACAAGGCGTGAGAATCTTGAATTATAGGATGTAGTGGAATGTTCGAGATCAGTCCTGATGGCAAGCCCGCACTGCAGCTGAACTGCAAGCCCTCCGCGTCACCACCTTGGCTTCTGCGGTGTTCATAGTGGGTAGCAGTTTCGACGCGCACTGAGTGATGTCTGCCCCGCCGCGGTGGTCTAGTGGCTAAGGTACTCGGATACTCAACCGCAGGTCGCGGGATCCAATCGGCTGTGGCGGCTGCATTTCCGATTGAGGCGGAAATGTTAAAGGCCCGTGTGCTCAGATTTGGGTACACGTTAAAGGCCAACTCCGGCGATTTTCGACCATGTCAATGTTTTAGTGTTTCTATGTTCCTGAGACCCTCTTGTCACGAGTCCGATTGCTCAAATGCTCAGGAAACTTGAAAATAATTTTTAATAGTCCAAAATGTGCAATCCGAAACCGAAACTCATCTGAGTGCCCTGTCTGCGTACGACGGATTATTTGGTAGAGCCAAAGGCCGTGTACTGGTTCCACTGACACAGAGTACGAAAACTGTGAAAGCCACACTACAGAGTGGAAACTTTGAACGTGAAGCCACACTACATATCCACGCCTTTACGGTTCTTCTGTATTGCCAGCGCTACAGTATACCGACAAACGCTCTTTAGCAGTCAATCAGCCATGGCCTCGTGTAGAGCCTCCGGAAAACCTTTTCTCGGAGTCAACTGGGAGTTCAAAGGAGAAACCGCAGAACACCTGTGAAACCATCTCAAACCGTGAGATGGCAGGAATTAAAAGGATACCGACATCATTTACAGACATACTGCGCTCGCTTCGCACACCGGATCGAACTCGACCACAACATACTTCGCATCTAAATATCGTTGGGGTATAATGTGTTCATCAGTGCCCGCGAGCGTATACCATTCATTTCTCTTGGATCAGTATCGGTTTATAACAAAAAAAGGCTCGCCTTCCCTTTTTCTTCGCTAACGAGCTAAAATACTCTCCTATTAATAATATTACCCACGGTGATTCACAGATTATATAGAGATAAACCATTCCAAAGGCAGTGATACTTTATAGGTCGCCTTCAATGGCGCTAGAAGAACTAGAAAAACACTGCACACACAAACAAAGAACAACGCTTTATGGCAATCAAAATTATTGCCAACCATGAAGAAAACTGCCTAACCAATGCTCGCTAGCATAAAAATTCAAGAAGACTCGCAGAGGAATAAACCACTATAACCTACTACAATTTGTGCTGGGGCAGCACGCAACCAGCCGAGCCGAAAGGGCGTACGAATTAGGCGCCAGATTTGGCTCTTCGCGCACTTTAGCGTGATGTTAATTACACCAAATCAAGGTCGTCCCCAAATACATACAGTGACATAAACATGAATCGCGGGCGAAGAATCGCGAGGTTTTCTTCATTATTGCATATAGTGCGGGTTATGCGCCTTTGTTCAAGCATACTTAATTCTGCCTTTACCGGTCTTTGGAAGTTTCGCGGGAACGAACCGCGCAGCCGGTGGAGGAAATCTCATAATTGGGGAGCGAGGTGCGACACAGGCATTCGTCGTCTCGGTTAACCTTGCAAATATTCCACGTCCAAACCCCCTCTGGGGTGGAGGCAGAGAACCCCTACTGGCGTTACATTCACGTAATTTCTGGCGGCCGCGTTTTAGAGCGCAATTATTTTAATGAGTGGACTCCAAGGGTGCGACCGTAAAACACGGCATCCCCTTCTTTTTTCTGTTTTCTTTTAACAAACTCCGAGAATTGAAACTTCGTTAAAAAGTGTCGGAGCGTTGCAGTGGTACGCGCCTTAGTTATTAAATGCACACCTTTGCCAGGTCAACAGAAAGGTAGTGTGCGAAAAAAAATAAGTAAACTAAAAAGTAGATTCGCTTTAGATAATATATTACCAAGTAAACCATTGTATTAAAAAGGCATACGGGTATAGATGGTTGCACGAAACGGCAAAGATGCAGAAGCCAAAGCGGTAAGGTTGAAGATACCGTGTCATTCAGACATAACTATACACGGCAGTTGTATTCAATCAATCAGTGATTCTTTTGCTGTTTAGACGGACGGACGGACAGACAGACAGACGGACGGACGGACGGATGGACGGACGGACGGACGGACGAACGGACGGACGGACCGACCGACCGACAGACAGACAGACAGACAGACAGACACATAGATAGATAGATAGATAGATAGATAGATAGATAGATAGATAGATAGATAGATAGATAGATAGATAGATAGATAGATAGATAGATAGATAGATAGATAGATAGATAGATAGATAGATAGATAGATAGATAGATAGATAGATAGATAGATAGATAGATAGATGGATGGATAGACGGATAGATGGATAGATGGATAGATGGATAGATGGAAAGATGGATAGATAGATATATAGATTTGTTTATTTATTTTTTTAATTATTTGATTTTTGATTGATCTTAGCGGTTGCAACTTACTCCATGCATAGCTGTTGTATCCGGACGAGTCTAGTGCTTTCTCAATTTGCTGTTTTCATTTCGACTTCTTTTGTTTTCATTAAACTGAGACAATGCTCTTGGCGCTACCGTTTAGCAGATTAACAACGTTAATCCTTACCAGCCGAGCACATTCTTTTGTCCACCTTACCCATTGGACAGCGAGTAATCTTTCTTTGCTTAAATCCTCAATATCAATACCTTTTATTCCTGATGGACCACAGCAAGCAGTGCGTTTGAAGTTTCATGGAGCAACCGGTGTTACGGGCTTATTTTCTGGGAACGTTTCATATTATAACATTTACTGCCTACAGAGACAACTAAGTAATGATAGATCGCATATACTGCTGTATTCGCTTGTACATGGGCTGTAATTTCTTTACAATGCCCATACGTTTCAATTCCTCGTGATTTTCTATTGCGTTCAAAGCATGGTGTTAGTGAAATTGAACATCATGTAGTGTTTCGACCGAATGCATTACGCAGATTTGCAGTCTGCCTCAATACATTGAAACCGTGTAATTGTCCGAGTCAACGCATAAATTCATCTTGATAAAAACCAGCCTTGGAGGAGCCAATAAATGTCTAAGTGGGTGTCTTCGGGACTGTTGAAGCTAAAAATACTCAATAAAGGAAAAGGTTGCGTCGTCTCTACCGCTTCTTAGCTTACCTTCGCGTGCGTTTCACTCCCACCCTTGATCCCTCTTCGAAGCTCGTACCGCGAACACTGATCCTACGTTGTTCACACTATCGGATAATTTTGCGCATGCCAGCTGGTGACATATGATTTATTTCGTGTAGTTTGACGTTAATGTACTCTTTCTTTATTTCCATATATGGATATTAAAAGACCAAAAAGTATTCAAAGTGTTCCGCGGAACAAGCTTGATCGAGCAGTGCAATGTCAAACTGTGCTCTGCCATTTTCATTTTGAGAAATTCTGTTTGCAGCGTTCGTTATTTAGTATAAGTAGAAAAGTTATTTGCAACCCGGAGGCCTTTTGAATACCCATGCTTACAGCCGCTTCTGTTAGTGGTGTTGTGCTTTTACGTTCGTGTGTGAGAGATAAAGAAAGAGGAAGAACGCAAATGAAAAACAAAAATGGCTAGGGAGCTTCTATTAGGTGGGCCTGTCTAAGCATACTGTGCTTTGATTTTAGATTATATTACATAACTATCGTTTCTTTCCGAATTTCCCAACACAGTACTTGGGCCTTCCATAGATCGCACCCAGATAAGGGAGACAGCATTCACGAAAGTACTTAACTTTGAATATCATGTATTATATCAAGGATGCTTGTTTTCAGTTCAAGCATATATACAACCCACCTGAGTCGCTGAAGTCAGCGTGTGCGTGTAAATATAATGGAAATCAAGTCACTTTCATTTTCTTAGAACAGCTTCAAAAGGAGGCGAGACTGGGCGAGTAGGGTGAATTTTCAGAGGCAGTGCAAAAGGCGGAAAAACAAGACAAGGAATACCACCGGACAAAATGCTTTCCTGTAGCTTAGATACAGGTATACCCTAATATCTCAGGCTACAACTTTTTTTTTTAATCTTAAAAAAGAAAACCATGACGAAGAGATACTTCTCATCGGCCAACAACAACAACGGGAAGCAAGACAAAAGAGAGCGATCGTTCTGGTGTCTATACAGGATGTATGAAAGACATGCCTATAGAAAGTATAGTGGTTCATAATAAACGACATCGTGCATCAAGGCGGCCGAAGAAGACCGGAAACCAAAGCATGAGCAGCGAGTGTGTGACTCCCCGCGGCACCGATAGAGCACCCAAACTTTCCCGCCGCGCCTGCACTTTTGCGCTGATAACGGCAGTCAGCAAAACAGCGCAGCCGGTGCGAGAGACGCGTTTCGAGGAGTCATAGTGAAACGCTGACATAAAATAAACAAAATTAAGGAAATTAAATGAGAGAGAGGGGGTATCACTGGGTGAAGGGACGTGTGCGTAAACTCGATCAGAAAGCGAGAGAACGCCGTAGTGGCACATTGCAAGCGCCCACGTTTCGAAAACACACCCCACCCCCACCCAGACGCACACAGAAGCGCGTACTATACAGCTCCGACGTTCGGAGGTATGGTTCGACGATACCGCGGTGAGGAAATAGAAAAATAACGCAATTGGTTGCCCGGTTTGTGCGATCAGCCGCGTGAATCATGTTCTGTGGTGACGGAGGAAGACCAACAATTGCTTTTGATAGGAACTCGCAACTCTCGAAACGTGCCTATTTCGCCGTTGCTTTTACGTCATTTACTCGGCATCTTCCGCGACTCCGTTGCCGATTGTTTTTTTTTACTTTTTTGCACGTTGATCGCTTTCCTCACACTTGGCAGAACACTTCCGACATCTTTGCTGAGGCAAGATATTTCTTCATTTCCTGTTACGAGACGATCAGAGTTTGGCCTCATATCAATACTGAGACCAATCATAAAGAATGCTGTACAGTTGCTTCTGGTGCATTCTTCCAGTTTTTTTTTTTGCTGTTTTTGTAAAATTATAAGGCTGTACTTACGATAATCACAATTCGGCAGAAGCACTGGCGACAACAGTATTTTATTCGACACGGTAATTATGGAAATTTTTAGCGAAACACACAGTACCACACAGTCCCCTGCATAGAGTACTAAGCCACCCTCCACTTCCTGCTATGCACATCGACATCTCTTCTGACTGCTTACTCTAAATAATTTCCAGTAAATAACAAAAGAAGTGGTGTCGTTGTTAAACACCTCGTATTAAAACCAATGGCAGTGAAGCCAAAGAACGTATAAGACACATCACCTGCAATTATTTAACAGTAATGCAATAATTTTTACATTGTATATAAAAATCAATATTACTAAACACAGCTCGCCTTCGATGAGGACAGACCCCTTGACTCCCGCATTACACGTTAATGTTCCATGTCTACCATGCTCTGTCATGCCCTAATGCACTCTTATTTAGCATCAATGTTTTGTTCTTAGCAACGTGTTCAGCCGGTAATGAGTGCGTAAGCTGCCTACACTCAACTACTGCCTCATGCGCATTCGGCGCCTCTAAGAGTTCACTTACCTGACTGACACCTACCCTTTCATTCGTCGATATGTTTCTCGAATGACCACCGAAAGCTCCGCTCATTACAAAGCAATGACGGCCATTCAACAATTTGAATACGCTAGCGGTCGCAAAAATGTGCTATCTATAGCGATCTATATGCATCTATATGCAATCTATATGCATGTAACTCTGACCGTTTTAATAATGCATGCAACTGCATAAAACCTACAGGAGTATCTCTGAAAATCGTGGGCTTTGGTCTTAATTAAACAATTTAAGGGTTATATTTATCATTAGTATAGGGAATATATTTCATATTAGATAAAAAAATTCATTGAAGACTAGAGTCAATATATTTAAACGCCATATACCTTCTTATTTTTCTTATTTTCATAACCAAAACAAAATGTATTGCTGTCGATGGAAATTGGCGAAAGCTATTTCTGCAGTTATTCCTAGTTCAGCCTCTGCATGTCGACTAATGCTCATCGCGACTAAAAAATAACACGTGGTTTTTTTGTTTTTTTCTTTTTTTGAGGGGTTATGGTAAAGGTTGAGGGCATTTCTAATGACAGTGGGGAAAGCGGCAACTGAAAACTTCGAAAAATCTAGAATAAACGCTATTTCACATATTGTCACTAATAAATTTCTGGCCTTGTTCATTAGCAGCTAAAAATTATAAGTGCACAACTTTGAAACATAGTTGGAATTTAACCTAGCCATCTAGTTCAACAAACTCCTGGAAAACTTCTAGAAGCTGTCAAGTGGGACACGCTTGCCACCATTCACGACCACACTGTTATGAAACAAGCTTTTGAGGGAGAAAAAGAAGTTTAGGAGAGGAAAATATGTTATTGCAATAATGCTAAACAGGAGCACATCCCAGTGTATGTAGGGCAATGGAAAGTGGGAAGTAAAGATGGAAACCGAAGAATAAAACAAGGGAAGAATGGCGTCCACTGACGAGGATTTGGCAGGCGGATTCCATAGCCGGTTGTTCAGTTCAGTGTCGCGAAGGCATTGACGAGCCGCCTTAATGGTTTGAGTGTGTGTGTGTGGTGGTGGGCAGGCAAGACTAGGTCCTCTGGGTAGTCGTGGGAAGGTGTAGAATGTATGTGAAATCGTAGAGTGTCGTTAAGAGAAAGGGGGTATAGATCCAAAGAAACACAAAAAATGCGGGGCTGACGTGGCTTTTGTTGTTTGTAGTTCACTTCTTAAAAGGCCCCACAACAGGTCGCTTAAAAATGTATACGTAGACAGTGGAAGTCATCGCGTACCCAATGAAGAGCGTTTTACGACAAAAATTTGCAGATCAATTCATTACCAGTCGCATGATGAGAGGAGGCGAGCTTGAAACTCTTGCCACTCGGCCCCTTGTAGTCTTCGCAAGCTGCACCTCTTTTTGCTCTCTTTGGTATCGGAGCCGGAGGATCAGATGGCGCAAACGCATCAGCACGTCATTGCACATGCAAGGTCACATGTGCATGCCGTGCCCGAGCCAGCTCGTGCACGCGGTTGGTGTTGTGACATTTTGGCGTATACTCCGTAATTCTCTAATGTGGGACGGATCTCTTAGGACGTGCAGGTCAGGCCGTGGGATCGAATCCCGGCTTCGGTGGCTGCATTTCCGATGGAGGCGGAAATGTTGTAGGCCCGTGTGCTCAGATTAGGGTGAACGTTAAAAAACCCCAGGTGGTCGAAACTTCCAGAGCCCTCCACTGCGGGGTCTCTTATAATCATATGGTTGTTTTGGGACGTTAAACCCCACATATCTATCATATCAATTAATAAAGTACGCAGGTTTAAAGAGGCTGGCAGAAACCATGTATCCTAAACGCGATACACCGTGTCGCACCACTGAAACTGGGACGATGCACCAAAATGAGTCCTAGCGTTGTCGGGGCTGGTACCTGAACGACGCAGGTATGGCAATAACTCGTGAACTCATGCGAAATGGACGCAGGTTAGTCCAACAACTCTCCGAGATTTGAAGTAAATAAATAAATATAAAACAGGCACATACTTTTTGGTGTGTTTTAATAATTCTCTCAGCATTCATTCATATATTCAAGTGGCAGATCACACAAATTACACATGTCGCTCTCCAATAATTATTGCCGTATTAAGTGCTATATACTGTGAGCGATGTCAGAGCGCCAAAGTTTACGTAGAGAAGCCATGCAAAGACACAACTAACTACTCAGAACCATCGATTGTTGTACCCCCTCCCCCCATTTTTTTTAATCATCATCGTGGAGTGCGTACCCGTGAGAAGAAGAGCAAGTGGAGCTTAGTTTGAAATTGGCAAATCAGGGCGCTTGGTGCATATATTACACCTATCAGCTCGAAATGCTCAGACTTTAGGAATTTACTATACGCAATTAAACCCCACAAATATGAGACCTTCTGGTATTTTAGCCGCCTGGCTGTCTGCTCTTGTGCCATCCTTCGCAATTACGCTGAAAGGAAAGAGACTCAGGAGTGTGTTGATTCGTTGGTGAGTGAGTACATGGCCCGCCATGCTTGACAATAAAAGGATAGACGGTGTTTTCCGAACCGTGCATGAAAAAGTGCACATATATGGCTATGTTCAACTGCTACCGTCTTGGTGCCATTGTAATAATATTTCTTTTTGCTTTCCTGTCGGCTGGGTATGTCCTTGCTTGCACTTATTCCAATTCGTGTAAACATTTATTGCACTTGTATTCACAATTTTGGACGTCTAAAACGGTGTTTTGCCTGCCCATTTTCGCTGCTTAAAACGCGTTTCTTTTTGAGTGCCCGAAAATTTGGTTTCTAGCCATCACGCCACATGGATGTAAAGATAAACGAGAAGCCAGACCCTTGAAGTGATTCGCGTTTAAAACCACTCTTTCCGTCTGTGGGATGCCAACCTTCGAATCACGCGTCCGATGATCTACCAATTCAGCTACGACAAAAAGCGTTCTGCCGTCCACTTGTTTGGGCCCGTGTCACGTGAAATCAATCCCTGTTGTTGACAGATAGAACCACTCGTTGCCAGGGAAGTGAGTGTGGAACAGTTTTTTCACTCTCTGGCAAAAATAGTAGGACGCTTTGCCAAAGTAAAACAGGCACCCGTCTTGTTCAAAAGCAAAGCAAACACATGAAATACGTTCCGCAGCCACGAGGCAGATAGGTTCTTAACAATTAAGATATTAAGATCGGCTTAAAAAGGGTGCGACAAATTCTCGTTGAACTTTGGAAGGTCCATTGATTTCAGGGACACCCTAAACTTTCTGCACTCAATGGCTGTCCACATTCACTGGCAACGGGAAGTACACCAAGACTCGCTGAAATTGTTCTCCTTAAACATTTACGATAGTATAATAGACAGCTTGTTTAATTAGGAACCATAGGTATATTTTTGCAGGTAAAAATAATAACTAAAAAAAGTGCCGACAATGTTCGAGACGGAACCAGGACATTTCTTCATTAGAAAAAAAAACACAGATAAATTGACAGAAACTCGTGAGCTATGAGGGATCTTTTGAAAAAAAAAACACGAATAGGAAGCATAGCAGGCACGGCCTTAGAGGACACTTCCTTTGGCTTTGTCCTACAAATTTTGTCATGTTACTTATGTCCTTTTCCCTGCGACACGTACAAGCTAACTCGCTTCGTTACAAAATATACTTTACAAATTAACCTTGAAGCCACATATTAACACATAAAAAGAAAAAAAATCGAAAGGAATCGATGGTATGAATCGCTGTCACATAAAAAGCAAGCAGAAATTTAGATGCACCGAAACCAATAATCTAAATGGGGCGGGCTTCAAAAGGCCTTGGTAACACTGAAAGCTTATGTCTTTGCTGACGGAAAACTTTGAATCTTGTCAGTGAACCATTACGATGATTAGACGGGCAGCGCTCGCCTCGAGAGTATACTGCATGATATCCTGTTATTTACTCTGAGCGGACAGCAAAGATTTAAACAAATCGCGCACGTCTACGGGCACGGTGCACTTTCACGGTAGTAGTTGTTTATTTATAGACCGCACCACTTCTTTCTTACTTGTATAGGTCTGGTACAGCGCTTGGTATCAGGCATTGTTAAAAGGCCCACTGCACGTGCCACACGTTCGAAGGAGACTGCAAGTTGAGCACTGCAGAACTCGATTAAAGTCACCTCCATGCTCCGAAAAAGAAAGTAGGCATAATAAGACAGTTTCATGGGTACGACACTGGCTGAATATACAAGCTTTCTTTTGCAAGGAAACTGAAAAAAGTACACAAAACCACAAAAAATAAGAAAGCGATACGTCACCAAACGAAACATTCAATATCAGTCAAAATATACAGCAGCCCGATAAAATGGAAAAAGACAAAAGCAGAAAGAAAAACGAAGAGAGAGAGAGATAAAGATGCAAGGAAACGCAGGGAGGTTAACCAGACGCACATCCGGTTTGCTACCCTGCACTGGGGAAGGGATGAAGGGGAGAAAAGAGGTTGCAGAGAGATGAGAAGGTACACACAATCATGAGCACACTCGGGGAGCACACACAGTCTACAGGCGGTCACTCAGGTTTGTTGACTTTAGGTAAAGTAGCAGTGCTTTTGTCGCTTTTTGCGAAACTGAGGCAGATGCCCAAGGTCCTAGTATCTTCTGCACACAAAATGGTCCGGGGTCAAAGAAAAACGAAAAATTCGCAGCATATCTATGGAGTGAATGATTTTGAGTGAGCAGAAGCGTCCATTCATCCGTCTGTCCATTTGTCTGTCTGTGACGGTCGGACGGAAAAACAAACGCCTTGCCCCAATCATCCTCATTCAATCCGTAGATAAGCTGTGAATTTCTAATAAAAAACCACAAGTGCCACTTAGTGGTATTATTTCCAGGGACATAAGCGCACAATGCCATCTATTGAGTGATTATTAAAACTAACTATAAGTGCCACGATCACCTGAAGTGGGTGCGGGCGGCGGGCGCGCGCACGATCCAGGCGGCCGTGAAGGCGCAAAACTACTACAACATACCACTACTACTACTACGAGAGAACAAACCACACCCTAAGGAGTTTCGCCCGTAAAAAAATGAAAGGTGAAGCTTGCAGTAAGTCACGCAAGCCTTTGAAATCATGAGACTGGACGATTCTGAAGACTGATTTGGTTGCTGATAGGTTGTGTCAAGGTCTTAGCCGGGGGATTGTCAAGGTCTTAGCCGGGCCTTCGCGCTGTGCGTTGGTAGGCTTCATCAAGGTGATTCTGGGTTATTTCTACGTTGAATCTCAGCTCATAGAGATATGAGTTAGATCACAGGCAGTCCCAACCACGACACAGACACGTCGTCGTGGGCGTAGAGGTTCTATCGCTTCCAGGTCTTCTCGCAGCTGCCGTTCCCCATCCCGTTGCCATGTATTGACTCGTACGTACTCGCAGTCTAGAGCTCGCCGCCAGCACTTCGCAGCCATTTGTGCGGATAACTGCTGGCGTCTTCACTTTCAGCATTCCAATGGGGAATTCAAGGATTTACGCACTTTCTGTGGTGCATACCAGTTGATTGGAATGGAATGAAAAAACTTTATTTCGGTCCTGCAGGACGTGCTTAGCGCGTAGCGGGCGTCTCCCACGTAGGGACTGACAGGGAGTACCTGGCGGCCGCTTCGCGGGCCTGCTGGACGGCCCATTGCTGGTCGGCGAGAAGTGAGCTCCTGAGGGACCTCTCCCACTTGCTTGAGGTAGAGTCGGGAGGAGTTGTTCTACACTCCCAGAGCATGTGTGCGAGTGTCGCTGTGTGTCCACATGATGGGCATGAGTCGCTGGGGTATGCATCGAGATAATAAACGTGAAGCGTGGCAAGGTTTGGGTACGTGTGTGTCTGTAATAGGCGTAGGGTTAATGCCTGCGGTCGGTTAAGTTTCGGATGTGGGGGTGAAAAAATGCGGCGTTCCAAGTAAAAGTGCTTTGTAATTTCATTGTACGTAATTGGTGCATCTCGATTGGTATCCAACCCAGCAAGATGAGGTTGCCCTGTGGCAGTGCGGTCGGTAAGTGCGCACGCTGCATCATGGGCGATCTCGTTGAGGTTGGATAGGGCACCCGGCACCTGGCCGAGATGGTCGGGGAACCTGGTGACAGCGTGGTGCTTCAGGGCACTCGGGTCTGCATTGCGCAGGATACGTAACGCCTGGTCGGAGATGACTCCGCGTTCGAAGGCTTTGATGACCGGCCTGGAGTCGCTGTAGATGAATTCCCGTTTGCTGTCGAGCATAGCTATAGCTATAGCTACTTGCTCCGCTACTTCGGGGTTTCGGGTGAGGATTGTGGCTGAGTTAAGAGTCTGCTGCGTGGATGATACCGCGACCGCGGCGAAGGCTTGGTTGTTGCGATAGGCAGTGGCGAACACGAACGAGACGTTGTCCGCTTCCATGTCTATGCGCTTGAGAATGGCGGTCGCCCGCGCAAGGCGCCTGCCTCTGTTGTATTTGGAGTGTACGTTTTGTGGTATGGGATCGATCGTGATAAGGTCGCGGATTTCATGGGGAATTAGAGTCAGCTCTGGGGGGTCCCTGGCCCTCGAGGAGAAGAAGCCGAGCTCGCGCAGAATATGGCGGCCCGCCTTGGTGGTAGTGAGTCGGGTCAATTGCACACGTTCCTGAGCTTCAGCGATCTCTTCTAGCGTGTAATGTACGCCAAGCTCGAGGAGTTTGTACGTTGGAGTGGTGATAGGGAGGCCAAGGGCTCGTTTGACCACCTTGCGAATAAGCGCATTGAGTTGATCGCGCTCAGCACGTAGCCACTTGTGTATAGCGGCAACGTAGGTAAAATGGCATAAAACAAACGCGTGTACGAGACGCAGCAGGTTGTCATCTTTGAGGCCATGGTGCCTGTTGGCTACTCTACGTACGAGTCGTATGGCATTCTCAGTCTTAGTCCTGAGCTTGTGTACTGTTTGGGTGTTGGTTCCGCGGGACTCGATGATCATGCCGAGAACCTTGATGGTGTCTACCCTGGGTATAGTACGACCATCTCTGGTGTAGAGGGTGATATTGCGTTCCGCCGAAGGTTTCCACTCTTTGGGCTTGGCACCCCGGCGTTCGGGCAAATATATCAACAGCTCCGACTTCGCAGGTGAGCACCTGAGACCGGTGCGGTCGAGGTAAGACTCGGTGGTGTCGATAGCCTCTTGCAGGGCGGACTCAATGAAGCCATCCGGCCCTGTGGAGCACCATATGGTTACATCATACGCATAGATAGTGTGATTATGATTGGTATGGCTTTGAAGAGGAAATATTTTCTAAAGAGCTTTGCTCTCAATTTTACTAAGCTTGCGTCTAGTTGTACAAGGCTTTTTGTAAGCCGTGCGAATGGTATGCCATGCATGCGAGTATTGGTACATATGAACGTATTTAAATGACTAAAAGAGAACGAAAACTATGTGTAACGAACCTCCTGGTGATCTTGGTTTATCACCTCTCTTACTACTGACACCGTTAACTCTGAACTCTGGCTGAATAGACATGCTCGAAGTGTTCATACATCGTTGGTAATGAAACACTTGCCACTTAAGACACGGTCAACAGGGAAACGCATCACTTATTTTTTCACCAACAAGCGCTCAGCGGGAGCCTTGGCCAGCTCCAGCCACGACGACAAGCTTGGACTTGTCCAGAGAGACCGAGGACAAGGCTCGAGCTCATGGCAATCAGATATAAAGACGCCTTTTCGAAACTACACGGACAGCGCACAGCATAAACTTGCTCACTCTCCCTCTCAATGTTATATCGCGTGGTCAGTCAGCTGTTTTCCTACATTCGCCCGACAGGTGTACCAAATTAACCACTGAAAAATTCCACTTCTTTGCCCTTGAGTGTTGCGCACCATACTCGGTGTTGCTACATAGGTAAATAATAGCTTTATTTCTAACATCACCATGGCCTTTGCGTGCGCACGTATTCGCTTAATCAATGTGAACGTTTCATGGCGTTCCCCAAACGCTTGCTTTCATTCTCAAAGCCACTCTTCGTTGTAGCCTCTACCTTTCATCCATACTTCTGGGCTAGCCTTTACTTGCGCCGCAGCAGCGCAATCTTTGATTGAATGTGAAGCTTATCTTCTGGCATCTATAGATCATGCACCAAGGATGTGAGTACCGATAACCTTACTCTGTCGCTCTATTACTCATCAGCGGCAAAAGTTTTTTTTTCTTCATTTTGTTGGTCAGTGACGTTACTTTTCGCGTCGGAAAACAAAGGTCATGCGTTGATTGGTTATCTCATTTTTTAGAACACATTAGTCAGCAACTAGACGGGAGAAAATGCGCAACAGTCTCCTAGTGACATAGAGTGCTAACTGAATGCCTCAATCCGCAGAATCTGCAAGAAGTCACGCACGTATGCAAATGGGTGTTGCGAGGAATCCAATGCAGTAGGCGCTGTTGTCCGACATGATTCATCTTAGCGATACATTTACGCCCTCGCCAATTCTTTCGTTGCATACAAAATTCCCTTGAAACAGACACAACCAATCATCGCTCTTTAGCTCACACGCACACGTTCAGGTTATATTCATTTTTGACTCCTCAGATGGGCAAACTTTATGGGCATCGTTTTTCAAGTGGCTCGCACAGTTTTTTGCAAGTGCTCCATTTTCGTATTTGTGAAAAGTGAGGGACTACTTTCAGTGGCACAATGTGTCGGGCGAAACGTGTTAGGTACAATGCGTAGGTGTCATAAAGAGCGAAAAAAAAAGTTTTTTGTTTTTAGTATTTGTGATGGCACCTACTCAGCATGCTGATGCCGCCGCTCTTAGAAAGTGAGCAATAAACGAGGTTGCCACTTTTGCACATTTACTTACTGTTCTTTACTATCTCATTTTTTTGCTCATTAAGTGAGAAGAATGTTGTGGTTCACACATAACTCTCTTCATTAAGGCATGATGAGGAGATTGGAGATCATGTATACAGAAAGTACCGGTGTGCTTGGTTGGTGAGCTGGGAGCTAGGCGCTCATAACGCCTCCATTACGTCAGAGATGGCCGAGATGTTGAATAATAAAGCATAAGGTTCAACAAAGAGGAAGGAATAAATTAAAGGGTGTACTGGAGGAGCAAAGAAAGGCAAAAGGCTTGTCTGGACGTCCATTAGAAAGAACCTAATGTCACTGGCGATATTGTTTTTGTGCGTCGTCACTGAGAGGATGAAGAATTGGCAGTGGCTAGTTGCTTCAAAAGCTTCCTTACTTTTTAATGAAAGTGAAGTGTTCAAACAGTCTCACGCGTACTGCCATTATTTACGGCCAAAATAAATAGTAATAAAGTATTGTTTAGTTTTTTCCAAGCATTAACATGGTTTCAATAACAACCTATAGTGTTTTTTCTGTGTTTTTTTTCTAGTAATATAAGCCATCACACGCTGCCGTGCGGCACTTTCTTCGACATACCACGGCATAATTGCGGTTCAAAATGTCAGCCATGCTACTTAGTGCGATGGGGCTCGGGAAGTGAACTCAGAAACTTCACCGAACAGTGCAATACCGATTAGCCCTTGTAACGAGCTAAACTGAGTGATAAACTCAAATAATGGCGGACTATACAAAAAAAAAAAGCTTGTAATATATTCAGATGGCGCAGTAGGAACTAAATACCTCTTAGTCAATAATCTCATTTGGATATTTTAGAAAATGCTCCAAGGGAATGATTGTTGTTATTTCGCACAATTTTATATCATACACGAAGATGTATTCAAATAGACGCATGGCGGGTTTGATCCTTGGCATGACTGTGCGTTTGGTTGAGGCCAAATTCTTGAGGCCCGTGTACTTTACACGTTAAGACACACCAGTTTTTCAATATTTCATAAACTTTGTTTTATATACAGTGTGCCCCATAATCAGATTGCTCGCATGTAAAACTCAAGATATTGTTATTGTTACACTTTAGAAGCAATTTCTAACTTCGTGTGATCTCTGGTTTATTGTCCTAATGTGTCGAATGTACTCTGCAAGCCTGCTGACAGCTCTCCAGAACAAAAAAAAAAAAGATGGCGTATATTGAACAGCCTGTGTATTACCGAAGTTGCAGTACCCTTGCGAAGGTTGCTTACTGAGGAAAACGAGGAAAAATAACGTATTACCTTTGCTGGCCTCGACACTTTGTTTAATACATGCAGCACTCCACGAGATAACCGCAACATCAGTAGAACGAGGAAACGTTAATGTCGGCGTGCTTTACCTATATACGGGCCATAACGAACACGTGCGTGTTTTCAGTGGCTTCATCAACGCAAAGCACGTCATAGCTGTTGAAGCTATTGTGAAAGCTCCCTCATCCCGTGGAAACCGTTCGGGCCTCCACTGATGGCAGAAGTGCCTGATCTGTGCTATCGTTTATAAACAGCCAAGTCAGCCAACAGAAAAAAAGGAAGACCTAACTTTACGATGCGCCAAACATATGCGCCGCATTTCGGCCAGCATTTTATCGAAACAGCGGCCAAGAATCGAGAAATAACGCCGACCACGCAACGCCGTGACGATCAGGTATGCGGTGCTTTTATACCGCCCGCTCGCCCGTCGTTACGCTTCATGCTCTTTTTTTTTTTTGGCTACTCTTTTGTGACCCGTTCTATATAGCATCGGCGCTGCTTATCATCGCTCGGAATGACGCAGCGCTTTTCTCGTCTTAGACGAACCCCAACTGATATCACCGGCATGCCCTCTTTCATATATACCGCTGGCCCTGTCTCTGTTCATAGCCTTCCCGTAGCGCTCCGCGGGATGACACCTGTTCTAAGGTGGCGGTAGTATGGCGGTACTTTCGCAATGTGGCTCGACTCGGGAATGAAGAGGAAGGAGGAGGTATGTGGAGGGGGGGCTCTCTTTTTGCTGTTCGCCAAACCGAAAACCGCGCTGACAACTGCGTTCGGATGTGTCGCGGTGGCGTGACGAAAGCGGCTTGTGGTGAAGGGAGGAGGGCCAGTATTGCGAGCAGCTGGCGTCGCCAGAGGGCCCACAAGTCAGCCGCGGCTGCTAGGTGGACGCAATGCGGCACGCACGAGCACTCTCTCTGATCGGTCCAGGCGCCGTCTGTCACGCCGTCAACTTTGACAAACGAGCGCTGGCATAGACGTCGTTGACCTGCTTCTCTCCTTCATCTTACGAGGAGGACAGGCGAGAAAGGGCATCCTGTGCTCTTGGTTCAATCTTTCACGCGTTCTTGTATATGGCTGCAGCGGCGTGCCGGCGTTGTCCAACGGTATACAAAGAAAGACGGGAAGCCGAGGAGGGGTTGCACCTCATCGGCCAGTGCCGCAGGTCAATATCCGCCGAAGCTATGGACGTCACCCAGCTTGTCGTTTCTCATTCACCCGTGGTCGATACGCGACACTTTCTCACACCGATTAAGCTAGAGTAACAAAAAAGCCCAAAAACGAGACGGCCTAAATTATGGCAGACAGATATAAAGACCGCATCAGAATGCTTTCGAAGAAACGATGAACAAAGCTATGGCGCGGAAACAAACGCAGCACACTGAGCCGTTGCTGTCCATATGTACTAAAGTATATTTATCTCCTTCTTTCCTTCCTTCGCTTTCTTTCCCGCAATTCTGTCCATGTTTTATCTCTCTTTTTGCGTTCCTATCTTCTTCAACACCTTTGACACGCTAGCATGACACCGAGTGTCCATGTCACGCCGCTGAGTAGAAGAAGAATTGTTCAGTCGCAAATCCTGGGGTGCCCGTATTGCCATCTCAGTCACGCGAACAATTATCACGTTCTAACTTGGCGATGGGAGAAGCGCTGTTTCGGAAAGAGTGGGAGTTACTCTACTTCTTGTAGCACCTTAAGAGTGATTTCGGAGGCACGCTGATTCTTTATGCCCCCATCTGCATTCGTTTACCGCGGTCGCTCAAGGCAGTGACAGGTCTGAGGGCCATGTACGAATTCTCATCTCACAGTCATGCACTGCAAATAGCTCAACGTTGCTACTACGTCGCATAGCCCTCGCGTGGTTGAAAAAAAAAATAATCCAAGTTTCACCGCGAAGATGACAAAATGAACGCGATAACAACAAATTGGAATGCTATACAAAGTAAGGCTTGCACCTGGCTCTTTTAGGGTTAGATGCAGCGTAACTCAACAAAACGCTGGCGTGTGGCAAAACGGCCGCCCCAGAGAGCAAGGCAGTTTTTACGCAGCCTATTGTCTCAACCTGAAAGAAAAAAAAATGAGGGTGCTGCACGTAGAAAAATATGAGCTGTCTAGTTATCGCAGTCGAGGTAATGCACATGACCACGGCCTTTTGATCAAAGGTCGAAGGAGGAGGAGGAGGAATGAAAGAGGAAGAACCGGGAGGTTAGCTAGTTCTCAGACCAGGTGGCTACTCTGTTCAAAGGTCGAGCTTGCTGCTCTAGCGATGCAGCCCCCCACTGACACCTTCATGCTCCTTCGTTCGACGGAGCCGGCCTGTGCGCTTCACTCCGGCTTAGGCCACGCACGTATGCAGCCTTCACAAATTGCTCTCGCACATAAAACAGAGGACGCGCGGAGCGATGTTAGTCCTTTGAACTTTATGTGGAACATGAAGGCCGCAGCAAATTGCATTTCAAGTTTCTAATATATCATTACTGCAATAATGAAGGCCATTATTTGAGTTGTCCATTTGTCTATTACAGAGACAGAGGAGTTCAAAAACACAGGCTTTAGTTTTTGTTATTAGGCTTTTGTTTATTATATCTATCACGTAAGCTCTCAAAGCACTGACATCCATGCCAACGGGACTTGGGACGCTTTTCAGCCAATCACTGCTTGAACCACTAGCTCTGCCACAACACCTCCTGAAGCGCTGTGTGGTAGTGTATGTAAGAGCAGAGGTGTAGGTTATCTCATTACTGGCTAGCGCAAGCCTTGTCATTTTGGTCCTCTAATGACGTTGATTTGAATTAGTGCATGTTGAATACAATTGTTGAGCTTCTTGGTGACATGTTCTCGTGGCATTCACCATATGTTTCAACTACTTCAACAAGCGTCTGAGTATGATGCTGGATGTTAGTCTTCAGCGTACGTAACCGATTGTCAATGTTGAAGCATCCACGTTAAACAGTGCTACGGCTGCCAAACAATAGCAGCATTTGTCCAATGCACAGTAAACAACTGACGACTTTTGTGAAGACAGGTCTCGCATTCGTCTTACACCGATTCCTATGACGCACGCATCAACCTTTTTTATTGTTTCTCCTTCTTGAATTCTGACATACTGTGCGTCATATGACACCAGAGGCAGAACTGCATCGCCCAATGTTAAGGAAACCCACACGCGAAGCAATCTTGCACGCGGTTCACCCACACCCTGTGCGCCAGGTGAATCACCAGTTGCCATGATCTGTTTCTTATAGATTCACGCACTGAAGCGTTCGCATGTATAGCTAGCATTCGCATACGTTCGTACGAGCATGACTACAACGTACACGCACGTGCACTTACTACTTGACTGTGACAACACGTTACATTTAAGCGCTGCTTCAAACACATCTGCCAAATGATGCACATAATCCACTGCAACATCAAAAACATAAGCATGAGCAGCGTTTCCCATATTTGAGGCTGAAACTTCACCGTAGTGTGTCCCAGCTAACTGGTAATCTAAGCAAGCTTCACATTGTATTAAGAAACAAAACACAGTTTAGCCGTATAGACGAAGCAATGAATGAGATAGGAACGAATTGGAATGTAATGCGAAGCTAGGCTAGCAGCGAGCCCTTTTAGAACCGGTCTCGTGTAACTCTATAAAACGCTTGTATGAGAGAATATGATGCTCCAGGAAGAAAAAAAAAAGGTTTTCATGTTCTCTCTCATCTCAATGAGAAGTAGGTGGTGAGAGTACAGAAAGCACTAAGGTATATGTGAACCTTCTACATGGTGCCTGTCGAAATAGTACGCGTGATGACACTCGCGAACGCGCGGTTATGATCAAATTTTGCAGTTACTGCCCCAGCAACGCAACCCTCCCGACCCCCACCCTCCCGCTAGCACCCCTCCCTTGCTGCTCCTTGAGCCAATGAAAGACCGGATACCCGGTTTCTCTCTGCTTGAAGAGCCCCGACGACCGCCCCGCACGGGAGGTGATATTACGGCATGGACTATTCGTTTGACTGAGATAACCAAATTGTTTCATATCTGCTTCAGCCACGTTAGTCTTCAGTGCTAACGATTTTACTCGCATGCAGAACATACAATGCATTTAGACTTTATACAGAACAGGACAGCGATGGCAAAGGGCTTCCCGAGTGTTCATGTAGTTGTTATCACATTAAAAAGAAAACATGGCATGCCGTTCTTCTTACATCGGCCTGCATTCAGATCGCGGTCTCTTGGAGATGCAAAGGAGTAGAAATCAAGGTACCCGCTCCCACCCCGCCCCCCTCCAAATGAGCACGCTCATCTATTTAATGTAAAAACCTCGTAATCCGCAAGAGACCGCTGGGTATGGGTGCTTAGCCTTTGTCCATCATATGTAGCGAATCGCCAGGTAGTGAACGCAGTAGACGGTGCGATATTCAAAGTTTTGAAAAGGAAGTAAGTGTAAGCTCCTGATTCACACGTCTGACTGCAATCTATATACCAATACATATCTAACCACCTTTGATTTTCAGCTTTTCATGAAATATTCTCGCCCATGCTTCCAAATTTTTTTTGGTGGTATTTAAGCGTACGAAGACATGAGCATTTTGTGGTACTGTACACGCACCGCATACGATTCGGATGAAAAAAATTTAACGTCTTACCGATAGACGTGTCATGTCTGGGGATACCTTTGACGTCGACTTGAACATGTGGTGTTAGAGCTGCAAATGTTCTTTTCTGATTATTATTATTATTATTATTATTATTATTATTATTATTATTATTATTATTATTATTATTATTATTATTATTACGATAACTTTCACTATGCCACAAAGAGTAACAGGCGCCTGGCATGATGCCATAGAGTGCAACGTTTAAACCCCTCTGAATAGACGACACGACACCATAATCATGAACAAGGCGTACAGAAGCGTGGGCCATTGTGTCCCGCGGACAGGATGGCTCAGCCAGCAGCCGAGGCTTGTCGGGAGCCCGCCCTTGAGAGCCGTCTGTCCTGGTTGCGCCTTCAACTGCCCCGCATGCATGGCCAAGGCCCTCAATTCCTGCATAAACAAACATTAAGTATAAGGCGAGCGCAGGCGCGTAGAAACTACGCGTTGTTCTCTAACGCGATCATTCACTCCCGGGGCAGAGCGTCCAACAGGCAGAAGAGGCGCATTGCGAGGAACAAGCGCCACTTCATGCCGAGCGTGTACACACACTTTGCCTATACATGCGCCATAAGCTCGCGGCCCATGTTTTCAACAGAGACGCAGCGGCTATGTATAGCCTTGGCGCTTGCGCCTGCCTTGTATCGGCTTCATTCGCCTGGAGTGCGCGCGAGTCGTCTTTTATTCCCAGAGGAAGCTTGTACGAGGTGCACCGGGGAACAACGGGACCGACAACAGTCTTCCGTTCATTGTGAGGCTCCAGCGTCCCCTAGAGGCGTGTTTGAAGACAGCCGATTGCACTATGGGCGCGATTATCATTGTTTGTTTCAAGGCTTTAGGACAGTACGAGCAGTAAAAACAATGAAGACGATCAGCTCCTAGTCGTATATCAAACCTTTCCAACCCAAGTCTTCCTTCCCACTTTCCTTCCTCCTGTACCTCGGTGCATATACATGACGATCATATGCGTAGGCTCAGTTTTTAGGCTTATATGTCCCATGCATTTTCGCAGAATGACGATACGCCATGCGTGGAGGACGGGCATGCAGCGTGAAGCAAAAAAAAGCAAAGAAAAGCAGAGAGAGTTAAAAGAAACACTGCGAGAATATCAGCATTCAGGGTACCGCCATGCAGCGTTTGAAGCCCTTATATACTGCGAACATGATTTGCATATTTGGAAAACACCGATATCAGGACGCAGCTGCCGTTCCTATAGCTGGCTGTTTGTCTGCATACAAGGCATGCTTGATGCCGCTCAGCCGCTCCCTTAGGGATGTCACTGTATTCCTGCCGAGCTCACGCGAAGCTACTTGCTTTTCGCCTTCGTTTATGCGTGTGTGGTTTCCCTGCCGCGTTTTATTTTTTTCGTTTCTGTTTATTTTGTCTCGGTTCTGTCGTCCATGATTCACTTTAGGCTTCCCTTTGCCTTCCACAGGTCGCTCCGCTGCGCTGTATGTGAGACACGGCGAATAAATACACGAGCCACTGAGCGAGATAGCTGCTCATATATGTCAGACCTTGAAAAACAAAAGCGCGAAAACAAACACGAATGGTGAAATAAACAAAGCAGTAACAAAGCTATTTGGCTCGTAATATATTCACGATATCGCTGAGGATAAAACAATATAAACAAGGAGACTCTGTGAATGGTGCATCACTTCCATGGCTGCGCTTGTATCTCCGCTAAAATGCATGTGAGAAAAAAAGAGGGAGAAAGAGAGAGATAGACAGATGCAATGAAGACGGCGAGGGTACTCTTAACGGTGAGGTTGCCTATTTTCTACTAGAGGCGATGTCCTTCCAAAAAGTGAGAAAGCTACGAATGATTTTTTTTCTCTCACTGTCTCGTCTCTAAGCGTGCTTGAGCGTGGAGCGGGCGGGGGGTTATAGTAGGCTAGAGAGGCAGAAGCGGACCTTTCCAGACATTTTTCAAGCGACTTTTGATCACTTCTTTTTCTCTCTGAAGCTCTCACTTTTCTGCATAAGCAATGTTTATATAGAGAAGGTCGTTTCAAGGACTACCGACATTGTTCAAAGAAAAAGGGAGAAAGAAAAAAGAAAGAAAGAAACAAAGCTAGAAATAAAGAAAGAAAGAAAGTAAGTAAGAAAAAAAGAAAGAAAGAAAGAAAGAAAGAAGGAACGAAAGAAAGAAAGAAAGAAAGAAAGAAAGAAAGAAAGAAAGAAAGAAAGAAAAAAAAAGCATGGTGGTGGCACGTCACTAGAGAATGCGCAAAGTATGTATAAGTTATGCGAGACAGCAAGCAAAATGCGAAGTCAGGCTCATCTGTATGTAGCTGGCACAGCGTGGAAGAACTTTTCGCCCATTTCTCTTTATAGCCGTCTCTGCACTTTTCGCGAGTCTAAATGAGAAGGAAGTGTATATATGCGGCATTATATCTATTAAATTTTGTGCATGCGAGCACTTTCAAACACCGTCATGAGTGTCAAAAAGAAAAGGAAAAGCTTTTATTTACCATTTGACGGTGAAAGACTCTATTTTTATCAAAAGTTAGCAGCGTCTCATGTGGGTAACGTTTAAGTGCGTTGGAAACAAAGCAAGTGCGTCGCACTATAGTACGGGACACCGATTATAGACTCTGAAAAAAGTTCTTTCACTCTCTTTCTGGAGTTCTCACATGCCACGTGTTCAACTGTTTTTCAACAGCCACCTGGATTCTTCCCAATAAATATACTGTCGTCGTAGAGCTGTGGGACTAACGAGAGAGTTTTAACTAGTGCGTTATATGCGGCAAGTCAAAACTTCCAAGAGAGAATCAAATGACTTTTCTTTTTGAACCTATAGTTCAGGGACAACGCCTTTGTTGTTAATTTTCCTGTGTCCGGGTTTGTGCTCATGTTGTATTCTGTCAAACATAGACAAGTACCAACAAGGCTTATTCTCCTTGCTACATCCGGACACCGTGTACGGCTAGAGGCATCACTCACTCACTAAATTGAAATGGCAGCACGCACCATTAATTTGGGATGAAGTCCCCCAACAATAACTCTTTCCAGGGCTATGCACATTTCACCCATATGTGTGGTTCTGGTCTAACTTGCCCAAGCTTTCTGGCACCTTATACGCCATCACTCAAGCTGTCAATTTTTGCTGCGTACGTGAGACAATGGCAGGAGCTGATCTCTATGATCACTCGCGCGCTTAAGGTAAACTTCCACCTCATTTCATACTTGTGTTTCGATTTCCAACTGAACTAAAGTTGGTGACCCATAAACCTCGAGCGATAGAAGACTGCGACCTTGCCCATCTGTGCAACATCTAACGAGCTTGGCATTATCGGTCGCTGAGAAGCACCATCTACCACCTCCTTCACGCAGCCAAGAGCCAATCTATAGTCCTCGAGCGTAACCGCACAAGGCTCAAATCACTCAAAAAACATTAGAGTACACTGAAAATTCGCCTATAGGAGGTTAACACGATAGTGACATCCTGTTCCTAGTTCGTATTTCAACACTTAGTGCATGAAACCTTTTCGAATTTGCAATGCACCTATAGTGTACGTGGCCTTAAGGGAATAAACGCAGTAGCGTGTGTGCCTTTAGTAGTGGTGTACCGGCTTTCAACAGCGGAGTCATTATGAAAATCGCATTTTCTGACGCCCGTTGGCAAGGGACACTTTTACCACGCATTATTAATGCAATATTTCAAGTTGCATTGTGAAGCATGTATACAGGACGCCTGCGTTTCTGAAGCATGAAAGCTACTTTCACGGCATTTCCAACCAGAGGCGTGGCTATGTGGTAGAACATCCGCTTGCCTCGCAAACATTCTAGGTTCGACCCCCACTCGGATCCAAACAGCCCTGGTTAGGTCCCCACTCTGCTCCCGGGTTTTTTAATTAATTACTTTATTTGCATTGTTCTCAATTTTTTGATCACGCTACAGATGATATTTTGCTCACAACGGATGACGACGATGCCAACTCCGCCACCGGAATTTCTGTAAAAAGAGCTCTTTAACGCTGTTGCGTTAATAAAGCTGTGCAACAACGCCACCGCCACGTCAATAACACAGCTCTACGGGCACTTGGCATGAAGCAAGTGGTGTCATTGTTATGACTCCCCTTAATTTGTTTGATATGAGATTATGGAAATGCCGCAACGTTATCGACCCGCGTATGAAGCATGTCCTTATGTCATCATCGTCGACGTCACCGTCGTAATCGTCATCAGTATTGCCATTAAACACTCTTTGTCTTCCTCCATACGTACAAGGGACAGAGCAAGCTGCAGCTCACGTTGATCTCGCAACTGTTTTGCCGATAAATGTATCTCCCACACTAGGTGGGAGATACATTTGGCTTTATTGAAGCAATCTTTTATCTTTGTCAACTTCTCAACACAAATTTTTGAAACACAGCACTTGTATTTATAAACAGTAAATGTTCTCGAATTTGTACTCTGTAAAATTTTCCATACTTATGAGCTGTGACCACAGTTATTCCGTAGTCTCGCGATGGCTTCATTAGGTCTGCCACAATAGATAGGCTTATTCGATTGGGTGGACGCAAATACGTGCAAGCCGTCATTCTAACGACAAACCACAAGCACGAATGCAATCCGCACGTGCTCGTTACGTGATATCCTGTCATTGAAAACCGGATAAATATTATTATTCTACTATTTATTGCCTGATAAGTAGCACGGTCGATCATAAGCCAGCGCTAAGGAACTTACCTCGAAGCATTTAGGTTTATACTAGCTTATTAGCCTTGATGGGTGCAATGTGAGCGTGCCGTTCGTAAGTGGGAAGGGGGGGGGGGAGAAACCTCTGGGTTAACAAGCTCAGTTTTTATTTCGGCCTAATCCCTAGACTATCTGAACGAAATATTTTTAGTGCATAGCTGTTCATATTGCGGTTGATCGTGTGTTATGGATAGAAAAATATCTTGGTAATGAAACAGCTGGCGCCATCTTCGTCTTCTTGTTCATCGCCTTCCTCTTCTTCCTAGCTGCCAAAAGACGTGTGCCAAATCATCCGGCGAGGTCTTCGTAAGCTTGGTGGGTAAGAAAACGAGGGCAGAGAAGCAGGAAAAGTAAACAAGAAAGAGAAAATTTTTTTACAAAGAAGTTTTTTACAAGAGGCAAGATTAGAACTCGCTACATACTTTTCAAATGTGGTCGTCCCAACCACTCGGTCATTCAGGTACGCTTTCAGAGTAGAGCACAGCCTCGTAATGTGAAGGTGAGGAAGAGATGAGTATTTGGGTGAAGGAAAGGTGTAAGAGAGAGAAGAAGTACAAATAGATAAAGGCAGATAGATGAATTGGAACAAAGATAGGTGAATAGAGGAGTATGTAAAGATGAAGAAAAGGAACGAAAAAAAAAGAAAGATGGTGAGAGACCGACAACAAAGGAAGAGGGCCAGGGGAACATGAAGAAATAAGAAACGTAAGAAGCACAAAAAAGGAGAAACTACAGAGAGAGGGGAGATGAACAAAGACATGAAAAGACACAAGCAGAGAGAGAAACAAGTGGAAAGCGACTCATAAGCTTAGAAAAATAATAGAAGAGAAGATACTTGCTACACGTAGAAAAATATGGAGAAGCCAAAAACACCGAAAAAATTGGGAGAGAAAAAAAACGAAAATGGGGATTATAATATTTTTGGGTGGTCTTCATTCCAGCAACTACGATATTATTATGTTGGACGAAGTAGTGGCGGGCTCCCGAAGTATCGACCACCTTACGTGCTCCTAAAGCTAAGTGCGCGGGCCTGAGGCGTTCTTGCCTCTATCTAAAATGCGCCTTCCGCTGCCTGGAATCAATCAAAGGTGTGCAAGAAAAACAGAAAACGAGAGAAAGACAAAGAAATGAATCGACAAAGAGATATACGGCAACATGGACAAAAATAAATTATAACACCCAAGCTTGTGCATGGAGGTGATGCTGACGATAGAGTTAAACTAAGCCTTATAAGGTCCATGACGCCTACATCTCAGTCACCAGATGGTGTAAAGGACGGGCAGATGAACGCACGCATGGATGGACGGGCGGATTCACGGATGGTTCTCTTTAAAATACACGTGTTCTTTGTACACGGTATTGCGCACGGATATGCTTAATCTGCACTTTGACTGTGCAAGGCGCAGAGACGGGTTGAAGCAGGATGTACTCTGTGAGGTCTTGAAGCGCTTCGCTCTTAAAATAGATGAAGCTTGCAAGGAGTCACTCAACGCTTAAAACAGTGAAAGTGGACCGTTATAAAGACTAGTCTGGCTGGTTATAGAGCGTTTTCAGAATTTAGCCAGGGGATTCCAGCTTGCTTCTACACCGATCCTATGCGCAGAAGGACTCGAGCTGAACCGTGGACAGCCGCAGACACGACATGGATGTCCGAAGAACAGAGACACAAACTCGCATGGAGACGAAGCATTCGCACACCTTATACATCAACGGCCACGTCGTTGCTGGTGCAGGCCTTCCAACCTTTCGGGAACTTTTCGCTGTCGCCGTTGCCTTTCCCGTGCCCTTGTATTCTCTCTTTGTACGTACTCAAAATGTTTGACTCCCCACCCTCACTTTGCAGCCATTTTGAGAGGCTCATTGTTGCCCTCATCATTTTTAGCGGACCCCTCGTGAGCAGTTGCGTTTGATCAATTTTATGCAACGTACCTGTTTATCATGGTAATATAGTTCCCTAATAGACCCCGCACACAAGTTATGGTTAGAAAAAACAGCTTCACAATTGAACGAGGGGGGAAATAGCTCTGTATGGTACACTTTGCCATGTAGCGCTCAAAACTGTGATCGTCATGAAACAGCAGGTTGTCCATTTATCTTCTTCATATTCATCCCCTTCCTATTCTGCTTCTGGTCCACTAGCTCTGCTATGACTCAGCCTTGCTCGACTTTGTAAGTGCTGTGCAAACTTCTTTATCAAAATTGAAATTACATTGGTTAACGTTCAGAGCTTCACTTCGGTGAAGTGCACTAAATGGTTTTCGTGCTATTTAGGTTTTCATCTTCCTTCCTTGTTTTTGTCACTGATTATCGGACCAGCTTTCACCGACCTTTGAAAGCGAACACGTTCACTATTTCAATAATATCCCCCCCCCCCCACTTAGACATTTCTGGAGATATGGTTGGTCACTGTCAAATATGCAAATAAATGATTCATAGACGTATGGATGGATAGAACGTTATTAATATCCGGTTAGGTTTATCGTGACGAGGGCTTAGGTATCTCACGGGCGAAGGCCAGGAATTTTCCTCACTGCCACATCACGAGCTCGCTGGACTACCCAAGTTTAGATGCATTATCTCTCAGCCACGCAGAGTGGTGGTACGCGTCTCGGTGACGGGGTCTTTGAAAACACTGCCTTAATTTGATTACACAATTCACTCCCACAACATGTTTCTGAGTACTGCTGACCTTGCCTGGACCAATTTGCACATGCCGTCATCCTGTTTGTGTGGGTATATCCGTTCTGGGTGGAATGGGTTAGAAAAAGTGTTCGTCTGGAGCTGCCTTCAGACGATGGCCTACCTCCTGTTTAGTTTAGAACTCTGCGGTGGGGCTATCCTTCTGCAGTTCAGATATGCTTCTGTTACGTCGTTACTGCAGCAACAACAATAATAACACAAAAAAATAGCAGGCCTGCGAGACACATTCAGCAAAGTCGGAGCGTATGCTGATGTAACGGAGAGAAGTAACCGATTTATCACGCGTTCCACTCATCCACGTACCTACAACCATTTACATACTGTTCAGTGCACGTTCAACTTCGGGTGGCCGAAATAAAATGACAGGCCTGCGCGGAAGGCTCAGCACAGTCACAGCGAAAGTTAGAAAAGCAGCCTTTTAGAGCCTTTTCAAAACACTCATTGGATAACTACTGGAAACACAATTGTTTGATACCCACTAGGACATTAATAATAATTTTTTTTTGAAAGTAGGCCGGCATTCACTGTGCTATTTTTCGTCATTCTTTTGAGAAACGTAGTATCCGCTAAACACTTGCAAGAAATTTTGTGCCAATTGTTCATGCAGTGGCTGACGACAATGAGGAATCTTGGCTTAAGTGGGTATGTGTCACAGTTAATAGGGGAACAAGAACAAGCTTTTGTAATAGGCTGAAGCATTGGACGGCCCACTCGTTACGCTATTCGCATTATGCGATGACTGGTTGTTCTTTCGCTGATCTAAAACGCTTTATCGGTCGTAATACCGCAATTGATTTCCCGATGTCCCGCCGCGGTGGTCTAGTGGCTAAGGTACTTAAATGAAAGAAAGAAAGAGAGAAAAGAAGAATAAATTTATTATTGTATAAGATTTATTGTATATGACGATGAACCCCGTCCCTGCGTTCATCGTCATCTTCCTCTTCGTTTTCTTCTGCTTCACTCCCAGAACACGTGCGCTGATTTGTCCTGCGTAGGATGAAATTACTATAATGGGTGAAGAACGAGTGTGAAGGGACAAAAAGAAAAATACAAGTGATGATGATGATGATGGTAGATTTTAGTGGCGCAAGGGCAACTCAGGCCAAAGAGCGCCAAACACAAGTAGAAATACAAGTAGAAATTAAAGTAAAATACAAGTAGAAATTCTTGGCGAAAGAAAGTTCTTCGTGAGGTGGGATCCGCATCGCATCCACTTATGATTCAAAGGCGCGTACCGTATTCACTTGGCTATCAGACCACACTAGCAGCGAATAAGATAGCGTTGTGTAATTGTATAACGCAGTATATTATAGTATGATCTGAGAGAGAGAGAAATCACATTTATTTACACATCCGTCATGTAGGAAGTCCCCGGCCTCGCAGGGCGCGGATGTTCCCTATCTTAAGATTACGGCTATTAGAGTCCGATAATCTTAGAGCCTATAGACCTCGAGGATGTTGTCCTCCGACTAGGCGACAGTTACTCGGGTGCCTCCGCGCCCGTTAGACGGGTTATCGGCTGCTTTTCTCCGTTGCTTCGCCTTAGCCTCCTCAAGCCGCTGGAGTATGATCTGAGGAAAGGAATAAGAGGAAGACGAGCGAGGCGTTGGCTTCGGCGTAGAGGGAGTGGTAGTGGCTCTGTCGTATGCCAAGATGTGGGAAAGGGAAGTGAAGTTGACGAAGAGATATGTGTTGAAAGGATAAGAATGAGGGGAGAGAGAGAGCAAAGCATAGCGTGGAACGTGTTAGAAGGAGATAAATAGAAAAAGGAAAGGAGATAAAAATGGAGACAGAAAAGAACAGCGGCTGTATTATAAAAAGGTAGAAAAACAACAAGAGATAGGTAAACAAATACATGCAGCCGATGAAGAAGCGAGACGTAAGATGAAATATGTGGAGAGAGAAAGAAATAGAAATACATACAAATGTCTAGAAAGAGCAGACAAAAAGAAACGGAACGATAAAGAAAAACACAAAATATTAAAAAAAAAACGCCAGGCCTGTGCGGAACGCGCAGCACAGTCACAGCGAAAGCTGGAAGAGCGGCCTTTCAGAGCCTTTTCTAAACACTCTTTGGGTAACTGCTACAAGCACACTTGCTGAGTACCCACTACGCGATAAATAAACATGGTTTTTGTGTAATAGGCCAGCATATCCTTCGTCATTCTTCGGAGAAGCGTGATATTCGCTAAACACTTGCAATAAATTTCATGAAAATTTTGTGTTTCGTGTGGTGACTGACGACGGTGGAGAATTACGTCTGAAGTGGGTATGTGCCACAGTTAAAAGGAGATCAAGAACAAGCTTCTGGTATGCGTTGGAGCATCGGACGATGCACTCGTTACGCAACTCGCAGTGTGTGGCTCCTGGTTGTTTCTTTTGATGTTCGAAAATGCTTTATTACTCATATAAATGCGATTTCTTTCCCAACGTCAAGTCTGTCTAAGGTCAGTTTGGAGACCAGTTCTAAGCACACGCGTGACTCAATGGTATAATACTGGGCTGGTACGCAGGAGACCCATTTTTGAGTCAAATCGTGCCCTTGGTGTTTTTTTTTTTTGCTTACTGAGTTCTTTCTTCTTTTTTGTGATATTGGTTACAGACACCAACGCCGGCGGCGGCGGTGGCGGCGGCAAACAACTACAGCATCGCACGTGAACCGTGTTGTGATCTGATAGCAGCTTTCGCTGTAAAAGAAGCAAATTAGCCGCCCAGTTTCGTTCTCTCTTCCCTCAGGACTGCTACCGCTGAGTGAAGCTGACCTAACTTTTTTATAATTTTTTCCCATCTATTTTTCTTTTTTTCTCGCGGGAAAAAGTAAGCTGGCCTAATTTTTTCCCTAATTTTCTCTATCTCTCTTTTTGTGGGCTGAGTGGTTCAGTTTACTAGACAATCAGAGAAGCTGGAGCTTTTTGTTGAGAACACCAATCACAGCACACTTACGATTAGCCAACGCATACGTTAAAAAAAGCACGCGTAAGGAGAAGGTACTTAATGCGAATCGCGTGTTCACATCAAGCCTACAAACTCTCGCCTCGTACAAACGCCACCACGTTTCCTGGTCCAAGTAAAACGAACAAACTCAACTCCAGTGATAATTGGGGCTTTTCGAATCAAGCCCACTTTGCACCCAAATTCAAGAACCAACGCGTAGAACTGGGTCTTTCATTGATGCTTATCTGCACCACTCCTTCTGTTCAAGCAAGCTTCTTTTCTTTGTACCATTTCTTCGCTCAGGCGGAAGAATTGGCCTCGACGGGCTCATTATGTTTCTCAGGGAAGAAGTGGCCTAAACAGTGAACGATGGCGTAGATGGAAATGATTATTGCCTTGGAGCCCACTGCTGTGCCTACAATCTCGCGTCCTTTCTTCTCTCCTGCATTCATTACCAAAACTTCCATGCTTAATTTTTGCTGCATCGTCGCGAGAACCCTTAACGCCTTAACGACACCATGTACATCCTCAATGCCTGAGTAGTAATTCTGACGTCCAAATTCTAATGAAGATTTCAAGGCCATGAATTTTTTTCTCTATTTATTGCCTGGGCTGTCAAGGGTGTAATTTGCGTGTACCATGTACTCCGATGCTGTGGGAAGACGATCTATAAAAATAAAGATATAACATGTAAAGGACAAGTCACATCATTGTCGATACGACTGGTCATTTGGCTAGTTGAAATTTATTGGCCTGATTTACGGCGCGAGCCGAAGACATCTCGTTCCAATTGAAGAAGCGTGTTCCGAAGAGCTTCCATGTTCTGCTTTTTTTTTTGTCGTGACGATTATTCAATGGCGTATAAGATTTTTTGTTTGATCGTATTACACTTTTTCTGGCCTAATGAGAAGCGCATTTTCTACGACGTAATTTACGTGACTGTTGTGAAACGCGTTCATTTGCGTACGTCGTTCATCCTGAAGTGAAATATTTCTTAACGCCTTAAGTCATTGCGATTAACTGCTGTTCATTTGATTGTAAAATTAATTATCTAATTCGACGCCACAAAACAAACGCCGGCGTGCTCGTGCGCCGGGTCACGTTGAAGTGTAATAGTGCCTTGACTGTGGCATGTAGTCATATCGTTACATGACACGCATCTCATGATTATCATGTTTGCACCAGTCACATACTTTCGTATTCCATTCACATCCCGTGATAACAAATTTGGTATATGCGAAGCTAGCAGAACGGCCGCGACCGCTTCATGAGTGTGGCATGTAATCATGTTACACGACACGTACGTCGTGATTTTCCTGTTACAGTCTGTTCCTAATTGTGTTCGCCATGCAGTCACGTGATGCCATACCAGTTTTGAAACATGTCACGTGAACGAAACCACCACAAGAGCAGCAAGACCATGAAATGTAAATTATGACATTAATGACATACGTGACATGATTTTCGTGTTAAGACTAGTCATGTATGCTCGTCTCACGATCATATTATGCCATACCAAGTTTCGTGTCGATACCATTAACGAAACGGCCAGGAGAGCTCGAAGTCATAGATAGATAGATAGATAGATAGATAGATAGATAGATAGATAGATAGATAGATAGATAGATAGATAGATAGATAGATAGATAGATAGATAGATAGATAGATAGATAGACAGACAGACAGACAGACAGACAGACAGACAGACAGACAGACAGACAGACAGACAGACAGACAGACAGACAGACAGACAGACAGACAGACAGACAGATAGATAGATAGATAGATAGATAGATAGATAGATAGATAGATAGATAGATAGATAGATAGATAGATAGATAGATAGATAGATAGATAGATAGATAGATAGATAGATAGATAGATAGATAGATAGATAGATAGATAGATAGATACGCTCAAGGTCGCCGAAGTTCGCTAAGAAATGTTTCGCATTTAATAAAGAGTAGGAAAGTAGAAGGTAGGGATAGAAGCCGTACACCAGCCACCCGCTTCTGCGTGTCTCTCTCAAAACATGTTTCAACCACCTGATGGCTGGCAGCCAACGACGCCATAGCAGCGCTGTAGGTCTTGGCCATATATTTGTTTTCTCAAGTGGAGCTGGTGTCACCGACATGGTCTCTACGAATGTGCCGCTTGTGTTGTGGGCTGCTACCCAATGTTAACGGTTAATCACCTCGCGAAACACAGAATGCCTCAATGCTGCTCTGCGCTGGGGCGTGCGAAAAGCAGCGTCTGCCTCGACAACCCATGTCATGCCTTTTCGACTGAGCCGAAGCTTCCAAATATATTGATCGCGCTGCGCGTTCATCACAGCCAACGAGGGTGCCTTCTAAGCGTGACTTTTCGTGCTCTAAATACCTCGAAGATGGTCACTATCAGACGAGATATGAGATGTCGCTGAAGCTCGGCATGTTCGCGATACGGCAGTCTATAAAGCCGGGTGCTGCCCTCTTCATTTTCTTGCGGCTCGTGGAACCGCTGTCAAGGGTAAAGCATACGGTAAGATTTTTTACTCGATGCGTCGTGCGACGTGGGATGGTCCGGCATGCGACGCGCCACACACTGGCACGCATGGGGTGAACGAATAATCAGCGGCAGGCTCCATCTACACACGGTGCCTCGACATGCACACTCAGAAAACTTCGTATTCTCGTAATTAGGCACAAAACAAATTTTTTTCACAGCCATTGTTCACTCTATAGGAAAATTATGAATAAAACTACAGCCTCATGAACGACAAGTACTTCGAAGCAGTGGCAACAGCGCCCCGTCACCGCACCAATATAAAGTGTCATGGCGGGTGCCAGCCATCGTCTACTCTGTTTGCAATCACATGCGAACTCTTGTTTTTGACAACACGGTTAAGTTTTGCGCTCGTATATAACGCACTCGTATAGACCATTAACATTGTCGACGTCATCGACGTGAATAGGGAAAGTGGAAGCGAAGCAAGCCAGCACGCCGAGGGGCAGTCATCGCTGTGTTTACTAGCGAAATAACCTTGCAGCGCTGTTCGTGATCTCGCTAGTGGTTTAAAAACGGACGTTGTCTTGTAGAAATGGCACACTTGCGACATCACTTTTTGTCGATTCAGAATGATTCGACATCACAAGCGAAATCTATTCCACGTTTATCACGCCGCCGTGAGTGGCGATGTCGGCGAATGCTCTGAGGCTGGGGTAGTGATGGTTGATTGATTGATTGATTGATTGATTGATTGATATGTGAGGTTTAACGTCCCTAAACCACCATCTGATTATGAGAGACGCCGTAGTGGAGGGCGCCGGCAGTTTAGATTACCTGTGGTTATTTAACCTGCACCCTAATCTGAGCCCACGGGCATATACAACACTTACGCCTCCATCGGTAATGCAGCCGCTGCAGCCGGGATTCGATCCTACGACCTGCGGGTCAAGAGCCACGTATTTTAGCCGCTACACTACCGCCGCGGGGCTGGTGGTGATGGTAGTGGTTAGAAAAGGAAGAAGGCGTCCCATTTCTGTAGCCCTGTAGAGAGCACGACGCAACACTCTGTAAGCATGCCTTGGGGGACATAGCTCAGCGTCACACGCCACTCTCGGTGTGGTTCTTGAGAGGAGATATGGAGAAAGGGAAATAGCTGGGACGGGAGGAAGGGGGAGAGCGTGCTGATTGCCCACCTCTTGCTGGTGATTGTGTCATCACGACCGCTGACAAGCGCACTGGTGACCAGCCTCCGAACGCTCACAATCTATATACTGCCATCTGCTTGAAAATGCGGGGAATAAGCCCTGTTCTTAGGTAGGAAAAATCGCGTCGTCCCACTTAAATTTTAGTGTTTTTGTAGATTTTCGAAAATTTTGTTCAGTATCTCGTTAACCGACCAACTTGTGTCGGAGCTTCAGAAATTTGAACAAGCGTGGTCATGAAAGCAATTCTGCCACAACGTTTTAGAAAACTTACAAAAGACGTTTAGAAACGTTCGTATGCACGCGTGCACCACTTTTGCGCTGAAATACAAGAGGCACAGACACACCGATTTACTCAGGCTTATATTCCCAGACACACACACGTGGTTATACCGAGACAAGAAGCGCATCTGATCTAAACTCCGCTTTCGATTTACGACCTCTTTCGACGTGCAGCTCACATTACTTTGATCGACTCACTCGCTGAACACGAAATATGAAATGAACTTGCAGAATCGAGGCATTTCTTTCTAAAAATGGTGGCAGCTCTCTTTAGGATATGTTGTCTTTACTTTTGCCATTACGTCAATAGTTATCGCTTTCTTTGTAATTGTAATCGACTCCACGAAGGGGATAGTCTAAATATGTTTAATATTCTTTCACCCCTTCTTCAGTTTGTATGGGCATCAATAAAAAAAAGCTGAATTGATCAAAATTCACGGGACCAAGGCACAACAAAAGTGATTACGCAAAGCAAAAACAACATGCGACGCCAAAATCTGAAACGCGGCACTCTTATAGCTATCATACAAAGATTCCACAGTGAATGTAATCAGCTTTCATATTTGTAAGCAGCAGAACTTTCTTAAAAACTAATCTGAACATGATCTATTTGCTTGTACAACTTCAATAGCTCGAACTTTTCACTAAAAAAAATGGCTCGGCAGGCCATATATTGCGTATAGCGTTCAAACTTATCACAACTTCCATCCTCGTTTCTCCACATATTCTGGGTTGAAATATAAAGCTGTGGTCTATAGCGCATCAGCGGAGCTTCACTGTTTCTTGTTACATTCGGCGTGCACATCGTTAAAAGACGATCAACGACCTGACCTTTATTTCCATGCATAGTACGAGACGTCAGGGATAAAAAAAAAGGATTGTTCGTATTCTATGCAAATGATAAAGGTCGCTGTGCGAGCGCCGACGGTCGTAGGTTGAACGTACTGCAATGATTTCGCGATATGATGGATGCCTTCTGCAGCTTGAATTTCGTGAGTTTGCTGACAGCAAACTCGCCTTCTCTTCTGAAGGACTGCGGTTCGCCCGTAGGCTGTGGTAATCTGAGCTTCAGGCCACGAAATGTCTGGCTGCCTCGGGACATATAATAGCACTGACAATGAAAATTTTTTCTCAAGCCGCACTCATGCGCAATGCGAATTTAGAAAAAATAGGTAGTTTTTTTTTTATTTCTTTCTTGATACAGAATGAAATAAGACGCAGATACGTGCATGGAGAGCTCGAAACTGACAGGTGGTATGGGCTAAGTATTCGTTACGTGGAACCGCGACTTGTTGGGGAGCGTTTTTTTTTTTTTTTTCGTGTTCACAGAAACGCCCCAAGCCTTCTGAGGAATGGTGTTTTTCGGCTCACCGCTACGCATTCATCATTGCTGCCGTGCTTAAGAGTGATAAAAATGCCGTTCACATAGCCAGAAGACCGCGCGCTAACTATCAAATGGCCTTTGTATACATACAGCGTAGATGGTTTTAAATGCGAAGCATTCTTCGTGAACTTCGGCGACTTTGAGCGTATCTATCTATCTATCTATCTATCTATCTATCTATCTATCTATCTATCTATCTATCTATCTATCTATCTATCTATCTATCTATCTATCTATCTATCTATCTATCTATCTATCTATCTATCTATCTATCTATCTATCTATCTAGCCGTCTAAGACTTTTAGCTTTCCTGGCCGTTTGGATAATGGTATCGATACCAAACTTGGTATGATATAACATGACTGTATGACGAACATAACTGGCTAGTCATACCGTGAAAATAATAACATTCATGTCATAAATGTCATGATCTACATGTCACGGTCTTGCTGCTCTTGCAGTGGTTTCATTCACATGATATGTTGCAAAACTGGCATGGTGTGACAAGACTCCATGGCGAATACAAGCGACATACCCTGACATCAAAATCATGACATGCGTGTCATGTACCTAACATGATGACTACATGCTATGCTCATGATACGCTCGCGGCCATTTCGCTACTTTTTCATGAACCTAATTTGGTATTACGTGACGCGAACGGACGACATAGGTACATGACACGTCCAAACATGATCATGAGGACATGCGTGTCGTGTAACAACATGATTACGTCACACACTTATGATGCGCTCGCAGCCGTTTCGCTACCTTCACATATGCGAAAATTTGTTATTACACCACGTGAATGGATGATGAAGGCAAGTGACTGGTACAAACATGATAATCCTGAGATGCGTGTCATGTAACAATAATACACGCCATCTCAAGGCGCCCATGCACGCACGCCGGTGTTCGTATTATCGCGTCACGCCAGCGGTGCTACGCCTGGTGCCGATATCCCCCTAGTAGAGATCAGTGGATCTGCCCACTGACCTTCATTGTGGATCTACATGCCTTATACTCGTAGTTGCGCGCCGCTCTGCGTTGCTTTGACGCATGTGCGTTTGAGCGCACACGGCGTCCCTCCGTCACGAAGAGAGGCAGGCGCGGTGCTGTCTAAGTAACGTCGTCGGTGCGAAATGCAGCATGTCTCATTTCGCGCCGGTTGCCACAGGGTCACGCTGACAGGCGCTGGTCGCACCGGTCACGCCTGGCGTCACACTATAGAGTGCTCGCGTTTTGCTAGCGTGGCGTCACTGCGCTCAGCCTGCGCGTGCGTCAACGTTGCGTCGAAGTATATTGTGCCTTTCATGACGCGCTCGCCACCGTTCCGCTAGCTCCACATGTACGAAATTTGGTATCACGGGAAGTGAACAGACGACGAAAGTAAATGACACGTCCCAAACCTGATAATAATATTATGCGTTTCATGTAAAACATGAGTACATGCTACGCTCATAGCGTTCTCGTGGCCGTTTCACTCGTTCCACATATACCAAATTTGGTATTGCGTGACGTGAATGGACGATGAGTGTAAATGACATGTTCAAACGTAATACTGATATGGATTTTATGTAAGACATAACTAATTGCTACGCTACCAGGCTCGCAGCCGTTTCGCTAGCTTCGTATATACCAAAATTGGTATCAGGTGACTTTAATAGATGACGAAGGTAAATGGAACGTCCACACACGATAATCATGGCATGGAAGTCATGTATGGCATAATTTATTTCCACCTCTTAACTTTGTTGCTATTTTAAAGTGACCTATCACCCTTCCTCATTCGTGCTTCGCATATCATCGATTCCCACTGTACGTGAGATCCGCCCATTTTTTTTCAGTGAGCTGCAAGAACGTCAGCATCTTGAAACGGCTCAAAAAACGCGCAAAAGACTTACTTATAAATCGATCAGCTTGCTTTTTAGCATCATGCAAAATATTCACTAATGTAATTTGGAATAGCGTAAGAGGTACACTCAGCGTTAACGAAGCCAAAGAACACGATGACTTCAGTTAAAAAAAAAACATGCTCTCTAATAGAAACAAAGGGGCACGTGGTTTGTAAAGTAATTGAGGAATTCACTGAGTACAAGGAGCCCTTCGTACTCAAAAGCAGATGTACTGTTTATAATTTTATTGGGATCTAACACACTCAGTAACGCTGCTAATCCGAGTCAAATACACATGAAAATCATTCTCCATTACATTAGCTAGCTGCTAAGCTGTAACATACTTCATTTGTTCACACAATACTTGGCCTTCAACTGTCGTGATGTCATGTCATTGTGACGAAACAGCTCTATCGTGTGGTTCAGGGGTGTGCAGAATGTAAAACTCAAGCGTCAATCGCCTCATGAAATTTAGTTAACTACCTACTTTCTTTCCATGCATGGAAGACATCAGAAGTCTTTCGGAGGCTTGTTGACGTAATGTGGCGTGAAGTCGAGTTGTTTGTTATTGTATCAGAGTCTTTAGATCTGCCGAATAATTGAAGTATTCCTACCTCAGAATATCACGCGAACAGAGTCACATGTATAAGCTTTGACGATGGTCGCGTCTTTCGTTCCTCACTGAATCTGCGTGTCGATGAATAGCCGTAGTGGCAATAAGAGAGACAAACACAGAACTAAGTCAGCTGTAGTTTGAAAAAAAAACAACTTCAGAATTATTTGTTTTCCTGAACCCACTGTTCACGGTTCAGGGTACTGACCTACGTCCAGTAGTGAATGATTGATTGAATGATTCATTCATTCATTTATTCATTGAATAATTGATTGATTGATTGATTGATTGATTGATTGATTGATTGATTGATTATATTCAGTCGTTGATATATTTCTGACACTGAGGCAAACGGCCTTCTTCCCATTGGTCCCTTCACATGGTCAAAGCCCCTATGATCTTTCTTAACATAGAGGTTTGAACCGATGAACAATCCAATAATGCTACTGTAGGACTTACACCTTCTGTCTCAAAGGGCATGAAACGAAAATGGAATTGTAGTGGAGTTAGAACTAACGCAAGCTGAAAAACAAAAGAACGCGCATAGATGCAAGACAGCATTTTTTAGCGAATGAATTGCAAATAGCACATATTCGTTCTCCGTTACTTTCACAAGCTCTCACTCATTCATTTTGTTGTGAAGCCTTTTTGTAGGTTCACTTCGAGTTCATTCAGTCACTAAGGATTTTTTTTTTTTGTTCATCTCGCTCCAAAGAACGGCCTTCATGGTCCATTCCAGCTGACACCGGAAAGGAAGGAAGTGATGGGACCGGCAACGAAAATTAACAATGGCGCACAGACGAGTGAGGCATCATTGGCATTTCTCCTAACATTGTTCCATTTCGCCCTCACGGAACGGGTCAACTCGCACGGTAAACGAGTTCGCCCGACGAGAAACACCTGCTCCTCCCGATGTCTCAGCTAAGTCTATCACCAGCCTCGTAACAAACTCCTTCCAGTTTTTTTTTTTTTTTCCCATCAGCTCAAGAGTCGGTGCCACGGGCACTCAACTAAACTAATTGTCTCACAATTACGGCACCCAGTGGGGCATGCTCGGAGTCAGAGATGAGCGTGTAATGGTCCACCTTGTCTTTTATCTGTGATAGCTCGGGGACTGAGTGGCATGTGCCGAAGCATCTGTAAACGACTTTGTACGCGGGTCGTAATTACGCTAAGGACGCTGCTTAACGGGGAGCCACGTCCCGCACCAATCAATCGACTGGCTAACCAGAGGCCGGTGCACGGCAATTATTGCAGGGGCGCCTATGGCCTGCCTTGGTCTCGCTTGTCGGCATGTGGCACTGTTTCATTGGCTGAGCTTGTTGCCGGATCAGTTCGCATCACCATGTCACGAATACTGTAATCACTCTGTTCTGGAGCCGGGATAAAACTAGGATGATCTCTGTTTCTCGATGTGTTGTTACGGCCTATTCCACTGTCCTAATCTGCCGGATTTACACAGAGTAAACACTATTAGCGCCATAGCGTTAAAGAGCTCGTTTGGCGGAAATTCTGGCGTCGTCTTTGATGTTGATGTCGGTCTCTGCATGGGCGTTGTTGGTTAGCAGCTAAAGATCACTTTGCCTGTGACTGCAAAATCAAAAAAGATATAAATAAAGTAAATAATAAAAACTTTCGGGTTCGAGTTCGACTGCACCCAGGCCGCTTGCGTGGGAAGGAGGTGTTCTACCACACAGCTATGTGTTCACTTGGAAATGCAGTGAAAATAACTCTCTGTACATGAAAATGCACTGAAAATATCTGTATGTTTTCGAAACGCACGCGTCCTCTATGCATGTTTCACAATACAACAAAAAATAACGCTGTAATATTTTGTGGTCCAAACATACGTTCCATCGGACATTAGAACATGTCATTATCATGACGACTTTGGGATTTAAGGCAGCCACCCGTTACATAAGGCACTTCCGTTACTGCGCGTATTCATTCCTTAAGACCACATGCATAATAAGTTAGAAAATATTTTACGCGCATAATTACTCATGGTTTATAACTTGCTAGCCATTACACTGAATGAAGTCATATGCCAAGAGTACACTGGCACAAACCACTTTCAACTTCAACGCAGTAATTACTTGAATCAATCCTTAATATAAACTTGTCGAACAATATCATAGAATAAAAATGTGCACCTAGTGGGTGAACTACGCAATAGGAAGAGACTATTACTGTCGCGTTCAACTTTTAAAGACGAAGTTTAGGAGTCCTTCGATTTTTCAGAACGGAATAACGTGCATTAGTAACGCATAAGAAAGAGCTTATGTTGTCTACCACTTCGTCGTCGTTATTGCTGTTGTTGTTTCTCGTGGTGGTGTTCCTTGTGTATCTGACGCACGCCATTTAGAGGCAACTAAGCCAAAATTGGTAGCTCATTCTAATTTATAATGAGAGCTGAAAATTTGGGGATTTCACGAAGTATCGGTAGACTGAGCAATAAATTTAGGTAGCAACGTGACTACGTTATTACTTCCAAGTATTGGCGTTCAAATAATGAGAGGTGTAGCAATTCATCAGACGATTCGTCTCGTCGTGAGACGTTCCTCGACAAGGAAGCAAGAATTACGTGATCGAATGCCATAGAAGAGGTGCCAAACAAGAGAGTGTTATGTTAGGCCCTTACGCATACTGTCCATGATTTCGACATGGTGTGTCCGAGATTCTTCTTCTGGTAGAGTTGAACAGCCCGAAAAATAGAAAGAAATAATAATTTGTTTACCAGGAACGAAGGATAACAGTGGATAAGACAAGCCACCAAACCTGAAACTAGTCGATTGGCTGTTGAGAGATATATTATTGTAACTGAGAGACATGAATGGCCTGCAGCGGGATTCTCCCACGTTGAGACAGGCAGACTCGGACTGATCGCCGCAGCGCGGGTTCTCTGAACCGCCCTAAGCTTGATACCTGTTGATGGCGCAGCACCACTTCGCTTTATTGGCATGATGGGTGCTGTGTAACGAGGGGCACCACCAATTAAAATTAGCTACCTGTCCCCGTTTGGTGCTTGAGCTGCAAGGGTAGACGTCCGGATAAACTTGGTGCAATAAAGTAGCGTTTGGCTGCAACCTTTCATGTAAGAGTCTGAGTCTTATTGTCTGGGCCCTGTGTAATTGAGCGTAAGCTCTCCTTCCGAGGAATAAGTATATGGCCGAGGCCCAAACGCTGTAATCAGCCCACGACATTGTATTTGGTGGGCTGGTCTATGTTTTTGAACTTCATGTGCTGGGTAAATCAACACCACCTCAACTAACTCTGGGCCTTTCCAGCCCTCTCCTCACCAGCCACCTACGTCACACTATAGTTGTCCTGCTCAACACAGATTGTCAAGTCGCACCTGTCTGTTTGACCCGTTTCACCTCGTCTTGTCGACGTTCTCGGCAGTAAACATTCTGTCGTGGTATCGAAGCTGCGCGTGGTGCTCCCGTTTTAGATTTCTTGTCCACGTTTTTTTTTTATTTCTGAATTTTGATTTAGGCTGTACATTTGTTGGCGATTGTGGCGATTGTTGGCAATTTTGGGCGTTTGTGATAGTGATGAGATTCATGAAGTTCACTGCTGTGAATTTTTTCTCGAGGGAGAGTTTCTTTGAGCCGCACGTGGTCGATCGAATCCAAGAAAGGAGGCCTCTGTTGCGTCCACGGTTGTAAAAATAATTACAACCACGAATCGATGGCTCATGTGTCCTCATTTACGAGGGATGGTGGCATCAAGGATAAGCGGCTGCGAAGAATCGCAAGCAAGAATTGAACTCCAAGCCCGCATTTGAAAGCAACTAAACAAATAGAAGTGACAGCTGCAGACAGTCGACGCGTGTGTTTATAGTTTTTACTAACGTAGTTACGTGTGCTTTGAGCTCGAACGATAGATATTATAGTTAGTATCAGTACCCGGGAACAACTTCGTGAACCATTCTCACGTAAAGTTGTATAGTAATATCAAGTAATGTCATTAACATTACTTACTAACGTAGTTGTTACGTGTGCTTTGAGCTCGAACGATAGATATTATAGTTAGTATCAGTACCCGGGAACAACATCGTTAACCATTCTCACGTAAAGTTGTATGGTAATATCAAGTAATGTCATTAACATTACTTGGTGCACAGAGAATCTGTGGAAATAAAATTTTTATTTCACCGCTGTTGTGGTGCAGCAGACGGTCTGCTCGTGGTAATTTTCAGAAAAGCAGTTTCACACCAACATATTATTTCACATGTTTCGGTAAAAATAAGAACTCAAGTTTTTTTTTCATGCAAGTGAGTTTGTCACAACGTTGACCCGCTGCGATGAGACTACACGAAGAAGACTCGAAGTTAGAAACGTCAGAGTTAACTTTAAGGAAGATGTTGTCCTCGCAGTTATACCCAACTGACAAGCTCCCACAACGGGAACTTCTGCTCGTCGCGAGTATGTAGCGTTCAATCGAGCAGGGATGAATATAGCCAATAGCCTTAAAAAAGCTGTCCTGCGAATCATGCTACGCCGCTTTTGCTCAGGAAAATAGAAACGTGGTAATGGGAGACAGGCGAATGAACAGAAACATTTCTGGCGTCATTGCTAGAACGAGAACCTGAAACAACACGCGTTCTTCCTCTGCTTCTTCTGTCAATCTTTATGGTTTCAAAAAGTCAACATATCTAAATCACAAAAAAAACCGGAAGAAACAATGTTTGGCTATCATCTTGGTATGGGCTGTTATGCCTGCGAGTCCACAGCGGACGTCCGTGCCTCTGAAAAAGGCAATCTGTGTCAAGGCCAGCCCGCCTGACGCGAACAACTCAACGGCGTAAACACGCGCAGCGCTTTTCTGTTGCCCACGTGCAGTGAGCCAGCGCAGCCAGCGAGCCCGTCGAGTAAACAACCGGCGTCTTCCTGTCTGCGGGGGTGATGCAATGCGCGGTGACGTCACTCGTCCTTGGGTACAGCCACCTGCAGCGCAGCCTCTCCAGATTCGATGAGAAAGAAGGACGTGGCCCAGCGGCACCCTCATTGGAGGATTCTGACCTTGCGACCAGCGGCGCTTCGGGTTGGACATTTGGGTTGGACCCGGGGCATATAAAAGAAGCCCTGCGGCGCGTCGAGAGAGACCCATTTTTACAGCCTACCCATTTGAGAGCAGACCTATGTGTTAGAGAGGAGAGCTTGGCTCTTCGAGTCTCTGTCGGCCCCAGTGCCGAATTTGTAACGCCTCTGTATATATGCTGTACATAAACCTTGTTTGACTCACCGTCGTCTCGTCCGCTCGTCTATCAGCTCTGCGCAGAAGCAGTCGCGAGCTGAGAAACCTACGCTACCAAACGGCTGGTGACCTTCCCGGCGGAGTTCAAAGCAGTGGCGCCTTCGGGACCGTGTTGGCGTCGCCGTCTTTCGTAAACAGTGGTTGCAGCGGTGAGATTCGTAGCGCCCTTCGTAACGTCGCCGGAGGCGCGCTTCGCAACAGTGGTTGCCAGCTGCGGGATCGGCCGGCGTCAGCGACATCGATGCGGTGAGTGCCTGATGTTTTCCCCTCAGTTCACCAGACTACTCTAGCTCAGGTTGTAGTAGTTTAGAGAAGGGCTGTGTGAAGCATTAGAGTGAGCTTTGATCGTTTCAAGCCAAGTCGCAGCGCTTTGAAACCAAAGTTAATTTGGAGGGTGTAAACACGGGAGTGTTTAAAATTGCTTGCGCGTCTTGCTATTAGGCTTATAGTGGGTACGGCAAGTAGATTCTTAACAGGGGCAAACAGCAAAAGGCTAGTGTGAACGATGGAGAACCTTAAAGTGAAGGAACTCATCGAAATTTGTGAGGAACTAGGCATTACTTTGGGCCGTGCGAAACGAAAGCAAGTGATCCTTGAGGTCATGAAGGATGAGGGAGTGTCGGCTGAAGAAGTCGATGAGGCCTGGGTGGATATCAAAGCACGCCGTGAGGAGGCTGAAAGGCGAGAAGCTCGTGAACGTGAAGAAGCTGAAAGGCGAGAGGCTCGCGAACGTGAAGAAAGGCGAGAAGCTCGCGAACTTGAAGAAGCTGAAAGGCGAGAAGCTCGTGAAGAAGCTGAAAAGCGAGCACGTCGCGAGCGCGAGGAGGCCGAGAGACAGGAGCGCCTCGAGTTGAAACGAATAGAATTGGCAATCCTACAGTGTTCGCAGGCGTCTAGCGTAGCTTCTCCGACGATTCAGGTCAGCGGTTATAGAATTCGGGACCAATTGCCACCGTTCGTAGTAGGCGAGGAAATGGCGAAGTATCTCGTCAAGATTGAACACGTCTGTGAGCGAAATGCTTTGGAGCGGTCTTTTTGGGCGCGGAACCTGTTAGATCTTCTTCCCGGCGAAGTGTTCGACGCGATAACTTGCTTGTCGAGGGAAGCGTTTGAGAGCTATGACGAGGTTAAGGAAGTGCTCTTAAGACGTTATAAGTTGTCACCCGAGGTTTTCAGGCAAAGGTTCCGGTATGCTAAAAAGGGGAATGAGTCACACGTTGACTTCGCGTTTCGTCTTAAAGCTGATTTAATTGAATGGCTCAAGAGCAAAGGTGTTTATGACGACCGCGATAAAGTGGTGGAATGGGTTGCATTGGAGCAATTCTACCGCTGCATCGAGGAGGATGTCAAACTTTGGCTGCAGGACAAACTTGGAGAAGTACAGCTAAACAAGGCAGCAGAGTTAGCTGAGGAGTATTATACTCGCCGAAAGTTGCATAGCAGGGCAGTGCGCGTTGAAAAGGATGAGAGAAAAGAGGGCTTTTCAAGGAAACCTGATCAATGGAAACCCGCTCCGCACCGTAATTTCAAGAAGGACCCGTCGCTTACGAAGGACACTGTAGGGGAAGGGCAAACAGAAGCGGAAAAATCGAGTGAGGTTTCTAAACAACGCACTGATATCACACGGGCGTTTGAATCACGGAAGCCACTATTCTGCTACAACTACAAAAAGGAAGGGCACATCGCGATAAACTGTTAGCAAAAGTTTGCTTTTGCAACAATCCGAGAATCGGAAAAGAACATGCGGTTGTTGGAGCCGTATATCCAAGAAATTAGTGTGAATGGGCAAACGTGTCGAGCACTTCGTGACTCAGCGGCAACCATGGATGTTGTCCATCCTTCATTGGTGTCTCCGGATGACTTTACAGGAGAATGCGCGTGGATCAGGCAAGCCGCCGAGGAGCAGAGTGCTTGTTTACCAATCGCCACGGTTGTCATTGAAGGCCCGTTCGGTAAGCTTCGCACCGAAGCGGCAGTGTCTGCCGCGCTTTCCGATCGTTTTCCTCATCTTTTCTCTAACAACTCAGAGCAGCTTCTCAAGGAACAGCGTAAATTGTTCTTCCCCAACTTAGCGTACATGGCCCTCACGCGATCGCAAGCGCGGAAGCTTTCGCAGGAGCTTGATCTTGTTCAATGTGGTGAACTCTCAAGTGACCTTGTCGGCGGGTCGACGGAACCTCAGAGAGAAAATTTTTCGCGTGAGTCATGTGAGCAGTCACGCGAGCGGCCCGTCGCCGAAGCGACCGGCGCGGTTTCCGTTGAAAGGGGAGACGACATGGCGCCATTGAATCAGAGCGAGAGGGCTGCAACGCTCTCGCCTGTAGCGGAAAGTTGGAGTGAGCTCAAGGAGCCAATTTTATGTTCTATTCTAATTCGTTACGTTGTTGTACGTGAAAAAAATTTGAGTTGTCATTTTAAGAGTCTTGTGTCCCACATGTGCCTCTTGATGTAGAGGGAACGAAATTCCGAAAGACGCGTAGCTAGGTAATTGTTGTACTATACTTTGTCTGGTGTTCTGTCGGGTGACCGAGGGCACTTGCTTGTGTCGTGTGTTGTCTGTTGTCGATCCGTTCTTGAGAAGTTGCAGAACCATCGACAAGTGCTGAAACGAAAGATTGTCAGAAGAGACGAGCGAAGCTGGTCGACAAGTTGTGGCGACAAGCCAGTGGAGCTGGGATCCGTCCTCAAGAATGAGATGAATGCAGCGCCAGACTGCGGAACGGAGTCTGGCGCTGCATTTTCCCCATGGCCCTGGAGGCGAACCGGGAGGGACCTGGCGAACGAGCGTGCCTGTCATCCGAGCCACGTGGAAGCAGCTCGTCCTTTCGGCGCATTGTCTGGTGGCGGGGGTGCTGTTATGCCTGCGAGTCCACAGTGGACGTCCGTGCCTCTGAAAAAGGCAATCTGTGTCAAGGCCAGCCCGCCTGACGCGAACAACTCAACGGCGTAAACACGCGCGGCGCCTTTCTGTCGCCCACGTGCAGTGAGTCAGCGCAGCCAGCGAGCCCGTCGAGTAAACAACCGGCGTCTTCCTGTCTGGGGGGGGGGGGTGACGCAATGCGCAGCGACGTCACTCGTCCTTGGGTGCAGCCACCTGCAGCGCAGCCTCTCCAGATTCAATGAGAAAGAAGGACGTGGCCCAGCGGCGCCCTCATTGGAGGATTCTGACCTCGCGACCAGCGGCGCTTCGGGTTGGACATTTGGGTTGGACCCGGGGCGTATAAAAGAAGCCCTGCGGCGCGTCGAGGGAAACCCCTTTTTACAGCGGACCCATTTGAGAGCAGACCTATGTGTTAGAGAGGAGAGCTTGGCTCTTCGAGTCTCTGTCGGCCCCAGTGCCGAATTTGTAACGCCTCTGTATATATGCTGTACATAAACCTTGTTTAACTCACCGTCGTCTCCTCCGCTCGTCTATCAGCTCTGCGCAGAAGCAGTCGCGAGCTGAGAAACTTACGCTACCAAACGGCTGGTGACCTTCCCGGCGGAGTTCGAAGCAGTGGCGCCTTCGGGACCGTGTTGGCGTCGCCGTCTTTCGTAAACAGTGGTTGCAGCGGTGAGATTCGTAGCGCCTTTCGTAACGTCGTCGGAGGCGCGCTTCGCAACGGGGACAATTATCGAAAGCACACAATTACGTATATTCTTAGTATATTCAATCCTGTGATGCCTGCCCTTGAGGGTCGCATTCAACAAAGCCTATATGTACCATGTACTGGTAGCCTGCTCAATCATACCAGCAAATTCTGCAGTAAGCCAATATTCACTAAGACGTCTTGTTTGGCTAACTTGAGCAGATTTCTGTGGAACCTTTGAAGGTTACTTATTATAAATGCTTATAAGAATACTCTGTGGGTCTTTTTCCTAGTAACACGCAACTCATATCGTCATTTCTGTGTTTAATCACGTTAAATGTCTTCCTCAAGAGGTACCTGGAGCAACACAGCATTTTTGATACCACTATAGCTTTATGCCGCATGCCTTGTTACACTAGCCATTCTTTTTATTTCTCCCAACTACTTGCCACGAGGGGACAAAGCGACCACATAGTTTGTAGATCGCAACGCGTGACAAAAATACTCGGGCTATAATGTGATTATTCAAAAAATTTTAATTAGTATTTTATTTTATAGTTAGTATGCGATTATTATTTGTATTTTTCTGATGCTGATTTCACAAATGGGGCTGTGTTGTATACCTCAGTCATTGCATTTTCCTTTCATGCCTGTATAGTCTAATGCCATGTATATGTTAATTCATCCTAAGCACATTTAAGCTCAAAACAGAATCGAGATTGTCCCATTAACATTCACTTGAAAAAGTTAGTAACATCATCGAAATCGAGTTACACCACCACCATATATGTTTATGAGGCAAGCGGCACTTGAGCACTTACAAATTTCGACCGTCTGACGTTCTTCAAGGTGCCCTGACATCACGTAGAACACGGTTGCCAGCCCTTTAGTCTCCACCGAACTGCGACCACCGTGGCTGGTATTGAAGACGCGAATTTCATGTCAGCAGCCCAGCTCGGTAAGCTCTGCACCGCCGAGTCAGACACTTGAAATGGCGTGTCGTGGTTAACAAGCGCATTTGCGTATGCATCGCATCAGTCAGCCATCTCATGAACTTCAGGGTGCTTCCCTAATCAGTTTACATGTGAACATCGATCATTTTAAATTTTTCCACCCCTTGTATGATGGTCATGTGGACTTCAAGCATGTCTTTTGGGGCTGTGTCTTCACCGATCCTCGTTTCCACCAAGAATGAATAAACTAGCCGATTAAGGCTGAGGGCTTCACATCTCAAATCTTGGGCGTCCAGAGGGCCCACGCAAAGTCAGTTTTAACCTGATCGTCCCCGAGTGGGCCGAGTCAGGTAACGCTGAGTTAACCCGCGTATACTGTGGACCTAATTAAGGTTGTTTCATCCACCCACGTATTTCCTCTACCGTACATGCCCCGCGTGCAACGTTCCAAATACAATACATGGCTAATTGTACGCGTTACTCGATGCTGGACACCTACGCTAGGATGATAGTGTGAGAAGGCGCTATTGAAATCTCCATTAGAAATCTGGCTTTAATCGCATTGCTACTTCAATCATGATTGCGTATGTACATCATGTTGCCTTGATAGTTAAAGAAACAATTCACATTTCTATAAAAATACTTTCGGAACAAAGTGAGTTTCTAGTTTTCATGTTCAAAACTCTGGAAAACTTTCTAGTGAATGAGAGCATGTTTTGTGAACTGTAATGCATGTGATGTGCCGGTTAAACATAAATGATGGCAGATCAAGGACCGCCTACGCTCGCTGAGCTCATATTTAGCAGGCTTGATTTTTCTTATAAAGTACAACTTTAGAAACAGTTCTTCCACGTCCCTCATACTGCTGCTTCACTTCACAAATTGAAAATACCCACGAAAGTATAACCTCAATGTGGCACGGAGGGGCCTTCCAAACAAAGTGAATTTTTGTATTTTCTTTTTAATTGTTTAGGCCAGCCGTGGTGCCGTATGGGTTTGTTTTTTCAGCCTTTTTGAAGCAATGCGGCATGCGTAAGTGCTAATTAAAACAAACTTTTTTGAGCTTCACTTCATGTGTACAGAATACTTGGAGAAACGAAGCACAGACGCGTAAGTGTTCAACTAACCGCACGCAACGAATATCCTTCAAGGCAGCATTGTGTCGCACTTTTCTTACTGTCACTGGAAAATTTCTGCGAGATTGAATTTCTATGAAGTTTCAGGATTGGGTAATTCTGACAATGTTATTTACGCCTGTATGAAATTTCTATTCACCCTTTATTTTTTCGCCACTATGAAAACGCTGCTGCCCTTTTCAAACTTAAGTATGAAAAAAGTCCCATGGGTTGTCAAAGATTAACATTTGTTTCATCAAAAATCTTATCGTGCCATTTCATCATTTTCTCGTTTCGTTCATCACTGCAATATTTCGGAGAGCATGGTGTGAAAAGACGTATTGTACAGTGGTGTTTTCTTTATTTTATGTGCGAAGCTTTTTAATGCGGCACCCGTTCGTCCCTCGTCGAAGTGCGTAACCAGTCTTACGTTTTGACCTCCAAGGCGGTGCCGCTGAGAGATTTCTCCTGTGCGTTGTTGAACAATAAAAAATTCGCAGCGTGCGCGTTAAAAGCCAAATTCTCTCGTCTCTCATTCCCCATTAAGAGCCATTGGCATGTACATCGAGCACTATCTGACAAGAAAAGGTTGCTACGTTATACTAGCTGGGAGCCCCGCCATGGTGGTGTAGAGGCTAATGTGCTCGCCTGCTGACCCGCAGGTCACGGGATCGAATCCCCGCTGCGGCTGCTGCATTTCCGATGGAGGCGGAAATGTTGTAGGCCCGTGTGCTCAAATTTGGGTGCACGTTGAAGAACCCATGGTGGTCGAAATTTCCGGAGCCCTCCACTACGGCGTCTCTCATAATCTAATGGTGGTTTTGGGACGTAAACTCCACAAATTAGTCAATATACTTGCTGGGCGTAACCTCCTTGGTTTTAGAAAGGTTTAGCCAGTGTTGGGCCGCAGTACCATGAATACAGTGAACTAGTATATACCATGAACTCGAGGTGGTTAAAGGTGCGAAGTAGACACGAAGCAAAAGCCGTATTCTCCTTTCTCTGATTCCCCATTAGCAGCCATTGGCATATACATTGAGCCCTATCTGACAAGAAAGGGTTGCTACGTTATACTTGCTGGGCGTAACTACCTTGGTTATAGAAAGGCTTAGCGAGCGCTGGGCCACGGTGCCATGAATACTGTGAACTAGTATATACCATGAACTCGAGGTAGTTAAAGGTGGGAAGTAGACACGTAGCGCAAGCTGTAAGGAAATGTGCGTGTGTCACCTCTAGTTTAGTCCTTGGAATGTCCGCTAGATGGCGGTGCTTCTATATGCGGAATATATGATGAAAAAAATGCGAGATGGTGGTACTTGGAGTGTTCACGGACGAACGGACACACAGACAGATGCATGGACAGACGCACGGATAGCTGTGTAGAGTATAACCTAGAAAGGGGGTGGGAAGAAACTTAGGGAAACTTAGGGAGGCGATACAAGACGAGGTTACAAAAAGTAAAGCATGGCATAGAAAGATAAAGAAAGAAATAAATAGAGGCAAAAAACTAGAAAGGCACAGAAATAAAGACAAATATAAACACATCCCTTCAAAAGGAATAAAATCAGGACCAATGTAGCAAGAGAGAGAAACAACGAGAAAGTTAGATATAGAGAGATAGAGAAGGACTCAGTGAGTGAGAAAGAAATAGAAACAAAAAGAACAAAAATGAAAAGGCAAAACAAAAACAAAAAGGCAAGCATAGTTATACATTATTGTGAAGGGTGGGAAAGTGAGGAGCCGAGACCAGCTAGGTGCCCACAAACTATGCTGTAACCTAGCCTTGAATATACTTAGGGCAAGCTGCGCTAGTGTTTCCTAATATATATAAAGAAACATGAAGAAGATTTTCATGCCTCTTTGTCTGGTTGCCTATACCTTTCAAGCACCCATCATCGCACTTATTACTACACAAAACTAATGACGAAACCACAATATTCACAACTAAACCATCCATCCAATGCTTAAATCCACAGCGTTTGTATTCCCTATTGCGCAAATCTTGTCTTTTATATAAAGTCACCTATGTATTTATGCTGTTGAGAAGCAGGCACCGTATTCCCCTTGTGTAAAAAAAAATAGTGGTCTCAAACCGCACCTAAACCTCCAGCAGATATGCATTTCAATTACAATGAGCGCGATGGAATTTGCTGGCATTCCTTCCAAAGCGTGATGTCGACAAGCAGCCACCTATTCCACATATTCAAATAAACTGCAATGCCATTTTAGGAAATCGATCACGCTGACGTTCTCTTCTGTAACGTTTTTCTTTCTTCATATCTATCATCAAATTTTAAAGTGTACCATTGTCTACGCCTATGAGTATGCTCCCTTCAAAAAAAAAAAACCTTCCCTTCTATATCTTTGAGAATGGCCAGCTTAATGTCTAAGTCTCGGTCCAGAAGAAGTGACGAAAACATCGCTGCAGCAACCCAAGAGTGCGGCTGGCATTTTAGTAACAGCCGTTGAAGCGTATGGCTTTGTAAGTCAGCCGGTGACTGCTACGCTTCCGAATTCGTTGAGGGTGATCCCCTTTTGCTATCGCTTACTACCAAAAAAGTTGGGCTTCGATTTGAGCAGCGGGAGACATACTACAAGCATGTGTTTGGAGTAACAGAAAATATAAGTTACGAGAATATGTTCAATACGCAAACGTAATGAGGCAGCTGTCGACCTAACATGAAGAAAAATATGAAACAGGTAGTATTGCAACTAGTATTAAAGATAGGAAAACGGTGTACTGAAGATCAGTCACAACATTATGGTAGAAAGGCAATGAAGCATAAGAGATGTCTAATATTCACTAAAAGTAATTGCAGTGGCTTAACGACCGAATACCACGACATATTTTTGAGAGACGCCGTAGTAGAGGACTCCGGCAATTTCAAACACCTGGTTTTTTTAACATGTACCTAAACTCAAGTACATGGGTCGCAGCATTTTCGCCTTCTTCGGACTTTGTTGCAAGTAAAACGATGGGTAGCCGGCACCGCACATGGCTCCAACTTTTCAAATAAATTTAATTAAAAGAAAGAAGTAAGCTCACGCAAGCCACCTTGAGCATAAGATAACCATGTTGCCGTTCTTTAAGCCATTGCCTTCACTAACTACCCTTAAGTTTCTCCTGCCCTTACATTTCAAGGTTCACCCTGTGCCGCCTCCGTTAGCTCCAATTTCCTGCAAGCTTGTCACATTTGTTTTTCAATACCAGACAACGTGGGCTCAGCCTTATAACTGAGCTAGCGGAGGCACTGCTAATAGAATCCAATAAATGCGCAGCCCTGAGATTTGTGTTATACTGCCTCTGCAAGATTACGAAAATTTTTCCCATCAGACTCGTGTTACATAATCCATGCTAAATAATGGTGCTCATCCAAACATTAAGTGTGCTCAGTTCAGCAAATCGTGTCAAACAAAAGGAAGCTTAAGATCTGCCTCTCTCGTCTGGCGTTGTCGAGCACGTCGGTTTTCATTCTATCGAAACATGTTTCCCTCGGCTTCATTCCGAAATGGATATTACTGCAGTGAGCATGAAACCATAAAATGTTGTTTTTGATGAAGTTGTTACACTCGGAAGTAAAAACAAAGAAGCCATACTTTAGGACGAAGCAATGAATGCGATAGCAATAAACTGAATTGATATACGAAGAAAAAGCTTACAGCCAACTTTATATCGTTCGATCTCTATAACATATTGGCGGAAGCTACCTTCGTGCTTTCTATTACTTTGAACGCAAAGCAAGCGATAATAGTACTGCACGTACCAAGTTATGAGCCATCTGCTGATCTCCGTCAAGATAGCACAATTGTGGCGATGAGGAGGTGAAGAGGTTGAGAAAAAAAACGCAACCCAATTTACCGGCCAGAATTGAAAGAATGGCTCACCACTTGATATCATCGAAAATAACGTTGTAAACAAAAAAAATCTGCGGTTTGGCTGGGGGTGGAGTCCGCTTCTGCTTCCATTCTTTCCCTTCAAAATGTCTCTAGGCTCTGCCATGTTCTCTTTTCTTTTCCTGTTGCCATAGCCTGCTATATTTTTTGGTGCGAGCTGAGGAAATATTTTTCCTACCTCAGACTAAATAATGTAGGCGAATTGGAAGAAAGCATTAAATGTCGGAAAGAGAGGAGACAACATCTCCGTTTGTCGCTACAGTACAGGTATGTCGAGAAGCTGTGAGACAGGTGCCTTCACCCATGCCTCCTCATCTGACAACGAAGAAGCCACTGGATGTCATTGCTGGTTTGGAAGGGCCTTCCAAGCGTTGCTCAGCCACTTGAGCTTTCCGGCAAGCATCAGCCTCTAGGCTTGAGGAAGAGCTAGCTGAAAGATTGCTAGGTTTGGGGCTTGAACGAGTTCGTGCATGCTTATAATAAGAAAAAAAAACAGTGCCAAATTCGGACATACACAAGACAAAGAAGGAACGACAACAGAGCTGTTGTCGTGCCTTCTTCATCTTGTGCTGTTATCGTCATAGAGTTTCTTAATGTACACTACAGGGAGCTCTGGCGCTAGTGTGCATGGAAGCTGGAACGCACGGCGCTTCAGCAAGCATGCGAATGATAGGTAGTACACACATTTGTCTAATATTCATACTTCTCGCCTGCTTTTGGCCCCGTGCGGCTTGGAGCTGTTTTCTCACGAAAGAAATATTAGCGGTTCAGCGGTTGCGCTTCACCATCTTATTTTTTTAGACTTACCTCTCCGAATCGGGTCACGAAGTTCAAGAGGGTTAAATCTTTCTTTCAAAACAAAACCGAAACACAGCAATAAACGAAGCCGCAAGTATGATTCGCCACCCGCAAGTACGAAGACAAGGCAAATGTGTGTACTACCCATCGTTCCTATGGTCGCTGAACGATCGCAGCGCCAGAGTCCCCTCTAGTTAATTTTAGTAAACTCTATGGTTATTGTGCCTTTTGAACGGAGCGTCTGTCTGAACGATCGCAGCACCAGAGTCCCCTCTAGTTAATTTTAGTAAACTCTATGGTTATTGTGCCTTTTGAACGGAGCGTCTGTCTGAATTTCGCACTGTTTTTTCCTCTTATAGTTCAAAGAATCACTGCACACACGACGACTCCGTCTCCCCTTCCACAGGCTCAGCCACAGCTTCCTGCGTAAAGCCGGTACTTGGTAGGACGTGTCGTCTTCTCTTTAAAACCTGCTCTACCACCGCAGAGACGGCTTTTCAACATTTGGTAGTAGACCTCCTGGCGGCAGACCCCTCAATGCAACCCACGGCTGTCGCATGTCACTCAAGAGCCGTGCTGATGGCCATGACGAAACGGGAATGGGCCGGTTCGGATCGCCACTGCTCGCCACCGAGCATGCCCTCTTTGTTAGTGGCGTCGATGTCTCTCTGCACTGGGTACCATGATTCCCATCTCATGTGAGATTCCTGGGAAATGAGCGGGCAGGACCACTGGTGAAAGAAGCGCATCATTCCACCATCTCTGTGTTTCGTGCCGTGGTCGCTTGAGTCTTTTCGAAGCTCACATTGAAGCGGTGGCTACAGAGGGGCCACATCGACGGTCGTGTAATCCAGTGACTCGCCTACGCAGTTTCTGCCTGAGCGACGCAGCCCCCTACCCTGCACCCCTTCATGCCCCTTCACGGGACGAAGACTGCCAGTGCGCTTCATCTCTGCTCGAGCAACGACCAGGTGGCAGCATTTACACGCTTTTACTTGTGAACACAACACACGACTTCAAGGGTATGTTAATGATATCAGCTTTAGCGAAGCCAGATAAACGGCAGAAATGTGCTGCTACACTCCGCTTAGCTCATAATGCAATAAAATGACCGCTGAAAATTTCACCTCCCCAAGTTGAGCCACGCCACATAACTTTCACAATACTCTCTGTAGAAATATCGGTAGTATGTTTTTTTATTGAAGGAGTTCATATTATGCCATAGTTCAACACATCAGAAGGGAAGCTTTATCATGCTAATATTGTAGGTTACCATCTATATTATTGGCACCCGCTGTCTATTATAACTGCAGCCTTCTAATAATAGGGTGAATCAAACTTCCTTGTTTTAACGTACCTCCTTGATAACGTAAGCTTTTTTTTGTTATTTACGTTCATTTATCAATTCATTATTATTTACTCTTTCTTTTTCTTACTACCACGCGATATATAGCATATTCATCGCAGTGGATTGAGCCACATTGCCATCCATTCTACTTTGATACTACAACCTCTATTAGCACTTGATAGCGCCTTAGTGTTGATTCACCCGGCTTTTGGGCGATTCTTCTGAGTGGGACTTATCATCCCAGGAGCATCATCGTCATAATCATGAGATTCATGACATTAACAGGCACCAACCCAACAATTCGTAGCTAGCCACAAAATCAACAATGACAGCGCCCACAGGAAGCGAGCATCAAATGGAAGCCGGTGAACAGATGGGCATCTTCGGACCATGGGTTGACCGGTATCACTTGGACAACGACACTGCCTAGAGTGCAGAGGGTGAACGCGCTTACGCTTGCTGCTAAGCGTGGTTTTTATGTGGTTACGTGGTTACAAAACAGAAAAGAAGAGAAAAGTGAGCCCCGTAACTGTCTGCATCTGGTGCGACACCTCAACAGTAGCTCACAAGGATGGGGTAAGGAGGGATTAAACGGATAGGAATAAAGATATATAGAGAAAGAAAGAGATGCGCAGGGACAGTGAAAGACGACGGAAGTAAAGAGAAGATAGGAAAGATGAAACACCGCCACAAGAGTCCGAGGACGGTGCACCACTGGCGAGAGCTCGTGTCGGCGACAGGAGATTGCTTAGGGCTAAGCCAGTCGGCCACGGCTACGCTCTCATCGTCGTAGGGGACCGGCAGCAGGAGGTGGCGTAGGACCAACCCAGTCGGCCAGCGCTGCGCTGTCGTCGTGAATCGCGGGGGGGCACAACCGGTCGGCACGGAGTCCAGCGAGCGAGAAGCGTGGTTGTTTGTTTACCGTTTACCGCACAAGCCGCGGGTCAACCGTGTGAGCGTCAGGTGCGAAGTGTCGACCACAAACGATCAGGTCCCCGACGTACGTCGCTGAATGGCCGATTCACTTCAGCCATGCAGCGCGCAGGCCCCCATCGTCAGGCACCCGGTGCCGATGCTTCTCCGCTGCCCAGTCGCTCCATTTGCATCCGATGACAGAGCAACGCTTTTTACCCGTGTTGCTCATGCCAAGGGCGAAGTACGCTCGTACGTGCGCCCAGGTACTGTAGTTGAGTGAGGAGTGTACACGTGCACGCGACAACTTCGAGGCTGATTCATTGACCGCAGTGCCAAGAAACGAGGGGCAGTTTCGTAGCTGTGCGTGGCAACAGAAACTGACGTTCACTTCCCTACTGATTTTTAGGGGCGAAGCTCCTTAGGGCGTGGGCTGTGCGTCCCCTGTAGCCCGTATGTAGCCACCTCTCGTTTAGTTCTTGCAGTGTCCACTAGATGGCGGTACCGTCTACTGTATGTCGCCTCTTCTCGTTTAGTTCTTGCAGTGTTCACTAGATGGCGGCTCCGTCTCCTGTATGTAGCCACTTCTCGTTTAGTTCTTTCAGTGCTCACTAGATGGCGGGACTTGTAGCTGATGATGAAAAGATGCAAGATGTTATAAACTAGATGGCGGTACTTGTAGTTGATGATGAAAGATGCGAGATGTTATAAAATAGGAATGATGTCACATATGGCACGTGTCATTGGTGGAAGGCAATCGTTCGATTTAGTGCGGCGACGTACGCTAGGGGGAGCATTGTAATAAAATCGAGTAGGCAAAATGTACGGAAAATTCATGATTTACCAGGTTTTCCTCCAGAGCTTCGCCCACTCATCATCATTCACTTCGTGGATATGGCGGCACTTTTTACACCTTATTTAGACCAATCGGTGAGCTGCGTGCACGTCAGGTCAACGATCGCCGAGTTGCCGTCACTGCGCGTGCAAGGGGGTTGGTTAGGCGTAGGAAACATGCGCGGGATTCATTTTTTGAAATAGAGGCTCTGCGCGGCGCGCAGTGGTGTTATATTCAGATAACGTGATCGTTGTAGTCTAATCTACGAATTGCCAAGCTTGTATGGGGGTGTAAAAAAAGTCTGAGCCTGTTTACTGGTCCTTTAAAGACGTCACCGATAATGAGTTCCTCGTTGTGACAGATGTAACCTTTTCTGGCTTTGTAGGGCTCATCCAAAGTCCATTTCACGCAATGTTGGCGTATACTTATCCCATTGGTTGACGCCTTTGTTGAGGTGGCGGGGCTTTCAAATCATTGTTTAAGACTGCTGCGACCGAGAACGTGAAAACAGACTTTAGCCACACGAATACAAGCACCGACTCACAACAGAAACTTCAATCAGCCACATAACAAATGCAAGATTTCCTTTTGTCTGTCACGCCATTCATAAACATTGCATTCGTACCAACTCACCCAACCACTGGTGCTGCTTTTAAGATCACACACGCTCAAAGTGGGGGTCTAGTGCTTCTAGTGCTTACCATGCTGACCCAAAGGTTGTGAGATTGAATCCTTCCCGTGGCAGCCGCATTTTGATCTATGTACAATTTGGTGCGTATCGAAGAGCCTCAAATGATCGGAACATCTGTTGCCCTGCAATACGGCGTCATAGCACGGTTTCGAGACGTAAAACTTCAATTATTGTTTTTTTATTGATCAGCCACATACTTCGTATTTCTCTCTCAAAGCATCAGTCGCCGTTATGGTGTCTTCATGTTAGACTATCCTGCTAACTTTAACAAATTTACATCGCGCTTCACTGCTCCAGTTTTTGTTATTTACCTACGCTTCGTTCCGTGCGTCGAATTTCACTGCCGTGCCCGAAAACATAGAGAACTTATAATGCACATTACTAATGCAAGACATTTTGTGCCCCAATACAAAAGACCTCGATAATAACGTTTGGCATCCCTAAGAATAAATAATTCACAGCACGGGGCTCCAAATAATGCGTGTAGTTCATTAATGTGCTAAGCGAATGTAGCCCTATTCTTCCTGCTCATGTGCTATTCAAGTATGCCTTTCATCGCAAGGGTGTATTTCGCTGGAGCCAGTGTAAAGTTCTTTCACGTCACTTCCTTCCGGATACGAAGAGTACACCAAACACGGCAACATGCATTTCAGTGTTGTTCTTTCAGCCACACGTTTACATGAATAAAACGACAGTAAAAAATTGCTCAAATAGTCTTTGTTCTTAATGCTTATTCGGCTTACCACATCGCATTGATTTCATTTTTTCTCATAGTCTTTAACGTCTGCTTAAAATTGTAAGTCACATGAAAAAGCACGGACAAAGTAGCTTTACCTTTTTTGTGTGCATGGATATTAAGAAGCCGTGCGCTTCTGTACGCTGAACAGGCAGCGTTTGAACTTCCAGCGGCAGAGCTGTGCTGAAAGAAGGAAAATAGAAAGGATGAGAACAACGTGTTCACCTTGTCGGTTTTGTTGTCTATTTCACATCATACGCGTAGACAAGGGGGGAGGGGGGCTAAGTCAACCCATTCCCCCAATTTTCGCACTTTTGCTTGCTTGCACGCACATATACACACGCACGCGCGAGAATACAGAAAGTGCGGTTAAGTCCATCCTTCCCGACAAAAATTATTTCTGGCTACGCAGCTGTTTCGTATATCTCAAACTGACCTGAACGTGAGCTAACTACCCACTGCTGTTTCTTCGCTATGGAGCATGATGAAAGAGCAAAAATATTTGTGCATGTCTCGCAGACCTCGTAAATCGACTTTACGCGAAGCAGTCAGCAAGGAGTTGGGGGCCATGGTGCAATGTTTGATGTTGAGTAAAGTTTTATGAAACGGATCAACGTTTTTCACGTAAATCAAGCAGTTTTGCGTATTACTACGGTGTGACTCCTACCGGTTGGAGTCAGAATTGACTTCTGTATTTGGCTGTTACGTCGGAGAGTCAGAATTATTTTGGGAACCAACAGATGGAAACAGAAAGTATGAATACGTTCAGCGAGTAGGAGGAAGCACCTCAGATAGGCGGGTCAACGTTTGAAATAGAGAACCAATCATTGTCAAATGTGCATTGTCACTCTTGGAGGTTAATGTCACCGCCATGACCTTTGATGCCATGACACTGTGGCCGGTCTATGTGAAGTGCGTTCTCCTGCCCATGCAGCCTATCTGTACATTGGGGAGAGGTGATTATTTCCGGCACGCCATCGCACCTGTAAGAAGAACTTGCCAACCTATTCCTGTCACAGCAGGCTTTCGGCATCTGCGCTTTTGTAGTCAACGTGTTCTAGACGCTCCGTCAAGCAGTCAACATTATTTCTCGCATGTTTCCATCCTGAGGCGTTTCCTGTTTGTGTAAGAGCTGATTATCTAAAGTGTCACGTGTAGGCGCTTCCCTAGACATCGGACTGCTTTAAAGACCTGACCACACGTACCATGTGTCATCGCGTGTCTTTTTGACGGGGCGCCATGTCCTCTCCCAAACGTGAGATAGGGCACATAATTGCGCGATGCGGTGCGCCCTCTCTCCCCATAAGGAGAGGGCACGACGAAACGCCGAGAAGGCCATGCGCTGACACGCTTCCACGCAACGTGTGGTCCAGCCTTAATATACTCGCACGCATCGGCCCACACTTGCTATTTCATTAAGCTCATCTGCTCAAGAGCTTAAGAATTTTCTTCCCGGAAGCGACGTAGCGTTATATCACCCAATATTGTTTCATGCAATGCGGGCAGCAGTACCGGCAGTTGAAGTTTTCTGTATTTTTTTCTATGGCAGTAGGGTACGAGGTCATCTTCAATGAGTAGCTAAGCAGCGCGTCTTAACACCTATTTGAGGTGTATGGCGCAGGTGGCACAACGACACATGGAGCAAGGACAACAAGGAACACTAGAGGCACCTAAGATGCATGTGTCAAATAAGAGACAAGTGACTAAGCGATGACAGCATCATCGCTTCGTCACTTGTGTCCCGTGTAATTTGATGCGCTCCGAGTTACCATAATCTCCTTTACCTGCTGCGTACTCTTCGCATGTACATTCTAAACGAGCCCGCAGTGTCCATAATGTAGTATTCCGAGTTTGACGTCACGGTATTGAAACCAGAGTTGCGATGCTACGGACAGCTATGCCAGGGCCTCAAGTGTTACGCCAACTCGATTTACTAAGCGGGCTCTAAGTAATCTGTGAGTCTCGCACAACCGTGCTCTTTAGGGCCGTCCCCTGTTATTGCACGTCAGGATCGTACCATCCCTGCAAAAGTTGTAATGTAATAGGAAATTCTTTGGATACTTCTAATAGGACCGAGCTAATTCACAGTGTCAGTCAGTCGCCATCCCCTTGAGACATAGCAACAGACAGCACGCCTACCATGTAGGAAGCATATTATAAAGGCAGTCACCTTCGACCAAGCCCTGTATATACTTCATTCGTTCCCTTAATAAGGACCTCTGGTGAATCAAACTTTCAATCTCACTGCTTGCATTGCAGAAGTTCGGAAATTTTTCATTTACATCCAATGGCACTAAATCTCATGATTAGACTTTTTTTTTTCAAGTCGAGAGAAATTGTGTTCACAAGAGACAACCTAATTACTCGTAGAGGGGGCAAACGCTTTTCGAAGCTTCTTGGGTCAGTTGGCTCGGCGTGTGGGAGGGAGGCTAGCAGGTCAACGTCATACGGCTGTGCAGCGGAATACGCACACACGTGCATTAAACAAACGGAAGCTGCGAGGCATGGCACAGAGTAATTCCAATGTTTCATTAACGGGAACATGTGTTAGAAGCAGTGCTCTAGCGAACTCGTGTGAGTTTATCATTCTTGTGTGCACCCGTTCGTAGCGAGATCGGGTTCGCTAGTCGCAGGCTTTGTGGCGCTTAACACAAAACAGTATTAAGGACACAGCCCACTTTATTTTTTTTTCTTGGAGAGAGGAGATGTGCGAGGTGTGGGAACGGCGCACGTGACCAACTGCAAAAGAAAAGCTACATTGACGTTTTCATTTTGTCGGCCGAAGGCTACTCTTTCGAAACGGCAAAAGGCTAAGGCTCCTACTGAGAAATTAAGGCAATAACTTTATAAATGTCTTATCTTTATATCCACTCCTTGCTGACATCGGTATGTGGAGATTCACTGTAAAGCTTTTTTGAAAGAAAACTTTAGGAGAGGCAATTTTCAATAAAAATTAGTGCCAGCTGGCATTGAGAATAAAAGGCACGGGTATGTAACTGCAGTTTCGGGACAACTAGCCGAGCCGCTGTACCAAGAATGCCTCATCTCAATTAAGCCAACGGTCAAACCTATTACTCGAAAGAAAACAAAAAGGTACCGATGTTTTCCTGTTGGTCTAGCATTGAATAATATTTAAATTAATTTTACAGCAGCGTGCCTGACAAAGCGACGAAAGCTGCGCAGCGTTCTGACAAAGTCCTAATTACCATGGGGCTTTCGACTTTTGGCTTGCTTCTGATGTTATTCAAAGAGGAATCGACAAAACCTAAAGAAAATATTTTCGCGCTCAAGGTAACCTTGCACTGTACTGCACATTGAGATGCGCCAAGAAGCGGCTCAGTCTGAACTTCTTCGTCCTCTTCCTCACGAAACCACGCAAAACAACGCGGCAATTTTAGCATCGGCTTAGCGCGGCAATGCCAGGATAAACGTAACGTGAGCAATGCACGGATGGATGGGTGGACGAACTAGCGATCGCGCTCACACGAGTCAAGCCCAAGTCCAGGAGCGCACCCACGTCACTCCAGGAGATAACTGGCCTTCTCCAGCACGCCAGCTGTGTGCCGTGTGACATCACTACTCCTCGGGCACGCGCAGCACGGCTCTCGATAAGCCGCGCGAAAGGGCTCAACCTCGGCCAGTGTAGCCTTCGCTACTATGTCGCAGTGTGCAGCATTTGAACAAATGGTGCACCTAAACAGCGGACCTGTCGTTCAAAAAAATAAATAAATAAAACATGAGAACGTTGCACTTTCAGTTGGCCGGCTAGCGACACAGCCCCATCTCTGCTTCTGTCACCGTCCATAGTAAGCACGTTGGTGCTGGTGCGTTCTCGCAGTGCGACGCCACTCCATACTGGCTACGCGTCCTAACGTTCCGTGTCAGTTTGAGTAACGTGGCGAAGCACGTACTAACAGGTTTCATTGCGGCAGCGATTGTGTGGACATTATCGGCTGTTTTTTCCCGTCGCCATTGCCGTGGTGTTTCGTGTAAAGTCTGAATCGAAAATATCCCTCCGCGTTCGGTATATTCTACCCGCGAATAAAACGCGCGGGCGCGCCAACAATCGCGGCTTAACAAGAGGTAAAACGAGCCAGCTCATATCTGTCGCATGCAGAGTGCATGCGATATCACTACCCAATGTGTGAGGCCTGCCTTTAAACGCCCGGCCCACGTTGAAAGCACATAAACAACGTGCGTGTGGGCAGGGAGGTGGGGTGGTGGGGTGTTGCTTTGAGCAGCACCTGTGAACTTTGATCATCAGGGCGTGGCCGTGATAGATGGCGTGCGTGCCATTTCGCTGAAATCAGCATGTCTTCTCAACGGGAAGATGTTGTGAGAAAACCGCAGCTCCCCTTGGAGCGGCCGTGTTCTCTCACGCCAACGTTTTGTAGAGTTAAACGAAACCATATTAAGAAAGTTAGCCGCCAGCCGTATAACATTACGATTTGTTGCTATCGAATTTTTTGCTTCACCCTTATGGTGAACCCATGGTTTCTTTTTATGACTTCGATGAATTAGTTCGTGCACCACTCCCTGGAGGACGCTATAGGGGTACCGAAAGGGCGTCAAGGGAGCGCCGGATGCGCAGAAAATGTAGACGTTCAGACAACGTGGGCGGTCAACAAGGAGACGTTAGATGGTGATCGTGAACGTGTTATTATCAGACAGACAGACAGACAGACAGACAGACAGACAGGCAGGCAGGCAGGCAGGCAGGCAGGCAGGCAGGCAGGCAGGCAGGCAGGCAGGCGGACGGATGGTTGAGCGGGCGGGTTGGCGGGCGGGCGGACAGACATGTGGATGGACTGACGATCTCACGGATGCACGGACGGATGGACAGATGAACGGGTGGATGGAGGGTCGGATGGACGGACGAATGGACGGACTGTTGCACGGATGGACTGATGGATGCACGGACGAACGACACAACAGACGGACGGACGGACGCACGGAGAGACATATGGACAGACAGACAGGCGGACGGCCCACAGACATGTGGACAGACAGACAGATGAACAGACAGACAGACAAACAGAGAGGGACGGACAGACAGACAGACAGACTGATGAACGAACGCTTCGCCCCTTTCGTCATGATTTACTCTGTGGATATTCTATTTTTTTTTTCGTTTTTGTCTCTGTATGTGTGTATTTGTATGTGTCTTCTTTTCTTTTTTCCCCTCTCTCAATCTTCTCTTTTTATTTATTTTTTGTTTATACATTATTTTTGTCTCCTAACGTCTTTTTCTTTAGTTTTCTTTTTCATGTTAAGGCAATGAGAGTAGCCTACCGGCAGTCTTATGCGTCTGCGCTGTAAAAGAACTCGGACAACATTGAAAGCATTAGCTGCGCGATTTGCATTTGCGGTGAGCTGCTTCCGACATCTTGGTTTGAGACAACCGAAAGGGAGACCGGAAGTCATACTAGACGAAATGTGATGTTTTTTATACACCAGGTAAGTGACCACAAGTAAATCTTCGACGTCATGTGCTACAGCAAAAATATAATTCCTTAAGGCTGTCTAGCGGGTCTTTGGCTTCGCAACAAATTTATAAATAAGCTACAGCGTTCACTGCCCTGCCTTGCACAAATATCAGATTTATAGCGTAAGTGGTACCTTTCAACTGTACTTGTAATAGTCACTATATTATAGTTTACAACGAGCTGTACCAAGGCCGTTCCTCCTACTTTCCCAATGACTGTGTTACGCGTTTTGCGCCGGCTCATGCGTTCTTTCTCATAACAGTTAACAAAATCAGATTGATTGATTGATATGTGGGGTTTAACGTCCCAAAACCACCATATGATTATGAGAGACGCCGTAGTGGAGGGCTCCGGGAATTTCGACCACCTGGGGTTTTTTAACGTGCACCCAAATCTGAGCACACGGGCCTACAACACTTTTGCCTCCATCGGAAATGCAGCCGCCGCAGCCGGGATTTGATCCCGCGACTTGCGGGTCAGCAGCCGAGTACCTTAGCCCCTAGACCACCGCGGCGGGGCAACAAAATCAGAAAGGTGACGAAAGATTACACAACAAGCCGCCATCTCTTTTACTTCTCATAAATCAATTAAAATCACAGCCCGAATGTTCGCCAACAGTTGAAACTCGTTGGCGTCTCCTTCATTTGCAGATGCGGAAAATTCGAACCTCGTGTAGGACCAATACAAACTAGCAAAGGTGATGACACGGTGCTTTTACTAAGTGCATGTGTCGTTGCTCTTTCAGCTTTTAATCAGCAGCCAGTGTAAATGGGCTAGAACAGCCATCGCTCTTTTTATTTCTGCTGCATATCTGCTTTTTGTATTTCCACTGTATTAAATTTTTGTATTTATGTGATACTTTGATTTAGTTGTATTTTAACAGTGTATTGTATTTATGTATTCATGCTCTACATACATATGCTATATATATATATGTATTGGTATATACCGAGTGTTGTATTATTGTGGCCAGGGCGGATCATTATTCAGTGGCCGTTTCACTACCCCTGTTTATTGAACCACTACATAAATGAGTGTTTTTATATTATGAATAAATTTAAACATTGTTAGGGCGAAAGCCTCAGATTCCTCATCAAACGGGAAATTTGGCTGGTGGCGTTGACCGTCCCGCAACGTCTAAGTTGAGTGATGTAAAAAATCACCACCACGTGATGATGCCTCGGATCAAGAAAATTTGTGACGTCATCATGACATCATAAATGCTAGTGTTACGTCATGTGACGTAATGCCACACGATGCCATTGTAGCGCCCTTTTTTAGGCGGCGAACAAACGCGGAGAATGCATTATCTCAAGAGAAGAAAGTGAAGACGTCTCTTGGTAGTAGCACCGGTAGCCAGGGCTTTTGTTCTCTGCTTCCTTGTACACATAGTGAAGAGAGAGAGAAGGTGTCTTTCACTCTTACAGTCGTTGTAGGTCGATGCGCAAGGAACCCTGTGACTTTTATCTTTATGAATCACCTTCGACAGTTACTCCTGTTGACCCAGCTCAAACCAATTGATTGATATGTGGGGTTTAACGTCCCAAAACCACCATATGATTATGAGAGACGCCGTAGTGGAGGGCTCCAGAAATTTCGACCACCTGGGGTTCTTTAACGTGCACCCAAATCTGAGCCCACGGGCCTACAACATTTCCGCCTCCATCGGAAATGCAGCCGCCGCAGCCGGGATTCGAACCCGCGACTTGCGGGTCAGTAGCCGAGTACCTTAGCCACTAGACCACCGCGGCGGGGCCAGCTCAAACCAAACGTATAGCGAACTTTTTCTGATTGTTTCGTGATGTAGGTTTGGGTGCGCTTGTGTTATTCACAGGTATCTCGATGAGTAATACAAAGACGTGTGTCCAACTTGCAAGCAATTCTCCGTTTCTGGCTGATACGCTCCGGATCAGACGGGAATCGCTGGAGCTTGCATCTATAATCCTAGTTTCACTGGCGCAAGACTTCACAGGGCAGAATATTAGCGACCCGATGACAAAGTCGAGATCACACTATTCATTTGCTCTCTGATGAGCGTACATCTAGCATTCGTGGGAACGTACACAATTTCAGGCTTTTCTAGCTCGCTTCTCAGGTGTACGTTGGATGACAGAGACCGCAAGGCACAAGCAGACGATCGAAAATGCAACGCGCAAGCTGCCATTTTGTTTTGTGTTTAAGAGCTTGACGCCATCGCAATTCGCCATACTGCTGTGTGTATGATTTGTGCTATAGCCTGACGTCAAGTTAGTGTCTATGACGGTAGGCGCGTTTCGAGAAAAAGGATTTTACTATCAAAATGAAATTTCTTCTCAGCATTTTCTGAGTATCCCACTTGCTCGGAGCCGTCTCCATATACATAAGATTTGTATGGCAGAGTAAACTCGCCCACGAAAAAAAAGTGTCAGTACCCTTTAAGGCGTCAACACCTATGCCGAGAACACATGGGTTCACAAAGGAGATGCAATGAATACATGAATATCGGAATCACAAGTTTCACCCCTGCTTTGTTTCTGAGAGCATACGGCTTTCGCCTCACGCTATCCGCACAGCCGTACCGACCAGCAGCTTCCTGTAGAGGGATGACTGAAATGTAAGCGTGTTCGTGTTAGCGCATGAGAACAAAAGAACTCGTTCAACCGAGACTAGGAAGAACTAAGAAAAGAAATCAAGGACTGCGTCTTTTTTTTTGTTAGTCTCCATTATGGGCATAATTTTTGCATCATAACTCAATAGAGAGAAAGATGGTCTCATAGTTTTACTGCATAATCAATAATGAAATGATAATACCGTCGGTTATGATGGTGATGTCAACAACCATCATTACCGCAACCAGTGCCTGTGCCAAGAAAGAAAGAGTGTGTTCGTGCTGAAATCGAACCAAGGCAATGTCCGTGACATTTAAGTGTTCGATAACAAAAACAGGCTGGGGTATAAAAGTTGTTCAGAAAAAATACGTTCTGCAGGTGACATATCGGGTGTTCGTCCGTCCATTCATCATTCCGCCCGTCCATCCGTGCGTCCTTCTGTCTGTCTGTTTATCTATCTATCTATCTATCTATCTATCTATCTATCTATCTATCTATCTATCTATCTATCTATCTATCTATCTATCTATCTGTCTGTCTGTCTGTCTGTCTGTCTGTCTGTCTGTCTGTCTGTCTGTCTGTCTGTCTGTCTGTCTGTCTGTCTGTCTGTCTGTCTGTCTGTCTAATACTGCCGGTTATGCCTGACGCGGGACGAGGTTAGACGAGGAGGAGGTTTGCCCTTAAATGTGTGTACAGATTTCAATGGCTTCGTACTCAACTGTGGGAGAGCAGTTCGCCGTCCCGATGAAAAAGGTAACTCAATATGAACCGATTGCGATGAGTGCTCTTCATCGGTTGGTCTTGAATGGCTTTCAGTTTTGTGAGTTGGCGCAGCCTGGTTGAATTGGCAGAGAACAAAAGCCTTAACGAGAAGCTCGGTCATTCATCACTCTTTTGACCCTGTGACTGGCCAAATATTTAAAATATGCTGTTTTCAATACTTAGTAAACATTATAACAAACAATTCTTAATTTTATGCCCCTTTCTTATACCTGAAAGCGTAAATTAAGTTTTTCCTTTTAGGGCCGAAGCTCCCTATGACTTGGCTTGTGCGTCCCGTTGTCGTAGTATGTAACCTGGGGCACATACCCGCATACCAGTGGCACATACCCGCCTTCGGGCACACATCCGCATGTCCACATGTAAAGAAAAAAATGGCAGCATATCCACGGAGTGAATGATGGGGAGTGGGGCGAAGCATTCGCCTGTCCATTCGTTCTTGCTTCCGTCCGTTCCTGCGTACGTCTGTGTAACCGTCCATGCGTCCATCCACCCGTCCGTGCGTGTGTCTGTTCGTGCGTCCGTCCCTGCGTTCGTCCATGCATCCCCGCCTGCGTCCGTTCATGCGTCCATCCATGCATCTGTCTGTGTGTCCGTTCGTCCATCTATTCAGCACTCCAAATACCACCATCTCGCATCTTTTCATCATATATTCTCCCTATAGAAGCACCGCCATCCAGCGGACATTTCAAGGACTAAACGGGAGGTGGCACATGCACACTTTCTTACGGCTTGCGCTTCGGGTTTACTTCCCACCTTTTACCACCTCGAGTTCATGGTAAATACTAGTTCACTGTATTCATGGCTATGCGGCCCAACGCTCGCTAAACCTTTCTAAAACCAAGGAGGTTACACCCAGCGAGTATAACGTAGCAACCCTTTCTTGTCAGATCCTGCTCAATGTACATACCAATAGCTGCTAATGGGGATCGCAGCGTGCGCGTTACCTAAAGGCCGAATGCTCCTGTCTCTCATTCCCCCTTAGCAGCCATTAACATGTGCATTGAGCACTATCTTTTATTGTTCAACAACGCACAGAAGAAATCTCTCACCGGAAGCACCTTGGAGGTCAAAATCGTAAGGACCGCTATTTCGGGTATGTGCCACTGGTGGTTACGTACTACGAGGGATGCACAAGCCACGCCATAAGGAGCTTCGCCCCTAAAACGTAGCATGGCGTCGTTATCATGCTCTCGGTGTTAACAAAGCGCTGACAGCAGAAATTTGGTACATACTCTAATTAAGTCCTTGGACTGATCGCTTTATGGCGGTACTTGTATATAATTAATATAGGGCAAAACTAAGCTAGATTGTGGTACTTGAAGTGTTCACTAGATGGACGGACGGAGGCGCGGACGGACAGACAGACAAGCAGACAATCGCTTGACGGATTCGGAGTGGCCGACGAACTCTGCGCGGGAGCGCTCCACTCTGGCGTAAAGCAACAGAAGGGAGTCTATCAACAGAACAGACGCCCTCCTTCTGGAGCAAATGGCAGGGTCAGAGTGGAACGCGATGCGCGCGTCTCTCTTCTTTCTTTTAGTGGGCACGATGGGCACAGTGATGCTACGCTAGCAAAACGTGAGCTCCGACGTGAGGCGCAACTGACGTGACTGGCGTTCGTGGGTGCGCTCATGGTGGTGGTGGTAAACATTTATTGAGAAAAGCACAGAGAGTTGCACTACAAATGCCCGTGGGGGGTCTCCTTATTCTAGAAGTCCACTGGAGGTCATCGCTGCTCGGGCGTGGGCCAGCAGGGAGCGCTGAGCGTCCCGGCTGGAGCAGCCGAGCAGGAACTCCTCCCTAGCCTCTCTTGTGGTTAGGGTGAAGGGGGTTGAAAAAGGGAGAGGTATAGCTGGGCATACTGCGATTATGTGGTACGTGTCGGCCAGCACCCCACAGTGCGCACAGTAGCCGTGTATACCCGGCATGAAATGCTGGGCGGCTACAGGAGACAAGAAGGTGTTCGTCTGCAAGCGTCTCAGAAGACGCTCGTCCGCTTTAAAGAGACGCTCGTCTGCTTTAGAGAGTCCGCTTTACAGAGACCCGTCCGCTTTAGAGAGACGCTCGTCTGCTTTAGAGGTTCTGGGTAAAGACGGCGCGAGTTTCGATAGTAATCAAGGATTTTGCGGTACTGCGTAAGAGCTGAGGGGCCTGGGGGAGACGCGGGGTCGAAAGAGGTAACGGCCCGGGAGAGAGAAACGCAGGCAGCGGCATGAGCCACTTCGTTACCGGGGAGACCCACGTGGCCAGGATACCACACTATGTGGATGGAGTGAGGTTCAAAGCGCCACGAGGCAGCCTGGAGAAGGTGGGTGTCCAGAGGAGCTATGGTACCTTGCAGGTATCGGGAACAGGCGATGCGCGAGTCCGTGATGATCACTCTTGCTGAGTGGTGAGAGGCTGCCAAAGCGATGGCTACCTCTTTGGCCCGAGTTGCATCAGGTGAGCGGAATGAGATGCCGTCAACGTGGTGACCCTCGGATATCACTGTGGCCGTAAAGTGTCCCTAGGAGGTTGGGCCTGAGACATCTACATAGAAGACACCAGGAGTGTTGTAGTATCGAGTATGGAGAAGATGTGTTAGGGCTAAGCATCAGTCTGTATTTTGACTGGGATCCATGTTGCGAGGAAGAGGCTCGACCCAAAGTTTTTGCCCCCAGAGCTCCAGAACAGAGGAATCGGTTGGTGGAGTAGAGATCGGGTTCAGTGGCAGCCTGTTCAGAAGGCAGCGTCCATGAACCGTCTGGAACAGGCGGTTAGTTTGATTGGTGCGATGAGCCTCCCACAACTCGGCATACGAGTTGTGCACACCCAAGGCCGCAAAGCGGCGATTGGAGGTAGCAATGGGGAGGTCTAGTGCTCGCTTCTAAACCGATCGGAGCAGTGCATCCAACTGGTTCTCGTGGTGGCGACGCAAGCGAAGGTATGGGGTAGCGTAGATGACTCGGCTGGTTACAAACTCGTGAGCTAAGCGAAGGGAGTGCCGACCGCGAAGCCCGCCACGTTTGGTGGAGACCCGCCGAATCATACGGCTAACCTGCTCACTAGTGCGCCGAAGACGCGCAATGGTAGAGCCAGGGTTCATAGTAGGAAGAGATGTAGAGGCCCAATGTGTGGAGTTCTGCGACAACCGGTATGGGGCCAGATGGCAGAGATATTTGAGGTGGTGGTAGAGATGATACCGAGAGGAGAGATGATTTGGTAGGGGAACACTCCATTCTGCATAATGAGGCGTAAGTGTCCACAATAAGTGCCGCTCCCTGTATGCGGTCTTCAATTTCTGCAGGGGAGCCCGAATGGGTCCAGATAATGATGTCATCCACGTTTAGACTGTACTGTATGCCTTCGACCTGAGCGAGGAGCACAGGAAGTTTGAGCATAGCCAAATTGAAAAGGATGGGCGATAGAACCGCTCCCTGTGGTGTACCGCGGGTGCCTAATGTATACGTACCATGTTCGGCAAAGTCGATGCGAATGAAAGCGGTGCGATGTGAAAGGAATGACCTAATGTACCGGAAAGCTTTCGAGCCACAGTTCGTGTTGTTAAGATTGGTAAGGATGATGCTATGCTTTACATTGTCGAAGGCACCCCGGTGATCGAGGGCTAGGATGGTTTTGTTACTGTGGCGCATCGTAGTAGGTACAATGATGTCGTGCTGGAGTTAGAGAAGGACGTCCTGCGCAGACAGATGGGGGCGAAACCCGAACATCGAGTCACCAAAGGCGCCCTTCCTTTCCAGATATGCGGACAGGTGGTCGCCGACCATGGTCTCCATAAGTTTGGCCGTGCAAGAGGTGAGCGAGATTGGTCGCAGTGCCTGAATGCTGACGGGCTTGCCTGGTTTGGGAATGAATATGACCACCGAAGTGGTCCATTCCGGGGGTAAGGGTTCACCGTCCCATAATGCGTTCATCAAATGTAAGAGCAAGAGTTGTGCGGAATCGGGAAGGTTGTCTAATAGAGTGACTGTAATGCCATCCCTACCTGGTGCAGTACCTCGCTTCATTTTAGCTAACGCCGCCCGAAGATCGGGGAGCGTGAAGGGAGCATCAACTTCTGAGTTGGGGAGCCCGGAGTAGACGTACTCGCAGCCCATGGGGTAAATCGTACGACAGAGATAGCGGTCGCAGAGGTCGTTTGCGAGTTGGCTCGTCGGGCCCTGGTAGGCATAGTAAGCGCGGCGAAGCTGGCGTCGTGTTTCCCCACAGGTGGTAGAGGGATCCAAGAGGCTCCAAAATAGTCGCCATGTATTTTTGAGCTCACCTGACCTGCAGCCTTCACACAGGCATCAACCCAATTCGCATCCGCAAGCTGGGTAGAGTAGGCAGCAGCCTCCGAGGTAAGCATTTCAATGCGGGAGCGAAGCTTACGATTTAGCTTAGATCGTCGCCACCGGTGGGTAAGCCTGTGGCGTGCATCTCAAAGGTGGACGAGGTGGGGATCCACTGCACGGGCTGATGTGTAAGTGGGAATGGGTTTGGTGTATGATTGCTGTGTATGGAGGGCGTATGATGCCCACGCCTGGTAGTCCTCTGGGGAGGAGATCAAGGGGAAAGGCTTAGTGCGAACAGCTGACTAGTCCGTGATACGGGCTTGGCCCCAGATTTTGCGCATTTTCCACGTCGGGAAGGCGATCTTCAGCAAAAAATGGTCACTGCCAAGAGTGTCATCGAGGTTTTCCCACGTAGCCTGCCGAATGTTACGCGTGAGTGAGAGGTCTGGACATGTATCGCGTGTCACCGAATTTCCCATACGCGTGGGATGCGCTGGGTTAGTGAGAAGTGTGAAACCAAGAGTGGATATAAGTTCTTTAAGCTTCCGGCCGCGAGGCTTTTCAAAGTGGTATCCCCAGTGTGGGCTAGGAGCATTGAAGTCTCCGACCACCACCAAGGGTTGCCGGGCCGCCGATTGGAGAGCCCTGTAGAAGAGTTCCGCGAAAGTGACCCGCTGTATATGTGGGGTACAGTACACATTAAGAATATGAATTGATGGAGTACCTCGTTTCTGGGGAAGAACGGAGATCATGCAGTAATCGTAGGGGAGGTCTAGGTCTTGATTGACCTGATGAGCCGTATATGTTTTGTGAACAAGTAGACTAGTGGTAGTGCCGCCTGTATAGGAGCAGTAGCTGGAGAGGGTAGAGTTTGAACCGCATTCTTGAAGGGCGATGATGGCAGGAAGAGAGCCTCAAGATTTAAGGAAGAGCAGAAGATGTGCACGCTTTCGCCTGTTCTCGAATCCCCTGCAGTTCCATTGAATGATTTGGAATTGAGATTATAGTGAACATGTAAATGACGGAGTCGCCATGATGAAAAATCTAAAGTTTTATGGCTCATCCTCCATGTCCTGCCCCTGACTTCGCAGAGTTGGAAGGGGAACGGAAGCTGGTTTGAAAGCCGCTGAAGAGGAACCGGCAACTTTGCGTCGACGCGGTACAGAATTGCTGTCCGTAGAGGCCGAGCGTGAGCGAGTTTCGGTGCGAAACTGGGTGACAGCCCAGGCCTGAACCGCATGAACCATCTCAGCTACAATGCTATGAACATTAACGGTAGACATGTGGCAGAGAAAAGCATTTTCGAGGCGACTAATTCGGTCCTCTAATGGTAAGGTTTGGTCTATAGGAGGAATGATCTGAGTTGCCCCTGAGCTGGATGGGCAGCCGACGCCGTCGTCGGGGAAGTGGTATCACTACGCGGGGTGGGCGTAACAGGATGGTTGAGTTTAGGGGCGGTGGGTTCAACTGATGGGGTAGCAGTGGGAGGTCCTGCCAATTTCTGCTGTTGCAGTTCGAGAGCTGCGACCTGCTTAGTGAGAGCTGCGATTTGCCGCTGAAGAAGCGCGTTCTCTTTTCGTAGAGTGTAGAGCTCTACGGAAGAAGGGAGAGGGAAGGGAAGGAGAGGCTGAGGAGCATTCATCCCTGCCCGTCTGCTTACCTGAGGTGATCCCGTGACAAGTGGCGGCTAGTGAATTGAGGTTGCCGGCGGTGAGGTCGGTGGGTCAGTGAGAGGTGAGTCACGCTTGGCTTGTGTATCGGCTGGTGGGCCTGTTGGGGGTGCAGTCCGTTTTGGGGTCGATGGTAGCTTAGGTTTCCGATACTTTACTGGGCATCCCCGAGCACCAGTTTCATGTGGCCCGGAGCAGAGGAGGCATATCGGGTTGCATTCATGTTGAGCTAGGCCTTCAGGAGTCACTTGGACTTGAGTGCCACAGCGGGTACAGCGACCGGGAGTAGGTCGCGGACAAGCTGAGGGTCGATGACCAATGGTGCCGCAGAGAGAGCAGGCTGGGATGGTTTTCTTATACGGGCGCACGTAGGCCACGACACTGTGGTAGAAGATGAAGCGGGGGAGCTTCGTGCCCTCGAAGGTCACAGTAAGTATGACGCACCAATTACCAGCATGTGGGGTGCAGCGCAATTAATGCGGCTGATGTAGAGCGCGTAGCTAGTTCCCGACCCGTCAACTAAGGAAGTTGATCGCTTCCGCGAAGGCGAACGCGGAAGACCCGAGCACGGGGACGAAAGGAGACGTCTTCGTTCTCACGGTTCACAAGGGGAGCAGCCAAGGTCGCCCCGTTCGGGATTAGAAGGGGAAAGCTTACTCAGAAAAGCGTCTGGCAAGAGGCAGGTCAGGCGCCACCGTCTGAGTTTGAGCCATTGTTGGCATGCACGCGTGTCACTGAGAATGACGCGGGGACGCGACAAATTTGGCTGACCGAGACATAGTGGCGGCAGGGAAACGACCATAATCTTCCCCGCTGTTGTTAGGATGTCGGGGCGCCTCGCTGTCGCATGCACACCTGGTAAGCACACGGAGCCCTACGGTGTACACCGTAGGGCTCCGTGTGCTTACCAGGTGTACACCGTAGGGCTCCGTGTGCTTACCAGGTGTGCATGCGACAGCGAGGCGCCCCGACATCCTAACAACAGCGGGGAAGATTATGGTCGTTTCCCTGCTGCCACCACTATGTCTCGGTCAGCCAAATTTGTCGCGTCCCCGCGTCATTCTCAGTGACACGCGTGCATGCCAACAATGGCTCAAACTCAGACGGTGGCGCCTGACCTGCCTCTTGCCAGACGCTTTTCTGAGTAAGCTTTCCCCTTCTAATCCCGAACGGGGCGACCTTGGCTGCTCCCCTTGTGAACCGTGAGAACGAAGACGTCTCCTTTCGTTCCCGTGCTCGGGTCTTCCGCGTTCGCCTTCGCGGAAGCGATCAACTTCCTTAGTTGACGGGTCGGGAACTAGCTACGCGCTCTACATCAGCCGCATTAATTGCGCTGCACCCCACATGCTGGTAATTGGTGCGTCATACTTACTGTGACCTTCGAGGGCACGAAGCTCCCCCGCTTCATCTTCTACCACAGTGTCGTGGCCTACGTGAGCCCGTATAAGAAAACCATCCCAGCCTGCTCTCTCTGCGGCACCATTGGTCATCGACCCTCAGCTTGTCCGCGACCTACTCCGGGTCGCTGTACCCGCTGTGGCACTCAAGTCCAAGTGACTCCTGAAGGCCTAGCTCAACATGAATGCAACCCGATATGCCTCCTCTGCTCCGGGCCACATGAAACTGGTGCTCGGGGATGCCCAGTAAAGTATCGGAAAGTACCCACCGCTCTTAAGGAGGCTTCTAGGAAGCAACAATTAATGAGAGACTGACGGGGCTCGAGCGTGAGAACGGCCGCCGACGGAAGTCGGCCGATGGAGGCAGCCTAGTAATGTTGGGCAGCACGGCCTGGCATGGGAGAGAGTGTCACATGCAGAGAACCTATCCCTTTGTGTGTTTTATTTGGTGACGAGGTTTTTACAATAGTAGTGCCTTTTATGAAAGTTTTTCTGTGATTGGTTGTGATGATGCGAGTTCCAACAAGTGATTGGTTTTTGTGAAGACTCTTTGTTCGACCAAGGGTTGAAAAGAGAATGTTTGAATTCGAAATGAGAGCGGAAGTTCGGGCTTGGACTCGGGCAGTAGACTGAGGCCGCAATAAAGCGTCTCTTCACCGGACTACGGCTCTTCGCGCTGCCACTGTGCACTCGAGTCATCGAGGGGACCCATTCCAAACCTCAAACATCTTCCCTCCTTAGCTAGTGTTGAAGCTAGTCGAGGAGGAGGATCGCGTCTCGGATGATCACTGGGTTGCGTGATTGTAACTCTTTGTGGTAAGGTGGCGTTTTTCTCACATTGTTGAGTTTTTTCTGTTGTTGTATTGCAACTCAAGTAGTCTCTGTGAATTGAATGACTGTACAGGAGTTTGCATCACACGTTAAAGTGTTATGCGTGATGCTTAAGTGGGTCGAACAGACTAATAGTTCCAGCATGATGTGAAAATGATTACATGTGTTGTGTAGGAATAGTTTTGTAGATTATATAAGGTAGCGTTTGTGAAGTGAGTTTGTCATAATATTTTTCTTAGTGCGATCCGTTGAGACTTAGGCATACCTATACCGTTAGGTCCGTCGCTCTCTTTGAGTGTGTCATGCTGGGCCTGGAGGGTGCATGGAGTGGGTCTCCCGTGTTCGGACAATGACCGTGTGGTGTTGTGCGTTTAAAAGACAATATGCCACCAGACAATGCATGGTGCGTGTGCCCTGTGACAAGCTAATGTGAACTGACTGTTGCTGTGGACTTACAATTCGTAATGCGTTATTAAGTGTTATGCATTACGAGAGGGTTTTCTCTCGGAGGACCATTTGAGAGCATGATGTATATGTGTTGCTGTGTCTATTTCGCAGAAGGACGCGAAAGTTCCCCTGTTGATATGGAAGTGATAATCGGTTCACGCTGTGCGTGCACCGAGAGTAAGTTTATTTTGAGCGATTTCTTTTGTTTTGTATCGCGTTACTGGACAGCGAGTATCCAGTAACACTCTTGAGGGGGGAGGAGTTAGTACGACGCACCAATTACCAGCATGTGGGGTGCACCGCAATTAATGCGGCTGATGTAGAGAGCGTAGCCAGTTCCCGAACCGTCAACTAAGGAAGTTGATCGGTTCCGCGAAGGCGAACGCGGAAGACCCGAGCGCAGGAAAAAAAGGAGACTTCTTCGTTCTCACGGTTCACAAGCGGAGCAGTCAAGGTCGCCCCGTTCGGGATTAGAAGGGCAAAGCTTACTCGGAAAAGCGTCTGGCAAGAGGCAGGTCAGGCACCACCATCTGAGTTTGAGCCATTGTTGGCATGCACGCCTGTAATTGAGAATGACGGGGGGACGCGACCACTTGGCTGACCGAGACATAGTGGTGGCAGGGAAACGACCATAATCTCCCCCGCTGTTGTTATGATGTCGGGGCGCCTCGCTGTCGCATGCACACCTGGTAAGCACACGGAGCCCAGCGGTGTACCCACCGCTCTTAAGGGGGCTTCTAGGAAGCAACAAATAATGAGAGACTGACGGGACTTGAGCGTGAGAACGGCCGCCGACAGAAGTCGGCCGATGGAGGCAGCATTATTAATGTTGGGCAGCACGGCCTGGCATGAGAGAGAGTGTCACATGTGGAGAACCTATTCCTTTGCGTGTTTTATTTGGTGACGAGGTTTTTACAAATGTAGTGCCTTTTATGAAAGTGTTTCTGTGATTGGTTGTGATCATGCGAGTCCCAACATGTGATTGGTTTTTGTGAAGACTCTTTGTTCGACCAAGGGTTGAAAAGAGAATGTTTGAATTTGAAATGAGAGCGGAGGTTCGGGCTTGGACTCGGGCAGTCGCCTGAGGCTGCAATGAAGCGTCTCTTCACCGCACTACGGCTATTCCTTCGCGCTGCTACCGTGCACTCGAGTCATCGAGGGGACCCATTCCGAACCTCAAACATCTTCCCTCCTTAGCTAGTGTTGAAGCTAGTCGAGGAGGAGGAAATTAACTGGCGCAGTCGACGTGGAGCGGAAAACCCTCTGCGAGGAAGGTTCTGAAGTCCGGGAAGCTGACAAGACGCGAAATTAACTGTCACCACCGCTGCACTAAAGTTACCAAGTTTGCGGACCCCCAGGATAGTGCCTCGTGGTCATTCGAGTTCATATTTGATGCGCTGTGGGGTTTCAGACGGGTTGATGTTGATCACACCCTTGCAGATTTCCCCTGACGCCTTGGCGTGGCCCCGAAAAGGTAGCTGCTGGTCTCCCATCAGCAACTGAATATCCCCAAGGAGGTGCTGCGCCATGGAAAGTAAGGTGACACTGCACACGAGAACGTTTTGGTCCCACACTGGCCACTCGTGGAGCGTACTGGACGAGTGTTCTCCCAAGTATGCATGAATCGCGTCACCGACACGATCGGACGAGAGGATCGATTTGAGCTCGAAAGGAGCGCACGGCTTCAGCACGACGATGTAATCGTCACGAGAGAGACGAGGGGTGTGGCGTGGTCGCCACTTGACTTGACGCATCGGCGAGGCAGGAGCTGTGGTGCGCGCACCATCCGTAGAGGTGCGCGAGGACGACCTGGATGTAAAAAAAAAGGTGAAAGAGGTTCGGACTGTCACGGTGGATGGACGTGTTTTTTGAGCGCTCCCGCTTGACTGCGCACAGAAGTGTTTTTGCATGTTTTGAGCTTGTCTTTATAATCATAAGGCAGCAGTTGAAATCTTCGTACCACTTATTTAATGGTGTAGCTTTTTCGGGGACCAGTCACCAGGTATTTATTAGTGTGTGTGTGTATGTTTGAATTATTTGCAGTTTTTTTTTGCCACCCCATGGGGGAGTGCGCGTACATTGAACACGCAAATTTTCGTAGAAGAGCTTAGATTTTTTTTTCGTAGTGCAGGGCTCGGGTTGAGTAATTATCGAGTATAGGGACAATTGGTGTCAAAAGACTTGGTTAAAAAGACTGTAAAGTGTTCAGGATGAGGAGTGGGTTTGAAAGTGAACCAAAGTGTAGAAGGGGATGGAGAAGAGGCTGACGCGAAGTGTACGCAATGTGATGTCGAGGAAAAAATGGAGAAAATGATGGTTGCCCAGAGTAAAGTGCTGATGAGAATACACGAGCTCGAGACTGCGTTGGCGACAGAGCAAGAAAAAACTAGGGCAATGGGAGAAAGGCTTAAGTCCGCTGAGGAAGCACTAACGAAGCTGAACAAAGGAGCGGCCTACGGAGCGAACAGAAGGGAACCGGCTACCAGAACGGCGGAGAAGAAAGAGCAAGCAAGTTTGGAAAAAACAGGTTCAGCCGGTTCAATTGTCGCAAGACTAAGCTTGAGGGAGGTAGTGGTGGGGCTGGGAGGGGACAAAGCAGCCGGCGTCACAGGTGCAAGTAGCCCCCAGGTGCAGGACGCTCCAGCTGAAAAGTCACAGCATGTGATCATCGCCGGGGACTCAAATTTAAATCGATGCACAGAAGCCATCAAAGAGAGAGTAAGAGGTGACAAGAGGGTTGCAGTAGGGGCGTTACCAGGACGCAAGCTGGAAGCAGTCATGAGGCGAGCGAGCGCAAAACTCAAAACTACAGCTGATAGACGAAACCTCGTGATAATTTTAGGCGGTTTAAATGATGTCTTAAATGAAGATACAGCTGGACTAGCAACCATACTTGTGAAAGGCATCGATGACATGCGCGCCACATCTCCTCAGGTACAGGTAGTGATATGCACGATACCGGAGGTACTGGAGAGTGATAGCGACCTGCAAAGAGCGGTTGTCAATGCAAACCAAGAGATATGGCGGATGAGTCGAGAAAAAGGCTTTGATGTGGTTGAAATAAACAGAGAGGTGCATAGGTGGGGTGGTTTTCAACGAGACAGAATTCACTTCGATGGGTGGCTAGGTCATGAGGTGGGTTGGCGACTTGCAGGACGCGCAGTAGCTTTTTTGGGGGGCAAGCGGGCCCTTCAGGGTGCAGGATAGCTAGTAACGAGGAAAAAAACCAGGGAGACCCTTTGACAGGTGGTATGGACAGAAACGATTCCAAAGTGGCACCAGTATCTAAGATAGGTAGAGTCCGGGGCATAAATAGACGTAGCCACGAGCACCGAGCCAATTCGGACATTGGGTATATTATTAACAGGGTGGTAAGAACAGGCTGAAGTGGGAAGAGATAAAAGAACAGCTAAGGGAAGAGAGGCCGATGGTATACGGTTTTGTAGAAACACATCTCAGGGACATGGAACAACCTCCGAACAATCCGGACTACGCATGGGAATATTGTATTAGAACAGAAGGCAATAAAAAGGGGGGGTGGTATTGGGGCATTCATTCATAAAAGTACAGACTGGCAAAGGGTCAAGCAGGAGTGCAAGGAACATTTATGGCTAAAAGGGAAAGTGGCAGGTCAAATGACACTCCTTGGTTTCGTGTACTTGTGGGTGCGAGCAAAGGCCAGAAAGGAAAACCAGGCAATGGTAGAGTGTATATCAAAGCACATTCAGGAGTTAGGAAGAGAGTGCGAGATAATTATACTAGGAGATATGAATGCGCACATAGAAGATATAGATGGGTATACCGACGCGACAGGCAAAATGATCATGAATATGTGTGAAAGGCTTGATTTGATCATTTGCAACAGTACCGAGAAGTGTGAAGGGCAAATAACATGGGAGGTAGGAAGGCTGCAGTCGACGATAGATTATGCACTGATGTCATATAGGATGTATGATAAGCTCAGGGGAATGCACATAGATGAAGGTAGCTCCAGAAGTCTGGGTAGTTATCACAAACGTATCAAGCTAAGTTTTGGAAGAGCAGTGAAAGTGGGAAGAAGACAAGATGAGCAACTACAGGAAAATTTTTATCCAGAAAGGCAAATTGAAATAGCCACTAAACAAATTGAGAAAGTAATCACGGAGGATAATAAAACAGTGTGGACATACACGAATCTAATTAGACTGTTTGAGCTAGAGCTTGCTAAGACGCGTGACAAGTCACCCCGGAAAAGAAGACACAAACCCAAAAGTTGGTGGGATGAGGAAGTTAAGAGAGCCATAGCAAAACGTCAGGAAGCCTCTAGGGAACACAGACCTGCTAAGCAGCGGGGTGAACCGACAGATGATGTTGAAAGAAAATGGGAAACCTTTCTAAGCTGTAGAAGGGATGCATCCCTTCTGATCAATGAAAAGATTAGAAGAAAAGGAGCTCAGTGGCTGGCAGAAGTACATAAAAAAGATATAAAGGCAGTGGCGAAGTTTTGGAACCATCTAAACTACCTAGGAAATAAGACGAGCCTAGAGCAGAGGTTTATAACTACAGCTCAAGGGGCTAGGCTAGAAGGGGACGAAGCTATTGAATATATAAGAACAAGGGTGACAGAAAAATTTCAACAAAGAAGTGCTTTATGCACCACAATAGACAAGGATGAATCAAGTGGTGCAATGGCTCCATTTTCACAACAAGAGTGGGAAAGGGCTGAGAAAAGGGTTCCTAGTAGTACATCAACAGGCCCAGCTGGCATTCCAATTATGCTGATAAAGACATTAGGTCCGAAGTCTAAGCAGGCTTTGAGAGAGGAAGTGAGCAAACTAATAATCGATAGTGAAGTTCCCGATGGATGGAAACTTAGCAAGATCAGCATGATCTATAAAGGAAAGGGGGACAAAGCTGACATAAACAACTACCATCCTATAACAGTGACATCAGTGGTCTACAGGCTGGCGATGCAGATTATAAAGGAAAGACTGCAGGCATGGATAGAGGATGAGGGGGTGCTGGGAGAACTGCAGAATGGGTTTCGGAAACACAGGAGGTTGGAAGACAATCTGTTCTCACTAACGCAGTGCATCGAAATAGCAGAAAAGGAACACAGGCCGCTGTGGCTAGCATTTTTGGATATCGAGGGAGCGTACGATAGCGTGGTTCAAGAGGACTTGTGGGGAATACTAAACACACTAGGCGTGGAACATGTAGTCACTAATCTTTTAAAGGATAACTATAAAGGTAACAAGGTTGTTATAAAGTGGGAAAAACAGGTATCCAAGCCTGCAGAGGTAAAACGGGGACTTAGGCAGGGGTGTCCCCTGTCACCCTTATTATTCATGATGTACCTACAAGGATTAGAGTCCAAATTAGAGGGAAGTGGACTGGGCTTCAACCTCTCTTTAGTTAAAAGAAAAACTCACTGATCAGGCACTACCAGCATTAATGTACGCAGATGATATAGTGCTAATGGCCGACAACAAGGAAGATTTGCAGAGATTGATGGACATCTGCGGTAATGAGGGAGATAGGTTAGATTTTAGATTCAGTAAAGAAAAATCAGCAGTCATGATTTTCAATGATAACGAAGGTAGTGAGCTTAGAATACAGGAGGTAACGCTAGAGATAACAGATAAATACAAATATCTGGGCGTATGGATAAGCAATGGGAACGAGTACCCAAGGGAACACGAAATTTACGTGACGATTAAAGGTAACAGGAATGCAGCAGTGATGAAAAATAGGGCACTGTGGATTTACAATAGGTATGATGTTGTGAGAGAAATATGGAAAGAGGTCTTGGTTCCTGGGCTAACGTTCGGCAATGCGGCCTTGTGCATGAGATCAGAAGTTCAAAAAAATTAGAAATTAAGCAACGTGGAGGTAGGCTTGCTTTAGGAGCTCACGAGAATACACTGAATCAGGGAGTACAAGGTCATATGGAATGGACATCATTTGAGGGCAGGGAAGCTAGCAGCAAAATAAAATTTGAGAAGCGATTGAGAGAAATGGGGGAGGAGCGTCGGGCTAGGACGGTTTTCAGCTACTTGTACATGAAGAATGTCGATACAAAATGGAGGAAGCGAACCAGAAAATTGAATGGTAAATACTTAGAAAACAGCTGGGGGACAAATCATAAATAATTATCGGTTAATAAGAAGGTGAAAGAAGCTGAGACCGATATGTGGAGAATTGGCAATATTAAGAAGTCCGCACTAGAGATCTATCGAACGTTTAAGGAGGAAATCGGCAAGGAAAGGATCTATGATAATACTCGGGGTAGTTCTCTACTGTTTGAGACCAGGACGGGAATTTTGCGAACCAAGACATATCGGGCCAAATACGAAGGGGTAGACACAGTATGCAGTGCGTGCGGAGAGGAAGAAGAAACTGCCGAACACTTGATAATGTTCTGTAAAGGGCTTCACCCTATAGTTCAGGACGATGGCGCAGAGTTTTTCAAAGCACTGGGGTTTAGGGACAGGGAGGGCAAAATAGACTTTAAGCGGTTAGACCTAACTAGAAGGAGGTTATCTGATTGGTGGCTAAAGTCAAGGCACGAGTGAAAATTAAACCTTTCACTGCAAAGTACGAATCCTCAACCTCACTATTTAAAGGAAAAAAAAGATAAATTTAATGCTTAGTTCACTAAGTATTACGGCTAGGTGGCGTTAGCCGCCGCCCGATCTAAAGGGTACAGCCCCATCCATCCATCCATCCATCCGCCCGTCCATCCGTCCGTCCATCCGTCCATCCGTCCATCCATCCGTCCATCCGTCCATCCATCCATCCGTCCATCCGTCCATCCATCCATCCATCCGTCCATCCATCCATCCATCCATCCATCCATCCACCCACCCACCCACCATCCATCCATCCATCCATCCATCCATCCATCCATCCACCCACCCACCCACCATCCATCCATCCATCCATCCATCCATCCATCCATCCATCCATCCATCCATCCATCCGTCCGTCCGTCCGTCCGTCCGTCCATCCGTCCATACATCCATCCGTCCATCCATCCATCCATCCATCCATCCGTCCGTCCGTCCGTCCGTCCGTCCGTCCATCCATCCATCCATCCATCCATCCATCCATCCATCCATCCATCCATCCATCCATCCATCCATCCATCCATCCATCCAACCATCCGGTAGCCGCCTTTTGCTGGGCCACAGCGCGCGACCCATTTCCCTTGGGCGCAGTCGCAGCCTGGGATAGCTTCCGTTCCCAGAGTTTCACCATGTCAGCTAAATACTCGTTCTCCGACGGCATGGCTTGGTCAGCGGAGGTGGTCTCCATCGTCACAACTTGAAGTGTGGTCGGGTCATAGCCCGTAACCGTGGTAGTTGCCGCCATCGCACCGAGAAAACTCGGGCGTTGCGGAGCTAGGCCCGAGGTGGTATCCACTCGGAGCAGAGAACTTGGCGGTGACAATGAGGCCAAAATGTTTGGCCACTGTTTGAAGAACCGCAATAATCCTTGATCACTGACGGAGCCGATGCAGGAGCATCCATCACCGTCGAGCGCTCCGCGCGTCTCTGCGCTCATAGTTGACACCGTTTGAAGGTGGGGGTGCTTGCGACATTCGGTTGAATCCACCGATTTTTGTGGAGTAGGAAAAAGTTGCTCCATGAAGTAGATATCGCGAAGGAGCTGCTCCAGATCCGCCAATGGAACATAAAAGGGGTACTCCTAATCTACCAATAGAATAGATTCGCTCCACATGGAGCAGAAGAAAGTATTACTGGAAGTGCTCCAAGTCTGCAAATGAATGGCACCATAAGAAATGCATTTGCATTAAAAAAAGTTGTGCAATTGTGTTCGATATGAAAACTAAAGTGACCGGAATTTTCTTCAACACATGCTGCTGCTATGCAATCTTGAAACCGACCAAAAAGGCGTTAGCATACTGAATTTATAGTCAACGCAAATTTCTATATACATGATTTCCTTATTCTTCCAGTGCCTGGAACATTACATAGTATTAGATAATAGTCATATGCTTCTGCCAAAACTATTATCTAGTACTCTGAAGCCTTCAATCAAGTGATAGTTAATAGAGGCAGTGTGTAACAAAATCAGCAAATGTGGCTTTCTCAGGTAAGAGGGCCGCGTAATGTTTAGTCTTAGAGCTCATGCGTAATTCATTTATCTTCCCTAAACAAACGCTCTGTGGTCATCTGGTATACACCCAGTACGACATAACCCTGTACCTTTCAGATGAAGACAGTCTTTCTCATAGCCTGCGTTTATTCTCCCAGTATGAGGACATTTCAGGTGCCGCGCTAAACCTCTCTAAATCCCGGTATTTGTTCATCGGCTATCCCAACTCCACACTTAGGTCCACATCTCTTCTTCAGCCGGCTGCGTCTCTTCGCATTACAGGAATTCTATACAACCACTACGGCATTTGTAACTCTGTTTGGTCAAACGCCCTCGATGAAGTAAAACAAGAAATTGAGAACGCCCGGGAATTCGACTTCCCGCTTCTTGAGTGGAGGTATCTTGCGCAGACTGTGTTCTGCGGTCGCATTTGGTACCTTTCTCACGTGGAACAGCCGCCTTTACGCATCGTGAGGTCATTGCAGTCTGCCTTGTGTTCCTTCTTTTGGTCTGGCGGCACTGAGCTGGTTTCTCGTGCGGCGTTAGGACAGCAGCGTTCCCAGGGAGGTTTTGCTTTCCCTTCAGTATCAATACGCTGCCGGCTATTGGCCCTGCGCTTCCTGTTGCGCCTCGTACAAGGAGAGGAATCCCCCGCGCGAACTCTGGCATATTATTTTCTAGGCACTCACCTTCGGTATTTATTGCCTAATGTGCGCCTTAATCAGGGCCCACAATCATTAGTACTTCCTTCGTTTTATGCAACAGCTGTCGCGTTTTTTTCGTCATATCCAGTCGACTTGCCCTGATTTAGATGTGTTAGACAATTCTATCGTTGACACAACAGCCGCGTTGTTGCTCCCGTTAGTTCCTCCAGCACGCCGCACTCGCTCTAGTCGTGTGTCTTGGAGCACGCTGACGGCATCATTTCTACCTGGCCACCTCCGGGACTTCATGTGGCGGCTTGGGTGGGGCGTTCTTCCTACCCTTGAGCGACTAGAAAGGTGGAGAATAGTCCAGTCATCAACATGTCCTAACTGCTCCCTACGGGAAACAAATCAGCATGTGTTAAGGCAATGTGTCGTTGCTCGTGTTTTCTGGAGGGCTGTGCATGCGGGATTTCGTGGCCTCGGAGTAAACCGCTTTGTTTCTTCTGGACGTTGTTCTCGAGGCCGCTTTGCCTGCCTTCTCATTGTTGCTGGTGCCTACTGTCTTTGGCGTAACCGTTGTGAAGCTGTTGCAGCAGGTCGTCGCCGCCGTGCTCTCTTCCCGATTTTGGAGCGACTGTACAAAGAAATAATATCTGTGTTGTCGGAGGAACTCTTCTTTCTGGGTGAGGAGGAATTCCTTCGACACTGGTCCTGCCGTTTTGTGTTCATCTGTGAGAGACGTGTAAAGCTTGTTTTCAGGCCTGCCTGGGATTGGTAGGTTAATCTTTGTTTAGTACTCATACAAATACCTTGTAAATACTATGTAAATATCTGACATATCGATCTCTACATTTCATTTGTGTGTTCTTCGTTTACCATGTATTGTGCATATGTAGACATTGTTTTTGTAACAATTCCTGTTTAGTTAGGTAAGTTGTGTATGTTGTATTCCGTTTACATATGTACACATATCTTTTTGTAACAACTTTTGGTGTGTCTGTGGATGTTGTGTTCTGTCGCAATGTTCTGTTGGATTGTAATTGATGTTCACTGTCTGTGAGAATAAATTTCTCTAAACACACCCAGTACTCTAAATCGTTAAACCTTTTTTTTCTACACACACACAGCGAAGCATGTCTCCCATAGTACAGCACCAAGTACTGTAAATCGTTAACCACTTGTTCTAAACACGCACAACGAAGCGGCTTTCCTTCGAAGATGGCCCACAGGTTTCTCCAGAGTAAGGGAAGGACAGCTGAAGTTTCAAATTGTTCCGCACTGGACATGCACCCACTCCGTTACGCATGCATAAGTGGTAGTCAGTGAAATGTGATTAACTCGCTCTTTTTCAATTGTCCTTATCACATTTGTATACGCAGTGATAAATTAGATTGTGGTACTCAGTTGTAAGATAACTACACTGTCTTCTTTTCGTCGTTCCATTGTGTATTTACAAGTTATTGTACTATAAAACTTTCTTTCTCGTCTGCATTTACATTGAAAGGTGACCACAGGATGGCTGATATGTTTGACAAGTTTTTGGCAGGGCCGCTGAAAGAGCTCTCTCATCCAATTAGGGCTGCAGGGCATATAGTTTCACACAATAATATCTCGAGAGGAATCTGGCGCTACGATTGTGTACTTCCATGGGAATATGGGGAGACTTCAGATTAGATAGGGTTAGCTAGCGAACCGCCTACGGACTTTTTTCTACAGTTTCAGTTTGTGCGCCACCATGCCAAGTCTCAGGTTGTGCCTTGTTATTAGCTGAATGTGATAGATCAAACGCTGAAATGCTCATCCAACACATGGGGCACTGCATTCGATCGGCAGATATACAAAACGACAGAGGCCGCATTATAGCAATGTTGTTTTCTAATAACATGTTTTTTTTCACGAGCGCATATTGCCTAAACTCGCTTTACATCGGCTGCAAAGCGATTATGAAGCTAAGTAGACTCACCGTCATGCTTTGCTGACTCGACTTCACAACAAAACTAGAGGTACATTGGGGGCAGACCACAGGTACCACTGGAACAGACGCACCTAGCGTCGCAGCAGACTCAACGATAAGTGTTTATCGCTTAATACTATACTGTTATTTCCATAAATAGACAATACATACTGCTGAGAGAAAAAACAAGCATGTTTGTTTTCAAGTGTTGTAAAAAATTATTCGTTAAAACTCTATGTCAAATCTGGAACGCATAATGGCAGAGGGATGCATACCTCAATGGTTGAATTTGCCCAGGTTTCACTTTTGCCGCCTGGTCACGAAAACATTTTGCAATCAGATTTGCGTATAAATATTTGAAGCAAGTTTCAATTAAATGGAAGGTCATATCACTTTGTTTTACACTTGGGAAAGAAGGGTCGCGAATCTCAAGAACGTAATCCATCTGAAGCGGATCCGAAACCCCTATTTCCCATACTTTTTATGGTATACAAGCGCCGCTGAAGGAGTCCGCGTAGACACTAGCGCCAGAATCTTCTTTATATATTATTGCATAAAACTCTATGGCTGTATGGTTACAGGAAATATTCTCTGAATTATTTTAGCAATCCAACACTAACTGAAATTATTGGTTAGATTGACTTTTTTCAAAACGTGCAGTGTGCTCCCTTCATTAGTGAATATAAAAGCGACAGCCCTCATGGGAGCATCTCTGCGGAGGCTTGTGTTGCGGTGGGGATGCGTCGCTTTCTGGAATCATGGCGTCGCCTGATTTACTCGAGTAAACGCTACACTGAGATTAGCTTGAAGCCGTTCTTAGAGCTCCTGCGTTGACGCCCGTTTCAACCAGGTCAACGCAGTGCGCACCGCTGCTGCTTCGCATCCCATCAGGGTTCCCTTGTTTTCAGAAAGGCGAAGTTCTAACTATTACCAAAGTGGTGAGGCTTTCAAAGAAGAAGCGGCGCAACCGACTATCTCAACGACGACAGTTCAGAGGATGCTGAAAAAATTATGGACCCTCTTCCCGAATGGAACCCTAGCTGACGGGATGCGAAGAAGCAGCGGTGCGCACGGTAAGAGCGGTTTCAAGCGAAGCTTTGTGTAGCCTTCCCTAGAGTAAACATTTTCTTAAACGCAAAGACACGATAGGCCGGTTGGGTTTTGTGTAAGCTTCATCGCAGATAAACGAGCCGAAAGAGTGTTTTCGCTCGGCGAGCAGTCCAGCGTTGAGGATGGTTTGGAGGCTGGAGCGAGCGGTGAGGGTGTTGCGAGTCGGCGGTGGAGCCAGTAGCTGCGGGCACCACGGTAAGCAGGCTGCGGTTGAGAAACTGCGTGACGTCAGCGCCCAGCTTCTAGAGAAGCATGTGAGGGTAACGTCAACGCGCAGAGGCGGCGTGACCTATTTCGTACCACTTCAACACCTGCAGTGAAGGGAACGCGTTGCGGGGCGTTCGTACGGACGAACGTACGTGTGGCATTGCACACGGGAGTCAAGGATCTGCTATGCATCTAAATATCACCGCCCAAGCGCTCCGTAAATACAGTTAACCAGCGAAATGTGAAACGTGCGGCCCGGTGTTTAGCTGTGGGTTGAACCCGACGTGGCACTGAAGCGTTTCACAATTACTGGTTACATGTTTGTGCTTTTTAATGAGACAGACTTTTCGTTCGGGTTTACCACAGCATTTGTAAATGTGAATGCATTTGTTAGTCGGGATATGTCACGCATCCCGTGTTATCCGCGGTGCTGTCTTCGCGCCAGCAGGTGTTATCTTCCCGTTCTCACAACCTCAGAGCTGGGCATAAAGCAGATATGTGTTAACAGAAAGGGTGTGGTCTCGCGTGCATGGTGACTCGCTTACCAGCCTTTTAAATTACGGCGACCGGCACATTTCTCTACACAGTGTACGTAGATGATTGAACATTTGCGCGTTTTAATTTTGATATTATGCCAAAAAGGCGAACTTTTTGTCGCTACGGTACAAAAGTGGTGCTGGGAGTGGGCGACGGGTCGAGTGCGGTCTTCCAGTTGAACAGGTAGTTCTCCCACTGCAGGTGACGGAAGAGTTCCTTCAGGTTGTCCTTGTTGACGTAGTAATCGAGCGTCTGCACCTCCACCTTGTCGAGCACGGCGAAGATAACGATGGCGACGCGCTTGAACAGAGTGTCCGGCCACCACTTGATGTCCCGTTGGTTGATGGCCTTCATGTTGTAGTGCACCACCGTGTCAAAGTAGTCGTCAAGCTCGATCTGCGAATGGAGTTCTCCATTATGCCTTACTTTTACATGTTATCAGTGTGAGATAACAACTACTATTGCCAAGAAAAGCATAGGCGATGGTATTAAAGGTATTTACGTTATGTCAAGAAAGTAAAGAGGGTGAAAAGATAACTTGCCGCCAGCAGGGACGGAACTTTCAACCTCAGAATGACATGTTCAATGCTCTACCAACTGAGCATTCAACCGTACAAAGTTGAATTGCTTGATCAACGAACGCGTAATTTGGTGGTTGCTAGTTTCGTTCATGGTTGCAGCCTCGACTAGATGTAGCTCCGCTGTTAAACCTCAGCAGTCAACAAGGTTTAACTGTCCGCATACCGAATCGGCGTCCAGCAAAGCAAGTTGCACTCGCAGTACAGAGATAGCGTCAAGCATATTTGAACGTCGCCGGAAATTTGATTAGCGTATATGACGTGTCGCCTTTATGTACGAGTGGCAGTCAGTTCAATATGGTAGCTGGTGTTCACGTGCACTCGCTCGGAAGCTTATCAACTGTCAAAGTCGCGTAGTGAAGACAACCTGATTAGCGCAATATAAGGTATTTGCGAATGTTCAGATACGCGAAGGCGCGGTTGGAGCAGAGTGCGATAACGTGTCAAAGAATCAGCCCCACAAACACAGTGCCAAAAGCAAAAACCTAAATTATTACACGCGTCAAGAACAAATACGTGAACTCGCGGTAGAAAAAGATATCAACAGCCTTTAACGTCTGTCAAGCGAAGGCTGGTTGAGAGAGTAGCGTAATTGAAATATTGTTTGCTACCGTACCTCGCATTTCAGACTCAATGCCATCATTCCTCAACTTTCTTCATAAGCTGATTTACAAGCTCATATAGTATAGGAAGACTCACCTTTTTTCATTCTATTTATTTTGCCTATGCACGCAGATTCCGAATAATTGGTTAATTTTTACGAGAATTGTTCTGTACCGACAACTGTTCAATCGTTTCTCTTACTTTCATGAAGAAATTATCACTTGTTATGCTCTGGTAACACTCTTCCGCGCTATAAAAAGCGTTGCCCCGCCGTGGTGGTCTAGTGGCTAAGGTACTCGGCTACTGACCCGCAGGTCGTGGGTTCAAATCCCGGCTGCGGCGGCTGCATTTTCAATGGCGGCAGAAATGTTGTAGGCCCGTGTGCTCAGATTTAGGTGCACGTTAAAGAACCCCAGGTGGTCGAAATTTCCGGAGCCCTCCACTACGGCGTCTCTCATAATCATATGATGGTTTTGGAACGTTAAACCCCACATATCAATCAATTATAAAAAGCGCTACTGACGAAAAGAATAAAAAAAGCAATGAGGCACATGTACTCTGTGTCAGCGAGAAGTACTGTTTTGAAACACCACCTCCTTGAGTACCTCGTAAACTTAAGCGACCACAAAACGAGACAATCGGAAACAGTAAAGAACGAAAATTCCGCTCAGAATAAGCTTTCTTGATAACAATGCAAATGTTCTTGAACTTGTAAACTAGATGTTTTAATTGTATGCGTACCTTTATCCTACGCAATATATAAACGTTACCTTTCGTGGATTACATGCAGAAGCATAGAGAAAAGTGCATGCTTCGGCGTCGTAGCTTTGGCTGTGCTGCCGCAGACAGTTTTCGCGAGGTATAGCCATCCTTGGGCGGATGAGACTCACCTTGATCATGGAGTAGTAAAGGACAGCGTGCTCGAACTCTGCAGCGTAGTGCGGGTTGAAGTCGTGCACGTGGGTCCTAAGCACGAGCAGCATTATGTGTCCCTGGTTGAGGAACTCGTTGAGGCGCCAGCGGAACACTTCGACGCGGCTCGGGTGTAGCTCGGCGTTTTCGTCCACTTCGGGCAGCGGTGGCTCGGGCGTCTCGCGCAACGTCGGCGGCCACGTCAGCATGCCCTGGCTCTGGCGTCGGTGCATGGCTCGCCTCATTCGGATCTCCTGCTGCGGTCTCCACCTGCTCACACCCGAGATGCAGCTTGCCGACGTGGAACGCTCGTGATGTGTGCCAGAGGCTGATGATGATAGTGATGATCCCGTGTTAAGGCCTGTACCCGCTTCTTTTAAATGCATGGGTGTCTTGACGAAGCACATGACAAGCATGTTCTCTTTGTCGAGGCTATTGCAAAAGTTTGTGTGCCGATGTCTACGATGCATTCTTCTGCGGAACTCTACCAAAATTTGAGCTAAAACACACTGAACTGTGTAAACAAAGCCAGGGGGTAAAAAAATCACCTGCTCTATATATGCATCTGCCTAATGCAACTAATAACCTACCGGGAAACTTCTAATAACCTACCGGGAAACTTCTAACTCATACAGTGCAAAGCCCTAGTTGTAGACCTGTCGCCGCTCAGGTTTCATCAGGACAGGAGTAATAGTACCGGAATTATTTCGTGACCAAAATTAAGCCTAATCACTAAAAAAATTAATTTTGTAACATCACCTCACTAACAAATTTAAATTTTGTCCGCTTAATATATTAATAAACAGAACCCCATAGGCTAATCGGAGGCCCGACTTCGTACTCTCTACGCCCTTATTTAAGGGGGTATTCAGCAGAAATCTCATTTCATTAAAACATTTTTATAAAAATAACCGCAAACTTGACTGATACACCGCTGAAACCTACATTTAGAACATAACAATCCGGGTGCGGCGATGGCGTAGTGGTTAGAGCATCCGCCTCGCATACAAGAGGTCCGTGGTTCAAATCCCGGTGCCGCGTAGTTCCCAAACAGATTTAAAAAAAAATCCGCGTGTTGATGGAACTGCATTAAGGGGCCTGGGGTGCGACCTCACCGGTAACCACCGCCGGGAACGCACTCCCTCACCAGAGAAAGATTGGCCACCCTGGTGCAGTATCTGGCCACTACCTCCCACATGAATACGTCAAATAACTCACGGCCCTCAGTCCCCAGCAGCTGCGAAGCAACTGACCATGGCGGCGGTCAGATCTGCAACGCAGCAGAGGGTGCTAAGAATCTCTGGATCCGGACAGGCTGCCATTGGAACCTGAACTTAGCAACATTTAACGCTAGAACCTTATCTAGTGAGGCAAGTCTAGCTGTACTATTCGAGGAGCTAGAGGGTGCTAAATGGGATATAATCTGGCTCAGTGAGGTTAGGAGGGCAGATGAGGCCTATACTGTGCTACAGAATGGGCACGTTCTTTGCTATCGAGGCTTGGCAGACAGAAAAGAACTGGGAGTTGGGTTCCTAATTCACAGAAACATAGCTGGCAACATAGAGGAATACTATAATAGCAATAATGAAAGGGTGGTAGGTATTGTAATTAAACTGAATAAAAGATACAAGATGAAGGTAGTACAGGCTTACGTGCCTACATCCAGCCATGATGACGCTTCAGTTGAAAGCTTCTATGAAGACGTGGAATCGGCAATGAGTAAAGTAAAAACACAGTATACTATAGTGATGGGCGACTTTAATGCAAAGGTAGGGAAGAAGCAGGCTGGAGACCAGGCAGTAGGAGATTATGGCATCGGCACTAGAAATGCCAGAGGAGAGCTACTAGTAAAATTCGCAGAACGCAATAATTTGCGAATTTGGAATACTTTTTACCGAAAACGAGAAAACCGCAAGTAGACATGGAGGAGCCCTAATGGTAAAATAAGAACGAAATAGACTTCATAATGACTGCACACCCAGGAATCGTGCGGGATGTGGAAGTGGTTGGCAAGGTACGATGCAGTGACCATAGAATGGTACGGTCTCGAATTCGCCTACAATTGAAGAAGGAACGACAGAAACTGATACGCAAGAAGCCAATCAATGAGCTAGCACAGAGAGGGAAAGTACAGGAATTCTGAGTGTCGCTGCAGAATAGGTACTCGGCTCTTAGTGAGGAAACCAACCTTAGCGTAGATACAATGAATGATAATCTGACGAGTATCATTACGGAGTGTGCAGGGGAAGTTGGAGGCAGGGTAGTTAGACAGGACACTGGCAAGCTTTCCCAGGAAACGAAGAACCTAATTAAGAAGCGTCAAATCGTGAAAGTGTCAAGTACAACAGACAAAATAGAACTGGCAGAGCTTTCGAAGTTGATTAATGGACGTAAAGTACGCGATGTGAGAAGGTATAACATGGAGAGAATTGAACACGCTCTGAAAAACGCAGGAAGTGTCAAAGCAGTGAAGAGGAAACTTTGGATAGACAAAAGTCAGATGTATGCACTAAGGGACAAGGAAGGCAAAATAACTACCAATATGGATAGGATAGTTAAAATAGCGGAGGAGTTTTACAGACATCTGTACAGTAGCCGAGACAACCACGACCTTAATACTATAAGAACTAGCAGTAACCCAGATAACAGCCCACCAGTAATGATAGAAGAAAAGTCAGAAAAGCTTTGCAGAGCATGCAAAGAGGCAAAGCTGCTGGTGAGGATCAGGTAACATCAGACCTGCTGAAAGATGAAGTACAGATTGTGTTAGAAAAAGTAGCCACCCTGTTTACGAGGTGTCTCCTGACGGGAAGGGTACCAGAGTCTTGGAAGAACGCTAACATCATCTTAATACATAAGAAAGGAGATGACAAGGACTTGAAGAATTACAGGCCGATCAGCTTGCTCTATGTAGTATACAAGCTATTTACAAAGGTAATTGCTAACATAGTAAAGAAAAGATTAGAATTCAATCAACCAAAGGAACAAGCAGGATTTCGAACAGGCTACTCAACAAATGACCACATTCATACTATCAATCAGGTAATAGAGAAATGCTCAGAGTATAACCAACCACTATACATATCCTTCATAGATTACGAGAAGGCGTTTGATTCAGTAGAAATATCAGCCGTCATGCAGACACTGCAGAATCAGGGCGTAGATGAAGTATATATAAACATTCTGGAAGAAATCTACAGGGGATCAACTGCTACCATAGTGCTTCATAAAGAAAGCAACAGAATACCAATCAAGAAGGGTGTAAGGCAGGGGGACACAATCTCCCCAATGCTATTTACCGCGTGCTTACAGGAGGTTTTCAGAAGCCTAGAATGGAAACAGTTAGGGATAAGAGTTAATGGAGAATACCTTAGTAACTTGCGCTTCGCCAATGACATTGCATTGCTGATTAACTCAGGGGACGAATCGCAACTCATGATTACGGAGTTAGACAAGGAGAGCAGAAAGGTGGGTCTTAAAATTAATCTGCAGACAACGAAAGTAATGTACAACAACCTCGGAAAGGAGCAGCGCTTCGAGATAGGTAATAGTGCACTTGAAGTTGTAAAAGACTATGTCTACTTAGGGCAGGTAATAACCGCAGAGCCTAACCACGAGATCGAAGTAACTAGAAGAATCAGCCCCTCAAACACAGTGCCAAAAGCAAAAACCTAAAGTATTACACGCGTCAAGAATAAATACGTGAACTCGCGGTAGAAAAAGAAATCAACAGTCTTTAACGTCTGTCAAGCGAAGGCTGGTTGAGAGAGTAGCGTAATTGAAATATTGTTTGCTACCGTACCTCGCATTTCAGACTCAATGCCATCATTCCTCAACTTTCTTCATAACCTGATTTACAAGCTCATATAGTATAGGAAGACTCACCTTTTTTTCATTCTATTTATTTTGCCTATGCACGCAGATTCCGAATAAATTGTTAATTTTTACGAGAATTGTTCTGTACCGACAACTGTTCAATCGGTTCTCTTACTTTCATGAAGAAATTATCACTTGTTATGCTCTGGTAACACTCTTCAACGCTATAAAAAGCGTTACTGACGAAAAGAATAAAAAAAAAGCAATGAGGCGTATGTACTTTGTGTCAGCGAGAAGTACTGTTTCGAAACACCACCTCCTTGACAACCTCGTAAACTTAAGCGACCACAAAACGAGACAATCGGAAACAATAAAGAACGAAACTTCCACTGGGAATAAGCTTTCTTGATAACAATGCAAATGTTCTTGAACATATAAACTAGATCTTTTATTTGTATGCGTACCTTTATCCTACGCAATATATAAACGTTAGCTTTCGTGGATTACATGCAAAAGCGTATAGAAAAGTGCATGCTTGGGCCTCGTAGCTTTGACTGTGCGGCCGTAGACAGTTTTCCCGAGGTATAGCCATCCTTGGGCGGATGAGACTCACCTTGATCATGGAGTAGTAAAGGACAGCATGCTCGAACTCTGCAGCGTAGTGCGGGTTGAAGTCGTGCACGTGGGTCCTAAGCACGAGCAGCATTATGTGTCCCTGGTTGAGGAACTCGTTGAGGCGCCAGCGGAACACTTCGACACGGCTCGGGTGTAGCTCGACGTTTTCGTCCACTTCGGGCAGCGGCGGCTCGGGCGTCTCGCGCAACGTCGGCGGCCACGTCAGCATGCCCTGGCTCTGGCGTCGGTGCATGGCTCGCCTCATTCGGATCTCCTGCTGCGGTATCCACCTGCTCACACCCGATATGCAGCTAGCCGACGTGGAACGCTCGTGATGTGTTCCAGAGGCTGATGATGATAGCGATGATCGCGTGTTAAGGCCTGTACCCACTGCTTTTAAATGCATGGGTGTCTTCACGAAGCACTAGACAAGCATGCTCTCTTTGTCGAGGCTATTGCAAAAGTTTGTGTGCCGATGTCTACCATGCATTCTTCTGCGGACCTATACCAAAATTTGAGCTAAAACACACTGAACTGTGTAAACAAAGCCAGGGGGTAAAAAAATCACCTGCTCTATATATGCATCTGCCTAATGCAACTAGACGGTGAAAGCCATCCTTTCATTCTCAGTTGATTGTATTGACGACCGTAAGCTTGCTGCACCCAGTCCGGGATCAGCCCACTATAGATGTCATGTGATGACGCTTTCACGTTATGTCACGCGATCTGACGTGATAGTTCAATCAGGACGAAAAGGCGATGTGATCACGTGATGTACAGCGCTCATATTGGCATCATTTCCGACGCTGACGGTCAGTTGTAGCGTTTTATGAGGTGCCTGACATACTGGCTACTTACAGGATCTCCCCCATTCTCCTCCTATTCGCAGGGTAGCAAACCGGCTGCCTATAGGCTGGTTAACCTCCCTGCCGTTCTATTCCTCCTATTTTTCTTCCTACTGGAGCGGAAACCTGATTGATTGGTTGATGTGTGGGGTTTAACGTCCCAAAACCACCATCCGAATATGAGAGACGCCGTAGTGGAGGGCTCCGGAAATTTCGACCACATGGGGTTCTTTAACGTGCACCCAAATCTGAGCACACGGGCCTACAACATTTCCGCCTCCATCGGAAATGCAGCCACCGCAGCCGGGATTCAAACCCGTGACCTGCGGGGCAGCAGCCGAGTACCCTTAGCCACTATAGACCACCGCGGCGGGGTAGGGAGCGGAAACCTCGAGGCTTATAAAGGGTGTTCAAATTGGGGGTTTAACTTACGATGGTGTTGGTGGTGATGAAACTTTCGTATTAAGTAATATCTGAAAGGACGTGTGAGGTTCTTCTTCTTATTAAACAAAAAGAGGGAGGGTAGATAATTTGTCAGTGACAAGCTTGTACAAGTCACGTGCCACGTGACTTGATCAGTAAAAACAGAATTTTCTGAATCAGCCTTGATAGCTACGAATGGCGCTCGTTAATATTCCCACTGTTGCACATAATAGTACTCAAAAAGCTAGGTGAGCCGTCACCCTGGCTCAATCGCATGAGCATGGTACGTGTAATTTACAAAAGAACCGCATGTTTAAAGCGAAGGTTGTCACCACTAGACGCAAGTTATTTTTAAATGCGAAGCGTTTCTTAACGAACTTCGGTGACTTTGAGCGTATCTATCTATCTATCTATCTATCTATCTATCTATCTATCTATCTATCTATCTATCTATCTATCTATCTATCTATCTATGTAGCCGCCTACAACTATGAACTCTCCTAGCCGTTTCGGTAATGGTAACAGTACCAAACTTGGTAAGGCATAACATGACTGTATGAAGAACACATTTGACTAGTCATGTTATGAAAATCTTGACAGGTAAATCATGAATGTCATGATTTACATTTCATGGTCCTGCAGCTCTTGCGGTAGTTTCGTTCACATGGCATGTTTTAAAAGTGGTATGGTATGACATGATTGCATGGTGAACACAAGCGACAAATCCGAACATGAAAATCATGACATGCGTGTCATGTAAGAACATGACTGCATTTCACGCTCATAATGCGCTCGCGGCCGTTTCGCTATAGCGTCGCATATACCAAATTTGGTATTACGGTACGTGAGTGGATGACGAAGGTATGTGACTGGTGATAACATGATAAACATAAGATGCGTGTCATGCAACAACATTTCTACATGCCACGCTCATGATGCGCTCGCGGCCGTTTCGCTAGCGTTACATATACCAAATTTGGTATTATGGTACGTGAATGGATGACGAAAGTATGTGACTGGTGCAAACATGATAATCATTAGATGCGTGTGATGTAGCAACATCACTACATGCCACGCGTATGATGCACTCGCGGCCGCTTCGCCAGCTTCGCATACCAAACTTGGTATTACGGGACGTGAATGGATGACGGGAGTATGATACTGCTGCTAACGTGATAAACATAAGATGCGTGTCATGTAACACCATGACTACATGCTACGCTCACAATGTGCTCGCAGCAGTTTCGCTAGCTTCACATATGGCAAATTTGGAATTACGTGACGCCAAAGGATGACGAAGTATGTGACTGGCGCAAACATGATAATCATGAGATGCGTGTCATGTAAGAATATGACTACATGACACAGTTATGGCGCCAATACATTTCGGCAGAGGCGGTGTGCGTGCTCGCCGGCGTTCATTTCGCCGTGTCAGGGTGGCGTTGCGACTCCAGGCGCCGGATTTGTCACATACTCGCAGGCGCGCGCCGCGCTGCGTTGCTTTGACGCATGCGCATTTCAGCGCGTCCAGCGTCCCTCCGTCACGGAGAGAGAGAGAGAGAGAGGAAGTGTTGTCTGGGTAACACATCGGCGCGAATTTTGCGCTGGTTGCCGTCGAGCCGTGCCGGTGGACGCCGGTCGCGCCGGTCGCGCCTGGCGTCAGACTATATAGTTCTGCCGTTTTAATGCGATACCGTTAGACAGCTCGCGTCGCAGAAAACCCGCCGCCGGCGTCGGCCCCGTTGCTACTGAGCTAAAAATCGCCTGTGCGCCTATGACCCAAAAATCAAGTTACAGAGATAGCCGCGGGAGGCTGCCACTTGTCCACGCGTGCGTGCGCAATCACACTGAAAAGCCGCGCTTTCGAAGAAACAAAAGTGATCAAGCTCAGGAGACGCTGCCGTTTATTTGCCCTGCCACCCTTCCCTGCTTAGCTTCTAGCGCTTTCGTCGGAACGAGAGAAAAGATAATGCAATTGCAGCGTGTGACAAACCTTTGTAACTTCACTCGAACTGGACGGATTCATTAAATTATTGTGGCATTGAATTGGTGAGGCAATAAGCTCTTCTAGAGAATTCATTTCATGGTTACTTGAAACAGTATTTGAGGGTCCCTTTAATGCATTTTCTTTGGCAGGTGTCACGACGAAAACGGTCCCATTCGGCCATAATCGCGCGCGCTGGTCCAATCTACTGTGTGCGTGTTTGTGTGCATGCATGTGTATGTAGCAAGACGAATTAACAAGTATGCGCTTAGCGGTTAAAGGGTGCACTAAAATCTGAATTTCGGTATCGCGTTCAACTTTTAAAGGCAAAGTTTAAGGGTCCACCAATTTTTGCTAACGTGGCGTCGTTGTGCCTTGCGGGCGCACGCGTCAACGCTACATTAGAGTATATTGGGCCCTTCATGATGCGCTCGCGGCCGTTTCGCTAGCTCCACATATACCGAATTTGGTGTTACGTGACATCAATGAATGACGAAATATAATACTGGTGCAAACATGATAATCCCGACACGCGTATCATGTAAGAACATGACAGCATACCACGCTAATAGTGTGCTCGTGGCCGTTTCGCGAGCTCCACATAAACTAAATTTGGTATAACGTGATGTGAATAGATGACGAAGGTGAACGAGACCTCCAAACGTGATAATCATGATGCGGAAATCATGTACGACATCATTTACTTCTTGTGTACTCCATCAATTAACGCTGTGCTGATTTTAAAGTGACATATCAACCTTTCTTATTCTTGCTTCGCATATCATCGATTCCCACTGTACGTGGGATTTGCCATTTTTTTCCTTAATTTATTTCGAAATCACTTTATCTTTTAATCACTGCAATCGCAATTTAATAAAAGCTAGAAATAATAATACCCTTTGTACATTTCTTCTTCAACTTTTAATCATTCATGCTTAGTATTCACGAGGTTGTCGTGAGTCGTGCCCTAGTAAGATGAGAAAAATGCAACATCATCTTGTATATCAAGATCTTGAATCCCAGCATGTGTCGCAAAATATTATTGCTGTAGCTGTTTAAAGGATAGTCTAGGAAACTATGGCGTCTGAGTTAAAATGTTTCAACCAGCTTTATAAAAACGTGTTCTCTAAATAGTAGTTTATTTAAATGCGGTGTAGAAAACCTGGCAGCTGGTCCACAGAGTGAACGCTCTTGATGGAGCTAAGTCCTGAAGTCCCTAACGTCAACGCTGAAGTCGCCGACTAGTGTACAGGATGGACGGACAAATGGGCAGACGCACGAACGGACGGATGCACGAACGGAAAGATGGACGGACAGCATACGGTCTATTTTAAACCATGTGCGCACTATCAACGCTCTATGTACGGTAAATGTAACACCTTTGTTTCGGCCCGATGGGGACCCGCGACAAAGGCGACAACAGACATCGGGAGGTGATTCAATAGCTACAGATAGGGTGGCCACTTTCCAAGCTTTTAAATCCAGCTAGTGTTCTGGAATAAGCGCATACGGTCACTCTTTTCCCTTTTTTTTAACAAAGAAGCGCCTTCTAACAGTATAGAGAAAAAAAGACGTTAGGAAAACATCGGCCCGAAATGCAATGCTGTGCGTAGTTGAGCAATTAAACTGACTAATGCAATGTTGAAACACATATTAACAAATGCAAGATGAAAAGGCAGCACCAGCGTTACTTCATTGAATAAAGTACTTGAAACGAGATGAAAACTGAATGGATGGTAAAAATACATATATAATGCATGGAGTTGTTAGTTCGAAACATGGTAGAACCCTTGCCAAAGTTGAGAGTAAGGGTTGGAACAGGAAGATAAACATGAAACAGAAAGTAATTATTCAGACGAAATTATAGTTTAAGGAACTCTGATACGGAATAGTCACGAAGCAACGAGTGCGATAGCAAAAAATTGGTACTTCACACAAATAACAACAAGCAGCTCGATACTTGCAGTAGATCGTTTAAATACCAAGCAGGATGCTCAAAAATATAGCACAGATACGCCCAGAACAAGCGTGAAATAAACACTGTCAAAGTGTTTACGTCTCTGTGTTTGAACAACGCACTGTCAGTGTAGACAATGCAGAACCCAACGATCTCAAATATTTCTTTTTCTGATGTGATGATGCCTCTGGAACAGATTCCCATGTCGGGGAAGCTCACTGTACTGCGAAGTTTGCAGGTTGTATAGTATGCAGGGCACTGGTGAAGGAAAAAAAATGACAGCCCGATCAACAAGCGAAGCCAGAATAGTGCCACGTTTTACCCTCATGGGTTACACTCGTTCAAAAGGGTTGCTTTTTCTTTCCTTTCATGAAACTACCACTGATTTTCATTGTAACACCGTGTCAGGAATCCTCCCGTAGAGTTGCAAAAGCAGGATACACGGAGGAGGGTGCAGGTAGTCGCTATGCATCTAGACTATGTCTAGACTGAACGTCGCCGGTTCTGCGATGACCACGGGATTGGTACAGGCACGTTTTGGTACCTTATGGTCACTCATTCGCACTTATACGGTGCTCAACGGATACCTTGAGCAATGTAACACTGAACATCAAAATATTTTGCTTGTTCAAGTACACACCATGCCTTCAGAGATGCTCTTAAGAGCTGCTATAAAACACTGCGGTGTTACATAGCAGTGAAAATTTGCACTTTTTCTTTCTTTAGTAGCCTACCTCGGCGAATACTTGATTTTCATCAGAAACACGCCCTTATGCTACATGTGCGACCGTTTGAGTTAGATAACGTCGAGAGTGCAGTAAATGAACATGATACTGAATTTTCCAATGTGCTACAACACAATCAAAATTCGGATGACAAAAAAGGACACGATGACAGCTCAGGCACTTCCACTGTGAAAGCCATGGGGAGTGAGTATAGTGCCCTAATCGAAGCTTTTGTTTCGGCAGAAGTACTTCTCACGTACCTTATTTCAATGACTTGACAAGGGCACTCAGTTGTCTCGAGCGTAATGGCTCTTCTAATAATCACCTCATAAATATCCGTGCACCATCTAATAGTAAAATTATCAGTCACAGTAGGATAGCAATACGATTCAACGACGAGAATTAGGCCTGTTTTTCCTCATGCAAGTCTCCAGAAAAGAGCAATGCTGGAATGACTCTCTATTTCTCAAATCGAGGTCTTTAGCACCGAAACAAAACAGATCGTACCGAAAAAAAGTAATATCGCTTTACAATTACCTACCAGGTAAATGCTGCAGTTGCCATGCTTTTCTTCGTAAATTGGACCAAAATGAATGCTGTAGCAGAAAAAAAATACTTTCCTTCAGTTCAGCAAGAAGATTCTGGCGATGATTTTTGCGCGTTGGCGGAATCCGCGCCCTCTCAAGGTATAGCCGGGCGCGCTAGGCAATATATACTCGGTCATTTTCGTAGAGTTTCCTAAATATACACGAGAGGGAACTCTGGCGCTAGTGTCTATGGGAGCTGCAACGCACGGCGCTTCGGTGAGCAGGGGGATGAAGGGTAGTGCATGGATTTGTCTAATCTTCGTACTTCTGGCTCCGTGCAAGTCCATGTGGCTTGGAGTAGTTTTCTCACAAACGAAAGTCAGGAAATGTCCAGCGGTTGCTCTTCACCACCTTATTCTCTTAAGAATACCATTTCAAGTCGGGCCACGGAGTTCAAAAGGGTTCGTCCTTTAGTTCGAAGCAAAACTGAAATACAGCAATAAACGAAGCCACACAGTGCCATTCGCCGCCCGCAGGTACGAAGTCTCGGCATATCCGGGTACTACCCATCATTTCCATGGTCGCTGATTCATCGCAGTGCCCGAGTCCCCTCTAGTTAATTTTATGAACCTCTATGTTCATTTTGCTCGGTAGCGCGGCAATTGGGACAGCCGGAGCAAAACACACCGCGTGCCTGACATCTCGGAGGCCATATGTGTAGTTACCACTCTGCGTATCCTGCCGTGTGGTGGCGCCTGACGCAAAGCGTGCCTTTAGGCGTGCCCGGTTTAGGGCCCCTGTTTAGTGCTCGGTGTTTTTTTTTTTTTTTGCTTTGTTCCACATCAGGAGTGGGTAATGAAGGATACCACTTTTTTTTGCCTGACTCAAGGACAGTTTACGAGTTAAAACGAAAACCTAGAAGCATTACGTGCCACGCTCAAGCTGCTTCGAGATCTCTGTACCGCCAGTGGTAACTAGCGTACACGAATAGCTCGCAGTTGCAGCTTTATAACATGCAAATTATTCTGGTGTCATCATCATCAGCCTGACTACAACCACTGCAGGACAAAGGCCCCTCCCATGTTCCGCCAGTTAACCCGGTCCTGTGCTTGCTGCTGCCAATTTATACCCGCAAACTTCTTAATCTCATCTGCCCACCTAACCTTCTGTCTCCCCTAACCCGCTTCCCTTCTCTGGGAATCCAGTTAGTTACCCTTAATGACCAGCGGTTATCCTGTCTACGCGCTACATGCCCGGCCCATGTCCATTTCCTTTTCTTTATTTCAACTATGATATCCTTAACCCCCGTTTGTCCCCTAATCCACTCTGCTCTCTTCTTGTCTCTTAAGGTTACACCTACCATTTTTCTTTCCATTGCTCGCTGCGTCGTCCTCAATTTAAGCTGAACCCTCTTTGTAAGTCTCCAGGTTTCTGCTCCGTAGCTAAGTACCGGCAAGATACAGCTGTTATATACCTTCCTCTTGAGGGATAGTGGCAATCTACCTGTCATAATTTGAGAGTGCTTGCCGAATGTGCTCCACCCCATTCTTATTCTTCTAGTTACTTCAATCTCGTGGTTAGGCTCTGCGGTTATTACCTGCCCTAAGTAGACATAGTCTTTTGCAACTTCAAGTGCACTATTACCTATCTCGAAGCGCTGCTCCTTTCCGAGGTTGCTGTACATTACTTTCGTTTTCTGCAGATTAATTTTAAGACCCACCTTTCTGCTCTCCTTGTCTAACTCCGTAATCATGAGTTGCAATTCGTCCCCTGAGTTACTCAGCAATGCAATGTCATCAGCGAAGCGCAAGTTACTAAGGTATTCTCCATTAACTCTTATCCCTAACTGTTCCCATTCTAGGCTTCTGAAAACCTCCTGTAAGCACGCGGTAAATAGCATTGGGGAGATTGTGTCCCCCTGCCTTACAACCTTCTTGATTGGTATTCTGCTGCTTTCTTTATGAAGCACTATGGTAGCAGTTGATCCCCTGTAGATTTCTTCCAGAATGTTTATATATACTTCATCTATGCCCTGATTCCGCAGTGTCTGCATGACGGCTGATATTTCTACTGAATCAAACGCCTTCTCGTAATCTATGAAGGCTATGTATAGTGGTTGGTTATACTCTGAGCATTTCCCTATTACCTGATTGATAGTATGAATGTGGTCAATTGTTGAGTAGCCTGTTCTAAATCCTGCTTGTTCCTTTGGTTGATTGAATTCTAATGTTTTCTTTACTCTGTTAGCAATTACTTTTGTAAATAGCTTGTATACTACAGAGAGCAAGCTGATCGGCCTGTAATTCTTCAAGTCCTTGTCATCTCCTTTCTTATGTATTAAGATGATGTTAGCGTTCTTCCAAGACTCTGGTACCCTTCCCGTCAGGAGACACCTCGTAAACAGGGTGGCTAGTTTTTCTAACACAATCTGTCCTCCATCTTTCAGCAGGTCTGATGTTACCTGATCCTCACCAGCAGCTTTGCCTCTTTGCATGCTCTCCAAAGCTTTTCTGACTTCTTCTATCATTACTGGTGGGGTGTCATCTGGGTTACTGCTAGTTCTTATAGTATTAAGGTTGTGGTTGTCTCGGCTACTGTACAGATCTCTGTAAAACTCCTCCGCTATTTTAACCATCCTATCCATATTGGTAGTTATTTTGCCTTCTTTGTCCCTTAGTGCATACATCCGACTTTTGCCTATCCCAAGTTTCCTCTTCACTGCTTTGACGCTTCCTCCGTTTTTCAGAGCGTGTTCAATTCTCTCCATGTTATACCTTCTTACATCGCATACCTTACGCCTATTAATCAACTTCGAAAGCTCTGCCAGTTCTATTTTGTCTGTTGTACTTGAGACTTTCATGATTTGACGCTTCTTAATTAGGTTATTCGTTTCCTGAGAAAGCTTGCCAGTGTCCTGTCTAACTACCCTGCCTCCAACTTCCACTGCACACTCCGTAATGATACTCGTCAGATTATCATTCATTGTATCTACGCTAAGGTTGGTTTCCTCACTAAGAGCCGAGTACCTGTTCTGCAGCGACACTCTGAATTCCTGTACTTTCCCTCTCAGTGCTAGCTCATTGATTGGCTTCTTGCGTATCAGTTTCTATCGTTCCTTCTTCAAGTCTAGGCGAATTCGAGACCATACCATTCTATGGTCACTGCGTCGTACCTTGCCAACCACTTCCACATCCTTCACGATTCCTGGGTGTGCAGTCATTATAAAGTCTATTTCGTTCTTATTTTCGCCATTAGGGCTCCTCCATGTCCACTTGCGGTTTTCTCGTTTTCGGTAGAAGGTATTGAAAATCCGCAAATTATGGCGTTCTGCGAATTCTACTAGTAGCTCTCCTCTGGCGTTTCTAGTGCCGATGCCATAATCTCCTACTGCCTGGTCTCCAGCCTGCTTCTTCCCTACCTTTGCAGTAAAGTCGCCCATCACTATAGTATACTGTGTTTTTACCTTACTCATTGCCGATTTTACGTCTTCATAGAAGCTTTCAACAGAAGCGTCATCATGGCTGGATGTAGGCGCGTAAGCCTGTACTACCTTCATCTTGTATCTTTAATTCAGTTTAATTACAATACCTACCACCTTTCTTAACTGCTATAGTATTTCTCTATGTCGCCAGCTATGTTTCTGTGAATTAGGAACCCGCTCCCAGTTCTCTTCTGTCAGCCAAGCCCTGATAGCAAAGGAGGTGCCCATTCTGTAGCACCATATATGCCTCATCTGTCCTCCTAACCTCACTGAGCCCTATTATATCCCATTTAACACCCTCTAGCTCCTCGAATAGTACAGCTAGACTTCCCTCACTAGATAAGGTTCTAGCGTTAAATGTTGCCAAGTTCAGGTTCCAATGGCGGCCTGTCCGGATCCAGAGATTCTTAGCACCCTCTGCTGCGTTGCAGATCTGACCGCCGCCGTGGTCAGTTGCTTCGCAGCTGCTGGGGACTGAGGGCCGTGAATTATTTGACGTATGCATGTGGGAGGTAGTGGCCAGATACTGCACCAGGGTGGCCAATCCTTCTCTGGTGAGGGAGTGCGCTCGCGGCGGTGGTTACCGGTGAGGCCGCACCCCAGGCCTCTTAATGCAGTTCCATCAACACGCGGATATTTTTTTTAATCCGGTTGGGAACTGCGCGGCACCGGGATTTGAACCACGGACCTCTTGCATGCGAGGCGGATGCTCTAACCACTACGCCATCGCCGCATCCTATTCTGGTGTGCCAAAGTACAAAGGGGAGCACAGATACATCGATAAATGAGATTATTACAAGAAACCGGACGTGATCAGGTCGCAACATGAGGCGGGCAAAAGCAAGTAAAGAACCCTGGTAAAGAACCCTGATAAAGAACCCTGGTAAAGAACCTGCGATGATTGTTAAAGAGCTTTTTAATATAAATCTCAGTGTAAAATAGGCAAAGTAGGCCCGAACTACGGGGAAAAGAATGTGCGGAGGCCTTATATTGTTACCTTCATAACACTGCACCAGTTTGCAGATATGCGGCATATTCAAGCAGTTCCGATTTTCTTTAACGGCTAATAAAACAAGTATCCGGAATGTGTCTTGAAAGTAGTTCATATAATTTCAATTTCTGGTGGTAGGGTTTATATTGATCAATCGGGTAATTGCGTAAACGATTGCCTTGCGGAACACCACGCATGCTTAAAAGCCTCAGCCCATTCACATCTTACTGTGCATTGCGAAAAATGTCGTTGTGACCCTGCGTTGCACGAAATGATATATTGTGTACGCATAAACATTAGTCAACACGTGGAATAGTGGAGGTGATTCATATTAGCAAAAGGGACCATGACTGTGTTATTGAACCATCAATCACGTTACACAATAAAAAGCGTGACTGTCTTGATAAGTGAAGATTGTTAGTTCCACTGTGCTATTACCTTTCTCCTCATTCTGTGGGCAGGTAGGCCTCTTGTGTGACTACGCATGTGCCATTGGTTCTGCAGTGCTCCTAAATGTTTCTATGTCTAATGACAATTCAGTAGTGAGCTAAGTGCGGTCCCACGTCAAATTCTAGTGCCTCTTTCATGGTTTTTCGAGCGCTTGAATAGCTTTTAATTTAAACATGAATGTTCACCCAACAGCCCAGCACGCCATCTTGTTGCGATACATTTCTCGAATTCAGTGCTCTTCAAAACCTAACGTCTATTCCTACCCGGCCACCTTGGCTTCTGCGATTACCGTGTGTGCGTGCAGAGCGATGACGGCTTCATGACAAACGCCAAGGATCTTTCCCGTCTGACCTTCAGAGGTTGTTTCGAAGGGGGGTGTCTACCATGGGGCATACTCAAAGGCATCATCAAAACTGTGGTTGGAGGTTCATTGCTTCAAGAACTGTCTGTTGTGAGTGGTCAGAATACAGGACTGGCACAGAACCAGCGACAAGACAACGGAGAGCCCTTGGCGTGTTGTACTGCCTCTAGTGTCGTAGGGAAAGCAAGGAATGATGTTGAACTTGTCCAAGACTACTGTGCTTCAGGCCTACTAGAAGCCCCTCCCCCTTGGTCCCAAGCATTGCATCAAGTCTGTGCCTAACCCCACTGAGCAGGTTGCAGCTGCGAGGTAGGTTTCGATGCTTGTTCTGGTCGGAAAAAAATCAAGGTGTGTTTCAGAGTGCATTCGTTGCTACTTGGGCTACGCGTGATTTTACTAGGAACAGACATATACTGGTTTGTCTTTGAATGTTTCGCTAGAAAGGAGGTGCTTTTTGTGACGTCAAATAAGAAAGTTTATTTTTGCAATATGGGATAAAGACATGTCCTTAAAAAGGGTACCGAAACTATAAGAAAATTTGTGCACGATCCTCAAAAAAGAGCAATATTGTCGTGAAAACTGTAAAATCCAGTTTTGTCTATATGAACCTGAATTTGGCATCTGGTGTAGAAAAGGCAAGAAAGCTGGAACTAGCCGTGTTCATCACTATAAAGCTCATGAGCCGGAGTTATCGTTCAGGGCTATGATTTCGGAAAGAGATACCTGGTGAAAGGTAATGTCCAAATATTTGCAGAAAAGCGTAGAAACCCTCGCTCCGAGTAATCATTTCCTCGTGAAGGACTCGGATTGGTTAGCAGACTTCCTTTGGGAAAGCAATTCTCAAGGAAGGTATCCTGAACCTAATATTCAGGTTTTATTTGATCTCGCAAGAAACGCTGATGCTGACTACAAAGGAGTGTAGAGCGAGCTAAAATGATGAAACTAGATTTCGCGAAAGAGCCCATGTTAACGTGTCAGCGTTCTTAGAATTGCTTTCTCTCTATTTACGGTCCATTTTTGTTACTTGGCAAGGTAGTTTCTTCCTCCAACAATCGGGTATAGGTGGCTTGCACTGACGTCCCTGAAACCGTCATGTTGATGCACCGCAAGGCTCGTGCAATGTTTCCGACGTCACGCGTTTATATTATCGTTCTATCTATTGCAAGTCGTTTCGTTGCAGACGGACAGAGACAAATACAATTCTGGCCGCATTGTTAATATATCGATGCAAGTCAGGCGTGCTCGTGAACCGACAAGTTACGAAGCAGTGACCATGACGTCCCGTGCAAGTTGTCTGCACAGATAGGGTCGTGCCCCCATCCGTAGCAAAATCTTTGAGCGAATTTGACAGTCGAGTAGAAAGAAGGCTCTCTGACATTGCTAGGTGTGCCTATTATTTTCCTATATTCACACAAGGTAGGGACTCGTCCCGTGATGTGGTCAACGTCATGAATGTTTACAGAAAAAATAGCATGTGCATTCACATCACTTCTAAGCTGTCCACAAACCAAGAAAATAAATTATGAACCATCCTTCCGAAGGGAACCATGATGGAATGCAAAGCAGCAGCGTAGCGAACCCCGTTGAGCCGGCTGAGACGGGCATCGACGTGGGTGCTGGAAGAACAGCTTGAAGCGAAACCCGGTGAAGCCTTTACTCGAGTAAATGCTTATTTGAAATGCAAAGACACGGGAGGCGGGTTGGGCTTCGTGTGTGTTTATTCGCAGGTAAACAAGCCGCAAGGGTGTTTCCACTCATTGTGCTGTGGAGCGTTGCGGGCGGTGTAGATGGTGAAGCGAGAGAGAATCGTGTTGCGAGTGGGCGGAGTAGCAACACCTGTAGGTGTGTTGGATAGAACTGGTAGTGAGCAGTAACGTCAACGCGCAGCTCCGACTTTACATACTTGGCATCGGAACAAGTGCGGCGGGGGAAACGTGGTGCGGCGCGTTGGCATGAAGACACGGGCGGACAGCAAAACACAGGCTATAAAAACAGCGGCTTCGCATCTAAAATTACTTTTTAAATTTACAGTTGATTTTATAATGAGCATGTTTGTTGGGGTGTGTCAAACCGTTGCTGCTGTGGGGGTGTGTCAAACCAAGATGTGTCAAACTATGCTGCATCATATATGTACGGCCATTAATAGTTAGTCAAGAGGGGCATCGTGAAAGCATCTTTCAAGGCAGTTCTGTACAAATCATGTGCGCATTTCGTATGCGATTGTTTCAGACGTCAAGTGGTGAAATTCCCATAACGCGGCTGCCGCCGGCATTTGATGAATTCAGCGTTCAATCGTTTAATCGAAACTGTCCAGAGGGAGGAAAGGAGGCGCTCAGCACAAGCGGCCACTTCAAAAAAAAAAAAAAGATGGCAAGATGGCTTACATTCCCTATACGTGCGCGGGCTGGCACACAAGTTGACACATATCAGGAGCAGGTTAACGTGGACGTGAAATGCACAGCGAAAAACCAGCTGGTACGTTAGTGCCCTATAGTTAATAAACCGAAAGAGTTAAGTGTTTGTAGTGTGAAATGTGGAAAAAATTTGGCACGTACCTTGAGAATCGATGTTATGTGAAGTATGCGCATGAGATGTGACAGTGCTGTAATATTTTTATTGAGCGAAACGTTATGAGCAGGCGCAAGAGATGTGCAAAAATGCACGCACAGACATACGTTAATTAGCCGTATATGTTTTATACAACCACTTGTTTACAGTTGCGTAACGATCCGCACAACAACGTGGATATTAGCAGCACCAAAAGCGGTAAGTTGATATTAGGAGCTGGTGCATGCGACGATGGTAGTCCTGGATATGAATCAACTTCAATGGATGGCACGTAACTACAATTGACATTAACCCGACGTGACGGCTGCATAACAAAGCACACGTGTAATGTTTATAAAACTGGATAGACAGCACTGCAACCACAATTGACGTTTCATGAACACTAGTGTCAATTTGGAAAGTAATTCCAATACCTGACGTGGCTCTGTGGTATGATACTTGACGGCCACGCAGAACGCTGGAGTTTGATTCTTGCTGTGACCCTAACACTTGTTTTTTTCTATTCGTCGGGTCAACGCTGCCGATGCCAACTTTTTCGTCATGCCCACTCATTAAAATTACCCATGTGAGTTCTGAAAGAAAGTGCCAAATTAAGGGCTCGTTTCCTTGTTGTGCACACTGTTAATGAGTACTAACAGGGAATAATTCGAGAAAAGTATAGGGTTTTATTAGAACTGATTTCAACTTCAAGAAAAAAACGTTGACGAAATGATGTCTTGTCGTGGGCAGGGACCAAATCTGCGACCTTAGAATAACGACTACGATGCTCTACCAACTGAGCCAGCACGGCGGCTAGTCCCCCACCCACTTTATGGGGTATATAGCTGTCTTAAGGTGGCGGTTCCCCTCCCTCCTTCTCGCAATAGCTCGATTGAAGACACCAGACGACGTCACTCATCCACACTTACAAAAATCTAGAAAGTTGCTCGCGCAGGTACGATGTTGTGCCTGGGAATCCACACGGAACGTCATTGCCTCTGCAAAGGCAATCTGTGTCAAGGCCATCGAGTGAGCCCACCTGACGCCATGAACTCAACGACGTCATCAAGTGGCGGCACCGGTTTGTCTTACGCAACGCACGGCGAGCTCCCCCAGCCCACGGGCCCGATAGCAGCCCGATGAAGCAATCGGTGCCATCCAGCCTGGCGAGTCTTACGCAATGCGTGGTGACATCACTCGTCCTTGGGTGCAACCCAGCGCATGGCTCCGGATTTGAGGATCATGACGCAACCCAGCGGTGGGTCCCCATTGGAGGATTCTGACGCGACCCGGAGGCAGTTCTTAGCGGATGTTGATGACGTAAAGAATCACCTGGGGCTATAGACGAGAGCACGCCTATCTCGCACCCAGGCGCCTTCGGCGATATACCCTCTGTCACACCGGTCCCGTTAATTAGGGAGGCGATCACCGGGCTAATTCCAAGGGCCGAAGTATTGGCCCCCCGAACCGCACCACGAAAGCGTGGACAATTTAGAAGTGGTCCTTTTTGGCGCGCCAGCGGACGCCGGTTGTGGCCCAAAGAACAAGTCAGAGCCGAGAGTTGATAAACAAAACAAATATTATATTCTCAAAAATGGCAGATCGAAAACAGTACACAAGAATGCACACTCCACAATAGTTACATCCAATACGTCACCAAACAAACAACGTACTACACAGTACAATCAGCCACACTCAAAACAACGGACACAGACAACGATACGCACTACAATGCAGTCGCATGCATTGAAAAACCAAGACACTTAAAGACTAAAGAGATAGAAAATCTATTCAGTCCAAAGTCCTTGGAACAAAAGTCTGGAGGATACTCTTCCGAGAATCACTCACTCAAAGTCCAGCGTTGTTGTCGTTCCGCGCCCTCGAAGTTTCTCTTCCAGGAAACCTCCCGTCTCCAATTGGCCACTCTTCAAACTTCAGCTTCTTCGTCGGAAACACGTCGGCCTCAGACTCGCAGCGGTTGCCACGGGTCTTCGCTCGATAGCGGTAAACACACGCTCTTGCCTGTAGCCCGAGCCTTCACCCCTCAGGTGGAAATCCTCTTCATCTCCGGCTTCGTCCCTTCAGACCAAAACCTTCGCCGACTACACGGCGCAATCCCTACGCGCTCTGGCGCTCACTTCCGTCTCCTCCTGATTTCTCGTCTCGGCTGCTCGATTAAATACGTTCCGCGCCACCTTCCAGAAAGTTCTCCTCATTTCGTCGGCGCGATGCGCAGCGAAGGCTGGGGAGAGGCGCGAGACGGTTCGACTGCCCTCCGCGTCGGATGACTCATCTCGGCGTGGCCACGCCTCCTTCGTTCTAGAAATATCGCGGGCTATCTCGGCCGCCGTTGTGGGGTGAGGAGGTTCGTCGATGAAGCCACGCTTCTGCGGGGAGAGCGCGCGCCCGGTGAGCCTTGGCCGTTTGTTTTCTTTTTCTTTCCCTTTTTTTTTCTTTTGACTTCGCGGCGTTTCTCCCGCCCGTTATCGCAGGAATTCGGCGGCGCGCCCGTTTTTAGCGCTCGTTTTGTGACACTGCCCCCCACTTTAAGAATATTATCTCATAATATTCAAAACCACACAAACGAGCGCGATCAGACACCTCACACTCTCACAGACTGTAACATAGTCCGTCGCTCATGACACGTCACATTCACAATAGATCACTTAATACAATTGTACATTGTAATTCAATTACACAACACGTGAAAACACAACCACAAGCACATGAGTCCAACACTCCACCACACATTCCCAATATACAAATGTACAAAGTTCTCTCACTACAACAATGGTACTATACTATACATCACATCACAGCACAACACTTCGACACTTGTGACACAGGATACCACAACATTAACACAACATATGGCACTCAACACTGCCAAACACATTCTGCTTTGACCTCAGCACTTATCCTGCGTACTTCGAGCAGCGCTTGCGCCCCTTTTTGCGGTGCTCGCTCGATCTCTTCTTGTGCTTCCACGTTCTTTTTCGGCGAGCCCTTTCCAACGACGATATCTGAGGCGTCGTCTCAGCCATCGTTGTCTCTTCCGACACCGTTAATGCGTCATTACATTCGACGGGTCCTGTCTGTTTATTTACCCGCTTGATGATGCCTCTACATCTTGCCCGGCTGGCCAACTCCGTCTCCTTTACACTGTCGGTCGGTTGAGGTCGTGCCGACGTAAGTCCGGTTGCTCGGCCCGTGAACTTATTCGACACGATCGTCTTCTCCTTCACTGTCTCTTGCGCCGCAGCTTCACCTTGGGCTCTAGTGAGATCCGTCACGGGATGCTCCTCCACTGTATCTCGCGGCCGCTGTGTTGGCGAGGGCTCTATCTTCGGGTCTTCTCCCAAACATTCTGGATCACTTGGCCCTCGCGCCCCGTCGATGTTTCCGATGACAAGGTCATACAGGGGGGTCGTCATGCATAAAGCAGTAACCTTCCCGCTGAAGTACGGGGTTTCAACCTCAATTTCTGCTTCGGGAAGCATCCGAACCGTACGGTCAATTAGGCAAACCGGCTTCGTTCTGCCTGTCAACTCACTTTCCCGTACCAAATTTCTCCGCACGATAACAGTGGAACTGCCGGTATCTCTTAACACCGTAATCTTTTTGTCCGCAACTTTTCCAGGCAGCGTTGGCATTCCTTTCGTAACACCCGTTGGCTGTTTTGACATTACAGCACCAACAATAGGAATTTTCTCCCCATTTTTCAATTCTACGAATCCGTCGGTGACGGCATTATTATCGGATTTCGGTGCTGCTTGCACACAGAATACCTGGTGAGTTTGACTCACTCCGTTCCGACATGCATCTGCTTTGTGCCCAGTCTGACCACACTTAAAACATTTCACTACCGTAGGGCTCGTAAAGATTATTCGACAGTTTTTCGCGCGATGACCCACTCGGTTGCACAGAAAACATCGCGGAATGCTCTCTGGTGCACGCTTCTTTTCTTCGGGAGCCAATTTCTTCGAATCATCGGGACAATCCTTCTTGACCTTGGCCAAATTAGTGCCACCTTGCGCTTCCAAGAATTGATCAGCCAATTCAAGCATGTCTTCAAGTGAGTCAGCCTTCCTCTCTTTCAAGTACAGTGACAGACTTGGGTGGCAACTAGTAAGAAATTGTTCTCTAATTAGGAGCTCTCTAAGCTCATCGTACTCCTGTGCTGTCTCTGAAAGTTCAATCCATCTGTCGAAATAATGGCAAAGTCGGGCGGCATACTGCGTAGCCGTCTCCCCATCAGCTGGCTTTCCTGTCCTAAATCTGTCCCGGAATCCTTCCACAGTGAATCTAAATCGCTTCAACAAAGCAGCTTTCACCTTTGCGTAGTTGGCTGCATCGGTCGGCGTCAGCCTGCCGTACACACTGAGCGCTTCACCACTCAAGCAAGTACTCAAAGCAGTTGCCCATTGATGTTCCGGCCAATTCTGGCTCTTCGCAATCGTCTCAAATCGGTGAAGGTACGCGTCAAGGTCGTCCTTCCTTTCATCAAACGCTACGAGCAGCTTGCTTGGGTTCAAGCGGAAGCCGTGATCTTCCCGTTCGCTGCTTTCAACTCTAGGTTGGACGGGAGTTTCACCTCGCTGTTGCAAACGGAGTCGCTCGAGTTCCATCTCGTGCTGCCGCTGCCGTTCCCTTTCAGCCATCTCCGCTTCTCTTTCTTCTTTCAGCTGTCGCTCCCTCGCTTCTCTTTCTTCTCTCGCCCTTTCAGCTGCCAACTTTTCTCTCTCCAATTCCAACTTCAATTGTTGCTCTCTTTCTTCCTTCTCTCTCGCAGCTGCCAACCTCTCTCTCTCCAACTCAGCTGCTTTTTCTTCCTTGGCCCTCTCAGCTGCCAACCTCTCTCTCTCCACCGCCTCTTTCTCCTTCTGGCTTACCCACTTCCGTAGTTCGGCGCCAGAAAGACCCATCTTCTCACCAAGAGCGACTAACTTTTCGAGATCCATTGTGTCTCGCAACCCGCAAATAAAACCTTGCCGCGTGCAAAAAGTATCTGCCTAAATCAGTCTATCGGAACACTCCCCTGCACTCGTTAACGAGAACACTGAGCAACACACAAAATCGTTCCGATAGCACTATCAACAACTCGAGGCTCTTTCTCACTACTTTGGACACACTGTGCACCAAAAGGTCCTGTTTCGCGGACGCCAGATTAATTGTCACACCGGTCCCGTTAATTAGGGAGGCGATCGCCGGGCTAATTCCAAGGGCCGAAGTATTGGCCCCCCGAACCGCACCACGAAAGCGTGGACAATTTAGAAGTGGTCCTTTTTGGCGCGCCAGCGGACGCCGGTTGTGGCCCAAAGAACAAGTCAGAGCCGAGAGTTGATAAACAAAACAAATATTATATTCTCAAAAATGGCAGATCGAAAACAGTACACAAGAATGCACACTCCACAATAGTTACATCCAATACGTCACCAAACAAACAACGTACTACACAGCCACACTCAAAACAACGGACACAGACAACGATACGCACTACAATGCAGTCGCATGCATTGAAAAACCAAGACACTTAAAGACTAAAGAGATAGAAAATCTATTCAGTCCAAAGTCCTTGGAACAAAAGTCTGGAGGATACTCTTCCGAGAATCACTCACTCAAAGTCCAGCGTTGTTGTCGTTCCGCGCCCTCGAAGTTTCTCTTCCAGGAAACCTCCCGTCTTTAATTGGCCACTCTTCAAACTTCAGCTTCTTCGCCGGAAACACGTCGGCCTCACACTCGCAGCGGTTGCCACGGGTCTTCGCTCGATAGCGGAAAACACACGCTCTTGCCTGTAGCCCGAGCCTTCACCCCTCAGGTGGAAATCCTCTTCATCTCCAGCTTCGTCCCTTCGGACCAAAACCTTCGCCGACTACACGGCGGAATCCCTACGCGCTCTGGCGCTCACTTCCGTCTCCTCCTGATTTCTCGTCTCGGCTGCTCGATTAAATACGTTCCGCGCCACCTTCCAGAAAGTTCTCCTCATTTCGTCGGCGCGATGCGCAGCGAAGGCTGGGGAGAGGCGCGAGACCGTTCGACTGCCCTCCGCGTCGGATGACTCATCTCGGCGTGGCCACGCCTCCTTCGTTCTAGAAATATCGCGGGCTATCTCGGCCGCCGTTGTGGGGTGAGGAGGTTCGTCGATGAAGCCACGCTTCTGCGGGGAGAGCGCGCGCCCGGGGAGCCTTGGCCGTTTGTTTTCTTTTTCTTTCCCTTTTTTTTTTCTTTTGACTTCGCGGCGTTTCTCCCGCCCGTTATTGCAAGAATTCGGCGGCGCGCCCGTTTTTAGCGCTCGTTTTGTGACACCCTCGCTCCCATAGACGCCATAATTTGTTTACAACTGCCAAGGCGCACCTCGCCAGCATGGCATGCAGTGGCTCTGGGAGTGTAAAATGCGAAAAAGCGCCTCTTCACGCTGCGCCCGCTTATAAAATGTCATCTGGGTACCACTGCGCTGTCATCTCATGCGATAACAACCAGTGCAAGAGGAAGAGATTGGTGGGCACCGCCTGTGAAGTGCACAACACATCGCGGGAATCATGCCAGTGCGGTGTTTTGCGATGGCATAGATTTTCGTCAACAACTAAAAACGCTGAGCTTGGCCGCCCTCTAGTTATATTCACAATCAGCAGGAAAAACCACGAGTCCAGTGAAGCGTAAAAATAAGTATACTTATTGCGTTTATTCAAGCGTGACTCCAGCTGTTCCACTTTACAGCAGCGATTTGCGTGCAGTATGCCTGTAGTATGTGGCATAAAACTATTGCCGTACTCTTTCGCAGGTCCCATGTGAATAATAGGATGTGCGTATTACGGCTCACGCGTGGATGCACGCACCGCGCATGTTTAGTACAGCTATAATGGCCTACTATCGCGATGAAAAGAGATGTGAATGGCGCGGGAAACATGGCTTTCGACTCGGTCGAACTGCGTCATGCCTCTCACTCTGCGAATATACATGTGCTTTCGGCCGGTGTCACCGTAGCATATTAAAATCTTGTTCTGGCTGGCTATTTTGCACCACGTGTTTGTTCCCAGTGCCATGCAGGACTAGCAATTCATACACATGCGGTGCATGAGCATAAGTTGGAGACAGATTTCAGCGCTACATTTACGCCGGCTTATAGCACAAATTCTGCCTTGTCACAGCCAAGGCACACCACAGTTAATACTGTTCGCATTTCTTTCAGTCGAATAATACCTACCTGATAAAGTTGCTTCCGCAGCCTGCAATGCACGTGCTGCAGACATTCCTGACTGTCGAGAAAGGTCTCCTCGATGTTTCTCACGAAAACAGCATAACATTCCAGCACAGGAACAGCACGAAACAAGTTTACAGCCGCACTCAGGTAGTGATGTTTCGCGTTTGATTTACAGAGCGTCTGCTCGCGTGGCAGCTGAGGGTGTTGCATCGCCGCGGTTGCGACAGATGGCGCCACGCGCTTTTCAATATGGCAGCAAGCACTGAGCTCGCTGTGTTCTAATGTATAAAGAACCACGCGGCGCTTCGTCAAGCAGCTGACCTATGCGTCAGAGAGAAGCCGACGTATGTGTCAGAGAGAAGACATCTCGGCTCTTCGAGTCCCTAAGCTGTCCGCCCCAGTGCCGAATGTGTAACGCCTCTATTTCTATGCTGTACATAAACCTTGCCTTGTTTTTTTCGCTAAAAATATTTTATGAGAATTACGTAGACCATCTAGTATATGGGATGACGTATAGGATAATCCCTAAGTTGGTTCACGTTGTCCCGTCTTGTTTTCACCATCTTTGTGCTACTGCCTAAATCATGGTAAACTAAGCTACCACGAAGTGTTTGCTTTAGGAAATTCTTCATTTTCGCCAAGAGCAGATTTCCAAATGTGACGTAATCGCACGAACACACAGAGTATCGAGTAGCAGCACAATCGAGCTCAGCGTCGCACTTTGTGGGAGGGCGGGAGAAAGGCTGGTTATGCATATTTTAAAATCATAAGGAATTATGACGGCATCCACATAAGAGGCACACCTCTGAGCCCATGCTCATGTGTTCTACGAATTTATTTTTCTATACTCCGTTTCCTACATAGAGTGCTACGCTGGGTAGGCTAGCGAGATTTCTTGCATTGAATGCGTTCGCACTAAGAAATAGTACGATAATTTTTGCATCAGAGACATGATTTATTTTCTTCCTGCTTTGTGCGTCGGAGATAAAACACCCCCTTATACAACTTGTTTTGGTTCTTATTTCTTGATGCTTTACTTGTAGCCTTTCGGAATGTTTGCAGGTGCGTTTGTGCTCGTGTCGCACAAGCATTTGCAACGATGAAAACTAAGCGTAAGACGCACGAAGTCAGACATGTTTCAGGCCGAACTTCTTGCTTAGCTTTCACAGCGTTGAACCTGATGTATGAAACGGAGTATAGGTACATCTGTCAGCATAGGCGTGCATACGAGGAGCACACGCAGTAGGCACCCCCTCTTGCCCCCTAATAGTCGGTGTGCGAAGTCTGTCCCGTACTATGGTGCTTAGGATGTGCACCCATACAATGCATTGATAGAGAGGGGGGCGCTGCTTTAACCATTGACTCCCCTTCGATGGCGAACCCTCCATACGTGTATGTCCGCCACACGACGCCAGTGATGCTAAGATTATCAATGAAAGTTACGTAGCACCCTGGGGTCACTAAATGGTGCTTATAAAATAAGATATATGGTATAAACATGTAAGGGCTGCATAAGGCATAGTTATCATAGTTATTTGCTAACTGTCCTTATTGTATAGATTATCGAGTTCATGTAGCGCAAATTGTGCACGTGTTTCAACTTTTCCATGCTATCCACGATTTATTTTTTTTTCTGCTTAATTCAGTTGCCATTCACTGGAAAGAGCAAAATACAATTCAATTGGTGGTTTTCGAATGTACGATGAACATTAAAAAAAGCAGATGTATTACAATTGATGCAAGTGTAATTATTACGCGCGTAGATACATGTGTCAACGAGAACACAGTGTACCGAAAATCACGTGTTGCAATATTTGTATGTTTTTCTTCAGTGCCATAAGGTTTTATTGCAAAAGAGTCGTTGCAAAGTAGTGTGCTTGCAAAAATCACTTGACGTCTCAAGATGGGGCTGATCGGTAAATATATGGAGTGTTTTTGAGAAGACATTCCATACAAAATGTTTGTTTTATTTTTCATTTTCATGTTTTTTTTTTAAGCAAGCTCAAGCATGCCGGCATTTCTGAAGAAATCAGAACGCATAACTTTTCTAGGAGCGATACAGTTACAGAATCCAGTTTTGTTTTATGCTTCTGATTTATGAGTAGGAACACACCTATTTGTTCTGGAAAGTAGTGGGTTTTCTTTATATTGACTTACAGGCACCGTCGACAAGTTTGCCATTAAGGTTGCAACAAACGTTTTTCAAAAAATAAATCGGCATGTCCTACGTACCTTAATAATCAAAGTTATGCGAAGCATGCGTAGGGAAGGTGACCATGGTGTAATTTTTATATCGCGACACGTCATGAAATCACGCTAAATATATCTACAAATTTTCCATGCACGGACACACGTTGCAGATGGGCGTATATATGTTTTTTTTTTTTTGCACATTCGTGATGATTTCAATGGGAACACGAGTGTTACCAACACCAGAAGCGATAAGCTGTGATATGAAGCGCTGGTGCTCGCGAGGATGGTAACCCTTAACGCTCTAACTTAAATCGACTTGAGCGCATGACACCTAACTAGAATTGACGTTAACCCGACGTCCCGACTGTTTCGTAGTAGTACATATGTAATCATAATATAACTGAATAGACAGCACGAAAACTACAATTAACGTTTCATGAACATTAGGATCTATTTAAAAAGTAGTTCTGAGACCTGTCGTAGCTTTGTGGTAGAATGCTTGATTGCCATGTATTCCCAAGTTTAGTAGAGTGTCACGCCGCCCCGCGGCCACCGGCGGAATTTTTTCAAAGAGTATCTGTCGGTGGGGCGGCGGCACTACTGTGCATTTGCTTTGTGTTGTTCAAGTCATCATCGCGGCTACAAAATGCCTAAAATTAAAGGCTTCAAAAGCAATCACATGTGCTGCGTGCCCCAGTGTACGAACAGAGCATCGACGACAGTCAGCCTCAATTCCTTCCCAAGAGATGAAGCGAGGAAAAAGGAATGGATAGTGAAGTTGAGAATTCGCAAGTCGGTCACATCACTGATGTAAGTGTGCAGCGCACACTTTATCAGCACCGACTACTTCTGCAGCAACGTAGGTAAGAAAACGAGAATATCTGATTTTTGCTCGCGTCAAGCCATAGTTCATGGTCGCCGCTACTTCTCGCCTCGTGAAAAACGCATATGTTTACATCTTGTGCTGCACTTAGTATGCCATCACTAGGTCGATCTGCACAGTTGTAGACAGCGCAGCGGGGATGAGCAGCATAGGCCATCCCATATGCTTTAGAAAGACGTGCCTGTTTGTGAAAGACGCACTCAGCGTCTTGTGAAAGACGCCGAGTGCAAAGACGTAACTGTTTGTGAAACCGAGAGAAAGACGTACTATTTGTGAAAGACGCACTTGGCGTCTTGGGAAAGACGCCCTCTAATACTCTCTGTGGCCGCCATATCGAACCACGCATGCGCTCCCTATAGGTGACGAAACTTGCGTATCATGCTTGGGTTCGATACCTGCTGAGACCTTGACATATTCTTTGTATTCGTCAGATTACCGTTCCCGATGTCAAGTATTTCTTAACGCTCACGTGTTAAAACTGCTTTCATGTGTTCTCGTCGTTGCTGGGTATATTCCAAGTGTCGATCACCTGGGGCTCATACTCGCATACCAGTGGCACATACCCACCCGCAGGTTTGCGCCACTCTCTGGTGGAAGGTGTTTGAGAGCGTATGCGACGGTATTATGAAAGTAACCATGTCTTGGCTATCCCCTCATATTCATGAAATTATCTTATCCTCCTATACTAATTTTGGTTCATGTGATCACGAGAGCACCCAGATGTAAGTGGCTAGATAGATAGATAGATAGATAGATAGATAGATAGATAGATAGATAGATAGATAGATAGATAGATAGATAGATAGATAGGTAGATAGATAGATAGATAGATAGATAGATAGATGGATAGATGGATAGATGGATAGATGGATAGATGGATAGATGGATAGATGGATAGATGGATAGATGGATAGATGGATAGATGGATAGATAGATAGATAGATAGATAGATAGATAGATAGATAGATAGATAGATAGACGCCAAAGTGCTTGCAGTGCGCAAAGAAATGCTACGTATCGAAAATGTTCGTCAGTGCTACAGTATATGTATCAGCACTATTTTTTTCATGTGGCCGTTCTCACGGGCGCGAAGTAGGGTTCTTATTCGTTGATCATACAGGCTTATTCTGAAATTTTCGGCAATTACAACATTTGAGAACGTCCACCGAAAATGCTAATGTAGAAGTGCGATGTGTGTGACAGTATTTCTGCGAATCAATGTGCCAGTTTCTTCAAGTGGTGAAGGAACAAGAGGATGTACCAGAGTGGACTGTGAGCATCGAACCATTGGTACGAATTCCAGAGCATTGATGAATAGTCAGCTCAGAGCTGACAGTTCTTCATTGTATTTCGTGGTACTTTGCATTTTGTCGAGTATGTGAAATCTGAACAGTCTTTATATCCAAGGCAAGGAAGAAAAAAAACAGCATGTCCACGGGGTGAATGATGGAGAGTAGGGCGAAGCATTCGTCCGTCCATTCGTTCTTGCTTCCGTCCGTCCATGCGTCCGTCTGTGTGACCATCCGTGCGTCCATCCGCCTGGCCATGCGCGCGTCTGTTCGTGCATCCGCACGTCCATCCGTGTGTCCGTCCCTCCGTTCGTCCATGCATCCGCTCTGCGTCCGTCCATGCGTCCATCCGTCCGTGCAGCCATCCGTGCGTCCGTTCATTCATCTGCCTGTGTGTCCGTTCGTCCATTTACTCAAGACTCCAAATATCACCATCTCGCATCTTTTCATCATATATTCCGCATATGCACTGCCATCCAGCGGACATTCTAAGGACTAAACGAGAGATGGCACACGCACACTTTCTTACGGCTTGCGCTTCGTGTCTACTTCCCACCTTTAACCACCTCGAGTTGTGGTATATACTAGTTCACTGTATTTATGGCACTGCCGTCCAACGCTCGCTAAACCTTTCTAAAACCAAGGAGGTTACGTCTAGCAAGTATAACGTAGCAACCCTTTCTTGTAAGATAGGGCTCATTGTACATGCCAATGGGTGCTAATGGGGAATGAAAGACATGAGAATTCGGCTTTTAGTTAACGCGCACGCTGCAAATTTTTTTATTGTTGAACAACGCACAGGAGCAATCTTCCACCGGCACCACCTTGCAGGTCAAAACGTAAAACTGGTTACGCACTACGACTACGACGAGGGACGAATGGGTGCCGCTCAAAGGAGCTCCGGCCCTAAAACATCGTGTCCACTTTGAAGCAGCACTAAACACATATTATTCGCACGGCATGTCAGCGTGCTTCCTTTCACAATTTCGAATCTCACAGGCACGAAAAAAAACTCAAAGGAACGCGGCAAACACGAGCAGGTGAACCACGAAGAGATGCACAATACTAAGAACGCAGATGGGAACGCTGGTTCTGCGAACGTGTGACGAACGCGCAATTTTCCAGCGTTCCGAAACCATTTGCCGCTTGATGACACCGCCCCACCTGTTGACGTGGTGAGAGTGGAAAAGATTCATTACTCAGCCTTCCTCCTTTTAAAGACGATAGTCTTTCTTGGGTACCTTCGACGCAAAAAATTTGGTATGTCTGTCTGTCTGTCTGTCTGTCTGTCTGTATGTATGTATGTATGTATGTATGTATGTATGTATGTATGTATGTATGTATGTATGTATGTATGTATATTTGTCCGTTTTTCCACCCTTAACGGTACTGGGCATTTTAAACGGCACCAGCTGATACACGAAATGGCCGACACCATCCGCAGCGCCCACCCATGTTGCTCAAGATTCAGCGTTCATACTTTTGTGATTGTCAATTAAAAAGCAATTATCGCGCATCTGTATTCACGTATATATTCTGTATATGCGTCTTCTACTAGAAAAGGCATACATATGTTATTCTAACGACCATAGCGTTTATCACGCGGCGCTGACCATGCAACGCTTGCACAAAAAGGGAAGTGTTTCCAACGCTTTGCTAAGACGACACGGTGGTGCCACCTACCCCTCGCCTTGCGTTCTACACCTTATCATCTCTGAGACTGGCGCGCACGCCCGTCTCAGAGCCGCGCGCTTCATTTTTCGAGATAACTGCCAGATAGCGCTCATGTCTCACATGTGACGTGACTTGGTGCGCTCGTTCGCCTCCACTACACGCTCGAGGCACTCTAACGCAGCGCCTCCATAATACCATTCACCGAGTTTCTTGCGCCAAACATTAAATAAACGTTTTGTTCAATCTCTCCGGACACAAGACTACCATCTTTCGACGACATTTACAGATTAACATGCAGATACGGGGCCAATTTTTACGGTTAGTGTTTGTTACCTGCGGCGACTAGACTTACCTTGTGAGGCAAACTATGAAGCCTTGAGATTATTATAATAGATACTTGTTTTACCCGTTTTATTATGTTTAATTGTGCCACGTTCGACGAACGTATGAACTCACACGAAACAACTTTATTTTTTCATTTATTGGATGGAGCTACCACGAAAAAAAAGAATACCTGGGATATTTATCATTAATTTAAAATACTTTATTGTAAGCACCCGGGATTAAGTTAGTGAGCACGAATAGATACAAGACACAATATGCATCTACTAATGTGCAATACTCGCTGGTAGTTGGCGTCTAAAAGAAAAAAAGCGAGTTCCTATGGAACTGGCCAGCAGAAAAATTTGCTATATTCAATGCTTTCTTGTAGGTTCTTTGATAAAAATAAAATAATTTTCTCTTCATACAGTCACAGAAAGCGGCCGGATGCTTCATTATATAGAAGTTCAGAGTATCAGCTTGTATAGTTTTGTTGCTTCATCGGTAAAGCATGACCAAGTAGAGCCATAAAATGCCCCTTTGACAGAATAATAATTCATCAAGTTTTCGTCAGAGCACTAAGCGACTTCGCATGGAAAACTTAGTCTAATGTTGTCTACATAGCCACTATATGTTATGGTTTTTCTATGTAAATTGAAAAATGTATTCCTACACGAACCTTCATTATTTTGCCCATTTTCTTTGAAACGTAGATAAATAACTAATTAGTTTGTGTCCAATATCTCTTCAAATAAACCTTGAATGGCACTTCGCCTAAAGGCACAGCAAATTCCATTTTTTACGTTCAATAGTTTCGCCGTACTCGCATTAAAACGGGGGCTTGTACAGCGAAAATTCTTTTGTTGCTCACACTATTTTTATTGCTTCTAGGTAACGCTTCTGACCAGTAATTAAAATCAGATGTCATTGAAAAGAGGGCATAATACGCTTTCTTATGTAGCTCAATCAAGTTTTTTTTTGTAAAGCACAGCGTACCCAGAGTATCCGCAAACAATGCGTAAAAGGCGGAGTGGTTGCGGCTGGAGTGGGACCACCACCTTAGAGACATGATGTTAAAATGAACAACAGTTCTCGCTTATTGCATCGTCATATGCACCTGACATCACTCCTTGAACGCGACATGACTCCTTGAAAGAGTGATATCACTCACTGAAGCGCGTCTTTGTCATCCAGTTAACTGTTGCCAGATGCGACAGCTCTGCGACTATTAGGAGAATATTGACCATATTTAATGGCAATCATCAACTGGCTTCACTACCTGAGCTTATTGCCTCACTAGCGTTAGACACAAAAGATTTTATAAACCGTCGTAAACGGGTATACTAACAGGAAAGCTAGTTGTCGGGTAACTGTTGCACACGAGTCTATAACGGCCATGTAGCCATCAGCGTTTTTCGAAACCGTACCGTGATGGTGGAGTTACACGCGTTTCATGATAAAAAAGACGCCCTCGCCGGGTCAGTTCTTTTCTTCGCTATGCTTCTTTCGTCGTCTCGTCCCTCCTCATGTATGAACGCTCCTTCTCGTACCTGCGAGCGAACAAACAGGTCTTGTAGATGATGAGCGGACGGCATGTGGACGTCCCGGCAAACGTTGAGGCCACGGGAACTGCCAAAAAGCCCGGAGACAAGAAGTGATCGTTCAATGTTATTTTCGGAGCACCGGTGGCTCGAAGCACCACCTTGTTTGGCTTTGTCGATCGTGACAGCATTCTAAGATCAGTGTTCATTTGCTTGAAAAGTAAAAAAAATGATGGAGGTAGTTTAGGGGTTCTCTTGGCCTTTCATCGTGAAAAGTGCGCTTGTAATTACACAGAGAGAGGCGACCTGGGTGAAAGCAGCTAGTCCATATGCGCCTCTCGAAATGTTATCCGTCTCTCGAGGAGTAATTCGGGAACGTGCTAGTGTTTCCTCGTAATTTAATACACTATAGAGCTTGGCAGTCGGCACCTGCCTGCACCCCGTGGCAAGAAGCGCATCTGGTTCCAACGCCGCTGTTGGTTAATGCCAGCTATCGCCAGATCGGAGCAGTCTGCGGCGTGATGAATTATATCCTGTAGGGCAGCTCTCTGAAGATTGTCTGCACTGGCTTTTGCTGTAGTGTGAAGAGCGGTATGAAAAGCCGCGACGCTTCATAAATTTACAACTTTGTGATTGGCTTGCGAACTCTTGTTGTGTAACACGTCTGCAATATTCAGCTGAACAGTTCAAAGAAGTGCCTGCTGTTTACTGTTTGTGTTTTTTTTCAGTGAACATTGACAGAGGATTAGGGCTTCTTTATTAAGCTGCAATATATATTACAGGACAGCGCTACTCTAGATATCGACCCAGTGATGATGGTAAACATTATGACTACTTAGGACAGGTAGTAACCACGGAGTCAAACCATGAGACTTGAATAACTGGAGGAATAAAAATGGCGTGGTGCTCATTAGGCAGGAATTTATCTTTATTGCATGATATTTTTGCCACTCTCGCTCACGAGCAGTGCATACAGCAGCTGCATTTTAACGGTACTTAGCTATGGGACAGAAACCTGGAGACTTATAAAGAAGGTTAAGATTAAATTGAGGACAGTGGGGCGAGCAATAGAAAGGAAAATTATAGGTGCAACTTAAGCGACAAGTAGAGAGCAGGATTGGTCAGGGAGCAAAGAGGTACTAAGGAACCCTTACTCAAAATGTAGAAGAAATTAGCAATAGTGGGGATGTAGCGCGTAGCCAAGATAACGGCTGCTGAGTAAGAGAGTTCACTACAAGCGTATGCGAACGCTGGACGGGGAGGGAGAAAGTAAGTGGCGATATCTGAAAGCACACAAGTTAGCGGATTTAACAAGGCCGCAGCAAGCGGCAGGCCGGGTGGATACGCGTATCATGGCAAAAGCTTTCGCTCGGCCCTGAGTGTAGTCAGGCTGTTCATGATTATGATATATAATACGCAGGACTCTAGCAACCTTGCCTACACCGAAAATCATACGGCCGCGGGCGGTATACAACGCGCAGCTTTCATTTTCACCACCAAGCAATGTAACAGCGACACCCTCGCGGCAGCTAGTTTTCAAAAGTCATAAATTGCTCACTTGTTAATTATTGTAAAAAACCAGATGCATTGTGCTTGCTTTAGTGCTTCTTTCATATTTAAAAACCTTCTCAATTATTAAACGATGCCGGTGACGTTATTCACTATGGAAGCATAAAATATAACTTCAGTGTCTGAAAAATGACTGAGATCCATTTTCTTGAGGTATTGCGTTAGCTCACAGAAAAGTTAAGCTTAAATGCATCTGGGACATCGTCCTTGTAGTCATACCTTTGCTTGACCCAAAAGCCACGTATAAAGCTACTGAAAAAAGGAATATATATATATATCTATATATATATATATATATATATATATATATATATATATATATATATATAACGCAATGCCTTTAGCGATAAGTATACGAGGTTTTATTGTTTACGCGGTGAGTGTATGCGTGGAGCAAGGTACCAACAGTCGTTGTTTCCTTCCCGACCACACTGTGGCATCATATGTATGCTGAATTCTTCTACTGTCGGTGTCCACACGGTCAAGTAATTGAGTTTCAAATTGAAATACACCGGCCGGTCACTCGAGTTCAACTGCCGATTTACGAGTATGTTCAATTTTGCACTATGATTTCTATTTTTTCTTTTACATGCCTCTGCCTGTAGCCTTCAAGTTGTTAGATGAACTCGTTACGAGCAGTACAATTTGACAACTCCAAACTCAGCAGCACTTTACTGATTAATGACATGGACCGAGGCTATTTTATAAGTCATTACAAAAGAATTCTCATTACCGGATAAGGGGTAACTTAGATGGGAAGCTTTAAAAGCATGACCACACTGTAGCGTGTCCAACAAAAAAAATTATTATATAAACTCTCCCTCTGGATGACGGGTAGAGTCACGGTCCTCCTATTTATTTAGCTAATAATGATGGCAACCCAAAGCAATATAGGGGCGCACATGCCTTGCAAGTATTTTCTTCTCGCTCGTATAGTACTATGGTACTGAGAAACTTGTTTTTTTTTTCACGTGACAGCGTTGAAGAGCTCGTTTAGCAGAAATTCCAGCGTCAGCGTCATTGGTCGTGAGCGAGAAATAATCATCTCATGCATGACCGGAAAGTATATAACGATGCAAATAAAATAAATGATAAAAAATTACAGCATATCCACGGGGTCAGTGATGGAGAGTGGAGCGTAACTGGGTCCGCACGCGGCTGCCGCGACGCTTCGGCCTCCCGTTGTCGTACTGCAGGGTCCTCGCGGCGCGCCTCTGCCCCGCACGCCTGCACGTCGGGGTGCCTTCTTCGAGCGCGAGCCGCCGCCGCCCTGCGCGCACGCCGCTCAGCGAGATTCTCCATCCTCCATCACCGAGCCTCTCAATGCACGCACGCGCCAAAATGGCGCTTCTATTGTACTATAGAGCGCCCTCTGGCATACGGCGCCGCCAAATAACACGCGGTCGTAAACGCGCGATCATCTCTTTCTCTCTCTTTCCGTACGAGGGACATCAATCCTTCTTTCCTGTAAGTAACGCCCTCTAGTGTCGTACCATTTGCATTTTTCAGCTTATAGCAGAGTACCCCCCTATGGCCGGTTCAAGAATTAACGACCTGTGGTTACCCACAACGGCGACGCACAAGCCACGCCATAAGGACCTTTGCCCCTAAAAAATGCCGAGTCAGAGTGGGGACTGAGCCAGGCCTTATTGGGTCCAAGTGGGGATCGAACTCGGGCCATTTGCGAGGCATATAGATGTTCCATCACACGGCCACGCGTCTGCTTGATGATGGAATTGACTGATAATGAATCACGCTACCGAACCAGCGTCGTTTGGGTCTGAGTGGGAATCGAACCCACGCCGTTCGCATGGCAAGTGGATGTTCTACCACATGGTATGGATGTTCTACCACATGGTTTATTATCTGTTCCCAGACACTATCCGCGCATGAACAATGGCGTTAGGGTCACAATAACAAATAGTGGAAGTGCTAGTGAACAGACACTCATTATGAAATTCTTTGAGAGCGATCAAGGGTTTCACCCTCGACAACCACTCAGGTACAGACTCCTGTGCTTTCTGAAGTTCAACAAATTTCGACATGCACTCTCCAAAGTACTTTCTTGCGGGTCTTGAAAGACGCGGTCACGCGTACTATTTGTAAGTACAACGAACAGAACTTCATCTGCTGGGAATCGCAGTGAAAGTAGCTTTCATGCTTTAAATACGCACGCATCCTGTATGCATTCTTTACAATGCAACATGAAATATTGCACTAATATTGCGTGGTACAAGCACCCATTGCCAGCGGCCGTCAGAACAAGCGATTATCATATTGGCTTCGAGGTTTAAAGCCACTCACCTGCTACAAAACGCACACAGGCTACTGCGCCTATTTCTTAAGGCCACGTATCTTGTGCATAGCCTTTTATTCATTTATATATTTGGTTTGAGTACAGAGAGAACACGAGGACGGAGGAAATACTGAGGGAACAGGCTGACAACTGCCACCTATAGTTAGTTCGAAAAGGTTTAATGTGCTAGGTGTTCGAAGTACAATATAACAACAGGATCGCAATAGCAATCGCGTACAACTCCTAAACGCGAAGCCTTAAGATCCCCTAACTTTCTTTTCATGAAATTGGACACGAGTGTCTAAAATCTGTCTAAAATAGCTTGCCCTTAAGCTTTTCTTTTAAATGTGTGCACGCACGCACCCACCCACCCATCCACACTCACACACACACACACACACACACACACACACACACACACACACACGCACGCACACGTACCCGCACGCACGCACACGCACACGTACACGCACGCACACACAAATCGCTAGCTTACCGTCGCTTCTCCGTGGAAACCTAACCTATGGCCCTTGTGCCACACGGAAAGTCAAACACCCTCCAGCGTTTTCTTTATCTTTGCAATTGCCTTGAATTTTCACTCATTGTGATGGCTGCCTTTCCGCTGGAAATTACAGGCGCCACATCTCATACCACTGCCGACACCACCACCGGAGTATCTGCGAAACAGACTCTTTAAGGCTGATTGATTTGTGGGGTTTAACGTCCCAAAACCACCATTTGATTATGAAAGACGCCGTAGTGGAGGGCTCCGGAAATTTTGACCCCCTGGGGTTCTTTAACGTGCACCCAAATCTGAGTGCACGGGCCTACAACATTTCCGCCTCCATCGGAAATGCAGCCGCCGCAGCCGGGAATCGAACCCGCGACCTGCGGGTCAGCAGCCGAGTACCTTACCCACTAGACCACCGCGGCGGGGCACTCTTTAAGGCTACCACTTTATTATGTCCAGTTGATAGCAAGAGAGAGAGAGAGAGAGAGAGGAATGAATATGCAACAACATTTGCTATGGTCTTACATCCTGGATTATCTGGCCGTTTTGGGGTATTCGAAATTCAAATCTCACCGTTCTTTTCAACGTCAATTCGACAATGACCTCAGGAAAATAACCACTAATAATATCAAGAAATACGGGAAAGATTGTAAATGAACCACGTTTACATAATCCTGCGAACATGTGCTATAAGATTGAGCACCGGTTTCTAAAGTAATCAATAGGAGTAAACTTCAAAAGTAGTTGAATTCATCATACACTTTATAATTAAATGTTTTCAATTGACACAGGTAATCGGCGGCTAAACACATAGGTACGTTCAAAATTTTTATCAAGGCTAAGCTGAAACACTAAAAAATTACCTGACAGCGTGTAAGAATACTTTGATACATTCTGAATTTGAGTAGTGGCGTGCGAATGTTGAAATGTGAAATATCACAATTCAGCGAGAAACAAGGACAGTGGGCGCAGGGTAGGCTCACATCCACCACGGGGGATTGGCCAAGAGTCGGGTAGCTTAACGAAAATGAATATATATATATATATATATATATATATATATATATATATATATATATATATATATATATATATATATATATATAAACACCAGCCAAAAGAATAATAACAAAATTATTGATTTTTTGTAAATTATTCCTGACAAAAAATTTGAATGAATTAGTTCCTACTGAAGGAGCAATAAATGATTGATATCAAAGAAATTTTTTCTGTAGCTTTATTGGTTAACTGAGAACCTTTTAGATTAGAGGTTACTGAGCAAATCTCTTCGAATGTAAAATGAAATCTTGCATGGCCTCACACACTTTCCCGTTGCTGTGTCCTGGGGTTTTTGCACCTATAGGGATTGTAAGTTTGACGTTGTCACTGGTAATCCAAGGTTTCCTAACAGAATTTCTAGTGATACTTTTCTTAATGATGAAGACTTTCTACGAAAGATCAAGAAGTGTTCCACAGTTTCCTCTTCTCCACAAGAAGAACAGAGCGGGAGAGAGTCGAGCCTGCTCTAAACAAATAAAAATTTAATGGAGGAATACGACAACCTAATCGTGTGATTAAAACTTCCATTTGTCGGTTATGACATGAGGAGGTTTTCTGGTATGTCTTCAGATGGTTGACATCCGGAAAATTTTTTTAAAAATGGTATGGACAATTCTCGTTCATTATTTGCCTCCGAAGTCTAGACGCTACAATGAAGGCCGTTGTAGGAGTAATATTGATAGCTGGTCCATCTAATGCCGCTTTCGCTCATGAATCAGCTGTTTCATTTAGAGTTATGTCTCTACACCCAGGCACCCATGCTAATCGCACCTGAGTTAAGGGATTCGGTACTAAGGAGTTGAATTCGCTTAATGCTTACGAATCATAGAATGCCGCGGGCGCACTGCCGACCGTGAAGGAGTCCGTGATTATTACAAAGGAATTTATGGATGTTGGCAGTTTTCGAAGGGTCAGTACTGCAGCTAAAAATTCTGCAATATGATAGCTGTGACATCTGGAATACGAAGGGTAAAGGACCAGTCTAGAACAGGGCAGAATATACCAATGCCACTATTTTCATCTTCCTGGAAAGCGACCGTAGCAATGATGATCTGCGCTTACATTTCTAGCAGGTATTCCTGTAAAGTAGCTCTTAACATATTATTCGGTAGGTGTTTAGCGCTATTAGAGAAAAGATCATCAAAGTACACTTGGATAGAACTTGTCGAACTACAAATAGGGAGAGCCTTCCTAATTTGCGCGGACAATGGGTCGAGAAGGGACTGTACAAATTTTACTTGAGCTGTGTGAAATCCAGGCCAATGCCAATAAAAAAAATTCTACCGGATTGCGCAATGGAAACTGTTTCTTTACGCCTTAAACGAGATTCTTCAGAAGGCTTCTTGAGATGACGAACGAAAGTCATCCTCGTTACGCCGCCTTATGGGAAGCAGCAGCACTGCTGAAGTATAGCCTTTTCGATTCATTACAACAACGGCAAGGCGGGAGTTAGTCACGTAGGTCGCTCTTGAAGACACAAAAGACGTTTTTTCACGTGATGCGCGTTTGTTAGATATTACTGCAGACATCATAATCCAGCGGCAGAACATTCAGCTTCGCTATGTTTTGCCATAGTGAAATTATATCGGTCACAAAACTAACAAAAGGTGTCGAAAACCTATTGCGACAGGCATCAACGCCCGCCGACGATTGGAGTGCGACTAGGGGAGGAAGAGTCAAATAACAAAAACCAAGAACTCCATAGAATTTTTCGAAATAGTAATTGTTTTATATATGTCAAAGGTAAATATAATTTACTTCGTGGTTTATCTGACACTTGGCTAAACGGTTGATTGCCTCATTTTTTTTTTTCGTCGAGTGCTATAAATGTGGGGCGTAACTGCGCCTGTATTTATATCGGCGCATTGCCGGGTCAACGAGGCACCGCTTACTCTGATTGATATGTGGGGTTTAACGTCCCAAAACCACCATATGATTATAAGAGACGCCGTAGTGGAGGGCTCCGGAAATTTTGACCACCTGGGGTTCTTTAACGTGCACCCAAATCTGAGCACACGGGCCTACAACATTTCCGCCTTCATCGGAAATGCAGCCGCCACAGCCGGGATTTGAACCCACGACCTGCGGGTCCGCAGCCAAGTACCTTAGCCACTAGACCACCACGGCGGGGCCCATCGCTTACTTTTGCGCGATGGCTTCGTGCGTACCTTCCATAGTTTATCTATTTGCTTACGTGCTGTTCACTGGCGCGACATTTCAGAGCTGGACTATAGCTCACAGAATGTGTAGATAGCCACTGCTGTGACTGCTGACTGCCTTTGCTGGCGCACGACCGGCGTGCCTTCGCATTCGAGATGGTGAATGCGGAACGCTAAGCAAAGGAACGATGTGCGAGGTGGCCAAAGTGATGTTCTAAACGGTTCTGTTTCGCTGCAGTGGTAATACACGATTGAGCCGGGTGAGTTTTCGAACGATTGTGCTATTGTGCTCGCGAACTCATGTGTCACAGTTTCTCCATCTGCGACGTTCTGGTGTATATTGCTAGTGCATTATTTGGCCAATAATGCAACCTGCCTTCTTCGTTATTTCCTATTTGCCTTTCTTAATTTCCTATCACACACGCAATTGGCCAGCCATAAAGGCACAATAAGATCACGTATTTATCAAAAGACATGCTAATGTTCAACAATTATTAAAAAAAAATAGTTCGTGCCATGTAGGGCAAATGCACGATGTCTCCACAACTTCCGGTTTCCCCAACATATTTTACGTTCATTTTTGTTTGCTGTTAGTTGTCACCTTTATACGTAGTTGGCAACGCTGGCAACAAACCGTCGACTGCTGAATACATGGGCTTTGAGGTAAGTTAGGCTACCTGCGTACATATACCTTGTTTCAGCCTTCGTCGCATAAACAGCACTCTCGCAGTTCGGATCACTGAGCACGACTTCACCAATGGAACCGAGGATGACTTAGGTGTCCGCGCCCGCACTTTTTGACGTAATCGCGTGGGTGGAGCGAGACAAAAAAAAAGTTTCTTTTTCGTGTATCCTACAGCTCCTGCTGAAACAAATGCGAACAAAAAAAATACCACGTTGTCGACATTAGGGTTGTTCCTTGCTAACAGTTTTATCAAATTTTGAAGCTTCTTTGGCTGCAGTTTAAGGTAAACCAGGGTGAAAAGGTTTATGGAAGGGCAAAGAGACCAAACACGAGAAAAGCTGCATACAGATATGACTCAAAAGTAGTTTAGTTTCTCGAATGCAGAGCTTTTTTTTTTCTTTTGTCCGAAATGGACTGAAAAGAAAAAAAAACGGATGAATCCAGTGATTGGAAGACTCACTCTGACAGACACATCTGTGGGAAAAATTTTTTTTCATTCTTTTAAATGAGGTGTAGCTGTTGAAACATTCGAATTCTCACTCCCAGAACGGTGCTCCAAATTTCCAAAAGCCGTTCCATATATTTTTACGCGCCGAAATGAACTACCGAATCTTCAATGAACTATGAGCATAGTGTTACACTTTTTTTATGGTTTGTCAAAAGAGACAGCGTTCTATAGAGATTGATGTCGAGTACTCAGTACTCATTAGCTGAATATGCACAGAAAAGTTCACCGAGGTAGCGTCTCTAATTTCCATCAATCTATAAACCGAGAGAGCAGATGATGCCTTCTTCGTCTAATCGTATGGTCGTATACGTTTACAGTCAGGTGCTCGAGTTTAGACTTCGAAAAGAAATATGGCATCATTGTTGTTTGCTTTCCTCACTGAGCACCAAACAGAAGAAGACACACCGCGGGCGTATCAGCATTACTGACCCCGAAATCGAAGGAGCGTGGTCAACGTCACACGCGTTCATCATTGGCCGTTCTCAGAGCTGACGCACTGCATCTCATTTGGAAATTTGTTTGCTCTGCTCGACAGTCAACTACAACACCTTGTCGCCATTGTATTCTGCCCGTTTGATCAGCCCTTGCTTCGGACCTACACTTCCGAATGTTTTGATCTTAGGTTACCGTTGTCAGGAACTACAAGAATTAGTGTATAAACGCAGGTGAGCATTGTGAGGCGTTGACAAATTAATACCCGTTTCACGTACCGCCGACTGACCAAAGAGAGCTACGTTGCTCGAGCTGGCCAGCCCAACAGGGTCCCACCTCAATATTCTCTTTCATTTTCTTCTCTATAGACTGTGCGTTCTGGCGCTGCAGTCACATCGGAAAGCTCGACTAATAGGTTTTTATAAGGATTATGAATGTTCACCGTCCAAATCCTTGGGGCCAATACATATATCGTCATCTCGTCGAAAAGTAGAGTGCTGGATAGTTTGTATATTGTATTGTGGACAGCTGCGACGTAATTTTTAAAGGTTGCGTCACAAAACGGAGAGCGAGGTCACGAGAGGGCAAGTAGGAGGAAGCGCAAGCCCTCCGGAACAAATTTGTCACGTTTCAATCATCTCTTGAAGGAAATCGAGTAATGTTGTTTAATGCGTGAACAAACTTAGAATTGCCATAACATGAAATCAGTATTGAGGATAATTTTTAAAAAAGTATACAATGGCGAACGTGATAGTTTTAGCATTTAATTTGTCTCGACGTCTTGATTAGGCACCAACTGGTGCCGCTCTGTCATCGGGTAGAACACAAGGTTGCCATTCTCGTGAAATATTGAGGCGGAAATGTTTTAGGTGAGGCACAGAACAGGCTAATTCATTTCTGCGGTGCGCGAGCTCACGTTTTTAACTAATCCAAGTCGTGCGAAGACCGGTATATATCGATTCTATTGGACAAAGGGGCTTTTACATCCATTCAGCGCCCTTCCTTGCCTTTAGCAGGTGACAAAATGATCGACAGCACTGCCTTTTCTCACGTCTTACCGCCAGATCAGTTTCGATGAATACCGTAAAATGTTGTGTTACCATAGACGTGCAAATGGGGGAGGGGTACGGGCAGATGATGGGGGCAAATCTTCTCCCTACTTCGACATTGTAGTAGTAGTAGTTCTAGTTTTATTACTGAAGAGACGCCTAATGCTGTGACCCAATAGTGAGTACGGCACAGCGTCAGGGAAGAAGGAAGCGGGAAATATAGAGGAAAGCTAAGAAGAGAAAGATAGTAGAAAAGTAAAACGATGAACAGCCGGGGCCTTGTCCAATTATGGGGGAGGTCAAAGGGGAAATCAAAGTCCGGCAAGTAGCGGTGGACATCGTGGAGTAGGGGTGGGCGCTCTGATTAAGCATGGCACTAACCTCCCCACATGGAGAACCCTGTGCACACTTATGATGGTGCCATCCTGATGTCGTAGTACAGGGTTGGCAGCCTTTTGAGGCCCAGGGCCAAGTTTCCTGAAGCCGACACGCCAGAGAACAAACCGCAAAGTGTGTGTGTGTGTGTGTGTGTGTGCGGGGGGGGTGATGTATGGCACTTTCTGGGAATAGTAGAAAAAAAAAACAGGCGGATTGAAAAAACGTAAAAAAAGCTGAGGAAATCTAAGTACATGGACTTCAAGCATTTCCGTTTCCAGTGAATAGGCGGCCGCCGCGGCCAGGTTTCGAACCTGCGACCTTCGTGGCATCAGTCGAGCACCATAACTATTAGACCACCACAGAAGGTTCCCACTATCGTTGTTTTAACCAAATCAATTCATACGCACTTCAAATGTGCATTTCCGGGACTCATGAGAACACTGTATGAATGTCACAACCTGTTGGATTCTGCTAACTATGAAGTGCCTGGCACATTAGTCACGCACTTTTAATCTCGTTGCTTTTATTTACAGTCATCGTGCATTGTGATGTTTCTTGATCATTGAAACAAAAATTTAATGTCGCCAAATATACCGTCTTGTATGAATCTACCTTTTTGTTTTTTCTTTGCTATTTCTGCATATTTGAGCATGCGTCTTCTGGGTGACTAGGGGGAAGCTGTGGTGAATATTCCTCAGGAATGCGAGGATACTACGAGAATAATTACAGCATGAAAGTTATGTCTTTTGATGAAGAAATGTGTGGAGATTAAATTTTCAATCCATATATAATATGCTTCACGTTTGTAGGTATAAAGGTATAAAAAGTAATTCCTATAGTGGTGGCTGAGCAAACAAACACAACAGCATGTAAGTGCTGAAGAAAGATTTATTAAAATAACGTTCTCTCCATGTATTTTTCTTGCCATAGGACATCGTAAAACAAACCAAAAATAACTTCGTTCTCATGCATGCCACAGGATAAGTGCCATTCCTCATTGCTTACATTTAGAAGAGAAAACATGAGGAAATATTGATATACGTCCAATTAATAATCAGCAAACTACACCTAACCGACACTGTATTGAGGTAAGCTTTTATGTATTCGACTGGTATCTAGCAGCACTCAGTGCCCTGCACAAAAAAAATACCTGCAACAGTGAAGAACCATCACTACCCTCGATGATCACAATTCAAACGATAAATCTGTGTGCGCAACAACGAACAAAATGTGCCAGGTATAGTGAAAGGAAACGTGCCCAAAATGCTTACAGAAGCATTCTAAAAGAGCGAAGTGTGTTGAGGATGGGAAAAGCGCGTGTACTAAGTTTTCACTCTTAAAAAAGGATTGTTCCTTGACGCACCCTTCGTGCCCAAGTCGCCACCACCCTAGTGCCATGGAGCTGTCAAAGCGAGCAACACCAATTAGTGAGTGGGCTATCGTCCTCACTGTTGTCTCAAGATGCCTATCTCGTTGTCTTCGTGTGACAGCCTTCAAGCTTTGAATGTGCCATGGCTTAAAACTAGAATGCACTAAAGGTTTCCCAAACAACTTTGTATCAGTGCTCCGAAGTGAAAGAGAGAGAGAGAGAGCTGGCGGCTTACTTAGCCCTCCCTGTCAAACGGGGCGTATCGGGTGTCTGGAGAGCGACCCGTTGAAAAGAGCAGTGAGATTAACTTGAAGCATGTCATACTTTTTGTGTCAACGTGTAGTTATCGATCCCCTAGTAATGATTCGGTACTAATAACACAGCAGAGGAACGGATAAATATTGTAGTATAGATTAACATGACCAATATTTAACCCCATTCAAAACGGGAACAAAGACCACCAATTTTCAGCGCTGCGTGGTCCCGCTCCATCTGGTCACGTGGTCGCACGAAATAGTGAGGCAAGTTTTAGGTGATATTTTGTCTGCTCAGCACGCATGCCTATATAGGCACGTCTTTTCACCCTACCCCCTCCCCACCCCCATTGTCATCGCGGCCATTGTCAGTTTCCACAAGTGATGTCAAGAGTTAAAAGAGTACGAACACTGAAGAACACGGAATCGTGGCAACTCGCGGCGTGGTAAATTATTTTTGGTTTGATCATCTTCTGAGCAGTGATTCTGAAATCGACGCCGGACCGAGCAGCCACCGGGAGCTGGAGACACTCTATAGTGCCACGCTGGCTGGTAAGACATATGAACGCTGCAGCGCGTGCGCGTTAGTTGTCCGCGATGACCGTGACTTCAAAGTATCACAATCGTGCTGACGACTCCACGACAATTCACCCGAAGCGGCACAACGAAAATGCACGAATCACACGAGCGCGCCGCACGCACCGACCAAAACAAAGGTAGAGAAGCTGTTGCTAGGGGGCCAGGCTTCGCCTCCAGATGGTACCAAATGTAGACACCACGAGCCATTGCGATAACACTAAAATTTTCGACGTCATCGCTGCTCGCATATCATCCCTCAGTGCCAGAGCCATGGCCAGAGAACACGTCGAAATTATGTTGATGTCTCATGGCCCCGAACGTGCCGCTAGACCTTTGAATGCTCTTTGCGCTCGAAATAGAATAACTTTTACGCAACAGATGTCATTTATACTGTGGTCAAAAACTGATGCGTACCAAGCAATCGAATGAATGCAACATCTGGAGATTGAAAGTTGGTGTCACTGCTCCTTTAAGAGACCGGAAGCGGGAAAGTGGGTTGCCTAGTCACCGATGGCCGAAGCCGTTGTTTCGAACAAGATAGCGAAGTCTGGCAGCCGTCTCTGGCTCATGGTTGCGGTTGCAGGCTTGCAGCTCGTAGCGGCAACAGCGGAGAAGAATGAGATGTGTGGCAGAAAGGAAAAGGCAGTGACTAAGGTGGGGAAGCAAAGGTTGAAAGTAAAGCATAAGCCGTCTTTCAACAGGGCAAGCGCTCGTGTGGGAGAAAATTTCACGTGGATCAGACTTGTCCTACTGCTATAGGTTTCATTCCAGAAGGTCTGAGCTGTTCAGTCGACAAAATAAGTTCAATGACAAGTTCAGACAACAGAGCCATACAGCGTACCCTCGCCATTATACCGATATGCATGAAACCAGGGGCCAACACGGGCCTGACTCAGACCCGAGTCTAAGCCAAGCCAGGTCCGTACCTAATCCAGCAATCCGTTACCCAGTTAGGCCCGGCAGTGGGCCGGGTGGATCCACGTTTTCGGGCCGGCCTATGCTCATGCAGTGCTCTAGCGCGGATGCGTCGTAAAAATTATCAATTCAATTGTGTTTCTCCTGCACAGTGCAATACTTTTTTGTTTAGAAGTTGATCATGTTCAAGTACACAACTATTAAAGGCCGAGTGGTCCGCACGTATCCTCGTCGTAAGCTATTACAGCACCCTCACAGCTGGCTTGAAGTTTTCTGTGCAGATGGCTGGAATGTCGCCGGCTATTGTCTTCAGGGTCCACATCGCACACACTGCGGAAAAAACGACAAAGTGAGGTAAATGAATTCAGCGATTTCAAGACTTGCGGGCCGTGAGATTGGTGCAAATAACGAATAAAGTAGCATTTTAACTCCTCTTTTGGATTCTGATAGATCAGCCAGTTTTTAAAGAAAATGTTGCGATGACGGCCGAAATACTCCCAAAGCAGCACTCCGTTAAGGGTCTCTGATGGCACGCGTTGATCAGAAGTAGCACTTTCAATTTGCCCACAGCCCTGAGAGCAGGATAATAGCAGTGAAAATAGGCAATTGTTCTGTGTCTTTACAAAATGGGTTGGTGGGTGTGAAACTTTATTGGTGTCTGGCAAGACGCAAGTTAGACTCCCACATCGGCACCACCGGGGCAAATTGAACACAAGAAATCTGGTATGTTGTTGCGCTTCTATCAGTTGGAGGCATTCGTTCTTACGCCATCTTGTACCGTCTTCCCTGAGACGAGAAAATGGTTTGATACGAGCTTAGCGGTTCAAACAAAGTGTCCGCGTTGTTGACCTGGTGATGTGTGGGAATGCTTTAATTACGCACTTATTCTGCGCACGTTTATTTATCCTCTGCGCGGAGAGGAAAACTGTTTGCCAAAGAGATGACGAGGGCAGATCATGCTACCTGGGTGAACGTATTTGAATGGGTACTTCCTGCTTTCCTTTCGCTTAATAGGCTGTAGCGTACATCTGAGTAAGAGTGTAGGTATATTGAAGCTGTAGTGGCGCATTCTTGTAAGCGGTGCTCGTTGTGGCAAACTGGTTAACAAAGTAAGTGTGCAGGGACCACCCCCTGATTGGCAGGGCTCCTACAATCAAGTGAGAATGCTCCTACCAAGGCATTTTGTGCCTTGGTCGGAGCAGGCACATCCCATTTGGTAGACGTGTGAATACATCTTCATACAGTGTGAGCAACTGCCGGGAAAAGCGCACAGTCAAAGGTTTTGAGAACTACCAGGTACAGCATAGCGTTTTTGTAGAGTTGGAGGAAAAGCCGCTTCACCACTTTACATAACCCGTTACGTGGATGGAACGAAACGCTGTGGTTAGATTGGTAATGCTGCACATTTTCGCGTAAAAGTACACACGATTCTATTGCAGAGAGTGCTGATCAGGTAAGAAGAGTGGGAACGCCCGCTAAGAGATCGTGTGATTTACGGCAACAGCTGCCACATTGCCTCCTAGCTCCATATGAGCAGGAAGTAGACTACAAGGCGGTTGGTGGGGTTCGCCTGATAGCCACTACGTGCTAACAATTGTGGGCTAGAGGGGACCTCGTAGGACACGCCGAGTTTTGATTCATAATGGTGGACAGCTAGAGCTTCTGCCTGTGCCAGTCGCCAGCCATTATCCTGTTATTTTGTTACGTTGTTTGTGGGAGGGTACTTGTGGAAGGCACACGTCTTCTCGAATAGGAGTTGGACGCTATCTTCTTTGATGTGGGTGCGCTGAATATGTAGGTGGGCTAATGTACAGTGACTCGCTACTCCCCATGGGAGTCAGGCATGGAGATTTCTGTCGTGTATCCCTCGAAGTTCCCAGTATGAAGGTGTTCACCACGCCCTGGGCTTGGTGGTTCGATGAATTCAGGTGGAGAACAAGAGCTCGCTGTACCATTCGGCGAAAGATGACCCCTCTTCTCGCTATTTAGGTGGAAGCATAAAAAATAATAGAAATAATTTACTGGCTGCATGTGCCAGCCGCCAGGCCTCCTTGCACTTTGGCCTGCCGTGCGGAACATGCGGCTGACTTAGTCTCACGCCTTGCGGTACTTGGCGAATCTTGTGTTTGATCGTTTTGTTTGCATAAAATAAGCTTCAGTACATGTGCTTCTATTTCGTTCTTAGATTACACCTGTCTACAGTGAAAGTTCAATTTTAGTGACGCACTTTTGTGAGGGGCGTATGTGCATTAATTGTGATTTGGAATGTCATCACTGAAGCCCGCACTGGTGGATCGAGTGGTCAACTACACTCGTGGCTTGTTGTATGTCTGCCTCAATGCCTACGTGTGAGTCTTGTGGGCCCTACATGCTGATTATTCAGCGTACAGTGCAGCCAGCAAAGCCAGCGGGAGCATCGTGACTTGTTTGAATGTTAAAAGAGACAACAGCGTGTGCTTGCAGCAAAAATCATTCTTGTGAACAATAGGTGGTGATGTATTAGCTGAGCAATAGAGGGAAACGCTGATCAGCGAACATGCTTATAGACACAACAATTTATATTGGCGAAAGACTACTACAGCTTCGATAATGTGAAAGGATCCACTGCAACTTGCATAGGTAAGGAGTGCATCATCGTACGAAGACGAACCTTAAAGGAACAATGCTGCGTGCTTCAATAGCAGTATGCAGCATTTCAAATATGAATTCTGAACTTCTGAATTCAGAATTCCTGAACAAAAACGTGATAGTAGAAGTCCATATATCTGAGTTACTAGCCTAAGGAAAACTAGAACTACTTTGGTTATTGAAAAAAAAACAGTCACATATCAAAACAATCGCTGTATGAACAAAAGTATGTTAAGGACATTGTGCAACAATAAAAACTTATTATATTGTTATAACTACATATTATTATGCTCGCAAAACAGCATACACATAAGGAACAAACAAAGAATAAATTTATTTGATAGAGTAATTGAGAAGAATACGTGAAGTGGCAGAGCAATTAGCGCACACACTCACTCCTTCCTGCATAATAACACTTCGAAAGCTAATTATAAGATATTACGTATGTACTTTTACAATTAGCGTTTATGCCATGGTATGAGTTGTTTGCAATTCATGACAACTAGGTTTGTTGACAGGCCTAGTAGAAAGTTCGGTCCGTTTAGGTCATTGCTAAATTTACTTCCGCAAGTTGCTTCTGGAAGAATACCAAGGCCTGTTATGCTGGCAGTAAACTTACTTGGCTTGTTATCGATGGGGAATTCCATGATGAGACAGTCCTTGTAGTCTGAGAAGAAGAAGTGGCCTTCGAACACGTGGTCATAATCTGTACAATAGTTAACAATTTCAATGAATGCGTAATCGCAACACATTTTGGAGAAGCAGAGACACGCGCAATGCGCGTTAGGTAGTATGTTGAAAGGCATTTACATCTTGATGAAGCCATCTTAAATTCACAAGTTTCATGTTGTTAGGAGCTTTGCCCACATCTTTTGCCCATTCTTTTTAAAAAGAATTAGAGTGGTGGGATACGTATTATTTACTATAACAGCCTGACAATTATAATGCCTAGTGAACAAGGCGATTGTTCAAGCGCAGGCACACCACTAATATGAGAGGCTGCCCACTGCAAGAAATGAACAGCAGGTTTGAAAATTACTTTTTGAGCTTTGTAGGTTCTCGCTGTCGAACAGTATTCCCGGACAACAGATGGCCGTGAAAGCAGATTTGTCACGGCGCCGACACCAAAGGGACTACCGTGGTTCAACCTAACTCAGTCAGGCAGACTTTTATTCCGGTCTTATCTGTTTTACCAAGTATCTGTTAAACTGGCCCTTGGGACTGACCTATGAATAGACGGACTTCGGAAGCTGGTGTTGCGAAAAACCGCTCTTGACGCAGGACTCACGACGACCGAAATATGATGAATAAAAGTTTTTTTTTTCGGGACTGCATTGCGAATCGGAGTTCTCCTAATACGAATGAGGGTGTCTTACTCTTTAGGCTATGCGTAAATGCTTGTTCAAGGTGAAGGGCACTGAAGTAGGCATTTTTCGTGTCGGTGTAATAATTGAAGTCTTCATGTATCGGAGGCTCCTGGGGGAGCCGTTTTCTTTCTTGCAATGCTTAGATTGATGCCGTTGCCCACAGGAATTACACGTCGGTCTTCATGAGGTGCGGCTGAGCAATCCCTGAAAGCTCCTTCACGAAGCGTTTGTAGTTGGCGCACAAACTACGAGCGACTCCGTAAGTTCGCCTCGCCAATGATACCTGCATTGAGCTCCCAATTTCCGCTTCCGTAGCAGTATTTCGTGGCGGCCCTCAACAATGTCAATGTCTTCAATCGCTGGCCATAAACTTTGTTAACGCGACGACGTAAAACAGCTCGTTTCGCGAAAATTCCGGAATCGGCGTGTATGTAAGCGTGGACGTTGTTGGTTGTCAGCGAAAAATCATCTTCTTCGTGACCGAAAGAAAATGAAAAATATCCAAATAAAATAAAGTAGGTTTCCCGGTCCCAGTGAGAATCAAACTCAGGCCGTCAAGGGTGACGGATCGATCGAATACTGCCGACAAATTTAGTATTGTTCAGTGCAGGTGCCTCTCCAGTGTTCTTAGAATCCCCTTGACTCTCCAAAAATCAAAATTTTATTATCGTAGGCATACACATGCACTTCAAGACCATATTTACCATCGTTGACAGTGAACTCCACTGAGTCAATTGTAGGACCAGGCTTGATGCGGTAGGTGATTTGGCGGCTGTAATAATTATCAGAAAAATTTACACGCTAAAGCGCAGTATTTTGACCCCGATACAAAAAAAAATTTGGAGAACATCTATACATTGCAAAAAAATACAAGTGAATGAATAAATATATATACTTTATTTATTTATTTATTTACTTTGCTTCGCGATGGTGGTCTAGTGGCTAAGGTTTTCGGCTGCTGACTCGCAGGTCGCGAGATTGAATCCCGGCTATGGTGGCTGCATTTTCGATGGAGGTGAAAATGCTGTAGGCCGCTGTGCTCAGATTTGGGTGCACGTTAAAGAACCCCAGGTGGTCGAATTTTCCGGAGCCTTTCACTACGGCGCCTCTTATAATCATATGGGGGTTTCGGGACGTTAAACCATACAAATCATTGATTTATTTATTTATTTATTTACGCATTTATTTACTTATTTACGCAATTATTTATTTATTCATTAATTTATTGCATACCTGCATTGCCCCATTGGGCATTACCACAGGGGAGTTACATATAAAAATATACGAAGTAAACGCACTCACAAAGCATGGCAAAATACATCGTTCTCCAAAATGTTTACAACGTCAGGCGATAGAGCATTCCATTCTCTAATGGCTCGTGTAATAAAAAAACAAAGCTTAAGACGTTACCTCTAAAAGAGAATTCGCCAACTTTTAGTGCATGGTCATGTCTCGATGAAATGTAAACGGGTAACTTGATATACTTTTCTACCTCATTGCCGATTTTAAAATTGCACACAGCGTGAAAAAATTTCAGTCTAAGGTTTTTTCGGCGATCTTGCATAACTTACCATGATAACTTACAATCGCTTTCCGCCATGCTTATTTTCTGTAGCTGTTGATCATCTAAATTCTTGATCATCTAAATCTGCACATTATTTTGAAAACCACCTAATTCTTGGCCAATCCCCTATAGTGGGTATACGCCATGGGCAACAGGTGAACGAGAGCAATTTGCTACGTCAGCACTATAGGAGCATGATCATCAAGGTGCCGAAAAGACAAGAGAGGAAGAAGACTTCTCTAGAGGGTGTGCTCGGAGTGCTACGCTAAATAGAGGATCACCCGCGTTAGTATAACTACATTAAAATGACACGCCTTGTGCCTATTTAAAAGTTATATTTACGTGGATGCGTTTGGAATTGACCAAGATGTAGGCACAGCGGAGAGACAAGCCTTCTTCTTTGTCATCTTCCGTACGCAGAATGTTTGATATGTCAGCTACGTCAAAAAAATTATGATCATCGAGGTGCGTTAAGAACAAGACGAAGAAGACGTTCGTATAAATTATAGTGTGCGCTCAAATATTTATGCTGTATGTTTTTCCCACTTTACGCCTAGATACGAGAGCAAACATCCTACGACCGAACGCAACCACCCGGTCCCATAATGTGCTCCGTGCAAAACAAACAGCCAAGTAAACGAAAGACAGTTAAGCATAGGACGAACTGAAACAAATTGACCTCAGAGATTTGAAGACCGATCTAAATAAGGTGGAAATATTCAGCTACCCCCGCTTGGCGCAAACTGAAGATAAAACGAAGCTGGTGGTGTGCGTAGTGCCTGAATGAAGTGGAATGACGTTTTCTAAGTGAAGAGGCTGAATGAAGTGGTAACAGTTGCGAGAGCAGTACTGCGCGTCCTTTTGAATTGGGGGAACAGTCAATCGTAGGAGTGATGTGAGGAGTGGTATATAATCGTAGTGTGGTTTGCTCACTTGTTTTGCGTAGTCAGCAGAATGCAGTGATAGACAGGGTTTTTTTTTTTCATGCCAACCGGAGAGATTTTACCATTCTGCAGTGAAGCTCTCTTATGCCAAATTGTGAGTATATTTTTAAACACGGCTGGCGATATTCTGTCTAGGAAAAGTGGGTGGATTGCGGGAAGCACTTTTCAAGGAGGCCAACTTTCTGCTTGCAGTATTTATCTATAGTATGCACGCTCAAAATCAACAATGCTCGAAAGCATTCTTTATACACAGCTTTGTAATGACCCTTCGCACTAATTTTTAACAAACCAAATGTTATGGATGGAGAATCATCCGTGCACGCGGTTCACAAGTTCATCAGACATTTCAAAAGTTTCACCGACTATTTCACTGAGAGCCATGTTGTCGCACTTTAGGTACATCGTAATATTCTCTACGTAGCAGTAAGCACGCGACAAGTAGGTCGGAGCTTACTTCCGATGGTATGCGGTGGCTTTAGTAGCATAGGACATACTAAACAGTACGAGGTCTCGCTTGAGCTGGTGAACGCCGCGTCTGAGTGCAGCTAAAATAAGATAGCCACTTTTCCATATGTTCATGGTGTATCACCTTGTGTGAAAAAACAACAACTGAATGCGCTGATTTTTCCGCTGCATTCAGTGCTTTCTTGAAGTTATCCGTCTCAGCGGATAAAAACGATGATAAAAGCTACGTCCTGTGACTGGAAGAAACAATGGGCGCCAGATAAACAATCACCATCGATACTACAAAAGTACACAGTGTGTCGCCTACAAAATAACACTAACCTGCGGTAAATTTCATGTCGCACAAACAAGCAAATGCTTAACTGCCGTTTGCGTGAACATAGCAACAAAGTTTGCCCAATAAACAAGAGACACTGTCTCTTCACTACAGCACGCATGACACCGCAAAACACTAACCCCATCCGATTTCGATGTGGGTCGGGCGAACCAGATTAAAGTCCGTGCGGTAATTGATTGAAGCAGTGAAGAATGATTTATTGGTACAAATTGTGTACCCGTGTGACCACTCGCTTGAAAGCAATAAGTCTAATATCTTCCCCATGCACGTGAGAGGCAGGTGTTATGTAGGCTTTGCACATAGATGTTTTATGGCCTTGCTGTTTTCTTTGCTTTCATGGGTATCTGCCTCTCCGTCAGGCCCATCATGTCGTTTATTTTCTGTCTTGGAGCATTAAATTTGCACTTACACGCGGATTTAGAGAACTATAGGCATGGGGTGCCACTTGTAATTTTCTTAGTTACGAAGCCCCGCCATGGTGGTCTAGTGGCTAAGGTACTCGGCGGCTGCATTTTCGATGGGGATGAAAAAGCTGTAGGCCCGGTTGCTCAGAGTTGGGTGCAAGTTAAAATACCCTAAGTGATAGAAATTTCTGGAGCCCTCTACTACGGCGGTTCTCATAATCATATGGTTGTTTTAGGACGTTAAACCCTACATATCAATCAATCAATCAATCAATGAAATCTTATTTAAGAAACTCTAAGTAGGGCTGAGCATATCTTGCTACTTGAGGTCATGCTTCTTTATTGGTTGTGCACATTGGGTTATGTATTGATTATTTGTGCTCGAGGAAAATTAGCTTACATTTCACCGTTGGGGCGTTTCATAAAAGTATCAAACACAACTCTGGGTGGGTCGTTGCTGTATTCTCTTCGAACTGCAACCATGCAATCAAGGTCTCCATCCCAATCAGTGTCCGCTAGAGCAACCGCATAAGGAAACGCTGCCATAGCCTGGAATATAGAAATTGAACACCGTGAAAACTCGGCATAACTTTCATTAGAATATACATTGTAGAGATACTCCAAGTAAAAACTTCTCAAATGCGTCGCCATAGATGTCTTTATAGAAGTGTAAGTCCAACAACTTTTTAGGGCGCTTAGCAAATGGTCAAGTTATTTGCTAAAACACCAACTTTTAATTCTCTCCTGTGATAGAGAGACTATTCTGTATTTCAGTCCTTAAATTGAAGTTGAAACATCGCTGTCATCAGGAAACCTTGATAAATATGTGGTGTTTAATGTCCCAAGAACACCATATGTATATGAGAGACGCCGTAGTGGAGGGCTCCGGAAATTTCGACAACCTGGGGTTCTTTAACGTGCACCCAAATCTGAGCACACGGGCCGACAACATTTCCGCCTCCATCGGAAACGCAGTCGCCGCAGCCGAGATTCGATCCTGTGACCTGAGGGTCAGCATTCGAGTACCTTGGCCACTCCACTGCACCGCGGAGGGGCCATCAGGAAACCTGATTTGACAAGGTGCTAATTAGCACAGCAACTTTCTCAGAAAAACGCAGCTTGCGTGTGATCACCTTATAGTCGTTAGTGATTCGAGTGATATAATTGACAAGCAGGTTCCAATCCACTGTAACATGATGCACAACATTATGCTGGACTAAAAAATGTTGTTGAGCATAAAAAAAATCCACCATCTGTATTTCTGTATCTGTATTGTGGGATAATTTTTAGTGTTATCGTGCAAGTACCTCCGAAAAAGCCTGTTACATCCAAGTCAAATGTATATGAGTATCAATATTTGCATTTCAAAATATGTCGCTTAGCATCGCTCAAGTTCAGCTTCAGTGTAGCTTCAGCTGTGGTCAAGTATTTCCGTAACAAGCACTTTTCTTTTAACAAGCACCAACTAACCCAACACTAAGTTTAACTGAAGTATTTGCGCCGGACATAGATTTTATTTGAGATGACTACACGACCCTTATTTCTAGAGAAAGCTTGTAAAGATTTCCAGTATCGAAAATAACACCCGTATTACATTGATAACACTACGAACACCGCAAAAAGACATTCACATGCATCGTTTTCGCTCTCAATGCATGAACTTTCTACTAGAACTGACATCTTAAGTTCAACGAAAACTGAAGTCGTTTGTCACTGTAAAACTTCAATCAATAGTACGACAAGCTACGTAATTATCTCTCGTCATTAGGGTCCGCTAAGCATTTTCTATTTTACAGCACTCACGTATTTATCCAGTAACACCATATATACACGCACGTCATGTTTTATATGACCGCAATTGCACCCGAACCTTGACCATGTCACGCGTTAGAAAGAGGTGCAATGGTTGCATTATTATGAAGGAAAGTTCTGAAAAACATGACTTTACTGCAAGGTGTCGTTTAATGAGTTCATTTAAAGCAACTTCTGCTTTTAACTGAACATGTCGTCAGCCTTGCGCCTACAGTCATACGGCCAGGTCTGCAATTGTGTACGACGCTGCTACGCTAATGAATGAAAGCTGTTGTTTCAGCTAAAGTCAGCTGAAATGCGGAGAGCACCACATTTTCAGCTGTAGTCTCGCGGTGCTCTCCGCATTTTAAATGTGGGGCATTTTCGGCATACTTCAAGCACTTTTTAAATCTATCTATCTATCTATCTATCTGTCTATCTATCTATCTATCTATCTATCTATCTATCTATCTATCTATCTATCTATCTATCTATCTATCTATCTATCTATCTATTCATCTATCTATTCATCTATCTATTCATCTATCTATCTATATATCTATCTATCTATTCATCTATTCATCTATCTATCTATCTATCTATCTATCTATCTATCTATCTGGCCACCTACGTCTAGGTGCTCTTGTGATCACCACCTTATTTGGGGGGAAGCACAATAAGTATGGGTGGGCAACATTGTTTCACGAATACGACTCATTGGTCATGACATGAATAATAGAAAGCTTTAGAATACCGTTTGCAAGCGCTGCGGGCGTTGAGGGCGTAGCGGGTGCCATATGAGTTTTAGAATAGCGTTTGCCCTGCTGTGATACGCAACGCACGATCGCAGCGACACCGCAGCCTCGAAACCAGCGCTTGCGGGCCACATGCGGGCCACCATCACCGCACGCAATTTCGTATTTTTGCGTGCGGTCTGCGAACGCGAACGCCGACTCGCGTTACGAGGCATGCGCAGTGGACAGCCATCGCACCGTAAGGGCTCGCGGTGCGCTATTCTAAAACTCCCTAATGTCACAATTCCGTAGTGTATGTCGTCAAACACTCTTCACCAAACAGTGGCAAATACCCGGGAGCGGGCATGTGCCACATGCACTTCATATCTACCCAGAAACGGCGAGAACACACATACGTAATTTTAACACATGAGTGTTAAGAAAAAGACTGGCATTGGTTGCGTTGACCCGAGCAATGTATAAAAAAAAGTCAGGGTCAAAGCAGGAACCAATGTCCAGCATCCTGCGTGCCACCAAATATTCTACCACATAGCCACGCCAGGTCTCGCAACTGCTTTTCAAATAGATCGTAGTGTTCGTGAAGCGTCCATCTAAGACGCAGTGATTGCTATCCAATTTCAATTCGATAGCGCTAAAGAGCTCGTTTTGCAGAAATTCCGGTGTCGGCGTCGGTGTTGGCGTCGCTGTTAGCATCGCTGCTTTGAGCGAAAAATCGTCTTATGCGTGACCTAAAATTGAGAACGACGTAAATAAAATAAAATTAAAGAATCATCGAGCAGAGTGGGGTCAAACAAGGGTTGCTGGGGTCTGAGTGGGATTTTAGTCTGGGTTTTTCGTGTGTAAAGCGGATGTTCCTCCACACGGCCATGCCTCTGCTTGTGAAAACAGCGAAAAAAAACTTTCTCTGCTTGGGAAATGCAGTGGAAGTACCTTTTATGCTTCCCAAACACACGCGTCCTGTATATATGCTTCACAATGCAACATGAAATATTGGAGAAATAATGCGTGGTCAAGCGTCCATTACTAACGGGCGTCAGAATATGTATTTCTCATAATGGCTTCATGGTTCAATGGCGGTACCCCACCACAAAAGGCACACACGCTACTGCACCTATTTCCTTAAGGCCACGTAGCGGGTGCATAGTAAATTCGAAAAGTTTTCATGCACTAAGTGTTTGAAGTACGCCGGATCACTATCGCACTGTGTGTCAAGTACGCAGGAAGTCACTATGACAGGATGTCGCTATTGCATTCAACTTGTAAAAGCGAAACTTTAAAGCCCCCTCATTTGCTATAATCATTACATACGTAGTCCTACAATACCGCCGTCACGTCGGGTTAAGATCAACAATAGTTAAGCTCAATGAACTGAAGGTGATTGACAGTTTCTGTCAACCAAGGAATGGGGCAAACAGACATTGGTAGATCTAATTCGAGACCGTTAAGAAAAATTCACACTATCTTTTAAAAGGGAACCCGGATGGTATGTGAAGTTACAGCGTTGCGCATGGATGGTGTGAAGGGTTGAACGGTGCTAACGTGGCTGCTGCCGTGAGCGCTAGAGGATTCGCGATCGGCGGTAGCGGCAGGTGTTGCTTGATGATTTGATTGATCTGTGGATTTTAACGTCTCAAAACCACCATATGTTTATGAGAGATGCCATAATGGAGGGCTCCGGAAATTTCGGCCACCTGGGTCTTTTTAACGTGCACCGAAATATGAGTACACAGGCTCAGAACATTTCCGCCTTCATCGGAAATGCAGCCGCCACAGCCGAGATTTGATCCGACGACCTGCGGGTCAGCAGCCGAGTACCTTAGCCACTAGACCACCGCGGCGGAACAGGCAGGTGTTGCGGGCAAACGGACGAGGTAGCAGCTGCTGGCGCTGTGGAGAGCGCGCGGCAGGCGACAGAGAGAGTGACGTCAGCGCACTCTGACGGGAGCGTGACGTCAACGCGCAGCTGCGGCGCGACCTACATGGTACCGCTCCAACACCTGAGACAAGCGAGCGCGGTGCGGCACGTTTGTACGAACGCATGGAGGTACAGTGTTTTATACGCTAGTCAAAGAGCTGCTTCACATCTAAATTCAGGGCATCTCCACGAAGTTAATGACTATGAGTGAGCGAAACTATAGGTCCTAAGGTTCGTAATGTCTATGTTGAAATCGCCGACTGGTATGAAGCACGGACACCCGCGCATGGGTGCACAGGTGGGCGTGTCCACGGATGCACTGACGATAGCAGGCATGCACGGGCGGATGGATGAACAGATTTTGGACGAATGATGGATGAATGGATGGACGTACGGACAGATGAACGGTGCGAGTGATCATGTATTGGCTGTCGTATAGTTGAAGTCGCGTGTGTACGCATATGTTTTCGTTTTTTTTGTGTTGCTGTGCATGGTTTTGTGGGGCACGATGGACACTAACAAGGTCATCGCTGAGGATCTTCGCCCCTAAATGCTGGCATCGGCAGCCTTGACCCATGGAACGCATAGACGAAATTTCAAAAAGTCTTACCCCGGCATTCTGCGGCATTCCGCGTCACAGCCAAGTATATTACCTCACTGCTACGCCAGGTCTCGGAACCGCTTTTGAAGTAGAGCGTAATGTCTGTGAAACGTCAATTGTGGTTGCAGTGCTGGATATCCAATCTTATAAACATTACATATGAACTCCTATCATACAGCTGTCACGTCAGGTTAACTACGAATCTGGTGAAGCACCATACACTGAAGCTCTTTTATTTAGCAGTGTCCACGGGCGCCATCCTCGCTGGCACAAGCGGCACATATCAGCTTACTGATTCTGATTTTGCTAATACCTATGTTGGTGCTGGCGTCGTTACGCAACGATAACTATGCAACTGTTTAACATATACCTGTGCGCACAACATTGCGCACAGGTGTTGACGCTACCTTTGGTGCCATTTCGTAGCGTTTCTTTCAATAAAAAAATTACAACATGCCTCCGCATACCTTGCCTCCGCATGCTTCGCATAACATAGATTCTCTAGGTAGGTGTGATCTGCCGAATTTCAGGACATATTTACACTTTTTCGCGGACAGAAGAAGGTGCAGCGCCCACACGTGTGCCCTTTGGACCCCGTTTCTTAAGGTATTTTCCCGCTAAGCACTAAAAGTACGTAGAACAAGTAAGCGCACGTAGAAGTGCGCCCACGATAGGCCAGCTTCCACCACGCCATGTCAGCGTAACGAAGAGAAACGATGAACATGATTGTCGAATTTGCTTTAGCGGGTATAAATGCTTGTCCCATCCTATAAATTGCAAAAGCATTTGAATACCTTGAATGCGTCAACGACATCGTCCTTCGACTGATGATCTGCTGCGAGGCCTAGAAGTATGAAGAAAAGTTTGAATGCTAATATCTGGACGAGTATAGTTCGTGAAAACGCTGCCATTTCACTACCCAGTAACACGGAGAGAACTTGGTGCCTCAATGTTCCGAGTCACGGAGTTTGTCTGTGAAAGCTGGAAGCAGCTATTTGAACTCTTGTTCGTCAAATTCCAACTGATTTTACCTTTGACAATCCAATTATTGTCTTACATTTTCCCGTGATGTGCTGTTGTTTAAAAAATGAAAACGTTTCACGCAGGCACATGTGGGTTGTATGAATTTCTCCTTCCTCCCCCACCCCTTCTTTTGCCCAACTGATTAATGGTCCACACTTGTACAAAATGAGGCAGGACGTAAAATGGAATATTTTGCCGCCGTTGTCATGCAACACCTGTAATTTGGGGCTCAGAGTGACGGTCTCGGGTGTCTAATTATAGGTTGAGTGTCATGCACCGTCACAAGCCTATTAATGTGAAGAGTCTCTTTTGTAGCACACCTCGAGTCATGCTACCATTGTTCTTTTCCTTAGGCCGACTCCACCATTCCGAGGCATTCACTGCTGTTAGAGAATATTTAAATTTTAAATAGAAAGAAATAAAATAATTACCGCAATAAAACCTTTGAAATCAAAGTTGCGACTAGAAAGGCATTAGCAAATGTGCACATGTGTTATAAATGCATCTCCAACCGTATTGAAACACGAATGCACCTTCGATCTCATTTCGCATTAGGGAATCCAGATATCGTCGGCAATTTGAGAATTTGTTTGTTTTTTTTGGTTATGCGATATTTAGGTATTTTACTGCAAGAACTATCCGTCATTCAAAGTCTTCAAGTTACTCGCAACATTGCTTGGAGCCGCGAAAATAAAATAACTGTCTCTACCACTTGTCATTAATTTATTTTGTGGTCACCTCTTTTTTTCCTAGCACGGCCCTATTTCACTATGCTATATATAACACCTGGTATAAGCGCACGCAGAAGCAACAATTGCATGATACTCAAAATTGAGCATGAATAGTTATCGATTACTTCATTCATGCGTGAATAAAGTTTTTTTTTTCGTCGCCCTAGATGAGTGACGAGTTAGCGGAGGGTTCCGAAAATTTCGACCCCCTAGAGATCTTCACCGCGCACCTGGGTCTGAACAAATGGGCCTCTATCATTTTGCTTTCCCTGACACGTGGTGTCCTGGATTGCGATTATACTTCACGACCTTCGGCTTGGCAGTCGAGCACGACATACAGTAGACCACCACTGCGAAATAAGAATCGGCGTAGTAGCAGCATCTCTGTGGTGCAGTGGCACAGCGTAGCAATTGAAAAAAAAATCCACATAGAACAGCTTGATCCACAGAAAGCTCTCTTTACAGAAGACGTGAGTTAATTTGAAGGTTTAGTCTCGCATGATTTCGTCGTTGAATTAGACTGTGTTATTTACTTTTTGCATAGATGCAACTAAAGTACTCGGAGCCCAACGTTGCTATCGAGCCGACTTTACGTGCAAAAAAAAAAACCTGCGGTTTAGCAATTATCACTATTATTCTGGTTTTTCGGTAGATGTGTACATATCTATAACCATTCTGTATCTTTTTGGAACCACTTTTGTAAGAGCCTGTTCAGGCGCACCGTATCAATAAATAAAATGAATAAATTGGTTTTCGAAGATCTGAGAATACAGCGTATTAAAAACCAACTCCGGCTATTTTTTGGCCATGTGAAGATTATGGTGTTTCTATATTCCTGAGACACTCTTGTCGCGAGCCTAATAGCTGAAATGCTCAAAAAATTTGAAAATAATTTTTAATAAGCAAAAATGTGCAATACCAAAACTGAAACCCAAACGAGCTCCCTGTCTGCGTATGGCGTACTATTTAGTAGAGCCGGAGGCCATAGAGTTTCTTAAAATCAACTAGAAGGCACTCTGGCGCTGCGATCATTCAGCGACTATGGGAATGATGGGTAGCACACGCATTTGCCTAGTCTGCGTACTTGCACGCGGTGAATCGTACTTGCGGCTTCGTTTATTGCTGTGTTTCGGTTTTGTTTTGAAAAAAAGATTGAACCCTTTTGAACTTCGTTAGCCGATTTGAAAAGTAAGTCTAAAAAAATGAAATGGTGAAGCGCAACCGCTGAACATTTGCTAATACTTGTTTCGTAAGAAAACAGCTCCAAGCCACACGATCACACACACTGCCAAAAGCAGGCCAAGAGTACGAATATTAGACAATTGTGTGTACTACCCATCATTCCCATGCTCGCTGAAGCACCGTGCGTTGCAGCTCCCATAGACACTAGCACCAGAGTTCCCTCTAGTGTATATTAGGAAGCTGTATGCCGGGGGCCGTGTACTGGTTCCGCCGGCGCGCAGTATGAAAACTGTGAAAGCCAGTCCAGCGAAGCACCGTCCAAATACCACAAAGGAAGGAAGAAAGCATTCTCGTGCTATACCCGTGCCAAACAACACCGCCGTCCCCTTGTGGAAAGCACAATAAACGCTGTAGCGGCCAAAGTAGCGATGCCATCGGCTGCGTCACTTCCGTTGACATGCCAAACATGACGTCACACAAACAGTGTTGCCAATAATTTTGGCAAGTGAGGTGAGCTTTTCGAGGCAATCTTTAAAATTCATTTGCAACTGATCAGTGCATCGCTAAAACCTGTGATTTGGCATGAAGTTCTAAACTGTGCAAAGGAACATACCCAGCGAACTTCATTGAGATTCATTGACCTCGAAAAATTGCCGGAGTTGGCTTTTAAGGTTTTAGGGCGTACCGAACGTAACCAAAGTAATACACTAAAAAGTTAACAAATATTTTTGCGACCATGCGAAACCTATGATGACCGGGAGTATGAAAAAGTGAAGATGCTAGTCAAAACCAGAAGAACATATTTTGCGATTGTGGCGAAATAATACTCGTGGACATCTTCCACTGAATTAAGCACAGTCATTCAAACGTGCCCGTAAGTCTTCGATGCCTTGGACGTCAATGTCAACGAACAGATCACCTTCAAATGAATGCACTTGCTGCTCCATTATTCTCGCGATTCATCCAAGCACCATCAAACATCATATTCATTTTCAAGAAAAGTTCACTTTTTTTCATAAAACTCTCGCGTAATGTGCGAGTGGTTCTTTACCTTACTTAAAACACAGAACCTCGAAATTATGTAGAAAGTCAAACTTTGGCAAGCTATGCAATGCTTTTAAATAAAACAGAAAATGAGTCTTGCAGCATTTTTTTAAAGACCCGTAAGCATGAAGGATGACGCCATGTACCACTCTACAGCACTGTGAGCGTCTAGGCGTGACACGGTGCGTTCAGGACTCTGTTAGGTGAGTGAGACCAGCGACATTGTGAAGCATAATACATTAACACCTTGTAGCCGTACACTTCAAATAGTGCGTGCCTCTCGCACTTATGAATATGAGTGTTTTGCATTTTACCGGATTGCAAAAGGCAGCGCGAAACAAAAGTGCTTCTGGTGTAGCCGTAAATTCGATCCCGGAGCTGCTGATCCCATACGACGTTTCTAATACAGTGATACAGAACGGGAACATCTGAGAAAAAAAAACGAGCGCCAGCATTGCTTGCATGATGAACAAAAAAAGTTTTACATGTTTTTTGTAAAATATGGATTGATGGTGTTCTAGTTGACGTAAATTTTGATGAGGAATACTCACGAAAGCGGTATCCCGATACAAGTTCAGTTTTTCGTCAGTGCCTGGCCTTTGTGGGTGGAGGTTGCTATATACAATTTTGTATGTTTTATCAAATTATAGTTGATTTTTTGCATTGCAAGCAGGCCTGCTGGGCACCCCTGCTCAGATGTTCAAAGCACACTGCTACATTGAATTAATTTATTGAAGCATATCACAGGTTCCAATTAGACCACTATGTGACGGAGATTCTGCTCTAAAGTTCAAACACCACGGATCCTGTGTTATTGAACGCGCAGACAGCAAGTTGTGTGGTTGCAAAACACAAATGTTTCAACACACTGAACTTTTCCTATCGGTATTTATCAGGCATCTCTCTTATTAGGCACCAACTTTTCTAGGAGAGATGTGAACACAGGTGTGATTTGTCAAAATGGCTGATTGGGCAAGTTGGTGATTCATGATGCTTCAATTTGAAATACCAGCGCAACACGTGGACCGAGACAGCTAAAACTGCTAAGCTAACCGTTCACCCGTGTCTTAACAACAAAAGTCGCTCAGTTTCTCGTTCATTCTCGTGGAGATGATTGGCAACGCTGTTGGTAATCTCTACTTTACCTTTTTGTTTTCTTTTATTCTAAAAAATTATCGTTTGACGGTGGTGGTATCCATTTTTTTTTTCAATTCCATATCCTGCAGTACATAGGCGCAGTAGGCAGGGCATTGTTTGTTACTTTATTTTGGTCACATTAAAACTAAATTTTACCCACACCAACCTTTCTGTCCCCGTCTACGTATCGCGATCTAATTTCAAACCACCAGGTATGGTGTTTGGGAGCGGTTTGCTATACTAATAATTCATTTCTTTATCAATTGACACTTTACCTACATCATCGTAAGCTATTGCATTGGAGGATCGATAAATAGGTCATTTTATAACGCTATTATCAATCGATGGCACAGACACAACTACGTGCAAAATACTTCAAGGAAAAAGAATAAATTGAGACAAACTGAATTACGCAACTTATAAACAACAACACAAACACATTACAACGTTTCTAGATTACAGACCATTCCCTTCAGTGGCAATAACGTGGCCTCTGTTAAAGAGGAAAAAAACATTTTCAATGCCAGTTTCATTGACGATATCACCCTGTAGTAAAATATTTGACATGAGACATGCCCCCAACCAGAAAATTTCTACACTTTATGGCTGCTGCTAGTGAAATTATGTTCCGAGTTCATTAGCGGCTGTCAGAAAAAGCATAATAGACTTCACGCTGTGTCTGCAGGACTTCATATTTAAAATTTCTAGGCTAGGTAAATCCTGCAGTGCTTACGCGTAGCGTCTTGTTAATAGATGGGCTGAAAGCGGCTGCAGTTTAAAAAAAAAAAGTTTTGCATTTTACACCATCCGACGCACTGTTTTCCACAATGCTGATGTTTGGAAATAAGTGTAAAATGAACATCAATTCATTTACACACAAATATATCAGCAGCATAAAAAATTGGGAGGACGGTCGAGCTTCGGTTATAAAAGTACCACACGGTAGCGTTATAGAGCCTCGAGGGCATCACCTTAGCCAAGCGCTAGCCTCACTTCAAATCTCAGTGCATGCCTAGGGCTTGGCTTAAGGAAATCAAGGATTCCGCACGGTGATTGACCCTTCAAGACTATCATCTAGTGTGCCTATGCAAGTACAGTTGTCCATTTCTCGCTACGCTATAATTTTTTTTAGTCATTAAATCGTCTTCTGCTTACTCGTGCCTAAGTCAATACGGAAACTTGAGCAATTGTTCATTCCGTAGGTCTTTATGACGGTGACGATGAAACGTTTCCAAGATCTTTGCGATTGATGTATTTCCAAAGTTTGGTGCCTGACGGGTTTCTACGCTTCTCCCAAGCAAAATTTCATGCGTAAGAGACTCATTTCAATACATGGCTTTATTATGCCGTTTTTCCCGAAACATTTTCAAGACAGAGCGTGAATCTGTTGTAAAACGCCAGCTTGCCACGCAGATTTCTTGGCTTTGATCATGCCTCGAGCTTTAAGACTTTTGTTATATATTTGATTTATTTGCATTTCTGTCAATTTTTTTTCATGGCAATATGTTCAAATTTTCGCTGACAACCAGTGACACCAACACCAGTATTTGTGCAAAATGAGCTGTGTGACGCCACGGAGCGAAATTTACACGCGACTTAAGAATGAAGCTCATGATCATAAGCCATAAGCACCGAAAACAAGCATTATGTAAGTAAATTCTCTGCACGGCATCATGAAGTCACGGAGACCCCTGTAAACACCGTCGGCTCCACCTCGTCGTTTCTCATGTCACGAGAAAAATGATCAACGTGTGTTATTTTTGAGTGTTCACCTTACATCGTGGGTGTTTTACTTGACGAAAATTCAGGGTTACCAGCATGATAAAAGTCTTCAGGCATCGAAACTCATGTGTGTGTATTTGTGTGTTCTGTTAGTGTCTGTTGTTGAATAGGTTTGGTTGTTTTTGCTGCGAAGTGCCCGTGTCTGCAGTGGCGGCAGACAGTATATTCTTTCTCAGCTGCTTAAAGACCATTCGGTCAGCATTCCTAATGTTTTATAGGCACATTTCAGTGTTACAAGAGTATTTAAGAGTGCCCTTACATACCCATGCGCGTTTATCTTACTTAAAGAACCTGGCTGTCCTGGTCTTCATGCAGGGGCAAAGCTTCCTTCTTGGCAGTTCGACGAACATTTCCACAGTTAACATGAAAGGGCACACTGGTGTCATATAGAGCGCTATTCACTTAGTTATAGTATATCATAATTTTTGTAGTAGAAGACTATAGCGACCATTATACTGAAAGGAAAAAACCCAAGCCTGCACGGGATGTACAGCACAGTCACGACCAAAGATGAAAGAGCGGCCTTTCAGAGCATTTTTTAAACACTGTTCGGGTAACTGCCGCAAGAACACTTACAGGGTACCCACTATACCACAAATCATCATAAGTATTGTGTAGTAGGTAAGCATCTCTTATGCTATCCTTAATCTTTCTTCGGACAAGCGTCGTATCAGCTGCACACTTGCAAATAATCTTGAAAAATTTTTTAATTTTGCGACTGACGACGATGATGAATTATGCCCGAAGCTTTACAATAGGTTTGAGCAATTGACGACATGCTCGCTCCGCAGTTTGCGTTGTGTTACGCCTCATTGTTTCTTTGCAGTTCCAAAACGCTTTATTGCTCATATTAACACTATTCCTTTCCCGAAATTAAACCTGCCTAAGGCCAGTTTGCCACAGAGTTTAAAGCACTGGCATAACTCTGTGGCCTCATACGCAGGAGATCTGGGTTCGAATCCCACTGTGTTGTTGTCGCTTTCATTTGCTAAACTTTCTCTACTTATTTTGCGCTATAGTGGTTACTGACACCCGTGGCGGCATATACTGCGCACGCCACCTTTCTTGTGATCTCGTGAGAGCTTTTGCTGTAATGACCTTTACTCTTTGGTGTCACGCCATTGTTTAAGTGAATTTTGAATGCACGCGCCAAGTTAAAGCGCAATATCCACTGATTCGATAGAGACCTGTCTCCTTACAGATAAAAAAGATAATGCAGTTGAACTTCTCTGATGTGAGCTTCAGCGTGTATTTTACCCGCCTCCGCCTCTCTAAAGAGATTGGACAGTGTCCAATAAAAATGGCATTATTGCATGCCTCCGTGACACAGATGTTCTACAGAAAACGTAAAGTTCTTTTTAATTGGTGGAGTGATTGTCATACCGGAATACAACTTAGTTTTTTCATTATGAAAGTCATACTCAACGCAAGCATAAAATGTGCTGCCGACCCAGATAAACTTTAAAAAAAAATGGATGCTTGAGCCCTCCTCTTATATCGTGTATCTGTATTTGATGTCCAAATTTGTTAAACAATCGTGACACCATTCGTAAGTGAACAATTTATTCGTGTTCAATCACTTTTGACCTATTTCCGGCTATCACTTTTTTAGCACGACGTTTCCCAAAAAGGATCTGTTCAAACTGGCTTGTAGAACATAAACATTAAATTTCTGTCAGTGTTTCAGCATTTTTTACTATGCACACGTTATATTTTTGTTTGAATAGATTGGGAATCGTGAATGTTTCAAAGTCGTAAAATTTTTTTGTTGTTATACTTTGTCAAAATCAAAACATTACACATTATCTCACTCTGAAAATGCACATTTTCTCAACTGCATAAAACCTGGTTGAAAATGAACCCATGAAACAACACACATTCCACTTGAGCGCTCATTCACAACAGTAAAATTGTTTCAAAATTCATCACAATACACGACACAGGCACTTCGTGATGATACAGTGCAATCCAAAGAGGAGGCATGCACAGGTTGATGATGATGATGATATGAGAGGTTTAATGTCTCAAAACCACCATATGGATATGAGAAAAGAACAAGGCTGTTGTCTCGAAGTGAAGGAGGGGGTCAATAACCGGCCGCGAGTGCTTTGAAAACGCCGCTTCTACGTAGTCCCAGTGTCCCCTGAAGAAGGAACTAAGTCAGTTCCGAAACGTTGAGTTTATCCACAAACTTCTTGGTTGGAGTTTAAATTATTTCCCAGTTTTCATATCCAACCAGACAGACATCTGTCGAATGTTTACATAAAAGATTATGAGAGATGCCGTAGTGGCAGACTCCTGAAGTTTCGACCACCTGGGGCTCTAGAACATGCACCTGAATCTGAGCACACGGGCCAATGGCAATTTCGCCTCCACCAAAATGCAGCAGCCGCAGCCTGGATTCGATCCGCGACCCGCAGGTCGGCAGCCGAGTGTGCTTTAGCTGCTAGACCATCGTGGCGGGGCCAAACTTACAAACCTGGTTTTCTACCTTGCGGGTGTGGCAGGCCTGTGGTACAACAATCACGCGTCCGCTTTGCTTACGTCGTTCTATTTGAACACCGGCATCATCAATATCTTTGGACAGTGATGCCGCCTGTAAGCGGCAAAACGAATTTTGTTTATGTAAACAAGGTGAGCAGGCCAGAGAGTCTCCTCGAAGTTACACCGAAGACGTCCTGACATGCGCAAGCAAGCGGACGTGGCATTGTCTGAATCTGACTCGATTCTTACCGTTAACATAGTATTTCTTATTTTTAGAGCGCACCAGCCCGAGCCTGCATTGAGTAGTGTTGCCATCGTCGTAACAGATAGAGCCAACGAGAAAGAAAGAGGGCGAACTCGGTGCGCAGCGTAAGTTGAAAGGTGGTGGTTGCAAAGGGAGCCCGAGAAGAGGGTATGACAAACGCCAAGCGACCAGTTTTACAGTAGCGCACGCCCTCGCGTGATCGCTGACGACGTCATCAGTAATGTAGTCGGCAAGGGCATCCAGTAATACCGTATATCAACCTAATAAATGATATGTGGGGTTTAACGTCCCAAAACCACCATATGACTATGAGAGACGCCGTAGTGGAAGGCTCCGGAGATTTCCACCACCTGGGGTTCTTTAACGTGCACACAAATCCGAGCACACGGGCCTACAACATTACCGCCTCCATCGGAAACGCAGCCGCCGCAGCCGGGATTCGATCCCACGACCTCCAGGTCAGCAGCCGAGTACCTTAGCCACTAGGCCATCGCGGTGGGGTGATACCGTATATCGAGTAAAGCCCCTCATGAATGTAGGCCTGTCTACGGCGACTCTTTTGGAAAATGCCCACGCGTTGCATTCAGTTTCCCGGTCAGTGAGGCAGTCGGGCTGTGCTGCGTCTGCGACTGTTGATGTGGAATAGGCTGCCCAAAGTTTCCGTGGAATTCACGCTACTCGCTGACTTTTCGCCTTGCTCTGGATCAGTGTACCTATTTACCGAATTCCCCCAGCCAGTTCTTTAGGACCAATTAGTGATGCAACTGGTGGAAGTGCGTCGTCTGTCGCTGCTGCTAAAGAGCTGCCCGAGTAAAGGCTGAAGGCTGCCGACGACAGGATACCGAAGGTGCGTGCCGCCGAGGCGATAGCCTTGAGTTATCTCAAAACTTTATTGCTTCAATAGCTGCCCTCACAAATTGAATAGGTAGTATAGGCGACTTTTTGGTGGTGTATAGTTATTCTGAAATATCGAGGTCAGATATAAAAGTAATCATAGCCTATGTGTGATGAAGGGTTTTTAGTGACCACGTTCTCCTGTCAATTCATCAAGATGTTTTGAGCAGAGCATGCGCGATTTGCTATGAAGATCGGGTTTCGCCTGCCGTAGCCATAAAGGGTCTTAGAATTACAGGGAGCAAATCTAGTAGGTGCGTGGTCATTCTAAGAAAGACGAGGCATGCAAACACTTACACAACCCGAAAGTCAAAACGCAACAAACACCTAGCAACTGAAAAAGCGCACAACGGTGGAAATTAGATAAGGCATGAAAATTTATCTGCGCATGCCCATGCAATATGTGATCGTATCATTTTGGCATGCGTGGTGGTTTACTCAATTAAAAAAGCTTAAGCCATTTGATCTTTATAGGTTGCTCACGTAAATGCTACCGCTATGATTTATACGACGTGCCTCAGTGATCATATGCGTTTCTTCATTTCTACGGTGGTACAAGAGTGCACATTTGTCATATTTTAAATGCGATGCTTTTTTTTAGCGAACATCGGCGACTTTGAGCGTATCGATCTATCTATCTAGCCGCCTATACGGCATTTAACTCTCCTAGCCGTTTGGTTAATCACATAAATACCAGACTTGGTAAGATATAACATGACTGTATGACGTACATAAGTGACTAGTTATAACATAAAAATCACGACATGTGTGTTATAAGCGTCCCCATTTACATGTCATGGTCTTGTCTTGCTGCTTTGGCGGTGATTTCACTCACATGATCTGTTGCAAAACTGGTATGGTATGACATGACTGCATTGCGAACACAAGCGACAGACCCTAACATCAAAATCATGAACGTGTGACATGTAACAACATGACTACATGCCACGCTAATGATGTGCTCGCGGCCGTTTTGCTAGCTTTGCATATAGCCAATTTGATATTACGAGACGTGAATGGATGACGAAGGTATGTGACTTGTGCAAGCATGATAATCATGTGATGCCTGTCATGCAACAACATGACTATATGTCGTGCTCATGATGCACTCACGGACTGTTTCGCTAGCTTCACATGTACCAATTCGGTATCACATGACGCGAACGGACATGGGTAAATGACAAGTCCAAACATGATGATCATGTCATACGTGTCATGTAACAACATGACTACGTCCCACACTCATGATGTGCTCGCGGCCAGTTTCACTACCTTCACATATTCCAAAATTTGGCTATACGTCACTTGAATGAATGACGAAAGTATATGACTGGTGCAAACATGATCATCATGAGATGCGTGTCATTTAGGACATTGATACACGCCACACTCAAGGCGCCAATAAACTTCAACGTGAGCCGGCAACGTGCGCGCCGGTGTTCGTTTTATCACGTCACGCTGGCATCGCCAAGCCAGGCGTCTTTATCAACCTAGTAGAAATCAGTGCATCTGCCCACTGACCTTCATTGTGGATCTGCATGCCATATACTCGCAGGTGCGTGCCGCGCTGCGTTGCTTTGACGCATGCGCGTTTGAACGCACACGGCGTCCCTCCGTCACGAAGAGAGGCAGACGCGGTGCTGTCTAAGTAACGTCATCGGCGCGAAATGCAGCATGTCGCATTTCGTACCTGTTGCCACTGGGCCACGCTGACGGACACTGGTCGTGCGGGTTGCGCCTGGCGTCAAACTATAGAGTGCTCGCGTTTTGCTAGCATGGACCTCGCTGCTCCCAGCCTGCGAGTGCGTCAACGTGGCGTCGGAGTATATTGGGCCCTTCGTGACGCGCTTGCCACCGTTGCGCTAGCTCCTCGTGTACCAAATTTGGTATCACGGGAAGTGAATAGACGACGAAGGCAAAGGACACGTCCAAACCTTATATACATATTATGCGTTTCATGTAAATATGACTTCATGCTATGCTCTTACGTTCTCGCGGCCGTTTCACTAGTTCCACATATACCAAATTTGTTATTACGTGACGTGAATGAACGATGAATGTAAATGACATGTCCAAATATGATTATCATGATGTGTATTTTATGTAAAACATGACTACATGCTATGCTCATAGCACGCTTACGGCCATTTCGCTAGCTTCACGTGTACCAAAGTTGGTATCTGGGGACGTTAATAGATGACGAAGGTATATTAAACGTCCTAACATAATAATCATGACATGGAAGTCATGTACAGCATAATTTACCTCCACCTCTTGACGTTATGCTGATTTTCAAAGTGACCCATCACCGTTCCTCATTCGTGCTTTGCATATCATCGATTCCCACTGTATGTAGGATCTAGAAATTTTTTTCCGTGCATACGTTATCGGCAATCCAAAAAACCATTACAAGGTGAACCTCTCCTAAGCAATCTCTCATGTTTCAATAATCTCTGTCAATGCGGCAGCCTTGTCTGTTCGACGTAGCAGGGTTCCACACCGGAAAGGAACAGATACTGCCACATACACTACACTTCTATGACAATAAGTAAGTATTTTGGTGCGTTTTATTAAATATTCGTCTGCTTCTTGTCTTTTTCTCGCTCATTCTTTCCCTTGAAACCATGAAAAAAGAGCAATCCCGCATAGCTAATTTTGTTAACTGTATGCTTCTCTGGTGTTCGGTGCAAATCGGCAATCGCTGCAAAGCATGTGCCGCTGGTAATTGAGGTGTGTTGTAAGACCATTAAAGCGTACTATGAGGCAGGTTATACAGTATTATGATAAAAATTTGGCAGATTCCACGTTACTTGGTAATCGATGTCATGAAAGCGTGCGAAGGGAAGGTGACTGTCATAACTTTTTACTGAGCGACACGTTACGATATTCGCTAAATGTATGTATACAGTCATTGTACACCCAGGCATATGTTAACCAGTCACGTTTGAGCTGTTGCGTGACAAGGCCAATAACGACATCTGCATTAGAGACACCAGAAGCGGTAAGCTGGTGTGTAGCGCTTGTGTAAGCGAGGATGGCGGCCCCGAACACTGATAAATGAGCTTCAGTGGATAACGCTTCACTACAATAGTCGTTACACCAACGTGACAGCTATATGATAGGAGTTGTCACAATATGTTGTCGCCCAGTGCGTTTTATTTAAGTGAAGCGAGATGAACGCATGAAGGAGACATGGCGAGTGGCACAAAAACACCCTTCATTATACACTCAACCACATACAGTACATATAGTAGATTAACAATCTTTAAAAACAACTCGGTCCCTCAAACCACGTCTAGCTAACGTCATTCTAAAACCTGGCGGAGGTTCACGCATTGTCGCACGCTGTCAGAAGATTCTCGTTTAGTGCATCGCTCGGTAGCGATGCAGGGAGGCGCCTTCCTTGCGAAGCCCTTTGCTGGCGAGAAGACGCGTGCCGCTAGGCACTCCTGGCACGTCCAGCCTCCTCAGGCCTGTGTGCCGTCGACGTTGTTGCGAAGCGCGCCTCCAACGACATTACGAAGGGCGCCGCGAAATCTCACCACTGCAACCACTGTTTCTAAAGACAACGACGCCAACACGGTCCCGAAGGCGCCACTGCTTCGAACTCCGCCGGAAAGGTCACCTGCCGTTTGGTAGCGTAGGTTTCTCAGCTCGCGACTGCTTCTGCGCAGAGCTGATAGATGAGCGGACGAGACGACGATGAATTAAACAAGGTTTATGTACAGCATATATACAGAGGCGTTACCAATTCGGCACTGGGGCCGACAGCTTAGAAACCCGAAGAGCTGAGCTCTCCTCTCAACACATAGGTCTGCTCTCAAATGGGTCTGCTCTCGACACGCCGCACGGCTTCTTTTATATGCACCGGGTTCAACCCGAATGTCCAACCAGAAGCGCCGCTGGTCGTGAGGTCAGACTCCTCTAATGGGGTCGCCGCTGGGCCGCGTCATTCTTTCTCATCGAATCTGGAGAGGCTTCGCTGCAGGTGGCTGCACCCAAGGACCAGTGGCGTCACCAGGCATTGCGTCAGACCCGCCAGACAGGAAGGCGCCGGTTGCTTGCTCGATGGGCTCGCTTGCTGAGGTGACTCACTGCACGTGCGCGCTAGAGAGGCGCCGTCGCGTGATGACGTCGTTGAGTGGTTGATCGCGTCAGGCGGGCTCGCGTGCTGGCCTTGACTAAGATTTCCTTTTTCCGCGGCATGGACGTTCGCTGCGGACTCGCTGGCATAACAGCACCCCCGCCGCCAGAAAATGCACCGGAAAGACGAGCTGCTTCCACGTGACTCGGATGTCAGGCGCGCTCGTTCGCCAGGTCCCTCCCGGTTTGTCTCCAGGGTCATGGGGAGAATGCAGCTCCAGACTCCGTTCCGGGAACACATTCCATTCTTGAGGACGGATCCCAGCTCTACTGGCTTGTCGCCACAACTTGCCGACCAGCTTCGCTCGTCTCTTCTGACGATCTTTGGTCTCAGCACTTGTCGATGGTTCTGCAACTTGTCAAGAACGGTTCGACAACAGACAACACATGACACAAGCAAGTGCCCTCGGTCACCCGACAGAACACCAGACAAAGTATACTACAACATATACCTAGTTAGGTGTCTATCGGAATTTCGTTCCCTCTACATCAAGAGGCACATGTGGGACACAAGACTCTTAAATTGAGAACTCAATTTTTTTTACATACAACAACGTAACGAATTAGAATACCCCATAAAGTCGGCTCCTTGAGCTCACTCTGGACGAGAGCGCTCAGCCCAGGTCGTGATTAGGTCAAAATTTTGCCCCGAATCGCCAGCGAGAAACCGAAAGGTAGAGAAGGTACTAACTAAACGCGCGGCTCAATGCGCCTGCATTAGCGTTTAGCTTTTTTTTGTAGCGAACGTCAAACTTGTGTTGTTGGAGTATGATGCTCCACCTCAGTAACCGAACACTTTTAGGCGACGATACCTATGTGGTACTAAGGGCTGCTCGTACTTGCGACGTTGCACATCTGTGTAACTACAATAGGGGAGTCCAGATTTCTCATAAAAAGGAACATTCCTTCTCAGCTCCTTCTTCTGGACTTCACTTAACCTAGGCTCTAGGTTCAACTGCTCCAAGATCACCTCCGATCCCCTTTCGATTACATCACTAGAACTCCAAATTTCTGCTCCCTCTTGCTCTGAAGCATTCAACAGCAGATTTACGACCGCTTGACGTAGAACGTATGGTTTCATCAAGTTGTAAGTTTTATTTGGCCGCCTTCCTAATTTAACTTCATAATTGGTATTGGAAAGCTTCGATAATACTTTGACGGGCCCTTCCCAATGAACCTCAAGCTTGTTCCTTTTGTTCGGCTGCAGCAGCATTACCTGACTTCCTACTTCAAAAGCGCGCTTCTTCGCCGATTTGTCGTAGTACTCCTTCAACAACACTTGTGAAGCTTTCATGTGGCTTTCCACTAGCACTTTAATAGAGAGCTCCTCATGCTGCTCTTGAATTAGCGTCTCTCGATCAACCCTCGACAGCTCGCTCCAACTTTCCACTACAGGTGAGAGCGTTGCACTCCCCTCGCTTTGACTCAATGGCGCCATGTCGTCTCCCCCTGCTACTAAGTCGCGCTGGTCGCTTCGGCGACGGGCCGCTCGAGTGACTGCTCACATGACTCACACGGAAAATTTCCTCTCTGAGGTTCCGTCGACCCGCCGACAAGGTCACTTGAGAGTTCACCGCATTGAACAAGGTCAAGCGCCTGCGAAAGCTTCCGCTTTTGTGATCGCGTGAGGGCCATGTACGCTAAGTTGGGGAAGAACGATTTACCCTGCTCTTTGAGAAGCTGATCTGAGTTGTTAGAGGAAAGATAAAGAGAACTATCGGGAAGCGCGGCGGACACAGCCGCTTCGGTGCGAAATTTACCGAACGGGCCTTCAATGACAACCGTAGCGATGGGTAAGCAAGCACTCTGCTCCTCGGCGACTTGCCTGATCCACGCGCATTCTTCCGTAAAGTCATCCGGAGACGCGAATGAAGGATGGACAACGTCCATGGTTGCCGCGGAGTCTCTAAGTGCTCGACACGTTTTTCTATTCACACTAATTTCTTGGATATACGGCTCCAACAACCGAATGTTCTTTTCCAATTCTCGGATTGTTGCAAAAGCAAACTTTTGCTTACAGTTTATCGCGATGTGCCCTTCCTTTTTGCAGTTGTAGCAGATTCGCGTCTTCTGTTTGTTTTCCGATTCTCGGATAGTTGCAAACTGTTGCTTACAGTTTATCGCGATGTGCCCTTCCTTTTTGCTTTCATCCTTGTCCACGCGCACTGCCCTGCTATGCAACTTTCGGCGAGTATGATACTCCTCAGCTAACTCTGCTGCCTTGTTTAGCTGTACTTCACCAAGTTTGTCCTGCAGCCAAAGTTTGACATCCTCCTCGATGCAGCGGTAGAATTGCTCCAGTGCCACGCATTCCACCACTTTATCGCGGTCGTCATAAACACCTTCGCCCTTGAGCCATTCAATGAAATCATCTTTAAGACGAAACGCGAAGTCAACGTGTGACTCATTCCCCTTTTTAGCATACCGGAACCTTTGCCTGAAAGCCTCGGGTGACAACTTATAACGTGTCAAGAGCACTTCTTTAACTTCGTCATAGCTCTCAAACGCTTCCCTCGACAAGCAAGTTATCGCGTCGGACACTTCGTCGGGAAGAAGAGCTAACAGGTTCTGCGCCCAAAGAAACCACTCCAAAGCGTTTCGCTCACAGACGTGTTCAAACTTGACGAGATACTTCGCCATGTCCTCGCCTACTACGAACGGTGGCAGTTGGTCGCGAATTCTCTGACCGCTGACCTGAACTGATGCAGAAGCTACGCTAGGCACCTGCGAACACTGTAGGATTGCCAATTCTATTCATTTCAACTCAAGGCGCTCCTGCCTCTCGGCCTCCTCACGGCGTTCTCGCCTTTCAGCTTCTTCACGTTCGCGACCTTCTCGCCTTTCAGCTTCTTCAAGTTCGCAAACTTCTAGTTCTCGCCTTTCAGCCTCTTCGCGGCGTGCTTTGATATCCTCCTAGGCCTCATCGACTTCCTCAGCCGAAACTCCTTCATCTCTCATGATCTGAAGGATCGCTTGCTTTCGTTTCGCACGGCCCAAAGTAATGCCGAGTTCCTCAGAAATTTCGATGAGTTCCTTAATTTTAAGGTTCTCCATCGTTCACACTAGCCTCTTGCTGTTTGCCCCTGTTAAGAATCTACTTGCCGTACCCACTATAAGCCTACTAGCAAGACGCGCAAGCAATTTTTAACACTCCCGTATTTACACCCTCCGCCTTAACTTTGGTTTCAAAGCGCTTCGACTTGGCTTGAAACGATCAAAGCTCACTCTAATGCTTTACACAGCCCTTTTCTAAACTACTATAACCTGAGCTAGAGTAGTCTGGTGAACTGAGGGGAAAACATCAGGCACTCACCGCATCGATGTCGCTGACGCCGGCCGATCCCGCAGCTGCCAACCACTGTTGCGAAGCGTGCCTCCGACGACGTTACGAAGGGCGCCACGAAATCTCACCACTGCAACCACTGTTTCGAAAGACGGCGACGCCAACACGGTCCCGAAGGCGCCACTGTTTCGAACTCCACCGGAAAGGTCACCTGCCGTTTGGTAGCGTAGGTTTCTCAGCTAGCGACTGCTTCTGCGCAGAGCTGATAGATGAGCGGACGAGACGACGGTGAATTAAACAAGGTTCATGTACAGCATATATACAGAGGCGTTACAAATTCGGCACTGGGGCCGACAGCTTAGAGACCCGAAGAGCCGAGCTCTCCTCTCTAACACATATGTCTGCTCTCAAATGAATCTGCTCTCGACGCGCCGCAGGGCTTCTTTTATATGCACCGGGTTCAACCCGAATGTCCAACCAGAAGCGCCGCTGGTCGTGTGATCAGACTCATCCAATGGGGTCGCCGCTGGGCCGCGTCATTCTTTCTCATCGAATCTGGAGAGGCTGCGCTGCAGGTGGCTGCACCCAAGGACGAGTGACGTCACCAGGCATTGCGTCAGACCCGCCAGACAGGAAGGCGCCGGTTGCTTGCTCGACGGGCTCGCTTGCTGAGGTGACTTACTGCACGTGCGCGCCAGAAAGGCGCCGTCGCGTGATGACGCCGTTGAGTGTTTGATCGCGTCAGGCGGGCTCGCGTGCTGGCCTTGACACAGATTTCCTTTTTCCGCGGCATAAACGTTCGCTGTGGACTCGCTGGCATACCAACGTACATGATAGGTGCCTGCGAGCTCAGGCACGATGAAGATCGGCGGCGTGACGCTGACCTGTCCCGGCCACTCGCTGCACCACGCGCCAGCTGGACGACTGGAGCACAAAGATGGTAGCTAGCCGTGGTGGATACTCGGGCAGCCCTCGACGCGTTGCATCCTGGGCCATCACCCAGGCTGCCTCGATCAGCTGGACGACCGGAGCACAAGAACGGTTGCTTGCCGAGGTGGCAACTCGGGTGGCTCTAGACGCATTGCAGTACTGAAACAGGACCTAGCCTGCCTCGATCAGCTGGACGACCGGAGCGCGAAGACTGTAACTCGCTTAGGCGGCAACTCGGGCGGCTTAGACGCGTTGCAGTCCCGGAGCAAGACCCAGGCTGCCTTGATCAGCTGAATGACCGGAGCACAAAAATGATAGCTCGCCGAGGTGGCAACTATGATGGCTCTCGACGCGTTGCAATTCTGGGGCAGGACCCAGGCTGCCTCGATCATCCACCGTCTTTTTCACTCCTGTTCGCGCCCGTTCCACAAGGCGTCCCCACGTGCCCTTCTTCCTTCTCTTCTTTCTCCCAGGTGCAATTCTGGGGCAGGACCCAGGCTGCCTGGATCATGCACCGTCTTCTTCACCGCTGTTCGCGCCCGTTTTACATGGCGTCCCGCGTGCCCTTTTTCCTTCTCTTCTTTCTCCCAGTTTTTTTTTCTTTTTCACCTCTCACCCATTCGTTCTTTTGCCTTGCTCTTTTTTCATCTCCATTTGTCTACCCTGACAACATACCCCTCCTCCCACATTCTCGAGTTTTTGCGCCCCAAAAACATTATTCGCACCGGTACCAAGCCTTACGTCACACCTCACCTCGTCACACGTAGCCAAAGCTTCACTAAACCAGCACAGCACTTCACCACAACACACTCCGTCACCACGCGCATCCCATGTCGTCTGGTCTTGTGCATAAACACTAAACTTCCCGTCACACACATCACATTTCATTGAGAATTACTCAGTCGTCCCTACCCGCTCAAAAAGGGTAGATAAAAAATGTTCGCACACACATTAAAGCATCACAGCATTTACAAAAATTTTTCTTCGGCATCTATTGTGTCTGTTTTTCTTAGTGTATTCTCCTACTCATAAAAGCACCCCATCGTTGTCTCTACCCTTGATGTATTGCGCAGTAAAATCATACTCTAGCGCATGTTCTTCGCGTGGTTATGCTTGGCTCGGTTTATATATTCCAAGGGCTGATTATCAGTTTGTACTATAAACTTGGTCGCATACAAATATATGTGAAACCGTTTCACAGCTCATATTAAGAAATAACACTCCTTTTCCAGTGTAGCGTAGTTTCTTTCCTGGTCATTCAATGTTCTACTTGCATACAACACATGGTATTGTGCGCCATCCATCTCTTGCAATAACACGATGCCTAGACGCCGGTCTGATGGATCAGTTTGTAAGACAAACTGTTTGCTAAGGTCTGGTGCCAATAGAACTGCTAGTTCGGTCATACACTTCTTTAATTGATCTAATGCGCTTTGATAGCGTTCTTTTTTTTAATTGCGACAAAGACTTGCCTTCAAGTCATGATATTTTTGCGAGTATGTTTGTTAAATTTGCGCTGTTAGGCCGGCGTTATGTATGAAGTGAAGTAGTGTTTTGTGGAATGTGCTGTCATGTATCCAGTGGTTGTAACTGGCTGTGTCGCTGTAGCGTAGGCCGGCTTGAAGGAGGTGACCGGAGCGTTTGGCTGCAACTCTTTACATGTCTATATAAGGTGGTATGCATCTGCTTGCATCATTGAAGTGGGAGAATACGGACACGCATCACCAACTCGTAAATGTGACCGACGAGTTCCATGATAATATAACGGCCAGTGTAAGCGCCACCACTGCCCGAAACCTCCGAAACCCAAGTTTCCTCCGCCCTAGTAGGGTGAGGGAGAGAGAGCAGACAAACGCTGGAATGCGAGCACGTGCACCCCGCCGGAGAACATATTTACGGGTCTGGAGTAATACCCCTGTCACACGTAGCAACTTAAGTGTACTTTGAGCGAGTACACTCAGCCGCGAGTGTAATTTTAGAGCTGTCACACAAGCAAGTTTAGTGTCACTCGCTGCGAAGAACACTTGCCGGCACGTGCGTTCCCCAACCTCACTTCACTGCGACGGCTGCGATGAAGTGTGTAGCCTCTGTACCAGTGGCTTGTACAGCAAGACGCTGTTGCCTAAACCAGCGCTCATACTATATTCAAACCATTGTTTTTATGATGGATACTGTTATGCATAAAACAAGTAATAAAATACAACAATAACCTCGCTATTTTCTCTGTCGGGCTGTTTGCGGTTACGTCCGCTAGGGAGATGCGGCAGCACGTGCACAGCAATTGCTGCGTCTGTTGCGTTGTTTACGTCCAGGTACACTTGCACATGTGTAGGTGAGTTGTTTTCTAGTCATTTAAGATGGCATATACCACAGGTGCTACTTCCACGAAGCCAACGTGGTCCGAAAATGAGGCAAATGCGGAAAAATAAAAAATATAAGCTGTGCTATAAATTCATCAATCGTCACTGCCATCATTTTCAAAGTATACACTTCGCTTTTTTATGTGGCAGCAAACCACCAAAATGATACTTCGTTAGTGTTAGTCCATTCGCCCAAGTGCAATTAAGTTGCCACGTGTGACAAGTTTAGGGGCTGAGGTGCAAGAGAAATGGCTTGAAGGTTCATCTCTGGATGGCAGTGCGCCTCCTGGTCAGCAGCAATGTTGTGTTGGTTCGCAGCATGGCCTTGAATTCAATGTACCTTTACGCAAGTAGCTGCATTATGGTTGAGCTTTTGAATAGGCTCGCAGATCTCCATCACTTTGTGTACTTTCTTGAGCTCCTAGTAGCTCCCAAGGAATCAGTGTATAAGTCAATCTACTTAATTATAGGCAGCATAGAGGTGGCATCCTAGATTGCGTCATGTATGACTTCATGTTCCATCTCAAGAGGAGTGGCTTGGCCCGCCGCGGTGGTCTAGTGGCTAAGGTACTCGGCTGCCGACCCGCAGGTAGCGGAATCCGGGCTGCGGCAGCTGCATTTCCGATGGAGGCGGAAACGTTGTAAGCCCATGTGCTCAGATTTGGGCGCACGTTAAAGAACCCCAGGTGGTCGAAATTTCCGGATCCCTCAACTACGGCGTCTCTCACAATCATATGGTGGTTTTCGGACGTTAAACCCCACATATCTATCAATCAAGAGGAGTGGCTGCCGTAGATGGATAAAGCTGGTGGCCGCTGTCAAAATTATGCGTAGTACTCAGGAATGATGTCGTTCTACGTCTTGTAGAATAGAAGCATCAGTATATAGGTTGCAGCTATGAGCGCTTGGGGCTTCGATGAACAAGCGCTCTTCAATTGCAGATAATGCATCGGAGCACCGTAACTTTGTTGTCTTAGATGTGATGGTGGTGAATTTCCAGGAAGGCATAGGCTCGTGCTGGTTGTCAATGCGAGAGCCACATTGTGAGTTTGCAACGCAGCAACAACTGGCACAAGTTGCCTTTTGATTTCACAAGCTTTTTCTTTTTGCAAAATCAGCTTTGTGATTTTGTTAAGCTGGGCGTGCTCTTATGAATTTGGTATGGGAGTGAAGTGATGTAACGAAGTTATTGTGCGCATAGCATCATGGTTAATAATCTCCAACTGTGCCAACGATGCCAAAGTCAACCATTTAAGTTGCGCCTGGTATAGAATTCTTGGCCGCAAAACTGTGCGGACGAGCTGTCGAGCTACATGTGTATGAGCTCAGCTGCTTTCGATGCAATGCGGTGAATCACATGAAGTGATTTTGTGGAACTTTTGCGGACTTTGCGAAGCGAGTGCACTCCACTACCGTACTGGTGAATATTGTTACGGAAGGGACCTATTATGCGGACCTCCGAAATCTTGAATGGTCACTGCACCTAGTGAAAATTTAAAGGGACACTGCTTCATTTTTCTGCGTCCTGCCTTGTGAGCCACCTTGACATAGCTTGATTTTTGGGTGGACATGTCTAACCTTGCGTTCCGAGTGTAGTTTTGAAGAACATCAAGGGCTTTCTGAAGCTGTTGGGCTTGTCTTCAGACGTCTTTATGCACAGACCATGAAGTCACCTCATTAGCATATATCAGAAACCTCACGCCTGGAATTCGATGTAGTTGCAATGCTAGGAGTATTGGAGCAATGTTTAACATGGCAGTATGTTAGGGGCATTCTTTTTCGTAAGATTGGTCAGGGGACTCACTACTTAGCGTAGCTTGGGATAAACTGTCTACAGTAGCTGGTAAGTCTCGAGAATGACCTGATTTGTTTAGTATTCAGAGGCCTAGGTGCACACTGTATCTTTTTCAGGGTATCGTCTTATGTGGCCACGTGGCCTATTCTCAGGGTATAACCCAGGAAAGTGATAGCACTGAATCCAAGCTGGCACTTGTTTGGCTTCACGGTGATGCTTGTTTCCCAAAGTTTACAAAACGCTTCCAAGTGTTCTACGATAAAATTCGTTGCCACGAGGATATCATCTATGTAATGCTCCACATTTTGTAACCCCTGAAGTATGTTTTCACATGTTTTGTAAATGTCGGTGCCTCAGTCTTGAGTCCAAATGGCATAAACCGGAATCAGAATAACCGCCTTGCGCATCAGAAAGCAGTCTTCACTTTCCACTCCTCATTCAGTGGTATCTGCCAGTGCCCTTTCGTTAGGTGTTAGGTCGAGGTTCGTGAAATATTTCTTGCCCGCCACCTTCACAAATGGTGCATCCACTCTTTGAGTTGGCTCTGAGTTATCTACGAGCACTTTTTAGAGGCACCTGAAATCCACATATACTCTGTTGGACCCATTTAGTTTTTTCACCACCACTAAGGGCGAATTGTATGCAGGTGTGTAGCGCTCAATAACCCCCATTTCTAACATCTGCCCAAACTCTTTATCTAAGTCCGTTTGAACTGCTAGTGGCAGTGGGTACTGTTTCACGTTCACGGGCTTCTGTGTTCTTAGTCTAATGGTACACTTAAGTACCGTCGTCTTGCCTGGGAGGTCGGCAAAAACTTCATCGAATTCCTTCAACACTCCTTCCACTGATTCATTTCGTATCTCATTTTAAGCAGAATTCACAGTTACCTTTTTCTCATCCCATAGTTTTGTTACTGGTGTACGTGGGTGACTCTCCATTATGAAGATTTTCAGTAGCCTCTTCTGTGATGACCATGACTGCGGCCTTCACTTCTTCCTCTGGTTCTCTCTCTTCATATTTCTTTAGCATATTGATATGGAGTACTTTCCTACTTTGTCCGATTTCCAGATCGCAATCTGCGCCATTCCCTTTTCTTCTTACTTCAAATAACCCTTTCCAGCTTATTGTGAGGTTGTGGTTGTCGTTTGGCAGCAATATAGATGCCTTGCCCTCAACTTCAAGCACTCCCTTTCGACTTTTTGTCGTAGTATCTCTTGTGTGGCGCCTGCGCCTCGATAAGACTTTCACGAGCAATGTGGCATGTCTATTCTAGCTTATCTCTTAGCTCGAGCAAATATGCATACGAAGATTTTTGCTCGTCCTTCAATTCCGTGCTCGACAACTCTCGCGGAATTGACGTGCAGGTCGGTAGACACGGGACCGTTCAGGAACCATCCATGTACCAGACAGGTGTCGTACGCACGGGGCATCAGCGGTCTTAGTAGCACGGCCAGCCAGGAGGTTGCCCACCGGTTGTCCCGGGTAGCTTTCACGAACATGGCTCGCCTCTCAAACGCTGTTTGCCTGCGTGTCCATGCTCCCAGCATCTTGCTTTGTCCTCCTTTTTTCCCCTTCGCATTCTGATGGCCGGTGCGTCTTCACCTTGGTCAGTAACAAGCTCACACACATCTCTCGCGACCTGAAAATGGCCACCAGCAACGCCGAATATGTCATGACCAAGATTCTGCAACGCAGCTCGGACCGAAGCAGCATCTTTTTTTCTCAACGTGTACAGTAGCACTAAGGACCAATGACAGCGCTTCAGTGCCCTCATAAGAAAGGTCGTCAACCTGCCGGGTCCCAACCCCCTGGTTGTGTCGGGCGATTTTAATGCTCCGCACTACACTTGGGGCTACCCGTGCAATACCAGCAAGGGCACGGGACTGTGACAGAATACGACTAACATGTGCCTGATTTTAATCACCGACAAGGCCTTTCCCACTCGGTTGGGCACCTCATCCTGCAGAGACTCGACTCCCGACTCGACCTTCGTCAATAATCTCCCCGATGTACAGTGGGCCAACTCGAACATTGAATTGGGTAGCGACCATTACGTTCTGGTGACGCAGTTCTCAGTGGTCTGAAAGAGGGAACGGGAGTTTTCTTTTACAGACACGGACCAGTTTCGCAAAGTTTGCAACGACCAACCCCTCCCAGCAAGCAGGCCAAGCCTCGATCAGTAGATTAGCCAGGTCAGAGAGGACGTCATAAGTACCACGAAGAAAATTATTACCGACCTTACGGTTGAAAAAATAGACAGCCGCCTTGCCCACCTGCTCTAGGCCAAGCAGTCGCTTCTCGCCCACTGGAAAGGCCAGCGCCTCAATCGCAGGTTGCACAAGAAGATCTCCGACCTTAAGACCACCGAGGAGCACTGCTGCGTCATCTCCAAGCAGCAGTGGGACGAGGTGTGCAACTCGGTAGATGGCCAGATGCGTAATGGCAAGACATAGAACCTGCTTAATAAGCACCTTCTCAACGACACTAACACTAAAACTAACCAGCGGAACGTACTAGCGCGAGCAGTGCACGTAGCCAAGCAGTCCTCTTCTGAAGAGAAAGCTTTAAAGCAGCAGGTGAAAAAGTACCTCCCTGTTGACTCGAACCCCGTAACAACGTACCCCGAGTACTCGGGACCAGCCAACACTGAACGGGACGCCGAGATATGCCACGAAGAGGTTCAGCAGGGGCTTCCCGGGCTCAATTGAAGGGCTGCTGTGGGCACCGATGGCATAACTAATAAGACCCTGCGCAACCTGGACGGCCGGTCAATCGACTACCTCACCGAAGCCATCAACGAGGCATGGAAAAGCGGTGAGGTCTCCGACCCGTGGAAGGTCGCACGCACTGTGCTCCTTCCCAGACCGGGGAGGCCACCCAACTTGGACAACATGCACCCCATTTCGCTCACGTCCTGCGTGGGCAAGGTAGCCGAGCATGTGGTACTCAATAGGTTGACTCGGTACCTGGAAGACAATGGGCTCTACCCGCACACCATGGTTTGTTTTCGGGCCAAGCTTTCGACGCAGGACGCTATGAAGCTGCTGAAGCACCAAGTCATCGACTGCAACACTACAGACATGCGGGCTATTCTCGGCCTCGACTTAGAGAAAGCGTTCGGCAATTTTACTCACTCTTTCGTGTTGTGGTCGATTGCGGGGCTCGGCCTCGGAGTCAGATTCTACGAATATGTCAAATCGTTCTTGACCCATAGGAGAGCCACCCTCAGAGTGGGAGACTTAGTTTCGAGTAGATCAAGCTGGGCTCGCGCGGCACGCCACAGGGGTCAGTGATATCGCCCAGCCTGTTGAGCCTTGTCATGGTCGAGTTGTCCAAGAGGCACTCATGTATAAAAGGCATTAACCACACAATTTAAGCGGACGATATTACCTTTTGGTGCACAGGTGTCAGTGACGGGCTAGTCGAGCGCTCCCTGCAGGAGGCCATAGACACCACAGAATATTACCTCCGTCCCACAGGCCTGAGGTACGTGTTCCCCAAACAGATCCAAACTCCTCCTCTACCAACCCACTAGGCGAGGGGCCAAGCCCAAAAACTGGCAGCCGATCTCAAAGAGTGATACCAAGCTCTACACCGGAGATGTCGGCGCAATACCCAGAGTCGACTCCATTTGGGTCCTTGGTATGACCGTCAAGTCCAATGTTTCCAATGGCAAGACTATACTCAAGCTCGCCGCCAAGATGGATAACGTGGTTCGACTGTTTCGGGGTGGTGGCCAACTGCTACCAAGGCCTCAAGGAAGAACAACCTAATTCGCCTGGTCAATGTCTTTGTGCTTTGCCACTTTTCATATGTCGTGGCCATGCACATTTGGCAGCGTGCTGAGCGTGACAAAATCAACGTCTTGCTCAGAAACATTACCAAGCGGGCCCTCTGTATCCCGATCAGGACGCGCACCGAGCGCCTGCTCCAGATCGGAGTACTCAATACGTTGAAGGAGATTACTAAAGCGCAGGAGCGGGCCCAGCTCGCGCGCATTTTGAGCTCCCAGACCGGCAGCCATATACTCCGAAAGCTCGGTCACTCTCCGGCTGAAGTGGACAAGAAGACGAGACAGGCGCCCCGTGAGATTCGCGACCTCATCATCATGGCACCGATACCAAGGAATGTCCATCCCGAGCACAATCGTGGTAGACGACGAGCTAGTGCTGCCACTCTTCTCAAGCAGATTCACAGTGAGGAGCTTTGTATCAGCTTTGTCGAAGCGGCCGCATACCGAGTCGACAAAGCTGATACACCTTCTCTGCAGTTGTCGTCGACTCTAAACAGCAAATCACCAACAGCGCATCGGTTCACACTGACGATCTGACGATTGCCGAACAAAAGGCCATCGCCCTGTCCATCCTGGAAGGCGAAAGGGAGGTCATCTATAGTGACTCTAGGTCAGCTATTCACGCTTTCTAGCGCGGTGTCGTCTCCAAAAAAGACCTGCGCATGCTCCAGTGTGGTGGCCGCGACGGTATTAAGCACCACGTACTGATCTAGTTTCCTGAACATGTTGGACAGGTCAAAGGCACTCCCCACAACCTCAATGAGTCTGCCCACAATTCTGTGAGCGCGCTAACTGACCGCGCCGGTTCCGGGTAACGATTCGGGGCCAACGGGGTTGCGGAAAACAGGGACGCACCTGCCACGTAGAACGAAATAACAAAAAAAATGTTACCTCGTGCGAAGACTATATCCACTCCCTCATCCAAAACTTCATAGGCCACAGGCCCTCACACTCAGACTACTGCGGACCGACACGCACTCCAACCTGAGATCCCTTCACACCATTTATCCTGACGTGTCACCCAATGACGCTTGCCCCGCATGTGGGGTTGTATCCACGCTGGCGCGCATGATCTGGGATTGCAAGGCAATGTACTCTAACTCCGACACTACATCGGTCAGGTGGAAGGCGGCCCTACACAGCTCCCTCCTGGCCGACTTACTTTGGGCCGTCCAGCAGGCCCATGGAGTGGCCGATAGGCTTGGTCTAATGGTCCTGACGTGGGAGTCGCCCGCTGCGCGCTGACGCACGCCTTGATGGTCCACAATAAAGTTCCGCAACCAACCAACCAACCAGCCGGCACCACGCGCTTTCTTTTTGGCCACCGCATGCCGCAGTCAGTGCTGTTCTCGTTGTCTTCATTCTTCTTTCACTACACTACCCCTCCCTCAAGAAACTTGTTTCGTTCCAAACAACTTTGCTCCGGCTAGGTGGCTTGGAGAACAAGGACGCGGTTCACTGTTGCACAACACACGCCCAGGATACCGTTCGCAGTTTTTAGCACAGTTCGAGTATCAAGATAGAGCACACACGCGGGTACAAAAAGGGAACAGAGAAGTATATAAACATGAAACGAAAAAACAACAAAAATCAACGATACTCTGCATAAGTAGTCAGTGCCAATGTTGTCACTGCATTTAATGTACTCCATAGTAAAATCGTATTCCATGGTTACCAAACTCCAACGAAGCACCCTGTTGTTCATATGCTTGGCAGAATTGATGTAAGAAAATGGTGCGTGATTGGTTTGTAATAAAAATTGCTTACCATAGAGAAAGACATGAAACTTTTGTAGGGCCCAGACGAGGAGGGGGCATTCTATCTCTATTGTAGAGTAGCGTGCTTCTCTTGGCAGTAGCTTTCGACTTGCATATGAGACCGGGTGCAGAACTCCGTCGTGGTGTTGGAGTAGGACAGCTCCGAGGATGCGTCTGTACGTAGTATAAAAGGCTGCTCTAAATCTGGAGAGTGTATAATTGGCCTATCAGAAAGCAAGTGTCGCAGTTTTTCAAAGGCTTCCTGATGACGCCCTTCTTAGAAGAGCTTGTTGGGAGCCCGTTTTCGGGTCAATTCTGTGAGAGGTGCCGGCACAGCAGAATTATTTGGCAAAAAGTCCCGGTAGTATCCGGCAAGGACCAGGACTGAACGTATTCGGTCTCTTAGCCACCTCGTTCGGTCTCTTAGCAGTCTCAATTTATTCAAGAGTCTCTATCTAGCTGCAAGAAGCCGTGGCCTGCAATATGTCCCAGAAAGTTCACACAAGTGAAGCCCACTTCACTTTTGGATGACTTTATGGTTAGGCCTGCGTTACTGACTTGTTCAAAGAAGCGTCTGAGGGTATTAACATGTTCCACTCATGTTTTGGGGGCAATGGAGACATCATCAAAGTAGTGGTAGATACTAGGGATGCCATGCACTAATTTCCTAAGCAGGCGGGTGAAAACAGCTGGTGCAATCTTTAATGCCGAACGGCATGAATCGAAACTAATAGAGGCTTGATGATGACTCGAATACGGTCATACGTTTGCTCTCTGGCTGCAAAGGCACCAGTCAATACCCTTTGGTGAAGTAGAACTTGGAGAACTACTCTTGCCCAGCTTGGCGAACATCATGTCTACCCTTAATATTGGCTCGCTGTCCATGAGGACCCCTCAATTTAATTGCCTGAAATCAATGCACAACCGCATGCTGCCATCTCTTTTCTTCCCTACTACCACCCGTGCTTCGTACGGTGAGTGTGAAGGTTCAATGATGATTTGCTTGAGCATTTCCTGTACTTAATGTGCTATAGTTTCTTTTACTGCAAAGGGTACTGGATACTGACGGATGGGCACCAGCGTTTCCGTGGTCAGCCTTAGCTAGCACTCTACGAGATCTGTCTCTCCAGGGACACTTGAGAATGTCTTGGAATGCGTGTAACGTTTTCTTCACTTCCGAGTTTTGTTGCACCGTAAGGTCCGCGTCGATTTTCACGTCATGGACAAATTATTTCATCTTCAGTGCAATAAATGGAGGGTAATTCTTTTCGCCGTATTCATGCTTGCTGAAAGCAGCAGCAGATGTTCTGCTGGTGATAGTGAGTCGCCCTAACTATACTTCCTACTTTTTAGTAGGTTTATATGAAAAGCACTTTGGCACGTACCGAGGTTTATAGGCACCGCACACTGACCTGCACACTGAGCTATATTGCTGACGCTGCCTCGTCTCAACGTTTTTGACATTCGCCGTTAGGGGCACGCAGAAAGCAAACGCGTGCACGCGCCCTCAGTGTATCCCGCGACCCCAATCCACTGAAAGGTGCAGGGCGCGAGACGCGCGGGTCGCCTTCCATTTTCACCGACGCCATGTCAAGATTGCATTTTTCATCCGCTAGTATAAAAAATGCAACCTTGAGCATGCAACATTTTTCAACCTTGAGCATGCAAAAATGCAGATTTCTGACGCTGCAGTCAAACTGGAAAACCCGACTAAACGGTGCCTATTCGCAACTTTCACCGCCTAGAGAGGGCGCTGGTGCAAGCCCAACATGGTCCTGAGGTACAGGTAGTGATATGCACGATACCGGAAATACTGGTGCGTGATAGCAACCTGCAAACAGCGGTTGTCAGCCAAAACCAAGAGATATGGCGGATGAGTCGAGAGAAAGGCTTTGAGGTGGTGGAAATAAACAGAGAGGTGCATACGGGGGGTGGTTTTCAACGAGACAGAATTCACTTCGATGGGCGGCTAGGTCATGAGGTGGGTTGGCGACTTGCAGGACGCGCAGTAGCTTTTTTGGGGGGCAAGCGAGCCCTTCGGGGTGCAGGATAGCTAGTAACGAGGAAAACAACCAGGGAGACTCTTCGACAGGTGTTATGGACAGATACGATTCCAAAGTGGTACCAATGTCTAAGATACGTAGAGTCCGGGGCATAAATAGACGTAGCCACGAGCGCCGAGCCCATTCAGACATATGGTATATTAACATGCAGGGTGGTAGGAACAGGCTGAAGTGGGAAGAGATAGAAGAACAGCTAAGGGAAGAGAGGTCGATGGTATACGGTTTTGTAGAAACACATCTCAGGGACATGAAACAACCTCCCAACAATCAAGACTACGCGTGGGAATATTGTAATAGAACAGAAGGCAGCAGAAAGGGGGGTGGTATTGGGATTGGGGCATTCATTCATAAAAGTCCAGACTGGCAAAGGGTCAAGCAGGAGTGCAAGGAACATTTATGGCTAAAAGGGAAAGTGGCAGGTCAAATGACACTCCTTGGTTTCGTGTACTTGTGGACGGGAGCAAAGGCCAGAGAGGAAAACCAGGCAATAGTAGAGTGTATATCAAAGGACATTCAGGAGTTAGGAAGAGAGTGCGAGATAATTATACTAGGAGACATGAATGCGCACATAGAAGATATAGATGGGTATACCGACCCGACAGGCAAAATGATCATGGATATGTGTGAAAGGCTTGATTTTATCATTTGCAACAGTACTGAGAAGTGTGAAGGGCAAATAACATGGAGGGTGGGAAGGCTGCAGTCGACGATAGATTATGCACTGATGTAACATGGGATGTATGATAAGCTCAGGGGAATGCACATAGATGAAGGTGGCTCCAGAAGTCTGGGTAGTGATTACAACGTATCAAGCTAAGTTTTGGAAGAGCAGTGAAAGTGGCAAGGAGATAAGATGAGCAACTACAGGAAAATTTTTATTCAGAAAGGCAAATTGAAATAGCCACTAAACAAATTGAGAAAGTAATCACGGAGGATAATAAGACAGTGTGGACATACACGAATCCAATTAGACTCTTTGAGCTGGAGCTTGCTAAGACAAGTAACAAGTCACCTCGGAAAAGAAGACACAAATCCAAAAGTGTGTGGGATGAGGAAGTTAAGAGAGCCATAGCAAAACGTCAGGAAGCCTCTAGGAAACACAGACATGCTAAGCAGCGGGGTGAATCGACAGATGATTATGAAAGAAAATGGGAAACCTTTCTAAGCTGTAGAAGGGCTGCATCCCTTCTGATCAATGAAAAGATTAGAAGAAAGGGAGCTCAGTGGTTGGCAGAAGTACATAAAAAAGATAGAAAGGCAGCTGCGAAATTTTGGAACTATCTAAACTCCCATAGAAATGAGACGAGCCTAGAGCAGAGTTTTAACACTAAAGCCCAAGGTGCCAGGCTAGAAGGGGACGAAGCTATTGAATATATAAGAACAAGGGTGACAGAAAATTTTCAACAAAGTACTTTATGCACCACAATAGACAAGGACGAATCAAGTGGTGCAATGGCTCCATTTTCACAACGAGAGTGGGAAAGGGCTGAGAAAAGGGTTCCTATAGTTACATCAACAGGCCCAGATGGCATTCCAATTAGGCTGATAAAGACATTAGGTCCAAAGTCTAAGCAGGCTTTGAGAGAGGCAGTGAGCAAAATAATCATCGATGGGGAAGTTCCCGATGGATGGAAACTTAGCAGGATGAGCATGATCTATAAAGGAAAGGGGGACAAAGCTGACATAAACAACTACCGTCCTATAACAGTGACATCAGTGATCTACAGGCTGGCGATGCAGATTATAAAGGAAAGTCTGCAGGCATGGATAAAAGATAAGGGGGTGCTGGGGGAACTGCAGAATGGGTTTTGGAAACACCGGAGTATGGAAGACAATCTGTTCTCACTGACGCAGTGCATCGAAATAGCAGAAAAGGAATACAGGCTCCTGTGGCTAGCATTCTTGGATATCAAGGGAGCGTACAATAGCGTGGTTCAAGAGGAGTTGTGGGGAATACTGGACACAATAGGCGTGGAACATGTAGTCACAAATCTTTTAAAGGGTATCTATAAAGGTAACAAGGTAGTTATAAAGTGGGAAAAACAGGTATCCAAGCCTGCAGAGGTGAAACGGGGGCTTAAGCAGGGGTGCCCCCTGTCACCCTTATTATTCATGATGTACCTACAAGGATTAGAGGCAAAATTAGAGGGAAGTGGGCTGGGCTTCGACCTATCTTTAGTAAAACAAGGAAAACGTATTGATCAGGCACTACCAGCAATAATGTACGCAGATGATATAGTGCTAACGGCCAACAACAAGGAAGATTTGCAGAGATTGATGGACATCTGCGGTAATGAGGGAGATAGGTTAGATTTTAGATTCAGTAAGAAAAAAATCAGCAGTCATAATTTTCAATCACAACGAAGGTAGTGAGCTTAGAATACAGAAGGTCACGCTAGAGATAACAGATAAATACAAATATCTGGGCGTATGGATAAGCAATGAGACCGAGTACCTGAAGGAATACGAAATATACGTGACGACTAAAGGTAACAGGAATGCAGCAGTGATGAAAAATAGGGCACTGTGGAATTACCATAGGTATGATGTTGTGAGAGGAATATGGAAAGGGGTCATGGTTCCTGGGCTGACGTTCGGCAATGCGGCCTTGTGCATGAAATCAGAAGTTCAAGCAAGATTAGAAATTAAGCAACGTGGAGGTAGGCTTGCTTTAGGAGCTCACGGGAATACACCAAATCAGGGAGTACAAGGTGATATGGGATGGACATCATTTGAGGGCAGGGAAGCTAGCAGCAAGATAAAATTTGAGAAGCGATTTAGAGAAATGAAGGAGGAGCGTTGGGCTAGGAAGCTTTTCAGGTACTTGTACATGAAGAATGTCGATACAAAATGGAGGAAGCGAACCAGGAAATTGACCGGTAAATACTTAGAAAACAGCAGGTGGCCAAACCAAAAAGAACTATCGGTTAAGAAGAAAATGAAGGAAACGGAGACTGACATGGGGAAAATGGGCATGACTAAGAAGTCCGCACTAGAGATCTATCGAACTTTTAAGCAGGAAATTGCCAAGGAAAGGATTTATGATAATACTCGGGGTAGTTCTCTACTGTTTGAGGCAAGGACGGGAGTACTGCGAACCAAGACATATCGGGCCAAATACGAAGGGGTAGATACAGTATTCAGTGCGTGTGGAGAGGAAGAAGAAACTGCCGAACACTTGATAATGTCCTGTAAAGGGCTTCACCCTATAGTTCAGGATGATGGCGCAGAGTTTTTCAAAGCACTGAGGTTTAGGGACAGTGAGGACAAAATAGACTTTAAGCGGGTAGAATTAACTCGAAGGAGGTTATCTGATTGGTGGCTTTAGTCAAGACACGAGTGAAAATTAAACTCTTCACTGCAAAGTACGAATCCTCAAACTCAGTTTATAAGGAAAAAAATAAATATTGTTTTGGGTTCACTAAGTATTACGGCTTGGTGGCGCTAGCCACCACCCGATCTAAAGGGTACAGCCACATCAATTTATCCACCCATCCATGGCTGTCGTTTGGAGATCGAGCAGCCGGCGCGCCGGCAGCCGCCACTGTGTGCCCGTCACTTCAACCGGTGTATTATTTTTGGCTGAAGCCGCCATGTTGTCAAGGCTGGCTTTGCTGAGAAGGCCATTGACTCTAGCATTGATTATATCCCACACTGCGTGTTGAGAAACGCTTTTGTCGCGTATATTGAAGGAAAAGATGTTTCGAACGCCGGGCACATCGTCTGCTGCTCTGTACAGCTCTGTCAACGCTGCTCGTGCCACGACCGGGGAAGACCAAGCGGCCGTGCTCGTGCAAAGCAGGAAACCTTGCGTTTGACTGCATGGTGTCTGCAGAGTGGTATCCAACATATTTTGTAATTCTTCTAGCTCAGCAAGCAAGCAACAAAAATTAAATCATTGCTACTACGACTCGCAGTAACTCCCTGACTTCAAAATAACTGTAGTAGAAATGGCCAGCGACAAAATATGAAGCACCAGCGAGCCGCCGAAGTAAGGCGGACTGAACGATGGCGTGGGCTGGCTGCGTGGGCATCCCCCAAACGACAGTTACGACGGATGCCGCATGGCGACGCCACCATCTGTGAAAGTAGCGATCCTTTTATAGGTGATAATGAAAGGTCCTTTCCACGTCGAGATGAGCTGGTTGTTATCGGTAGTATAAGAAGTACTTTCTCTCCTACGGAAAGGTGCCGTGCCTTCCACTTGCGATCATAGTACTGGTTCTGGGTAGCCTTCCATCTTCGAAGCATCTCATGAGCAGTACTTGAACACAATGAGCCGAAGCGTCGAACGCAGGTGATCCAGGTTCCGGCCACGGAACGCGGCGATCCTCGCTGCTGCCACCCAACCACCAGCTGGGGTGGTGTTGCCGGCACGAGTACGGCATATCGGAATGCGGATTAACCTGTTGTTCTCTTTCTTTCCGAGGTCATTTCGAATCTCGGCGAGGCGTCTCCGCAGCTAGCCGTTTGGCACAGTGACGGACGTGGCCTGGCTAGTGGTCACGGTTGTGCCGAGCATCGTGTCTCGATGCAAGGTGTTCGCTGGACGGGCTGGCCGTTTCCCCGCATGGAGCATCGCGTCTCCAATGCAGGTTGACTGCTCTGTAGTCGCACTCTCACCGTCAAGCAACATCGTCACCAGAGCGTCGCAAATAGACAAATGAGCGCAATTCATAGCGCCTTCCCACCGCCTCCTGCACTGCACTTCATCGGCGTCTGTCGTACCGCTGATCTGGCCCTCAGGCTTTAGAACGTTCTTAATTGAACTACAATTGGTCATTTTTTAAATCAAGCTTAGTTCTCTCTGTTCACCTGCACGTACCTTTTGTACCTCTGTGTTTTCTATGTTTATTTTTCCTATTGTGTCATAAAAGTCGTGTGCATTGTTGCCGTGTCATCTGTGAGTCCATTTCTCTTTACACGGCACGCATAACAAGCGTTCACGAAGTTGGTACCTTCATTATATCCATTACAGTCATGACCAGCGAGCTGTATTCGTAAAACCATCTTACCCTCCCGTACTAATTGTGGTTGACGCAAAGGGGATAATCACAGGAGCAACCAGACGTAAGCGGCTAGATAGATAGATAGATAGATAGATAGATAGATAGATAGATAGATAGATAGATAGATAGATAGATAGATAGATAGATAGATAGACAGACAGACAGACAGACAGACAGACAGACAGACAGACAGACAGACAGACAGACAGACAGACAGACAGACAGACAGACAGACAGATAGATAGATAGATAGATAGATAGATAGATAGATAGATAGATAGATAGATAGATAGATAGATAGATAGATAGATAGATAGATAGATAGATAGATAGATAGATAGATAGATAAGATAGATAGATAGATAGATAGATAGATAGATAGATAGATAGATAGATAGATAGATAGATAGATAGATAGATAGATAGACAGACAGACAGACAGACAGACAGACAGACAGACAGACAGACAGACAGACAGACAGACAGACAGACAGGCAGACAGACAGACAGACAGACAGACAGACAGACAGACAGACAGACAGACAGACAGACAGATAGACAGACAGACAGACAGACAGATAGACAGATAGATAGATAGATAGATAGATAGACAGACAGACAGACAGACAGACAGACAGACAGACAGACAGACAGACAGACAGACAGATAGACAGACAGATAGATAGATAGATAGATAGATAGATAGATAGATAGATAGATAGATAGATAGATAGATAGATAGATAGATAGATAGATAGATAGATAGATAGATAGATAGATAGATAGATAGATAGATAGATAGATAGATAGATAGATAGATAGATAGATAGATAGATAGATGTTCAAAGGGCCTGCAGTACTCAAAGAATTGATTCGCACTTGAAACCTAACCAGTATATATAAGGTGCTTTCTAAGTCGTTTGTACGATTCAAATTTCTCGCGCTAAGGTATGTATTGAACAGCACCTATAGTAGAAGCGTAAACGAACGCTTCATGGGACACTGCGCATCCCTGATAGCTTCACCCTATTCGCATCTCACAATGTACTGCCTTAGGTGTGGTTATCATTTTCTATTGCATAAAAATGAGACATTGTTTAGGCATAAAGATCAGTCAGCACGTGAAATAGTGGAGCTGTTTCACATTTCAAAAAGGGGCCATGACTCTATTAGTCAGCAGTCCATCACGTTACGCGATAAAAAGCATGACTTTCTTGATAAGTGACGATTGTCAATTTCACTATCCTGTTATTTTTGTCTTGGTTAGAGAGCAGTTAGGCCTTTCGTTCATCTACGCATGTGCAATTAGTTCTGTTGTGCTTCTAAGTGTTATCCTGTTCAACGAAAATTCCGTTGGGGGTTAAGCGCTATTCCGTCCAGTTCTTATATCTTCTGTCTTCATTGTTCTTACGTTCAAAAAAACTTTCCCTTTAAGCGTGAAGGCTCACGAAAGAGTCCATCTCGCCACCTTATTGTACTCCCCGCCACCGCTTCAAAGAACTGGATTAGCTTTTCACAAAGTACTTCCACGCAGCGGGATCAAATCCCGGCCACGGCAGGATGCATTTTCAATGGACGTGAAAATTCTTGACGCCCGTGGGCTTAGAGTTAGCCGCACGGTACATATTTCTACGTGAACAAAATCGCTGGAGCTCCCAACTACGGCGTATTATAATTGTTTTGTGGTTTTGTGGTGTTAAACCGAAACAATTACTATTATTTGTATTAACTTTTTACAGAAGGGCTTCTGGTGCCGCTTTTATTCTCTTTGATTGTCTAAATAGGTACGACCAACCGAAGACATGCGCTGCTGAGGCTGTGACATGAGCCTTTGTACTCCCGTCCTCCATCTCAAAAAACAGGCATGTCTTCTTTTTTGTTTTTCATCGACTGTCAGTGACACGCCAGGCATGTCGATAGACGACACTTTTAAGGATGTTGACTGCAACAACAGAGCGCGGCTTCGCCACCGCACTGTGGGGACTTTACGCAGACCTATAGTCGCAACCGAAACCATGCTTTATTTTTTGGTATATATAGTAACACTATATGTACTTACATATTTATAGGTATATTTTCACATTTAAAGGTATACTTACACGTACCTTATACGTCCACACCTGCTTAACATTTCTGTGTCTCTTGATGTTCCATAATCAATATGTACCAGTCGAGAATTGACATGACACACGGATGTTAAGAAATGATTCCTAAACGTACATCGCTAAGGGTTCTTACTATGTAGCCAAAAAAGCACGCCGACATTGATCACCTCCCCTCCCCCTTTTTTTTTCTGTTTACGAGAGCCAATGCAAAGCCGACCTTTCATGTTCGCTTCATATTTTAACTTGAAAAAAAGATGTTTGCAATGACTCTTCTCACATGAATTTTAAAGAGACCGTTCACCCTTGCTCGTTAAACATGTATTACTGTACTAGCGTTCATATATTTTGAAATTCACGACAGCCTGATGCCGGGCGAGCTGCATTATTGGATATCTCGACCTGTTTGTTTCAAGCTCTTCAGACACTTATACCGTAAAAAAAAGAAGTCCTTTTCTCTCTCTCTCTTTCTCTCTTTCTCTCTCTCTCTTTCTCTCTCTCTCTCTCTTTTTCTCTTTTTAGCCACCGCATTTCAGAATCAGCATGTCCTCAAAAAGTATCAGTGCTACAGTGGGCAAACCAACAAAGCAAAAGCAGGAGTGCTGACTTGCAACTTTATCTTGCTCACAAATGACTCTCCTTGTGCACGGTTGCAATTTTCTAAGGCAGGCTCGCGCATTGGAAAACACAGCGAAAGTTATGCTTGCGGAATTACTGCTTCTTGTTGTTATTTTGTTGTTATGGGTGATAGTGGTTTTCTGTGCCTTACTTTGCCGGCGTCTTTTAGAGCACCAACCTACCAGTATCATTTATCGACACTTTGTAATCGGCAGCTGAATGCATACACTAAAATCAAACAACAAACACAAGAGGACATTTTAACTACCAGAAAAGGAAGAATTATCGTAATTAGGATGAACAGTGCAGTTATTAGGCGTAATTTTTATTTGTGATCCCACCCTGGGAAGTATCAATACAGCTCAGTGTTACGTGTGAGTACACTTGACAAACACCTTGAAAAGAAAAACCGGAAATTTGTCATCAATCAAAAACCTACATTAAGCTGCCGGCGAGCAGCTCCTGTAACCCATGACATGATGTAGTTTCAGGGAGAGCAAAAAATAAATAAATTCATGCGTTCAAACATCTCACTGCCAATGTCTAGGTCAACGGACGAATAATTGTTGTTTTCAGTGGCAAGTCCATCAAAAAAAGAAGAAAAAACAGAATCTTCACATCCTATCAGAACCTACAGAGTTACGCATGAATTTGTTGAAATGATGTCTTGATTCCAGCTTTATTTGGTGCTTTCTTCGAGCCACCTATTATTCCACATCACGAGAGTCAGGGTGTGCACATGTTTGGTGCGCCTACCACTGCTTATCACAGCACCTCCGTTCATTCTTCAGTTTCTCACTGGTGTGTGGTAGGCTTCACCTCACTATCTCTAGTGGTCGTCACTATTTTAACTCCTGTAGACTATTACGGGCGTTCAAATCTCGTAGAAGTGTTAGGTTAGGCCCCTGTAAAACGCTCTTGCAACAAACGATTTTACTTTAAAACAGCTTGCAAAACAGCCATGTCGTCTGTCCAGATTCCTACCTGTCATACATAATGGGAACGCTGCTACAATGAAGATCTCAACAGCAAATCTGCTTATTTAACGAAGCTATTTACTTCGTTCTGCCAATGCTTTTTGTGGGTAAAATTGTTGTTTATAATGAATACGCTCAGCCAGTAGCGTAGCCAGAGGGTAGCTCACTGAGCTCCTGCTCTCCCCCCGCTAAAACATTTTTCTATGGCCTTAATATAGAGCTCAAGACGACACTCGACCACATCTCCTGCCAGGCCCCCACTGTCTGGAGCTTTGTATTTAGTAGTTATCTCAGTGAATAGATTTTTATGCGCGTCCCTTTCATATGTCATCATCACATTTACCATCATCAGCCTGACTGAATTCACTGCAGGCCAAAGCCATCTCCAATGTTCTGCCAATCAACGAATTCCCGTGCTTGCGGCGGTGACAATTTCTCCGCAAATTTCTTAATTTCGTCTGCTCACCTAACATTAATTTCTCTCGCGAGTTTGCCTTTCCTTGGTATTAAGCCAGTTACTCCCATTAACCAGCGGTTACCTTGCCCACACGCTGCAGGTAATACTCATGCCCATTTCTTCTTGATTTGGACTAAGATGTTTTAGCACCCGTTTATCCCTTACCCAACTGTTTTCTCTCTTTGCACCTTAGCGTTACACCTATAACATTCTTTTTTATCACTCACTGCGTCATCCTCAGTTTTACTTGAAACCTTTTTGTAAGCCTCCAGCTTTCTGCTCCGTAGGTAATTATTACCTGTGAGTCGGTTATTACATATCTTCCTCTTGAGAGATAATGGTGCAATAATATACCGTTAATTATTTGAGAATGCCTTCCAAATGTGCTCCACCCCATTCCTATACTTCTAGCAACTTCAGCTTCATAGTTTGCCTACACGGGCACTGCCTGTCCTAATCAGATGTTCTTCTATGCCACTTTTAGGGCCTCACTAACTATCTCAAAACACTTTTCTCTTCCAAGAATATCGTTTTATATCCTTAGGTATAAAACTAAGTTAAACATATACACATGATCACATATTTCCTTCGAATTGATTGCTCGAGTTCCCAACAAGTTCTTTTGTTTGCTAAAGCTCCTACGTGCAACTAATTCTTTACGCAGTGATAAATTGAGCCTTAAAGACCATAGTTATAGCGCGAAAACAGAACGACGACAAAGAGACGAGAAAAACACGAAAAACACGAGCGCGCGTGCCCTTCGTGTCCTTCTTGTCTCTTTGTCGTCGTTCTGTTCTCGTGCTATAACTATCTTCATGTCATACCGACTAGCCCAAGCTGTCACATCCCTGAAGACCACGTGTAGACCCCTACTGGTAGACTGCCGAACCGATCGGTAAAGCTACCTGCGCGCGTTTGGCGTGAATAAGTTGGCTTCAATAATGAACCATTCACCCTCCATTTCGATCGCAGTGTCCGTAAAGTATCAGTTGAAGAAATCATTCAAACAAGAAGCGCGAGAAAGAAAGTTCTTTCGTTTTTTGTGTGCATTTCGTCAGGCTTAGTGTTTGCGTTATTCTTCGTGTCAGTGGCTTTCCATGCTGTTTGTGCGGAACTCAGCTGTTATGAACGATCAGACACTGCTTATTCTAGCCCAAGTTGCTACGCCCGAATCGACTCAGTCGTAATACGTGTTCCCATTCGCTATCCTGCGTCCAGCTCTTTGCAGGTATATATTTGATTACTTTTTTTTACACTTACCGATTGCTATTGCATAGAACCATGTTCTCCTGTGTGACATAAGATTTACAATTTGTCTCTAGGGGGAAGAGAGGAGGAGACTACTGTAACCTACCTTCATATGATGTTGATTGAGTGTGTGCTTATTCCGTAAATTTTGAACAACAAATTGATTGGCGTTCTGTTGTATTATGTAGTCGAATCTAAAAGTGCATATTTGAAGTAATGCATGCGTCTCAAGGTTTTCCAGGACTATGGAAGCTTTACTCATCACCGCATGAAGGGATTTTCTCTTTAAACTTCACTGCCATCGAGTAAAACTCGTCCTTAATATGCAGTCATTATACTGAGATTCAAGGTGATAATTCTTAAAATAATCTTCAACGTCGACTGACGTTTTCATACAATTTCAAAGCCGGTGGTAAATTTCCACTTTGAGTTCTTGAGTAACTGCTGAATTTACCGTACAGTTAAATATTACCTCGAAGATTCTAGGTGCTCATATATACGAGTTTACCTCAATTTAATTAGCTGTGCTACATTTTGTAGGTTAAATGTAGCGGCAGTGCTACTATGTTAAACTTTGCAAATGTTCGTTCGCAATAAAAGAACTATGTAATTATAGTCTGACCTTTAAAAATCTCGCCGAATGATTTGAAAGCTAATGAAATAATATTGAATACGTAATCGTCTTTGATTATATATAATCAGATTCTAAGGCCAAGAAAAATATAGGAGATCACATTTCTTGTATGTATGATATAAATGGGAAGAAAGTTCTGTTCTGAATTTTTGCGTTCGCACAGGGCATAGTGTTTACCACTAAGAAAGAAGCGTTTTCTATCTGACCTGTCACTTGTGGCATCCTCGAAATTCTCACTTTTCCTTCACTTATAGCGGGGGCTTCGTTCCGGCACCATTGATGCCTTCAAGTAGTATTCGAGGGATTATTGGTCAGTAGCTAACTCGTAAAAAGGAACACGTATTACGTGACGAAAGCAGGCCGAAAAGTCTTGCACACTAACCGCCATCACTGCAATTGGCCTTGATTACCCTCCCAAGTTTAAATGCACAGATATACCTAGTGAACTTGACTATCGATGACCACCGCGTAATTAGAAGGTTGTAGGTTTGGTCGCTGCCAGCGGCAAATCATTGTTTCGTCTACCTTACTTTCTTCCCATTTCTATCATAAGTTCAAGAAATGTGATCCCCTATATTTTTCTTGGCATTACAATCTGTTAGTTATTTATATTTTGTCTAACAAAAAAGAAGCCCTTAAGATCCCCGTTCTTCCCTTCATTACTATTCTAGTTTCGCCACCTCCGTCTAACTCTGTCTGCTATCAGCCTCTGATTTTTCCCACTTCGCTGTTTCTGTTGACTTTGATTGCTTAAGGAATCGTAACCACTCCCCGGTGTAATTACACACAAGGATGAAAAATAAATAAAGGGAGCGGATAATGAATAGACAGCAGGAAGATCACCCAGCTTCTCTGACAGTGCTCGCATGACAAGTCCCATAAAGTAGTGCGTGAGAAAAAAAAAAGTAGCTGTTGCTATACCGCGGTCTGATAGAAATGCAAAGAAAAAAAGGAGTCATTTTCTCTTGTCTATAGGTGCGTGCCCGATCAAAAAAACTGGAAACAAAAAATGCTTTCATTATCATCTCTTTGACGGCCCGTGACAAAGGAGATCGCATGGAAGAACCAGATCCTCTACGCTCGGTCAATTACGTCCCATAACTGACTCGCATTACGGACAGCGGCCAACGGGCGTCTTTCTTTGTGGCACAACCTCGATCCGGGAATTATTGCCCGAAGTGGCGCAGCCTCGGGTGGTCAAGAGAGTGCGCTTGACATCTCTACTTTCCTTATCGCACGGGAAGGTGATGCGGGTAGTTACATATAAAAAAAAAGGCTGCCATGGGCTAATGCAGTGGCCATCAGAGAAAACATTCCACAAAGAAAAAATTCCAAAGTGAAGATTGACTGAAGGCTATTACATCAGGTTCCCACCCTCGACGGTATCGGTGCGAATATAATGTGCGCATGCGGTTTATGGCCTCGATTATGAGGCGAGTAATTACGCGTACAGACGGTGAACACGGGGTTGTACCGACGAGACGGGAATATAAAAGAATACTTCCTCCGGTCCCAAGTTTAGGGGATGATTCGCGAAATCTTCGCTTGCGTAAAAGAGCCATAGCTTGATGTCTTGTCGGTAGGAGGTCGGTCAGTCGGACCGCGTGAACTCTTCTTTCAAGCGATCGCCGCGATAACGAGACGATCGAGGCCACCACGAGAATGACCAGTCACGGGTGCCATTACGCAAGCGGGTCCGCTGCGGCAGGGTCAATACGTGTAAGGAGTACCATTAGAAGGATCCCCTTCGCCCGGCTAACGCGTTTTTTTCTGTGTGTGTGTTACATAGAGTACTATCGACCCTCCAACAGCTTGCAACACTGGTCGCTCACTCAGCCAATATGTGCGTCAATGACCACCGGGGTTTGCGCACATACGTGTGTGGGTGCTTCTTTCCCCTGCTGTGTCCTAAACAAGTAAATTTGGGGTGCTTGAAAGGACTCTGGAAATATAAAAAAATTGGCAGCATATCCACGGAGTGAATGATGGAGAGTGGGGCGAAGCATTCGTCCGTTTATTCGTTCTTGCTTCCATCCGTCCATCTGTGTTACCGTCCATGCGTCTATCCGCCCGTCCGCGCGTGCGTTTGTTCGTGCGTCCGTCCCTGCGTTCATCCATGCATCCACCCCTGCGTTCGTTTATGCGTCCATTCATGCATCTTTCTGTGCGTCCGTTCGTCCATCTATTCAACACTCCAAGTACCACCATCTCGCATATTTACATCATATATTCTCCATATAGAAGCACCGCCATCCAGCGGACATTCCAAGGACTAAACGAGAGCCGGCACACGCACACTTTCTTACGGCTTGCGCTTCGGGTCTACTTCCCACCTTTAACCACCTTCTTGGTATATACTAGTCCACTGTATTCATGGCACTGCGGCCCAATGTTCGCTAAACCTTTCTAAAACCAACGAGGTTACGCCCAGCGAGCATGACGTAGCAACCTTTTTTTGTCAGATAGTGCTCAATGTACATGCCAATGGCTGATAATGGGAAATGAGAGACAGGAGAATTCGGCTTTTACTTTCTTACGGCTTGCGCTTCGTATCTACTTCCCACCTTTAACCACCTCGAATTCATTCATGGTGTATACTAGTTCATTGTATTCATGGCACTGCGACTCAACGCTCGCTAAACCTTTCTAAATCTAAAGAGGTTACACCCAGCGAGTATAACGTAGCAACCTTTTCTTGTCAGAGAGTGCTCGATGTACATGCCAATGGCTGCTAATGGGGATCGCAGCGTGTGCGTTAACTAAAAGCCGAATGCTCCTGTTTCTCATTTCCCATTAGCAGCCATTGGCATGTACATTGAGCACTATTTTTTTATTGTTCAACAATGCACAGAAGAAATCTCTCAACGGCACCACCTTGGAGGTCAAAATGTTACACTTGTTACATACTACAACGGCTACGAGTGACGAACGGGTGCCACTATAAGGAGCTCCACCCCTGAAATAGGCGTTATACTTACAAAAGAGACTGTCATTTGGTGAAACTAAGCTGTCATTGCAACCAGTGTGACGTCGAGATGATTCACTTGTTTTTGCAATCTGTAATATTCAATATGACGCAATATGACTCACATTTTCACGTGACGCTTAACACATTTCGACATTTAGGCTTGAAATCACCTCAAAGGAGCCCTATCAACCCTCCATGGTCATTTGTGTACAATGCATGTAACTTCAAGGTTTCTAAGCTGCCAACGAAATGCAGTGTTCCAGCTGAAGAAGCAAAGTGCCTGGTGTTTGAACATTTGAGCAAAATGTACTGTGGTCACTTACAAGTTTACACTGACGGATAGCTGCACAGCTGCTTTTTGCATACCCTCTCTGGACGTGTCATGGTGTGCCGCCTGGATCGTGTTGTGTCGTCCACAACAGTAGAGAGCGCAGCAATCACCGCGGTTTTGCGAAAACTGCAAACGCTTTCTGCACGAGATGTAGTGGTGCTGACTGATTCACAGTCGGCGTTACAGTGACTGCGTCGAGGGCTACCTCAAAAGAAATTCACAAGGCAATCTCTGGCGCTCAGTAAACACCTGATCGGTAAGAGCTTCAAAGTGAAATTTCAGTGGATTCTATCCCACGTTAGAATTGAAGGTAATGAAAAAGCTGATGGCTTTGCACGCGAAGCGCGAACTTGCGTTCCAAAAATAAGAGCTCTTAAAATATACCAGAACTACATGAATGTAATACGCAATCACTTCAAGGCGATCCATAAGTTTCCGCATCAGTCATGCGTAATCCACGGACTTCCCAGAGAACAAGTGACGCTGCTTTACTGTATAAGAACACTCTGCACACACGCCGGCTTGGTCATTCAAGACTGGGCGGTGCGCTTCCCCAATTTGTTTCGTTTGTGATGTTATCCGTGACACTGAACGTTTCATTTGGCTGTGCCCGCAGTTTGAGAGAGAAATAGAGATGATATGCAGCTTGCAGAAAGATTGTCACGAGCACGGGACATTGGAAGATGTCCTTTTTGCTGAAAGAGCCACGGCGATGAGGAGGAGGGTACAACAGATCCTGATGACTTTCCTGCGAGATACTGGGCCCAGTGACATTTGATGACTGACTCCTACAATTTGAGAGATGCTCAGGCGGAACAATTGCAGGTCTTTTAGGCCAGGCTAATCACGCATTTGCAACATCACAACCATCATCTTCTTATGATTGTTTCCATCATTCGAGATGACACCGATGGTCACTGTTAGAGTTTAAGGAGCTCTTTATAAGAGAGGGCCGACTTGCCGTATTGAGCCGACTGGATCACCGATCGCTTTATTGAGATGTAAACATGGCGATCCCGAAAAAGTAATGTATTCGTATCCCTGAACAAAATCTTCAAATTTAGAGGCTGTAGAGAAGAGGAAGCACTTTGAATGTAAGATCTAGGTTTGCGGGACATAATTATTTGCGTTTTTCACCCGCCAGCATGATAGAGAGTCTGCCTAGGGGTCTATACTCGCGCGCATCATTCGACAAAAACCATATCGCATGGGGTTCATATTCTCCATTTAAATTGGCATAAGTGATGCTGTTTTCTAATCTTCAAATAATGAACAAATGTTTCACCATCTTGCATAGTGACTTCTAGAATAGAACTCCAATCGAATAGCCTCCACCATTTTAATCGATTACTAAGTTGTATATATTCACTCACCTTATGAATTACGACTAGGCAGAAAATAAGTTAAGAACTTCATTTCATAGATACGGAAACGCCTTCAGGAATCCTCCCAGTCGCTTCTAGGAAAAAAAATTTTTTCAAATTGATGTCTCGCTACGTGACTTCAAAGTACGCCGCTTAGCGCCATTCATTTTTGCTCTACGGGCTTCTTAATCGTATGAAAAAAAAAAAAACGATGTGCCTTCTTTTGGGCAAACAGCCCTACTGCTACATGCGGTAGCATTTAGACTACAACCTATCTGGCGCAGGAACGAGATGCGTTTCGTGACGTCCGTCATTAGTGCTTGAACGTTCAAAGGCGTACTAGGTGCCTGCGAGTACTGCGGCGCATTGCTATACCTAACCGTACCAGACGCCCGGAAAGAAAATAAAAGTATTCTCTGTTCAGGCAAGTTAGTGATCAAAGGGTTTCGCTGCTCTAACCAGCATGTTGGTCTGAGACAGTGGACACCCGATCATTTCGCAAGCGCATATACGTTTGCGAAATGTGTAAGCGGAGGCTTTCTGGCAAGCCTCGGGTACCCGCGGCGGGCCTGCGCATCATTCCTTACGCAAGCACGCATACGCGCACAAAAAGAGACAGAAAACGTGCACGCCCGTACAAAACATCATGTATCGTCTGAGTGGATTCCTATGAGGTCGCCACGCATCGCAGCTTTCAGAAAGCTCCCAGGAAAAAAGCGATGCTTGAAGTGCGGGCACGAAATAAAAAGGGGCTGCCATTTTTTAGTATGTGTCAGCAAAATTCTTACTGGTTCATGCGCAAACGTGTATTGTGATCCCACTTGTTTGTGACAGAGTATTGCCCAAGTATTTCTTTTTTCGTTTCTAGTTGCCATTCAGAGATATTTCTCTTCTCTACACCATGATCGGCATGATTTTTTCTGCTGCATTTTTTACATTTTGTCAGGGGATGATTGAGAGAGAGAAACGAGAAAAAAAAAGGAAGGCAGGGAGGTTAACCAGATGCTAGTATCCGGTATGCTACCCTACCCTGGGGTTGGGGAATAGGGGGTTGAAAGAGAAAGGGAGAGTTAAAAAATAAATAAGAGAAAAACACCGACACGCACGCACACACAAAAACAGTCCACTCAGAGGCGTTCCGACAGGCCAGTAGTTCCCGAGAAGCCCAGTAGCGCTTGCACGGCTTCCTTCCGTGACGATGAGTTATTACGATGGCGCAGTTTACTTTCTTCTGACAGCGGCTGGTCATCTAACCTGTTTAGTTTATTAGAAAGGTGTTGTCTTTCCAGGTTGTATATCGTGCAGTCACACAGGTTATGTCGAATTCTTTCTTCATCTCCGCAGTGTGCACAGTCGGCGGCGTCGGCCATACCTATGCGGAACGCGTACGCACGGGTAAACGCGACTCCCAACCATAGTCTGCACAGAGCAGTAGCGTCGCCTCGTCGAATTTTTGTTGGAAGCTGCATGCTTAACGTTGGATCAAGGGATCGTAATCTTGCATGCGTAAAGAGAGCCTGATTCCAAAGAGCCATGGAGCGTTGGCGAGCAAGCATGCGGAGCCTCCTAGCAGCGTCCGTCCTTGAGAGAGGTATTGACTGGTTGATGTCTTCTGTATGGGCTGAACGGGCAGCTTGATCAGCTCGTTCGTTACCGATAATTCCACAGTCGCTTGGAAACCACTGAAATATAACGTGTTGCCCTTTCTCTGTTATATGGTGTAGCATTTCTGCTGTTTCAAATACCAACTGCTCGTGTGGACCACGGCGTAGATTTGACAGAAGTCGCTGCAGTGCCGCCTAAGAGTCGCAGAAAATCATCCACCGTTGCATGCTTTGGTCTTTAATGAAACGCAGCACAGCGAGAAGTGCTGCAAGCCCTGCTGCCATTGTGTGATTGCATGAGCTGTCCTGAATTTGATGGTTGTGGCTTGCGTTGGAATAACGACCGCCGCAGTTGAGCTGTTTGGCAGGACGGAGCCGTCGGTGTAGATGTGGGTGCAATCTTGGTACTTCTTGTACAGCAGAAATAATGCGAACTGCTTGAGGGCTACTATTGAGAAATCGCGTTTTTTCTGGATGCCTCGTATTGTCAGGTTGATGACTGGCTGTTTGAGGCACCATGGAGGAATTGAAGGTCTCGCCGCGGGCGTAAAACCAGTTGGTAGGGAGTCACCATGTGTAGTTATTGTTCGACAAAAGGAAGTATGAGGTCTATCCGCTGGTAGAGAGGCTAGGTGGTGAGGGGGAGTCCGGCCCACATGTCTTGTGTGTGTCCTCAAAGCTTCAATTTCAATATGGGTCTGCACGAGGTGGTCTTTGGCTATAGCTATAGTCGCCATTGTTGAGGCATCCTGAGGCAGACCTAGACATATTCGAAGCGCCTGTGCCTGAACGCTTTGTATCATGCGTCGACTTGTTTTGCTGACGTTTGATAATGCAGACAGACTGTATCGTAAAAAGCCAAGTAAAATCACCCTGTACAGTCGTAACATAGCATTAGGCTGCATTCCCCAGGTCTTTCTCAGCGATAAACTTGAAAAGATGGCATATGCCTGTCAATCGCTTTTTAAAATACGACACATGAGGGCTCCATGATATGTCTCTGTCAACTATGACACCCAGAAATTTGTGAGATCGACGATATGGTATATTTTGATCATTAATTGACACAATTTTTATTTGAATAATTGAGTTTCCTGAGAAGCCTACCTGGTCATTCGTCGAACGCTGCTTCACTCTAAATAATGTTGGTTGGTCTTGAGGAGTGAGATATATCTAAAGCATCTACCTACCTGAGGTCATGCGCTACGTAACTACGTTTGTTTTCTTTTTTATTTTTTGCAGAATCCAGCTGCGAAGCGCATGGGATATAAAGCGTGAAAAAATTTGTTCGTTGCCGTGAGCAACATCGCATGGTGTGAGCTTCTTTGAGAATGCACGAGAAGGAATTCTTCGAGGGTCTGAATAAAACTACTCACAAATGAGGCAAGGAGTCCATAAAGGTATACATTGCGTGTTTTTCCTTTACTCTTATTGGAATGATTATGACTTAAATTGAAAGGAACGGAAAGACTCGTACGCAGTCTGTTAAATTACGTGCCGTAGTTTTTGTCACCATTCTTGGCTGCTGTAACTGTATGGGTTATATACAGTATGTAGAAACCTCATTTGCCGAAGCACATAATCGCAAAGGGTCACTCTTTTTTAAGGGGCTCTAAACCATTTGAAGTTCAAACACGAGCGAGTTAGTTTTCTTTTCTCGCCTATCATAACTGTGCTACTTGCGATATCTCCTTCTCGCACACTTATTTCTTCATAAAACGTGTCGGCAATATCGCCCCACCGCGGTGGTCTAGTGGCTAAGGTACTCGGCTGCTCACCCGCAGGTCGCGGGTTTGAATCCCGGCTGCGGCGGCTGCATTTCCGATGGAGGTGGAAATTTTGTAGGCCCGTGTGCTCATATTTGGGTGCACGTTAAAGAGCCCCGGGTGATCGAAAGTTCCGGAGCCCTCCACTACGACATCTCTCATAACCATATGGTAGTTTTGGGACTTTAAACCCCACAAATCAATCAATCATCTATCTATCTATCTATCTATCTATCTATCTATCTATCTATCTATCTATCTATCTATCTAGCCGCTTACGTCTGGTTGCTCCTGTGATTATCCCCTTTGCGTCAAGCAGAATTAGTACGGGAGGGTAAGATGGTTTGACGGATACAGCTCGGTGGTCATGACTGTAATGAATATAATGAAGGTACCATTATAATGAATGTTATAATGAATGTTATAATGAATATAATGAATGTTGGCATTATCAGGACTAATGACCTAGCCTATCGGGATTGCACGATTTCATATGCGAATTGGCTTATGGAGGAGTTCAATCCAGTTTGTGGCGTGACCACACTTAGTGTGCATGCGCAACAGTGGGCCCTAGCAGCAAATTGCTGGAGTGGAAATTATCGCCCACGAGTGAAGCCATAACCACCGTAAGATGGCGGCTGCGGCAGCCATCGTACTTAGGGCAGGATGAGCTGTTGCCGTTCGGCATTCGAGAAGGAGCGTTTTTTTTTTGCATACCCAAAGAGTTTAACATGGCAACTTTTTCTGGTTATAGTGCTCAAAGTGCGTCCTTCTGTTACTAGTTTTCGTTACAAGGCAAACTTTATTGGATATTAAGTCAGCAATATTCGTCTCCGTGGGTTGCTTTATCAGAAACAACTACCTTTTATTTATGATTAACGTAGCCATTAGACTAGCAGGTCAAAGCCACTATAGATGTTTTAATGTGCGCAACCAACAATTAGCATGTTTCTGAGATCTTTGGAGCGCAGAAAGTGGTCTTCACTGTTGCTGGCAAAGCATTGCGGGAGCTTGCACTCAAGTAAGTTTTTTTAATCTCCTTGGGCCCATGCACCGCCAGAACGTGCTCCCACGGAAGTGCGTTCCGGCCATTGAGGTTGTCACAAAACGAGCGCTCAAAAAAGGGCGCGCCGCCAAATTCTCGTGACGAAGCGCCGAGAGGTCCAGGATAAAATAAGAAAACAAGCATCCAAAGACTCCCCGGGCGCGCGACCCTCTCCCCTCGGAAGCGTAGGTTCGCCGTCGAACCTCCTCGCATCGGCAGCCGATCAAGCCCTGGAAATTTCTCGATGGAAAGGGGCGTGGTGATTCCGGGTTGCGTCATCCGTCGCGGACGGCCCCCGTATTGTCTCGCCCTTCCCCTAGCCTTTGCTGCGTATCGCGCCGACAAAATGATGAGAACTTTCTGGAATCTCGCGCGGAAGGTATTTAATCGAGCAGCCGAGATGGGAGATCAGCAGAAGAGGGAAGTTAACGCCAGAGTGCGTAGGGTATCCCGCCGCGTCTGTCGGTGAAGGTTTTGTCCTTAGTGACAAAGCAGGAGAAGAAGAAAGTATGCGCCAGAGTGCGTAGGGTGTACCGCCTTGTGGGCGAAGCCCTTTGTCTGCCGTGACAAAGGAGGAGAAGAAGAGAATTTCTACCTGAGGGGTGACGACTCGAGCTACAGGCAAGAGTGTGTGTCTACCGCTATCGAGCAAAGACGCGTGGCAACAGCTGCGAGTGTGAAGCCGACGTGTTTCCGGCGAAGAAGTAGAAGCTTGGAGAGCGGTCAAGTGAAGACGCGAGGTTTCCTGGAAGAGAAACTTCGGGGGCAGCGGAACGACAACAACGCTGGACTCTGAGTGAGTGATTCTCGGAAGAGTATCATCCAGACTTTTGTTCCAAGAACTTTGGACTGAATAGGTTTTCTATCTCTTTAGTCTTTAAGCGTCTTGGTTGTTCAATGCATGCGACTGCATGTAATGCGTATTGTTGTCTGTGTGCGTTGTTTCGCGTGTAGCTGATCGTACTGTGTAGTACGTTGTTTGATTGGTGACATATTGTACTCAACTATTGTGGAGTGTGCATACTAGTGTATTCTTTTTGATCTGCCATTATTGAGTATATAATTTTGTTTTCTTTATCAGCTCTCGGCTCTGACTTGTTCTTTGGGCCACAGCCGGCGTCCGCTGGTGCGCCAAAAAGGACCACTTCTAAATTGTCTACGCTTTCATGGTGCGGTTCGGGGGGCCGATATTTCGGCCCTTGGAATTAGCCCACCGATCGCCTCCCAAATTAACGGCACCTGTGACAGAGGTTACATTCAGTTTATCGCCTTTTCGGTCGGTTTCAGCATTTCAATTCGCCTTTTGGGCCAGTTTCAGCATACTAATAGCAGCAGCACGTGTTGCTACCCAGGACACTTCCAGTAACTTCATTTATTGCATTCTAACACCAAAACAGGAATCTTTTGCTTTAAGCTGTGCAAGAGTGAGTAAAGACTCTTTTTCTGCTTTCACGTAAAAGGGAGCTTCGTAAGGTTAAGGACTAACTCTTATAATGTTTTATCTAGCTTAAAAGAAAGTGTAGTTGAAATATTTGACGAGACACAGGAAGAAAACTCTTGACAATGGACTTGCTAATCGTTGAGGCTTCTGTTCCTCGCCAATAGACCCTTTCACTGTTTATAAACACAGGCCCTTGATGACATGTGGTTTCGTCCACGGATGTGCTCGAATAGCATCGCTGAGCAAGGAGAACGTTAGCAAATAGCCCACTGATTTTCTACACTTTCCCTTTACCATTTGGCAAAATCTTTACAAACAAATATTCTGTTGAGCTACATACAAAACTACAAGGCATTGCCTTGAACATTACGCGCGTTCTGTTTGTCTGAAAAACTAATAGAAGACTTTCTTTGTCCTTGAAAAAACGTGAAAACGTCCTTTCAGTTTCGACGTTACGAGCTGGTAAATGAGGAGACCGGAAGCTTTTTTGGGCCACACCGCTTGCACTCTTGAAACCATCTACACGGAGGCTACGTCTGCACACAAAATCGAATGCAATCCAGCACCTGTGTTTGTAAACAGCAATAAGGTTCATAGCAGCAGCACGTGTTGCTACCTAAGAAACTTCCGGTCACTTCATTGATTGCTCTCCAGCACCGAAACAAAACCCTTCTGTTCTAAGCTGCGCTAGAGTAAGGAAATACTCTTTCTCTGCTTTCAGGTAAAACGGAGGCGCTCAAAGTTAAGAACTGACTCTCATAATGTGTTTCTCTAGCTTAAAAGAAAATGTATTTTACCTATTTGACTGAATAGGGGGAGAAAACTCTTGAAATTGAACTGGCTACTCCTTAAGGCTTCTGCTCCTCACCCATAATGCTAGGCTCCGCCGGCACACACAACCGAAAGCCATCCAGCAGATGTGTTTGTACGCAGCAATAGGATCTGTGTAATGGGCTGGGTAAGGCGCCGTGGCCCTTCCTTTTCGCACTCTCTGAACAATGATGTGATGGCGTCGGGGAACGAGATCCTGCAGACGCGTGATCGACCAACGCATTGTATCCTAGACAGTACGCGCTGGCACGCACCAGCGCGTAGGCCCTGCGTAAGTGGCTGTGGGTAGGCTGCGGCCTCTCCCCTTCACACTCTCTCAGCAATCACGTGGTGGCGTTGGGGAACGAGATTCTGCGGACGAGCGATCAACCAACGTGCTCCCGCGTGGCGGGCTCCAACAGGAGCTTCTGACGAGTACTAGCAAAAGAAAATACAGTGAATTCCTGGCGTGCTTCACTTGCAAGTCTTTGTTAACATTGTACAAGGTGTCCGTGATGAACGGATTTTTAAGTCGACTGATACGCTGCTTCTATGCTACTGGATCCTGGGTCCTTCAGGTGGGAGGTAGTGTAATTTTGCGCTACAGTCTGTTAAGTCCACCTGCGTGGTCGAAAATGCAGAGAGAAAAACGAAGTGAAATCAGTAGATCGTGCATGATAGTCATGCCATACAAGGCAGAACAGACATGTGACTACATGCCAAAGCAGAGTGGGAGACAGTTCAGGTGGGATATCTCCCGTGTATGGAATAATGAAAGACCTATTTGCACGTGCCTTGAGGTGAACAGACGGCTGATGGCACAAATCGTACCCAAAACATACCAGAAACGCCGCGACGGGATAACAAGCGCGTTCTTCCTATATTAAGAGGTTGTTTAGCGGTCATTGAATAAAGCAACCTAAACTAGAAAAAGAGGGTTAATGTCATGCCATTTAAAGATACACATACACACAAAAAAAGGAGTCAGGGTTTCGAAACACCGAAAAAGGCAGACTACTAAATATGCTTGTATCTAGGGGTATAGAGGATTGTAGAGAAATAGGCGTAGCAAAAACTCTGCCAAATACTTTCCCGAATCCAGGATTATGACAGTTTTTTTAAAATAATACGGAGTACATGTCGGCGAGTTCGGATCCGCAGTTCCCAGAAGTCACTGCGGCGTAACAGCAGTCTGCGCATGCTCACTATAACGTTTCTCGTACACGCTCAATTTGCCTTCGTATCTCTGGCGACATCACATACAGTTTTGCATTTCTCATCTGCAAACATAACATGAAACACAGAGAGAGACAGAGAGAGTGGGGGAGAGAGAGAAACCAACAACCAAAACAGAAAAGGCTATAAGAAGCTATGGCAAGCGATCGAGCTTGAGACAGGGCAACGCTGAGGTCGTCTCCCGGGACTTTTCTGATGGAACCTGAGCTCAAGCCTGGTCCCAAAGTTATTATGGATACGGGCCGCGTAGATGGTTTCGCGATACCATCTACTTTGTTGAGAAGTCTGTGAACGAGTGTTTCTGCGTGCGTGCGGGCCTTGGCGTGCAGAGATTGCATTTCGATAGATCTGTTGGAGTCTGAAGATGCAGTATATTGTATACGCACAGCGGCTCTGAGAAGAACCTCAATTACAAAAGCAGGAAACAGGTACATCTTGCCCTCATTTGATTTCGCTCTGTGTGTTCCCTGGACTGATTTATTTGCTGCACTACACTGATTTATTTACTCTAATGCGCCCAAGTGCGCTAGGTGTTGGATGCACGTCACTTGAAGCCACTTGAATAGGCGGGGCTGCTTATTCTAACTGCACTCTAATTGTTCTCTGACTCTTTTCGTTTTGTCCTAGTTATGCCGCTGGGATAGCATTTCATTTAACCCACAATTAGTTCTTTCGCTAGAAGTGAGAGGACAACTTTATTAATTTCTGGCAGATTGCTAGGGAGAGACCACGTCTCCCGGCAGTTTCCTCGGCCAACTAGATTACCCAGAGTTGCTTGCCCGGGCTTGAACTGAGAAACGCAGCCCGTCAGCCCATCCGAAGGTCGTCATTGAAGGCTGTCACCCCAGTACTGTACACTAATGTTGGTCATGTCGGTAGGATATCGTCCAGCGTGGTTGTAGTTGTACAATACTAGCACAGATTAGTTCTAGATACTTAGCCACACATGTTCTGCATGGTGCTAAGATATTTATTGTTCTTAGTAATTTGTTTGCTGAGTTGGTTAGCTAGCAGATAAACAATATAATTAAAGAGCTAACTGGGTGTTTGTCTGTTTGTTCGTTTCTGTGTTTATTACTACAGTCAAGCAATGATTAAGAATTCTATTAAGCGCAAAACGAGCGCACTCACTGTATAACTGCTTTTCTTATACATAGGCGCCCTTCTGTTGTGATTGGGCGATCTTCCGTGTTCGGAGTCCCTTAAGAAGCTTCAATGATAGAGGCAAAGGCATTTCATGTGGAATTCTAAACTTTGATATTGAGCACTTGCGACTTTCTCAAAGTTTTTTTGATTGCCCACACACTCCCACCTATCAAATAACTTTTATTAAAAAAATTCGGTAGATCCCACGTTTCTTGGTCATCGATGTTATGCGAAGCATGCGGAATGAAGTTGACCGTGTTGTAATTTTTGTTGAGCGACACGTTCTGAAATCACGCTAAATATATGCACACGTGTTTCATGCACAGACATATGTTGAAGAGTTGCACATGTTGATATAACCGGTTCTTTGCACTTGTGCAACGATTCTCACAGGAACATGAGTATTAGCAACAACAGAAGCGATAATCTAATATTAAGTGCTGGAGCTCACGAGGATGGTAGCCCTGGACACTGGTATATCAATCAATTAAAGGGCATGGCACCTAACCACAGTTGACGTTAACCCGACGTGACGGCTGAATGATAAGAGTACATAAGCAATGTTTAAAAAATTGCATAGCCCCAACACTGCAACCGCAGTTGACGTTTTACGAACACTAGGATCTACTTGAAAAATAGGCCTGAGGCCTGGTGTGGATCTGTGGTAGAAGGCTTGACTGCCAGGCAGAATGCTCGGCTTTTCTGCTGGGACCCAGACAATTATTGTTTTTTTATTCGTTGGTTCAACGCTGCTGACATCAGGTTTTTCATAATAATCACGCGTTCAAATTGCTCCTGTGTGTCAATCACCTGGGGCACATACCCGCATACCAGTGGCACATACCCAACCGCGGGTACGTGCCACACACTGCGCTATTATGTGTAATAAGTGTGATTACCCCTCTCTCCCTCTCACACACACAGCGTAGCAGTATGAATGAAGACATGAGCATAAGTGCGGCGGAGGCCAGTGCTCACAAAGCTACTGCATGCGCTACCATTAACGTCAACGGTGATGAATATAGAACACCTCTTCACTATACCCGCCCGCGGTTACGTGCCACTGTCTCGCGAGAAGTGTTTGACGACATACGCTACGGTATTGATACATTGCTCATGTCTTGACCAGCGCGTCATAGACATCAAACCACCTGACCCTCCCATAGTAATTTTAGTTCACGCCAAGTTAAAGGGGTGATCACGAGGGCACCCAGACGTAAGCGGCAGGATAGATAGATAGATAGATAGATAGATAGATAGATAGATAGATAGATAGATAGATAGATAGATAGATAGATAGATAGATAGATAGATAGATAGATAGATAGATAGATAGATAGATAGATAGATAGATAGATAGATAGATAGATAGATAGATAGATAGATAGATAGATAGATAGATAGATAGATAGATAGATAGATAGATAGATAGATAGATAGATAGATAGATAGATAGATAGATAGATAGATAGATAGATAGATAGATAGATACCAAAAGTGCTTGCGGTACGCACAAAAATGTTTTCATTTTAAAATATAAATCGATAGGATCCCGTATTTCGACCACCTACAAGCTCTCTCGCTCATTTTGACAGTATACCAATTATCAGCCAACACTTCTCTTTATCTGCTATGTCCATTGTGGATTACGCAGTGTCAGTTAATATACCCTTGTTGTGGGAGCCTCTGAAAGGCATGGACCAACGGCTACGTTGAACGTAGAACGTAGAACATGGAATCGCGGAGAACGTAGTGCGTTCTTCGAGATTTTGTGCTGCGTACGAGACACCATCGCAAAGAAAAAAAAAGGATGGAAGATATTGGAGCACCTTGCACTAAAGGTCGCAGGAGATCTGGTCGCAACACAGCTGGTCTTAGATTGGCGAACTTTGTTCGATAATAGGTTTGGCTAATTTTTTTTTGAGGTGATGCCTCTTTTCGCCAACATTCTATTTTTTTAGATTTGGGTGATCATGAACATGTATTTCCCAGAATTTGTGAGTTAATCATGAATTAATCATTGGTTATTCATTGGTAACCCTGACGCACTTGCAATTCATCTTTCGCATCTGGCTGAGCTCATCCTTGTGTGTTCTAGTGCACTTGTTATTGATCAGTTATCGATTAGATATTGTTTTGGTGTTGATTAGTTGTCTTCTGGCCATCAGTAGGCTTTGTACAATTATTTGGGCTATGCTAAGCACATCAAAGCTTTTTGTGTAATTTACTGGTTATGGATATTTTATTTATAATGTATCGACTTGTTACCAATCGGCTATCACTAGGCATTGATAGCTAGAGGGAGCTTGAGTAGTCTCAACCAAGTTCACCTAGACTCAACTAAGCTTAACTAAGCCTAATTCAAACTACATGGGCTACGCAAAGCTATGCTGAGAATCGGCGAATTCCCCATGCCGAGTGATTTATCTCAGCTGATAAAATGAGAAAGACGTTTTCTAGCCTTAACTAAGAGAGGTAATTAGGAGTAAACTAGCCTGATAGAAAAACAAGAGGTGGTTCTAGATTAGTGATATTCGTTATTCAGTTATCCAAAGTTCAGTGGTTCTATTTTGATTAAGTTGGTACTGATATCTTCCACAAGAGCTTCCGTGCATTTATGAGCCCAATGGCTACAAGGTAACGCACCCAGAACTTCAACAGGAGATTAATCATTCGTTCTACTGTACTAGACGAAGTATCACTGAAACTTAGGTACCAAGAACAAAAGTACCGAACCTTAAAGCAGAGTTGGGAATGTGAAGCAGCTTAGTGTCAGTGCTTATCTCTTATCCGTCGTCGTAGCCGTGCTAGTACTCGGAGCGTCCACTAGACGGCTCTTTGGTGGAGAACTCGCTGCACTCCGCCGTGTGCTCTTGATGAGTGAAGACCACTAGCGGATCTGTGCTATTCTGTACAATAAAAGTGCCTACTGCTCTCTCTCTCTCTCACACACACACACACACAGTGTACTTGTGAATGAAGACATAAGCATGAGTGCGGTGGAGGCCAGCGCTCGGAAAGCTACTGCATGCGCAACCATTAACATAAACGGTGATGAATATAGAACACCTCTTTATAAACGTTAGGTCGACCCATGGCTGCTTCGCATATTATTCAGAGTTCTTTTACGGGGGTATGTGTGTGATTTCTCTTACTTCGCACTTTTTCTTTGTTTCTTTCGCTGCTTTGCATAGTTTCCACAAACATGCTAACACAGCAAGGCATCATGCTAGAATACTCGAGGCACAGTGGAGAAATTGGCGATGTTTGTCAAAGCGTAAATAGTAAGAAGACAGACGAATTGTCCTCCTCACGTCGACCCTTGTGATCCACATGGTGGAGTCTCATTCATATGGCGATCCCAAGACATAGCCCCACTTGAAATACAATTCATAACAGCATCACGAATACTACTAGCCGTGATAAAAGAAAAACGGACGATGAGAAGATGTCTTTGACAACTTATAGGAGGCCCTGATACAGTTTCATGCAGTCGCCGTAAGCTACCTATTCACAAAGTAAGAAGGAGAATACAACGAGAGAAGAAGACCACCACCATTCGTCACTTTACGTTTGTCTTGCTAAACCGACGTGGTAACCTATTGGCAACGGTGCCGCGCTGCGAAGCCTTCGATCATGCGGCTTCGCGCCTTAGCCCCGGTGGCTGCATTTCGAGGGGAAAAAAGTGCAACAAACGCCCGTCTTGTTTACCTTCAGGTGCACCATAAAAAACAGCAGGTGGCCGAAATTAGTGCGTCATCCCTCCACTATGGCGTATCTCCTCAACATATCACGGCTTTAGTGCTTAACTTAACACAACTTATTTGACCAAGTCCTTATTGTGCACTTGCTAACGTCTCACAAAGCTAATTCGTGGAGAAATGACATGCTATCAAGCTCGAATTTCTTGTTAATTGACTGATTTTGGTGGCTCCATGGTTATAGAAGAAGAGAGAAGAAGAAAAAAAATCAGAAAGGTAGGGAGGTTCACCAGACTAAGTCCAGTTTGCTACCCTACACGGGGGAGAGGGAAATTGGTGAAAAAAGAGAGAGGAGGAAATACACGGTGCACATAACACACACTGTTCAGGTTTCACTAGCGGTCGCACAGTGACTTTGCCCTCAAGAATAGTAGAAGGGTTCGTGTGGCTTTCCGGGCAAAAGTACGTGAAGGCCACGCTCCCAAGATCTTTTCCAGAGTAAAGGCTCGATCATCCAGTCCCTTAAGGCACCCTGGAGAGTCCGGCGATCTTCTTCTAATTCTGGACAATGGCACAGTACATGGTCGAGAGTTTCAACACAATGGCAGTTTTCACAGTTGGGGGAGTCAGCCATACCAGTGCGATAACTGAATGAATTGGTAAAGAAAATTCCGACCCGCAACCGACACAGCATTGTAGCGTCCCATCGCGAAGTCTTCGATGGTAGCTGTAATTTGAGTAATGAAGCGAGGTTCTGTGGGCGTCGAGTGGAGTTTAGTGGAGGATTTCAATGCATAAGTGTGGCATTATGCGCGACGCAGCGAAGTTCTTTTGCGGCATCAACCCTTGACAGGGGTATGAGCAGTGTGAGTGCTCCGTCGTGGGAACAATGGGCAGCGTTGTCGGTGAGGTAGTTACCACTAAGCCCACAGTGACCAGGCAGCCATTGAAAAATTATTTTACGTCCTTTATTATTGGCGCGATGACAGATTTCATTGATTTGAGATACGATCTGATGGTAGTTCCCGCGTCGTAGACTTCGCATACATTGAAGGGCCGCCTTGGTGTCGCAGAAGATAGCCCACTTAGCAGGAGATTCTCGCATAACAAATCATCGTTAAGTTCTCGAGGGTGATAAAGATTTTTGCGCAACAGAACTATCTCCTTTAGTGTGTTTAGAAGCAAATCACTAGCACAATAGCAAAATCGAGCTATTGAAAATGTGAAAATGTTGCTGATGTATGCAGTTTCAGTGCGCCGTGCTACCAGGCGGGCAGCTACTATAAGCATAATGAGCCACATTATGCGGATCTCTCAAGTTATTCATTCTTGTAGATTCATTTTTTATTACTCACCATATAAAGGCATCATCGTGACATTCCTACAACTAATTCTACTACTAACTGCTGCTACTTTACTACTACTACTACCACTACTACTACTACTACTACTACTACTACTACTACTACTACTACTACTACTACTACTACTACTACTACTACTACTACTAACACCAATGCCGCATCTTTTGCTACTACTACAACTACTTCTATCACCATAACATTACCCCTATGACATGACCACTGCTACTACAGCTGCTGCTGTACTGCTGTGATCGGTCGTGATAAAACCATTTCAGCTCCTGTAAAGCATGCACTGCCGCAATAACAGGTATTCGGAGGAGAAAGCAATTTACAGAAACAAAAAAATACATTTCTTGGAGAGAATGAGGCCAGATCGTCTGACTAGATCAGCGTCACCCCTTGTATGTCCCATACAGGACGAAGGTCAATCAACGCTATTTCTAAGTATCTCTCAAGTGATTCCTTCTTGCCGATTCATTTTTTTTATTACTGACCATATAAAAGCATCAACTGACAATCCTACTACTAATGCTGCTACTAACACTGCTATTTTACAACTATACTACTCGATTACTACTCGATTCGTGGTATATACAGCAAACGTCCCCAAACATCAACGGCTTTCTCGGAGCTCTTCTCGCTGTGTATACACGTGGACTGCGCTCCATGGCGAAAAGGCAGAGAGAGAGAGTGAAAGAGAGAGAGAGGGTCATTATTCGCCCCACAAGTGCTTTGAAGACGCCGCTGCTACGTAGTTTCAGTTTCTTCTGAGGAAGAAACCAAGTTGGTTCCGAAACGTCGGGTTTCTTCACGTACTTTTGGTTGGAGTTTAAATCATTTCTCACTATTTTTAGGCACTCGCATGTGGTGGGACTTGACTTTATCTATGCCACCCAAACTTCTTGATTTCAGCACCTCACACCAAAATTATAGCGTTCTACGACTGGGCCTTTCTTCACCTTCGGAAGCGACGAGCCCGATGTTGTTGGCCATTTGGCCACTGATATTTTGGCCCGATCATGCTCAACGACGCTGTCACCCACTTGCGGCGCACCAGAACGTCGGTGGAACTTTCTTAAAAACAATACTAGAACTACAGAAAGTAAAAGGGAAGAAAACAATGCAGAAGAAGAGAGAGCAAAGACGTTCGAATGCAGCAAGTAAAGCATAACTTGCTATGTAGACATTCCTGACATTCGTGAAGAAGGGAGGCTTTCCTAATTGCGCTACACTTCCCAAAAAGGTGTGCCCTTGAAAGGATCTCGCAGAAACCTTATGGCATAAAGCGTACTCTACACAGCTCTCTTCTGGCGCTGAGCGCATCACCTGGAAGAGCGCTGTGAGAGACTTAGATGGCGCAATTAAATAAAAAGCAGTGCCGTCCAAGTCACGTGCTTCCTGATTTTTGGCCGCTGCCACTTGACGTCAATCAAGCCAGCAGGTTCACACACGCGCGTCAGTGTGGATCATTTGGAGCACTTCAGCCTTTCGAGATATAGAATGCCTTCGTACTTCGCTTTGTTTGCGCTGTATACCCCCCCAAGTTTGACGGTAGCGAAGATCCCTTATAAGGTGTTATCGAATCAAGCAATATTCCTTTTGACGTTCCACTTTTTACGGAAACAACCCTTGCTTTGACATACCGCGTAGTTTGTAACATAAACTAACGTGTGGAACTCTAGCGGGTCCGGAATTATATATTTTTTTGCAACCATCGAGTTTGTTAGTATGGTAGCAGCTCTTTTTTCCTTTTTATCTTTATGTGACAGGGGATGTACATACCTGCCGATTTGAGCCCTATCGAAATTTCAGTCAAACTTTTCTTCTATGATGTGGTAATTTCTTCTCACAAGCCTTTGTTTGTTTTTTCAATATTGCATTTGACGCATTTAGAATGCTGTGAACATAGGGGTGCGGCGATGGCGTAGTGGTTAGAGCATCCGCCTCGCATGCAAGAGGTCCGTGGTTCAAATCCCGGTACCGCGCAGTTCCCAACCGGATTAAAAAAAAATCCGCGTGTTGATGGAACTGCATTAAGAGGCTTGGAGTGCGGCCTTACCGGCAAACACCGCCGAGAACGCACTCCCTCACCAGAGAAGGATTGGCCACCCTGGTGCAGTATCTGGCCACTACCTCCCACATGCTTACGTCAAATAACTCACGGCCCTCAGTCCCCAGCAGCTGCGAAGCAACTGACCACGGCGGCGGTCAGATCTGCAACGCAGCAGAGGTGCTAAGAATCTCTGATCCGGACAGGCCGCCATTGGAACCTGAACTTGGCAACATTTAACGCTAGAACCTTATCTAGTGAGGGAAGTCTAGCTGTACTATTCGAGGAGCTAGAGGGTGTTAAATGGGATATAATAGGGCTCAGTGAGTTTAGGAGGACAGATGAGGCCTATACGGTGCTACAAAATGGGCACGTCCTTTGCTACAGGGGCTTGGCAGACAGAAGAGAACTGGGAGTGGGGTTTCTAATTCACAGAAACATAGCTGGCAACATAGAGGAATACTATAGCATTAATGAAAGGGTGGTAGGTATCGTAATTAAACTGATAAAGATACAAGATGAGGTAGTACAGGCTTACGCGCCTACATCCAGCCATGATGACGCTTCAGTTGAAAGCTTCTATGAAGACGTGGAATCGGCAATGAGTAAGGTAAAAACACAGTATACTATAGTGATGGCGACTTTAATGCAAAGGTAGGGAAGAAGCAGGCTGGAGACCAGCAGTAGGAGATTATTGCATCGGTACTAGAAACACCAGAGGAGAGCTACTAGTAGAATTCGCAGAACGCAATAATTTACGGATTTTCAATACCTTCTACCGAAAACGAGAAAACCGCAAGTGGACATGGAGAAGCCCTAATGGCGAAAATAAGAACGAAATAGACTTTATAATGAGTGCACACCCTGGAATCGTGCAGGATGTGGAAGTGATTGGCAAGGTACGATGCAGTGACCATAGAATGGTACGCTGAACGAAGTTCGCTGAACGAAGAGAATGGTACGGTCTCGTAGACAGGATAACCGCTGGTCATTAAGGGTAACTGACTGGATTCCCAGAGAAGGGAAGCGGGTTAGGGGGAGACAGAAGGTTAGGTGGGCAGATGAGATTAAGAAGTTTGCGGGTATAAATTGGCAGCAGCAAGCACAGGACCGGGTTAACTGGCGGAACATGGGAGAGGCCTTTGTCCTGCAGTGGACGTAGTCAGGCTGATGATGATGATGATGATGATGATGAACATAGGCAAAAAAGCCTGCCTTTCTTACGACCGCTTAGAGCAATTTGAAGATGTTCGCACACCCAGGCATACAATGAACCACGTTGGAACAAATTCTGCCCTCACCACCGCAGTAATGAAAACATGATAAAAGTGAACCAAATAAATTCAATTATTGACCTGGACAATAATATTAGCTTTAGGCTTCATTTGCTTCGTGAAACTAAAGAAACAGTCGCAACTTATGGTGACCTAATCTGCATTAGTATTAGGAACATTCATTTGAATGGTGCCGATGACTGAGGCACAAAAAAACCTTTTGTGAAACAGGAAGAGCAGAGAAGAGGAAAGAACTGCGCCAAGTTCAGCAAGTCCTTTTGTAGTACATTTGAATGTCTGTTCTATTTTCTGATGTAGAAAACACATAAATTCTATAATCTTCCTGGTCGTAGTCGTATTATAAGCATATACTATCAAATTCGAAGCATTTCTTACCAAAATTCAGCCACCTTCGGCGTATCTATCTATCTATCTATCTATCTATCTATCCATCTATCTATCTATCTATCTATCAACGCAGTTTTCAAGAATCAAATGTCTTTTTTTTTTGTCGTGGCGCACATTCATTCAATAAAAACACTTGAAAAACGTACCGAGCTCACGAGGGAATATGAAGAACACTGGTCGAAAAACGTGGCCCCTCGCGCTTATCTCCCCCTATTTCTGACTTCACTCTGCACACTTGACCTCGTGTTGTAGCAGTATGAGTATGCTTTAGCAACGTTCATATTTAGTACCCCACCAACATTTAATTAGAGAAACTTGGAGTTTACCGAAACCAAGCTTAACCTTAAAATTTTCCACATTAGGGTCGATATTGTGGTCATCAACTCGTGCCTAAAGGCTGATGTGTTCTTATAACTGGCGTAACGCATTTCAGCCGACATTTTCGAAGAAGCCAAATAAATGACTCATGACATTTAGTAAGAAAAATAACTTGAACTACGAATAAGGAAGTGATTGGGCCAGCCATTTTCCGCTTGAGAGGAAGACAAAAGTCCCCCCTCTAAGTCATTTTCCTGAAGCAAGAACGACAAAAAAAGAAAGAAAAAGACTCGAAATCGGGAAATATAGGAGTGAGGAAACAGTCATTATTTGTCGAGAGGAGCAAGAGGCACAGAAAAAACTACCATATTCACAGTTTTCCCCCGGGATATTTTTCGAGATGGGGTTCCGTACACGTATGTTATTCTTCAGTCTGAATACCGGTGCAAGATTATGTTCAAAACTGAAACAAAATGAAAAAGAAAAAAACCTAATTAACCAGTGTACATTTCGCTTCAGATCTTTGGGCGTTCCACGTAACGAAGCCATCAATACGGCTTCGAGTTTCCCGGTGAATTCTAATCCTTTTTTTTCAGTAAAAAAAATATATATGGATGCATGTTGGTGCACATCGGGGAAGAGAAGCACCAAGTAACAGGCGTACGTAGCCACTTATAAACCGTCTATATTAGCGTATATTTTTACTAGTTCATCGTTTGTGTCTTCGTGATATCGATAATCCAAAATGGGGAATAAAACGCAGAGTTGTTGAACGTTTAATGAAGGTTACAAAAAGAAGACGAGGGCTGGTGCCTTTCACACTTGTTCTTATTTCATCTTCAATGTCTTTTTGTCTTTACGTTTTGGGGATATTTGATAAGTATAGGAGCCACTACGTTCAGACGTACGAAGAAAAAACATAGAACCATATGTCATATCGGAAGGGAGAACAAAACTAACCCTGCGCATAATACATACAGCTAGCCTGCCTCTTAGGGAAGGAAGCAAACGAAATCTTAGCAAGCGTCACATAGCAGCGTGAACTACATGCGTATGATTCCCATTTTACCTTCTCTTCCAGTTATCAGCATTACTCAAGCGCGTGGAGACACCGTAGCGAACTGATATCCGTGCTGCAACTGACATGTTTCGATACTTCGAGTACTGTGACAACAGTCGTGCCGAATGAGGGCGTGCGAACGTTGCCCGCAGCTACTTCTTTCCGATCTGACTCACTGCACACGAAAGCTTCACTTGTTGAAGTTGGGCTCTGTCAAGAGGCGCTCGATACTGGAACTGCGTCGCCCCGGTGTATTCATCGAACCACGACCTCGCAGAACTACAGGTGCATCGCCCCTCCTCTCCGGGACAACCATAATGCTTCCCGCACGACTGCTTCGACGCGGTCCGCTATGCTCTTGCCGGTTAGTGAAAGTAACACACGGTTAAACTTCATCTCGGTGAGCGGGTGCCAGCTGTTGAGGAAACCTTGAATCCAGCATCGGTGGGGCTGGTACGGTGAGACTGCCACGTCATTCAATTCTCACACACAAAAAAAAACGTGGCTGATCTTCATATCTAGGAATCAGTATAATCCGAAAGTGAAACGTTTCTTCATAGAGATGATTGAGCGTTTATTGTGCATTGTTTCAGCTATGCAAACAAATTGCAAAATCACGTGAAGAACGGCGGCAAGCAGCTCGAAATGTGCAGCGTGCACCTCAAGGAGAAAACACACACTAAACGAGCGCACAATATAGCCACAACAAGCGCAAACAACTCTCACTATTCTTACCTCGTCGTGTGTCAGCAGCGCACTCCCTTCGTAAACGCGGCAGCGACAGCGAGCGAAGTGACCTTCATGCTCTCCCGAATTACGAGATTGATAAGCGCGCGCGCCGAAGAGACCCCGCTCCTTCGAGGCGGTGAACTTTAGAGCGCGCCCAACGATAGCCCGTCGCGAAAGCTTGCTACTGATAACAATAACGCACTGATTTTTTGGAGCTCTGAGGACAGCCGAGGGATGTATGGTATATATAAATGACTTGCTCTTAGCAGACAATGTTCCTGAGCTCCAAATGCCTTGCTTGTTTTCAATTTTCTGTCATAATCTACTCGCAGCTTTCATAACTTTGCTGTGCCAGCCCAGCCTTAGTTCGCTAAAGGTGATTGAATGGTCTTTGTAAAATTAACTGCAGTGGCTGCCTCTTGCGAAAAGCCTTCTACTTTCAGCTGCCACCCAAGTCCGCGTGACAGAGTATCCCAACTGAATACCAAATGAAGGGAGGCTTAGCGACCACCCGTCGGCTTCTCCGCAGAACAGCCATGCCTGTGCCTGGTGGCAAGGAATGCACGAGTGGAGGATTTGAATTGAATTGTGCCTGTCACGTTTCTACAAACCTGTGTTCTTTGTGTGCGGGCAACGACCTTGCACACTGCTTTGTGAAAAATCTCGTCCCGCGCTAGCATACCGGCGGCACTCGAACTCCCCCTTTGTTCACGCCTCAACGCTCCATCGCATTGTAGCGTTGCAATGAGGCAGTGCTCCCACTGCACCAATGGCATTTTCCCCCACACTCGCCTGATTTATTTGTCACTTGCTGAAAGACGCCACTGCCGAACTGTCAACACGGATATTTTTTGCTTCTGCAAACCTGAACCCCCCCACTGAAAAAAAAATCGCATGATGCCATGTACCACGCGTCTGTTATGCCTAAACGTGACATGCCCTTCCTATGTCTATTTCTTCTTGATTCTGACTAAAATGTCCTCAATATCCGTTTGTTTCCTTGTTCCTTCACCCACTGTTGTCCTTTAAAGATAGATAGATAGATAGATAGATAGATAGATAGATAGATAGATAGATAGATAGATAGATAGATAGATAGATAGATAGATAGATAGATAGATAGATAGATAGATAGATAGATAGATAGATAGATAGATAGATAGATAGATAGATAGATAGATAGATAGATAGATAGATAGATAGATAGATAGATAGATAGATAGATGGATGGATGGATGGATGGATGGATGGATGGATGGATGGATGGATGGATGGATGGATGGATGGATGGATGGATGGATGGATGGATGGATGGATGGACGGACGGACGGACGGACGGACGGACGGACGGACGGACGGACGGACGGACGGACGGACGGATGGATGGATGGATGGATGGATGGATGGATGGATGGATGGATGGATGGATGGATGGACTTACACCCATCATTTCCTTTTCAGTTGTTATTGCGTCGTTTATATGGACAGAAGATTCGCATGGACGCAGCAATAGTACGGTACGGTGGGCTTGATTCAGGTCCTAAACATCAACCCTTATGTTGACACAGGCGGCTTCTTCATCGGCACATTAAAGCTTAAGCTTACCGCCGAAAGTAATGGAGTCCCGCATTTATGTACTTATTCCTGTACCGGCAGAAATTCTATATGTGCAGTGCCACAAACAACCAACGAAAAAAAAGAGCCGAGATTGAGCACAGGACGCGTGCTTTCTTCTTTCTCTGTTTGTTTTGTAATTTTTTATTTATTTGGTGGCCGCATAAGTTCGAATAAAGCTAGTCGGAAAGATGATGCTGAACTCCTTTGGTAAATTGCACGCGAATAGTAATCGACGCAGCGCTACATATCTGCAACAAACACATTTCATATTTTATTTTTTTGCGTCATTTACGTCAGCAACGGATGTCATGGGCAGTTCTGATATTCCCCTGCGTGGGTGACCAACGTAGCACTTGTCCATATATTGCTCGGCTTTGAGGCGGTGTTGTTGAAATTGGAAGGCCGCTTTGCGCTCATGATGAGTCGGCTTAGCTGCGTACTCTGGCCGCGACAAGTTAGATACGCGGGAGGAGGAGGAGTAGCGGAAAAGGCAATCTGAGCAGCTTTCTTTGGTAAATTGCCGAATACGCATCGTTTCGAAAGACGACCTGCGCATGGGACTAAATCTCCAGGAGCTCAGTTATAATGACTATTGCGCCAGCTACTTGTTCCGTCTTGGTGATCGAAATGTGCTGTACAAGGCGACGTGAAACCAGCCCTGGTGAACGCAAGACGGCAAGATTGTTACCTGGTTCCCGCGATGCATACTAATAATAATATTTATTAATAAACAAATCTTAATACCTTAAGCTTCATCATGGCACCATGTATTTGTAATGTCATTTGACGTGTCTTCTTTTTTTCTGGCTTTTTTTTTGTTGGCTGTCTAAGCACTATTGCTTTGCTTTTGTAGTTCCTTCAGCTCCTGAGTTACGGCCTAATTGAAGGCTGAGCTATGCCACACAAACATGCGACATGTGATTTTGTAATCTATTCTGCTACTGTGGTGAATGTAGTATATCCATATTTTGAAATCACCTTTCTGTGATGCTTATTTCACTACACGGTTGCCATTTTAACGCGCACAGTTAGACGGTAATACTCGCAGAAGCAAAGTGCTTGCTGTACTACGTCTGCCGATGTTGCCTTATCCCCTGGTAAAAGGTATAGCATTGACCGTTGGAGCTAATCAGCATTAGTACCAGCTTTGAAAATTGAGAAATTGTACAAATCCGCAGTGGTTTTATACGCAGTTTCTCACTAACATATGGTGAAACAAGGCAGAATATTCGCTATCCGTTATAGCTGGTAGCGAACTATTTTCAAATGTGTGATAGTCAGGCGATGCTTGCTATCAATTGGTATCTCTTTAAGGTAAATGACGCAAACAAGGATTATTGAAGTCTCTGAAAACTAATGCATAATATTTGATTTAGTTCAGTTCATGCATTACGTAAAAAACACGCGCGTGCTTTTGTGTGTGTGTGTGTGTGTGTGTGTGTGTGTGTGTGTGTGTGCGTGCGTGCGTGTGTGTGTGTGTGTGTGTGTGTGTGTGTGTGTGTGTGTGTGTGTGTGTGTGTGTGTGTGTGTGTGTGTGTGTGTGTGTGTGTGTGTGTGTGTGTGTGTGTGTGTGTGTGTGTGTGTGTGTGTGTGTGTGTGTGTGTGTACGAGCTTTCCCCTTTGATCAATAGCGTAGGCTGGTGACTCACGCGCAGTTATGTAAGCCCGTGTTCATTCTCGAATAATAGAATCCTATTTGTGCTACGCCTGACTTATTGTTGTGCAGCCCTTGACAAAATCCATTTTATATCTTCAATTTGAAGCAATTGTTTCGACAATTTCGAATTCGAAGCAGATTTTAGCTTCATAACACATTCATAAAGTTCGTGTACTTGCTCAGCGATTGTTACTCGCATATTTGTCAGCCCTCACGAATGAAATAAGATACGAGAACGCGGAGAGGTGTGTTAAAAAAAATGCCTCCGGGGTGAGAAAACGCTACATTTAGCAGAAAGCCTAAGTTATTCTGTTACCTCGCTGGATTATAACCTGCAAAGCACTGGGTTATACTTTAAATAAGCTTAAATTCGATTAGGCGAGTCGATTCAAAGCAACCTGCCGGGTTACACAATGTTCTTTTTCCGTAAAGCAACCTTCTGTATATTTATGTTGTCAGTTGATGCTAGCGTAGAACTTTTTCTTTTCATTTTTTCTTGGTCATTGTGTACGTGGGTCACATATCACCACGCTCTAGGTACGAGGGCCTATTGCTCGTTTTCTTTTTGTCAGTGTGGTTGGGCAAAGCAAATTATGTTGATTATTTGAGCATAATATCCTGTCTTCGCGTAAACAGGGACGTATATTTCGTATTCATACAAGCGTGTGGCGCAACGAGCTTCTGATTCTGGCGTTGAATGCAGTGATTGACAAAGCCTCATTCTCGTGACTCGGAAGAGCGAGTCGCAAATATCTCCTACCTTTAACTTCTCATTCTCCCTCACAGCAGAGGCATGTTTGGCTGGGAGAATGAATCTGATTGCGAACTCAAGTACACACTCAAGACGCTGTGTACCGAAGGACATTCGATTAGTCATTCAACTTTCATGGTGCTAGCTTTCTGTGTGACAGCATCGACAAGTTACTATGGCGACTAGGGCTTGAAGGTACGGCTCCATCAGCGCAAATGAGGAATGCACTTCGTAACATAGCAGGGGCACTTCAGAGAAACAGTCGGCCTGCTGCAGCATCAGCACCAGCACTTAGCGCCACCATTTAATAAACGAATAAAAAAGCAAAAATGAAAATATACTTTTTATCAAATGTGTGAGACTGACAATTTATCAGTCCTCCATGGTGGATCAGATGAATGACTACATTGTTCGGCTGCTGACACGAAGGTTGCGGGTTGAATCCCGGCTGTGGCAGTCACATTTCTTTGGAGGCAGTACCGTTGAGATTCGTCTGCAGTAATATGTCAGTACACGTTAAAAAACACAAATTTTGGATATTTTGTATATTTTTTCAATAAGAAATACGAGGTGGACATAAATACTATACATTCGGACGTCCCGAAGTGAAAACTGTCGTGGGGACCTCTTAACAGAAAATAAATTGAGGTTACATTAATCTGGGCAAACAGTGAGCTACGCGATTTATACAACGTGATGTGCGTTACTAGCAATGGAGAAAAATAGTCATAAAAATATCTATATGATAATCACAATAATAGACAGGTTGACAAAATAAAGTGAAATAAAGTACACATAAATGCAGACAGGGATAAATGTCACGTGCAACCAGCATTGCGAAAACGCAGCAAACAGGCAAAATTCGTACATAGGTAAAATTCAAACATCTAAAAACTGGAAAATTAAGTAAGAAAATGTTCTGTAGGAAAAAAAACGTGATAAATTATATGCGTTTGACAATGAAATGATTCTTAGTTCTTCGTTTGAGTGATAAGAATGAAGATGACCTGATATCCAATGGTAATGAGTTACCAAGTGAAATGCCTCAAAAGGCAATGGTAAATCTCCATTATTTATTTCTAGCTTAAAGAAGAAGTAGATTAAGACATTTTGAAAATCATATGGTCCGAATTTCCGGATATTTGCACTGCTGCGTCCCGCATAATCATATGGGGATTTTGCGACGTAAGACATTACTTTTAAAGGGCCACTCACCAGGCCTCATACCAAATTTTAGTTAGACAGTGGAAGTCGTTGGGTGTCCGATGAGGAACATTTTGTCACAAAAATTTTTAATCGGTTCATCACGAGCAGAGGAAACGGGTTTTTTTTAAGCGGCGCGTAACGAGGATAAGGGGAGGTGGGCTCAAACCCTTGCTGCTCCTCCGCGTAGCCTTCGCAAGTCAAATCTCTTCCCCACCCTCTCATGCATCCGACCAAGAGGTCACGTGCGCAAGACGTGCCCAAACAAGTCCAACCATCGAGCAAGCGAGCGGCGTTGCTTTGTTGACCAGCGTTATTTTGTGGTCTTCTGCCTGTTTCTGTGGGATGGTTTGGAAATGCTGGCTTAGACGCGGTCAAATAGATTAGCACAATGAGTGCGCGAACGCGTAAGAGCGCTCCACGGCGGTCACCTGCTCGATGCGCTGACCGCGGGTACACGCACGCATGCGAAACGCCGACACATAAGCCCCGCATCTCGTTGCAATTCACGGGAGAGAAATGGAAAAAAGACGCTCACATTCCCTTATTGCGTCTTGTTATTTATGTAGACCTTTATTAATCTCTTCAAGCAACAAATTACATAAACTATACATGCCGTTTTAAATAATTTTCGCCATGTCACGTGCCCCTGTTGGCAACGTCAGAGCAGAGTCGCTACGTAGGGGACCAACGCCACTGCATAGCCGTGTACGTACGGCCATTCATACGCGCACGTCATGCCCTTATTCTCTAGGCGCGTGCCGGCAGAAGGGAGGGGGAGCGACGTTCATCTTGAAATTTGACCCATTTCTGCGGCACGTAGGGTTGCAAACTTTTCCAGACGTGGTCATGAACGACTCGTCTACGCATTGCGCTTGTCAGCTCAAAATTGTCAAATCTCTTGAGTGGCCCTTTAATGACAGTTCATGCGACGTCATAAGAAAAGTGTACTTATGAGCAAGTTTGTGTACACCGAGAAACTGCTTTATACTAAAACCACATTAAGACATCGTCACCTTATCCCCACGAGTGGCATACTTTGCGGGAACTAAAGATCTTCCGGCACTGTGCCCGGCGGAGACTTTTGAGCGAAATAGTGAGTGCAGAACAAAAATGTTGATCGAGTGCCATGCAATTATTGCGTATCATAACAATGTCACCAGTGTAGATATAAAAGAATGACAAAAATAACATAGAGTGGGGCCGCCGTGATGGCCATTTCAATGAATGTGCAGCGGTCCTCAGCACTCAACTATACGAGCATCGCACGTCACTTACGGGGAGAATAGCTCGAAAACTATACGAGCCGCTGCGGTCGCCTTTCCATTTACTGATACAGCGTCTGCTCTCTGCTCCGGCCATTGCGTTCTCACGCCCCCGTGGTGGACGAACAACACGTCTAAAATATTCTTGTTTCGCAAGCTCCTGCTTTTTGGTCGGAAATGTGTTTGCGAAAAAAACGTGCGTTGGCAGAGAGGCATGTGCGCTGAAAGAGTATCCTACCGATTCTGTCCCCAAAAAAACAAGCACAATAGAGGAGAGCAAACACTTTGAGAAAGCCTTCGCAGATTCGCACAATCAGCCAGTTAATCCCGAAGAATTCCCAGCGCTTCGGGACTCATCTTTTGTATATAGGCCTCTCTGGCAATGCAATCCTGGCTACGAAATCGTTTCTGTACCACGATTGTCCCCTGAATGTGAAGGTGAGCCCATGGAACGCGACGTAAATCTCCACTCTGACGTCCGCACAGAGCATTACATGGCTGGCCGCCAAATGGCGTGGACGTTGCTTCTATTAAAGCTTCGCTAAGCCTCGCGCCCCAAATGTGGTGCCCTACGGTGCCCTAAAGGTGGTGTCTCTCTCACGCCGCTCTTCATGTCCCGTGGTTGTGAAGTAGGCAATAGAAGTCGTGAGAATTCGTTGTTTGTTCAGAAGTAGTAATATTCTTTTTCCCTCTTTTTCGCAAAAACAACTTTTCTAACAGACCCTTCAAAGCATAGCTTTTCGGTGACGAGTTGTCAGTGCACGGAACTGAATGCATTGTGACACTTCTCAGTAACTTACTTTTTTACGGCTTCGCTCTTGATAAGCCTCACTTAGCACGAAGAATAGTTTTCTCTTTTTTTTTTGTCTCTTCATCTCTCTCTTTCCTTCTTTCTTTCACCGCTACTGCCTTTTCTAAGAAGTCGAAAAGTTTTTGTTTGCTTAACCGGGCGGCTAGAACGCTTTAGTCCCGTAAGCCAAGTTTGATATTCAAGCAATGAACGACCGTCAGTGATTTTCGAAATAAAACTCCAGAGAAGAACTTTACTTTCACTGCCCTCTAGGAAGCTGTGGGTTCAATTATTATACACTTCGAGTTACTTCCACGATGCGATAATTAAATCATTCCTATCTGTTCTGGTAAATGGCTTATTTTAAAAGGCGAAACAATCGGTGCTTCTCTATCTCTGGCACCGGTGTTAATGTGTTACCTTGAGCCGTTGTTTGCATGACACGCTCGCTCATTGTCATGCGGCGCAATCTTTTCTGACGCCAATCATTCGGTTGTTTATCGGCCAGTGGCGTTGCCTTGAATCTGACAGGAGCATTCAAACATTCAACAAAGGGGGGGGGGGGGGTGATTTTGTGAAGGTCACGCGATAGACACTTTTTGTCGTGAATACACGATGAGAGGTGGCGAAGACACCTGTTACAAACGTCCCCTCAATCCGCACAACCAAGATTTGAAACACGCTGGCACCTTTGTGCTGGCATCATTACGAGATGATGCAATATATGTAGTGGCGTCTGCGCGTTGGGCTTGCAGTCCGTTTGATCTTTCTGTGTCATCTGAAAAATAATACGCTGTGGGGCTGGCGAAAGTGCGAAGCTGTGGAGATAAAGATCATCCACGTTTCATCCGGTCCAGCGTTGCAGCAATGCAACAGGCAGTAGGCTGTATCTGAAGTGAACACCATCGAGTTTTGTCATTGAGCATAATGACCTTCAGTAAGTGCCTACTCGCGCTAAAAAATCTGATTGTGGAATGTAAACATGGTAACAAAGCAACTAAGACACAAATGAAACATTTTTGGTGGAACCATGTTGGTTGTTTTGGTCATGGTCATTGGCTCAGTGCTAATTCAATGAACGTGGCTCATATTCATTAAAACAGTTGAAGTACTTTACTCATTTGTGATTAGAAACTAACTTTTTGAGCTCAAGTTACAATAAGAAATTGCCCCATGTTCATTATAACTGTTCTAGAAACTGAAGATATTTACGCACATGCTCTGCGTTCAAGTAAATTTCAGCCTTGGTTCGGTTTGTGCGTTTGGCTCTTTCAGGAACGAAAAATCACCTCATATATTTCTATGCCTATCGACATTCACATGACTTACTCTCGCTTGAGGAAGAATGATGGAAAGTGAGCAGGAGAGATCCGAAAGGCAATGATGTTCACAATAGGCATAGCATAAACGGAATGGAAACAGACGTAATCAGGTTAGCCAGTGTTCTAGCCAGTAACTTGGTAACGTTTCGCTCAATAAAAAAATTACAACTTGGTCACCTTCCCTCCACATTCTTCGCTTAACATCGGTTCCCAAAGTACGAAGGATCTGATGATTTTAAATGCGAAGCCTTTCTTAGCGAACTTCAGTGACCGATAGAAGCCCACCAGCTCTGCTGTGGCCCAGTCGTGTGGGACTTAACGCAAACTGCCTTTTTTTGTTCTTTTCTTCCCAATCAGATTGTTTAAATTAGAGTCGCCTATAAATACATGCTGTTCAAAAGGCCCCTAAAGCTCTCTGATATTTTCCCACACATTTCAAGTAAACAAGCGCATCGCATGCAGAATGCCATCGCGGTCAACGATGCCACACGCCGCAGCGCTACAGGTAGTGGGCGGGCCACAGTTTCGAAAAAACAATAGCTTCTCCTTTCCGGTCTCCGTCATTGCCACCACTGACATGTGTGACATCACCACTGAAACTCGATGACGTTAGCACTTTCGATGTTTGCCATTGGCCAAACGACAACCGATGACTTCCGGTCTCTCTGCAAACAGCTGTTTGCACACACCTTGGTGTTCTTGGTCGTGTTGATGATTGCGAATTGACATCTGCGGCCCGTAACGCACCACAGGGTTCATACCGGCACGATTCGTAGGGGCACAGGCCGGCACAGCAGCAACAGCGGTTCGTGAACGATCAGTGTACCCAGGTGACACACACAACACAGTTGAAGGCGAGCTGGGTCCTTGAATCACGGCAACCGGAAGTAGACGCTGTCTCGAACAGCGCGTCGGCGGTGAACTATGCCACGCGAGATGAGCAGGGGCATTCAGCTGACTCAGCGAGGAGGGGCCAGGCGGTTTCAGAACAGAACTACGTAAGAAAGGGGGAAAGAAGTGATCATCGCGTTTCGATCACCAAACGCATGTAACTCGGCTATTACCGCACCATTTCAAAAAATTCTTACGGCTACGTGTTCGTTGTAAAGTCGAGCACAACTTACTCACCTCAACTAAATTTCGACCGCTGGGTGGTTTATGGGCCCTTCTCACAACATGTTTGTGAGCCCCTCTCACACCTGATATTTGGAATTCTTTTTCAAAACAGATAGCCCTGGTAACTTTGGCTGCCTTTGTCCTTGTGCAGCGTTACCTTCACTTTGTCATCCTCATCATCATTATCAGCCTGACTAGAGAGAGAGAGAGAGAGAGAGAGAGAAGAAAGATTGTCAAAAAGGTAGGGAGGTTTACTCGACTAAGTCCAGTGTGCTACCGTACACGGGGGAGAAGGGAGTGAGGAAAAAAATAGAGAGAGGAGGAGATACGCATTGCACATAACACATAAACCACACACAGAGCTCCAGTTTCACAGGTGGTCGGACAGAGACATTGCCGTCAAGAATTGTAAAAGGGCTCGTGTGGCTTTCTGGGCTTAAATACGCGAAGGCCACGCTCCCAAGATCTTCTCCAGAGTAAAGAGTTGATCATCCAGCCTCCTTAGGCACACTGGAGAGTCCAGCAATCTTCTTCAAACTCTGAACCATGGCACAGGGCATGTTTCAGAGTTTTTACACAATGGCAGTTGTCACAGTTGGGGGAGTCGGCTATACCCATGCGATGACTTGATGAATTGGTGAAGGCAACGCCGACCCACAACCGATACAGCATTGTAGCGTCCCGTCACGAAGTCTTTGATGGCAGCTGTAATTGAAGTAATGAAGCCAGGTTCTGTGGGCGTCGAGTGGAGTTTAAAGGAAGATTCCTATGCATAAATGTGGTATTATGCGCGATGCGGCAAAGTTTCTTTGCGGCATCAACACTTGACATGGGTATGAGCAGTGTGGGTGCTCCGTGGTGGGCACAACGGGCAGCGTTGTCGGTGAGGTGGTTACCACCAATCCCACAGAGACCAAGCAGTCATTTAAAGATTATGTCATTTCCTTTGTTAGTGGCACCATATGATGACGAATTTCATTGATTTTAGATACCATGTGATGGTAGTGTCCCCGTCGTATACTTCGCATACATTGATGAGCCACTTTGGAGTAGCAGAAGATAGCCCATTTAGCAGGGGATTCTCGCATGACAAATCTACATACACTGCAGGACAAAGACCGTTCCCATGTTTCAACAGTCAGCTCGCTCTTGTGCTCGCTGCTGCCGCTTTATACCCGGAAACTTCCTAATATCATCTGCTCACCAAACTTTCTGTCTACCCCTAACTCGCTTGCCCTATCTTTCATGGGAATCTAGTCAGTTACCCTTAATGACCAGTAGCTATCAGTAGTTTGACATTATCCGTGCGACATGCCCGGATAATGTCAGACCTTTCTTTTTGATTTTAATTGGGATATCTTTAGCCCTGGTTTGTTCTCTGACCCATTCTGTTCTCTTCTCTCTAAAGTTTTCGCCTATGGTTTTCCTTTCCATCGCTCCTGTTTGTACGCTGTGATAATGAAGAGTGTATGGTTGGTGCCATTGTAGTAAGTGTAAGGGCTGTGATATCCTGTGACGTTCACGGTGCGCTTGCGTGTCAGCGCTCATTTTGTCACGTCACGTTGTGGATGCGACGTCTGGCGCAAATACACACGCCTTATGGGGGACCTGCGCTGAAAAGGTGGTGCTCCAAAACGAGCATCTGGCGGAGAGTCGCGATACAACTCAGCTGCTCTCGCACAGACGACCGGCCGCGGGGTACAACTTTGACAGCACGCGTGTGCACCGCTGCCGCGCATCATTTTTGAACGAACAGCTCGAAAAGTCATTGCACTAGTAATAGTGCAGAATGAAAAAGTAATTTTGTCCGAAAGCTACTCTCACAAAAAAAGCACTATAAAAGGAGAGAAGCCCTGCAAAGCGGACTGCGTCTATGCGTATAGTATCGGCAGCATCCCTTTACACGCAACTGTTTACAACAACAAAAAAACAACCTATCGTATCGTATCATTCACTTCACGCGGTGCCATTGGAGTTTGGTGATGGTGGTCAGATAGATGGATGCTTAAATGTTTTGTTGGTGGTGTCAAGAGAACACCTCACTTGACTTAGAAGAGGTGATCTTGTCTACAGTGCAAGACACGGTGTACACCCTCACATGCTTTTCGAGAGTAACGGGTTTTGATGTAGAATTAGAACAACTTCGAGCTCTGCGACGACGTGTGGAACAAAGGTACCGACGCACTAAAGCAATCAACGATTTACGAACCGCTAGACGTCTTCAGAAAAAGATACGACGCCGCATAGACAAGCTAGAGTCATAACGTTAGGCTGTCTTCTGCACATCGTTAGATCCCCGCAAGCCTTAATCGCACTTGTGGAGGACAGTAAGAACACTCCGGAAAGTTCCCATTCAGCGGTCTCTATTCAAAGCTCTAGCCTTCTCTCAACGGAGATCGGATGTCGACGTGGCAGAAGATTTCGGTGCCAAATTATCTGCTCAGCTCACAGACCCCAACAACTTCACGCACTCGCGTGGTGGCACGACATCACGAGATCACCGCATAGGCCAACTTTTTATATTCATGAGCTTAAAGCAGCACTTGCTTTGTGTAGACGGACATCAGCACCCGGGCCCGAAAGAATATTCTACAGAGCACTGTGTCACATTGGTGAGTGCGCGAGAAGTGCCCTCCTCAAGATATACAATGATTCATGGCAAGAGGGAACCCTCCCAGTTAAGTGGAAGACCAGCCGTTCGGTTCGTTCCATTACTGAAGCCTAAAACGTCACCATTGGTGCTCACGTTGTACTGCCCGATTGCACTGGCTATTTTCTTGGGTAAAGTGATGGGGACAATGCTACTATGACGGCTATAATGGTACCTGGAGCATCACAACATCTACCGAGGCACTATGACGGGTTTTCGCCGTGGCCGATTATCAATTGATAGCGTCATAGACCTGGTCAGTGCAGCACGAAAAAGGCCGTAAGTGTCTCTGCGCTTCTTTATTTCCTGATGTTAAAGGGGCGTCTGATAACGTCACTCATGAAGTTATCCTTACCGCTCTCAAGGAGGCAGGAGTGGGCGGTCGGATGTTTCAGTGGCTACGCGCCTATCTCTCTGAGCGATCCTTTTTCGTGAGAACCGAGGATGGTGACACTTTGCTACACTACAGCCACCCCAGGGTGACGTACTTAGCCCTGTGCTATTCAACCTGATGCTACTCGCTCTCCATGAGCATCTGCCAAGTACTGTCATATTGTCAATGTACGCGGACGACATCTGCGTTTGGACGTCTGCAGTAACACGTCTACAGCTGCGAGCGCGAATTCAGAGAGCTGCCACTCAAATTGCTATTTACCTCCGGAAACGAGGTCTGGAAATTTCGTCTGAGAAATGTGCGCTTGTAGCATTTACGCGAAAACCAATGCATATCTACAGTGTTCTGATAAACAGCTGAAGGATACTTTACCTCCGATCGTACAAGTTCGTAGGTCTTATAAGTGACAGAGACCTCTCACGGAGCCCACATGCATCATACATGAAAAGGCAGCTGACAGGCATCTGCCATTTTTTCAATTTCTTCGCTGGAAAGAGCTTGGGAATGTCCACAGCTGCTATGTTGCGACAATACAGGTTTTTTTTCTTCGAGTTCGTTCGGTGCAGCCTACCTGTGTTGACCAACGCAAGTAAAACAAGTATACGAATGCTTCTAAGTGTCCAGGCTCAAGCACTTCGAATTTGTCTTGGCTGGCCCCAAAGTGCATCAACAGCGGCAGCTTTCGCCATCACAAGGAACCACCTCAATAAGACCCACATCAATGTTGAAGTGCTGAGGACACATATGCGACACCTTGCTCGAACTTCTCGACATCACCTAACCTCTCTACCAGTGAACCGACCACGCACATCTTACTGCGAAACAGTGACCACACATGGCGAGTCGATCTCAACTTCGTTCTTTCCTGCCGCCAGACCTGTGACTCCGCCATGGTGCCTCACTCAACGAATGATTAATACTACCATACCTGGCGTCCAGAAAAAAAAGCTTACATGTCGTCACCGGCTCTTAAGAAACTCACACTACTTCTGTTGTACATAAAAAAAAACCAAGACTCCATACATATATACACTGACGGATCGGTTCGGCCGAACAGCTCAACCGGAGCAGTTGTGATACCAAGGTTAGTCATGATGATTAAATTCAAGATATCCCACGAAACAACATCAACGGCAGCAGAATTGGCAGCTTTTCGTACCGCGTTACTCTTTGTCATTGGCAAACCTACACGCAAGTGGACTATTTTCTGCGACTCGAAGGCGGCACTGCAGTCCTTACTTTCGGCCTCACGCCGTGGACCGCACGAGCAGCTGGTACTAAAGATAGTAGAGGTTATACACCACCTGACTGAGAAAGGGCACCAAATTACATTTCAGTGGTTACCCAGTCACTGCGGAATCATCGGCAATGAACGGGTCGATTAAGCTGCCCTCTCAGTCCACGCAGAAGACCATGAACTGCAACCACCACTTTCTAGGACAGATGCTGACGAAAGCTCCGCTGGCTTACTCACCAGCAAACCACGTCACAGGGGAATCAGCCACACTTCAAGTATGCCCGATTGTACACGCTTGGCCCTACGTTAAGTCTTTAAGTCCCATCGAAGCTTTGCTGAGCAGACCAGACAATTGTATGTAGGCTGTGGTTGGGCGTTGCGTTTACCAACGCCTACGATTTTCGCATTGGGATGGCCGACACCGCAGCCTGTGGCCACTGTAGCAGAGAACAAACCATCCGACATATCTTTTGTCACTGCCTAGAGTATAGTAGACAACGACTATGCCATCACAAGGAACTCAGCAAATTAGATAATCAACCTCTGTAGGATGAAAGAGTTTTACAATGTCGACAAGATGAAACTTCGCAGAAGAAGACCCTGAAAGCGCTACTGCACTTTTGGCGACCGACCGGCGTTTCTCGACGGTTGTAGCCAGCACGCACTTTCTCTACACGTGTTTTCGTTTTCTCATGAGTGCTCGTGCGTTTTTTTTCCTCTCTATCTACCCCCTTTTTCTTGCCCCTGTTTCCCAACCCCCAGAGCTGGGTATCAAACCAGATGCCAGTATCTGGTTATTCTCCCGGCCTTCCTTTTTGTTATCTCATGTTGGTCCTGAAGTGCATGACTCAACGCTCAGCGGGCAAGATAGGCCGTATGTTGACATAGGCCGTATGTTGCATAATAAGCTCGTTGTGTTCCGGCAAAAGGCCGTTCAAATTCGACTCTTTGGCCCTGGTTTTCACTGGTGGCTGTCTTCACTATCAAATAAATATAACAGACACGCGCCATTCAGTTTAGAAACGAGCCCGACAGCACTCAGGAAACTCCAGCGCTGGTTCCCTATAGTGCAACCGGTTCCAACGCTACACGGCCCGACACAGCGGACAAAGCCAAAGCAATGCATTTGTAGCGCATGTTCTTCTGGCGGATGTTATACAAATGACATGAGATAGGGTGCCCTGTGCAAAATGCAGAAGTAAAGATGTCCTATTGAAATTTTTAATCGATAAATCGTTAGTTGTTCATCGGTATGGGTGTTAATCGAATAACAGCTTTCGTTGTCTTGTCTTACTCGATTATTCAATTAACTGACATTTTTGAAGGGCGCTTTATGGAGGCGGAAATGTTGTAGGCCCGTGTGATAAGATTTGGGCGCACGTTAAAGAACCCCAGGTGGTCGAAATTTCCGGAGCCCTCCACTACGGCGTCTCTCATAATCATATGGTGGTTTTGGGAAGTTAAACCCCAAAAATCAATCAATCAATTTGAAGGGCGCTTTAAAAAGGGTATCCCACTGTTGGAGAAGCATTGTCTGTGTTTCATCTCGACCGAAGTCTATCAGGTGCGCTACAAATCATTTGTCAACATTTGAAACTTGTCCAAATTCGCACTTTCGCCCAGCAGGCGCAGGGTAAACGTCGGCTTTGGATGACGTCACGGATTGCAGGATCTGTGGTCATCGTCCATGGATGATTCAGCAGCAGGTCATACTTTCTCGAAGGTTGCGTACTTGACCACACAGAAATCGAAGAGGTTTTTGGTGAGCCAGTCGTCTAAAAGATGTGCCGAAAGCATGCAGCAAGGCTGAATGTTAGAAAATTTCGCAAAATGCAAAGCAAGGGGACGCTTGCACTTTGGAGCGGCATATTTTCTCGATTTTTCATTATATATTGCTATAGCCCCCGATAACACTCTAATTGCGGCTTACGTGATCTCTTTCTAATAATAACAATAGTAATAATAATAATAATATTAATAATAATAATATTCTGCTGTTTACGTCCGGAAACTCACAATATCACGAGGAGAGCCTTAGTGCAGTGCTAGAGAATTATGGATCAACTCGGGTTCTTTACATGACCCTTGATCGTAAAACACGGGCATCAAGCATATTCAATTCTACGGAAATGAAACCGCCGCGTCGGGGTTCTAACTTTAAGACCGTGGGGTCAGCAGCCACGTGCTGTAACCACTGTTCCACCGTGGGGACCTTAGAGTTAACAATAGACTACCTCGTGGTTGTTATAGACACTGCAGGTGAAGAAACTCTAGAGTTTGGCAAAGACAAGGACATATGGGTTTCTGCGATGAAACACAATAAAACAGTATGAAGTTGAAAACAAACGCAAACAGTATAAGCAACTGCATGATGCACTCGCACGTCTTAAGTGTAAGAAAAAAACAAATCAAGTGTTGACGCGCACCGCCTTGCTGCTTCCATTAAACGAAGCGAAAGCGCTGAAAACACCGAGACAAAAAAAAAGGTCCTGAAAAACGAACCAACCTTTTTGAACGAATATAAATTGCCAACAGTCCTTCCTTTCGAAACATAAGAATTGCCTGTGTAATTGAAGAATGACTTGATTTTCAAGATAAGTTACACAACACCCTTTTAGCTAAGTAACGAAATCTTCATAACTTACCTGAACAGGCAAGTTGGTGCTTTCCGGGACGGGTTCCTCAACATTTCAATCGTAGTCATGACAATTTTTGCTTGGAATATAACTCTTCACACATTAATAAACATGGCCTGAAGCATCTGATATCTTACGAGTTTTCATCACTGGCTTCGACTACTGCTTACCACCTTCGTGACACATCGCAGTCATGGTTTTCGAATCTTCTGTTGACCACGTTCAGGTCGTGCGATTTTTCGACGCGATGTGAACGCCTCGCTATATCAAGCCATTACGACATGACAAAGGATGTGGTACACACACCGAAACACTATATTAACGCAGTACAAAAAGTAAACACCACGTGTATTTTGTCTACGATTAATCAGCGCACGTTAAAGGAAAGAGGAGCGAAAGAAGTAGAATGCGATAGAATGCACTAAGCAGCGAAAGTACAGAAGCGGGCAAGCACATTTCTGCCTCGTCGGTGTAAGGCCCCCTCCTGCCCGCGCTTGAAGTTTTGAGAAGGGCTAGGAGGTGGACGCCGTAGGCGACGGAGACCAGGGCGAGTTCATTTCTGTAGAGTACAAATAGGCGCTGTAGTGAACAACGTCACGGGCGCTCGACTTCTGCGTCTCGGCAGTGGTCCAGTCGCTAAGTATACTCGGCTGCTGACCCGCAGGTCGCGGTAGTGAATCCCGACTGCAGCGGCTGCATTTTCGATGGAGGCGAAATGCTGCAGGTCCATGTGCTCAGATTTAAGTGCACGTTAAAAACCCCTGGTGGTCGAAAATTCCAGAGCCCTTCACTACGGCGTCTCTCATATTCACAAGGTGGTTTCGGGACGTTAAACTCCACATATCAATCAATCAAGTGGCAACGCTCACCTCGCACTCAGTCCGCAAGAGTGGTATAGAGGGGGGGGCAGTTCCTGTAATTGAATAATGAAAGATCTTCAATTGATTGATTTGATTAGTGGTTGAAATCAATCATGAATGATCGAATAGCCGTGCATCTTTAATCCATGAACCGTTCATCGATTTTGCCGACCCTATTCTGCAGGAGCTATACGGGGCCGAGCGACGCCCGAGTGTGCCAGGGTCGTCTGCCACGTCGGCGGTCAGCCGCCGCCTGACTATAAAGGGCTGTGCGTTGCTAACGTGACGTGGCTGCGTAGCGTGCGTGCGCGCGGGGGTGCTACGCTAGAGTATAGGCTGCAGGCCCACAGAATATGAGGCTGCGATTTTATTTGACGCCTGTTAAGGATAAGCAGCCGGTGGCGGGTAAGCAATGCTGCTGATGCTCAGAGACGCTCCCACTGCGCTATTGTGAGTGCTCGTTTTCTCCATGATGCAGAACAAGTCATAATAATTGTTGTGGTTTAACGTCCCAAAACCACCATATGATTATGAGAGTAGCTGTATTGGAGGGCTCCCAAACTTTCGACCACCTCGCGTTCTTTAACTTACACCTAAATTTAAGCACATGGGCCTCAAACATTTTCGCCTCCATCAAAAATACAGCCGCCGCAGCCGGGATTAGATGCAGAGCAAGTCGTCAAAGTAAGTAAAGTTTACTCAGAGAGAGAAATGTTTATTGCAGCAGAAAAGCTGAGAGGTCTGCCTGAATCCATTTTTTGGCCTGCTATACCCAGCATTAAAAAAGGGGAGGAAGTCGAGATGAAATGAGAGGGAGGATGTTTTGTTGATGCTGACAAGGAAGGTGACGGCGAAGCGAGACCTTGGATTAATTTATAGTCTCTTGTCAAGTGTTGTCTCGACAAGAGACTATAAGAACGTGGTCAGCGCTTTCAGAATATCGCACTGAGGACGAGGTGGTGGTCCCAATAGAACTTTTTTTCAGAAACGTGTTGCTTCATACACTTCGACAAGATGGGGGCCATCGAATTTTTTCGCACAATATTTAGTGAGTAGACGCACAAGATATGTTCATCTATCTCAGGAGTGCGACAGGCCTCACGACTGAGACTGTCTGCACGGCCCATATGGTGTGGCGAACGACGAGTGGACGCCACACGTATCCGTGACCTGTGCAAAAAGCTTGTACTGCACCTTGTCATGGTTGGCAGTAATCTAATATGCATATCTGGTTCGATTTCGTGAAGACGGCGGTGATGGTCACTGGGTAAGAACCATTATGCTGCTCTAGTTCCTCGGAGCAGGGTATACACAACAGTGTTAGTAATCCGGTCGTGAAAACGGAACAGCCAATATTGCGGCATCATCGTGAGCCATCTTTGTCTCCGCATCGCCTTGCTCGTTCTGACTAAGGCATATCTCGTGCTCAAGGCTCACTCGGCCTCGGTATAACGAAAATATTTCTCAAACAGACTCGCTCGCAGTAAAACTGACCGAAATATTACACATCCAGACTCATGATGTCAAACTTGAACTGAGCCTGGAATAGCTTATTAATAGGTGAGTTTGCCGACGGATGTTCACTACTATAAGCGAGGAATAAATAAATTTAACTGACGTTTGTGTGCAAGAAGCATTCGAACGGCAGTGGCTTAATTATTGAGCGCATACGACGGCTACGTTAAACGAAAGTGACGTCAGTGGGCCGATTTCCCTGTAAGACTCCCATGATAAAGTTTCTGTTCGCATCATTGCGATATATCAATTTGCTCTTTTGTGAACGTATCTTTCCTGATTGTATAAGGTGGGCAATTTGTGGCGAGGTTCGGCGTATACATTACCATGTTAAATAGATTGATATGTAGGGTTTTATGTCCTAAAACCACCATATAATTATGAGAGATGCCACCATGTTAAAGAGGCAGTGTTGAAGGATGTTCAGAATTTTCGTAGCCTCACTACCACGAAGCCATTCTTGTGGGTAGAAGCTGAAGTAGCAAGTCAACAGGTGGCTCTTGTCATTACCTTCACCAACAATGGTTCATCGAAGCAGGTAAACGCGGTCCCTAGCGAATGTAGACATTTGCTTTAACAATGACAGCGAAAGAAAAAACATTACAACATATCCATGGAGTGAAGGACGATGAATGGGGTGAAGTGCTGGAGGGTTTCATCGCTAAACTGTGAACCATCCGCAAATATTGCCCACTACATCATCAAAGACAGGACAAACCCAATGTATTTATACAAGAGATTTTATTATTGGCAAGTGGTAGCTATACGTCGCTTTCGTTCCCTCTTAATTATAACGGCTTTATGGTCGCTGAAGTGATGAATCGGTGGTGAGGCGTAGTGGGATGTTTTCACAAACGACGTAGTGGGAAGTTTGCAATGGTGGAACTATAGGTGGTCACGTACAAACAAGGGATGGGCAAAGTCGCCCAATTTATGGCTCTTTAACGCGCACCTGGATACAAGTACACGACCATCTTGCCTTTCATTTTGGCCACTTCTTTACAGTACTTGCTTTATGGTTGGTGAAGTGGTGGATCAGTGATGTTGCGTATGGGATGTTTGCAAGGATGAAGTAGTGGGAAGTTTGCAAAGGTGGAACTATAGGTGGCCACGTACAAACAAGAGATGGCACAGTCGCCCAATTTATGGTTCTTTAACGCGCACCTGGATACAAGTACACGACCATCTTGCATTCCATTTTCGCTACTTCTCAACAGTATTCGTTTTATTGTCGGCAAAGTTGTGGATCGGTGATTGGGCGTAGTGGGATGTTTGCAAGGACGAAGTAGTGGGAAGTTTGCAAAGGTGGAACTATAGGTGGTCACGTACAAACAAGAGATGGCACAGTCGCCCAATTTACGGTTCTTTAACGCGCACCTGGATACAAGTACACGACCTTCTTTCATTCCATTTTCGCTACTTCTCAACAGTATTCGTTTTATTGTCGGCAAAGTGGTGGATCGGTGATTGGGCGTAGTGGGATGTTTGCAAGGACGAAGTAGTGGGAAGTTTGCAAAGGTGAAACTATAGGTGGCCACGTACAAACAAGAGATGGCACAGTCGCCCAATTTATGGTTCTTTAACGCGCACCTGGATACAAGTACACGACAATCTTGCATTCCATTTTCGCTACTTCTCAACAGTATTCGTTTTATTGTCGGCAAAGTGGTGGATCGGTGATTGGGCGTAGTGGGATGTTTGCAAGGACGAAGTAGTGGGAAGTTTGCAAAGGTGGAACTATAGGTGGTCATGTACACGCATATAAGAGATGTACAGACCCACGCCTTGAAAGCTTCGGCCCTAAACAGACATGTTAGATAGTTATAAACACAATAGACTATCTATCAAGCCAAGGCAAGGGTCAAAGGGCCATTATTTGCGGCTCCAACCTGAGCCGCTTTTCGATAACTAGTTGTCAGTGCACAGACCTGAATATATAGTTACACTTCTCAATAATTACTTTTTTACGGCTTCGCTCTTGATAAACCTTATTTACCAGGAAGAAAAATTTTCCCTTTTTTTTCTCTTCCTCTCTCTCTTTCCTTCTTTCTTTCGCAGCTACTGCTTTTTCTAGGACGTCGAAAAGTTTCGTGTTTGCCTAATCGGGTGGCTACGACGCTAAAGTCCTGTAAGTTAAGTTTGATATTAAAATCATGATCGACCTTCGGTGATTTTCGAAATAAAACTCCCGAGTGGAACTTCCCTCACTCTAGGTAGCTCTGGGTTAAATTATTATACACGACGAGTTACTTTTACGATGTGATAATTAAATCACTCTTATCTGTTCAGATAAATGGCTTATTTTAAAATGCGAAACAATCGGTGCTTTCTCTATCTCTAGCGCCGGTGTTAATGAGTTACCTTGAGCCGTTGTTCGCATGACACGCTTGCTCGTTGTCAAGCGGTGCAATCTTTTCTGACGCCAATCATTCGGTTGTTTATCGGCCAGTGGCGTTGCCTTGAATCTGACGCCAGCATTGAAACATTCTACGAAGAGGGGTCATTTTGTCAGGGTCACGCGGTAGACACTTTCTGCCGTGAATGCACGATGACAGGTGGCGAAGACTTGTGTTACAAACGTCCTCACAATCCGCGCAACCAAGATTTGAAACACGCGGGCGCCTTTGTGCTAGCATCATTACGTGATGATGCAATATATTGTAGTGGCGTCTGCACGCTGGGCTTGTAGTTCGTTCTATCTTTCTGTGTCATCTGAAAAATTAATTGAATAGCTGTGTGGTTGGCGAAAGTGCAAAGCTGTAGACATCAACTTCGTCCTCGTTTCATCCGGTCCAGCGTTGCGGTAATGCAACAGGCAGTAGGCTGTATCTGAAGTGAACATTACAACACTCTATATCTATCTAACTGTGTCAGCCTGCTCTTAGAACACGCGAACTGGTTCCTGCGTTCCTAACAGAGAACAATGCAATTGCCGTACGTGTCACTAATGTTGCGAATGTAAGACAGTGCACTTAAGTAAAGAAAAAGAAACCTTCCTCAGGTATCATGAAAATTGTGCTGTTGGTTTTAATTACATGGTCAGGTAAGAAAACCAATAAACTTGCAAGAGCAGATGGTTTCTTGGTGTTCTCAGTAATACGGTAAGACGGTACAGGTACGCACTACAAGGCAGGCTTTTTTTGTGTCTCAGCATTAGTACCTTCGAAAAATAAAATTACCCTTCGCGAAAAACGAAAAATAAACGCTACTTTTGTGGTGTTTTCAATGAGATAGGTCGTTCATGTTCATCGATTCGCTTTTCAAGAAGCCTATGGTGGCCACGAACAGGTCAGGCAAGGAACGGTAGCCCTCCTCTCCTAACCTGTTTTCTCTTTGCCTACTGAACTCCCTCACTACGTGGGAAAGAGCGCAAAGAGGGAAAAGAAACAAATAAAAGCAGTCAGTTATCTTTTCTACCGCACGTAAACGTGTCTCAACCAGCGTAACGACATGCTGCCGTATATGACTTTCATGTGTTCTAAGGTACCTATTAGAAAGGTTTGTCATTTAGCGTAATGACTAGACTTGAAATGTGAGTTGTATACTCGCGCACAAAAATGTAAGTTCCTTTTTTCTTCTAGTTTTTAAGGCGTGATGACAGAGGCGAGAGGCGTGCCCCACTAGGCAAGCTGAAGGTATGTTTTTCTTCTTCGTGTTGGAGATGTGTTCCCGCAAAATGAAATAGATGGCACTATGGCGTGCCTGAAGAATTGGGGAGGCGTGATTGAGTTCTCTAGTATCGCGGATAAGCAGAGGAAAATGAAGACGTGATTATAAAAACAAATTGGCATGAAAGCAGCAATTATTACAAGTTCACTTGCCTTTGGTGCAACGAAAACCGCAGATTTGCGACTTCGTTTAGAAATAGAAATGAGCGGGATTGATTCTTTTTATCTTCCGCGTTGCCCCCCAGTGTCAACTTGATCTTGTTATCTTTAATGTGATTGAGAGTTATAGTCTGCCCAAATTCATTGCGCCATTCACGAATTCTGCCCATAGTCATGGCGGCCAGCGCAAACAAGACACTAAACACAAGAAATAACATGACAGAGACGCTGTCTATCAACCTAAGGGGTAATGAAAAAACGTGGAACATTTAACAGAGATGGAGGCACTGACGAAATCTCTATTGCCAATGACAAAGCTTCTAATCACGTATGTCACGGATACAACTCATCATCCGTAAAATATATTGATGGCTGGTTCACGCACTTACTTTTTGCTTTTATTACTTAAAGGGTTCTGGAATTCGATGAGTACGCTGGTTCTTTACGGTGGTCCCTCAACACTACAGTGGTTATGCTCACCCCCGCTGTGCACGCGTGAAGTTACAGAAGCCTTTGGAACAACAAAGCGAAAGACAAATTCCTGAGCCAGCTACAAATAGGTCTCGCTGATACTGAGTAGCTGTATCCGAAACATACGTGTTTAAAAGTTTGGTAGGTGGTAATAAAGTTTTAAGTTTTGTCAGTATTTCTCTTTCTGCTAAACGTGCCACTGTTAAATGCGAAGCATTTCTTAGCGAATTTCGGTGACTTTGAGCGTATCTATCTATCTAGCCGCCTACGGCATTTAGCTCTCCTGGCCGTTTCGACAACAGTATCAATACCAAACTTGGTATAGCATAACATGACGGTATTAAAAACTTATGTGACGAGTCATACATGAAAATCATGACGCTTATTCATGAATGTCATGATTTACATTTCATGGTCATGCAGCTCCTGCGGTGGTTTCGTTCACACGGCATGCTGCAAAACTGGTATGGTATGACATGATTACATGGCAAACACAAGTGACAGACTCTAACATGAAAATCATGACGCGTGTGTCCACACAACAACATGACTACATGCCACGCTCATGATGCGTTCGCGGCTGTTTCGCTAGCGTCACAGATACCAAATTTGGTATTACCGTATTGCCCCACCGCGGTGTCTAATGGCTAAGTTACTCGGCTGCTATCCCGCAGGTCGCGGGATCGAATCCCGGCTGCAGCGGCTGCATTTCCGATGGAGGCGGAAATGTTGCAGGCCTGTGTGCTCAGATTTGGCGCACGTTAAAGAACCCCAGGTGGTCTAAAATTTCCGGAGCCCTCCACTACGGCGTCTCTCATAATCATATAGTGGTTTTGGGACGTTAAACCCCACATATCGATCAATTAGTTATGACTAGTGATCAAACTATCAGATCACTAGCAAGCGGTCTCTTTACCTTTACTTCGTTTGCATTTTGATTGTTTGAAAAACCAGCTTTGTTCCGTGTTTAAGGGCGTGATAAGGGAACATAATAAGCTGCCTCAGCAAAAACTCGGGCTCAATATCTACTTGAAGTAACATCGTCCGACCGTTGTGGTCTAGTGGCTAAGGTACCCGGCTGCTGACCCGCATGTCACGGGATTTTATTCCGGCTGCGGCAGCTGCATTTTTGATGGAGGTGAAAATACTGTAGGCCCATGTGCTCAGATTTGGATGCACGCTAAATAAATCCCAGGTGGTCGAAATTATCGGAGGTAAGCACTACGGCGTCTCTCATAACCATATGGTAGTTTTGGGTCGTTACACCTCACATATCAATCAATCATTACTTGAAGTAATGACAGTTAAATTCGCTTTCATCGCAAGCAAATCATAAAAGGCCCATCCACATGGAGCGAACTTTCTTGCGATTTTCCGGTGCCGATCATAGGGGCCCAAAACTTTCTCCGACGTATTCTATGCGATTTTATTACAGATTGACGGAAAGGCACTCTGGGGGTATACCGCGTCAAGCTTCATCACGGCGCAAGGTATTAGTTTTTCCAGCCGTTCCCTTGCGCGCAGGGTTTCTGTTGGTCTGCTCGCTTGCCGGCTTGCCTGTCTGTTTCTTCACTTGTTTGTTTATAACTAATATGTTCCCTATTGAGCGTCAAGAACCAGAAAACGAAACAGAAAGGAAGTGGCGCAACTTTGAAATGTAGCGCAAGGCTTGGTTCTAGCAGAGTTCCTAGACAGCTTGATCGTACTGGCTTGCCTGGCTTTCTGCCCTCTCAAATGCGCCTTTAGCGACCTTTCCTGTACATGACTTTGCATGCTCACTGCAATAGTGCGTATGCGTCACGGAAATTCGGCAAATACCCAGCCCATCGTTCCACTGAGTTTAAGGAAACACGATGGTGAAAACATGGATAACGGGCTCGATGTTCGAGCTTCTTTTGTTAACCATCTGTAGCGAGTGTTTGGCTGGTGACTGAGCGCTTTCCGAATAATGATCATAATAACTCTGTATCGTCTACGTATGGCGAACCTAGAAAATAACACTTGTGCTGTAAAACAAATGAAATTTAAGCAAATAGGCCCCATTGAACTCATACTTCTCTTCTGCTTCTGGAATTGTTGGGTATCAGGTGTAGTCCGATCGAAGAGTGTGAGCCAACGAAACTATGAAGTCAGAATTTTGTAACGGAGTTATCACTATTGAATATGAATATTCGGTCGGCATTTGTGATGGAGTTCGCATCGGCATAATCTATGTCACCCTAGTATTCAATGGCAAGCGCAGTTACAAGACGTTGCTCTTCTCCTCCTAATAATATTTCCTACGTATTCTTCTGAAAGTGCAGGAAAGCGTCATGCTCCTCTAGATCGCCGTTGTCCGCCTCCTTTCTCTCGCTCTCTGTCCTTGTGCATTTGTGTGTTCAACTAAAATAAATAACACGAAGAAAACACTATAATACTCTTGCCGATTAATAAGCCAATAAAGGATGAAAGTATACTGGGCGTGCCTGCAGAAGTCTAACTTTTTTTTGCGTGGAGGAGGCAATTGTGTCTGTCGACGATGTTCAACTGCTTTCTCCACGCGAGAAGACTTCAATGCATAACACAGAATGAAGAATGCACTCAGCTGAACACAGTGTTAGACTGACTATATACGCTTTCGGAAGCACCTTGCTGAATGGTTGTCAGTTTAGCATTGCCCAAGTTTTTGAGGAAGACTGTACGAGTAGGAACAAAGAAAACCACTACAATAGCGCATTTAGAAACTGGTTAGTATAAATACACTTTTCAAGCTCGCCTGTCATGGCGAATGAGTTCTCTGGAGAGCACGCCGATATCAGATGCAAGAAAGCTACAGCGCGTGCAAGCAGAATGGTTCGTTATAAAACATGCACATGCGGTCATCTTGCGAATGCCAGCAAAACAACTACCAAAATCACTTTGCGGAACATCCACGTGGTAGCACTAAAGTTTTAAAAGCAATTGATTCGATAATTTGGGCTGAAAAAAATTGAACACGGTGAAAAAAGTACGACATATGTATCCCACTGCCGCAACAAGGCATGAAGAATGTTTTCGGCGAAAAAAAAAAAAACGCGCAACTAGAAACAAAAGCGCATATTTAGTTAAAATTGGCTCCAGCGTATATTGTCATGGGGTCGTGACGTGGCCGAAGAAAGGAAACTTTATGTTGTGATTTTTGGGTGCACGTTAAAGAACCCCAGGTGGTCAAAATTCCGGAGCCCTCCACTACGGCGTATCTCATAATCAAAGGGTGGTTTTGGGACGTTCAACCCCACAAATCAATCAATCATGTTGTGATTTAACTGTTTATTCGGGCATACTTGTGGCCGGTAAACGGAACGTTCAATTACAGTAGCAGTCTTGCACAGATAGCAGTAAACGGAGCGTCGGCCGTCGATCAACGACTGACAAGCGGCGAAGTGCGTCGGCATTTATACTCTTGCCGTCGAATGTTCTAGCTTTATCGCTGGCGGTGACGTAGGTTCCGGAATAATGCGTGCAGTTCGCAGAGTAGGCGGGATCTTATCGAAATGATCTACTACAGTCCTGAAGCTTATCGAAATCTGCAGGCACGGTTTGCGCTGAAAATTGTGTAGTGTATTGGGCGATAACAAAACTTGAGAAATGTAACGTGGCAATATGATCTCCGTTGAATTTCAAGTTTGCCAGTATGTTATTAGGTTACTTGTTGAGTTCCCCAGCATATTTATGTCTTTTATAACACTCAACTATGTATAACACTAGACTACTCAACGTCATTCACAATACACTGTTAGTCAGTGACAAACGTGTTATTGTTGAACGTGATGATGACTGAAATAGGTATGTTCGCTGAAGTAATACTGTTACGGGTAACTTATTTAATAAATTAAATACGATGCACTGTGCTCGGCGAACAAGATGGCCACAGTTCATCAACAACCAGCCACCAACGTCGTCTTTCTCTTTCTTGCAGACAGGCTGTGCCGGCTGCAGTGTATCATAACCCCCCGGCGGTAGAAGCACCGTCTCGGTGCTTGAGCAACTCGGATGCGGTAGAAGGAGGGTGATAAGGTTTGAGTCGAGCTATGTGCACGATGTCACTCGAAGGTGACGATGATGACGTTGAATCGGCTGGAACGATCTCGTATGTAACGTCAGTCACCTGGCGAACGACGCGGTATGGTCCAGTGTAGCGTGACAGCAGTTTTTCAGAAAGCCATACACGCCGAGTGGTGGACTAGAGGAGACAAGGGAACCCGGTGAAAAGTGCACGTTTAGATTATGGGAATCGTAGAGCTGTCTTTGGTGCTCCTGTGAAGCCTGCAGGCGGCTGCGGGCGAGTTGGCGTGCGTGGTCGTCTCGCGCGATGGCTTCGCCGGCATACTCCGTGACCGAGGGCAGCGAGGTGTCAAATGGTAGGGCGGGTTCTCGGCCGTATAGAAAGTAGAATGGTGAATAGCTGGCAGTGTCGTGACGTGACGAATTATATGCGAACGTCACAAATGGCAAATGAACGTCCCAGTCCTGGTGGTCGGCCGCTACGTATTTTGAAAGCATGTCGGTTATGGTGCGGTTGAGGCGCTCCGTAATACCGTTCGTTTGCGGATGGTACGAAGTGGCAAACTTGTGCTTGGCAGAGCAAGAGCGCAGGATTTCATCAACGACAGCTGATAGGAAGGTGCGGCCCCGGTCAGTGAGAAGTTGGCGTGGAGCTCCGTGTACTAAAATAATATCATATACTAGAAAGTCCACCACATTTGCGCAAATCGTCGGAAGTGCTCGTGTGATAGCTTACCGTGTCGCATAGTCAGTGGCGACAGCGATCCATTTGTTGCCTGAGCTGGAGATCGGGAATGGGCCAAGCAGGTCGAGGCCAACTCGAAAAAAAGGTTCAATGGGAATGTCGATCGGCTGAAGGAATCCAGCTGGTAGGGAAGATGGCTTTTTGCGGCGCTGGCAGGGCTCACTAGCGGTGACGTAGCGTCGAACAGAGCGGGCAAGACCAGGCCAAAAGAAACGACGACGTACACGGTCATATGTGCGAGAGACGCCCAAGTGGCCCGCCAAAGGAGCGTCATGAAGTTGGTTGAGAACAGTCGCACGAAGATGTGCTGGTATTACGGGGAGCAAGTCATGGCTATATGGATCGAGGTTACGGCGATACAGGATGCCGCCTTTTACCAGGAACATTTGTAAAGATGCGTCGCGAGGCCTTAACTCAAGCTTGCCAATGATGGTTCGCAGGGAAGCATCCAGGCGTTTCGTGGCCAAGGTTGAGTAGCTGCGTCACAGACAGAACGTCTGGAAAGGTGTCAGTATGGGCAGCCTCTTCCACAAAGTAGCGTGATAAACAATCAGCGTCTTGATGTGACCACCCTGTTTTGTACGTTGCGGTGAACGTGTATTCTTGTAATCGTAGGGACCAACGAGCGAGGCGTCCCGTGGGATCCTTGAGTGAGGCCAGCTAGCAGAGCGCGTGGTGGTCGGTGACTACTCGGAATGGACGCCCGTATAAGTATGGGCGAAACTTGGCGACTGCCCACACAAGAGCGAGGACACTCCCGTTCCGTGATTGAATAGTTGCGCTCGGCTGTAGATAGGCAGGTGGCTTGCATATGCTATAACACGGTCATGTCCACGTTGATGTTGCATTAGCATTGCCCCGATGCCATGCCCACTAGCGTCAGTGTGAACCTCGGTTGGAGCTGATGGATTGAAATGGGCTAAAATCGGCGGTGTTGTAAGGAGCATCGTCAGCTGGGAAAAAGATGAGGTTTGATCAGCGCCCCAGAAAAACGGGGTGTCCCTTCTTCAGGAGGTTTGTGAGAGGGCGTGCAATGATGACGAAGTTTTTAACGAACCGTCGAAAGTAGGAGCACAAGCCCACGAAAAATTGCGAACGTCCTTTGTAGACTTCGAAACAGGAAAGTCCGTGACGGCGCGAATTTTCTCGGGATCCGGGCGGACTCCTGCGGCATCGACGACGTGGCCAAGTACGGTTATTTGAGCGACGAGCAAAGGGGCATTTTGACGAGTTCAGTTGAAGTCCGGCTCGACAAAAGCTTCAAGAATCGCCGATAAACGCTTGAGATGGGAGTCGAATGTGGGCGAGAAAACGATAACGTCGTCTAAATACCATAAGCAGATTGACCATTTAAAACCCTTGGAGCAATGAGTACATCATTCTTTCGAATGTGGCCGGCGCATTACAGAGACCAAAAGGCATAACTTTGAAGTGATAAAGCCGTCAGGAGTGACTAATGCGGTCTTCTCACGGTCCATCTCATCCACAGCGATCTGCCAATAGCCAGAGCGAAGGTCCGATAGTGGAAAAATACGTAGCACTGTAAAGGCAGTCTAAAGCATCGTCGATTCTAGGCAACGGAAAAACATCTTTTCTTCGTAATTTTGTTGAGATGCCTATAATCTACACAAAAGCCATGTTCCATCCTTTTTCTGATCAGGACGGCCAGGACAAGCCCAGGGGGCTACAAGATGGTTCGATTATGTCTTTTGCAAAGCATCTTTTCGACTTCCTGTTGCATGACTGTGCGATGGGACGCGTAAACACGGTATGGAAGTCGGTGAATGGGACTCGCGTCACCAGTATTGATGCGATGAGTACAACACTCGTTCGGCTTAAAGCCGTGCTGGCGAAGTCAAAAGTGTCATTAGAGGACTCCAGGACGTGACGAAGGGCTTCCGCTTGATCAGGAGCGAAGTCTGATGGTACCATGTGGTCAACGTCGACGCCCGATGAACGTGATAGAGTTGGTTCATGGTCTGAGGTGCAGCAATCATCCACTCTGAAGGGTTCAACCGTATGGTCTTGTAGAGGAGAAATTTCGGCCAGAGAGATACCTTGTGGAAGAATTGGGCAGTGAGGGCTAAATTGACAATAAGAAGGCATGTGCAGTTTTCAACGATTGTCAAATGGTATGCGGAACAGCGAACTCCATGCGTAAAGCATCACGGCATGAATTGGTGCCACCATGTAATCGCCGTCAGGTACAGGTGGTGCAGAGAAGAGGTCGATATGTGTGACACAGTTAGGCGGAAGGCGTGCGAAATCAATGCAGCAAAGGCGACTTTGGGGTGGGTTGGTCAGATCAGAAAGTAGAGGCATTTCAAGGTCAAGACAGCCGGCTGAACAATCTATAAGGGCCGAGTGAGCGGTTAGAAATCTATGCCTAGAATTACTTCATGAGGGCAATTTTCTGTAACGGTGAAAAGAACAGCAGTGCTTCTATCGGCGATAGTCACACAGGCAGAGCACATGCCAATAATCGCGGCAGTTCCCCCGTCGGCGACTCGAACGGCTCGGTTCAAGGCGGGTGTGACAACTTTCTTTAGGCGGCGACGAAGAGCAGCACTCATTATGGACACATGCGCGCCGGTATCGATCAACGCGCGCACAGGTACATTGTCTAAAGTAACGTTCAACAGATTCCGGGTGGTCGGTAATGTTACACGAGGATTTCTTGCAGAGGTCGTCATCAATGCATCTTCACCTCCAGAAGCTGCACTGCCTAGTTTTCCGGTCGGAGGCGCTGCTAATAGGTCGGAGAGGCAGGACGGCGTTGTGGGGACGAACGAGATTGACGGTGAGCAGGGGATGGTGAGTGGGCGTAGTGAGGTCTCGTCAGAGGTGCGGCAGAGTCAGAGGATGTGGTCTGCATAGGGGAATCAAAATCAAATGTTGAGGACGACTGGTGGTCAGAAGTGGCCTGGCTAGGAGGCCCATAGCGTGCCGGCGCAGCCCAGTGATTGCGGCAGTGGCGAGCAATATGACCGGCACGTCGGCAGTTGAAGCATATGGGCTTGTCATCCAGTGTACGCCATTCGGACAAATTGCGCTGTCGAGAGTAGTTGGAACCAAATCGAGGAGCGGATGAACGACGATAAAAAGGCTCGGCAGAGTAGACTGGTTGAATGGGGTGTAGGCCGACGTTCGATAACTCCTGACGAACGACGGCTTGTATCAGTGATATAGTGGTCGGTGAAAGATCAGGCGTTGCAAATGGAGTAGCTACTGGTTGGGCTGCCTCGACCTCATGACGAATGATGCGGGCGAGGTTGTCACATTTGGGAACTGGGCGGACGGAGTCATCACAAGAGGAAGTAGCAGCTGTGTTCGGCAAGCGCGTGATGCCGTGAGTGACGCGGCGGGCTTTAGCCTGTTCTAGACGGCGGCATTGTGTCAGGATCGTGTCGATGCTCGTGACATTATTAAAAACCAGCAGGTTGAAGGCATCGTCAGCAATCCCTTTGAGGACGTGATTAACTTTTTCTTCTTCTGACATGCACTGGTCAACCTTGCTACAGAGCGCCAAGACGTCAAGAATGTATGAGACGTACGATTCAGTAGACGTCTGGGAGCGAGTGGCGAGAGTCTTCTTGGCAGCGAGCTGACGACCAGATGAATCGCCGAAAAAATCACGGATCTTCGATTTGAAAAGATCCCAGTTTGTGATTTCGGCTTCGTTGGTTTCGAACCATGTCCGCGGCGTGCCGTCGAGGTAGAACACAACATTGGTGAGCATGAGCGTGGGATCCCAGCGGTGGGTAGCACTGACTCGCTCGTACCGGTGCAGCCAGGAGTCAACGTCGATGGTGCCGTCAGCGGAGAAAGTGCCAGGATCCCGCAGGGGTGGCAGGGTGACGTAGGTTGTCGACTCGGATCGAGAGACCGGTGGGGATGAGGCACTGGCAGTTGAAGTAGCCGAAGAGTCTCCGGTGTTGCGACCGCTGCGCGTCTCCATCGAGGTACGGGAGTCGTCCACCTCCACGCATAATGTTACGGGTAACTTATCTAATAAATTAAATACGATGCACTGTGCTTGGCTAACAAGATGGCGACAGTTGCTGATGCTGATGCTGATGCCCTCTGATGGATGGCGCTTACCAACAAAGGGGGATGGGCCAAGATCCGGGCGGCAGGATACTTAAATGAACTACACTGAAAATGAAGCCAATCTGAAAAAGTAGCTTAAAATAATACTACCAAAAAACAAAAATGTTTGCTGAGCAAGCGGTCAAACCATCTTTTGTTTTTGAAAGACATAACTACGAATTATAAACTAAAGATCTGAAAAGGTAGTGGTTCACTAGCATGGTAATCTTTTAGTTGCGTTGATCTAATCAAACACAGGATGAAAGTATACTGGGCATGCCTGCAGAAGTCTAACTTTTTTTTTGCGTGGAGGAGGCAATTGTGTCTGTCGACGATGTTGAACTGCTTTCTCCACGCGAGGAGACTTCAATGCATAACGCAGAATGAAGAATGCAGTCAGCTGCACACAGTGTTAGACTGACTATATACGCTTTCGGAAGTACCTTGCTGAATGGTTGTCAGTTTAGCATTGCCCAGGCTTTTGAGAAAGACTGTATGAGTAGGAACAAAGAAAACAGCTACAATTGCGCATTTAGAAACTGGTTAGTATGAAATAAACTTTTCAAGCTCGCCTGTCATGGCGAATGAGTTCTCTGGAGAGCACGCCGATATCAGATGCAAGAAAGCTACAGCGCGTGCAAGCAGAATGGTTCGTTGGAAAACGTGCACATGCGGTCACCTTGCGAATGCCAACAAAACAACTACCAAAATTCCTTTGCGGAACATCCACGTGGTTTCACTAAAGTTCTAAAAGCAATCGATTCAATGATTTGGGCAGAAAAAGTTTGAACACGGTGAAAAAAAGTATGACATATGTATATCTCTGCCGCAACAAGGGGTGAAGAAGGTTTTCGGCGAAAAAAAAACGCGCAACTAGAAACAAAAGCGCATATTTAGTTAAAATTGGCTCCAGCGTATATTGTCGTGGGGTCGTGACGTGGCCGAAGACAGGAAACTTCATGTTGATATTCAAAGGCTGGTGCACACCGGCTGCTAGCAGCGGTCGCGCTGCTACTCGCGACCAAAATTTGCGACTGGCGACCAAAAAGAGACTGATGTTCACACCGGCAGAGGCTGCATGCGAGTGATCGGAAGTCGCAAAACCGGAGAGTCACGTCCGGATCTCGTTATCAGCGAGAACTCTGGAGACCGGCGCCAATCAGCTGATCGCCGCCAGCTGAGTGAGCGGAGCAAACCGAGCGCGCCGAATTTCTTGTTTTTATTTGTCCTCGCCAGCACAATGAAAAAAAAAAAAAGTTGAGCATCGTTGTTTGGTTCCAGCAGCTTTGCGACCGCAGTCGCGCGACTGAAAAATCGGTCAGGAAGCGACTAGCCAAAGCAGTCGCTTTGCGACCGTTTGCGACCGTTCGCGACCAGTCGCAAATGGTCGCCCGACCGCTGCTAGTCGCCGGTGTGCACCTATCTTAACTATTTATTCTGGCGAATCTGTGCCCGGTAAACGGAAAGTCCAAATACAGTAGCAGTCTTGCACAGATAGCAGTAAACGGAACGTCGGCCGTCGATCAACTACCGACAAGCGCCGAAGCGCGTCGGCATTTATACTCTTGCCATCGAATGTTCTAACGTTATCGCTGGCGGTGACGTAGGTTCCGGAATAATCTGTACAGTTCGCAGAGTGGGCGTGATCTTATCGAAATGATCTACTACAGTCCTGAAGCTTCTCAAAAACTGCAGGCGCGGTTTGCGCTGAGAATTGTGTAGTGTATTGGGGCGATAACAAAACTTGAGAAATGGAACGTGAAAATATGATCTCCGTTGAATTTCACGTTTGCCAGTGTGTTATTAGATTACTTGTTGATTTACCCAGTGTATTTATGTTTTTTATAACACTCAACTATGTATAATACTAGACTTCTCAACGTCATCCACAAATACACTGTTAGTGATAAACGTGTTATTGCTGAACGTGATGATGACTAAAATACGTAGGTTCTTTGAAGTAATCTAAATAAGCGCCCCTTTAAAAACAAAAAAAAACGACAAGCTCTTGAAAAATTTCGCAAGTGACTCGGCGAAAAAAAGAAAACACCAAAATGTGCTTATTATAAGTGGAAATGGCTACTTTGAATAACAAGTCTCTGTCGAAGAATACGCTTGTTGCAGAACGAAAATATTTAGTCACACCCAGCCAAGTCTGCTTGGAAGCCACAAACAGCACTTGAAAAAAAACTGTAGCTGGCTTCAGGGCAGCTTTGATGTTAATCTGGAAGAAAATTGGTCTTGAAGTGTCTGTTCTTCTAAACAGTTTTGCACTTCCTTTCCTGTGTTTACAGTGTCATACCTCCTTGGTTCACGCCATCCCCCAAGAGCTCAAAAAAACTCCCTATGAATGGCCAGACTTGTGTCTTTCGCAGTTTTTTGTTCACATCGACCAAGCAGCGGTTCGAAGTGGACACGAAAAGAAAACATAGCGCTTGTCAAACGCCATTATCTTTATGGAACACTCAGCCCTTTCCTACGGCTCTTTGCAGTTCAAGGCGCCACAATACCAGTTCTCTTGTTTTTGTGTGAAGAAGGAGAAAATGTCTTCTTTCACCATTACTGTGAAACAAATCCACCATAACGGACACATTGAATGGACGTAATTCAATTCATTCACTGTTTAAGGAAATCAGAAAAACAAAATCAAAAAAAAAGAATGCGGGACCGACCGGGTGCCTTTTCTCATGTTGTTGTTGTTTTTTCTTCTCTTAAACATTGTGGAATACGGCAGTGGTAACGTTGCGCTTATGATTCTTGACGACCGACTTGAAGCTCGTGGGATCAAATCCCTGCCTTGGTGACCTCATTTTGGTGGAAGCAAAATGTTAAGGACTAGAGGCATAGGTTTAGGCTGAACTTGAAGAATCCCAGCTTGTCGAAATCGCCGCAGCCCTGCACCATGATGTCTCTCGAAATGATATTGTGGTTTTGGGGCATGAAACCTCAACACCTCCGCAGTAATAATAATATTAGATTTTGCGGAGAACGCTCATTCAGTTGCTTGCATTCCATCCGTACCACAATTTTTTTTCTGCGGCTTTTCGTTTAAGTAAACTACATATTTGTTCGTCCAACGACGCGCCACCATTTGCGGCAAAACCAGAAAACAGTAACTTGCTGCGCGATTTGTCCAGGCATGATTTTCTCTCTTCTTCCCTATACACAAAATAAATATCGTTGATTAACGCATAACGCTGAAAGCTTTCGCACACGACATGGCTGGTAACAAGACGTTGTAACGACTCACGCCAAGCAGGACACTCTTTTTACATATTTCAATGAACTTCGGTGACTTCGACCATATCTATCTATCTATCTATCTATCTATCTATCTATCTATCTATCTATCTATCTATCTATCTATCTATCTATCTATCTATCTATCTATCTATCTGTCTGTCTATCTATCTATCTATCTATCTATCTATCTGTCTGTCTGTCTATCTATCTATCTATCTATCTATCTATCTGTCTATCTGTCTATCTGTCTATCTATCTATCTATCTGTCTATCTGTCTGTCTGTCTGTCTGTCTGTCTGTCTATCTGTCTATCTGTCTATCTGTCTATCTATCTATCTATCTATCTATCTGTCTATCTATCTATCTGTCTATCTATCTGTCTATCTATCTGTCTATCTATCTATCTATCTATCTAGGTATCTATCTATCTATCTGTCTGTCTATCTATCTATCTATCTATCTACCTATCTACCTATCTACCTATCTATCTATCTATCTATTTATCTATCTGTCTGTCTATCTATCTATCTATCTATCTATCTCTCTAGCCACTTACGTTTGGGTGCTCTCGCCGCCAACCCCTTCACTTGGCGTCCACCAAAATTAGCATGGGAGGGTAAAATCATTTGACGAATAGGACGCGCTGTTCAAGACACGAATATTGTCACAATCCCGTCGCGTACGCCGTCAAACACTTCCCGCCAAACACTGGCACATACCCACGGGCGGGTATATGCCACTGGTATGCGGGTATGTGCCACACGTGATTGACACTTAGTATCTACCCAGGAACGACGAGAACACACGTTGGAAACTTTAATGCGCGAGCGTTAAGAAATACCCGACAATGGTAGTGTCGACCCGACGCTACCATTAATGAAACGGTAATAGTGATAATAATAATGAAATGTTAATATGGTTTCAGTACTACCTACCCAATTTAATAAACATTAGATAGGTACTCCTTTGATTGAGCCGTCACGTCGGGTTAACGTGAATTGTGGTTAGCTGACATGCGTTGAAGTTGATTTATGTAGCAGTGTCCAGGGCCAGCATCCTCGAGAGCATCAGCACTTGGTATCAGCTTCTGGTGTTGCTAATACGTATGTTCCAGTTGGCGTGGTTGCACAAGTGCAAACAACTGATTATATAAACGTCTGCACTATTCAACATATGTCTGTGCGTGCAACCTTTGTACATATATTTAGCGTCACTTCACGGCGTGCCGCTCAATAAAAAATTGCAACACGGTTACCTTCCCTCCACATGCTTCGCATAACGTCGATTCCCAGATACGTGAGATCTGCCGATTTTTTTTCTATTTGAGCGTATTAGAAAAAAATTCTGCCATTCCTTCTCTACCGGAAATTGGATAGCACTGAACGATCTAGAAAAAGACTACTGCTAAAAACAAAAACAAAAGACTGTTTGCAAGAAAAGACTACTCCTCTACTCAGGCGTTCGTGTTGCCGATCACATAACCAAGTTTTGGTTTTAATTCATGACAGGCTCATCTAAATATTTTCAACATGAACACATTTTCTTTTTCAGAGGCCTGATGCTGGCAGCCTCTAACACGTGCGGTATTTGCGATATTAAAGAAGGAAGAGAACAGCAAAGAAAGAGAGGTGGCTGACCATTTTTGTTTTTCGCGCACAACTATACAATACAGCTTGTGAGAAAGTTCAAGATTGGAAGTGGCAGGGTGGGAGTTGAGTAAAAGAAAAAAAGAACACTAGACAAACGTGCCGCGTCTATCTAAGAAACTTTGGAAGGGCGCATTCCATCCAGGACGAGAAGCAGCAGCGTCTCGGCACTGGGCACAATGAGTCGAAAATTATGATTTTGATTTTTCTTTCCCAAATTTAAGTACACAAGTTGAAACACAAAGACTTCGAAGTTTGTCTCTTTCCTTTTTTTTCTTTTTATTAAGAGCTCTCCACTTCCGTGCATGCACTCTTCGACGCAAATTTCACACCTCAGCGCACCGTGTACACAGAGGCCTTAATCAAATAAAATTACGGGACTTCAAACTTAGCGAAATCGAGCTGCTCACCAAGACTGTGCCTGCTGGAGACGTTTAGATGGAAGGGCCCAGAGACTAGTCGGAGAAAGATAGGCAAGAAAAAGGGACGGGATTAAAATTAAAGGACGGATCTTTAATTAAAAACTAGGGGAGATTGAGGGGGCATATTAGTACATATCGGCCGGTACGGCCTTCAACTTCTCTGGGCGTGCCGCGCAATACAAGGTCCATTATTGTAAGAGAACAAAAGTTGAATTGAAGGAGAGAAAATGAGAAAAATGCAAGCACGGCAAAACAATGCGTCAGTCCGGCACAGCACGAGCGCCGTGCCGGCCGGAACTGCCACGTCTGTCTCGCGATAGATTCGCGGGTGTTCGCTAGGCTACGGATAGGGAGACGTGTAACAGCTTCGAAGGATGGTAAGGACGAGGCAAGGGGAGGCCGCCTGTTCCTGTCGCTCAGCTCTTCCAGCTAGCAAATGAGAAGGCGCGCAGCACCCATGCGATCGGCCGTCACTTCGCCAAATTAACTTTCGCGCTGGTCCCCCCCCTCCTCCTCCTTCCGACACATCCCCCTTCCCCCTTTTGCGCTGCAGTTATTCGCTACGTGCCACTCTTACATTTTTATACTGTTCGATTGTATCAGTAGGTTCTGCTCAAGGCCCATTTCATTATTTACTTATCGGGCGGCGCTCTCTCTTCACAGGCCTCGTCTACTTCCGACAGGAACGCTATGCAGTTTTTGGTCGTTTCAGAGCACTATAGGGCGCTCTCCTGAGAGAGAGAGAGAGAGAGAGAGAGAGAAAAAAAATTGCCCGCAGCTTCCCTCGGGGGAACACTGAGGAGGATGCGGAGCATATAATTGGTTAACGGGGTGTTAAAGTGCGACTTACTTGGGTCGATGGCTAAATTGGTTAACGTGGTTGTGAAATGGGGTGTTAAATTGCGACTTACTTGGGTCGATGGCTAAATTGGTTAACGTGGTTGTAGGAGGGGGTGTTAAATGAGTGAACACGTACACACGTATGCGAAGGGACGGCGCTGGTCGAAGGGACGTCGATCATTGTGTTTGTGGATTCGTTGGAATTCATTTCACCGCGACCTTGGACGTCGACGCGCCGTACAAACCAACCGACAAGCGGCAACTGAGCGAGCGAGCGCCGACCTTGAGTATATATACAGCGCTACGGAGCATGCACTGTCAGCTGTTGAATGTTCTCGAAGGAGAAGCGCGCGCGCGGCACAGATGGCGACGGCGCGACGGCGCATGCGCTGTCAGCTGTCGAATGTTCTCGAAGGAGAAGCGCGCGCGGCACAGATGGTGGGCGACGGCGCGACGGCGCATGCGCGCGCGTCAGCTGTCGAATGTTCGAGAAGCGGTGCGGACGGCGCGGACGGCGCGGACGGCGCACTACAAGGCGAGTGTATAAGATGCTTCCGCATCTAAAACACGCAACCTCTCAGAAGAGCGCTCTGAAACGGCCAGTCAAAGATAGCGGTAGTGTTACAGGCGCTCGGCACCGAATTCAAAGCGACAGTTGCTTCGTGTTCTCCGTGTGTACTACATTAGCCGGGCTGCAATCGGCCTGCGTATATGGCCTTTTTCTGCTGAGTAGCATGGAATGCAGGGCTATTACTGGGCACGTAAATAGTTGCAGCTTTTACAATCAGTCTGTGTTATTCTTGCTTGCTTGCTTGCTTGCTTGCTTGCTTGCTTGCTTGCTTGCTTGCTTGCTTGCGTGTTCCTATTCTTTGGCTCGTACCCACTACAGGACATTGGCCAATAAACAGGCAATTAGTGCATTAGGAAAAAAGGAATTTGAGATTTTGATGAATAAAAAATACCCATGGTTTTGTTCTTCTTCACATGTTGCTCGAGGCGCAAACCAACTCTGGGGGATTGGCCGAGAATCGACTATTAATATCCTAACCTGTCTACAAAGTTATACACGTATAAAATATCAGAGTGCTGGTCTGATTGGAAAAAAGGTTTTTTTAAAATATATATTTATATGCATTTGATAAAGCATCATAATTTCCTGGTAATCAGTAATCTGTCTAGTCTTTAACCATCTCTATTCATTCCAAGACTGCTTACTACTTTATAAAACACCATGGACTACCCTGTGCCGTCGCCATCATCGCGGTTACTGTAGTAGTAGTAGTAGTAGTAGTAGTAGTAATAGTAGTATTAGTAGTAGTAGCAGTAGCAGTAGTACTAGTAGTAGTAGTAGTAGTAGTAGTAGTAGTAGTAGTACCACCACCGCCACTAATCGCAACTCAAATGAGCATGAGAGGGCGCAGCGGAGTTGCAGTATGGCGTATTCACGGAGGTCACCACGTCCGCTGTTGCTAACACAAATATTGAGTTTTCTGCTGTGTGATTCCTGTTCGCGCTGCTTTGTAAAAGGGGAGCTAGCGCGTTGTCAATACGGAGCATCTTATTCTAGTCGGCACCAGTAGTCCCGCAAGCGCGAGCGGCGTTCTTGAAGTGGTCGCGTTGTGTGTGTAATGCACATGGTGCACCACGTCTCTGCGAAATTCGTTTACATACTTCGGGCGCCGCAGAGACATGTAGTCACTGGATACAATGGTCATTTAATTCGCAAGTTTCGTAGGCTGTCACGCCGCCCCGCGGCTGCCAGCTTAATATTTTCATGGAGTGTCAGAGTAGCAGCGGGGCAGCGGCGCTCATAGCATGTGCATGTACGTCTTGGCTGGCGTTGGGCTTTCACTAGAACGTTTCTGTTGTAGTTACCGGGCGCTCAAAGGTCACTGCAGTCGTTGAACAACCTCCGTTTGCGAAAAGGGTGCGCTTTGCCGACACTGCGAAGTAACAACTGAGATGCTTATTCGCGTTCATCTCCACCTATGAGTACGTTTCGTGCGTCATTTGTGCATGATAAACGCGGGTGCACGCTTCGATCTGCTTGCCATTCGGCGCGTGACCTTCCGATTTGTTGCTATAGCGTTCATTGCTTCGCCTTTGCGGCAAAGCTAGCTGTGACTTCTTTAAAAAAATGGCAGCATATCCACGAAGTGAATGATGGAGAGTGGAGCGAAGCATTCGTTCGTCCATTTGTTCTTGCTTCCGTCCGTCCATGCGTCCGTCTGTATGACCCTCCATGCATCCATCCAGCCGTCCGTGCGTGCGTCTGTTCGTCCGTCCGTCCCTGCGTTCGTCCATGCATCCGCACCTGCGTCCGTTCATGCGTCCATCCATACATCTGTCTGTGTGTCCGTTCGTCGATCTAGTCAACACTCCCAGTACCACCATCTCGCATCTTTTCATTATATATTCCCCATATAAAAGCACCGCCATCCAGCGGACATTCCAAGGACTAAACGAGAGGTGGCACACGCACACTTTCTTACGGCTTGCGCTTCGGGTCTACTTCCCACCTTCAACCCCCTCGAGTTCATGGTATATACTAGTTCACTGTATTCATGACACTGCGGCCCAACGTTCGCTAAACCTTTCTAAAACCAAGGAGGTTACGCCCAGCGAGTATGACGTAGCAAACTTTTTCAGTCAGATAATGCTCAATGTACAAGCCAATGGCTGCTAATGGGAAATGAGAGGCGGAGAGTTCGGCTTTTACTTTCTTACGGCTTGCGCTTCGTATCTACTTCCCATTTTTAACCACCTCGAGTTCATTCATGGTATATACAAGTTCATTGTATTCATGGCACTGCGGCTCAACGCTCGCTAAACCTTTCTAAAGCTAAGGAGGTTACACCCAGCGAGTATAACGTAGCAGCCCTTTCTTGTCAGATAGTGCTCAATGTACATGCCAATGGCTGTTAATGGTGATCGCAGCCTGCGCGTTAACTTTAAGCCGAATGCACCTGTCTCTCATTCCCCATTAGCAGCCATTGACATGTACATTGAGACACTATTTTTTATTGTTCAACAACGCACAGAAGAAGTCTCTCACCGGCACCACCTTGGAGGTCAAAATGTTATACTAGTTACATACAACAACGGCTACGAGGGACTAACGGGTGCCGCTATAAATAGCTTTGCCCCTAAAAAGAAAACACTGCAGCGCAGGCCACACATGTGCTCAGCGACTCCGATACTTTCCGTGGGTGCCATATTGAAACACTATGTGCGCGCCCTATAGGCGACGAAACGTGCGAATAGGCTCGAGTTAACAAGTTAACACTGGTGCCTCACCTGAAAGAAGAAACCTGCTTGGCCGTTCGTTTTTCTTCACGGTTGGCACCATTATACCGTGCTCCTACCGTATACGACTGTCGCTTGGACTATTTGGACCTCAGTAGGCAGCTTCCCTATATTGCCGCTAGGTGCCGCATGAATTGCTGGAGTCGCGAATAGTGGCAGTTTATAATAGCAACCGCAGCAGCAGTCGTCACGTAGGTCGCGTGACAAGAGGGATGAATGAATAAAGTAAATAAAACAAAATGACTATGATGAGAATGTTGGCATATAATTATTATTATTATTATTATTATTATTATTACGTCGTGATTCTCGTCTTGTCTTTCATTCTTCCCATTTTTCGCGGATTTTTTGTGTTTGTTTACGCCCTTTTTCTTGGATTCTTTCTGTAGAGTGTAGTCTAATAATTTTGTTCCTTGTTCCTTTATTTTTGCATGCGCCTGCACAAATAGCTTGTGGTTGTTCCTAGGCACGGTAAACATTATATATATAAATATATATATATAAATATAATATATATATATATATATATATATATATATATATATATATATATATATATATATATATATATATATATATATATATATATATATATATATATATATATATATATATATATATATAAGGAAAGATGTGTATACTTCAGGGCTTGTTTACCCCTGTGTTGCACAATATTAGTGATATTAGTGAGATCTAACTGACAATAATTCCAAGGAAAAATTAAGGGAAAATATTAGACCGAATTGTAATGTAAATATGAAGAAATGAAAGTGGGTGGAAAGATAACTTGCTGTGGGCAGAAACCGAACCTGCGACCTTCGAATAACGCGTTCGATGCTGTACCATTGAGCTACCATGGATGCAACCCCCCAGCCACTTTATTGGTTTTATATTGTTACGTTTGAAAGAGACTGGTAGACATTGAAAGGGGCCGTTTATTAGGTCGTTAGGGGCAGCTCAGAAGCGGCCGACTGGTTAAAGATCCTCCTGATCCTCTTCTTCCTTTCTCGCTCTCGGCGACAGGTGCGTTCACCATGTACGCTTCTTTGTCTTCGTGCATGTGCGCAACATTCCTCTCTGCGCAGACGAAGGCCGCCGGACGAGTCAGTCAAGTTGTCGTGGCATGTACAGTTTCAGGCGGGCAACATGAACCACTTGAGTTTTGGCAGCTCGTCGACCACTCGCCGTGAGACGAGCTATTACATAGTTGACCTCTGTAAGTCTGTCGACAATGACAAAAGGTCCATCGTAAGTGGCCAAAAACTTTTGGCATAACCCGCGCTTGCGTATCGGAGTCCACAACCACACCAGATCACCACGGCGATAAATCGCTGGTCGATGGTGAATGTCATAGCGTGCCTTCGCTTTGTCTTGCGATGCCAATGTGCGTAGTCTAGCTATGCGACGCGCCTCTTCGGCGAGGCAGAGAGTCTCGGCGACAGTGACGTTGTCGTGATCACAGAATGGTAATACTGTGTCGATTGTGTGCCGGGGCGAACATGCATGAAGCAAAAAGAAAGGGCTATAGCCTGTAATCTCGTGCTTCGCGGTGTTGAACGCGTAAGTAATGAACGGGAGTACGTCATCCCAGTTCTTGTGGTCACATGAGACATACATAGACAACATGTTAATAATGGTGCGTTTGGTACGCTCCGTCAGCCCATTAGTTTGGGGGTGGTATGGTGTTGAGTGACGCAGGCGGGATTCACATAAACGGAGTAGCTCCTCCACGACATCCGCTGTGAATTGTCGGCCACGATCACTGATAATCAGGCGAGGTGGGCCGTGTCGGAGGATGACGTACTGTAACAAAAACGACGAGACTTCACTGGCTGTTGCGGAGGGGACGGCCGCCGTCTCGCAGTAGCGTGTGTGGTAGTCGACGCAAACAATTATCCATCAGTTGCCCTTAGCCGATTTTGGAAAGGGGCCTAGAAAGTCAATCCCCACTTGTTCGAAAGGTGCGCTTGGAGTAGGCATCGGTTGTAGAAGACCAGCTGGACCAGTTAATGGACGTTTGTGACGCTGGCATTGCATGCAGCTTGCCACATAACTCTCAACGGACTTTTGCATACCAGGCCAATAAAAGCGCTCTTTAGTCCGGTGAAGCGTCCGCGCCAAACCTAAATGTCCAGATGTAGGGTCGTCGTGCATGACACTCATAATAACGGTTCGCAGGCTCTCCGGGACCACTAGAAGGAAACGCGCGCCACTGCTGGAGAGGTTCCTTTTGAACAACAGTCCATCACGCATACAGAAACGGCGTGCACTAGTGGAAGCGGATGCAGCGGCGAATAGTGGTGCTAGTTTAGCGTCCTTCCGCTGTTCTGCTCTGAAACTGGGATAGTCTGGGAACGTAGGCGACACAGACGCTACAAGCTGGTCAAGGTCATCGGATTCACAGTCCGTTGTGCTAAGTGGCATACGAGAAAGACAGTCCGCGTCAGCATGTCGACGACCACTCTTGTAAGCGACGATAAAACTGTATTCTTGTAGCCGGAGGGCCCAGCGCGCAAGGCGGCCACAAGGGTCACGAAGGTTGACAAGCCAACACAACGAGTGGTGGTCGGTTACGACTGTGAATGGGCGTCCGTACAGGTAAGACCTAAACCGCTGAATAGCAAATAATACCGCCAGGCATTCTTGTTCCGTAACAGTGTAGTTTTGTTCCGGCCTGCTTATGGAGCGACTTGCGTATGCGATGACGTGTTCGTGGTCGCCGTAACGTTGTACTAGGACGGCTCCAACACCTATGCCGCTAGCATCCGTATGAAGCTCTGTCGAAGCAGAAGGACTGAAGTGCTGAAGGACGGGTCGTGACGTCAACAAAAACTTCAATTGACGGAATGAAGATTCACACTCCGGAGTCTACTCAAAGGAATTGTCCTTTCGTAAGAGGCATGTGAGAGGATACGCAATGTCGGCAAACTTCGGAATAAAGCGGCGGAAGTACAAACAAAGCCCCAGGAAACTACGAAGCTCCTTGACGGAACGCGGCGCATTGAACGCCTCAACTGCTACTGTCTTCTGGGGGTCAGGGCGGATGCCATCCTTGTCAACGAGATGCCCGAGCACAAGCGTCTGGCGGTCTCCGAAGTGGCATTTCTTCGAATTTAAAATTAGGCCAGCATTTCGGATGCAGTTCAAAACAGCATCCAGACGAGAGTTGTGTTCGCTGAACGTGCGGCCAAAGATGACGACATCGTCGAGGTAGCACATGCAGATGTTCCACTTCAAGCCACGCAGGATGGTGTCCATAAACCTCTCGAACGTGGCCAGTGCATTGCACAGTCCAAATGGCATCACGTTGAATTCAAAGAGCCCATCAGGGGTTACAAAGGCCGTCTTTTCCTTGTCCTCTGGGTGCATCGGAATTTGCCAATAACCGGATCGTAAGTCTACGGAGGAAAAATAAGAGGCCAAATGTAAGCAGTCTATTGCGTCCTCTATACGGGGCAGCGGGTATACGTCCTTTTTAGTCACGGCATTCAGTCGGCGATAGTCGACGCAAAATCTCCAAGATCCATCTTTCTTCTTAACAAGGATTACCGGTGCTGCCCACGAACTGGCTGACTCTTGTACCACTCCCTTTTGCATCATTTCCTGAACTTGGTCGTTGATAATTTGTCTTTCTGACGGGGAAACACGATATGGTTTTTGGCGAATCGGACTTGCCGCGCCAGCGTTGATGGTATGGCGCGTTCGAGACAGGGGGACAGGGATTACTATGCCCTTCTGCGCAAAGTCAAATACCGAAGCGTGCTTCAACAGCACATTCATTAAAGTTCAGCGCTCGCTTGAGCTAAGTGACTTATTTATCGTTGCCATAAGCGCCCCGTCCAAATTGTGACAACCAGTTCCGTCACGTTCTTCCGGCACGTCTGTGAGCTCGACCACTGATAAGGTCACGTGTTCTTTGCTGACCGAAGCTAATCTCAAACCATTGGGTAGTGTCACGGGCTCAGAGTAACAGTTTACAGTCCATAGGCCAGTTCGTCCGCCATCTATCGACACCACACAATGGGGAACCAACACATTCTTCTTCACGCAGTTTATGTGCATTGGTTCTACGCTCGCATCGAAGCTGTCAGAATCCGCTCCGCGACAAACAACAGGAACACGTACAGTAGACAACGCAGGTAGGAACGTATCGCCACAGACACACAGCGTAGTTTGATCATTCGCTGAAGTTTCCAGAAGTTCTGACGGCATCTGGCCACTCACAAAGACTTTCCCCGTGCGACAGTCTACAGTGGCACCACATTTTCGCAAGAAGTCCATGCCGAGAATGACATCATGTGTCGACCGAGGAATAATCGCAAACTCTGTCGTTATCATAAGGCCTCCCAAAAATACTTCAGCACTACACACACCAATAGGGCGCAACGGCTCTCCACTCACTCCACAGAACGTCGAAGTTTCATCCCAGGTAAAAACAACTTTCCGCCCTAACACGTCTTTAAAGGAAGCATTCATCACGGAAATCGTTGCACCTGTGTCCACCAAGGCCATCACAGGCACATAATCCACCAAAACACGCACTTTGTTTTTAAACATACACACAGGAGGTATTTCTGTCAGTAGCGCGTTTCCAGCGACCTCACCCCCATTGGCCGCGCTGGCTAGTTTTCCGGTGGCGAAGAGGGCGCTTTGCGACGCAGCGGTGAAGGAGAACGATGAGCACGAGGTCGCGGTGGGGGCGTTAAACTCCTGTCAGATGCCGGGGAGATGTTGCGGAAGTTGCTGGGCCAATAGTTGTCATCAGGTGGTATGTGGGCCGGCCGCCGGACACCATGAGGCTGTTCGAAGGGTCGTGAAAAGTCAGATGGTTGGTGATACCGAGGTGTCACCCGACGGTTGCAATATCGCGATATGTGGCCTGGCACACCGCAGGAATAGAACACCGGCCGAGGTCGAAACGTTGGTCGCTCGTCGTTGAATCGAGCGTCATCATTTGTTCTTGTGTAACGGATGTACTGGTCGGGTACGTCGTACCGAGACGTCGGGTGTCGAGGAGGCATGCGCTGAGAGCGTCGGTCATACCGCGACGCGGGAAATCTGGTTGTCATCCTTGACTGTGGGGCTGGGCTGTACTCCACAGTTGCCGCGCTCATCGTCGGTTGCCATGGGGTCAAAGGAGGCACATCCATAGCCTCGCGTGGCAGAGACAACTCGCGATGGTCAGCTGTCGAACACGACATTTCTCGGTGTGACAGTTCTCACGAACAATCTGTCGAATGGCAGAAAAAAGATCGAGGCCAGGATCCGTGTCCACACTGGCAACAGTTGTAACGTTAGCCAGCCGACCAAACTTGGGCGCAATTCGACGCATCTTGAGTGTTTCAAACGTTCGGCAATGCTGAATGACGTCGGACACAGAACTGAGGCTTTCTTTTCCAATTAGAAAACTATATACGTCCTCAGCGATCCCTTTGAGCAGATGCCCAACTTTGTCCTCTTCCGACATGGTAGCACAGACCACCTTGCACAACCTTAACACTTCTTCTATGTAAGTGGTGCATGTCTCACCTGGTAGCTGTGCCCGTTGCGACAGTGTTTGCTCAGCCCGCTTCTTTCTAGCAACCGAGTCGCCGAAACAAGCCCTGGGCTCTTCAACAAAAAGATCCCACGTCGTGAGTGCGTCCTCGTGGTTCTCGTACCATACCAGTGCGGTGTCGGTCAGGGAGAACACTACGTTGGCTAGCATAGCGGCTGCATCCCAACCGTTGGACTTGCCCACACGTTTGTACTTGGTGAGCCAGGCGTCGACATTTTCTTCGGCTTTTCCTCCGAAGGGCGGTGGAATTCGGTAGTACGGAGGCGGGCCAGACGGTGCCGTCCTGGAAGCGCCTGCTTCTTCGGGCATGTCGAAGTCACTCACGCAGATGGTGGAAGACCGGCAAGTCGACGGCTTCGTCGAAGCTGTGGCAGTGATCGTTCCGTAGTTGAAGCGCTTACCCAGCTCCTCCACCACCCTGTTACGTTTGAAAGAGACTGGTAGACGTTGAAAGGGGCCGTTTATTAGGTCGTTAGGGGCAGCTCAGAAGCGGCCGACTGGTTAAAGATCCTCCTGATCCTCTTCTTCCTTTCTCGCTCTCGGCGACAAATGCGTTCACCATGTACGCTTTTTTGTCTTCGTGCATGTGCGCAACAACATGTCTGTCTGTCTGTCTGTCTGTCTGTCTGTCTGTCTGTCTGTCTGTCTGTCTGTCTGTCTGTCTGTCTGTCTGTCTGTCTGTCTGTCCGTCCGTCCGTCCGTCCATCCATCCATCCATCCATCCACCAACTATACGAAATCGTGAACGATACGAAAACCACTAAAACCATGTAGTGATAATATTTCCAAGGGCATATACACACAACGCCATCTATCGACTCTATTGACCAATTCATAAACTACAGGTGGCTACATACTACCATTACTACAGAGGAGAGAACGACTGACAGCCTGAGAAACTTCGTCCCTAAAATAAGAACTTGATGTAATATTCTGCACTGGATGAGACGCTACGTCTATAGACGCTTGGCCTAAATTGTCAAATACAAGCTGTGAAGCTCTAGAGCAATATATATTCGCAGGATTGATGGTCTTGAGCCCCTTTGAACAGCAAAGGTGCTGTTTCAGTGGTTTGCACCGTACCCCACTGCCCACGCTGCACAAAGAACGATACTTAAACAGTAGAAAAAGATTCATGGACTGTTCGCTAACTAACGCAAACCAATTCGAAGCCTGTACTTATCTTATTTCCACTGGACGTACACGATAGTTGTACCACATTGCTTTCTAGGTAATAATGTATGAAACTCTATGCCTCCAGTGCGATTGATATGGTTGCCAGAACATCACTGTCGATATGGCTGATTCACTCGCGCGGGCATCCCTTGATGGTCCGATCTTGTCCGTTTACCGCCAATGTTAGAGCGGCGAGGTTCACAATGAAGAGTCAGGAAAGGTTACAGTCCTAAATCCAGAATTTTCTCATTTGCACTACACGTAAGATATTAAATAGTGTCCCAGCAGAAATTTGAAGTATCCGTCACCAAACTACAATGTCGTTTTTCGACGCTTAATATTTACTTTAACAGTCCTGCTTTGTCTTCATTACCCTAGTGCCCTGACTCTAAGAAGCCAGAAAATATTCACTATACCATTATCTACTAAGCTGCCACCGTTTGAGCAATCAAAGAAAGAGGTGTTTTGAATTTGTATTTTGAGAATTTGAAATGCCACTTAGTGCTCTCAATATTTTCTCCTTTTTAGCTTTTTAGTGGAATAAAGTCACGAGAACTTGCGCGGGACCCTTTGCAAATTTGTCGGTAGCCCAAACATTGATCAATCAGTGATAGTCTTACAAAACCAAAATCAATACCATCAGTGTCATCCCTAACTAGCAATTATTTTACCAAGCAAAAATATTCATTTAGTATAAGAATTGTTTCTTATTCATAAAGGTGCTCACTTCTTTGTTATTTATTAGGTTTTCGTTCAGTGATTATTAAATTATCATTTTCTGCAAAAATTTGCATTTAGGTTTCCCGTCGGCCTATTGGCAATTGCCCCATAGTGGGTACTAATCATATATCAGAACCAGGCAAGTGACTTGACCATCGCTTTCAGCCGGCTACGACTGAAAGAGAAGGACGCCGCGTGGCAGGAGGTGGGCGGGGCACGAGAGATAGAACACTGGGGCTTTCAGCTGGCTGGACACGCTCAGCCAGTGTTACTTCACTTCAGCCTTTAATCTCCGCCTACATTCCCCTAAACAGAGGTTGCGGCACGGCCACATCAGTCGTCATCACGTCACGCTGCACGATAAAATGGCGTTGCCGCCGAAGTGTGAATCTCCTTCTCGAAGCATGCAAAGCCTCGACTCGACCGACCTGAGCGACGACCTGCTTCCTTTCCGCGGCGGCGAGCGCCTCTGCCACCCCGGTGTTCTGCAGGAGCAGATGAACGCCCTTCACCAGCAGGGCGCCCTGATGCTGCAGGTGATTCGCGACCACGTATACCAGCATGCGCCGGCGCACGTCGCCGAACTTGACACTGCCATGCAGTACTACAACATGATCAAGGTGCACCTGGACGACTACTTCGACACCGTGGCCTGCTACGACGTGGCCATGGTGGGCCAGCGCGAGCTCAAGGTGTGGCCCGACAACATGTTCCGCTGGGTGTCCGCGGTGCTCTTCACCGTGCTCGACAGGATCGACATCCAGACGCTCGACTACTACCTGAGCATCGACAACCTGCGACAGGTGTTTCGCCACCTGTATTGGTCCAACCTGCTCTTCAACTGGAAGGCGACCCCCGACTTCTCCTAATGTTCCAGGTCACCGCTGCTTGCCACCGGCGTTCTCACCATTGGGACTTGAAGTGGAGGAAAGAACTTCATTGAAGAAACAGAAAATGTGCTCATCCGCGGCGAGTGACGTACCTAAAGTACTTAATGAACCATGTAGCGGGTGGTATATGCCGGCGACCGAACACATCCATGTCTATGCGGCACAGAGTGTTTAGAACTGAGAAGTGCTTGCAGACTTTAGGTTGTCTATGCCTATCTTCCTTATTCGGAGAACAATACACACCACGCTTCTATACAAGAGTGTTACATATCAAATCTGGAAGAAAACCTGTCGCGAATAATTGGTTCGTCAAATTCGCGTATATATTGTATAAAGCACAGTGTATAGCACACGCCTAGATGTTGGCTTCTAACGCTGTACAATTGCTTTAATTTCGGCGAAGGGCGTGAATTTGATTCATTTGGCGCTCTAACCTTCGCACCATGCGTTTCCCGGGAAAGTGAAATCGCACTTTGAGTCAGCTATTTTATCTTTCTTAACTTTGGAATATAATCGTTTTTTTTAGTGCGGGATTGTCACCGTGTTGCTCTTTCGGGCTGACCCAAAACCAGCGATCAATCATCATTATCATAATTACTAATTTAGAAAATTCTTTGTTTCTTTTTATATTTTGCTGAATGTATAACATACTTGTTCCCACGTTGCTTGTCAGCTCAATATTCTCCGCAACTGCGGCGCAAGAGGTATCACTGCGTAATCAGCAGACTGAATGTTTTTTCAACTTATTAGATTTGGGGTTGAAATACTGCGTAATATTAGAGGATAAAAGAAATTTCAAGTGCCATTAATTTACCTCTGAACGCAAATTGTGCACGCTGTACTTTTCCATCTTTTGTTGGCGAGGGCTAGGGGGGGACTGATAAGCTGTCTACAGTGTACATATTCATCGTCATCAAGAAATCAAGGCGTAATTGGAACATTAACGCGCAGCGTTAAACAGCTTGCTTTGCAGAACTTCAGGTGTCGGTATCGATTGCTGGGAAATTGGTACTTTTCCATGAACGAAAATTTCAGACAGCAGCTAACAAAAAAACGGAAAGACAAAAGTAGATGCGAAAACTTTACTGTGGCCTTCTGCGTAGCAAGCTGGTGTCTTCCGAATCACGCAGGTGCTGGTACCTGCTTTGCAAAAAAAGTAATAATAACAATGAAAAACCTATGTAGTTGGTGCAGTCTCCTTGACGCATGTAATATTGAATGACGGAATCGTGGAATCGCACCAAGCGTCAAAACATGTGAATTGCGCAACTACTGGGGAATTTTCAAGGTTTCCCGCTATTACACAGTGTGTAGCTGTGCAGGTGAACAGGGGCGCTCATCATCTGTACATCCACAAGGCAGTCGTGGATAGTTTGAAACGCCTTTGTTATGCGGGCAAACACTCTTTTCGTTGCGAGGCTGTTGACGGCGGTGCGCAGGGGGCCGAGTTACGCTGCCACGTTTCTTTTGTTCCACTCTCGTAGGCGAAGCTCAAGCGTACTTCACGTTTCCGTAACACCACGCTGCTGTGTGCCGGCAGTGCGGCGATATGTGTGTCGTGCGCGGCGATGGTGTAGCGCTTACTCCGCTCGACTGCCGAGTGAAAGTTCGGTGGCTTTATCTAGGTCGTGGTGGTCGAATTTTGATAATGTCACGCACCGCGGAAGACAAGACTACACTATATGGCTGAGTGTGCGCGCGTGTGCTGCCGAATGTGCTGTGTTTATCTCTCTTCCCTCTCTCTTCTCTATCTTTCATCTCCCTCTTCCGCCTCCCATGCGCAGGGTAGCAAACCGGCTACCTATAGGCTGTTTAACCTCCCTGCCGTTCTTTTCCTCCTATTATCCTTCCTTTATGGAGGTGAAATGCCAAAGGCCCATGTACTATGCCACGTCACTGCCCGTTAATGAAGGCCAGATGGTCAAAACTACTGAAACTTTCCACTACGGCGTCTCATAACCTTATCGTGGTTTCGGAGTGGAAAACACTGGATAATATTAATATATGTGCCCCAACGTGTGTTTATTTCAGCCTCCGTGCTTAGAAGTAACAACGCGATCGCTTTATGAAGGTGAAAAGTGCCTTATCAGGTTCTCATTGCACACCATGCGAGCGTTTGCAGTTTTGTGTGTTGTTACCCCGTGATATATTTTTACGTGCCAACAGAAATTCCCTCTTGTCACATCACTACCGCGCTCTGTGTCTCCATGAGTAGCGTCACCTAGAGGCAAAGTGAAACAACTAGAAAAGCGATGGAGCAACAATGTGGACACTACAAATCGTTAGTTCCGCTGCACATAAATGTGATCTAGTTGTTCGAGTTGCAGGACGTAACGACCTATTTATGAATAAAATAGTAGATGCTTCAGATACGTAATCTTTGAATAGCCCAGCTATTCGGGTATTGCCGGCATTCAACTTACTGCAAGTTCTAGGTCTAGGAGGAAAATGATGGTAGGTGAATTTTCCGCACCATCAGTGATTATTACATTGAAATTACAGCTCTTCAGTCATCAGTGGAGCGGTAAGAGATGCAAACACGACCAGTTGAAGCCGCAATCACCAGACTACGTTGTTAGACTTTATATCTATTTTTTTATATTTACACAAAAGTGGGCCTCACAGCATCTCCCTTCTTTTTTTTTTCCGACGTACATCAGGCAACAGAGCACTCGCTGATTTCCTGTAATAAATATTTTATGCCTTGCGTGAAATTACTTTAGGCGCCATCCCTCGGCTCCTTTAAAAGCACTAAATGTGCAATTTTTTTTTTAGGCTGTGTCCGTTGGATACTGTGACCGGATGATTGCTGATGCCCTCTAGGATATCCTTGAAGGTTCAAAGAGATGTGTTATAAAATCCACGTCTTGAAATTCATGTATTTATTCCAGTTATCCACTTCATTTATTGAAGTATAATATATCATGTTGTTGTATTCCTATAATCTATTTGTGAATCTTACTTATTTCATCTCAAATAAACAATATGTAACCCATAAAATAAGAATTGTTCTTATAAAAAGTAACCCCGGTGATTTTTTCATATTCATCTGGTTTGATAAACCTTTCTGCGTATACGTTCTTTTTGGAACGTTGACAATATGTGCCGAATTATGCAACCCTAAGCAATTTAGCTTTTAGAAACAGAATGGTGAAATAGGTAGCCAACTCAGGAATCATTTATATACCATCTCCTGGCTGTCATAGGCACTTGTCCAGTTAGGTCTCCACTAAAAAGTCTGTCAGGAAGATTACTGCCTTTTTCTGGAGATGCATCTTAGGCCATGGTCCAAGTAGTTTCTTTATTGTGAGGGGCCCTCTGTCCAAACTTGCTAATTTGTTCTTTAATTTTTCTCTTTCATTCGCATATTTAACGCACTCCAAAATATTATGGCGAACATTTTCTTCTGCATGACCACAATGGCGTTCGGGTGAGTTGGATCGATGTATCTTGTGCAGGAAGCTGTTTGTGTATGCTACTTCAAGTCGAAGACGGTGGATTAATGTCTCTAGGTGTCGTGGGAGGTCTGTTGCTATGGAAAATTTTCTGTGTGGGTCAACTTCATAAAGTACCGTTTCTTTTGATTTAGGGCTCTCAAACCACTTCTCTATCGAACAACGGTTAGCTCCTTGCGATATAAAATGTCGAATATCCGCCCCAGACATAGCAATTGCAAAATCCCGTCCTTCCTTCAATGCTTTCTTCGCGAGGCTATCAGCCTCTTCATTTCTCTTTATTCCAATGTGGCTGGGTATCCATTGGAATACGATGCTTTGACCCTGCGATGAGGCATATTCCACAGTTTCTGCAATACATTGCGCTATTTCACCATTTTTGTAAGGTGATCTCACATTTCTGATTAGCTGAAGAGCAGGTTTGCTATCAGTGCATATCACCCATTTTCGTGGCTCAGGATTCTCGCAGATAAACTTAACTGCTTCAAATATATCCACCAATTCTGCTGTCATCGATTAAAATTTCTGCGATAATTTGTACGTCTTCTTTTTCTGAATTTCGGGTATAAAGACAGCACAGGCTGACGCTTCTTCAATGCATGATCCATCGGTATATATCTTCGTTTTTTCATTATGCATTACATGAAGCTGATGAAGTACCAGCTGTGCCGCTACTAGAGGTGCCATGTCTGCTTTCTTCTCTATGCCGTATTTTTCACGGATAACGTTGAGAAGTGGCAGCGTCTAAGGTGGTTTTTGAAGGTTTCCATTTTCAAATTCTGGTATTACTGCTTGAAATGATGATATAGTGTGCTGCAGTCTCGTTGCCGTCCTTTGTGTTAGTGCACTAGATAAAAAATGACTTTCATTTTGTCTGAAAATTCTAAATAAATTTCGAGATGTTTCTTTAGTACGGAGTACTGCCAAAGGTGGCTATCGAGCTTCCGCATACACTAAAGCACTGGTAGTGGATCGTGGTAAACCCAGACATACCCTGAAGCTCCTTGCCAATGACAAGTGAAGTCTCCTTTCGGTGGAGGCTGCGAGTCCCTGCAGCAGAGACAGTGAGTAAGTTACGATGGGGCGTATCCAGGCAACATGTAGGGCTAATAACGACTCTGTAGTACCACCCCATTTCGCCCCGCAGAGATGCCGGAGGATTCGAATGGCCTGATTCACTTTTTGTTCAAGGGACTGGACGTGAGGCGACCATGTTAGTCTCCGGTCTAAAATTACTCCCAAGAATTTATGAGTTTTAACCATTTGAATAGGCTGATTTTGCAGAATAATCTGGATATTTCCAGGTCTTTTTAATGTAAACGGAAGTATGGCTGTTTAAGCCAGAGTCAGTGCCATACCTCTTTTTTTTTTAGAAAACGGTCTACATAATCCAATCCTTCTTGTAGAGTTTGTTGTACATCTAAAAACGATGGACCAGACGTCCATATACTTATATAATCAGCATATACTGAACATCTGAAGTTAGGTGGAAGATTATACGGGAGCTCTGCCATGACTGCATTAAAGAGAGTAGGGCTTAGCACGGTGCCTTGTGACACTCCTTGGTTGACGACATGTTCTGATGTTGGGCCCTCCGGCGTAACCACAAAAATTTTCCGGTAATTCAGGAAGTCAGCGATCCAACGCAGTATCTTGCCCTTGAATCCCTGTAACGCCAGGTCTTCTAGAACGTGAACGTGACTCACTGTGTCGTATGCTCGGTGGACATCAAGGAATACACCGACAGTGATGTTTCCTTGCGTTCGTTGGTTTTTCACATCTGTGACCAAATCCAGAATGCAGTCCATTGTGCCTCTACCTCTTCTGAAGCCGGCTATGCTTTCTGGTAGTAGTTTTTTCTTGTCTTGCCACCATAAAATTCGTTCATTGATCATTTTTTCCATCAATTTAAAAACAACTAGTCAAACTAACCGGCCTAAACAAGTCCAACTGCATAGAGCTCTTCCCTGGCTTTAGCAACGGTACTACTTTTGATATTTTCCAACTTTCCGGAACTTTTTCTTCTTGCCAACTTTAATATGGATGTCCAACAGGTGTAATTTTCCTTTCTTGCACAAATTAGCAAGATCAGGGTATGTAACTCTATCTGTTCCTGGTGAACTTGTTCGTTTTACTGAAGACAGCACAGATTGGAGCTCCTCTGGTGTGAAGCTGTCATCCAGATCTGATGAACTGATCGCAGAGAACTTTGTTACAACCGCCGAAGCTGATTCTGCTGAGGATATATATTTGCTAGTTTGGGCGGTCTCTCCATTTCTCAGTATAAGATCGCAAAATTCTTCGGTAATCACACGTTCGCTAACTCCACGAGACAGCGCTAGAGTCTGTAGTGGTCTCGAGTGGACTACTGGCTGTCGGAGGGCGCGTACCATGTTCCACAGTTGAGGTGCCGAGGTAAATGGAGAAAGCGAGGCACATAAATCTTGCCACCTTTTAATTGAAAACTTCTGCAGTTCGTTATGCATTGCAGAATGTATTTTCTGTGCAACCCTTAAATCTTCTAAATTACCCGACCTGCGATATTTTCTTTCACATCGGCGTCGTATCGCCCGAAGCCTCTCATACTCAGCGTCAACACCCGAATACCCCTCTGAAATGAGTACTGCCCGAGTTGTTTTTGATAGAAAATTTTTTATCTTCGATGCATACGTTTCTACGTCAGAACAAGGTTCAAGATTTTGTCTCTGTAGCTCTCGAAAAATTGACCAATTTGTAATTCTTGTTGTGCGGTTATTTCTCGTTTTCTTCAACTTTGGGTGATATATGAATACTGGCAAGTGGTCACTTCCTCTTGTATCAGCGTCTGCTGTCCAGTCTGCTCCAGCCGCTAATTCAGAGGAGCACACAGAGATGTCTAGTACGCTGCAGTAGTTATGCCCCCGTAGAAACGTCGGAGAACCATCCCTTAGTATAGTGTAACCATGGCCTTCGCATATTTTTACTATAGCAGATCCCCTTACATTACAACGCTCACTGCCCCACAATTCATGGTGCGCGTTAAAATCACCACATATAATTATAGGATCATGATCAGATCTACACACTGCAGCCAACTCTGCGTATTAAACGTTTGCTTGAGGGTGCACGTAAACACTACCTACAGTTACAGTAACGTTACTAAACTTCACCTTGCATCTAACAAATTCCGGCGCATCTGTTTTTGAACTAGCCACAAGTTTCGGCGGAATATCGCGTCTCACACACAACATCACTCTGCTTTTTCCAGCAGGACGTTCTGCTTGGTACACCACATAATTGGACAAGCGAAAGTTAGTGGATACTCTTGTTTCGGAAATACACAAAATCGGAAACCCATGCTGAGCGACGAATTTCTGAAAATCTCCACTCTTATTCTGCAAACCGTTGCAGTTCCACTGGAATATTGCACTTATTTTGTACCAGTTAGGTAGTCCGGTGGCCATGATTACGACAAGAGAAGATGCTGAACATCTAGCAGCAATTTCACTTCTGGTAAAGAACCTGCTTGTGGCAGGGATAGTAGAATTGCTTTAAGAGCCGCAAAGATTATTGGCAAAATGACTTGCTCGTTTCCGGCTGTCTGCGCCGAGATCGCATTTCTTGAAGAACTTTTCCACAGCAAGCTGCTGTGACCTTTCCCTTTGGTAGTCAGTGGCTCCTTGGCTGTGTCTGGCCCGGCAGAAAGTTCCACTTCAGCATGTTCCTGGGCCCAGACTTTCTTGCCAACGCGATGTTTTGGTGCTGAGCGCTTCAATACTTCCGAGTAAGAGTCGTGGTGCCACTGTTTTGCATTTCTTTATGCCGCAGGAACATCATCGACTATATTCGAATTGGGTGCTGGACCTCTTTGTACCTTATGGTACCCTTTTACAATTCTCTCTCTTTGGGCCGCTGATGCCAAACGGTTTCGAGAGCAGCCTGAAAACGACGCTGGAGGTGGTCCAGCACAGTTGGCACACTTAGGTTGATGCTTCGAGGAGCATTCTTTATAATCATGTGCGCCCGCACATACCTTGCATCTCTCGGTTCCCCTGCAAGTCTTAGCCTTATGCCCATATTTCTGGCAGTTGTAACACCTTACCGCTGGCTCAATGTATTCCTCGACAATGTGTACAGAGCAACACTTTTTGGCAATGGCATGTCATGTCTAAAATGGAGTATCACATTACGTATGCGCTGCATTGTGGCACTTCCATCTTAATTTCTTGCCCATCTCTTTTGTCATGTGACTGAGATTACTCCAGCATCTTTAGGATAATCCAGTAGGTCGTAATCACTGTATTCGAGTGGAACATCTTTTATCTTTGCTAGGGTCTTCATGTAAGACTGAGGTATCATCACATGTACAGGCAATTCAGCCAGACTCTTGATCAGCAGCAACTCGTTTGCCGAGTACAAAGACCGTATTCCAACACAAAAACTTCCGTCTCTGTTGATTCGTGATGATGTCACTTTCTCATTGATAGCAGAGATTATCTCAGATGCCAGGCGATTTGAATTCACCTTCCAGAAGGAGTCCTTGGCAGCGATTGGTCTGAACACCACCGGTATCCCCGTAGCTCGGTTCTTGTGATGGGGGACCACCGTGTAATCTCCCTCGTCTTCCTTGGGTGCTTCTGTATCCATCTGTGTCATGTCATTAGGGAGTACGTCGATGTGGCGTCATCTTTGTCAACCTCTTCTTCCTCCTCTGTACGCCTCTTCTTACACTGCGAGGCCTCTCTGTTCTCTGTATGGGACGTCGATATTGTTGCTGAGCCTGCAGCAACTTGAAGTCGAGCGGGATGGATAAGTGGTGCTCCGCTTGGCGCTAGCGGCATCTCGTTGTCCCCCATACCCAGGCTTTGCCAGGTATGAGGCACGGGCCCGCTAAGGGGCCATTCTGATCGCGATGCGTAGTGAAACTCCGACTCACCGATGTTTAGCTACCACTCTGGAGACAATACACTCACCGCACACACCGTAAAAAGATCCTGAACTCAATATCATAACTGAATTAGGAGAATTCATGGTAATAAGGGCTGCAGCGCGAGCACGAAGGTGCTAGAAGAAATAGACGAAAGGCGAGGCAAAAAAAGCAAAGAGGACAACACGAGCGCTGCTTTGCTTTCTTTGCCTCGCCTTTCATCTATTTCTTCTAGCACCTTCGTGCTCGTGCTGCAGCCTTTATTACCATGAATTCAAACCAGCTAGCCCAAATTGCCGTTCTTCTTGAATTAAGAGAGCGAAATGAAGCTACGGGCTTCTTTCATTCACTTCTTCTTCTTTCTATTTCATCTCAGATAATCACATTGTTTATTTATTTATTTCATCCCAAATAAGCAATGTGTAACCCATAAAATAAGAATTCTTTTTATAAAAAGTAACCCCGGGAATTTTTTCATATTCCTCTGTTTCAATAAACCTTTCAGCGTATACGTTGCTTTGACACGTTGACAATATGTGCCGAATTATACAACCCTAAACAATTTAGCTTTTAGAAACAGAATGCTAAAATAGGTAGACAATTCAGGAATCATGTTTACAAATGTGGGCGACCCTGTGTACGTGACGTATGTGTCCAGTATTTCTACCTCGCCTCGCCCAGCACACGAATGCAGCGCACGCTTTCATCCATATGGCGATGACAGCGCGAGAATAGCAAGTCGGCTGCTTCACGCGCTGGTGCAATCTTCGCTGAACTTGCCACTGGTAAGTTCAGACAGGCTGGCACAGCTTGACCCTTCGTGTGATTACATCGCCAGCTTATTTTTCGTGGGATAGGGGGAGCACGTGTGCTATGTTTACACCTTGGCTAGCCATGGCCGCGCGCAGCCTTAGTTTTGTGACTTCCTCCTATACCCACATGGAGCGGCTCCCTGTTTTAGTTTCTGGTTGGACTCATGGTTTATTGTTTATTTATAATATTGACGATCCGCCCGTCAAAATGAACCACCCTATCTGTTAGAGTGTTGTTAATACTTTCTTTAAAAAACGGCATTATCTCAATATAGTCGAAAATGCACAGCAGTTCCCCTTAAAAACCAATCTTGTGTACCGGCTACATTTTCTATGGTGTCTCTACTCTACTTGGATACGCTTGGCCTGGGCGTGAGCGATGATGAGGGGGGCCAAGCTTCCGTCAGCCAGTTCGTGGTTCGGTCCGTCCGTGCGTTCTTGCTTTCGTCCACCCGCGCGACCATCTGCGCGTTCATTCATGCGTCCGTCCATCTGTGCATGCGTCCATTTATGAGTCCGTCCATCGATCTCTCCGTTAGTTTGTGCGTCCATCCGTCCATACGTCCGCGCGTGTGTCCATGCATCCATCTAGTGGATACTCTAAGTACCGCCATCTCGCATCTCGCATCCCCTGTGGCACATATCCGCTCCGCGTGTCCATCCATCCGTCCGTCCATCTGCTAGTCTGCATGCCCGTCCGTCCATGCATATTCCCGTGTATCCATCTAGTGAGCACTCCAAGTACTGCCATCTCTAGAACGGGTATGTGCCATCGGTGGCTACATACATCAACGGGGGATGGACAGACCCACACCCGAAGGAGCTTCAGCCCTAAAAGAAAAGGAGGAACGGGACGAGTTAGAAGGAAAGAAAGTTAAGGGCGCATTCTTTTCTGATACGTTGCACTAGTTTATGATGATGGTGGTGCTGCTGCTGATGATGATGGTAACCTTTCGCTGATGGCACCCAGCCACAAAAGGGGATAGGCCTAGAACCAGGTGGCAGTATCTTAGAGTTAAACATCTATAAATATAAAAAACTTACACCGGTGGTCAAAATTTCCGGAGCCCTCCACTACGGAGTCTCTCATAATCATATGGTGGTTTTGGGACCTTAAACCCCACATATCAATCAATCAATCAAAAAATGTACGCTGTAACTTTAGTCTAAAAGAAAACTCAGCTAACAAATGAAAATTTTGTAGAACGAACAGTCAGACTATTAGATGGGATGCTTGTCGATTTTAAGTGAATAGTGTCAACCCGCAATACATGGTAATCCCTATGTTTCACGTATGTAACCAAAAACCACAGAGTGTATAACCTCATGTAGCCCCCCTCTCCGTTTTTGTTTTGTGAAATCGCTTTCATGTCACATACAAACATACCTAAGCAATATAAGCACCGACTAGCCCAAAAATGAGTTCTTTTATACTCGAAATATTTATTTTCTTCCTACGCTTACTATTCTCTGTTATTGTTACTCCTGTTGTCTTCTCTAGAAAACTCTACTTCTAAGCGGAACTACTTGCTCACAGTTTCGAGCGATATTTATTGACTACTTAGCAACAACTTGTGAATTAACGTTTCAATTATCGACTCGAGGATATCATTTTGTATGAGACAGTTGCCGGTCGTCAAAGTTGCGGCATACCTACCCCTTTTAACATGACAAAACTGGACACTAGTTTCAGATATACATCGTCTAATTGCCAAGGTATGGAACTGAACGCAACTGAACGTACCCGGGGAGCAGTATATGTATCCGTTAGGTAAAACAGAAAGTCCATTTGACGAGATCGTCTAAAAGTTTTAGCCAAAGCTTGCTGCGACAACGATTCGTTTAGTGAAAGCCTCGAGATAGTGTATTGTTAAGAAAGTGGCAAGAGACATGGCACAGTACTATAAATTCATTTCTAGAGTAAGAAAATAAGAAACGAATACAAGAAGTACGACCAGTCAAAGAGTATTGTATAGAAGCGGGCAGTCATCCTGCAGAAAATGACGAATGTGGTATGAAGATACATTGAGTGCAATGAATACAGTACAGTATAATGTCGGTGGAGAATAAAGTTACAGTGCAAATGAACGGCCGTTCGTGCTCGGCAAGAAAAAAGAAGCATGGCGCCTTTCTTGGCTGATCCTCCTTCGTGGGTGTGCGCCAGCATAACAAGGATCATCATCATCATCATCAAAAGCGGATGCGTCTCGCGCCTGGATCTTCCAGTGGCGGCGTTCTGCCGTCAGTCCACTGACACTGGTTGAGAAGACGTAGCTAGCCGCCACAGCAGCCTGCTGGCTTCACCTTCAGCCGGGTCGCCGTCCTGGTGACCGCCCGCCAAACCAAGCGCTTAGCCTCTCATTAAGTGAGCTACGCTGTTGGCGTGGCCCGCGGCTCGACGCCAGCATGGAGGACAACGAGGACGCCCCAGTGATGGCGGGCACCGTACCCCGCCAGAAGGTGACCGCGCGCTGCAAGTCCATCGACCGGTACGGTGACTCGGACGTCGACCTCACCAGGAAGCGCTCCTTCGCCGACGAGTACTTCAAGCGCGTCGCGCGAGACCTCAAGTCCATACCGTGCCTGCTGCTCCTAGGTAACATCTTTGCTTTCGTGTTCCTGATTATCTGGTCCAACATCACGAAGCACCTGTTCGTGACCCAGAAGCCGACGGAGGTCACCACGCCCGCCGAGACGAGTCCACCGCTGATCCGTTCCATCCGCGAGATGCACATGTGCAACAAACCGCGTTGCGGCGCCGTTGGGCACGCCATCAACTACGGCGTCGACGTGGACATTCTACCCTGCAAGGACATCTTGGAGCACGCGTGTGGCCGTTGGATCAGGGCCGACGAAGAGATATACCAGAAGTGGATGCTCGGTTCGGCGCGGCTCTACATCGACGACATGTACAGCGACCTGAAGCGCTACCTCGAGACGATGCCCCTCTCGGTGCCGCTGCGAACGCAGCACAAGGTGTCAATTCTTTATCGTAGGTGCGTGTCGGAAGGCAATGCGGACAATCGCGATCTTCTCAAACATATGATGGATAACGTCTACAGCCTCGCAGGCTGGCCATTCGAAAGCACCTTCAAGCCATACGAGTCAATCCTGGCGAAGTTTCTACGCCGCACGAGTGAGCCGGCTCTTCTCTCCATAGGCACGGCGAGAATGCTCCGTATCACGCGCGCCAGCAGCGACATCGATGACGAGGGGTCAAACGACATACTCTTGTCGTTGGACTGTCCGAGGTTCCCTTTCCCAAGGTATTGGCTCCTGACGCGAAACGATGCAGACAAAAACGATTACACGGCGTTGGTAATGAACTTGATTAAGTTGTACAAGAACGTAGATGTCCCTTTATCACTGGTGAAAAACATTGTATCTTTTGAAATTAACAACGCGTACGTAACGAGAAGATATTGTCACAGACGGAAGCTTAGAAGGTACCCTTTGGGCCAATTGAAGGAGAAGGTGAAGAAGTTCCCCTGGGATTCTTTCCTACAGGAAGTTGTTGGAAACGATACCGGCATTGTCATCGACGACAACACTAAAGTGCTGCTCAGATCATTCGACTATCTTAAATACATGGCCAGTCTCCGCAACCCGCCGAAAGAAGGACGCGCTGTGAATTACATTGGTTGGCGCATATTTTACTTTTACGGGCCACTCGCCTTTCCCGCTCTCAGAAGTAAGATCACCGAGTTCCGTTCTCTGAAGCTGAACGAGTCGCATATCGAGGAGTGGAAGAAGTGTCTTTTCATAACGAATGACGTTATGCCGATTGGAATGGGGCGAGTTTACGTGGAGGCCATGACGCGCATGAAGACTCTGTTCGCCGTGCAAGAACTCGTCTCTAAGGTAATTTTCAGCTTCAAGTACATGCTCTCGCAAGCCATGTGGCTTGATTCTGAGGCCAAGGTCAACGCGTCCAACTACCTGACCAAATTAAATACGATGGTCGGTATCCCCAAGTGGGTCGCCGACGACAATACACTCGACCGCTACTATGAGAGCTTCACCTTCGACATCACAAAAGACGCCTTCTTCACCATGTTCGACCTCGCCACTCGGCACACGGCCAAATATCGGTTCCTGCCGCTCTTCCAGCAGCTCTCGAACCGGTTTCTCCGCAGTCACTACAGGCTAGGACGTCTAGTTGCGGACAATCACACAAACAACGATGACCTGCTCAAGGGAATCAACATGCGGCCCCTGCACTCCTTCATATTCCCAGGGCACATTGCGGACCTATATTTGCACCGATATAACATGAGACAAGCGCTCGTCTTCGACGTGAACGAAAACGCTCTCCTTCTTCCTGCGGGGCTACTGCAGCCACCCTACTTCGACCCCAACGTCCCACTGGCTATCAACTACGGAGGCCTTGGGGTGCTTATACTGCACGACATGGTGCGCGAGTTCTTTCGCTTCTTCTTCGACGACACCGACGCCCGGTGGCGCAAACGCACTCGGTGCATCAACAACAAGGTGTTCCGCAAGACGGAGGAGTCAAGTGGCAGTCTGGACGAGAACCAAGAGCATGAGGTAGTCACCTTCACCATGATGACGGTGCGCGCGGCGTACAACGCGTACCACTACGCGCTGGGCACGGACGACGATGACATTGTGCCTGGTGGAAGCGTCGAGTCGAATCCTGATCAGTTGTTCATGCTCAGCACCGTGCGCACGCTCTGCTCAATTGTCAGAGACAGGTATGATCATTTGAGTGTTTAGTCATTTTGCACCATTGCACTGGTGTTTCGGTTAATTGGTCCATTGTTGTTGTCATAATGATGTACCGCGTCACATCTAGGGTATTCAACCAAGTGAGATTTTGGTTTACCTCAAATCCTTTTTTCATAATTTCACTTTCCCCCTGTCAACCAATTTGGTCCTAAATGACACTGAACTGAAACCGTTAGGCTGTTTGCATATCACTAATTTTCGCTGCACCTTCAAAAATATTAGGTTAGCCGAACTGTTCATAAAATATCTGTCGGGAACTCAGGCTCACGTAATGGGTGCAGACAGGACCGCGTGATTTTTGACATAAAATAGTGCACACATCAATTCAAGTTTTCAATATACATTTGAATCACTAAACACGCAACCTGCTTATTAAAGTTTCAGGCTATAGTACCTTAGCATCCACTGCAGTGGCCCCTTGCTCTGGCGTTGCACTGTGCTCTGGAGAACAACCTCAGTGGTTTGGCTTAGCGCCTCTGCAACCAAAATTTCTTTCGAATATGTTATGCAGCAATGCAAGGACGACCGTGTACCACATTTTTATGAGTGTTTTTTAATTACCCTTGGTTAAGATTAGTCCGAAGCCTCTCACTATGGCATACTCCCCAATTTATGTTTTCTCAGTGCTTGCGTGCCAGTACGATTGTGCCCAGGCAACACCAGCTAGACCTAAGAGATCACTGTAGGTGGTGTTGGCTCAGACCTTTTGTAAAAGATCGTATTCCTTTTTGTGAATTACTCGCCGCCATTACTAAAACTTTTCGCTAGCTACAGATATATTATAAAGAAATTCTTGAAAAACAGCTATACTGTTCAGGTGCATGTTTTCCTGCAAATATTTACTTTGTTTGCGTAGTGCTGAGGCCAGCATAATAGCAACAATGCGGGGAGCTCAATCAGATGAGGACAGTAGAGGAGGCTTTGTAGAAAGTCAGCGTGCGTATGGTGCTCCTCTTCTTGAGAACGCGTTTTCTGAGAGAACTTGGCTTCATGAGCAGTTCAAATAAATATCGCAGCTATAGTGCTATTTAACAAAAACGCACGTTGCAAATAACACCGAGTATCGGCGAAAGTCGTTATTTTGTAATGGGCCCAGTCGTGCAATTCACTTCGAAAAGGGTTTGTTCGGGGCGTTTGAATTTCAGGTCAAAAGTTTCAACTTTTCTTTTGTAATGTTAGGCTGAAGCTCTGGTCCATATGGCGTTTCCTGCCAAGGAGTATAATGTCCGAGCACTTTGAGGAGAATGATACTAAGCTAAACGCTACTGAATTTCCGCAGTGTGATCCTGCTTCAGCGGATTGTAACAGCATATGACCGATTCTATCACAGGAACTTCGCACTGGTGGAGCTCGGTAAAGATACGCTTCTTCCTCCGTAAAATCACGGCGGCACTACAAGGCCTCGACGAGCTGCAGGACGCGTTCCGGTGCAGTAGCGATAAGAGGAACGCCTACTACCACTGCTTGGAGAGCGCGCACCCGACGGAAGAGTAGTCGGGTCCACCACCCACCCATTCCGCAGCCGTGCAGACACCACGAGGGAGCGGCCTGCAATGAGGAGCTCTCGGCGCAAGAAAGACATTAGCAAGGTACCGGCTAATGTAAGCAAAGTACCAAGCAAAGTACCGGCTGCGTACTTTGCCGCAACGCGTAGCAAGCAACAAACGGCGCATTTCGCATCTGTGTCAAGCGTTGATGGAATAATATCCGCTGTTCTGTGCTTGGAGCGTCGGCTTGATGCATTGGGAACAGTGAATGAACTCAATTCACCAAGCTTCGATGAAACAAACTACGAGGAGCTGAACGTGACTGAATAGGATTCTGGCACGCCTTCCAAGGAGTCTTGTTCATCGTGTTTCTGCCCTGTTGAATAAACCAACGTGCGACGTGCAAGAGTGACGAATCTATCGTCACGCGTTTCTGCGCCATGAAAGGGCACAATGACGTCAGGTGCTAAGGATGGCGTTGCTTCTGTTGGAGTTTCATCCACATTGGTGGTGCCGCCTTTCGATGAACTTGGTCACGTCGGTTACTTCATACGAGAAAACTGCACCAATTGTCCGATGACGCACAAGCTTCCAACGAAGTCACCCTGGCTGGAATTGTGTCAGATGGAGACAGCTTATACAGATCTTAACTGAAAAAACACGCGGAAGATGTCAAGTACTTTTGCATGGACCCTGTCCTGTCTGTAAGTGCCCAAAGACCAACTGCTAGCCGGCCCTCGTGTGTGGTTACCTTGTTGTAGCCGGCTTCCGCAGAATATGCGAGGACCATATGGGAGTCCTGACTAGATTACATCGAAGGAAAAAGTCGTGAACCGAAGCATTAAATTCAGTTTTCCTCGTGCTTTGTATCTTGCTTGGATCTCCGTAGAAAGCGCTGTGCATGTTCCCGTTTCCAGAATCGCAACTTACAAAAAACTATGCTCTCTCTTCCTGATTGAGTCCGATTCAGTGATCAGCAGCTGCCGTCCCTGCGCCCACTTCTTACAGCTTCAAGTATCGACAAGACACTATAATAAACTTCGGGGTGTCCCGCTTAAAGCTCTTAACTGCAGCTGATACTCTATTATGGGTCGCCTTGTGTCCACAATAAAGTAATTTGCTAGATATTGTGTTGTCATCAATATTCTAGTGCGTTAACAGTGCTGCCCCCTACGAATGCCGTTTTTTCATTGCAAATGTGCAAGATATGTTGTTAATATCTGCGAGCGTAGGATACCAAAAGTAAACAGAAGGCAGAATGAAATAGGTGAATTTTATTCCTCACTGGCTAAGAATCGCAAAATTAAAATACCAATTGACAAATGTCCATATAATCAGAACAGCTTGTTGACAAGTTTAACTGTCTGGAGCGACATTCAAGTTGCTTCTCTCCATGCATATAATATATACAAGCCCGTAAAATATGCAATCCTAGCCAAAAATATGGAAATATAAAGGCCTACGAAAGTATGTTCGCGTTTGTATGTCGCCGAAAACTAACAAAAACTTCAGACGTGTCGTACCGAAGGGAAACGGAAGTTAGCAGCTGCGCCACAATGCCTATGTTTATTGCAGTGAAGCATACCAGAAGTCAGACGGGGTTGTTTCAATAGTGTGTGTCCAAAGCACGCATCGTCACTTCTTTCTTTTTTTTCTCTCTCTTTTTTTCAAGGATGAATTTTGGGGATCTCTGGTATTGGCGTCACGTGACTCCTGGACCCTGCAAATCCCGTTTAATAAACTGTGTTTTAGGTGACGTGGACAATAATAGTGATAGTGAATATTTCTGTCTTACTAAGATATGCTGCATCTCCCTATCAGTGTGTTTCCCGCAGTCACATCCCCCACCCAACTCAGAGCTTTACACAGCCATACTAAGACAATTCTGAGAGTGATTATGACACTACAATTCGGGATCTTGTAACAACATCCGTCGGCACAACTCTTCATTGCACGTACACCCTAAAACACGAAGACGTAGTCGTACGGTCCGTCGTAGAAGTGCATGGCACGTTCAGCGTGTGCTAAAAGTCCTCCGTCGAGCAGGCGTCTTCCGTAGACCACGCCTTCATCGCGGCTCCTGACCAGGCCCGCATCCAGTAGCCAATTCACAAGCCGGTGTCCGTGGAAGCCGGATCGATTCGAAGGCGCTAGATAGCCGCTGCATGATGAGAAGGATACAGGAGGCAGGTTAATTGTTTCGTACACTAAACAAACGCGAACCTCGCGCCGCTATCAGAAAAGAAAACAAAAACTTTTGCGCATGAAGCAGTTCTATGACACGAGTGAGACGAGCTATAACTGGAAGCAGTATTGTGAAGCCGTACTTCTTGGTAAAGCTTCTCGAACGTCTGAAACGTTATAGACTCAATCTGTGAATACAGCGGTGAGGGGATTCATGTCCTGCAAATTTATTCAGACAAAATTTTGTACATTTTTTTTCCTCGTTACATTAACGAGCGTGCGAACCACGGTAACGGCCACAACTTAAGCGAATGCAGAAACACTAAAAAGAAAATACGTTTAAGCAAATATATATTTGCCGTGTATGCTTTCGACGTTCTTAAAACACGCCAAAACTGCTAACTTGTTTCTTTTTACTACAATTAGTGCTTCCTATTGATGCTGTTTTTTTTTAATAAATCAGTTTTATTGTCTTTGTGTCCCTCAAGCATCAAACCCGGGATCTCTTTTACGGCAAAACAAGTTTGATGAACCACGTAAAGTGCACATTAAAGCACCGACCACTTCTGAACCCAGGGTTTAGAATAGCATGCACCTAAGTTAGTTCGCAACTATCAATTCTGAAAGACAAAGCGCGCAAACAGCGTTTGTGACGTCATGACTTTTTTTCTTGTGTCCGTATTCGCACGCCTTGTCTGTTAGAATCAATATAGTGTCTTAAGATCTATAAGTGTGAAAGTGTCTTTTGTCGCCACCCGCCTTACTCACATACGCAGACGCGAGTAACAACTGAGAAGATCCAGCAACTTACACTTCTGTCTCGTCCAAGAATATTTCAAAGGCTCGGCGATGGTAGACGTTGAACTGGTGGCAGACTATTTCGTTTGTGTTCAGTAATCCGGCCGAGAGGACCGTCCCCTGCTTGGGGCGCCTCAATTTACCGCCTGCTCCTCGCAACCTGAAACGTTGTTGGCCTTCGTATGTAGTTTGTTGTTCTTGAAGAGAAAGAAGTAAAACAAACAGAGCAGGCAGAAATAGGATGTGACAAGATCTAAGGATCTACACTACTCTGGATAAAAGATGGGAGCAGGCTCTAGCTTTAAGGAGCATTTAGAAGCAAGCTTGTAGAATGAAGAGCTACGATAAAGCGCAATGCCTTACAACAGCTGATTTTCTTTTGTGTTTGTCTTTTCTGCAGCGAACATGAATCGCTTTGAGCATCACTACGAAATCTTGAGTTGGCATCGAAGCTGAGCCTGTATTGCGCCAGCTACCCACTGTTTCATCCTTAGATCCCCTCTTTTCTTTTTCTTGACCTGTTTTGTTTTGTGACACATTGCGCCTCCTATTAAGCCGGCTTTAAGTTTTGCAGGTAAAGTAAGACGAAATAAAAGTGTACAAACTGGCTGGTACACAAGACGGAAAGCTTCTCCGCATTGAAATCGAGAAGGAACATAAAAAAGTGTGTGTGTTCGAATTGTGCAAGTGTTCTATAGGGTGCATGCGAGACGGAAGAAAAACGAAGGAAAGCGGTGTTGCCTTACAGCAGCAGGACTTGTGCTTTCGCCTCGCTAAGCAGCTTTTCCTCCAGTCCGCACGCCATAAAGACAAGCATCCCCTGAAACGTGTAGCGATTAGTGTGTAACAGGCAGCAGCAGAACGAAAGACGATCGAAGGAACGGTTTCGCTCCAGGGAGCGGGAAAAAAGACAGCACATGCAGACACGAGAAACGTTCAGACAGTGGTGTGCGTCAAAAACAGCGCTCAATAAAAACGCAATACACCTGAGATGGTTGAAACTGCACACAAAAGAAACTGTAAACACTCGAAGCGTACTGTCCTTCTCATCCCTGCTAGTTAAAGCAAGCGTGTGGGTGTTTCGAAGAAAGAAGAGAGGATGGGAAAGGGACAAATCTAGGCTGAAGTAAGAAAGAACACTCGCACAGGATTTGGCGTTGCCGCACTGTTTCTGCTGATGCCGCGCGCGGTGGGGATTAGCGCTGCTTGGAACCATTCCTTCTTCGCATTTGAGGATCCGCCCATGCGTGAGAATTGAAATGCAGTTCTGCTTCTTTTCTTTGTTGAAGGAAACAATCAAACGCGCACGCATGTGCACAAACACCCACATGTGCGCGTACACACACTCACGCACACTCAGAAACAGTGCACTTGAGTCTAGATCTTAAAAGAAAGAAACCAAGGGAAGAGAACGTCAAATGGTATAAAGCAGTCGCCCAAGCCGTCCATCAGGGCCGAAACAAGCCGTAGTTTTGCAAAGTTAGAACATATACAACGATACAGCCACCCCATTATTGACGGTCACTCAAGAAGACTTCTTTCGCGCAAGGCTGTACGAAGGCAACTTTATGCCAGAAGCAACCGTACACAATGTGGGGCTGCGTTCTGCGCGGCCGGCTGGCTTCAAAAGTGCCACTTGCAGCCTATCTAAATTAAGCAATTACCACTTTTGCTGAGGTTCATGCCAATCACGTAAGGAATGCTTAGAAAGTGCTTGAAATCCCCTATAGTTACGGCGTCCTGCCATTTTTAGGGATGAAGCTCCCTATGCCGTGCGTCAAATGTCCTTGATGTACGTAGTAGTAGCAGTAGGCAGCCACCTCCATGGCAGGACTAAAGGAGTGGCACGCGCGCACCCTTTCAATTGAGAAGGACACCAGGACACGTTATTCATAAATAAAAAGATAGTTATTTCTATAGAAATAACTTACATAGACGAGTATTGGTGACTTATTCTTCAATAAACTTTGCCTTGAATTTGATGCTTACTAAAAAAACTAGTATCGGAAGGACGCACTTTCAGCACTAACCAGAAAGGGTCAGATAGTGCTGAAAGTTAAACTCGCCGGGCGTAAGCTCCGCGGTTTTACCAAGGTTTAGCGAGGGTTTCGCCGCAGTGTCATGAATATAGTGAACTATTATATAGACATGAACTAGAGGCCGTGAAAGGTGGGAAGTAGACACGATATGCAGGCCGTAAGAAAGTGCGCGTGTGCCACCTCTCGTTTAGTCCGTGTAATGTCCGCTGGATGGCGATACTTCTATATGCTGAATATATAAGGAATAGATGCGAGATGGCAGTACTTGGAGTGTTCACTAGACGGACGGGCGGACAGACGAGCAGATGCACGGACGGGCGCATGGATGGATGCTCTAACGGACGCATGAACGGACGCAGGGACGGATGCACGGACAAACGCAAAAATGGACGCACATGTGGATGCATGGGCGCACTGTCGCACAGACGGATGCATGAACGGACGGAAGCAAGAACGCAAGGACGGACGCACGCTTCGTCCCACTCATCATCATTAATTCCGTGAATATGCTGTGAATTTTTTAATCATTCCTCGTCTCTGCATTCATTTTTTTTTTTTGAAGGCTTATTTGTACACTGTGATTTCTCTCTGTCCAATAGCAAAATATTATGGACCACCTCCCCGAATAGGACACTGTAATAATGAGAAGCAGCAGCGGTGCGCGCGGCGTCAACCCGGTTGAGACGCCCGCTGCGAAAACGCTTTCATGAGAAACTCGGTGTAGCGTTTACTCTAGTAAACACTTGCTAGAAACGCAAAGACAAGGGAGGTGGGTTGGGTTCCGTATAAATTTCATTGCAGATAAACTAGCCGAAAGAGTGTTTCGACACGACGTGCGGTCGATTGTTGTGGTAGGTGATGACGTGTGAAAATAGACGTGTGATGCCCCCCCCCCTACACATGGGGGGGGGGGGAGCATCACACGTCTATTTTCTGCGTGCCCCTATCGGCGAATGTCAAAGACTTTGAGACGGAGCAGTGTCAGCAACGCAGCTCTATCTGGTCAGTGTGCGGAGTGAAATCGGTTGATCGCGCGCAATAGCCATGTGAGGCGAGCGAGAACGAGTGTGCGACCGCATGGCAAGGCAGGGTGGTAAACAATTCAGAACTGATATTCTTCGTCTATGGGCCAATCTAAAGTGGATTCGCTAATATCGTCACGTAAGGAAACTCATAGCATCAAGGATTGCACTGAAAATATGGAGAATGCTAGCAGAGAGTAGCGTGCTCGTTCTGTGTGTTTTCTGACGCGGGTGAGGGGTTCCTTAAGAGGAATCCACGGGTGTTTTATTGTGCGACGATGAAAGTCCGCTTGCAATGGCATGGTCGGTAAAAAGTTACGGCTCACCTTCACGAATTTTTTTTTTTTTACGCTAAAAACGTTTCTCAGAGAAAACTCAAGCCGATCCCGTCACTGGAGTTTCTGGTGAAAGCATCCGGCCAACCGCAAGCTACTTACGGACGAAAACCTGGCAGCCTTTTCTTTTATTATTGACAGCTAAAAGTGCCAATCCAAGACAAATGCAGTGAGGGCAAGATGTTACAACTGTCCATGATGCGCTACCTCGTCTATCTTAGTATTTAAAGTTCGTGCGTTTTCTCGGTCGTCGTTCAACAAGAAGCCCGAGGTTGCGTGATACGCCCTATGTGCAAATATTACTTGTTGCGCAGACTGCACCTCGTGGCTACTTGTCTTTTTTTTGTTGCATCAACTTTAGTGTATATTGTAACATTGTGAGCAGTTAGGAGGTGTGCCCCAAAGCCCCTCTCCCTTTTCAAATCAGGATAGAGGGGGTGTTCTACAAACGACAAGCAAAAATAGGTTTTTTTTTGTTTGGGGGCCTCCAACAAGTGGGCCACCTTCGAAAAAAGTTTCTCGCTACGGCCCCGATTGTGCGGCTACTAAAGCAGCCTATTTTGTTAGTGCGTCGATTAATTTTTTTGTCTTCCAACTTGTGACACCCACATACACGCACTAACGTTATTCCCTCGAAAAGTATAGTCATAGGATGCTTCTACAGTAAAACGTCTCATAATAACCTTGTATGAATGCGAGAACTTGTGATTACCCTACGCGAATGTTGCTGACCTAACGTGTCTGTTGGGCTGACCATAAGTGATGGAAGGAATAAAGCTGTTCATGTTTCTTTTCTTCATTTTTACACTTAAAATGAACTCCTAGGTCACAATGCAACCACTTTTTACATTCTCCCCTAAGCTGTGAGATCAGTACTAACCAAAAATAGAGAGAAATAATTGCAGCATCCAACTCCGGCTCGCGTCGCCCTCCCTTTTCAGCACTGATTATGGCCAACTGAAAAGTCTAGAGTTGGTTTCTATGACAAATCGCATGTAGAACGAGGCCAGAGTTTTTTTAAATGTGAAGCATTAATTACCGAACGAACTTCGGCGACTTTGAGTGTATCTATCTATCTATCTATCTATCTATCTATCTATCTATCTATCTATCTATCTATCTATCTAGCCGCCTACGACTTTTAGCTCTCCTGGCCATGTCGATAATGATATCGATACCAAACTTGGTATGGCATAACATGACTGTATGAAGAACATATTTGGCTAGTCATAACATGAAAATCTTGACATTTATGTCACGAATGTCATGATTTACATTTCTTGGTCCTGCAGCTCTGGCGGTGGTTTCGCTCCCATGGCATGTTGAAAAACTGGTAAGGTATGAGATGATTGCATGTCGAACACAAGCGACAGACCGTAACATGAAAAGCGTGACATGCATGTCATGTAACAACATGACTACGTTCCACGCTCATGATGCGCTCACGGCCGTTTCGCTAGCACCACATATACCAAATTTTGTATTACTGTAGGTCAATGAATGACGAAGGTATGTCACTGGTGCAAACATGATAATCATTAGATGCGTGTCATGTAATACCAAGACTACATGGCACGCTCATGATGCGCTGGCGGCCGTTTCTCTAGCTTCACTTATACCTAATTTGGTATTACGAGACGTGAATGGATGACGAAGATATGATGCTGGTGCAAACACGATAAACATGAGATGCGTGTCATGTAACAAGATGACTACATGCTACGCTCATGATGCGCTCGCGGCTGTTTCGCAAGCTTCACATGTACCAAACTCAGTATTACGCGACTCAAATAGATGACGAAGGTATGTGACTGGTGCAAACATAATAATCATGAGATCCGTGTCATGTGAGAAAATGACTAAAAGTGATGTGAGAACATGACTACGCCAATACATTTTGACGAGACGCGGTGCGCGTGCTCGCCGGCGTTCATTTCGTCACGTCACGCCGGCGTTGCCATGCCAGGTGCCGGTCCTGTCATATACTCGGAGGCACCGCCGCGCAGGGTTGCTTTGGATTGGATAAACTTTTATTTGGTCCTCCAAAACACAGATCACTGTGTTGCGGGCAGCTCCCACGTGGGGACTGAGATGCCAAGCTCCTCACCCGCCTCGCGGGCTTGGTGGACAGCCCAGAGCTGATCTGCCAAGGACGAGCTGCGGATTGCCGCCTCCCATCTGGCAGAGGTGATGTGCGATAAATGAGCGAATTTGGTGCACTGCCAGAGCATGTGTTCTAATGAAGCTATTTCCCCGCAATGTGGACAAAGTTTACTTGGGTATAGGTCAGGGTACACGATGTGTAACATTTTCAAAGTAGGGTACATCCGCGTTTGCAAAAGCCTTAATGTAAGTGCTTGGGGCCGGGTTAGATTTTTGTGAGGTGGAGGGAAAATCCTTCCAGACAGGTAGAAATGTTTAGTGAGCTCATTATATGTTGTAAGAATTTCCCGGTTATCCCCTTTACCGGTAGAACGCATCCCCGAGGAGGCGCGGTTAGAGAGTTCTCGCGCCGCCTCGTGTGCTGCTTCGTTGAGATTGGGAGGGGAATCGTTGATTTGTCCAAGGTGAGCTGGGAACCAACTCAGAAGATGATGTGTTATGTTCTTGCCTTGCAGTATTTTCAGCGTTTGTTCACAGACCGTCCCCTTGGCGAACGCCCGTAGTGCTGCTATGGAATCACTGTAGACGACTTCAATGTTATCCATCTTGAGTGCTAAGGCGATGGCCACTTGTTCCGCAATGATTGGGTCTTTCGTCCTGACCGTCGCTGAGTTGACGACATGGCCAGCCCCATCAACTACCACTGCCACAAACGCTTTCCTATTGGCGTAGGAAGCCGCGTCAACAAATACGACCCCTCGTTCCTCGTTTGAGACTTGACTAAGTATAGTCCTAGCCCTCGCTACTCTTCTTCCGACGTTGTGTTCTGGATGCATGTTTCTCGGTATAGGAGATACCGTGATAGTCTCCCTGATGTTGTCAGGGATATCATTGTAATTGCGTCTGATTGCTATTGGGTGTTGGCCCAGCTCCTGCAGGATCATTCTCCCCGACCTTGTAGTAGATAACCTTGCAAACTGTGCTCTCTCTTGGGCTTCTGCTATTTCTTCGAGCGTGTTGTGTATGCCAAGCTCAAGCAGACGCTCGGTGCTGGTATGTATGGGTAGGCCCAGGACCTTCTTGATAACTTTCCTGAGGAGCACATTCAGTGTCTCGGACTCTGCTCTTGACCAGTTGTGCATTGCTGCCTCGTATGTGAAGTGACTTAGAACAAACGCGTGCATCAACCTGATGAGGTTGTCTTCCTTGATCCCATTTCTTTTGTTGGCCACTCTGCGTATGAGGTGCACCGCACTGTCTGTTTTCCGAGTTAACTTGGCTATAGATTTGCTGTTGGCGCCGGTAGACTCTATCAGCATTCCCAGGACTTTGATGGAGTCGACCCTCTGGATGGCATCCCCTTGATTTGTACGGAGATGGATGTCTATCTGGTTTAACGGCTTCCATCCCCTGGGCTTCGGTCCCCGGCGTGCAGTCCGATAAAGCAAAAGTTCTGACTTACTCGAGGAGCACTTGAGCCCGGAAGGGCGGAGGTAGTCTTCTACGGTGTCAATCGCCTCTTGCAGAGCGCTCTCAATCTCCCCCTCGCTTCCACCTGTGCACCAGATGGTAATGTCATCTGCGTAGATGCTGTGCTTCAATCCTTCAATGCTCAATAATTTCTTTGACAGTCCAATCATGGCAATGTTGAACAGCATTGGTGAAATCACTGCCCCTTGTGGCGTGCCCCTTGCTTCTAGTTCGATTGCTGCGGTCTCGATATCTGCAATCTTCATCACGGCTTTCCGATCTGTAAGAAAGGACCATACGTAGTCATAGAAGGCTTTCCCTAGACCAAGCTTGGAAATTGCTTCGAGTATGAATGAGTGGTGGATGTTGTCAAACGCTTCTTCTAGATCTAGGCACAGAATGGCTCTCACGTCTCTGGTTTCATTGTCAATGACCTGGTGTTTGATAAGCTTCAATGCATCTTGTGTGGATAGCCCTGCCCTGAATCCAACCATATTGTGTGTAGATATGTTGTTATCTTCCAAGTACTTGTTTATCCTGTGCAGTATGGCATGTTCTGCGACCTTGCCGATACATGATGTCAAGGATATTGGCCTCATGTTGTCCAAGTTAGGGGGCTTTCCTGGCTTAGGAATAAGGATCGTGCTGGCCAGCTTCCACTGCTCTGGCACCCTGCCTTCATTCCATGCTGAATTGATCATATCCCTCAGGGTTTCAATTGAATCGTCATCAAGGTTACGCAGGGCCTTGTTTGATATACCGTCCGGGCCAGGGGCCGACCTGCCGTTGAGATCATGCAAGGCTCTTCTGATCTCCTCGATGTTAAAGTAGCCCTCAAGACCTGGATTTGGCGTGCCCTGGTACTGTCTACTTGGTGGTGCCAATCGTCTTTTGATTGGGAGGTACTTATGCACGAGCTGCTGGACAACTTGCTGTTCTGTAGGGCGCCCCATTTCTTTATGCAAAATTCGAGCGGTAACATGCTTTTGATTTGTTTTGGTGGTGTTTTCGTTGAGGAAATGCTTTAACATATTCCATGTCTTGCCATTGCGCATCTGACCATCGACGGAGTTGCAAATTTCGTCCCATTGCTGCCTCGATAGTGCGCGACAATGTTCCTCGACTGATCTGTTTACCTCAGCTATCTTCTTCCTCAGTCTTCGGTTCAGGCGCTGACCCTTCCAACGGTTCAGTAGTGCTTGCTTTGTCTCAAGAAGATGAGCGAGCCGGCTATTCATTCTTTCAACCGGAAAATCTGTGGTAATGGTGGAGGAGACGGATTTGATGTCATCTTTAATCTGTTTGACCCACTGCTCAAAGCCTTGTCTGCGGCCATCTTGTTCCCTTTCCATCCTTATCTTCCTGAACTTATCCCAGTCTGTGAAGTGAAATTCTCTCTGCTTTTTACGCTCCACGGAGAAGGTAGTGGCAAGAATGCAGTGGTCACTCCCTAGGTCTACAGCAAGGTTCATCCACTGGGCCTTCTTGATGTTCCTTACAAATGTAAGGTCCGGGGTGGAATCCCTGCAGCAAGATGTACCAAGCCTTGTTGGTAGGCTGGGGTCTGTGATTAGAGTGAGATCAAGTTCACTGGCACTTTGCCAAAGTCGATTTCCTTTCCCAGTGTTGTACTTGTAACCCCATGTATGATGAGGGGCGTTGAAATCACCTGCTATGACGAGTGGACATTCCCCGGCGATATTAACAGCTTTCTTTAGAACCGTCTTGAACCCTTGCTTTTGTTCCTTTGGACTGCTGTATATATTCAGAATGAAAATGCTCTGACGGTTGCTGGTACCCGGCACGATCTCTACCAAGACGTCTTCCAACCGGCCTGCTTCTATCTTGAGGTCGTGGGTTACGTGCGTTAGTTTGTTGCATACGAAGGTGCAGACTCCCCTCCCTTCAGTATCCCCTATTACAGGCCGGAATCCAGGCAACGTTGCTTGCGGTGAAAGGGTCTCTTGTAATAATATAATATGAGGCTTTTCTTCGCTGCTCCTGATATACTGCTGCAGGGTTGCCTTCTTTTTAAGGTAACCTCTACAGTTCCATTGCCAGATACGAAATGCTTCACGTAGTGCTGCCATAATGGTTATTACATGGGCGGCCAGAGCCTGATGCTGCACCTGTCGACAGGTTTGGTACCACTAGTATTGGTGGCCGAAGGGGTGAGCTTGGTGCATGAGGAGGCCTTGCTGTGTTGTGCAGATCTGCTTCGAGCTTTGTATTGCGCAAAGTCATATGCTCTTCCAGTGCCGCCACGCTTGATTGTAGCCTACCCATCTGCTCGCTAAGATTGGCTACTACTTTGCTGAGCGTGTCAAACACCTCTTTCATATCTGACATGGTCGTTCGGTTGGCTTCCACGTGTTCTGCTATGACTGCCCTCTTTTTCGCGGTTCTCGAGTCCCCCACGTTTTCAGCCACAGGGACATCAACTGGCTGAGGCATTGGCTGTGAAGATTGCGCGCTGGTTAGCTTAGTGAGAAGAATCTTTATTTCCTTTAACTCAGCTGATAGCCTCTCATTCGATTTTGTAAGTCTCGCGTTTTCTTGCTCTAGCTGTGCAATTCTATCATGCTCTGGCAGCTTACCTGTCATCACCTCTGCCCCGCCGTTGCGCACTCGCTCAGCCCAGCTGCCTTTCGAAGTAACTGCAGGCGTCCTCCCCGGGTGTGAAGCCGTGATCTCGAACTGAACGCCAGGCAGCTGGCCATTCGGGTGCCGCCCAGGCTGATCCCGACCCTGATGGTGACCTTGAGAACTCGAGCGCCCCCGTGATTGGGAGCGGGCCTTGGGTCTAGAACCTCTTCTGGAACGCGACCCCCCCCCCTGTAGTGGGGCCGCCTTTCCTGTTCTTGTGTAGTCTGGATGCTCTGGGTCCCGTAGGCTGGAATAAGCTGCTTGTCATTGATGTCTGGACTCGATGTGATTGATGCGTCCCGGGCTTCTGCGGCTGCTCGCGATCTTTCCCAACGTCTGCGTCTGACGACGTATGGCACTAAGAACCTGTTCTTGCACTCCTTGTCTGCCGTGGGATGGTGACCGTCGCACAGCCTGCATCTTGGATTGCACTGGTGCAGGCTATCAGGGTTCTTGATCTCGCAGCCTCTGCAGATTGTTTCAGCTGGGTTCGGACAGACATCAGACCGATGTCCCAGCTTTTCACAGACGTAACAAATATCGATGCTCTTGCGGTAAAGGGAGCACTGCAAAAGTGAAGGCCCATATCTCACGAATCTGGGCACCTTGTGTCCTTCGAACGCTATGATGATTGTCCCGGTGTCCTTGATTCTCTTCGCCTGCAGCGCGAGCGGGTTGTTCACGTTCACAATCTTTCGGGTCAAAATGTCCTGAGTATCGCTTACGGGAATCCCGCGAATCACTCCTTTACAAGTGTCGTGGGGTGCCGCGGCGTACGCGCTAACCTCGAATACTTTGGCTCTAATGTCAATTTGCTTGACCTTGAGGTATCTTGAAGCTCTGTCTTGGTCCGGAGTGCTTGCCACCATAATGTTTTGCTGCAAGCTGGAACAGATGATGTCCTGCATGGCCTCTTCCTCTTTGACGCCTGCCACCAGTACTATCGCGTCTGCCACGGCTCCAGTGCCAATTCTCGAAATATTTAATCCTCCACGTGGTCGTAGCACAATTTTGCTGAAGTCCTTAGGTAGTGGCGGCATGCGTCCAGCTCGCACGATTGTATGCTTGGTGTCATACCTACTACGACTGGCTCGAGCGTCTCCCGCAACGCCGGCCTCGGTCGAACCCTTGGCAGCAGGAACGCTAACCGCGGCTTGCTTATTCCTTGAGCGTCTCGTTTCGGCTTCCTTCCAACCCATTTCTTCCGTGCAATCCTCTGGAGAGATGTCCTCTCCATCTACTTGGTATTCCATTCTCAGTTGCAGATACTGGAACGCGCAGAGCGTTGAGTCGCGTTGGCGCCGGGCCGGCGCATCGGCGACAATCGCCTCCTTGGTTAGGCCTAAATCCCCCGGTGGCGTTGCCGTGTAAAAATGTCCCAAAAAACGGTTTAAAAGTCCACTCACCGGCACAAAGGTGGTATCTGCTGATTTCTTGAGAACTTAGGCACACGATGAGAGTAAAAACTCGGCGACAAATTCGTGAATACCACAGGAAAGCATTCTTGAAAGCAGGAGCCGATCTTCGCGCGTCCGCACTGGTCGGCACCTAGAGCGTCTCCCTCCAGGGTTGCTTTGACGCATGCTCATTTCAGCGCGTCCGGCGTCCCTCCGTGACAAAAAGAGGGAGACGCATTGTTGTCTGGATATCGCATCGGCGCTAAATGCAGGATGTCTCATTTCACGCCGGCTGCCGATGGACGCTGGTCGCGGCTGGCGTCAGATTATTAATACTCGTGTTTCGCTAACGCAGCGTCGCTGTGTCCAGCGTGCGCGCGCGTCAACGCTACTTTGGAGTATATTGGGCACTTTATGATGCGCTCGCCGCTGTTTTGCTAACTCCACATATACCTAATTTGGTGTTACGTGACGTCAATGGATGACGAAATATATGACTGGTGCAAACATGATAATCCTGACACGCGTGTCATGTAGGAACATGACAACATAATACGCTCATAGCGTGCTCGCGGCCGTTTCGCTAGCTCCACATATACGAAGTTTGGTATCACATGACGTGAATGGATGAAGAAGATAAACGACACATCGAAACATGATAATCATGACACAGAAGTCATGTACGGCGTCATCTACTTCCACCTCGTAACATTTTGCTGATTTTAAAGTGACATATCAACAATTCTCATTCGTGCTTCGCATCGCATCGATTGCCACTGTACGTGGGATCTGCCAATTTTTTTAGTAGCTACCTGTTTCTCTCAGAGTCCTTAGCTTGTCGTAAAAGTTCTCTTTTCAGATATCCGATGTCTTTTCTTTTTATTTCTTTTTTCGTTTTTTTTTTGTTTCGAGGGAGTGAGTGCCTAATGAAGTGGCAATAGCAATTTTTACGAAAACGTTCGGTGCCAGACTTTTCTTAAGCAGATAGATTTATTAGGATTTTCAGGCTTTTTTTTTGCGCAATTGCAACACCTGCCCCGACGGGAACAAATAAAGAATTTTAGCAATGGAACTTTTTTCACTACTTCGACGCCGCCATTTCTTACGCAAGAAAACGCTGCATCTTGCTTTTGCATAGCCTCGTATTTTTCACTCAAACCGGACGCTGATGTTTCATCGGAGCTAGCCTCATCAGCAATCGTGTATGACGAAGATAAAGAGTCAAGCGTTTACCTCATTTATTTCCTTCTTACATCTGAGCAGCTGTAGCTTGTAATGTTGCGTCAGTCTCCTTTCCGTTGTTAATAAAATTTTTGAGGTGAAGTACTGAATGTAACATTTTCTCTCAATTTAAGGACGCTTGAGATTTGAAGAATTACCTCCTAGAGCATGAGGCAATGTAGCTTAGCGATTGATTTTTGATTTCTCCTGGTTGTGGCGTGACCGTTCGTATTAACGCGGACGTCAAACATGAATATGGGATCGCGATTGCTCAACAAATATGGACGTACACCTCCAACCAGCAAATGTTTCATACCTGTCCGAAACTTAGTGCTGCATCCACTAGTTGAAGAGCTTTGAAAATGCCGTATGGTGCACCAAGAAACAGCCTCCCGTAGCTGACAAATATTCCCTGTAATAAAAAAAAGTGAGAGGCGCCATCTGATGAAGAATATATTAAGACCTTTTTTATTGCTGCAAAGCTGCGTTTTCTGCTGTAAAATTAGGCAAACTAATGGCGGCTATTCACTTACTGCAAACAGTGCATGCAAGTGCGGTTGGCTTGTGCTATAACCTGGAAAACGTAGATTCGGCTCTCTTGACATAAGCATGCATATGACCTGTGCAACTAGGATCTTGTCTCCACTTGAAAAAGTAGAAGTAGGGCCTTTGGTTGGGCGAATATGCAGCGCAGGGAAGCGCACTTGCGGATTATGAAAATTGTTTATCGAGCGGCGTGACTGCCAGGCCGTGCTGCTATCTTGCTCTCGTTTAATCTTAACGTATGTGTTCTGCATTACGTCCATCCACTCGCCTGTACACCTAGAATTTCATGTAAGATAGAAAACGAGCACCTAAGTCACAGATAGGCATTTCGTCATCCAAATTATAGAGCCAATATCAAAGTGTACTAGCTATAGAAAAGCTTTGTCAATTCGGCCCCTGATTTCCTGTGCTACAGCGCGCTCATTCACGAAGAAGTCAAAGTTTAGCAGCAACTGTTGCGCCTATATGAACCCAAGTCAGGTGGAAGTGATCGTGCAGGCCGACTATCTTGACAGGACGTGTTGCTTAAATCATTCCAGAAAAACGTATACGCCTGCTGTATTTAGAACCCAGCGAAACGATGTAACCGATACATGAACATCACCCGCTATCACATCAAGTGACTATGAATGCATCACTGAAGTTTACGACCGACAAATCTGCACGCATGATAGTAGCAGAGAACAATATCCTTTCTTGCCCACAGAAGTGTGTCTCTCTGTTCACTTCGTTCCCACCACTGTTTACTTTGCACTGTCATTCCGCACACCCACTGTATTATAATAAAGAATCGTTCTAGCTAACCACTCTATGTTTCATTTATTTTACATTTCTCTGTTCTTAATACTTACTCCCCACTGTATGGCTTCAGAACTAGTCTGCATTGCAGTAGCCTGTCAAAAGAAGCTGGGAGTGTCAGCCACCAGTAGTCTAGCGCAAATTTTAGCTGCTCTATTTTTGCCACGGAGTTGAGTACTGGCATGCCGTGCATGCAAGCATTCCCATGAACCGTCGTTACTTTTCTGAACATTTGTGCTTGTGGGTAACGATAGCCTCACTATGACGGTAACTGTAACATTTGTGCAGGAATGCAAACCATATATCCAAGCTTAAAACCGCCGTGTTGATGACTTTTTTCATGGAAAATGAGGCAGCCGACACCTCTGAAGACATAAAAATCACCTGCAAAGTACATAATTGCAAAAACCGCGCTACTTGTTTATTCTATTTCTGAGTTGCGGCAACCTTCAAGCTACCAGACTGTGCCATTTTGCTTCAGCGTAATACGGGCACAAAATACATTAATCGTACTATATAAAAATAACAGGAAGAAAAAATTTATCTATATGACATCGAGGTGCCCTAGACAGCCACTGTTTCCTGTCTATGCGGCCGCGTTCTTGTAAATATCGGTTTAGTCCTGTTCACATTCGCGTCAATTGATGTGACGTCCGAACTAGATGTCACTACTGGAAGACGTGCTTCGCCAATGCAGTGGGCATACTTCTGCATTTTCCGAGACTTCTTGACCTAACAATTTGACCTCAACTTTAAATTCTAAAAAAAAGATTGACCACATGAACGCAAAGCTAACGGCTCCATCTATTTTTCGCTCTTAAATAATCTTACTTTTTTTTCCTTATATGCTTCTCTAGTCTTAATGTAGTGAACTCTCTGCGCCTCTTCTTGGCTGTCAATTTTTCTTTTTCTTTTCTTTTTCGTCACTTCTTTTTTCATTTTCTTCCACTCAGGTTTCATCAAGGTGTGTTTACTGTACCAGTCGACATGCTCGATATTTTCCGCTAACGAGCGTCAGGCAAGCCAGAGCCAAACTGTCGATTCGCGTTTTCACTAAGAAATAAGCAGCATGCGAGAGGTGTTGTTAATGTCTCTCCAAAAGCAAGTAAAAAATGAAGTTAAGAATCTAGGGGGTAACAAAAAAAAAAGACCCAGACGCAATACCGCTCAAGCTGTCTAGCTGGCAGCACTGTCTAATAATCACCTCTCTCGTCAGCGCCTCTTTTCTGACGTCAACCGCAGTCGCTGTGGCATTTCATCTGCGGATTCTCTGTGGCCAATCGATTTGTGCAATCGTCCTAGTAGCCTGCTTACAAACACATAAAATCGCAGACAGGCTGTTGCTTTTTTTTTCTTTTATTTTGTATGACCAGGAGTGGCGCCCCGATTCTTTTACTAGAGGAAGGGGGTAGGACGAGAGGCTGGGGGAACACCCACGACAAGTTGGTCCGTATGGGGAGGCCGGTGGGGCAGGAACCTTATGGTAAATCAATCAACCAATCAATCGAAGGAGAACTTATTGAGCTATACTGGGAACAATTCGGACGCAAATGTTTGGTCCCATAGCCTAAGCGGCTAGTGATGAGTGCATCAGAAAAAAAGGTTACAAAAAATAGCAGTATACACGGAAAATAATTAACAGTAGTGAAAGTACAATCATAAGCAACAGATGTTATACATATTTAAAGAACCATAGTGCAACCAACAAGCACCCACAATAATCATGAGAATTTTGTGAAGAAGAAAAACTTATGTGTTGCGAAGGAACTATATTTTCTTTTAGGGTGGCAAAGGCATGAGGGAGGGGGAGCTAGGCGAAAATATGGTGAGTTGAGGGTGGGGCTTGTTCATAGCTCCCACTTACTTTTTGCACCACCCCTGCTTATTACTGCGCCAACGATAACAACTACACATGAATGGAACCACAACAGAAACAAAATATGATGCTCAACCCATGGCACCCCCTCCCCCTTTTTTGCAGTTTTCCATACCAACAGTCTGCCTAATTATACACTGTGAAGCAAACTTTAACTTGCTGTGAGACCTTTCCAGAAAACAAGAAGCATGGTTATAAACAAGTCGTGTTTTCTCGAGTTTATTCAGCAATAAAGCTGTATGAAAGCTGTTTGTTTTTCAGGCTCTCGGAGCTTGCTTGAGAGAACTCAGCTTGGCTTTAAATTTAAGCTGATCGCAAACACACGCTTCTAGTTGGTGTTTATTGTAAACATCAGATTGTTGTATTAGGCCTTGTATTCGTTAGAACACGGAGACGTGCGAGATGATTCTCTATTCTGCAAAGCTGGTTTGCTTCATAAGCCCCTCCCGGGGCAAATTTTACAGTGAAAGCTGGTATGAGATCACAAGGGCCGATTTTGGCGCCTTAGTTGTCCGACACCGCCTCCGGTGTCCGTAACCACCATCGCGCGAAATAAAAAAAAATAAAGTAAGTAAGGAGGAATCGAATGCGATACGAATGTAGGGCGTTGCCCCGCCGCGGTGGTCTAGTGACTAAGGTACACGGCTGCTGACCCGCAAGTCGCAGGATCGAGCCCCGTCTGCGGTGGCTGCATTTCCGATGGAGGTGGAAATGCTGTAGGCCCGTGTGCTCAGATTTGGGTGCACGTTTAAGAACCGCAGGTGGTCGAAATTTCCGGAACCCTCCACAACGGCGTCTCTTATAATCATATAGTGGTTTTGGGAGGTTAAACCCCACATATCAATCAATCAATCAATGTGGGGCCTCTGCATGGAAGCGCAGTATTCTGCAAGCGAGCTACACCGCAGCCTGAAACTCCGTTAGGAACTGACCTTATGCAAGCTTGATATCGAGCAAGGAACCACGTTAACATGTGTAATAAAGCGTTTTAGAACTGCAAAGTAATGATCAGGCGCTACACAATGTGAATAGAATTACCAGTGAGTCGTTGAATGTTCTAACAAAAGCGTAAGGCATAATTTTATATCGCAGTCAGCCACTGGATCACAAAAGTGCATATAACGCCTGGCTAGTGAGTAGCAGGTACCACGCTTCTTCGAAGAATGATGAATAGTGGCATACTGCACACTGCGCACTTCCATACTACACAAAAATTGGTTTTATGGCGTAGGGGGTACAATGCAAGTGTTTGTAGTAGGTGCCTCAAGAGTTTTTAACAAAAGCCCCTAGGAAAACCGCTTTCCCTTGTTTTGTTGTGACTGAGCTACGCGATCCGCGCAGGCCTGATTTTTTTTTAATTCCCGGAAAGTTTCGTGAAATATGAGAATGGTTGCTTACACTGTTAAAGACTATGGAAAAAATGTAGACAACTTACGATCAGTATAGAAATGAAAAGTGCTGCCATCAAGATCATAATGCCCCGCACATCGTCCTCAGGTTCGTAAGTCTTTATTGAGGCAGCGTCATTACTTCCGGGCCAGGACACTTCTCCTGAAGGCGACAGGTTGAAACGAACTCGCGCTGTGGATTCGAGCAAGCGTTTCGTGTCGCCTATGCCGTCAGTCCTGCAAAGCAAGAAATGGGAACAAGTACAACTTTATGCATTATAGTCTTCATTGGCAGTCAATATATAATAATAAATAATTATTTCTTCAGATATGTGTAGTTTGAGGAAAACTCCTAATAGATATCACATGTAGCAGTAAGTCTAATATACCATCAAAAAAGGAACCTTAATCCCCAGGTCCACGTCGTGTTTGAACCAAACATAAAAATAGCGAGGCGTATACGTCAAGTAAACGTCTAGAGTACTTCTCGATGGCGGTAGGTGTAACTGAATGAATTCAATACTACGTCGTGATTTGCGTGTTGTAAGTTATTGTAGAGAGTCACGTATTATCGAGGTCTGACACATATGGCTGTTAAAGCACTACTATTGCACTTCTTTGACAAATGCGCGTACCTGTCACTTGTGGGCATTGTAAAACATTTCCCAGTGGTGAACAAATTACGCAGGTCACAGAGACGACATAACTTTTGCCACGTTTGCAAAAAGATTATGAATAAAATGGTGTCCCCAGCTGCGCCCAGAACACATTCAGCTGTTATGTAGTTTGGAAGTCTTTCTGGCACAGTGAAAAACTTGCTCGCGTGTTAACTGTGAAGCACCAAAAATGAAAACGGAAGCTTTGACCACAGAAAAAAAAAGGCAGCTGAATGCCTACTGTTCACTAAAAAGATCTGAAACGACGATTGACAGATGAGAGAGAGGGGATATTCTTCGCTGAAAGAATGTGAAAAAAGGACTGATAGATGAGAAAGAAATATATATGAGAAAAAAAACGCGCTGTGAATGGGCTCCCACGTTTGAAACTACACCACTTAAAGTCGGTCACACATGCAATCAAGGAGTCTTCAAAATACGCAAAAGTGACTAAACTAATTCATAGACTGAAGAGATATGGAGATGGTGTTCATTCGAAAGCCCCGTCAGCATGCTGTGCAATAAAATGCTCTCTCCGTCTAGGATGTTCAACGTACAATACTACCAGAACCATCGAGACATAAACTTTGACAGCGTTAAAACGCTATCTCAAAGACGGCAGCACTTTTCCCAATTAATCAATAATATACGTCGACATCAAATGAAGCCTCTTATTAAATGTACGCGCCACCAATTGTATGCATTATGTTATGATAGTTATTACACCTATGTTCCTAGATGTACGTTGCTTTTGTTGAAATACGCGGCTTATTGCTACATCTATAGATTTATTTTCATGGTTACCAGACGTGTTGACTGTTATGTTGTCCAAATGGGTGGCTTCCTCTTAAACGGACACTACACAGCAAAGCGATTTTTCGCGTATTGGTAAAGTACAATTTCACATTCCCGAAAACACCGTTCTTACTACTACACGACACTTGGTAAGTGCGAAAACGTGCGAAAAAATGAAACGCAGGTGGAAACGCCTTTTTGAGATTTGCCCAATAAATACCATGACATCATAAATTTTGAAAGCATCTGCTGGGTCCTATACGTATTTTCTAATTGACAAAAGTGAAGTACTTTTCCATCTCTGCGCTGCCAAATACCTAGCTTTTCATGTGTTTGCTTTTCATGCATTGGTGTCTTTTCATGCATTGGCTTTTCATGTATTGGTGTCAAGTTTGGCAGGTCCTACGCACTGGGGGAATCAGTTTCCTGCGAAGAAGTGCGCGAGTAATTCTCTGTGCTGCTTTTTTTTTTCTTTGAGCTAAACGTTTCGAGGTGGATCAACGTGTTCTGTAAGTATTGTAGTTGTGCGCACAATGTGGACTTACCAGGAACGTCTGCTACATTGGAGTTTAATGGGTAGTTCATGGTGTGACGTAGCGTAAGCACTCTCATTAGTGCACGGACGTCAGTGTTGTCGAAAGAATGTGCACTGTACGAAGCTATGATGTGAATAGCCTTCATAACTTCTGTTACTGTAATCTTGATTTGATTGATATGTGCGGTTTAACGTCCCAAAACCACCATATGATTATGAGAGACACCGTAATGTAGGGCTCCGGAAATTTCGACCACGTGGGGTTCTTTAACGTGCACCCAAATCTGAGCACACGGGCCTACAACATTTCCGCCTCCATCGGAAATGCAGCCGCCGCTGCCGGGATTTGATCCCGCGACCTGCGGGTCAGCAGCCGAGTACCTTAGCCACTAGACCACCGTGGTGGGGCCTGTTACTGTAATCTTGTAAGGTCCTGCAACGCTACAATAAAGCTTGCTGAATTATAGTATTACAGATACAAGGTTAATTAGACTGCTTTAAATATGAATCCAACACCTGATTGCATTTAACGGCGTGACCAACTTGCCCAGTCAGCTACTTTATAAACCGACACCGGAACCACAATAGACGTGTAGCGTCATCATCATCGCCATTCATCATCGTCGTCATTTTTCTAGCCACCGCGCTGCGCCTCTCGTGCAACTCATGCGACAGCTCGTGGCGCGAGCGGTGGAGAACGAGCACCATGCCTGGCGGTTCGGACGTGGCAGCCGCCGCCGCTCCGCTCCGGCAATCGCCTTTGATAATAAAGTGGTGACAGAACGACACGACCACGTTAGCCGCTGTCCCGTCTTCCTCTCTCGCTACAGATGGATGGATGGACGAATGGATGGATGGATGGATGGATGGATGGATGGATGGATGGATGGATGGATGGATGGATGGATGGATGGATGGATGGATGGACGGACGGATGGACGGATGGACGGACGGACGAACGAATGGATGGATGGATGGATGGATGGATGGATGGATGGATGGATGGATGGATGGATGGATGGATGGATGGATGGATGGATGGATGGACGGACGGACGCATGGACGAATGGATGGATGGATGGATGGATGGATGGATGGATGGATGGATGGATGGATGGATGGATGGATGGATGGATGGATGGCCGGACGGACGGACGCATGGACGAATGGATGGATGGACGAATGGATGGATGGATGGATGGATGGATGGATGGATGGATGGATGGATGGATGGATGGATGGATGGATGGATGGATGGATGGATGGATGTGTGGTGTCATCATCATCGCCATTCATCATCATCGTCATTTTTCTAGCCACCGCACTGCACCTCTCGTGCAGCTCATGCGGCAGCTCGAGGCGCGAGCGGTGGAGAACGAGCACCAGGCCTGGCGGTTCGGACGTGGCAGCCGCCGCCGCTCCGCTTCGGCAAGCCTTTGATAATGAAGTGGCGACAGAACGACACGACCACGTTTCCCGCCGTCCCGTCGTCCTCTCTTGCTACAGACGCCAATGTGATATCACACCAGTATTATAAAAGTACTTATGTAATGAATGCCCTGATATGAAATTAGGTAGCGAGCACTGCAACCGTTGCACCCCCATCGCACCTGCGCAGGATCGTTTTCCCCAAAAGTCCTGAGGCCTGGCATGGCTAAGTGATAGAATACTTGATTGCCGCGCGGAATGCTGAGGTTCGATTTCTGCTGGGATCCAGATTTTAAAAGCGAAGTTCCTTAAGGCGTGGGCTGAACCTCCCGTCGTAATCGTATATATGTAGCCAACTGTTAGTTCTTGAACCAGCCGTTGAGGGCGGAACTTGTACACATAACGAAAAGCATATGCACTGAAAAATCCAAATGGTACGATACTAGAGGACGTTATCGGTGGTATGATAAATAATAAAAATCACAGCATATTCATGGAGTTAATAATGATGAGTGGGGCGAAGTGTCCATCCGTCCGTCCATGCGTTCATTCGTTCATCCGTGCGTTCATTTGTTCATCCGTGCGTTCAACCATTCGTGCATCTGTCCATGCGTTCATTTGTGCGTCCATCTTCCGTACTCTCGTCGGTTCATCAGTGCGTCCATCTGTGAGTCCGTCCGTTCGTCCATGCATCCGTCCCTGCATTCGTCCATGCGTCCGTCTGTGCGTCCATCCCTGCTTTCGTCCATGCGTCCATGCGCCCATCGGTCCTCTCATGCGTCCATCTGTGCGTACGTCCCTGCATTCGTCCATGTGTCTGTCCATCCGTGCCTCAGTCCGTCCGGCGTCAAATAGACAGACAGACAGACAGACAGACAGACAGACAGACAGACAGACAGACAGACAGACAGACAGACAGACGGACGCAACCAGCGGATGATTCACGATTTGCCAATGAGCATCTGGCAGTTTTTTTTTTTTCAAAAACAAAGCGCGTGGCTCTGAGACGGGTGTGCGTGCCCGTCTCAGAGGTGATAAGGCGACGGGTAGGTGCCACCACCATCTCGTTTTAGCAAAGCGTTGGAAACACTCGCCTTTCCGTGCAAGCGTTGCACGGCCAGCACAGCGTGATAAGCGCTACGGTCCTTAAAATCACTTATGTATGCCTTTTCTAGTAAAAGGCGCACATGTAGAATACATACATGTTGTTATGGCGCCCCAGATATGCGCCATAATTGCTTTTTAATCAACAATTGCACAAGTATGAACGCTGAATCTTGAGCAACATTGGTGGGCGCTGCGGGTGGGGTCGGCCATTTCGAATACCCGATGTAGTTAAGAGTGAACAAACAGGCAATTGTACAGACAGACAGACAGACAGACAGACAGACAGACAGACAGACAAAAATTTTATCGTCGAAGCTCCCCAAGAAAGACTATCGTCTTTAAAAGTATGATACGCGCAAGGCGGCGGCAGCTGGCACTCAAAGACGGAACCCCGATGTGCGAGCGCGCGAGAAAATGGGAATGACGTCACACGAAGACGTTGGCGATCGCGTGTTCGTCGGTGGTGCCGTAAGCTAGAGGGCGCAGTATAGTAAAATAAAAGCCACTTCTGAGAGCGCGCGCGCGCTCAGAAGGTCGTTGGATGGACAACGCTGCAAAGCGGCGTGCGCGCAAGGTGGCAGCGGATCGCGCTCCAAGACAGAACCTCGATGTTTGAGCGCGCGAGGCAGAACTAATCTAAAAAAAACACCCAAGCATTTTCCCGAGTTTCAACATGGTTAAGTGCGAATGCACGGGGTGATGCTATGATGAGGAGTAAAGTTAAAATTCGTTGGCATTCGCCAGTGAGTTAACGTAAACTCTCCCGTGTGATCGAATTGCGATTCCCAGGAACCATTACATCCATCGCACGACCCGCTCTCTACGGGAGACTGAGAGAGAAGGCGGGCGCGCGAGAGAGAGGGGTGCGCGCGCAGCTGCAGCGAGCGAGGAGAGCGGAGGAGCGAGCGAAGGGGGAGGGGGTATAGGGCGCGTTACTGACACCGATATCAGCGTCGCGTCCGTGGCTTATTCGGTAGAGTGTCGCGCTGCGGCCCGCCAAGTCCTCTTTCTTTTAAAGATAGAGAGAAGACTGCGGACGCCGCCGACGGCGGTGGATGATTTGGGGCCGCTTATAAAGTGTATTCACACCTAAAAGAAAGATCCAACCATTATTGTTTTCAAACAGCTAATTCTATTTCACCCGACACTCCACTTGGCAAACTGTCTTTGTGTACTCACATGAGAACAGGTGTCTTTTCGTAGCGCTGTTTTGCATGCTCTATTTTGAAGCTCCTTTTCGATCGGCAGCAGCAGCAACATTCAAAGAGCGACGACGTCTTCAGCGCTCGCTCGTAAGCATGTTGCAGCAGACAGAGCACTGTCAGCCCCGCACACAAACTTAGCATCAACACAGATGCTACGGCCTGCGATGAAGATCAGCAGCGGTACACGTCAATCAGTTCCAATTCGTGGGCCATCAAGAAACATAAAAGGCTTACTAAGCGATTGCCAGTGAAAAACACTTGCACAATAATGTAGCAAGAACTATTTTCTAGACTCCTTTAGATACATATTAGCGTCCTACTTTACAAATATGTATAGAGTGATGCTAACAATTTTACGTTTGCAAAAAGATAAGTGCGTGAACATTTTTTTCTTTTTTACCTAATCCCTCCTTTATAGCATGCTGTATAAATGCCACTAGAATGAAACAATTACGCGTCGATTTTTATTCTTCCGTCTATTTTATGATTGTTCATTGTAATCATTAGTGCACATGTGTAGTTATTTAGTTTGTTTGGTGCCTACTTGTTCAGTTGATCTATTTGTACGATATTCTCATTTTTTATCTTCCTTTTTCTTCAATCACTGAATTTTATTTGTGAAGTGCTCGTACTTCGAAACTGCTCGCATGTACTAGAGCCTTTCAAAAAGAGAGGGCCGTTCAGTTTCTCCAAAATGACTATTCGTTAGTAAGGGGACGCATTGGACGGTTTAGGTTACTACAACCTAAACCGTCCAATGCGCTTTTTTTTCAGAATATTTCATTGCTACTACAAACGCGTAGCAATGAAATATTTTGGCACATAGCCACGCCAAACCACGCATAGACTTTTCAAACAGGCGCCATATCCGCTGAAGTTGATTTGTGTAGTGATGTTGACGGCTACCATCATGGCGCGCGCCGGCGGGATCAACAGCGCTTCATATCAGCTTACCACTTCTGGTGTTGTAATATCTATGTTGCTATTGGCATCGTTACGCAACTGTAAACAACTGGTGATATAAAGCATATGCGGCTGTTTAACATATGTGAGTGCGTCGATTTGTAAATATATTTAGCTCCTTCATCTAAATAAAAAACATCTGGCTAAATAAAAAAATTAAAACGCATTCACTTTGTATTCGCATTCCTTGCGTAACATTGATTCCCAAGGTACGTGGGATCTGGCGAAGTAGTTTTGGTTCTTTTATTTTGAAGAATAAATATTGCTAATCCCTTTGACCCTGTCGGCGATCGTACTCAGATGTACGATTTTCCTCATGTATCTCCCTCTTTTATTTTTGTACGTGCGTAGTCGTGCGTACATCCTGAAATATATGTTAAGACCACACGCATATTCCAGGCCGACCACACTTTGTCACCCGGATGTCACTCGAATGGGCAGTGGCATAGCCTGCAGCACATACATTGTCTGTGGCTAATAAACACGTTCAATTGTTACATGTCGTGCGCGCGCACAGAAGCGTGTAGTGTCCCGAACCGACTTACGTCAAAACAAGGACGCATACACTAAAACAACGGGCACGTGGCTGAGTGATCGCATCGTTAAAACGACAGCAACGTGCAGTCGTAAGAGAAAAGAAAACAACCAGCCGATCGATGGTGAGACGGGTGAAAGAGCAAGAGTAAAAAGCAAGAGCGACACTGGCCTTCACTGGAGGGTATACCCGCCAGATGATCGCTGAACTAAACGTACTTCCTGCATGGTCACTCGCGGGTGAATTAATGCCTCGAATAATGTTCGAGCGCTGTACGAAGAAAAATGATGCGAAGAGTTCCGAGCGGAATGTTTTTAAGTCCCTTTGCTTTTCTTTTTTACGATGATCTAGTGTCGCTTAGATAGATAGATAGATAGATAGATAGATAGATAGATAGATAGATAGATAGATAGATAGATAGATAGATAGATAGATAGATAGATAGATAGATAGATAGATAGATAGATAGATAGATAGATAGATAGATAGATAGATAGATAGATAGATAGATAGATAGATAGATAGATAGATAGATAGATAGATAGATAGATAGATAGATAGATAGATAGATAGATAGATAGATAGATAGATAGATAGATAGATAGATGCCATTTTTTGTGATAATCATGATGGTAGTCGTTTCTTGCATCCGGCTGACGATCGCACCTTATCTGACCACACAAGTACTACTAGTGGTAACGTAAAATGCCCACATAATAATTCGATGCCACCACCGATATATATATACATATACTTACCTCACATTCACCGTTGAAAAACAGAGGAACTTCCATTGTGCCGTTCACTCGATATCCGCACGCCAGGCGACCAACAATCATTACCGTCGCTGTCAGGACGATAGGAACCCTTAGTCACCGGTGGACATGCAAAACAAATAAAACAATGTGCAAAGGAACTTGACTGTGGAAATATACGAATCGTCGACATTGCAACGAGTGCTTTTGCATTACAGTATTATATCAGGCGTAATACTAACTGATCATTCTTCAACTCTTTAGGTTTTTTTTTTTTTTTTGCTACGCTCATCACCAAGCGTGTAAGTGCCGCCAACTCTCATGTATGGCTACGGAAACAAATGCTTCATGATTCGAACAAATAGAACATGCTTCCGGCGTAAGCTCATTTTTAAAGCGTGGTCGTTGGATGCGCATTTCCGCAAAGCTACGAGTAAGTACCACGTCAACCCTGCAGCCGACACATAATCCGCGTGGTGGTCGCGTTTGAAGCAACTTATGTTACGATTTCTTCAGACCTACAGAAGACGCCGTCAAAGAGGATGAGTGGGAGTTATCAATTCTTGTAATGTAAAGGCGACTACACGCTGCTTCAAGCAGCACTAATTGTCAGGTAAAAGGAAACTTCTTCTGAGATGGATTCTAATTTACTATCACTTTATTTGGATTCGATCTTCTTCACCTGCCTGATCCGTGAAGCCAAAAAAGAAAGAAACGTTTCTCTTAAATTTCTTTTGTCGTGACATTGCCTCGACCTAGTCGTCTTGATACTGCTCGAGACGGCACGACATTCTCTCAGCTTTTGGCATGCACGTGTAATTGAAAACCGCGAACTATTTTCGCCAAATCTCGGACTGCTCACTCGTCGTTCGGCACCTGCCTGCCAACCGACCTCTCTGAACGATGCAGATATCCCCTTCCCCGCTTATACTTTGCCCCCACAACATTTCACATGTCACGGGCACGTCAGAGAAGGCCCGCATTCTCAATCATTCTATTTTCTGATTCCCCAAAGAGAATTGCCGCAATGGTGTCGGACATCCAATGAACGAACCTCGTATACCGGTCTGAGTGTCGGTACAGTTTGAAGGAAGCTTTGAACTCGAGAAGGCGATTGTCGTGTCGCGGCTTAATATCAAACAGGAATCACCCTTTCTGTTCTTGGCATGCAGTTCCTCTATCGCAAGTAAGAGTAAAAAGAAGAGCGCACTATCACGCGGCTCACTCTCTTCTTCAATGCAGAATACACGCATACGGTCCATCTGCTTGGACTTACTGCATTTCAATTACAATGACTCGTACGTACAGATCCGAGGCACGACTTCTTTGACAATCAAAGAGAGCACAAAAAAAAGAAGGAACTTGCGTAGAGTTCTAATTTACATTACAATTCACGCTAACTTCGCGCGTGTAGTCGCAACGTCGTAGCACTGAGTGTGCGTGCTGCATGCCACACATTTTCGCTGTTTTCTCATCAACACAATAACATCCAAACAAGCTTCTAGCGTGACCAATAGACGCCGCCAACAAAACTCTGGAATTCAACGTGAGCGCTTCCTTTGAAATTGCGCAGTCTGAAAATATGAGTTCACGCGCACGTACGCACTTAGACATGCAGTGCTGCGTGTCTTTTATTGCTACAACAATTATATGAACCTTAGAGACGCTTTTTCGACGTAGCCGCGAGGTTCGCTGTGAAGTCCAAGGAAAGAAAACGAAAGAGATGAAAGGCAGAGATGTCAACCAGTTTGGTATAGCTGGTATGCTACCCTGCACAGTAGGAAGGTATGCATGAGATTTAAAGAGTAAAGAAAGAGATATGCGGAAGCACACACGCACATATATAACGTCCCCTCGCACAGTAGCAGTTGTGTGCGGCATACGGCATCATTAAGAGTCTATAACCACTCGTGCGATTCTGTTGTCCTTAGGAATTTTAGCAATGCCTTCGTTGTTTGAATTCTCGATGACATTTCAGGATAGCGGTGGGTAATAGCTTCTAGTGTTGTCGTTCAAGTTTATAACGTCCCCCCACCCGTCGTGTGTTTTGTGTGCGAATGAAAGCTCGAGAGTCGCTGCTGTGGAATGCGGCTCAAGCAGAATGAAACGGCCGTCCCTGTCGTAACAACCGAGTCTGGCAATGGGCACAAGGCACCACCACTGGAAGCGCGGGTACTGCAATCACTGTGACGTGGAAGATTCAATCACGTGATCTCGCCTCGCTGTGGCGGAAGGAAGTGGACGTTTGAATGCGTTGTTTTCAACACAGAATTGCCCGGTGTTTTCAATTTTTAACAGCGTTGTTTTGCTCTCACTTATTGTGTGCGCACTTCTAGAGACCATTCAGAAAAGTGCGCTAAACGTTATCGGTGGCGGGTACTCTTCTACTGCGTGCCCCAATGCGCTGCGTACACGAAGCAGCCAGGCGTGATATTTCACGTTCATCCCTACCATACTAACTGGGCCCCTGTGGCTTTCGTATAAGTGACTTTAGCAGGTGACGCCATCTGTCAGACATACTGAGAAACTTCACAATTTTTGGAGTAGTTATGCAGCATTTCGCACATTCAGTGAAGAAGCCTCAGCAGCAATTTAATGATTTGAACGAAGTGATAACAACAACAATAACAGAAAAAGGAGACGCAGTAGCAGGTGCGGGCTGTGCTCGAGAGAGAGCTGGCGGAGCAATCCAACCTTGCATGTCACAGGGATGTCTGCGCGTGGTCGCGCCTAATATGACCTCGTGCTCAATAGGACGGCAGTAGTGGGGCCTGAATAGGGGCTTCGTAGCAAAAGCTACTTTGATCATCTGGGCGTGGTCGTGCGTTCCCTATCTTCACATGGATGAGCGAAATGCTCGTTATACTTATTAAGCCTTGGGTTCTCACTGCAACGTATGAGTTGAAGTCGCAACCCACTCGAAGGCCGCTTCGCTCGCTGCCACGGCCACGTCTCTTTACGTCAGCGTTTTGTTCAATTGAGCCAGGTCTCGTAATACAAGTGTTCGCTGTGAGCCTTACTTCGTATAGCATTTCGATTTCTGGCCGTGAGTCTGTTGCTACTCATTGCTTCGCCCTTACGGTGAAACTGCACTGAATGTCCTTGTCTGGTAGTGCGAATAGATAAGTGAATGAAATGCAACATTGTGGAACCACTGGTCACGAGACGTGTTCTCGCCATAACCATTAAACAGGTATAATCACGCGGCTAAAATCACAACATCGCGTAGGCGGTAGTCACCGTCTAACCACGCTGCTTTGTATCATTACAAATGTGATGCCGCTGGCCCGCCCAACGTACTTCAGCCAGTCCGTATACTACCGATTATACTCCTATTTTTTCGCTTACTACTAATTCCACTCTACATATATATATATATATATATATATATATATATATATATATATATATATATATATATATATATATATATATATATATATATATATATATATTCCAACCACATTTCATTGGGCCATACATAGTTTTGAAACAGACTTCGCCGGCCAATCATCGTGGGACACCACTTGTCGCCTCAAGAGACCGCTCTTACCGCAGCACCGAGATTGTCTATGCTCCTCGCATGAAACCTATCACGCGACGTTCCTCGTCACTTTAACTTACGGCAGCCAGGATGTCCACTTCCAAGTGGGGAAAATTAGTGTGAGCGTTTGTTATTTACTTCGTCCTGATCATGATGATAATAACCGTCATCCGCTTGTCTCTTTGTCCTCATCACCATTGTGTGTCATCATCATTCATCGTCATCGTCTGTGTGCAGGCTCTGCCCATTTGTTTTGCGAGGTCTTGCCTTGAATAAACGCTATCGCAACCGAGAATATATATATATATATATATATATATATATATATATATATATATATATATATATATATATATATATATATATATATATATATATATATATATATATAATTTTTAAGGCGTCACAGCTTCTTCTACAAGGCGCCATTCATAGGAAACTCTCTGAAATGAGGCAACACAGCTACCGAGAAGTCCAATTCCGAAAGTGGTTAGGATCACAAAAAAATAACATGGTGATGGACGATGTGTATCCGCTTCTAATACATTGTGGGTTTTCACGTTCGCTTCCTTACCCGTACGCCGTGAAGAACATAACCCGCGCATGCGTAGACAGTTCTGGAGCGTTGTAGTGTTTGAGCAGGAATACGCAAAGAGCCAAGCTTGCAGTCCACGCTCTCGACGCGTACTGGCCGCACGTCACCAGGAATACAGCCACGTGACCCAACAGGCTGTGTGGAGATTGAAGTAGCCACAGCAGCACGCCTACACCCTTGAAGACCTGTGCAATAAATGTTGTTGTACCACTTCGTTATAAAAACGTTTAGGCTGTCGTCAATACACTCCAATAGAGCATTCGGGTGAAGGTGGTATTCCGTCTTCACTGCACTCGTATTATCAAAAGCTGTATGGCACGAAATCTATTTTTCTTAATTGAAAAAAAAAGAGTCGACTTGCCTTGTTACGACACGTCATTGTCAGAACCTTTAGGACAGCAGCTATGCGGAACACGTCGCGGTAAAATTGGGTGGGCATTTATTAGATGCGAAGCGTCTCAGGGTCGAGCTCAATCCGGTGTGCGGCGTGGCCACCCTTAGAGCGCATGCGCGTCCCCTTCCCTTCCATCTGCTCTCCTACGCTCCCCCTCTCTCACCTCGCAACACCGACTCAAGCAGCGTCGGCTAGCGAGTTTCTTCGTTGATGACAACGGCTATTCGCGCTTTAAAACCGTTCACTGGCCACGGCGTATATATAGGCACTGCATCTTAACATCCAAGATAGTGCCGGTGGGAAATTGTTTCTGTGCGTAGTTCAACAAAACGATAAAAACTCGCAGCGTGCGCGTTAACTTACAGTGGACTGTGGGTACCTGTGTCCAATTGGAGTCTTTTCTCTCTCATATCTCATTAACAGCGATTGTCATGTTTGAGCAAGAAACACTCCTGCGTAATGCCGTGATGAGCGGCCACGTCAGCGCCGTCACGACTGTAAGCGTTAGGGCACGCTACTTTGCATCTACGCATGGTTCCCTTTAGCGGAATATGGCGTCATTTTTCGTAAACATATGGTAAGTGGCACAAGCATTCATTCTTCTCTTACAAGGACTGAAGCGAGCATCCGGCATCATCAGTCCACGGTAAGCTTTGTTTCGAGGGGCTGCAGGTATAGAATTCAGTTTGTACTCTTCCATGTAGCAACTCAGGTCTTTCGACAAAAATTTTTTTATCAATGATGACATGAACAGCCCAAGAAAGCAAATAATAGGACACGTGAGAAACCCGCTTACTACACAAGCGTACAATCAAAGAGTAAGCCACTTTTCTTATTCTAGCACATTCTGGCATGCTGCTACCTAAATACAAGCTCCTCTTTCATGTCGTACCCACTGTTCTTCAAAAACACTTGCGAAGCATACATATGTATGCTACAATTCTTCTCCTGAAGAGGCCTTCTTGATTGCCCCGTAGTCTTTGCGAAGAGCCCCCGCCAGCTGGTCTGCAAGGACGTTTTCAGATGATATAGATTTCCGACCTGGGACGTCTCCTCCGGAATGCTTCCATAAGACGCTGAGTATTGGAAATCTATAAACTTGGCGAACACATTGGTAGAAGGCAAGTCAGCCTCCAATCAAGAAATGACGCCATCGGTATCGTGGCTTCCACTCATTCACCCTTTCCATCGTTTCCTGTCATCCCAACATCCAGCAACGCCTAAAACCAAGGAGGGAGAAAGCCAATAAACATTTGCCCTTCAATCGCACTTTCCCTGCATCTACCTCCGTCATCAAAGTCAAATTATATTGCAGCATTTGACTGATGCACGTTCTTCTAGTCAAGTGCCCTGTTTAGGGAGACTATTGTGTGTATTTCCCAATTGACTCAATTGGCAACCTTATTGCATCACTTGTAAACAAGATCATCAATGACGCTTTCAACTGAAGAAAAATGTGCTACTACACCACGAGTACAGCTCAAACTTTCCCTTCACGTTTGAAAAGATGCAAAGAATGAAAGCCTAATCTTCGATCCTAATGTTGAATTGGACCACGGTGATACCCGCCGTTCGGTGTGAAAGTAAAACAAAAATACCCTGTTTTCGCAATCTGCGTTATTTTTCTTGCCCGGTGATTGGCATTGTAATTTACAAAGGACATTTCTTCTACGCGGCCATGGTTTTTGACATGCGTAAGAACATAACTTCATGTTTTCGCTGAGAGCTGCTACACTTGACCAAGAAGGCCCCACCTCCGTATTGCTCCTGCATCTCATCATCTGAGGGAGATACGTAGCGGCCTCGCGAGAAGCTTACGTATTGTCTCGTCTATGCTGTTTTTTTGCATAAGCTGTAATAGAAGTGAAGTAGGCTGCGAGTGTGCCAGTTTTAGAGTTTCATGTCGTGTATACACTAGGACAGAATCACCGTTACCCACAACAGCTTGGCGCATGAACCAGTAAAAAGAGCCCAGCTCAAAAAGCACAACTCTGAATGACTGAGAGATGTTGCAATGGCCCCACACAAAGTAAATGATAGTATAAAATTTTGAAGGGCTCGTTTCTATGTCTGACGTAACGTTAAGGAAAGTGCTGCTGGTTTTGACCAACATTGTGACACAAGGGGTAATAATTCTTGCACTATCCGCTGCGAATTTACAGGGTACACTTTACTACGGTAGTTAGGCCCGCATATTGTTAGTCATTGTACGTCCTAGGTGTCCTTTAAAATAATCTAGACGTATGCCAGAATGTTTCAGGTATACGTAATTGAAGCGCCTACATTTAACTGATGTACGGGTTGCTTCGCTTCGAGATGCTTTATTGTACCCTAATAATTTCTTTCATATCACATAAAAAATTATTTTTTGACCTATATTTGGTACTTCCGAAGTTATAAGTCTCAAATGGGTAAGTCCTTAAATTCGGGAGCATGCATTAAAGTATTCGCTTTTATGGGCCGAAAAAGAAATAAAGCCAGGCACGCCTTTCAACTAATGGCGACTGCACTGAATTAGGTTTGAACGCCACTATCATACTAGTGTTCATAGAATATTGACAGAAAGATATGTAATGAACAGAGGGTACTGACTTACTACGTGCTCTAGATGAAGTTTAGCGTGCTTATAGCATAACACTAATGTCTATCGGGCAAGTAGTAGTAAGGAAATGGCAAAGGTTGTTCAAGGAAAGCTGCACCGACTAACAGCTGACAGCGTAGTGGTGCGTCAAACTATAATTGTTTACAGCAAGTACAATTTTCGCTTCCCTTGTTCGTAAGTAATAATTGTTCTTAAGTGATCTACTGGAACGGCCACTGGAAATGGTTGCGTTATGCTGTTTAAGATTTTAAAGCCACTCAGACTACCAGAAACGCCGTAGCGGAGGTCTCTGGACAATTTCGACCACCGTGGATTCCTAAATGTGGGCTAACATCACACTTCGCAGCATTTCGCCCATCAAAATTGTTATATGCTCTCTATGGAGAGTGTCCGGATGGGCGATTTTCCGAAAGAGAGTTGATCTACAACTTAAAGAGGTGGTGAGTCAGGACTAACCAAACACGGTAACAAATATTTTTTCCCTTTTCTATGGAGAATAATGCGCTTTATCCATGCCGTAAAAACTACCCGTCATTTTGACGGCCACCTCCTGACCAATTTTTCCAAATGGCTGGCGTCACATGAAGAAAACGTCAGAATCACTGTCTGCAGCAGTGCAAAGGAAAACGAGAAAGATGATCGAGAAAACCAGTGCACCTTGGTTATTTGCTGCTAGGTTACCTCACCAGGCGCAACACAAAACGGGATTTAAAAATGTTGGCCTGCGCGATCCTCAAGTTCAAAAGGTTTTAAGTAGAGCTGCTAAGAATTTTCGGTAATTGTGAAGGATTTTTCTTACTGTGATAAATGGGACCACAATGCATGCAACAAGAGCTCGCCACACGTTGTTTTTTGCATTCCACTCTCGCTGAAACGCTTCTCAAAAAACTCAGCCTCGTTCCACACTGCATAACGTAATGGTCACTGATAAGCCGGGATTGATTTAGTATGTTGAGACTTGATATATTGAGACTTGTCCTTGCTTTTCTCTATTTCACGTGGACCACCTTCTCACTTTCTTGTGACGTGCTTTACTGCTCGCCGCAGGCCATGATTAAACTTGCATGCTGTTTCTCAAATGACACCCATTGTTTCACAAACGTTGCATGCCCGATTAGTGTGTTTGAGTGCCTTTCGAATTATGCTTGACCATGAGTGATAACAGCCCCGCCGAGGTGGTCTAAGGGCTAAGGTACTCAGCTGCTGACCCGCAGGTCGCGGGATCTTATCCCGGCTGCGGTGGCTGCCTTTCCGATGGAGGCGGAAAGGATGTAGGTCCGTGTGCTCAGATTTGGGTGCACGTTAAAGAACCCCAGGTGGTCGAAATTCCCGGAGCCCTCCACTACGGCGTCTCTCATAATCATATGGGTGTTGATGATTGATTTATTGATTGATTGATATGTGGGGTTTAACGTCCCAAAACCACCATATGATTATGAGAGACGCCGTAGTGAAGGGCTCCGGAAATTTCGACCACCTAGGGTTCTTTAACGTGCACCCAAATCTGAGTACACGGGCCTACAACATTTGCGCCTCCATCGGAAATGCAGCCGCCGCAGCCGGGATTCGAACCCGCGACGTGCGGGTCAGCAGCCGAGTACCTTAGCCACTAGACCACCACGGCGGGGAAATCATATGGGTGTTAAACACCACATATCAATCAAATCAATGAGTGATAACACTGGAATGTGCATCAACGCATGTATGCAAATTGAACTTAATTTGTTGTTATTGCCTGTAAAAAACTGGGTTACACAGCATGAGAAAGTTCTCAAGTAAAAAAAAAGCTGTCAGGGTGACCTTGTGTGATCAGCAGGGCAAAGAAAAGGTAACAGCAGCAAAAGCTAAAAGCCCCAAAAAAGAATGCAATGAATGCAGACCCATATATACTAAAGACGAAAGCAGATACATTACTATAGTAGCATTACACACAACTCAGTAATACACATAAGTTGGAATAGAAAACAATGAAATGATGATAAAAATAATTTTTTTACCGACGAAGAAAAAAAGACTCGCATCACCGTATGTTTTTCACGTTGTTCATAAATGATTTCAATGGCCGAGACGACTTAACATGAAGACGATGTGATTCCAAAGATGAATACCATAGAAGTGACCTGCAAATCATCCGTAGTTCGATATTATTTTAGGTAAAACGAGGTTGTTATTCTCTGAAAACTTGGTGTTATCATTGTTGACAAGAATATGCAAGGAAAGCTGACGCATGACGTCGCCGATCAGTTTTTCGACTGTGCCTATGACCGTGCCCCCTCCGCTACCGTTTTGTAGTGTCGTTCGCTAACTTTGCTTGGCACAGCCTCGCCTAATAAGCAGTTCGACTTTTAACGCTTTGAATACTGCGCAAATCATCGTCATGACCAAGGTATAACATCTAATGCCTGGGAAGGGGGAACCACTCTCAAATATATTTAGGTTATAATTGATTATTTTAACCAGAATTCTTACACGTTCATATGTCGTGAATGTGCGATTCATAAGGAGACGAGCGCACTCATTATAGTAGTACTTCCCAGGTGTTTCTCATAACCTTCAAAAAATGTACACCAATTTCTTCAAGTAAGGGCACAGACAGCATATTTAATGAAAGAATATGGCATATAGCGTAAAATAGAAGACAGAGCTTGCTGTTCATTACTTTAATTGGGGGAAAAAGTCACTTCTCAGCGTGGACGTGTTGACCGCTCTCCTTCTCTTCCTCAGCGCCACCCCCCCCCCCCCCAAAAAAGAGAGAATAGTGAAAAGAGGGCGAGCGGTGCCCTTCTGTTAAAGTAAACGCAGTATACCTATCAACCTAAAGCACGCTTTAAAAGATGCGTTCATTCTCTTGACTGGTACGTCTGGTACTAGCTAGTGGTCAAATATTTGTCGTGAAGCAATTTCAGGGTAAGATCAACGAAATGATAATACGAAAGCATTGCTGTATAATGATGTAGCTTCGTATGCACCTTCTGTAGCCGATTCTCGCGGCTTACTAAGAAAAGACACGCTAAGCTTTCAGGTTTTGAAACATAAAATTCAATTAGCCTAAAGCAACTGGGCAGTGGACTCTGCAGTTGCTGTGCCATCGGGACTAGGGTCCTCTTTAGGCATGCTACGCGTGCGTGCGCGACTGCGTTTCGCAAGCTAATTACACTAAAAGCCAGCAATCTATTCCTATTTTTGTGAATCTAAAGCAGCGTTTTTGCAGTACCTGCTTAAGATGGAGCTGCCTGGTCTCGCTAACCTGTTTCTTTAGGTCAACTAATAGAGATGAAGAGTATAACCAAACCAAGTGAGTGCCGGGCTTCGCGACCTCGATTTAGGGAAAGGAGCTTAGTGCAGAATGCACGACCTTTGTATTTCAGGTACTGGCTGCTATTGTCAAATAGTTGTCTATCAACAAAAGGGAATACTTAAGCCAATGTGAATACGGAACACAAGTGAAGTCTGCGCTCGTCGTCGTCAATTTGGTTCTGGCCTCTGTGTGTGTTTTTGCGCTGTAGTGTGCCAGAATAAGATTGAACTTACTAAGGAAAAAAAAAGCAAAAACTTTGAGGGATTGTTTTCCTTTGTTAGGCACAATATTATCGTGAACTAACAGACAGAATTTCAACGAAATCGTAGGGTATGTTAAGGGATGTTTTTAGTAGCAAATGTCATGTAAGTCTGAAGAAAGAAAAGTGAACTAAACGATGACTTGCCGGAGGTGGAGACCTAATCTGCGATCGTGGAATAACGCCTCCGACGCTCCACCAATTGAGCTACGACCACGGCTATACCCCCGCTTACTTTATAGGGCATATATGTGCATTTAAACGTTGGGCGTCAGTCAGTGCTGCCAGTAGCGTTGGCGGCGAGTGTGGAACACTCTTTTTATTGTTTGATGGCGCCACGTAGATTGTGATCTTATTACGAGTAGGCAGTTGACCAATAATTCTCGCATACTACTTGAAAGAATCAAGTCTGCCATAACGAGACCATCTTTATGAATGGAGGAAAGAAAGAACGACCCCTTAAAGTTTCCACTTCTTTCCGCCTCATAGCGAAGGTCTCTCATTCTGGCAGACTTGATCCTTTCAGGTTGTATGCGACGGACTATTGGTCAGCTGCCAGCTTGCAATAAGACCACGTGCTACGTAGCACCAACAGGTAGAAAAAAATTTACTGAATATCCACAAAGCGAATGATGATGAGGGGGGGGGGTGATGATTAGGGGTGGGGGGTGAAGCAACGGGGGATCATTCGGGTAACTATGAATCCTCCATGCGTTGCCCACTGGAACATGGAAATGAGTGGCGACACGTGTGTACAGTATATACAATGTTGTTTTATTGGTCTTATATGGTAGTAACGTGCGGACTTCGTTTTACACGAACATGTAAGTGAAAAATTAGGATCTATGCAAGGTAAAAAAAAACTGAAATGGCACTAGAAAACTAGAAACAGCAGTAAAAAAACTCGAAATACCACGCGCAATAAGGTTTTTTGCTAAAATCCAAACGATGTTGAACATAAAACTATATCGTTCGTTTTTATGTTTTTCATTTTTCTGCGTAATGTATAAACGTTAGCGTTCGCGAGCTATATGCAACAGAATAGTAAAAAAGTGCGTGCTTGGGCATCGTAGCCTTGCTTCATGGAGGAAGGAAAAACACAGGAGAGAGCCTGACATCACGCACCCAGCCTTAGCAAGCCAACCCGTTTTGAAGCCATCAAAGTCGGCCCAACACGTGGCCTTTTCCCGTGAGATCACGCAATAAACGAGACTTTCCAATACCTCAGAGTACGAGGCCCGGTAGCTTTTTATTGAAATGTGCTGGTTCATCGCAGACTGGCCGGTTCATGTAGGTGTTTCAACGACGAAACAGCAGCGAGAGTACTAAAAGCTACCGCAAGCTCTGACGTTTTGATCACGTGTTGGGCCGACAAGGTGGGCTTCACTTGTGTGACGTAATGCTCCCTCCTTTCTTTTCCTTCCTCCATGCCTTGCCTGAGCTGGCACAGAAAGTTGTCGCGAGGTATAGTTGAGCCACTATTCGCGACTTCCTTTCTTCGTCGTCATGCACAGCGAGTGCGCCGTTATCAATCCATGGCTGAAGAGAGAGCGAACGGCGGGAGGGAGCCCATAGGCACCACCGCGCTCGTTGCGGACTCCGATTAAGCTACGGCGATGACGGATGGGGGGACGGGGCTCAATTTTAAGGAACTTCGGAATTGATGAATTTTAAGGACATTAAGGACATGGCTTGATTTTAAAAAAAAAACTTCGCCCCAAAAAAGAGTGTTACACACTCGCCGTCATGGCTACTAGCGGCGCTGACTGACCCTGATCCCCAAACGGGGAACGCGGGGATCGATACCCAGTACCTCTACCAAATAGGTTACGGGAAAGGTATACAGACTTGAATCAGCAGGTACAGGTGTACTTTCAACTGGTTAAGCGAGCAGCGCTGCCGACAGGATCAGCTCGTGCCAGTCTATCTTTTGTCGTTGTCCTCTTCGTCTTTTTGGCTGCAATGCCACTGTCAGGTAGCAATATTGAACTTACGGAGCGTATAAAGGGAGGTGAAGAAACAAAAAAAAGGTTGAACCATACGGACGTCCAGTTTGCTACCCTGCAATGGAGAGAAAGGATGAAGGAATTCAAAGACGGAAACAAGGAAAACGGTGCTTGTGCTCTGGTACATTACACAAGTACAAGCGGTTGTTCAATGCGGTCGATTTGAAAAACGGTATCAAAACCTGCGTCACTTTACTGGCAGGGTACGCATAGGGCCACGATCCGAGGATCTTATCTTCTAAATACGGTCTGTCGTCTAGCTAGCTTGCCCTGCGCCCTGCGCAGAACGTTGTACTCGCTGACAAAACGATTACAGAAGGACGGTATGTGTTGTTTGGTTTCGAGTCAAATCCGGAAATGTCTGCCATTTCTTTGCGATAAGAGTACGTATTCATGAAAGCCACTACAGGCGTCACAGTAAAGTTGTGTAATAGCAGGAAAGGTGCGATGGAATTTTCAGCCTCCCCGATGGGTCTAGTTTATGTAGGCGATGGTTGTGGACATTGGGATCGCTCATTCAAAGGGGCCTTCGCAAACTGGCGAAGGCCCCTTGCAGCCTTTCTTCTCGCCAAGTTTATTAGAGCTGTCTGATTGCTGGTGTTTTAATCGTGAAAATTATTCTATAATGGGTCAAGCATGCTATGCAGGCGCGGCATCACAAAGGATGTATCATTATCGAGAAGATTTATTAGGTAAAATTAGATAAAGTTTTAAGGTTATATTACAAGAATTGTGGAAAAGTTACGAAATGTTAGGAAGGAATCACCGGTGTTAAATCACACGCCCTTTTCTACAATTCCTGAAGGCAACATCACTCATCGACTGCCTGTGAAACTGCAGTGTGTGTGGTGTGCAATATGCATCTCCTCTCTTACTCTCTCTCTCTGTTTTGCTCCTTTATTCCCCTCTTCCCACATGTAAGGTTGCGAACTAGACGTAGTACAGTTACGCTACCTACCTTTCTTATATTCCTTTTCTCTCTTATACGTCACCTACCTCACAGATAAGAAGACACAGGAAGACATTGCAGAGCAGACCCTTAGTCCTTCCCGTCAGAATAAAGAGTCCTATAACAAGCACCTGCAAAAGAAATCAGTGCCACACTTTAGGACGCCATCACAGTGAAGCTTCTCAATATATAAAACCAAGGTCAAGATCTGCAATACAGTTATCTCTTACGATAACTTGAAATATGAACGTCTAAACTCTGAGACGTTTTATCTTACTGACGTTGTTTTTTGTTCTGTTCTGCTAAATTTAATGCAAAGCGTATATTTGTCAGTTGAGCTGTCTTGCTTGCTATTTCTCCTCCTCTCCCCTCTCGCTACGTCATTTTTCCAAAGGTACGTGCCATGGCAGTTACCTGTATGTGCCGCCGATGGGAACCATTACATACGTCGTAAGTCATATTGCCAGGTCGCACCTATAGCGCGGCAATACGACGGCGCCCTGTGCCCCCATAAATGTGCAATGCACCATTGGGAATCGAACACTTACACTATGCACGGCCTGGGTTCGTTAACCTCAGCATCACGTGCCGTCCACATCACGTTGTCCTGTTTACAGGCCGTGCGCTATATCGTTTGTTGCTTGCCATTGCATTATCTAGATCCAGTATGTCATGCGCGTTAAAATAATAGATCACCATGCTGCACACGACACATACAAGTGCAATGAAACATTCAACGACATAGTTTTGTGTGCGCCAGAGCTGCATATTGCAACTGTTGCAATGAAGCCATCTATCGGAGGGCAATGCGCCTTCAGAGCCCAGTCAGAGAAATGCGCTGTTGGGCTCCAGGTTACGGACTCGATGTCAGCCTTTGAGGTAGCATTTCGGAGGTAATGCAAAGGACGCTATAGAACCTTATCCAATAAAATGGAAATAAGGAGTCCCACACAATACACCCTCGTTCAACAGTGGATGATCACATTTTCTGAAATACTCGCCGATCGTCTGTTTTCTGCAAAAAGCCTGAGGTCTACGCTCGCGTATGGTTTTGCTTATCAGTGAAGTTGTCGCTACAGATTTAAAGCGCCTCAAAATGCACAAGGGCACTTCCAAAAATAATTCTGCCGATGTGACTAGGTGAGATTAAAATTTGAAATGTTTCGTATTTGCGAAATGTTGGCAGCCACGCCATATCTCCACTTGTTTTCATTTGGCCTTGACTGAGTTTGTAAGATTCTTGACATTTTGTTTTTACTTTTTTTACGTCCACTGCTTTTTTTTCTGCTCATTACGGTGCGAAATCACCGCACCACTGGAGGTGAAAGTGACCTAGAAAGGAATTGCTTTCAACAGGCACTCATTCTCGTACCTATTGGCTGCGCTATATGAGGAAAAAATATAGAAAGCTATTATACAAAATGTATTCACAGTCTTGAAATAAGGCGGAAATGATTGCGCCTAATTGTACACTCTCCTTATCTAGCGTTTGTGCGTGCGCAGGAAAATGGGCGCAGCACAGTCACAGCGAAAGCCAGAAGAGCGGTCTTTCAGAGCCTTTTCAAAACGCTCACTGGGTAACTACTGCAAGCCCACTTGCTTGATACCCACTAGGTCATTAATGAAACTTTTGGGTAGGCCAGCATTCGCTATGCTATTTTTTTAATTCTTCTGGGAAGCGTCGCTCTGGCTCCGCACGCCTTACACGCGTCGGACGTATAAATGCCTGGGTAGCAGAGGCGAAGGATCACCGGATTCGGGTACGTGTGTGTCTGTAGTTGTCTCCAGGCAACCTGCTGTTTCTTGTTTAGTTTGGCGTGGGGTGGTGGATATTTGCATCTGTTCAGTCTGTAGTGTTGCGTGATGTCTCTGAAAGTGGTCATGCGATCCCCCCACGTCCATTCCCGCATCGCTGTCGAAGTGTGCGAGACATCGGGACTGTCGGCAGGCGTCGCAGCTCGGCGTGTAAGTCCTCGAGCCGCGGCGTGGGCAGTCGCGTTGCCCGCAAGCGGAGGGTCCGTGACGCTGCAGCACATGCTGTGGAAGTGTACCGGTAACGCGCAGCAGTCCCCTACGAACCCGGTAGACATGGCGGTCTCGAACCGCGAGGCGCGATGGGAGGCGGCTCTGCTCTGCCACGACCTTGCCGATCAACTGTGGGCCGTCCGGCATGCCCAGGATGCCGCCCGGGTCCAAGGACACGAGGCCGTAACCTAGGCCGGGGTGCTTGTAGCCCCACCCCGCTCAATGACGCCGGACATGTTCAATAAAGCCTTTTTACTCACTCACTCTGGGAAGCGTGGTATCTGCTAAACACTTGGAAGGAATTTCGTGCCAATAGTTCTTGCAGTGGCTGATGATAATGAGGAATAATGGCTGAAGTGGATATGCGCCACAGTTGATAGGGGAACATGAAGAAGCTTTTGTAATGAGTTGGAGCATTGGACGGCTTACTCGTTACGCTATTCGCATTGTGCGACGACTGGTTGTTCTTTCGCTGTTATAAAACGCTTTATAAGTCGTATTAACGCAATTACTTTACCGACATCAAGCCTGCCTAAGGCGAGTTAGCCAACGAGTCACAAGAACCAGCGTATCTCAGTGGCAGAATACTGGGCTGGCACCCAGCGGACCCAAGTTTGAGCCCCACTGTGTCTTTGGTGCTAGGTTTCCCAACATGTCACAAGCACCAGCGTACTTCAGTGGTAGAATACTGGCACCCAGAAGACCCCGATTTCGAGCCCCACTGTGTCTTTGGTGCTAGGTTTCGCGCGATGTGGTTACGGAGACCGGCGGCGGTGTCATCGGCGGTGGCGGCATACAACTGCACGTCACCCGAGTAGTGGTCTCGTAACAGCTTTTGCTGTAAAAAAAAATTGCCGGATCAGTTGACTACCCACATTCAGTCTCTGTTAGATGATCCGATAAACGCTCTAAATCTTAAACTGGCTGACTACACGTGGTTAAAGCACCTGGACAGACGACGTGGTTCCATGCGGGGCAGAAGTTGCAGCCACGCATAAACCTTTTCCATCACTGACACACGGAATTGCGGCCACATCTCCCGCAGCAACCCCATTTGAACGCATCGTTGTATCAGCGCTGATACAGTTATTTGGGCTCACAGAACTGATCGTTAGACATTTAGGACATTGTTTACTCGCCACAAATGCCCGATTCAGTGAGCATTAAACAAGATGACGCTTCGACGTCGGCAGGAATCGGTGTGTTGACAGTGGTATCTTATCAGCAATGTTGCGACCTAAGTGAACAACTGCTATCAAGTTTGTTGTGATTTTCTTAATATTACAAGACTGGACGCTAAACTCTAGCGAAACCACTACGCTACGTTGTTATTGTATAGACGCATAACGTTTTCCTCCCCCCTTATCACCCCTTGTCACTCAGTTTTTGTTTTTCACTTTGTCTAGTCCATAAGAGCAGGCTAGAGAGCACCAGCTCAGGCTGACCCAGCTCTGCTTTCCAATAAGTTATTTCTATATCTCTTTCTACACACAAAGTCTAAGCAAACACACGGATAGAAACTACCGTACAAGACAAAGAAAAAAGTTTCAGGGATGTAAATAACAATACAAATAAAGTAATACGATACCATTTATTATAGACAAGACATAAACTGAAAGATATATCTTGATCTTCCACACAGGTGTCTGGTATAGACGCTCACATGTCGTCTTTTAAGGTGAAAGCCTTCATTGACTCTAGTGTAAACTTTGCGCGCTGCAATGAAAAAAAATTGAATATTTATCTTTTAGAAGACTTTTCGTGAGTACTTGGACAGCCGGTAGTAAGAGCGCTACCGAAAGTGATTCCAAGACAAAGAACAAGAGCGTCCCTTGGTGGTTGTGCCTCGAAAAAGTAAACAAATCATTATTGCTGCATGCTAACTCGCGTAATGATCAGTACATTACCAGCTATCGGTAGTCAGTGCAGCTATACTTCTGCATTTGAATTAAAACAGCAAATGTATTCATAATCATTATTATCATCAACCTGACTACGCCCACTGCAAGGCAAAGGCCTTCATCATGTTGCTTTCAACAAGTGTTTTTTGCTATTTTTGCTGACAACTGTACACAGCAAACGTGGTATATCTCATCTGCCCGCTTAACTTTCTGTCTAACCCCTTCGCGCTGTTTCCTCCTCTTGTAGTCCAGTCAGTTACTGGTAATGGCCAGCGGTATCCTGCCTACGGGCTACGTCCGCTGTGCGGACCCAAGTGTGAGCCCCACTGTGTCTTGGTGCTAGGTTTCCCAACATGTCACAAGCACCAGCGTACTTCAGTGGTAGAATACTGGCACCCAGAAGACCCGATTTCGAGCCCCACTGTGTCTTTGGTGCTAGGTTTCGCGCGAGTGGTTACGGAGACCGGCGGCGGTGTCATCGGCGGTGGCGGCATACAACTGCACGTCACCCGAGTAGTGGTCTCGTAACAGCTTTGCTGTAAAAAAAATTGCCGGATCAGTTGACTACCCACAATTCAGTCTCTGTTAGATTATCCGATAAACGCTCTAAATCTTAACTGGCTGACTACAACGTGGTTAAAGCACCTGGACAGACGACGTGGTTCATGCGGGGCAGAAGTTGCAGCCACGCATAAACCTTTTCCATCACTGACACACGGAATTGCGGCCACATCTCCCGCAGCAACCCCATTTGAACGCATCGTTGTATCAGCGCTGATACAGTTATTTGGGCTCACAGAACTGATCGTTAGACATTTAGGACATTGTTTACTCGCCACAAATGCCCGATTCAGTGAGCATTAAACAAGATGACGCTTCGACGTCGGCAGGAATCGGTGTGTTGACAGTGGTATCTTATCAGCAATGTTGCGACCTAAGTGAACAACTGCTATCAAGTTTGTTGTGATTTTCTTAATATTACAAGACTGGACGCTAAACTCTAGCGAAACCACTACGCTACGTTGTTATTGTATAGACGCATAACGTTTTCCTCCCCCCTTATCACCCCTTGTCACTCAGTTTTTGTTTTTCACTTTGTCTAGTCCATAAGAGCAGGCTAGAGAGCACCAGCTCAGGCTGACCCAGCTCTGCTTTCCAATAAGTTATTTCTATATCTCTTTCTACACACAAAGTCTAAGCAAACACACGGATAGAAACTACCGTACAAGACAAAGAAAAAAGTTTCAGGGATGTAAATAACAATACAAATAAAGTAATACGATACCATTTATTATAGACAAGACATAAACTGAAAGATATATCTTGATCTTCCACACAGGTGTCTGGTATAGACGCTCACATGTCGTCTTTTAAGGTGAAAGCCTTCATTGACTCTAGTGTAAACTTTGCGCGCTGCAATGAAAAAAAATTGAATATTTATCTTTTAGAAGACTTTTTCGTGAGTACTTGGACAGCCGGTAGTAAGAGCGCTACCGAAAGTGATTCCAAGACAAAGAACAAGAGCGTCCCTTGGTGGTTGTGCCTCGAAAAAGTAAACAAATCATTATTGCTGCATGCTAACTCGCGTAATGATCAGTACATTACCAGCTATCGGTAGTCAGTGCAGCTATACTTCTGCATTTGAATTAAAACAGCAAATGTATTCATAATCATTATTATCATCAACCTGACTACGCCCACTGCAAGGCAAAGGCCTTCATCATGTTGCTTTCAACAAGTGTTTTTTGCTATTTTTGCTGCCACGTTACACAGCAAACTTGTTAATCTCATCTGCCCGCTTAACTTTCTGTCTACCCTTCGCGCGTTTTCCTCCTCTTGTAGTCCAGTCAGTTACTGTTAATGGCCAGCGGTTATCCTGCCTACGGGCTACGTCCGCTGTCGATGCTCATTTTTTCATTTCAACAATGCTATACTTAACGCCTGTTTGTTCTCCGATCCACTCTGCTCTCTTCCTGCCCCTTATGGTTAGACATATCATTTTCTTTTCCGCTGACCGCTGTGTCGTCCTCAGTTTAAGTTGAACTCTCTTTGTGAGCCTCCAGATTACTGCTTCATAAGCACCGGTAAGACGCAAATTTTATATACCTTGGCTCTTGAGGGATAGATGTAAACTATCATTGGCGATTTTGAAATGCTTGCCGAACGTGCTCCACCCCAGCCTTACAAAAATATAACAGTGTTAAATAACGTTCCACACTGACCGTTACTATAATTAAACAGTTTTTTTAAGCATATAAGATTTCTTTGTTCATATCATGCTACATGTCTACAAGTCTATTCCAGTCATTAATGGCTGTGCGTATCAGTGATCGATAAAAAACATCATTATCCTGAATGCCCGATTAAACCAGTACAAGTTACTCATCCGCCGCGAGTGACGTGGCGGGGGCAGAAAAAATTTTATTGCACTGGTTATGACCCCCTTTATTCTTCGGTGTATACAATAAAACATTAGTTGCGAGCTCGTTGAACTGTAATGCTTCATTTTATTTTGTTTTGTGTCCATGCGTTTGTAACCTCCATTCCCCTACTTACCACCGCCATTTCATGTAAGCCATGCGAACTCGATCATCTTCATGTTCTTTTACGGCGGCAGTCTGGCTTCCGAAAAAATCACTCTGTAGCGAGCAATAAAGTTTCGCAAATACCTACCTATAATGAGCACTAACAGGCACTTTACTTCTCATGTTTTGTTTAAGACCTGCAATAAACTTGGCTTGTACAGCGCTTCTCAATAGCTTAAAGTGAAGCTCACCAAACTCGCAATAATCGTATTATTTTCTGACTTTTCAGCTCAAGGAATATACATAGAATCCGTGTGTTAGTTTGTCACTAAATTGCAAAGCCTTGATTTCGCAGAACTCTCGCTGTGAGCACTTCCACGCGCAATATATGAAAAAGACAATTCTTGGCCGATTTCTACGAAATATTTCATTAAGCTCTTTCACGGCCGCGGCTTCACCCAGTTAACGTGATGCAGCTATCGGTCCCTGCGGCTTCACTTTTACCGCGGACTTCAAAGGAACATAACCTATTCTTTGGCTGGCCTGGTATTGCTTAATTGCGAAATACAAAAAATATTTTAGCGTTTGGCTTTCCACTCTGATAGAGTTAAACGTCCTATCTATCCAACTAATTAACAAGTTTTTTTTTCTTTTATTCTTTTTTTACCGAGAAGCCCTTCACATACGAGCAAAAATACTTCGCAACGACCACCTGCTTTCGTGTTCGATGTGAAATCTCTAATAATTTTTTGCACTTTGCGTTGAAGCCTGTAGAGGCAAGCTGTTTCGTTATTAAGCAATTTCATTAAGCCGTTTAACGGCCGATTAATACGGTCTTCGGTGGTTCTCTTTAGGAGACCTAGGAGCTTGCATTTAAGTGCTATTGAATCCTGATCCGAAGTAGATATGGAGTCGTGGGAATTTAATTAGCGACTTTTGAGTACCCTATGAATCGTTATGAGGGGACCACATTTTTAATCCCTAAACAGTCCTCGACATCGCTAGTGTTTTTAGAATTTCGCAAATCTTTTCTCTTTTGTTTTTTGCGACTGCTACGCTCAATAACGACACACTGCCATGACCGCTTATCGACTTAGTTTTTGGTTTGATGTGGCTTCACTCACGAGATATGATACGCGTGTCACCACTTTGTGCGAGCGGCGTCGGAATGTCTGGACAATTTTTCGATTGTTTCGGGCGGTTCTGATGAGCTTGCGCGCACGATGCGACAAGTACAGTTCAGTGTAAAGCTATATTCGAAACCACGGCTACTGAATGAAAAAAATCAGTGGCCGTGCCCAAACGATAAGCTCAAGCTATAAGCGTTCCAAGTAATGTATGTCACAGTCACTGTGACGTTTCGGATAATATTGAGTGTGACGCGGCCAGAGGAGAGGGTGGGGGTGGAAGAAGTGTGTGTCGCTTTGGTGCGGTCACTTGTAAGAAAAATAATATCAACTCTGCCCTCTGTCATCGCTGTCCCTCCAACTGAGAATTTGCATGAGTGCTTCATCCTATAGTGTTCACTTGTTATTGTCCCAATGAGAATTCGCATGAATGCTGTTTAGAAAAAACACAGCATATCCACGAAGTGCATGATGATCAGTTGAGCGAAGCATTCGTCAGTCCGTCCGCGCTTCTGTTTGTCCGTGCGTTAATCTGTGCGAGCATCCATGCATCCATCCATGCATCCGTCCGTGCGTCTGTCTGTCTGTGCGTCCATCCGTGAGTCCGTGACTGTGTTCGTTCATGCATCCGTCCATTCATGCGTCCATCCGTCCGCCCATTTATCCGTGCGTCCGTCCGTGCATCTGTCTGTCCGTCCGTCCGTGCGTCCGTTACTGCGTTCGTTAATGCATCAGTTCATCTATGCGTACATCTCTCCGTCCATCCATCCGTGCGTCCATCCATGCATCTGTGTGTCTGTCCGTTCATCTAGTGAACACTCTAAAGTACCGCCATCTCGCATCTTTTCATCATATATTCATCATGTGGAAGTACCGCCATCCAGCATACATTCCAAAGACTAAACGAGAGGTGGCCCTGCCGGACTGGAGGAGTGTCACGCACGCACTGTCTTACTGCCTGCACTTCGTGTCCAGTACTCAACCTTCACCGCATCTAGTTCATGGCACTGTGGCCCAACCCTCGATAAACCTTGCTAAAACCAAGGAGGTTACGCCCAGTGAGTTTAACGTGGCAACCTGTCCTGGTCAGCTAGGGCTAAAAGTGCGTCCTTCTGTTACAATAGTTTTTAGTAAGCATCAATTCAAGGCAAATAATATGGGAGATTAAGTCATCGATACTCGTCTCTGCAAGGTATTTCAGAAACACTATCAGAAACAACTATAATTTTGTTTATGATTAATGTGTGCGGGTTTACTTCTCAATTTAAAAGGGTGCGCGCATGCCACTCCTTTAGTCCAGCGATAGAGGTGGCTGCCTACTACAATTCGAAGACTAGATACATAGCAGACGCACAACCCCAAAAAGTCTTCAACGATTTAGAATACACGGTACTCTACTATGGGAGAGCATAAAGCCGTCCCGGCATATGTAATCAACTACGTACTTAGGCTATAGTATAGTGTGTTTAGAAAAAGTGGTTAACGTTTAAGGAGGAGGAGGAAGAGAGTTTAAGCGGAAAGACAGGGAAGTTAGCCAGTTCTTAGACCGGCTGGCTACCCTGTGCTGGGGAGAGGGGTTAGGGGAATGAAAGATGTTAAAAAGAAATGTTGCGAAGAGAGGGAGAAATTACAAAAAAAATTGCGACAGAGGAAAGGCAACATCAAAGAGTATAAGACACTAAAGTCTGTCTCTGAGGCCAGTTGTCCGCAAAAAGCGCAGCAAAGCTTTCATAGCCTTCTGGGCTGAGGATGGGCTCGGCCAATGACCCAGAATCCTTTGTTCCGACAAAGGCCGATTGTCAAGTCTATCCAGAGCTGCAGTGAGTTCTTGTCTTTGCACGTTGAAATAGGTGCACTCACACAGAAGGTGCGCGATGGTTTCTTCGCAACTGCAGTAAGTGCATGTAGGATAGCTGGCCATCCCGATGAGATAAGAGTATGCGTTCGTGAAGGCCACTCCAAGCCACGGGCGGCATAGAAGAGTCTCCTCAGCTCGAGATATCCTTGGGGGAAGACGAAGCTGCAGATCGGGATCCAAGTTATGCAGGCGCGCGTTTGTGAAATCTGTCGAGTTCCACTGTACCAGTGTGAGGTCACGTGCAAGCGAATGAAGTCTTGTAGCTGCGTCGGTTCTTGAGAACGGGATGGCTGTGTATTGGGTACCATCGTGTGCAGATCTAGCGGCCTCATCTGCGCGGTCATTGCCATATATACCGCAATGACCTGGTATCCACTGATACACTATGCTGTGCTGTTTTTCGGTTGCTTGGTGATGAAGAAGCCTTATTTCAGCTACTAACTGTTCATTAGGTCCATGGTGAAAGGGTGATATAAGACATTGAAGAGATGCCTTCGAGTCCGAGAAAATCGACCAAATTCCCGAAGGTTCTTTCACTATAAACTCCAGAGCTGCACGAATGGCTGCAAGTTCTGCAGCTGTCGACGACGTCAAATGCGATGTCATAAATTTAATTGTGATGTGCCTCGCGGGAATAACCACCGCCCCTGCAGAGCTTACTGAAGACACCGAGCCATCCGTGTAAATGTGAAGGCGTCCGTTGTGCTTCTCTTGCAGGAAGAGTAATGTGGCCTGTTTCAGGGCTAGATGCGATGATTTTTTCTTATTTTTGATGCCAGGAATTGTAAGAAGGGCTTTGAGTGGGTGTAGGCACCATAATGGTATCGGCGGCTGTGCTGCATGCGTGAAGTGCAATGGAAGCACTGCGCAATGCTGAGCTACAGTTGCGCTGAACGCTGAGTGGGGCCTGGAAGTTCGAAGTGAGGCTAGGTGATGAGATGGAAGCCGAGCGAAATGTCTTATGTGCATTCTCAAAGCGTCTACGCGGATGTATGCGTTGACTGGATAATCACGCGCAATGATGACTGTCGCTGCTGTAGACGCGCCTCTCGGGAGACCAAGGCATATTCTCAGGGCTTGGGCTTGGATCGACTGGAGGACGCGCAAGTTTGTTCTTCGGATCCCGCAAAGCACGGGTAAGCTGTATCGCATATAACCGAGGAACAAAACAGTGTAGAGTTGGAGCATTGCTTGTACCGATGCACCCCACGTTTTTGCAGCAAGAAACCTCAGTACGTGGGTGATCGTGGTGAGTTTAGTTTTCATGTGGGCGATGTGAGGGCTCCAGGAGAGGTCGCGATCAACTATGACTCCGAGGAATCGGTGGGTCTTCACGTAGTTGATCGTGTGTCCGTTGATTTTAATAACATATGGGCTCATAGCCTTATGCGGGAATGCTATAAGCGAGCATTTCTCTGATGACAGCTCTAGTCCCCGTTCTTCCAGGTACTTTGTCGCTATTTTTGCCGCTCTCTGAAGCCGGGCACGCAAATGAAGGCGTGCTATGCCTGATGCTCAGATGCAGATGTCATCTGCATATATTGATAGATGGACAGATTCTGGAAGTGCATCAACCAGGCCGAGTAGCGCTAGATTAAAAAGTGTGGGGCTAAGAACGCCGCCTTGAGGCACACCTCGACGGTTGCATGGTGCGTTGTTGTGCCATTCTCCGTCTGTACAAAGAAAGTTCTGCCTTTCAGATAGCTGTGGATCCATTGGTAAACCCGACCCCCTAATCCAACTTTTTCCATGACATCCAGAATGGCTTCATGTGATACGTTTCGTATGCACCTTTCACATCCAAGAACAACGCCGCAGATAAACGTTTCGGTCTTTTTTGATGCTGAACAGATGAGACCAGGTCTATAACGTTATCAATTGCGGACCTCCCACGCCGAAAGCCCGTCATAACATGAGGGTATACCTCGTGGCGCTCCAGGTACCACTCTAGGCGAGTCAAAATCATCCTCTCCATCACTTTCCCGAAACAGCTGGTAAGCGCGATGGGGCGATAAGAGGTCAAGTGCAGAGGAGATTTACCTGCTTTAAGCACAGGGACGAGGCGGCTGGATTTCCATGAATGAGGGATAAATCCGCTGCTCCACGAGTCGTTGTACACGGATAGAAGGGCCCGTCGAGCTGCATCTCCGAGGTTGCAAAGAGCCATGTACGTGATCCCATCCGGACCAGGCGATGAAGATCGTTTGCATGCCGTCAAGGCCGCTTGTAGTTCCTCTAGAGAGAAAAATGTGTCCATTCTTGAATCTCTGGAAACTGGAGCGTTTTCTAGGTGGCGCGTGGTGCACGCGGACGCATGACCGGCAACTTTCATGCAGAAATCTTCTGCTACTTCAATTTCGGTACGTCCTTGGTGGAGAGAAAGACACTTGAAGGGGCGATGTTGATGTGGCGATGTTCGTAGGCCACGGACAATGCTCCATGTCTGCGTCAAAGGCTTGTGTGGATCCAAAGATTCGCACAGATGTTTCCAGCGAAAGGATTGAAGTGAAATGATTCGCCGCTGAATTTTTTTCTGTAGGCGCCTTGCCTCCCTCAAGTCGTGAATGGACTTAGTGCGCCTATATCTTCTTTCTGCGCGACGACGGATTGCTCTGAGCCGTTCCAATTCCGCTTGATAGTGACAATAATCTGAAGTATGTTGAATATGGTAGGTCGCTTCTTGAGTAGCACCTCTAATCATATCCTCGAGGGTGTCAAGAGGAGGCGTTTTATTTTCTTGACACCTTTTTTCCGTCAGTCACCTGAACTTTGTCCAGTCGATGCGAGTCGAAGTGTCGTAGTTTGGCGATTTTTTCAGGCCCTTGATCTTCAAATAAGTTGGTATGTGGTCGCTTCCATGAGTTTCATAGTCTGCGAACCACTTGACCTTTCCATTTAGGCTTCGTGACACAAATGTCAAGTCAAGGCAGCTGCTGTATGTCGTTCCCCGTAGAAACGTTGGGCTTCCCTCGTTTACACAAAGCAGCTGCTGCTCCAGAGCAAAGGAGAATACTTGCCTTCCGCGACTGTCTGTCTTCTGACTTCCCCATAGTGGGTGGTGAGCGTTGAAATCTAGGTGATGATCCATGGTTCAGGTGTGGCTGTTAACAGTGCACGTAGTCTTTCGGGTTCAAAACGGTTTGAAGGTGATATATATGCGCCTACAAGCGTGAAATTGAGGTCTCTACGTTTAACTGTCAAGCAGACATACTGGTTGTCATCGTGAGGTGCTACACGGTGCTCGATATAGGTAAGGTCGCTATAGGTGAGGTTAACGTTTAAGGGTACTCGGTACTCTACTATGGGAGAGCTGAAAGCCGTCCCATGGACCTCCTTCTATATAAATCACTGAATGAAGTGGAGGTGTCGTCGTCACATCTGCGCGTTTGCTAAACGACATACGTATAGTCCTGTGTTTAGAAATGCTGTTAACGATTTAGAATACTTGGTACTCCACTATGGGAGAGCTGAAAGCCGTCCCGTGGACCCTCACACCAGAAATCTTTGTCTGCCTGTCCCAACTCAGAACATGGTTTATTTATGTATAATAACGTTCAACCCCCCCCCCCCCCCCAGCAGTTTAGACAGTTGACTTCGCCATACAAACACACGTTTGTGTCTCTGGTTTTAGATCAAATTTTGAAACATTGCGGTAAATTTTTTCAGGGATTCTTATATCGTTGCTCAGCTGAACGAAGTGTTTTCGGTCTTCACGCTGAACTTTAATATGGCGAAAAGCAGGCGGCCTACTTTTGTGAAGTCAGAGCTTACTTTTTTTTATAGATTGCAGTCGTCTGTACAGGCGTGCACGTCGTAAAAGAGGTGAGCCGGGGTTGAAAAAACCAGTATATATATATATATATATATATATATATATATATATATATATATATATATTAGGTGTGAATACACTTTATAAGCGACCCCAAACCATCCACCGCCGTCGGCGGCGTCCGCAGTCTTCTCTCTCTCTCTCTCTCTCTCTCTCTCTCTCTATATATATATATATATATATATATATATATATATATATTTATTTATTTTTATATATATATATATATATATATATATATATATATATATATATATATATATATATATATTGGTGTCAGTAACGCGCCTTATATCCAGATGGTAGCGTTGCCTCCAGGACATCCATCGCACGACCCGCTCTCGACGGGAGACTGAGAAAGAAGGCGGGTGCGCGAGAGAGAGGGGTGCGCGCGCAGCTGCAGCGAGCGAGGAGAGCGGAGGAGCGACACCGATATCAGTGTCGCGTCCGTGGCTTATTCGGTAGAGCGTCGCGCGGCGGCCCGCCAAGTCCTCTTTCTTTTATAGATAGAGAGAAGACTGCGGACGCCGCCGATGGTGGTGGATGGTTTGGGGTCGCTTATAAAGTGTATTCACACTTAAAAACGTTGCATTTGACGGGCGCATATACTCCCCTTTGACAGCATGGGCGAGAGTAACATGCAGAGAAGCGGTGGTCTTAAAACTGTAAGCGCGCGCTATATCTTGCAAGCTATCAGTGGCCCTGCTAAATTGTTGCAACAGTGCCGAAAGCACACCAAACGACGAACTTAATAGAAGTGCAAGCGTCGTTCGATTCGTCCCTTTGTCTTAATTTGTTTAGGGGCGAAGCTCCTTAAAGCGGCACCCGTTCGTCCCTTGTAGTAGTGCGTAACATCTCTTACGCTTTGACCTGCAAGGTGGTGCCGATGGGAGATTCCTCCTGTGCGTTGCTGAACAACAAAAAATTCGCAGCGTGTGCGTTAATTAAAAGCCGGATTCTCCTGTCTCTCATTCCTCATTAGCAGCCATTGGCATGTACATTGAGCACTATCTGACAAGAACGGGTTGCTACGTTATACTCGCTGGGCGTAACGTCCTCGGTTTTAGAAAAGTTTAGCGAGCGTTGGGCCGCAGTGCCATGAATACAGTGAACTAGTATTTAACATGAACTTGAGGTGGTTAAAGGTGGGAAGTAGACACGAAGCGCAAGCCGACAAAAGTGCGCGTGTGCCTTCTCTCGTTCAGTCCTTGGAATGTCCACTGGATGGCGGTGCTTCTATGTGAGAAATATATGATGAAAAGATGCGACATGGTGGTACTTGGAGTGTTGAATAGGTGGACGAATGGACACACATACAGATGCATGGACGGACGCACGGATGGCTGCATGGACGGATGGACGCATGGACGGACGCAGAAGTGGATGCATGGACGAACGCTGGGACGGACGCACAGATGGACGTGCGGATGCCCGAACAGGCGCACGCACGGACGGGCGGATGGACGCAAGGGCGGCCACACAGACGCAAGCATGGACGGACGGAAGCAAGAACGAATAGACGGACGGATGCTTCGCCCCACTCTCCATCATTCCGTCCGTGGATATGCTGCCATTGTTCGTCTTTCGACGACATTTGCAGAATAACATGCAGATACGCGGTCAATTTTTTTTCTGTTTATCTCTTTGTTTCTTCCTCTTTTACGTCGGGGTCAGCAGCTTCGATGCCAACTCTTGGCCGTCGAAAATGAGCACCAGTTGGCACAAAAGAGTTCCGCTGATTCAACCTGTCAATAGGGGTCTTGGCGCCACCGCCTGTACGACTGACAGGCGTTGACCGCGATCCCACCCTTGATGCTGGTCTCCCTCGCCTCGCTTCTTTAGTGCTTATTAGGTGATCTTGCCGACACTGCGAAGCGGTGGCTTCCACGTTCCGCCCCATAAATCTTCTAGATGGACAACGCGAGTAAGGCAGCTTTCCGGCCATGCTCGGCGGCACTTTTCGCTGACTCGGTGCTTTGGAAGGCCGCTTTAACAATCAGTATCCTCTTTTCATTCCCTTCAGGTTTCCCCTTATCCATCTGAAACTCGTTTTCCCATCTCTGGTGCATTTAAATCTCCACGATGACAAAAAAAAGGGCTCTTTCTACAGTATCATTTTTTTTGCGAGAACCGTGGCATAGCTCGTGATTAATGTGAACTTAAAAGGGAAGTGAAGAATGTGTCTGGTGTTATCTCGCACAATTGTTCTTAAGAGAGCGAGTCTGCGCACGTATGTTACCCTATTCATGTCGCGAACAAGTATTAATGACTCGGAGCATTGCCTAAAAACGCTAAGTCTGCCGAAGCAAATGAATCAAACGTGGAGCACGTTAGAAATGATTGATAGTTTCTCGCCGCCTGAACGAATCTGAGGAACGTTACTTAACCAGCGACGATTGGTCAAAAGAAACGTTTACGACAGTCCCTCGCTTCCTAGATAGGATAGAGGGAAATTGAGAGAAAGAAAAAGCGGGGATGTTAGTCAGTCCAGGAGGACCGCTAGGATCAAGGACGTTAAAGATTTATTTAAACCTTTTTGGGTAGGACCGGCATGGGGGGGGGGGGGGGGGCTGGAGGTGGTTGGGGGGGGGGGTTAAAGTGGTATATTGTGTTATACACATTTATCGGAGCTGTTCAGTACATGCTGACTTTGGCCGCTATGCGGAACTCGGCGTCGAGAAAAACACTACAGTTCCGCTTAGCTTCCTCGAAATATTCCCCGTTGGCTAGCTATTGAAGAATATTACTTTAGTAACCTATTTGCAGCCTTATCGAATGCGCCATGTGTGCGCAATGCTGCTTCTTGCGGCTGGTACGAAAACTAACAGAGTTACTAAAAACTGATCTCCCAGTACTTGCTTTTGTTTGAGAATTGTGACATAGTCCGCCGTTAATATGAACTTTGCTATCGATTCCACGTGGCCGTTTACTGCGAATAAGCAAGATATGTGAACAGCAGCGGGAGAAGAGAAGGAGGAGGCTGGGATCGAACCAAATGAACGACAACGATATCGCGTGCCTTATCGGATGTATGCCATCAGTCTGCTCGCTCGCTAACAGCCATGACGTCACCATATCCACTGTTTCTATGCGTCTAGAGAACACACGAGCTCTGTTTCACTTGGTCCTATCGGTTGTAAATTTGCTGATGTTATGAGCCTCAGCTCTCTACAATGGGACACAGCATAAGCGGGAGCGCAACTGATGTACAGCTTCAGGCTGGGCCCACGACAAACGCCACACCAAGTGCTCCCTCGAAATACCTGAAACACAAAAAACGCGGAAAATCAAAGCGATATATGCTGTTCAGCGACAATGATGACACAAACAAGGTCACGAGAGCAAAGTGCGATACGGTGGAAAAAGTATTTTTCGGAGTATATTGCGCTTTACCACGACGTGATCAACTTTGAAGAGTGTGACAGAAGACGGTTATAGTTTACCGTTGGCGTGACAGTGGGGGTTAAGGGAATATATAGCGTTGCCGTGCCGCCAACGTTCTTTGCGGACAGCACCTTATCGTTTAGGGGAAAAGCGTTTACGGGGTTTGCGTGCCCCAGCTAGAACAGTGGTGCCACCTATAGGAGAGAGAATAGGCCCGTGTGCTCAGATTTGGGTGCACGTTAAAGAACCCCAGGTGGTCTAAATTTCCGGAGCCCTCCACTACGGCGTCTCTCATAATCATATGGTGGTTTTGGGACGTTAAACCCCACAAATCAATCAAATCAATCAATTATAGGAGAGAGAATAAGTTAAAGAACGGTGAAAAAGAAAAAAAAACGTGAAACGTGTGAAAAACGTGAAAAAAACGCGAAAAAACGTTAAAACGTAAAAAACGTGAAAACGCGAAGCAATCTTCAAATTTTTGTAGTAATAATAAAAGGAAATAAATATGAACCACGCACCAAACGCGAAAACGTTTCTGCTGCTAATTTGTTTACATCGATCTTCTAGTTAGGCCCAGACTAGAGACGTTCGAAATGTGAACGTAACTAAAAAATTACGCTAACTTATTCATAATACTTGGTCATCGAACTTAACTGAAGGAAAAACAAAGTCATTATAAACAGGTGTTTGTGGCCAACAATGTGTTACTTTCAAGAACTACGTCATAATCAATTCGAAGCGGGCGTCCGAAACCGACGCCATTTTTTACGCATACTACGTAAACCGCACTAACACGGTAACGTTAAATCTGAAAAATAGCATGCATACAGAGAGCGGTACGGGTCACGTACGTTACTCCTCATGCGCACTTGAATCCCCTATGCAGTAATTACGATACGCTACAGTTTTCGCAGTGTGATGTAGCAGAATGTCGCTGCTATACTACTCATGTTGACCATGATACAATGACAATCGGCAGCGGTCAATTTATGTCGCATTTTTTTAGGTTTGTGTAACTAGAGTGAAAAAAAAAAGAAACTGCTTTTATCATGGCGTGAAAAATGGTCGAACAGGCAATAACTTATGAATGCCAAGCATTTCTTAGCTAACTTCGGCGACTTTGAGCGTATCTATCTATCTATCTATCTATCTATCTATCTATCTATCTATCTATCTATCTATCTATTTAAAACATTTATCTCTCATGGCCGTTTCGGTGATGGTATTGATATCGAAATTACTATGGCACAACGTGAATGCATGACGAGCATAACTGACTAGTTGTAACATAAAAATCATGACATATCATGGACGTCATGATTTGCATTTCATGGTATTACTGCTCTGGTGGTGGTTTCGTTCATATGACATGTTTCAAAACTGGTATGGTGTGCAATGACTGCATGGCAAACACAAGTGACAGACCCTAATGTGGAAATCATGGCATGCATGTCATGTAAATCATGACTATACGACACTCTCATGGTGCACTCGTGGTTGTTCATCACGGGGGATGAATTGATGACGAAGACATGTGACTGGTGCAAACATGATAATCATGAGATGCGTGTCATGTAACAACATGACTACATGCCACGCTCATGATGCGATCGCGGCCGTTTCGCTAGCTTCACATACACGAAATTTGGTATTACGTGACGTGCATGGACGACGAAGGTTAAATGACAAGTCCAAACATGATTAACATGAAATGCGTGTCATGTTAAACATAGGTACATGCTACGCTCATAGCGTGCTCGCGGCCCTTTCACTAGCTTCACATATTCCAACTCAGGTATTACGTGACGTGAATGGACGACGAAGGTAAGTGACTCGTCTTAACATTATAATCATGACATGCGTGTCATGTAAAACATCACTACAGGCTACCCTCATAGCGCGCTGGTGGACGTTTCGCTAGCTTCACATATACCAAATTTGATATCACGTGACGTGAATAGACGACGAAAGTAAAAGACACGTCAAAACATGATAATCATGGTATGGAAGTCATTTACGGCATAGTTTGCGTGTGCCTCGTAATGTTCCGCTGATTTTAAAGTGACATATCAACCTTCCTCATTCGTGCTTCGCATATCATCGATTCCCACTGTACGTGAAATCTGCCAATTTTTCATAAACGGCGCTGATTTCAAGTAGACCACTATCCCGCAATCTATACCTGAACATACTGAAAGCTCAGACACATTCATACGCTCTAAATATCAGCAACAAACCTGGAACTATCTATTATCTTGACAACCATACCGTGATACGGTGACCATTTATTTGCTTTCCTGTGACTCTTAGTAATCTCATGTCAGCTAGCTTCTTAAACGCGCTCCCGACAGTTCATACTAGTCAGAATAGTTCACTGTTTGCTCAGGTGTGTCTTTTGTCTCTGTTATCCACTTTTTTACCTTTTTCGTCATATCTTATTACCTTCATCTGCTGTAGAACACGAAATATGGTTAGCGAGAATTCTTAGTTTTCCATTCAAATATGCACCAGCCTCCGTCTCCCTCTCGGTCCCTTGAAGCTTCAAGTTTTAGCCTTGACACAGTGAAACCAGAGTTGGCTACTATTTCGGGCAAAGGAATTACCGAAATTGCCTTTCTCGGCGTCTCGTCGCTCTACCTTTCGCAAACACTGTATCTGCTTGTATTAAAACGCAACACTGCGCAGGACTAGAATTTTTAGGGCGTTAAAAACAAGCGAGAGTTACTCATGCAAGTAGATACCACATGATAATAATAGTATAATAATATTAACAATGATTATTATTATTATTATAATTATTACTATTATTATTATTATTATTAATATTATTATTATTATTATTATTATTATTATTATTATTATTATTCCCAAAATGCGATGTCTTTTTTATGATACCTTCCTTGATCTTGGTGTTTTTGATTGTCCACAGTCGTTTTTATCTAAGATTTGCACTGTCCTAATGTAGTTTTCAACAATGTATACATATTTCCTTTTCCCGCCTTTCAGAACGACTTTCATATGGCATTATATACTCAACATTATTTTTAAGTGTGAATACACTTTATAAGCGACCCCAAACCATCCACCGCCGTCAGCGGCGTCCGCAGTCTTCTCTCTATCTTTAAAAGAAAGAGGACTTGGCGGGCCGCCGCGCGACGCTCTACCGAATAAGCCACGGCGCGACGCTGATATCGGTGTCAGTAACGCGCCTTATACCCCTCCCCCTTCGCTCGCTCCTCCGCTCTCCTCGCTCGCTGCAGCTGCGCGCGCACCCCTCTCTCTCGCGCGCCCACCTTCTCTCTCAGTCTCCCGTCGAGAGCGGGTCGTGAGGGGGAGTAAAGTTAAAATCCGTTGGCATTCGCCAGTGAGTTAACGTAAACTCCCCCGTGTGATCAAAGTGCGATTCCCAGGAACCATTACACCATAAAGGCACCATAGTGTGATTTATAAATATAATAGTGCGAATTATTAAATACCCCTCACAGCATCATCCTGTGTATTCGCACTTAACCATGTTCACCCTCGGGGAAATGCTTGGGAGTTTTTTCACTCTCATCCCTTTATTCTCACCTTGTCCTTTTAATATTCTCATAATGCTTTAATCTGTTCTTGTCAGTTTGTACTCGCGCTTTTTAATTCAATTTTTTTTCTGAAGACTGTCTGTATAGTGCTGTTTATTTTTATTGTTTTAATTTTGCATGGGCCCCACACAAATGCTTTATGATTGTTCCTGGAGACGTTAAATAAACGATTAAATAATTAATTAGTTGGTTGGTTGGTTGGTTCATTGATTGATTGATTGATTGATTGATTGATTGATTGATTGATTGATTGATTGATTGATTGATTTATTGTGCACTGACAACCATTTTACGTCTATCATAATGGTACCGCAAGGGCGGGGATCAAACCCGTGATACGCACGTCAGCAACCGATCCCCCTAACTGCTGTGACTCGCAAGTTACTCAGGCAACTGGCTCTCGCCCACTTACGGACGCCACGAAGCCGAGTCCGCTGACAGAGGCCAGGACCGTCCTCATTTGCAAATGCGGCGTGACCACTGACGCAGGCGTCAGTCCTTCGTCGCTGATGACCGCGGCCGAGGCGTACATCAACGGTAGCGAGAGCAAGGTGCACACGCCAACTCCAGTGGCCACCTGCGAGACACGTAGACAGGAAAACACACGAGGCTACGCTGGAAGGGAATTCAAGGGAAGCGTACGGGGCAAAACAAATGGGGTTTATAACGGCTACAGTGTGGCTTCCAATCATTCCAGAACACCCTCTCCTCAATCCGAGCTATGCACAGCGCGGCTGTTAAAGCCTTCCGTTAGTTCATGCATAGTGAACAGAAAACAATCATTAATAGGCACGTCCTTTTGTTCATCCTCTTCCTCGTGTTCCCCTTCTCTCCCACAACAAGAGCGCAGATTTGCCTGGAGTGGGATGCCATGGCTCCAATGGGCGAGAGATTGAGTGGCCAGAGAGAGAGACCGATAAATAGAAAGGGATAGAAGCAGAGCAGAAGAGACAGAAAGCAAGAAAAAAAGAGAGAGGGAAAAGAATAGAATGAAAGAGGAAATGAGATGTAGATGGAGAGATAAAAAATAGAAACTGCGAGAAAGACGGAAGTAGAAAAAAAGGAGACAAAAACGGATATAAAAGATGGAGAAAAAGAAAGACGAAAAAATTTAACAGCAATAAAGCAGCCCCCTTCCCCCCCTCCCCCCGGCGTGCTTCCTTCGAGCGTGGCACTGCCAGGGTTGGGCTGCCATACATGTGTCACACAGGTCCCGTTAATTAGGGAGGCGATCGCTGGGCTAATTCCAAGGGCCGAGGTATCGGCCCCCCAAACCGCACCACGAAAGCGTGGACAATTTAGAAGTGGTCCTATTTGGCGCGCCAGCGGACGCCGGCTGTGGCCTAAAGAACAAGTCAGAGCCGAGAGTTGATAAACAAACGAAATTATATTCTCAATAATGGCAGATCAAGACAACACACAAGTATGCACACTCCACAATAGTTGAGTACAATATGTCACCAAACAAACAACGTACTACACAGTACAATCAGCCACACTCGAAACAACGGACACAGACAACAATACGCACTACAATGCAGTCGCATGCATTGAACAACCAAGACACTTAAAGACTAAAGAGATAGTAAACCTATTCAGTCCAAAGTTCTTGGAGCAAAAGTCTAGATGATACTCTTCCGAGAATCACTCACTCAAAGTCCAGCGTTGTTGTCGTTCCGCGGCCCCCGAAGTTTCTCTTCCAGGAAACCTCACGTCTTCAATAGGCCACTCTCCAAGCTTCAAACTTCTTCGCCGGAAACACGTCGGCTTCACACACGCAGCTGTTGCCACGCGTCTTCGCTCGATAGCGGTAAACACACACTCTTGCCTGTAGCTCGAGCCTTCACCCCTCAGGTGGAAATCCTCTTCTCCTCCTGCTTTGTCCCTACGGACAAAACCTTCGCCGACTACACGGCGGAATCCGTACGCGCTCTGGCGCTAACTTCCGTCTTCCCCTCTTCTCTCACCTCGGCTGCTCCATTAAATACCTTCCGCACGAGATTCCAGAATGTTCTCGTCATTTCGTCGGCGCGATACGCAGCGAAGGCTGGGGAGAGGGCGAGACGGCTCGAAGGCCGTCTGCGATGGATGACTCAACCTGGCCTCACCACGCCCCTTTCCATCTAGAAAGTTCGAGTGCCTGCTCGGCCGCCGTTGTGGGGTGAGGAGGTTCGTCGGTGAATCTACGCTTCCGAGGGAGAGAGTCGCGCCCGGGGAGTCTGGATGTTTGTTTTCTCTTTTTTTTATCGTTGACCTCGCGGCGTCACTCCGGCGTTTCGTCGCGAGGAGTTGGCGGCGCGCTCTTTTCCAGCGCTCGTTCTGTGACAACATGCATAGCTTTTTTTTTAATTTCTTGTTTCGTAATGAAAGGAGAGAAGAAAATAATAGCACGTTGCTCTTTTTTATGCAGTCACAAGAAACATAACGGAATAATTCTTACTCTTTCCCGCCGTTATTCGTGTTCCTATCGACGTATACAGGACGGAATTATTGAGTGCGCGATAGTATTTATTTATTTATTTATTTATTTATTCATTTATTTATTTATTTATTTATTTATTTATTTATTTATTTATTTCCAGGTACTGCAGGTCACTACAGCCCATGGTGGAGTGGATAAATTTGTCCATATAGATAAGACAGGAAATCTTACAACCTTTTTATAGGTTTGAGGTGGAAACGAGCTACTCTGCACGGCATGGTGTAGAACGACAGAAAAGGCACTGTCTGCCAGTCAGCGCCTTCGCTGTAATTCTACCACCATCCTTTGTCTGACGCTCTTTGTTTCCGACTGTATGGTGTGCCAACCGGCATGCTTACGTACCCTTCTGCAGTTAAATTATGTTTATTTGCTATACAAAAGGTATACCGGCGTGATAGCTTGGCACAGTTTTGTGGTTCGCAAAAAGGAATTCGGCAGACGATGCGCCACGACAAAGAAAGAGGTAATGTCGGCAGACTTTACATCCTGATTCAGAACTCGTTTGCCGGGCTGTCCGATTCTCACAGTGAGTACCGTATGTCGTAAGAGGAGAACTTCTCTGCGATTGAGTGCAACGGTGATCGTGTCTTCTATTTACGGCATTGTCTTTCGGAGCTGGCCGTCGGGGAAAAAAAAACGTGGGAAGGGGGAGACGCAAGAGCGGGAAATGGGCAAAGAGCCGAGGAGAGAGGTGGTGAAACGGGCTGCGCGCTTTCAGTGCACTCTACTGTTCCCACTCTACTATTCCTTACAAGAACCTCAGCGGTGCATTTCCATTCATCGGCGCGCTCGTGCGGCACTTATTCGCGAAAGTTGGAAGTGCCGTTCAAACTGGAGCATAAGCATCCATGAGACCGTGAAACTTTGGCATCGGTTGTTGTGCGTGGGAAATGCGACAGCTGTGCTGGGCGCTGTCGACACACAACGCGCCGCTTTGGTTTGCGCCGTGTAATCAATACAACCGCGCCCTCTAACTGGCATGGTATTGTTACGGTACGAGCATACAATGTGGGTTGTTTGCGCACGTAAATGGCTACATACAAACCTACACATACATACATACATACATACATACATACATACATACATACATACATACATACATACATACATACATACATACATACATACATACATACATACATACATACATACATACACACACACACACACACACACACACACACACACACACACACACACACATACATACATACATACATACATACATACATACATACATACATACATACATACATACATACATACATACATACATACATACATACATACATACATACATACGATTGATTTGATTGATTTGATTGATTTGTGGGGTTTAACGTCCCAAAACCACCATATGATTATGAGAGACGCCGTAGTGGAGGACTCCGGAAATTTCGACCACCTGGGGTTCTTTAACGTGCACCCCAATCTGAGCACACGGGCCTACGACATTTCCGCCTCCATCGGAATTGCAGCCGCCGCAGCCGGGATTCTAACCCGCGACCTGCGGGTCAGCAGCCGAGTACCTTAGCCACTAGACCACCGCGGCGGGGCTACATACATACATACATACATACATACATACATACATACATACATACATACATACATACATACATACATACATACATACATACATACATACATACATACATACATACATACATACATACATACATACATACATACATACATACATACATACATACATACATACATACATACGTTATCGTAAGTTAACATCTCTTAGCTCACGTACATACAAGACACCGAACACTGCTTAGAACGCTATGAAAAATACAGTTTGCAGATCGCTACCTGAGTTCCTCATATTTCGCAGCTTTCCCACTGGCAAAAAACTGTGCGCCTGCAGCGTTCCGTATGCTCAGTGAAAACAAAAACTGCTTCGAAATGAAAAAAAAAAGAAGAAAAAGCTGCCAGCTCGCACTCGCACGAGACATCCTGCGCACAATGTGGCAGAGGGCTGCCGATTCTTCTTATTTCCCGATTCCCATCATGCAGAAGCGAGGAAGAAAATACGGTAACACAAACACACAAACACGAACGTACTACATGAACCGGGTGCAACTGTCGCGTCAATAGTGTTGCTTCCTATGTCATGGCCATTCTCATCCTTTGTCCATGGTTATTACATGTGGGCGCTTGTACCACGATCGAAAAGTGGGAGGAAGCAAGCAGAAGGGAATCCTTACCGTGGCTGTTGGCACGGCTCTCTGAGAGGCGTACAGGATCACAATGGGTGCCGTCGGGACGGTGCCGTAAAGGAAAGCGAAATTGGCCCGGTCCTTGACACCGGATTGCTCCCCGGCCTGGTGAAGTACTAGCTGCGTGGACACTTTGAGGAACATCGGTAGAACGAACCTGAACGGCGGCAAAGAAGAAAAAAAAAAACGGCAATGGCGCATGTGTGTGAACAGAGCCTCCTCTGAACAAGCAGGCGGAAAATAAGAGATGAAACAGGTCTCCGAATAAGGTTTAGTGCAAGGCTCACCACTTCGGACAAGCCATTATTGTTACCAGCGGTTTTTTGAAGTATCGATAGTCATGAAGTTAGGTTACTGCATGTTTCCTTCCTATACCCCTAGTCTCTTGAGAATCTTTTTGTTTTTCTCACGCTGACGTGCTCAGATAACGTATCCTTAATCTTTCTTTAATCTAATAGGGGCCTTTTAGAACTGGTATACGCTAGGATTATATATGTCTTTACAATTATACACAAAATATTCCTCTCTTCCAGCCCCCAATCTTAATCACCGATTTCTCTGAACTAGCTTCCTCGCTATAGCTCTACAGTGTATTTTGGCGTTAGCGTAGTTTTGTTTTGTTTTTGTCGGGCCAATTGAGACCACCTGAGTTGGCCACGCTTAACAGAAGCTCCAGGAAGATAAATAGCGGTATCAGGCTGGCCTCAGACAGCCTGTGTGACCCACCTGCTTCTGTCTACACAACCGGTAGAGCAAATTGGGTTTCCATTATTCAGCTCCCATCTTTACTTCAGTTCGCATGTGAAAAAATATCGTAAATGCAGGATCACACTTGTGGCACATTTATTTTCCTTTTAGAGGCGAAGCTTCTTAGGGCCTAGCCTTGCTGGCGTCCGCGTCGGTCACGTGAAGATTCGTGGATGTGACACAGATATGAGACACAAAAAATGTTTAATATTAGACTAATACCAATCATAATTATGACAGAACAGTATAAAACCAACAGAATCATGAACGTTTGTACCAATCGGTGACTTCTTTGTATTTTTTGTGAATCCTATAGGACCTATCTTTGTTGTGGAAGCTCACTGTCTGCTATCATAGTGGTTTGAAAACTGTATGGAAGACCAACAATTGTAATTGTGAAATGACAATATAAAACACCTACCAGCGCAAACCCTTCATACTCGCCAGCGGCTCTAACGTGGTCATTATGGACCTCCTACGGGGCTGCCGAAAAACTTTTTCTATTGACTCCCAAAGGGCCCTAAAGACTAGATAACATCGTCAGCCTCGGACATCATTGGATGATACCACTGCTTTGCTCGTGCACTCGGGGCCTGTCGAGCCCCGAGGTCGGAACAGTTATAAGCTGCGTCACCTTCCAGTCCTCTCGAGTAGGATGGCGGAGGAGAGAAATAGCTGTGCTCAGTTTGCAGTTTTATGCCATGTGGAAGACATCGGCTGTCTCCCAACAGTGATTGCGCCTACCTGTCACTGTGGGGTCAAAGTGTTGTAATATTATAGAGGCAAAAATGCTGTAGACCTATGTGCTCAGATTTGGGTGCACGTTAAAGAACCCCCGGTGGTCAAAATTTCCGGAGTCCTCCACTACGGCGTCTCTCATAATCATATGGTGGTTTTGTGACGTTAAACCCCACATATCAAAGTATTGTAATATTGCCGGGCATAGCCACGGGCTTGTTTGTAGTCAGCGTAGAATTCTTTCTCCTGTCTTATCCAGACTCTTGGCGGGGGGTAGATATACCAACAATGTTGGGAGCGATTGTATTTTACAATTTCCTAGTACCTTAGCAGCAGCAGTTGTTAGGTCCAGCTCATGGCACAAATTTGAGCCTATTTGACTCAAATGAAGTACCCGGGGAATGAGCGTTCGGGCAACCATGTCTGCAACCTCGTTTCCTCGAAGTACCTGAGGACCTGGGGTACATGCCCCAGTTTTAGGGTGGCTTTGGCCAACCTCGTGCTCGCACACAGAATTTCATAGGCAAGGGTTGAAATTCCTCCTGCCAAGGAGCGGGTGCAGGCTTTGCAAGTCAGTAATGACGACTTTAGAAACTCGGTGCGAGAGAGCTCACGCAATAACGACCTCCTCTGCCTGTCTTGAGTTGGGAGGACCGATCTTAGACGTCGACTATTTATGCCACTTTTGTAATTCTATTTACATTGTATGGAGCAACTATCGGGTAAAACTTGTGAGACACGAAAGAAGGTTTAACAATAGATTAATATCAGTCCTAATCGTGACCGAACATTCTAAACACCTACCAGCACAAACCATTCATTGTCGGTGGCATCAACGTACACATTATGAGAGTTAGGAGCTGTAACTTCTGGTACTTGTCATCATTCACTTCGTGGCGATACGTGGATTTTTTTTTTCATTTATCTTCAAGCAGGAGAATTGGTATATGTGGAAATTCCAAGTCACGAAGTGTGTGCCCATAAGGAGACTAAGCTACCGCTTAACAAGGCGTATAGTCACGTGAAAGGATATAGATTGATTGATATGTGGGGGTTAATGTCCCAAAACCACCCAATGATTATGAGAGACGCCGTAGTGGAGGGCTCCGGAAATTTCGACCACCTGGGGTTCTTTAATGTGCACCCAAATCTGAGCACACGGGCCTACAACATTTCCGTCTCCATCGTAAATGCAGTCGCCGCAGCCGGAATTCGATCCCGCGACCTGCGGGTCAGCAGCCGAGTAGCTTAGCCACTAGACCACCGCGGTGGGGCAAGCCATAAAAAAGTAAATTACTGAGAAGTGTCACAGTATATTCAGGTCTGTGCACTGACAACTCGTCACCGAAAAGCGGCTCACGTGGGAACCGCAAATAATGGCCCTTTGACCCTTGCCTCGGCTTGATCGAAAGTCTATTGTGTTTCTAACTATCTAACATGTCTTTAGAGCAAGAAATTGACGCGAGACGGTGCAGGACACCTGCACAAATTGCTCTGTTTTCGAGTTCCTTATCATCATGTGGATTCTTTCTCTTAACCGTTTTTTTATCTATGATTTTTGGACGGTGTCTCTGAAGAAAGATAACACTACCAGTGGCCGAAGAGCATAAAGCGACCACGACAGCGCACAATATATATATATATATATATATATATATATATATATATATATATATATATATATATATATATATATATATATATATTGTAGCTGCCTGATATAGTTCACGAAAATTGGCTCATTCTGCACTATCGCAAATAGACACACTGCCACCCTTTCCAGAATAGATATTCAACAAATCAATCAATGAATCAACGGTTGTTGCCCAGAAACAAGCCTTCAAACGCCAGTGAAATAGCCTTCGGGAGACAATTCGTTATTAAAATATAAAAAAAAGTGGAAGTTAAAGGGCACAGCCTATAATTATTGTATTTGCTTACACAGATACACTAGGACACACAGAGATTATGGAAACAGCAAGCCAGCAACTTCCGTAGGAAGGGGCATGACTCCCTCTTTCTATTTCGGGAGGCTTAATACAAGACACAACACAGAAAATATCAGAGGGCAGTGATGATTATGTAGAGATTTCAGATAAGACAAAGCTCAAGGTATATATATATATCTATATATATATATATATATATATATATATATATATATATATATATATATATATATATATATATATATATAGTGTGAGTGTGTGTGTGTGTGTGTGTGTGTGTGTGTGTTTGCAAATTTATTTTATTGGTTGAAGGCATGCAATCTTCCGCCAGCTACACAATGACTGTGGGTTGCTAATATTAACAAAATGTCCGTTACTAAGACCTTGTACTATGTAGACGTTTAAGCATTGCAAAGGCGGCTACGTAAACAGACGAATAATTTTAATTAAGTCCTGAGGGATTAGCCGGAAAGGACCCACTGGGGCCCTCGGCTTGCCGCCGGCGGCTCCCATGTCGGAATCGAGAGGCCATGCCTCTACGCTGTTTCACAAGCGTGGAGGGCCGTTCAACTGATATTGAGAAAAATCTATGCTCTCTTGTTATCTTGAGCGGAATACGAAAAAGGAGCTTACAGAGTAAAGAGGAAGAAAAAGAATGCAGTCTTACGATTTCGCTGCGCTGAGGATTAGCGCAGCAAATAGATGCTGCCGGACGTCGGGCTCCCGGAACGCGTTCTCGATGTGGTAGCCCAGCAGAAACAGTATGGGTGCCGCGAACGCATCTCCCAGCAGCTAGAAGAGAAGTCGGAGTAATGTCTGGGGTTTCACGTCTTAGAACCACTATATGATAATGAGACATTCCACCATGGAAAGCTCAGAAAATTTTGATTATCTGGTGTTGCTTAACGTGCACTAGCATCGCACAGAACGCGGACCTCTGCCATTTTGCCTCCACTTAAATGCAGCCGGCGTGGCAGGGATCGAACCCACGACCTTCGAGTAAGCAGTCGAGAATCCTAACCTCCGATTCATCGTGGCGGAATGAAAGAAAGAAGGTGGAGAAACCTCCATACACGTGGAGCTGCAATTCAGAGTGCGAGAGTCCAGTGTTGCTATAGTAGCATGCAGTGTAGAAGTGCACAGTTCCAAAACTGCTCTCGCATGGCGAGCGCCCGTGTACTTCGTACCGATCAGGAGTTGAAGTTCTGAATTCTCACTTTGAAAAGTAAGCACATCTTTCTTTGAACATAAATGGTATCTCGTATACGACTCGTGCAAAGGCACGCAACTTTCTGTATGTGGATGAATGGGAAGACCCTCCACGCACACTTTTGCAGCATGAAGACGCAACGCAAACTGCTTTTAAAGAGTTTTTTTTCTTTATTGATGAATACATTGTTCTGGTTTTCGATGCAAATCCGGAACTCACGTCTTTCTGAGTGGTTTGCTTTGACGTCTGAGATAACGACGAGGCTAGCCAACTGTTGTGTGGGAGCGTATGATTAATCGTCCCTCATCCTGTGACATCGGCTAGTATTCGGTTAAAATAAGATGGTACAGCTACCATTATGGAATTTGGTTAGTCCCAGATTCAAATCGCTTAGAGTGAACGAATTTTGTGTCAGGTCTGAAGCGTCATTTGCGAGAGATATGCACCAGCAGCGCACCTTTCGGGTAAGCTGCCCTTTTAAGCAGTGTGCATCTTGTTTCATAGTTAGATAGATATCTGGGGTTTAACGTCCCAAAAACACCATATGATTATGATAGACGCCGTAGTGGAGGGCTTTGTAAATTTCGACCACCTCGGGTTCTTTAACGTGCACCCAAATCTGAGCACACGGGCCTGCAACATTTCCGCCTCCATCGGAAATGCAGCCGCCGCAGCCGGTATTCAATCCCGTGACCTGCGGGTCAGTAGCCAAGTACCTTAGCCACTAGACCACTGCGGCGGGGCCTTGTTTCATAGTTCACTAGTGATGAGCAGATTTGTACACGTAACAGAAAAAGAGTACTTGATTACGGTCACAATCATTTGACTTGAAATGTAGTTGAATGCAGAAGTAAATTACAGCGCAAGAAGTTCAGAGAGCAAATAAAGAAATGCAATTGCTTACTTTTACAATACTTTTCTAGAAAACTTTTGTTGCTTTCTTTTTCTTATCTTTCTATTTCCTTTCTTTCATCCTCCTGTGTCATCTCTCGGTAGGGAACCACCGCCTGACACCACTAAAAGTCTCTGCCGACAGTTCTGAACTTTTCGGTACGAGAAATACCATAAAAGACTTAATATAAAGAACTTGATTATGAAAAAAACAACTGCTTAGCGATAATAAACCAGAAAATGTGATTGAATCACCCAGAAGCTACTTTTTCAAAAGAGCAAAAAATGATATTGTCACGTTACACCGTAACTGCAACCTGTAGGTCATAGCACACAAGAACTTCAAAATGATTCGATCAACGGCAATATGACTTTATCGTTTTTTCTACAAGTGCTTATTTGTCCTCTTTCGAACAGCAGCACAATCAAGCCTGCCAGCATCTATGGAAATAATACTTGCAGAACTTGTCTTGTACCAGTGGCAATATATATATATATATATATATATATATATATATATATATATATATATATATAATAAGAGAGAAAATTTATTTGCAGAAGAAGATAAATACATTAATATGTAATTGATTACAAGTAATCGATTACTTCTAGCGGGTTATGTACGTACGTAAAGCTATGTTCGAGGCAACTCGTTCTCTATAGTATTAAACTTCGCTTCGCTTCACTGGCTATCTTGGCCAGCTGCGGTGGCTCAATTGTAGCGGTGCTCAGCTGTTGACCCGAAAGACGCAGATTCAATAGCGACCGTGACCACTTCACTTCGATGAAGCCGTAATGCTGGATGCCCGTCTTCTGTGCAGTGCACGTTAAAGAACCTCAGGTGGCCGAACTTATCCGAGGCCCCTCCACTACGGAGTCTCTCGATAGTCCGAGTCTCCTTGGGCCGTTAAACCCCATAAACCAAGTTTCCATGCGGAACCCGCTTCTTACACCGTCAGAAAACTTCTGCCTTTCATATCGTTTATTAATGACCAGTCATGGGCAGTATAACGCAGTGAGTTCATGCTGTACATCATATTCTTTCCTCATTACCCACCGCCGAATATAGCATAGGCTTATGTCCGGCCTAGGTTATATACATTGTGTTAACAGCATATGCCGAGCATCGTTACGGTCACTGCCGAAACACGAGAAAAGCAAGTAATCGCAGTACAATCGGCCCATTATACTAACCCTGATCGCTTTCATATAGTGTGGCCTACCTTCTATACACTTTCTCGCGTCTAAGTGTTACGAGACAAAAGAGTATACATGAACCAGCAGGGTGATCGCACCCTTAACAACGTTACCAGGGTCAGCTGTGCTTCCTTGAGGAGATGCTGCTGCCACCTCGTAACATTATGGGCATACGCTTTGAACGTACAGTGTTGCCTCGTTTGGTGCTAAAGCTTCCTGTCGTTCACGTATACAAAACACTAAGCCACTGTAGCGACGCTTTCGCAAGAAACTGGGAACATCAGATAAGGCCGTTGTGGTGGCCGAAAGTTTTGGATGAACGCGAAAGTAATGTACGGGCGCCATTCGGCCAGATGGGACCCATTTGGTTTCGGTGTAAGCTGTGCTTGCGAAAGGAGGCCGGTGGCTCTGTCTGCATCAAGCGGCCTTGGGAATGGACCTTGGTTATTTATATACATGACGCCAGCTATCGAAGCAGATCTAATCATTCAACCCTTATGGTTCTCTTACTCGTCTGTGTAGCTTCAATGCAGGCCTAGGTGCCATATAGTTTCTTAATATACACTAGAGGGAACTCTGGCGCTAGTGTCTATGGGAGCTGCAACACACGGCGCTTCAGCGAGCATGGGAATGATGGGTAGTACACACATTTCTCTAATATTCGTACTTCTCGCCTGCTTCTGGCTCCATGTGTGTTCATGTGGCTTGAAGCTGTTTTTTCACGAAAACATAAATTAGCAAATGTTCACCGTTTGCGCTTCACAACCTGATTCTTTTAGGCTTACCATTTTGAATCAAGTCAATAAGTTCCAAAGGATTCGTTCTTTCTTTCAAAACAAAACCGTAACCAGCAATAAACAAAGCCGCAAGTACGATTCGCCGCCCGCAAGAACGAAGACTAGGCAAATGTGTGTACTACCCATCATTCCCATTGTCGCTGAACGATCGCAGCGCCAGAGTACCCTCTAGTTCATTTTGAGAAACTCTAAGCTAGGTGCATTGCGAAAACTGTTGCAAGCAACTATGGAAAATTATTCTCGCGGTAATGAAGTGTATTATGCGGGAATTCGGAAGTAAGTTCTGAATCAAGCTCTCGTTCGTTTCCTTTCTCGCTTGGCGCATTCCAAAGCATGAATTTCGGTCAAGTAACATGAACGCGAATTCTCGATGCTTTCTTTTCTCACCTTCTATATAGAAAGTTGTGACATGTAACATCATATTTCTATGTTATCACACCTTGGAATGAAGGGTTTGCCATACTCAATAAAATACATTTTTAGAAATATATCTATCACCTATCGTATCTAAGCTAACAGACACGGTAAGCCAATAATCAATCCATTTCATTTATTGTTACTGTCAGCCCTTTGAAGGCTATTACAGGAGTAGAGTTGGCTCATATAAAACAGAAATGTGCATAAGAGAAACATAAGAAAAAGAACCTTCACTACTGGAACAAATCATTTCAGAGCACATACAACAATTATATCATCATGGCTAAGCATATAGTTTACAGAGAAGTTAGTGAAAATAAGAAAAGAGAGCATCACTGCTGAAATACACATCATATTTTGCGCATAATAAAACACATAATAAATATCATAGCCTAGTTACAAAGCACGTAATTCACACATATTCACAATCTTAGCGCATGGTATCAGAGTGCACTATATGTTTTATTGCTTCTAAAAAGTCAGTAAGCGATTTGATTTTCACAACCGAATCTGGTAACGAATTCCACTGCTGAATCGCCCTGGGGAAGGAGCTGTATCTGAAACAGTCATTATGAACTTTGGGGGGCGATATGTACATACTGTGTCTGTGTCTTGACGTTTCTTGTGTTTTTATTTCAATTACCTGTCGTAGCTTATTTTAACGTCACATATCCGTCATATGCGTCATATATCCGTACACATGCGTCAATATGTGTCATATATGTGTAATAAATCCAATATACGTCATCAAATGCACGTCACCAAGAGCTTTCGATCGATATGTTGTGAGTCGCAATTAATTTACATACCTAAAGATATTCTTTACGGCCAATAACAATGAATTCTCAAGATCGTACATGAAACACCAAACGCATGCAGCAAGCCAGGCAAGACGACGCATGTCGTGGCAAAATTACGCTGTGTTGTTAAGATGGAAATATTTAAAGGAGCCCCCGTTACATTCAAAAGTAAGACAGTGAAGAGACATTATTTACGGGGTGTCACACGTAATTTTAGCCAGAGCTTCAAAATATGCCGAAACACGCAATTGCAAGGCGACCATATGCATGTTGCTCACCATTGCCTAGAGTCAGATTATTTTTTGTGTTCTCAAATATTGTTTAATTGGATCTGTTTAATTAACACACATTTGAATGAACGTAGATGGATGAAAAATTTGAATAAGAAAGTTGTAGATCGTTTTGCAAAACGTCCAAATTGATACTTTCGAACTTTATATCTGTTAAGTATTAGTGTTTTTCTGCTAATTACAAATGCCCGTGAAATACAAAAAATACCATGTGACAAACCCGCTCGTGCGCCTGTGCGCACGGTGATTCTAGTGCTCTCTAACGTTCCGCGTACGAACGACCCCATTGTGCTGTCTCGGCAGGGCCGCAACGATGGTGGTGGCTTTACGATGAGCACGTTTTGCTATCGGCCACAAAAGCGATCACTGCTGTGACTGCTTATCCCTGTCATGAACCGTTGCGAGAGAAGTGTGTCGTTTGCACGCGGAACGTTAGCGAGCGCTAGAATCATCGTCCGCACTGACACGCGAGGAAGTTCGTCACGTGGGATCTTTTTTTCGTATTTTGCGGGCATTTGTAATCGGAAGAGACACGCATACGTAACAGATATAAAGTTGAAAACTATCTATTTGGACGTTTTGCAAACCAATCTACAACAACTTTCTCGTTGAAATTCTTTATCCACCCTCGTTCCTTCAAAAGGAAGTTAATTGAACAGATCTAATTAAACAATGTTTGAGAACACAAATAGTCTGACTAGCTCCAGGCAACGGTGAGCAACATGCATTAGGTCACGTCGAAATTACGTATCCTGGCATATTTTTAAACTGTGGCTAAGGTTACGTGAGACACCCTGTATATAGCTGCTGCATGATGCACGATCAGCTAAGCTTCGTAATCTTGTGCCACCTGTGTGTCGTGTGCCATAGAGCCTCGCTAATCATCGTCATTATCATCATACTCCTCACAATTATCAGTCTGACTACGCCCGCTGCTGGCCAAAGTCCTTTCCCATGTTCCGCCAATCAACACGGTCCTGTGCTTTCTAGCTGCTGCCACGTTATGCCTGCCAACTTCTTAACCTATTTTGCTCACCTAGTGTTCTGTCTCTTACCCGCGCGTTTACTTTCTCCTGGAATCGAGTCAGTGACCAGTGGTTATCCTGCTTACGCGCTTCGTGCCCCGCCCACGTGCATTTCTTCTTCTTGATTTTAACTATCATATCCTTACCTCACGTTTGTTCCCTCACCAACTCTACTCTCTTTCTGTCTCTTAAGATTGCTTCATCAATTTCTTTTCAATATTCGCGCTCATCATACACCTTCACAAAGTAAAATGACTCCTCATATGCTTAACTGTTTTTTTTACTGCCACGTTTTACACCATCACTACTACGCGATGGTACTATTACTCGCTTTATAGCCTGCGTAAATATCTTGTTAGTTGCCTGGGCTGCTTTCGCAAGGGCTTGTTTGACGGTTTCCTGATTGACTCGTAATTAATTAGAGCTCCTGGAAATCACTCACCTTGAGAGTAGCGGCCAGCGGTGCCGGAAGCTGGGCTCCGCAACGACTGACGTTGACGGCGATGGCGAGGAGGGAGAACAAGACGTGTGGATGAGACAGCACCTCCGTTCGAAAAAAGAAAAGAAAAAAGTGAAGGCAGTTATCTCGACCACCAGTGACACAACGAAGCCTCCTCGTATCAATTTGCGGTTTTCTGCTGCACATACGTTTTATTTTCTTCTATTTCTTGTTTTATCACCACATGCATTGTAACGCTATAGGCGTGTGTAAAAGTCAGGTTGGTCCGCCAAGTCTTTTGCAACGTACTAACTAAAGGTAGCAACGTAGCTGAGTGAATTGTGCGCACGAGTTTTGTAAGTCCAAGCTTAATTCTCCGAGTGAATAAAGCATCGTTACTACTATAATGCACAAATTTGTCGCAAGCCGAAATTCGGTGAATGTGTCTGTTCTAACCAAACGCATACACACGAGCAAAGTTTGCTAGTAATGTGTTGGAGACGCAGTCTCCCACTGAAGAATACGGACGGTTAAAAAGTTGGTGATTGGGGGTGGGGGGCGACGTAAAAATCGACTTGGTTGGTTTCCAGCGTGGACCAAGTTTACAGCAGGGATATTCAATTAGATTATCGTGATTCAGTAGCGTTGTATACTGGTAGAAGCACAGAAGCAATGTCGTACGTATCCATACATATGCCATTTCTAGAAAGGTAACGAGCACTTGACATATTTTTCAATATGTTGTCGTAGAACCACTGAACACCACCTGATACACATTGTTGCTATAGAAATCATAGAGACCCGTCGTTTGCAAGGGTTCAACAAATTGCCCTCTCCTGAATAATTGAATAAAAGCACACACACACATGATATATATATATATATATATATATATATATATATATATATATATATATATATATATGCAGGCATGATGGTTGAGTGGCCGTAGCGTTGCAAGTAGTCAAGTAGATCTTCCGTGAGCGGTTACAACGTGGTTTATTTCGACGTTTCGGCCAAGAGTCTGGCATTGATCAGGATTGGTGGTTGTGATTAGAGGTGAGGAAAGACGCCTAATTTCTGCAGCCCGTTAGGGAGCACGGCGCAGCGTCTTATGGGGAGGGGGGGAAGAGGGGAGGAAAAAGAGAGAAGATGAGGGTACAGTTTGTTGGTGCTCAGCTTTATACAATCTTGAATCAGAGGGGGAGAGAGAGAGAAACGAAAGAAAGTAATAAAGAAGAAAAAAGAAGGAAAAGGAGAATATAAGGTGGACTCCCCCGGGCGCCCCCTTTCACTCTTCATTCCCCTTCACACTCCATCTCTCTCCCTTTTCTCCTTTTCACCTTTAGGATGTCTGCGGTCTGTGTGTCCTTCCTTTTACTAACGCATTGTTCCCGACCAGGCAGCGCCTCCGGGCCCTGGTGGTTCGGTGTGGGGGAAAAAGTGCTTTTTAAAGAAGTTTAAGCCTTTAACTACTCAGCACCTCATCGACATGTCATCGTTGAAAGAGGGGCGCCGCGTATTGCCGCAGAGGCCGGCAAGCGGGTGCAATGTAAACTCTTGCCCGCTTCTGGATTACGCGTGCAGTGGGGGCCTCCCGACTGTGCACAGGGTTGCTGTTGGGCATGTCATGTTTGGCACAATTAATTGTATAGTGAGGTAAAAACAGAAACAGACGACAGCTGTACTTAGGAAGAGTAGTTACACTTGGAATTATTTTGAGTTGTCCGGTGCCCTTCGCAGCTGCAGTGCCATGCACTCAGTTATTTTTTCATTATTGCCGTTATTGTTTTCTAATGCTTTATTTGCTGCAAGTGTACCCAGATTCTCATTTATTTCTCTACCGAGGGTGTTACATCAGTGGATAAGGTAAAACTCTCGCTGTTCACCTTCTCGGTTATTTCAATCCCGTCTCTAAGAGCGTTACTGATAGTTTGTCGAATGCATGGTCGGGAGAGAGAGAGAGAGATAAAGATGCAAGGAAAGGCAGGGAGGTTAACCAGACGCACATCCGGTTTGCTACCCTGCACTGGGGAAGGGATAAAAGGGAGAAAAGAGGTTGCAGAAAGATGAGAAGGTACACACAATCGCGAGCACACTCGGGGAGCACACACAGTCTACAGGCGGTCGCTCAGGTTTGTTGACTTTAGGTAAAGTAGCAGTGCTTTAGTTGCTTTCTGCGCAACTGAGGTAGATGCCCAAGGTCCTAGTATCTTCCGCACACAAAATGGTCCGGGGTCAAGTCGATTCAAAACCATCCGGAGCTGGCATCGCTGTGTGTCGTAGCAAGCGCAGCTGCACAGGACGTGTTCGATGGTCTCTTCAGCTCCGCAGTAGTCGCATGTAGGAGTGTCTGCCATACCAATGCGAAAGGAGTACACCTTTGTAAATGCAACACCCAACCAAAGGCGGCATAACAGCGTCGCATCGGAGCGGGAAAGTTGTGATGGCAGCTTTAGCTTGAGCGAAGGATCCAGTTCATAAAATTGACACCTTTGGAAGCTGGTAGGCGACCAGAACGTGCGTGTGAGATCTCGAGCCAGCAAGTAAAGTTGTCTTGCTGCATCATTCCTTGATAGAGGAATCGGGACTACACGGGTTTCTTCGTGGGCTGAGCGGGCTCCATCATCGGCTAATTGATTTCCGGTAATGCCGATATGTCCAGGCAGCCATTGATATATAATATCATGCCCTCGTGCTAGAGCTTCATGATGGCAATGTCTTATTTCTTGTACCAGTTGGTCATGACTCCTCCTACGCATGGCAGACTGCAAACTCTGAAGCGCTACCTTCGAATCACAGAATATGACCCATTTTCCTGGACGTTCTTGAAGGAGATATTGTAAAGCAGCCCTTATAGCAGCAAGCTCTGATGCCGTAGATGTAGTCATATGCGACAACTTAAATTTGATTGTCATTGCTGCAGCCGGAAATACAGCGGCGCCTGATGAGCTGCTGGACGAGACGGACCCATCAGTGTATATCTTCGTTCGGTATAAGTACAACTCATGTAATAAAAGCAGTGTTGCTTGCTTCAATACTACTCTTTTCTTTTTGATTCCCGGAATTTCTAGACGTACTTGCGGCTGGTCGAGGCACCACAAAGGACATGCCATTCTTGCAGCTGGCGTATAACCTGATAGAATGCTGTTTAGGTGCTTGGCTATGACGTCTGAAAACGTAGCACGTGGTCTTACGGAAGGTAGAAGGGCCAAGTGGTGGTCGGGGACACAGCTAGCATGTCGAATGTGCGCTCTGAGGCAATCCACAACTATATATGTCCTGACCGGATGGTCTTTGGCAAGCATGATTGTGGCATAAGTAGAAGCGCATCGGGGCAGTCCTAGGCAGATACGCAGTGCCTGACCCTGCAAACTCTCCAATGAATGAGTATTCGATTTGCAAGTGTTAGTCAGTACCGGCAAGCCGTAGCGCAATAGACCCAGAAATAGGGCCCTGTACAGCTGTAGCATGGAGGCCACAGAAGTTCCCCATGCTTTCCCGCACAAGAATTTCATGATATGCACAATAGATAGCAGTCTCTTCTTCAAGTACGCACAATGTGGGCTCCACGAAAGACTTCTGTCAAATATTATGCCCAGGAAACGATGCGTCCGTGCATATTTGACACTCTGCCCATTGATGTAAACAGGGTATGGCGTCATTGGTTTGCGTGTAAACGCCATCAACGCGCACGTCACAGTTGATATATTTAGGCCTTGGTTCTGAAGGTAGGCTGTTGTGAGGGTTGCTGCCCGCTGTATTCGTGCACGCACCTGAGGGCGAGTAACTGCAGCACTCCAGAGGCAAATATCATCGGCGTATATGAATAGGCACACCGACTTTGGCAGAACCTTCACCAGACCAATGAGGGCCACATTGAACAATGTGGGGCTTAAAACACCTCCCTGAGGTACTCCGCAGTAGGTGTAATGTTGGGCAGTTGTACCCTCATATGTTTGTACAAAGAAACCCCTGCCAGTTATATAATCTTTTATCCATTGAAACATTCGTCCACCAATGCCCATTGCTGCGAGAGAAGTGAGGATGGCATCGTGAGCTGCATTATCATATGCACCCTTCACGTCAAGAAAGAGTGCCACTGATATGCGCTTGCGACTTTTTTCTTGTTGAACAAATGTCGATAAGTCAAGGACACAGTCAATGGAGGAGCGGCCCCGACGAAAGCCTGCCATGCAAGAAGGGTATTTGGTGTATCGTGCCAAGTACCACTCGAGACGAAATAGAACCATTCTTTTCATCACTTTTCCGAGGCAGCTTGCGAGGGCAATAGGGCGATACGCTGTCAAGTCCAATGGTGATTTTCCCGATTTCAAAAGTGGTATTAATCGACTTATTTTCTATTCTCGGGGAACACTGCCGCTGAGCCAGGAGTTCTTGAAGCATGTTAAAAGTTCTTTTCTGGCTTTTTGTTCAAGGTGTCCCAATGCACTATAAGTAACACCATCAGGACCTGGCGATGACATGCGCTTAGAAGCGACTAACGCACCTTCCAGTTCTTCCATGGTGAATGGAATGTCCATTTCTGGTAATCGCGTCTCAGGAACGATCACGGCGTCAATGCTCTCGTTCATAATATTCCCGGCAACTCTCGTGCAAAATTCTTCAGCCACCTCGAGTTCTGTTTTTCCATGATGGAGTGCCAAAGCTTTAAAAGGGTGCCGTTGTTGCGGAGAGCAGCGCAGACTACGAACTGTTCTCCATATGTATGACAGCGGTTTATGAGGGTCTAGAGATTCGCAGAATGCTTTCCAGCGTTCGCTCTCCAGTTTGTAAATGCGTCGTTGAATCTTTTTCTGGGGCCGCCTTGCTTCCCTCAGATCGTAAATTGATCTTGTTCGTCTGTATCGTCGTTCAGCACGCCTTCGTATAGCTCGTAATTTTTCCAGTTCGATGTAAAGCTGTGTTATTTTAAACGAAAATGGTAATTTGCATTTGGACGCTTGCATAGCTTCCGCTATGGTATTTTCCAGGCTGCAGGCGAGGCCTTCTTCGCAAGCGTTCTCAACACGCGATGTAAACATCGACCAGTCAGTGCCACTTGCAACACCAGAAGAGAAATTTTTTATGATATCATCGATCGTCACGTAGGTGGGTATGTGATCACTTCCATGAGTCTCAATATCGCAAAACCACTTAACTTTGTGAGAGAGGCACCGTGACACCATTGTCAGGTCAAGGCAACTGCCATACGTGAGACCCCGCAGATATGTGGGGGTACCATCGTTCATGATGGAAAGGTCGTAATCGGAAGCGAAGTTAACAATGTTCTGGCCCCTGGCATTCATCCTAGTGCTCCCACAAAGCATGTGATGGGTGTTGAAGTCACCGGTGATGATCCAAGGTCCATCGGTTTTCATTAGGATGTCTTTTAATTGGTGAAGTCAAATTAGATTAGTCAAATCGCGATGACGGAGATATATATCCACCAATAAGCGTGAACGAATCTGCATTCTTCTTTACCTGAAGACACACGTACTGATTGTCGTCATTTTAACTTATTGGGTGCGAAAGATAAGTCAAGTCTGTGCGAATGTGAACAATTACTTTGCTTCGTTCTTCGCAAGCGGCTGAGCAAAAAGCTTCATAACTGGACAATCTATAAGGCGTTGATACGTTTGGTTCACATATGAACCTATAGGGAATTGATTGGCCCGAACAAATTGGTGAAAGTCCGAGATACGGGACTTCATGCCTCTGGCATTCCACTGAAAAATCGACGCACTTTTAACTTCAGTGCGGAAGATGAGATTTTGTTGAGCCATTGTGCTTATACGAAGTTAGCAAGAACTGGATTCAGTGCATCCAGTATTTGCAGTGCACTCTTAGCAGACGGAGACTGTATGCTGCTCAGTAGCGTGCGAATCGTGGCAATTAATGATTGCACGATTGCAGTCACTTCCCTGTCTAGGTTGGAAAGATCTCGAACCGGGATCGTGGACTGGCCGTCATGAAACTCCTTTGGTTCACTTGATGCTGCTTCCCTTTGAAGTGCAGGCCACTCTGTCGCAGTTAGGGTATGCTCACTGGCTTTGTCCTTTACAGCCTTTCCCATGGCATGTGGTCTGGGAGGCAAAGGAGGTGGTACTGATGAGGGACCTGGCAAACGTGTCGAGGAGGTAGCGGGTGTCCTCGAAGACCGACGTCGACGTGAACGACGTCTTCTGACTTCAGCTGCGGCTTCTCGATGAGATGAATGATCGCGCACCATCTACTTCAAGATGGCAATTTCCTTCTGAATCCGCGGGCAGTCCTTCGATGTAGCTTCATGGGATCCATTGCAATTAGAGCATTTCTTGACAGTTGCGACGCACTTATCCGCTTCATGGTGCTTGGCGCAGCGGTGGCATACCACCGAATTCTCGCAGACGCTGCTCACATGTCCAAGTTTCATGCATTTGCGGCACTGGAGAGGCTTTGGAATGAAAGGCCGCACAGCATGTCTGAAGTACCCCACCTTCACATGAGAGGGGAGTGATGTGCTCTTAAACGCAATCTTCACACAGCGAGACTTGCCCAGCCGGGTGACATCAACAATTGGAGTATCAGTTGTCGACTTGACAAGAAATTGTAAGTCATTATTGGAAATAGCCACATCTATGTCGCAGATCACGCCGGTTACTACATCACATCCCAAGGGAACATGAGAGCGCACCTGGTTGCCGTCCAAGTCAGTTACACTGCGCAGAACGCCAAACGCACTTGCGTGCAAAATGTCCACAGCCAGTATATTCTTTCTGGCGTTCACTCTTATGTCCGTGATCTCATTTGGCACGAGCGTTTCCAGAGACCTCGACACAGACTGTCTGTTAAGGCGTTTCATGCTGACGGTAGGAAGTGCAGGCAGAAACAGGATGGTATAAGTGTTCGATTTTGGCGCTTCACTTACAGTTTGAATAGTTGAGGATGAGGATGTCCTCATGTTCCTCCTCTTCGCCTTGCGGCTCAGCACAGGTTGGAAACCGTCATCTGAGAAGTCCTCACTGCTGAGATAGTAAGCATGAGTATCTTCACTGTCGCTGTCACTCGCTTGTCCCATCCGCTTCCTGGAGGCAGCCGCCGCTGACGCCGGTGGTGCCGGCAGGCGCCCGGGGTGGTCTACATCCATCCCCTCCAAGGGAGCAGCGAAAACTGATCAACAGACTTAAATTACAACTGAAATACGCCAGAGTTAGCAGAAGTAGCTCCTATTCAAAACACACTCCTTCGTCTGGTCGGGAAGATTGAGATGTTTTTATAGGTGTACATTTGGAGCTGATTTCGCATAGGCTCCGTGATTTTTGAAGCGAATTCTAAAAGGTGTTTCTGTTTGTCCGATCTACCGCATACTGCACACGTTGCATTCGAGTAGGTATACCACAATAGAGGAATCGCATGTTAGGTTTCCTCGTATGTTAATCGAAAACTTGGGTTGTGTGCTGGTTGTTTTGTGTGTTTCTCGCATCACTTTACTTACAAGACATCGTGACTTTAAACAAGGTCGGCATGAATTATTAGGGGTTGAGGTATTGATTTGAGAGTGGACAAGTGTGTCTTTGAGTTTGCGTTGTCGTCGGTAAACGACGCCAGGAGTGGATGAAAATGCGTGTTTCAGACGTTCACTTTGTTCCAGAATGTTGTAATGTCTTTTAAGGATTTTCTTTACATTGGGGAAATTTCTGCTGTAAGTTGAGCAGAAGTTTGTTCATTGTGGGTCTCCTTGCGATGGTCGCTTCATATATATACATACATACATACATATATATATATATATATATATATATATATATATATATATATATATATATATATATATATATATATATATATATATATATATATATATATATATTTCTCTCTCATATATATATTCATATATGAGAGGCAGAGAAAGATACATTCAGTGACGACGTTAGGTTTGCCACATGGTTTCCCCGAAATAAAACTGTGGTTTAACTCGATCCACTTCTCACTAAACATACTCTGGAAGTTTTGTGTCAGACTGCGACAATATTTTTTAAAGTGAACGTCAACTAATTGCACCATATCTTGATAAAAAAGCGTAAACATGGTGCATTAAACCTGTGCTCTATAGTTCAGAATCACTTGTTTTCGCTATGCCTGTTTGCGTTCTTTTCATGCTATTGGGGTATGGTTTTCGGAGCTTGAACTAAAACATAAAACGCCAAATGAATAACGGCCGTAAACATTATGCAAAAACCGAGTTGTTTATGTTTTTTGCATAAACATTATGCTGTACAGCTGCCTTAATAATGCGAACACAGACCTTTGCGTTGGGAATCGTGTGTCTCAGTGAATCCCACCCCCGCTTATTTCTTTCTCCCCCGCCCCATACAAACACACACAAGCACGCGCGCAGACAGGCATTGAGTGCGTCACTTCGATTTTTTTTTCATTTTTTATATCAAGACATCAACACGTATTTAATTATTTTGGAGCATATAAGTTGTCAGTGACAACTCTCGCCAACAACAGGGGACCACGCATTTCTGCATCTTATTTGGGTAGTGTGGTACAAAAAAGGGGAGGGGAGAGAAGCTTCATTTGGTGTAAATAAGAGAATACTTCAGCAAGGCAGCACCTTGTAGAAAAGCAAGGTATGTTTCTTTATTATGCTTTTAATTCCCCGAAAACAGGGATATGCGTACGTTGCCGTAGATTATGTAACGTAATCTGGCCCATATGAAACTCAGCCCAGCTGGGAAAATTTAACTGGTACTTTGTTTACTGCGAGACATTTATTAGCGGGCTGCAGACACTTTGACCGTTTATATCTATCTATCTATCTATCGATAGATAGATAGATAGATAGATAGATAGATAGATAGATAGATAGATAGATAGATAGATAGATAGATAGATAGATAGATAGATAGATAGATAGATAGATAGATAGATAGATAGATAGATAGATAGATAGATAGATAGATAGATAGATAGATAGATAGATAGATAGATAGATAGATAGATAGATAGATAGATAGATAGATAGATAGATAGATAGATAGATAGATAGATAGATAGATAGATAGATAGATAGATAGATAGATAGATAGATAGATAGATAGATAGATAGATATAAAACCAACATGGATTTAGAAAGGCCCTATCATGCGAAACAGCTTTTCGAATTCACAACTGACCTACATCATCACTCAGATATAAACTTGCAAATTGACTGTCTTTTTCTGGATTTTTCAAAAGCTTTCGATAGTCTTGCTCACTACCGCTTAATCCCTAAACTCTCTTCTTTTTGTATAGATTCATCAACTTTGTCACGGATAAGGAACTTTCTTACTAACCGGTAGGAATTCACCATTGTTAATGACTTTTCATCCCCACTTTCATACGTTTGTTCTGGTGTGCCGTAAGGGAGTGTTCTCGGTCCACTGCTTTTTCTTATTTATAATAATGACTTACCAAGTAATTTATCCTCACAAGTGCGCATTTTGGCTGATGACTGTATAACGTACCGAGCAATAACTAGTACTTGTGACCCCGTAATAATTCAAAATGATCTCGACGTCATCAGCAATTGGTGTAATAGTTGGCTAATGTCCCTTAATTCAAGTAAATGTAAAGTAATGTCCTTCTCTCGCAAACATTCTAACTCTTAGTCTTATTACTTTATTAATGGCAATCCCGTATCTAGTGTTGACTCTTTTAAATATTTAGGTGTAACCTTCACATCTAACCTTTCTTGGACTACCCACATCACCAACATCTGCAGTGACGCCTCACGATCATTAGGCTACATACGCCGCAATCTACGTAAGACGGCCCCAAATATACGTGCTTTAGCTTACATAACATTTGTTCGCCCTCAGCTAGAAATCGCTTCTGCAGTTTGGTCCCCTCATTACAGCTATTTAACTAACATGCTGGAATCGATCCAGAATAGAGCCGCTAGATTCGTCTCACAAAACTACGATCACAGCGCAAGCACAACACAAATTAAAAAAAAACTTATCACTTTTTCTTTTGAGCAGCCGACGTGATCTAAACCTCCTTTCATTATTTCATGAATACGTACATGAAACAAGGTCATTATCAATGACATTGCAAACATCTGCATTCACATCAAAGAGACTAAATAATCATCTTTCATTCACACGCATATACGGTAAAACATACATTTTTAACTCATCTTCACTCCCCAGTGCCATCCCCATGTGGAACAGCCTTCCAGATGAAATCGTAGCAGAAGGCCATCGAGAAAAATTCCGGCACCTTCTACTCACCCATTTACATGATTAACTGCTCGTTTTATTCATATCAAAATCGGCACCTACGCGTTTATTCACTACTAGTATCTCGCTTTTTTTTTCTCTTACTTTAAAATTATTTTGTTCGATGGTTTGAATACTTACATGCCATTTAGTACTGTTGAGTTTTATTCATTGATGTTTTCTTTTGAATAATGGAAAGTCTTTTCACAATTTGTGCTTGTTTTTTTAGCTTGTTATAAATCATTATCTCACGCATATACTCATCTCATGTTCATTGCCGTTCTATTGCTATTAAAAATATTATTATTATTTTCTCATTCTTATTTCTGTTAGGACTTGTATAATAAATAACATTTAGTTCATGTTATTGTTTGTATGTAAAGTATACCAATTCATGTATGTATTCCTTTTATGCTCCCCTTACACAATGCCCTGTTGAGTCTGTAAGGTATTTTGAATATATATATATATATATATATATATATATATATATATATATATATATATATATATATATATATATATATATATATATATATATATATATCTTCCTACGTCGGGGTTCTCTCTTGATCGCCACTTTAACTTGTGGTATACACCAAAATTAGGGAGGGTAAGAGGGTTTTACTAATATGCATAGCTAGTCAGGACATGATTAACGTAAAAGACGGACAGCGTGTATTGTCAATCCTTCCCTTCGGATACATGTGGCACATACCCATAACCACGGGCAGTTGTACGCAGGTGCATGTGCCATAGGCGAGTGACAATTTATATCTGCCCAGAAACGGTGAGGACAGACATCGGTAATTTATATGCGATAGCGTTACGAGACCACTGCAAATAACGAATATCAGGGTACCAGCTGAAGCCAAGCCCAAGCTTATTGTGTGGCAATAAAGTATTCTACCATACAGCAACGCCTGGTCTCAGAACTGCTTAGAAAAAAGACTCTATGCATGCTTAATATTGGTGAAACGCCCACTGTGATTGCAGTCATTGGCTATAGCATTTTATAAACAATGATTATGCAGCTGTATATGCATATACAGGTGTCACGTCACGTTAATGTCAGTTGCTTAATCAACCGCCATCCACTGAAATTGTTCTACGTAACATTGGCCATGGTTATCAACCATTCTTGCAAGCGCAAGGGACACATGTCCAGATTACTGCTTCTGGGGCTTTAATACCCTTGCTCCTGTTGGCATCATTACGCAACTGTGGACAACGAAGCGTAACCACTACAGCAGCACAGAGAACAAAGCTATCTATGTCTACTTCGTAAAAGATTTGGCTGTCGCTTTCGCACAACAAGGGAGCGAATGTAAGTTTTCCCCTTCTTAACCATGCGGTTTGAATGAGTGGCACAGTAATTTCTGTGAAAATATAACGTAGCACTGTTTACGAGTTTTTTTTATGTTTCTCAACAAAGTAGTTCACGAAATATAGAGTTTCAGTGAAGGCGTCTTGGGTGAATGCCGAGCAGAATGCATCAATTGCTATCAATAGTAAAAGTGACTGCTAAAAACACCTAGGAATTCCTACAGCTTTATATACCTTGCTCATGATACTCTTCTTTGTCATAGGGATAAATTTTAACGACCCTTATTTTTTCACGTTTCTTACTTTTTTTTCTTCGGAAAGAAACACAGCTGGACTCTCGCGAGTGTCATTGGGATGCATTGTAATAAAAGGGCATATAAGCACGGGTGTCCACTGTGTCCATGTAAACAACACGTGAAGATCTGGCATGTTTTAATCGTAACTGGAGATGCCTCGCTCCGACAGTACAAAGTACTAGCCTTTTTGAATGACGAAAAGGACGCTTTCGTGCATTCTTATGCAGAAAGGGTAGTCAGTTGAAGCGAACCGATGGGAAGGTTATACTGTGCTAGGCTCAAAAAGAACAGCGCGTTCACAAAAGAACCACTCGGTATGTTTACACGGTCATGGTGTATCTTGAGTGCCTATAACAGCACCGAGCCACTTGAACAAATTTAGTGGTCTAAGCACTGAAAAGTTTTACTTGAAGAAGAGCTAGACGACCTGCTCATTGTTTTAAGGGTCGTTACCAGCGATGACGGAGACACATTGCGAAAAACATCGAGGTTCTTCCGAGTCATTCGTGCATTCCATGGCTCCGCGATCACTGCTATCCTTCGGCCCCGCGCTCTTGAAACACAATTACAAACATTCTTCTTAGAGTGAGGCTTCAGGGAATCCTGAAGAGGAGCGCATAGCTGGCAAAGGCGATTGGCCAGTGGAATTGAAGTATACCTATAACGAACTGAAAGCCTTGTGCATTTCGTGCTTCAGTCCTTGTGCAATGCTGTTTTAGACGCAAAGCAGTTCTTTGAATAGTCCGTGTAACGCTGTCCCTCCGTACAAATCCAACGCGCGCCGCAGGTGTTAGCACGGTGCCAAGTAGGTCACGCCCCTGCTATAAGCGTTGACGTCACGCTCCCCTCTATGTGCGCACTCTTACTCTCTCCCACGTCTGCCGTGCGCTCACCGCGGCGCCCGCAGCTGCCATCTTGTCCGTTCGCCAGCAACACCTGCCGCGACCACCGCTTGCTGCACCGCCGACTCATCGGTTCACACGCAATAAACCTGACACGCACCTAATGTTCCCGCTGAAACATACATGCACATGTCACCTACACAAGGCCTACGCCAGCCACACCTTCAAACTAATCTTCCAGCGCTCACCACAGCACCCGCGTTCGCGCCGTTCAACCCGTGACGCCACCCGCGCGCAACGCTGCCGCTTCACACCCCATCCGGGTTTCTTTCGGGGAGAGAGAGGGAGTGAGTGAGTGAACAAACAGTATCCAAACCAGTGGTTTGAGACGTGAACCTAAGCCGCGCCAGGGGTGGTGGAGAGACCCTGTCTCTCAGCCGCCTCCCGTGCTCGCTGGATGGCCCATATTTGATCTGCCCAATCTGATCTGATCAGTGCGGCTCTCGACCGCACCACAAGCTGTTCTAGGTAGACTGCTTTCCGATAAAATATGCTCCAGGGTGGCATGTCTAGTGCTACATAGCTTACGCGAGTCATCTGGGTATAGTTAGGAGTAGATGCAATTGAGGTCACCGGGTTGAAAAATGTTCTGGTTTGAAGTCGTCTCCAGTCAACCACCAGAAATTTGTCTTTTTGGAGCTAGCTGGTGAAAATCCGTGTCGCGACATTTGGTAAAGTTGGATAATGTCGCAGAACCTATACACTCTGTCCCTCTCCCATCACACATCTCCTCTCGGTACTCCATGTGAAGCTCCATCACGCGACGCAGTAAGCTTCCTCGTTGACCTGGGAACAGGTACTCACACGGGGTGTGGGGTGGGAACCATATATTATACCTTTCTTCGAATTCCCCAGATGATATGGGCTTAGCCTTCCGGAGGAGAATGTTAGGTGGCACGAGAGATATTCTGCCTCGCGCGTAGTTACGGATGGCCAACTGCGAGTCGCTAATGACATATCTTCATTTTGGGGAAATTATGGCATGTGCTATAGCCACCTCTTCCGCGATTTCCGAGTTATCAGAGCGTATGGAGCATGCGCACTTGTGGTCTGTGTTTATTACTGCCGCCGTGTAGAATTTGTGACTCGGGTACTCCGCTGCGTCTACGGACAACGCCTCTTTGTCTGTACGGTAGGCCTTGAGTAGAGCTCTACCTCGGCTTTTTCTTTTGCCTTGATTAAGTTCGGGGTGCATGTTTTGGGGCAGATTGGATACATGGATGTTTTCTCTGATCACCTTTGGAACCAACACTTTATTTCCTTGTTATCTATCGTAATTAACCCCTAACTTGTCAAGGATACTTCATCCTGTGCGCCTGCTAGCTAGTCTTTTCAACTGGGCAATCTATTCAGCTTCTATCAGCTCCTCTAAAGTGTTGTGTACACCCAGTTGAAATAGTGTCTCGGTGCTAGTGCTATCTGGAAGGCCTAAAGCTTCTTTGTACGCCTTTCGTATGAGTGCGTTGAACTTGAGTGTTTCGGCTTTATACTGATTTAGATATGCCGCTACGTATATCAAATGCCTCATGGCGAATGACGTTAGCCTCTTTCATGTCCTTGTGTTTGTTTGAGATGGTCCAAGGTTTTTTTCTTATTCTCCACTCATGCATTGCGCGAATATTTTTGCGTTGGCTCATCGACGAAGGTGCCCTCTTCACGTTTATATTTTGACAGTGTGATAAAGCAGATGAGTGCACAGCCTCGACCGCTTAGTCCGTGTCGTTACACATATTGGGCACGTAAAGCCACATGACATGTTCAAAATTATACTCGCAGCATTACAGCCTTTATTCTGCAACGCTAACAATAATTGTTGGGGTTTCACGTTCTAAAATGCGTGATATGATTATGAGGAACGCCACAATGAACACAATGAAGGGCTAAAGATATTTTGACTCAGGTATTTTTTACCATGCCCCTACACGGGCCTGTAGCATTTCATCCTTAACGAAATGAAGCCGCCGTGGTCAGGATTCAATCCCGTAACCTTCATGTGAGCTGTTTAACACAGTAACTACAAGTCCACCATAGTGGGCTATTCCACAATGTTTCACGTTACTTCGACCCGAATCCAAAATAAACGCGAGACATCTTCCATCTTCTACAAATGGGCTGCGATTCTCGAGCACTGGAATCAGCACAAGTGCTTTTTAATGAAAACCTTACACGCTCGTATTAAGACTTATATTTACTCATTCTTCATACTTCACGCTTGCCCTCTTCAGGGACAAGCGTGAAGCCTAAAACACGTTCACATTTCTTGTGAACGTGTTTTGGCGTGCTCCTCAGAGTTCCAAGTTACGCGCTATATTCATTCAAACTTACACGCTATATTCATTCAAACTTAGAAACGTCCCACTGCACATTCTCTGATCTGCCCACTCGACACAATCGAAGGAGGTATGTTCTTTGAGTGTTACTTTGATCGAGCAATCTGAATCGCCTCTCTTCATAGATTTGGAGTCCTTGCTTTAGCGTGATTAACTACCAGCTTTTGTTCTTGAAATTCAATTATTTCCCGAATCAAGATATCGCGCACAACCTATGATCGGATGCTACAGTACTTCAATACTAAATACGGGCCCACAAGTTCGAGCCACCACCATGATACCACTTTCGTAAATTATATCATAGAATTCATACATGCCCTTACAGAAAGGTGTGACGTACAAGTCTGAAGCCTTTCGATGGACATGTCTGAACACAAACTCTATGAATGTCATTTACGTGCACCCATCAAAAATATAAGTGGTAGCCTGAACAATACGTGTCACGTATTTCAATCACCTCGAAGGATGTTTTTTTGGAGTGAAGCTCTATAGACTCGCACAATGTCCGTTGATCATGGCTTCCCGTTAGATCCAAACACAGGCGCCACATATATCGTACATAGAACACTTATAGCACTTATATTGTTTTAAAAAATATCATATGCTGTCCGTACTACACCCCGTGCATCTCTCCGTTCGTCCATTCATTCGTCCATACATGTGTCCATCCGTCTCTCCGTCCATTCATCCATGCATTCTTGATACTAGTCGGTGACTTCAACGTAGACATTATGGCCCTTGGACCTACCTTCGCTCCATCATCAACATCTACTTTGTCGATCGGCTAAAAAATATTGTTTACCTTTGTTGTTATCGTGTTCATTCCTTCTAGAGCTGCGCTTGAATCACGTGCGCCCATGTCTTTGCACTCATTTTTATATTCCACTTTGCCAATATGCAAACTAGAGAAGCGAACAAGATGCTTTTAAAGTTAACTTCTCTATCGTCTCTTTTTTGGTTTCCTTCCTTCTTTATACGCCCCGCCACAGTGGTCTAGTGGCCAAGGTACTCGGCTGCTGACCCACAGGTCACGGGATCGAATCCCGGCTGCGGCGGCTGCAATTCCGATGGAGGCGGAAATGTTGTAGGCCCGTGTACTCAGATATGGGTGCACGTTAAAGAACCCCAGGTGGTCGAAATTTCCGGAGCCCTCCACTACGGCGTCTCTCATAATCATATAGTGGTTTTGGGACGTTAAACCCCACATATCCATCAATCCTTCTTTATAATACAATCAGAAATCCCGCAAGCGCTACTGTACGCCACATCAGTGACCGTTTTTCGTTGGCTGATAGCGTATATTGCCAAGTTCTAACCACAGTGATCATCAGGATGAGTACTTCCTTGTCGTCGAAAAAGTTCTAGGTTGACCCACGTGGCCACGTCGCCGTATCTCGTTTCTCACTTGCTGCCTCGAAGAATCGACTTTGATCTTGTCGCTGATCCGGTTTCCCGTATCAGTACACGTTACATCCTCCACACGCGCTTTATTTCACGCCACGGTCACGTTCCGGCAAACATTCGCACCACCCACCTACAAACACTTCCATCGCTTCCTTCGTCACCGTCTTGTTGTTTGTCGTGAACCCTTGTCTATACGACTGATAAAAAAAATCACCGCGATTTACGCATGTCACCATCGTGACTTCCGTATATGCATTTCCGCGTTCTTATGAAGTGGGTTTTCTTTCTCCTCTCTTTTTCTTTCGCAGGTTCACGCTTTCTCAGGAATAGCGAACTTCTCAGAGCTGCAAACATCGTCTCTTTTATTGCGCGTCCCCCGGCGCGATGGCCGAACAACTATCAAGTTGCTGCCGAGTACAAAACAACGTAGTACGCTCACAGAGTGGGCACACAGGAAACAGTACGCACATCCGGGGTCAACAGAGAAACCAAATAAGTAAGTAAGAAGCGAAGGTAGAGGTGAAAACGGGATACGTGGTTGGAAGATAGGGCTTGCGGCGGAGAACTTGGGCAAACAATGTGGGAAAGTAGTACGGCCACAAAGCGGTGTAACTTTAGATGGGCACGAGTGTGTACGTTGAAAGGATAGTATGGGAATAGCAGGGTGCAGTGAAGAATAAAGGACAAAAATATAAAGAAGGGGTGATGAGTGCAGTGATTGGCCACGCGCTGTGTATCCGGAATAGCTCGTACAAAATGATAGATGTGAAGGGGACAGATAGAAAATGGTGACGTCGTTTGATGCGCGACGCTATTCGGAGAAGACTATCCCATAACACGGGCTATGCTTTTTGCCAGAGAACGCGAGGAAATGTATAGCATGCGGTAGCAGCCATCTCTAAAAAAGCTGATCTGTATGCAGGCATTTCCGTAAATAAATGTGGATTGCCGTATCGTTATCACGCGAAAAAACGTGAAATTTACTCATTCCTTACGAGACCTGATATAGAGTGACCCGCGCTACGAATGTCATAAAACGGTCGCGGAAATTACTATCCTCGCGAAAGGTGTTTACTTGAGACTGTTCTAGTTCTTCTAAAACAAGGGAAACACGGGGAACGTATAAAGTTCCTGTCCATGCGTGGTAATATATAAGACCCCTCTTTGCTACAATGGCGAGTTCACTAATGCGATAGCAACGCAGTGAAATCCAACGCGAAAGAAACTCCTCAGGAAACGCGGCCGCAGCAGCAAGCGAAGTGACCTTCGTACTGTAAAATGCTTCGTGGAAAACTATGCGATGAGAGCTAACACGTAGTATGAGCTAACTCAATAAATCTTGCTGTTGGCCTCGTCCGTGTGTGCCATGCCCTTGTGTTCAAAGTGCGCAACCACAGATACCTCCAAAGTATCAGCCAGCTGCTCATTCTCTCTGTAGATACGGAATGTGGCGGGAGTGCGTGACCGCGAGCGACACCACCCGGCCGGTCAAAATAAGAATTTCGAACGGGACCCGCGCTTCCACCCCTGCGTCTCCGTCTTCATGCACCTTTCGCGTATAGTCGAGGCGTAATCGAGACGGTCGGCTCGTTTCATCTCAGCTTGAGTGGCGTTTGTCGACGGCGCTGGCGAGCTTTTACTCGCGCATAGGACGTGTTACGTTCTGGGCGATGTTATCGATTAGGACAGTATACGTAACATGATGGCGACGGCAAAAATACGCCTGGAATGTCCATGTGCGCAATAATGTACTGGGTCAAAACCTTGCTGAACTAATGTGACCTCATTTCGATGGTTTGAGCTGCAATCGGCTATTATGAAGAATAGTTATAGAGGGACAGTGATAAGACTACTACTTACTTAAGGTGGCTTTTGGTTTACGGAGCCATTCTGCATTGTACACGAAGGCTGGCCCCAGGACTAAATGACCAAATAAACCTTTGTTGCAACGTAGATTGGCTCAAATAATAAAATCGTTAACGAACACGCTTGTGTGATCTTATAGAATATAGGTTATTCTATTAAAGTGAGCCTGGTGGCCTCATAACAATCTGTAACCACGTTGGAAAAAATTCTATAATCGCATGTAAACTTGCGCGATATTTTTTGGGAAGCTTATGTTATGCCTAGGAGTGCATGCTTCTGGAGTTCACGCACAGAAGTGCGTCGCGCCAAATAATTAGTACAAGATAACTGATTTGAACCATTACTATGAAACATCTTTCCCTTAATCCGAGGGCGCCGATCCTGCGTGAGAAATATAGATTACTGAATGTTCTTTCAATTTCGGTTCTCTTTAGCCATGACAAATCATCGGAGCGTGATATAGTTCCCCTGCTATTCGAGTGAAATATCGGAATTTTATTTGCGAGGTATATATTCACTTTGCGGGCTTTACGAGTACATAAAAACGCCAAGTGTGCGTGGAACGACAGAGCTTGATCCATTAAACCCCTTATTGCACAGGTTAACGTGATTCATTCCCCGAGGTGAAGCCTGCATAGGCTCTGTTAACGAATCATTTTCAATCCCAGGCATGTTTTTGTGGTAGAATACTGGGCAGCCAAGCAGAGGGTCTGGGTTCGTATGACATTATCACCTCAATTTTTTTATTTTTTTTATTTCGAGCAATAGCAGTGACGGACACCACCGGCGGCACACAACTACGATGCCAGAAACGGCTGCTGCTGGGACCCTATGACATATTCTACTGTAATTATTGATAACGCACTGTGGAAACCAAACCATTATATGCATCGAGATGAAAATTTGAGAAAGTTTGAAAACAGTGCTTTTTCACCCATACTGATACACCATTTTTGCTTTCGCATTTCAGTGGTCCAAGTAAAAATACTTGCATAGATAGATAGATAGATAGATAGATAGATAGATAGATAGATAGATAGATAGATAGATAGATAGATAGATAGATAGATAGATAGATAGATAGATAGATAGATAGATAGATAGATAGATAGATAGATAGATAGATAGATAGATAGATAGATAGATAGATAGATAGATAGATAGATAGATAGATAGATAGATAGATAGATAGATAGATAGATAGATAGATAGATAGATAGATAGATAGATAGATAGATAGATAGATAGATAGATAGATAGATAGATAGATAGATAGATAGATAGATAGATAGATAGATAGATAGATAGATAGATAGATAGATAGATAGATAGATAGATAGATAGATAGATAGATAGATAGATAGATAGATAGATAGATAGATAGATAGATAGATAGATAGATAGATAGATAGATAGTACTAAATAAGACTACTAAAACTAATATTACTAATAATACTTTTGGGTGAGACAAGATAGCCTTGCCTCGTCCTGTGCAGTGTTGTGAAAGTGAGTACATGTAAAAGCATAATGCAAAATACGGGACAAAAAGTAATGCGCTGTCAGAACACTCGCCTGCCATCCCTATGTTGAAACCTTTCCGCGCGACCGGTTCCTTTGTGTGGCGTCGTGAGGCTGCCTTTTTTGTGTTCCGTGGTGTTAAGCAGGCTGCGCATAATGTTCGCATGCTCGCACATGGTATGCACAGCCGGCAACGCTACACGGCTCTTGAACAAGAAAGGATAATTGGGGTAGCATTTTACGGCTCCAGGCACTGCAGGATTTCGAGTGCTCTTTTAAAACAGTGGCTTCGTGAGACAAAAAAAAAACGCTCCTGCTTGTTTGGAGCCTTATTCCCTTCATTTTTCGAGCGAAAATTACCATAACTTTCGTTTCAAGGAACAGTGAGAAATGCTGTAGCACTGGCCAGCGCAAGGGCGCAACAAGCTGCATCTCTTGCGTTAGTTGTAGCAAGGACAAAGCACCGGATCGACCGAAAAAATAAAGAACAACAAAGCTGGTAAAACCATCAGAATGCGGATGCAAACAACGAAAGTTCAGTAAAATTCAGGAAAGTTTTCGAAGTGTAAAATAATGAAAGCGAGTTTACCTGCACGACTTCTTAAAAGGCATGGTCATTTTAGTTCTCTGCTAAGATAGTTAAGCAAAGGAATAATTAGGGTGCATCCTCTGGGTTCGCTCACTTACTTGCATCTGCAGCCTGTTCTTTGTTTCTTTATCTTGCAATACTGCCCTGTACCGCACCTTTTATAGGGTATACCGGCTAAATTATGCGACGTTGTTTTATCATAGATTCAATGCTGTTTGTTATGGAGTGCAAATTACTTCATTACCTGAGCATAGGATGAGAGGAAAAGAGCCATGGGAAACGTGGCAAGCTATTTCTGGTAGTGATGCTAGCATAAACTTATTTTCGACTAGGTTATGTACAAAGCACGTTTTGGGCTCTTTTGTTGATACTCGCATGCCCGGCATGTATAAATTTAGCAGTGATCAACAGCGAAACCATGTTAATGTGCACTAATTAGCTTCGTGCCGGAGGCCCCCTCAAAGTGGCCGTGGGGCAGCAAGTGACGAGCCCCGGTGTAATGGAAAGCTGTTGCTAAGGGGGCGTTAACATAAAACTATGACGTGATCACAAAAATCACCACCTGGTCCCTTTTCGTAACCAAGTAGCTTACCATATATTACGTAATTACCGTTACACATCAGTGTTAGAGGCTCTGGGAACATTGTTCTTCCTTTAGCACCATCAGTTGCTACACTCAAAATCTTTTTTTTTTCTATAATGTTGCCTCTCGAAGCTACAAAATATTTTATTCAGGAAATGCTGACTCGCTTCATTGATTTTCACGCAGCCAGTTATTTATCGCGACATCATGCGATTTATGAGAACACAGACTAGAATGCTCTATTTTCTTTGGCCTACAACAGATAGCTTTATTACCGGCTATGAGAAATGCGGCTACCGAATACGCAATCGCATGAGTTTAAAAAAGGTCAGATGCTCTAGCTCATTACGGACTGTCAGCGACATGTCGTATGGTGTTGAGTTCCACTGAAATGCGACTAATCAAGTCTGCCACCCCAGAAAACCTTGTGAAAACGTCCCTAGAGGAAAATACAACCTTGTCTGTTTTTGGTGTCATTGTTTTTTTAATCAAATCCAGATTCACCTGGCACACGAAGACAGAACCCCGAGAGAATGACAAAAAAAAGTAGAATAACAGGGTCATTTTCTTTTGCCCGTGGACGTCAGCTTTGAAACACGGGTGACGTGTTGAATAAAAATGGGTACAACAGAGCATAAACGAACCGTGGTGGTATATGCTGATATCGTTCCAACTATTTAGATCGAACAGCATTGCATTAAAGACACGAAAATTAGCCCAAATATTTTTGTTTCTGCTTAGATTATCTTTTTCGCATACTATCGCCCTGTTTTTCTCCTCTCCATTTCTCCTTTTTTATTTCTTAATTTTGTTTCGCAAATTCTACTGCCGCTGCCTCGTGGCCGACCCCCCGTGGTGGATTGTGCCATTCTTCCGGGAATCATCATCATCATCATCATCGTCTTCATCGAGGTGGAGCATTCGTATCCGGTTGGTCACTATGGGCACGTTTTAATGAGTTTAAAGTGCAAAAGCGCTCGTGTAATAAGGCTTCGCTGCGGCTTATAAAACTACAGGCAATTATTAAATTATGATCACCTTCCACGGCGTATTGTATAATCCAAATACAAATTCTGGAGCAGCGCTCGTCATGTCCAAGTTTTTTGTTGTTGTTTTTTTTTTCAATTCCAGGGGTCGTTTTCATCGCATTGTTTCACGTTATAATCTATATGCCCTGACTCACACAACTTGCAAAGAAACACAAAAAAAAGACAGAGAAAGAGGAACGTGTGGGCGTTTTTCAGGTTCTGCGATATGTCATCAAACAGCGCCTTGCCCGGTATCAAGTACTTACACAGAATACGACTCGTCCGAATCAATTCAATGTCTTGGTGAATAGATAGGGAACATTATCATCACTACGTAGAGTGGGCATGTTCAATTATACATATATACATATAAATATACATACAAATATGCATGACATACTACTGCCAAGATGTTATGATTTCCTACCGACGTCCCATCAATGTTGGTTACATGCATAGAGGAAGCGCGCCAGTCAAATTTAGAAATGCTCAGGACGTACCACTTCTGCTCAAGACTTGTTTTATTGCGTACATGTTTTGTGTGTTTTTGTTTGTTTTTTAGTAAGGTGAAGCTGTCTGACGTCGATCGCCGTGTTTTTTTTTTTTTTTTTGCATTTTACTTCCACCGGTTTTCGACCGCCGCCGTGGATGTGAAACTGACTGTATAGTCTTGGAAAATCTTAGCCACTAAGCTAAGGTTGATGATAGTTGAGCGTGATTGCTCCATGTGATGCCCCGGCTACGCGATGATAACGCGTCTCACTTTCGAATGAATTTATCAGAGACGTGCTGTTCTTTTTTCAGTTTTTTTTTGTTTGTTTTTTACAGTTCTCATTTTGCTCCATCCTAAATATAAGGTACATCGTAATATTGTAGCGATGCTGAGGCAGACAGGCTAAACAACAAGCAACTTTATTAGGGCGAACTTGTGCCCACAAGTCTAATGACTATGGTCGTCGAGTCCGAGTAGCCGAGAGGCACAGCTTCAACTATCTTCTTCTTCCTCGTTGTTGGAGCACACGAACGCGTGGCGCATGCCAGCCGGGTCTTGCTGGTGCTCTTGCAATGATGATTGCGGCGGGCTACTTGGACGTGGCCAACCTGTCGCGGCATTATCCCCCTCCTCAGATGCATCGTCCCGATGCTTGAGAGAGTGAAATGACACGTGCGCCCTCTCACTCGTTTTCGGACGATCTTTCATGATAGGGCTTCATGCGGACTACGTGTACCACTTCCGTGGTATTGCGGCGTCTTGAGCTCACGTGTCCAGCGGATCTGACTTCATAAGTGACGTCGCTGATACGGTTGAGTACTTCATAAGGGCCGAAGTATCGACAAAGAAGCTTTTCAGAGAGTCCGCGGCGGCGCACTGGGATCCATATCCACACTTTGTCAACGGGATGATAGAGTGCGTCACTGCGTCGCTTGTTGTACCGACTAGAGTCGATGCGCTGTTGACGGCGTATTCGGTACCTTGCCATTTGTCGTGCTTCTTCGGCTTTTTGCAAGAAGTCATCTAAGTCAGGTGGATAGCTGTTTTCGTCCTGTAGTGGTAACATGGCATCCAGTGGGGTGGTCACTCTTCGGCCGAATACTAGTTCGAAAGGGGCAACGTGGGTTGTTTCTTGAACGGCCGTATTATATGCGAATGTTACGTAGGGTAATATTTCATCCCACTGTTTATGCTCAACATCGACATACATTGATAGCATGTCGGTCAGAGTTCGGTTGAGGCGTTCGGTTAAGCCGTTTGACTGAGGGTGATACGCCGTTGTTCCTCTGTGATCGGTATTTGTCATGCGCATCAGACATTGCATAAGGTCTGCAGTAAATGCGGTGCCCCGATCCGTAATAACGACGATGGGCGCACCATGTCTGAGCACTATGTTGTTCACAAAGAACTTGGCGACTTCGGCAGCTGTCGCACTGTACAGAGAGTCAGTCTCAGCATAACGGGTCAGATAGTCTGTAGCTACGACAATCCATTTCTTGCCTGCACATGATGTCGGGAAAGGTCCTAGGAAGTCCATGCCGACTTGTTGGAATGGGGCGTCCGGAGGCTCTATTGGATGGAGAAGGCCGGCTGGTTTTACGGCTGGAGTTTTGCGCCGTTGACATTGACGACAAGTTTTCACGTAGCGCTGCACTGATGCGAGCAACTTAGGCCAATAGTACTTCAGACGAATCCTGGCGAATGTTCGGCTCACACCCATGTGGCCAGATGTTGGCTCGTCATGGCATGCATGCAGAATTTCCTGTCGCATGGCTTTGGGCACGACTAGTAAAAACGTTTCGCCATTAGGTTCAAAGTTCCTCCTGTAAAGGACACTTCCTCGAAAACAGAACGTGGAGAGTCCTCTGGAGAATATGCGAGGAACTTGAACGTCGAGACCCTGCAGGTGTTGTATAAGCGCCAGCAAATCCGGGTCATCTCGTTGTTGTTGAGCGATTTCGGATGCATCGACAACGCCTAGAAACGGGAAGTCTTCCTCTTCAGGTACACTTGGATCGACGGGAGAGCATGACAGGCAGTCGGCATCACTGTGTTTCCTTCCAGATTTGTATACGACCGTAATGTCATACTCCGGCAGCCTAAGGCTCCATCTGGCTAGTCGACCTGACGGATCCTTGAGATTTGCTAGCCAGCATAGAGCATGGTGGTCACTGACAGCTCTGAACGGTCTACCATAAAGGTAGGGTCGAAACTTATTTATTGCCCAGATGACGGCGAGGCACTCTTTTTCAGTAGCAGAGTAGTTTGCCTCAGCTTTTGATAGTTTGCGGCTGGCATAGGCTAACACTTTTTCTTGACCATTTTGCCACTGGACCAGGATGGCGCCGAGGCCGACAATATGCTAAACGGCAGAATGTTTTGCCTGGTGCGAGTTCAAATATGCTAGTCAAGAGAGTTAAGATCATGTTGTCGTGAGATGCAACATTCGTGGTTAATTGTTCTTTTTCTATTCTATGACCGTTACCACAACTCAGCCGACGGCGGTCGGAAAGCAAGCGTTATGACAAAATACAACCTAATGAACAGTGTGCACACTTGCAATTTTTTTCTCTAATGCATAGAACAAAGCCGAATACCCTGGGCATAACACAGCTTCCCATTCACGTGATGTTCTTGCGTGGCCCCTCTTGCTGGTTACCTGTCCCTCAGACACATATTCCATGCATTATTATCGAGGTATAGAAAAGCGTCTTGATCGCTTCTGCCTGTATCAACTTACGCAGCTTACCTTAAGAACTACCCGCGCAGCTTCTTTGAACATGCCTCTGGTCACCGACGGTGTCTGCGGCGTTGCGTCGGCAGCGACTTTGGTGTAGCGTTGTTGCGATTGAAGACCTTGTAGCTCGGTCATGAAGAATCCGATAGGGTTGAGCAGCACAAGTGAGAGCGGTGCTATCAGGTACAAGTAATCAGCGAAGTCCGGATGGCTGCGGCCGTACACTGATTCCACTGAAAGCACAAGTTAAGCACACAAAGAAGAAAATTTGAGAAGCTAGGCTGCTAAGATTCTCTACTAAGACGGTGAAGCTTCACTACAGCCTCCCCTGCCCCACCTCATTGGTTCAGTCCGAAAAAAAAAAACTTCGCAATGGGGCAGGGGGAAGGATACGCAGGGAGGTTGACGAGACTACGTCTAGTTTGCTATCTTACACTTGGGGATGGAAATGAGGTAGTAAAAGAGGGAAAGAAATAGACACATTTCACAACATGCACACACTGCGAAAGTTTTTACAGGCCATCGCTCAGGGCTGTTGCCTCTAAGTACTACAGCAAGGCTGGTGTGGCTTTCTGGGCTATGTGCTGTGGGGCGAGGCTCCCAAGATCTTTCCTTTGGTAAAGAACAAGCCATCGAGTTTTTTTATTGGTACACTGTGTGTGTGTGTGTGTGTGTTTGTGTGTTTGTGTGTGTGTGTGTGTGTGTGTTTGTGTGTGTGTGTGTGTGTGTGTGTTTTGAGCGAGCGAGCGAGTACGTGAATGAGATGAGTGAGTGTGAAGAAAGGCTATTGTCTGTAGCTGCCTCCACAAAACTGCTTTGTCACGTTCGTCACGTAAGGTAGTCGTAGGAGTGTGCCGCAGAACAGCACTGGTGTTTTTTTTTTTTTTTTGGACGCGTCCAGCTGTATGAAGGGTGGAATTACTAAGAGTCACCCATTCATTCGAAGTATCTTACCGAAGTTTCGCAGCTATGTGTGCAACATATCCGTGGACCACATTTGGATTCACGGCTGCAACTGATCTCGTCACAAACAGGGATTCATGCAAAGCTGACTGGTCGCTGCACATCTATTACGATTGATGATTGATATGTGGGGTTTAACGTCCCAAAACCACCATATGATTATGGGAGACGCCGTAGTGGAGGGCTCCGGTAATTCCCCCCACCTGGGGTTCTTTAACGTGCACTCAATTCTGAGCACACGGGCCTACAACATCTCCGCCTTCATCGGAAAAGCAGCCGCCGCAGCCGGGATTCGATCCCACGGCCTGCGGGTCAGCAGCCGAGTACCTTAGCCACTATACCACCACAGCGGGGTGGTCTATTACACATAACTCCCCGTGAACACGTACCTAGAGGATATGCGATGCCGAAGTCGTTCACTTGGGTTGCGAAGATGGCGTGCAGGCCCGCGGTGGCCAGTCGGTCTCCTCCGCGATGGCGCGAGAAAGATGAGAGCGCCACGCTTGCGGCAGCGACAGTGACAAACAGGGCCGTTTTGCCGAGAAGCACCGCCACCACCAGGTGCCAGTCGACAGCATGCAACCGCAGCTGACTCAAGTTTAAGAACAGCAGCGCTGACAGGAACACGTGCGAGGCCAGAAGGTCGAGGGCGCGAACCTCGCGGCCTTTCACCCAGCCGGCCTTGCTTGAGGCAAACCTGTTCCGGAGTATGTGGAAATACTTGTACCAAAGTCAGGCTTAACCTGCGAACCAGTGCTTTATGGGATTAGGCTATTCCTACGAAGTTTATTCGAGCTTTACATGATATGTCTGTAGTATACAGCAAGTAACTGGGGTGGTATCAAGATAATCTTCAAGTAGTTACTAAGTAGCTCCAGCAAAGGGTATGCCTTAGTGAGTTTGCGGTAATATTGTGAGCACAGGGGCTTTTAGGAAAATTGACACTAACACAACAACATGGCAACACTATCTTGCAATTCAGCAAATGTAAACCACTCCTTTATACAATTTATTTTGCCACCTTGGTCATAGCCACTGAGGAAAGCATAGTTTATAGGCGGAAGTTTGCGAAAGAATAATTCGTAAGACGGGTTGTTGCAGTCCGACATTCTCCGGCCAGATGCGTTGGTACACCGGCAAAGTATAGCCACCGAAAACGAATATTTTAAAAGTCAGCCTCGTTCCATCTTACTCCTCGTGTCGTTCCAGGGCATGCATATTTTATACCACCGTGTTACTAAGACATACGTACGCGTGCATAAGCTATACTTCAGAAACATGGACGCAAGTACAGGAACACTTATGAAGTAGGCCGGGCAAGTAGTTTACCTCATGACCCTTTTCATTCGTACATTGCGTTCTCTAGTGCGCTGCGCTGTCAATCTTGTTTTACATGGGCGTACAGTCCCAACGGAAAACGATTAGCCCACGTTACCGGTGGCCGGAGCGGCAAAATTGCAGCACGTCAAGCTGCTGTTCCCGAGCACACTGATATCCAGAGTGCCGAGCACATTCCATTTTTACAATGCAAGGGCAGCTGGCAGAAAGCAGCCCATTTCGCTGTTGGCCCATCCTGAAAGCCCACATATTAAAGACATTTGTTCTACATTCGTTATTTGAAGAGAAGCCGGAAAAAAGGCAGAAAGAGGCATACGCACACACCGCTGAGACTAAAGATTTTTGCTTTATTGAAGGGAAGCGTTCAGCCAAGAAACCATTCGCTGCGCAGCACCACTTGCTACAGTGGCTAAGCCCACAGCATGGATTATTGGAGCAAGTTTCTCAAAAACGGTGCCGACTCGACTCAAATACTTAACTGTCAAAGTTTAAAGAGACGAATTTGAAGCAAATGAAAGCATCAGCTCAGAGCTAGCGAGCAGAGCGAACGACGGCCATTTGGTGGATTCTAGGTGGATGGCAGTCGCGTTCAGAGGCGAGCGTCCATGCTGAACGGGCGCGCACATGCGTCGTTCACATTCGGTATTCTTATAGGCTAAAATCATTTTGCTTATAGTGGTGTGCCGGACAAAATAAATTCTCCAATGACAGAAGCGCGTTCGCCAGGCCCGACGCCCGCTTTTGGCGGGAGTTTCCCGAGTGGCACTTTGGCTTCGATCGCGATGTCTACTGCCACTGTGGCCGCAAGTTTCACATTCGCTGGTGAAACATCTGTGCGTTGTTCTAGGGCGATAATTTTGCTTCCTCTTGCTCGGTCTTCAAATTATAAGCAAGCTACAAATCAATGAGTGAGTGAGTGAAGACTTTGTTGACAATCAATAAATGAATTACAAATTCCGTTAATCTGCATATAGTCATGTATATTACAGTGTTTGCAAAAGACGGAGCTATATTGGAACATTGCAGGGAGGCGGTCAGTAAGAACATTAACGCATTAACTATTGAAGCAGCGGTGCGGTTTGTAGGGCATGAGCTTGGACAGGAGTTATCATAATGCCAGTGCAGCTGCAAGTATATGTATCTGAAGATCACCAGTGCGGCTTCGTTTAGTAGCATATGTTTGCTTTTGTCAAGTTTACACGAGAACGCGTGTTGTGCATCAGTGTTAGAGAGACTCGCTCATAGCGTCAGCGTCGATGGCAGCCACGGTAAAGCCACGTGTTTTCAACTTCGTGTGTGTGTGTGTGTGTGTGTGTGTGTGTGTGTGTGTGTGTGTGTGTGTGTGTGTGTGTGTGTGTGTGTGTGTGTGTGTGTGTGTGTGTGTGTGTGTGTGTGTGTGTGTGTGTGTGTGTGTGTGTGTGTGAGTGAGTGTGTAGCCACGTGTTTTCAACTTCATGTGTGTGGTGTGTGTGTGTGTGTGTGTGTGTGTGTGTGTGTGTGTGGGTGTGTGTGTGTGTGTGTGTGTGTAGCCACGTGTTTTCAACTTCATGTGTGTGTGTGTGTGTGTGTGTGTGTGTGTGTGTGTGTGTGTGTGTGTGTGTGTGTGTGTGTGTGTGGTGTGTGTGTGTGTGTGCAACTTCGTCGGGTACATTTTATCCTAAAGACGCACTTATACACATTTCATCTAGCACTTATCCTGTCACAATGACCAGGCGAACAAGAGCTCCATTCTGTTGCCTTGAAAAACCCACCACGCGTTAGATTAAAGTGCTTCAGTGAGCACCATACTGCTGGTTGGGAGAGAGGGGGGACAAGTGCATACATTGGCTTACACAAAAAAAACTTTCAAAAACAACAAAAAGTTATTTGTTTAGGCTTGCTCGGTATTTCACCTGCAGATAATGGTCAAAATGGCTACCGATTCTGCCGAAATAAAAGTTTGAAGTGCACAGTAAGTAGCCTTGGCGCCAACATGAAATTTTCACCGCCAGACTAGATCCAAGTGGCCAATCGGGCTCAAAGTATGAATCAACGGCAACACTGAAGCAGATGCAATCATACAACATCAGCAGAAAACTTCAGCGCCTGTTTGCTTCATAGCCTTGTGTCAAACAAAACACAGGATCCTCAGTTCAGTTCCTTTCTTTTGTTCATTATTTTAGACGAGTAAGGCGATCAACTACAAATTTCTTCGTACAAAGTAAGTAACGTATAATTCTGCATCAGTGAAGTAAAGGGCTTATAAACCACTGCGAGTTCAAACACGAGAGAGCAGTTTTTTTTCCTCCCCTTCACAATTATTCCTACCGAGGCTATCTCGTCTTCACCACTCATTTTTTTCCGTAAAGCATGGGGACAAAATCGGCACTAAGCGTTGAGCTCACGTAACTTTCGTCCTTGTCGACTACGCGCTGTTATCTGCGCTTAATATGTCGAAATGCACAAAACGAAGCGAAATCGGTTTATCGCGCACGATAGTAATTTGAGACGAGGCAGAACGACCACGCCACTGCATGACAAAGTAGGGTCAGACAAAAACACAACCGTTATTTCTTGCATATGGACCAATCGAAGGCTTACTTTTGATGACGCCACGTGAACAGATGGCTGGCATCCTTAACCGCACAAAAAAGAAGGAAATGCAAGGAAAAAATAACTCGCTCGTATACTTAGTATTTTCGGATGTTGTTGGGGGACTCTTTAAGCTTGCCTTTGATCAGCCGGAAAAGCTCGAAACACGTCAGTAATTATCTTTCTTATTAGATCGTTTGTGCCCTCAGTAGCTAAAGAATCTTCAGAAACTCACCCCAGAAACACGATGGCGAAGCACTTGACCAGCGTCCACGAGAAAGCGACGTGATCGTCATTTCGGAAGCAGGGCACCGGAACCTGAGTTCCGGTCAGCGCGACCACTTCAGAAGCATCCCACATGTCCGTGAGGATAGGCCGAGCCTAAAAAAAGAGGGATTGCAAGTCTGTCAGCAAAGATAAAAATGCTAGAAAGGCAGGGAGGTCAAGTGTTCTTAGTCCAGTTTCTCTCCCCTGCCTGTCTGGAGAGAACTCAGGGAGTGAAGGAGAGAGAATGAATGAGTGCTGACCATTCACAGGAGACGTGCATAGCGCAGCGTATCTACGTTCCCTTGACTTCGTAGTTTTGCGTACAACAAAAAAACGTGGAGGGAGGGGGAGAGCACCCCCGTCACACCTCGTCGTTTGACTACGTTTTGATTGTAAGGGCCTCAGTAGAAAGGGGTTGAGAAGATGGAGAAGGGTGGGCGGCTACAGTAATAAATTATTTTAGGAGCGAAGCTTCTTAAAGCGGCACCCGTTCGTCCCTCGTAGTCGTAGTCGTAGTGTGTAACAAGTGTTACATTTTGACCTGCAAGGTGGTTCCGGTGGAAGATTTCTCTTGTGCTTTGTTGAACAATAAAAAAAATTGCCAGCATATCCACGGAGTGAATGATGGAGAGTAGGACGAAGCATTCGTCCGTCCATTCGTTCTTGCTTCCGGCCGTCCATGTGTCCGTCTGTGTGACCGTCCATGCGTCCATCCACCCGTCCGTGCGTGCGTCTATTCGTGCGTCCGTCCCTGCGTTTGTCCGTGCATCCGCCCCTGCGTCCGTTCATGCGTCCATTCATGCATCTGTCTGTGTGTCCGTTCGTCATCTATTCCACACTCCAAGTACCCCCATCTCGCATCTTTTCGTCATATATTCGGATGGGTGGATGGGTGGATCGATGTGGCTGTACCCTTTAGATCGGGCGGCGGCTAACGCCGCCTAGCCGTAATACTTAGTGAACTAACCATTGCATTTATCTTTTTTTCTTCTTTAAATAGTGAGGTTGAGGATTCGTACTTTGCAGTGAAAGGTTTATTCTTCACTCGACCTTCCCTTTAGTCACCAATCAGATAACCTCCTTCTAGTTAAGTCTACCCGCTTAAAGTCTATTTTGCCCTCCCTGTCCGTAAACCCCAGGGCTTTGAAAAGCTCTGCGCCATCATCCTGAACTGTAGGTTGAAGCCCTTTACAGAACATTATCAAGTGTACGGCAGTTTTTTCTTCCTCTCCACACGCACTGCACACTGTGTCTACCCTTTCGTATTTGGCCCGATATGTCTTGGTTCGCAATACTCCCGTCCTGGCCTCGAACAGTAAAAAAACTACCCCGAGTATTATCATAGATACTTTCCTTGGCAATTTCCTGCATTAAAGTTCAATAGATCTCTAGTGCGGACTTCTTGATTATGCCAATTCTCCAAATGTCAGTCTCCGTTTTCTTCACTTTCTTCTTAACCGATAGTTCTTTTTGGTTTGGCATTCGATGGATGGATGGCTGTATGGATGGATAGATATGGCTGTACCCTTTAGATCGGGCGGTGGCTAACGCCACCAAGCCGTAATACCTAATGACCCAAAAACTATATTTATTTTTTTCCTTAAAAAGTGAGTTTGAGGATTCATACTTTGCAGTGAAGAGTTTAATTTTCACTCGTGCCTTGACTTTAGCCACCAATCAGATAACCTCCTTCTAGTTAAGTCTACCCGCTTAAAGTTTATTTTGCCCTCCCGGTCCCTAAACCCCAGTGCTTTGAAAAACTCTGCGCCATCATCCTGAACTATAGGGTGAAGTTCTTTACAGAACATTATCAAGTGTTCGGCAGTTTCTTCTTCCTCTCCACACGCACTACATACTGTGTCTACCCCTTCGTATTTGGCCCGATGTGTCTTGGTTCGCACTACTCCAGTCCTGGCCTCAAACAGTAGAGAACTACCCCGAGTATTATCATAGATCCTTTCCTTGGCAATTTCCTGCTTAAAAGTTCGATAGATCTCTAGTGCGGACTTCTTAATCATGCCCATTCTCTACATGTCAGTCTCCGTTTCCTTCACTTTCTTCTTAACCGATAGTTCTTTTTGGTTTGGCCACCTGCTGTTTTCTAAGTATTTACCAGTCAACTTCCTGGTTCGCTTCCTCCATTTTGTATCGACATTCTTCATGTACAAGTAGCTGAAAACCTTCCTAGCCCAACACTCTTCCCCGATTTCTCTCAATCGCTTCTCAAATTTTATCTTGCTGCTAGCTTCCCTGCCCTCAAATGATGTCCATCCCATATCACCTTGTACTCCCTGATTTGGTGTATTCCCGTGAGCTCCTAAAGCAAGCCTACCTATTCCACGTTGCTTAATTTCTAATTTTGCTTGAACTTCTGATCTCATGCACAAGACCGCATTGCCAAACGTCAGCCCAGGAACCATGACCCCTTTCCATTTTCCTCTCACAACATCATACCTATTGTAATTCCACAGTGCCCTATTTTTCATGACTGCTGCATTCCTGTTACCTTTAGTCGTCACGTATATTTCGTGTTTCCTCAGATACTCGGTCCCATTGCATATCCATACACCCAGATATTTGTATTTATCTGTTATCTCTTGCGTGACCTCCTCTATTCTAAGCTCACTACCTTCGTTGTCATTGAAAATCATGACTGCTGATTTTTCCTTACTGAATCTAAAATCTAACCTATCTCCCTCATTACCGCAGATGTCCATCAATCTCTGCAAATCTTCCTTGTTGTTGGCCAACAGCACTATATCATCTGCGTACATTAATGCTGGTAGTGCCTGATCAATAAGTTTTGCTTGTTTGACTAAAGAGAGGTTGAAGCCCAGTCCACTTCCCTCTAATTTTGCCTCTAATCCTTGTAGGTAAATCATGAATATTAAGGGTGACAGGGGGCACCCCTGCCTAAGCCCCCGTTTTACCTCTGCAGGCTTGGATACCTGTTTTTCCCACTTTATAACTACCTTGTTACCTTTATAAATACCCTTTAAAAGATTAGTGACTACATGTTCCACGCCTAGTGTGTCCAGTAATCCCCACAATTCCTCTTGAACCACGCTATCGTACGCTCCCTTGATATCCAAAAATGCTAGTCACAGGGGCCTGTGTTCCTTTTCTGCTATTTCGATGCACTGCGTCAGTGAGAACAGATTGTCTTCCAACCTCCTGTGTTTCCGAAAACCCATTTTGCAGTTCCCCCAGCACCCCCTCATCCTCTATCCACGCCTGCAGTCTTTCCTTTGTAATCTGTATCGCCAGCCTGTAGACCACTGATGTCACTGTTATAGGACGGTAGTTTTTCATGTCAGCTTTGTCCCCCTTTCCTTTATAGATCATGCTCATCCTGCTAAGTTTCCATCCATCGGGAACTTCACCATCGATTATTATTTTGCTCACTGCCTCTCTCAAAGCCTGCTTAGACTTCGGACCTAATGTCTTTATCAGTCTAATTGGAATGCCATCTGGGCCTTTTGATGTACTACTAGGAACCCTTTTCTCAGCCCTTTCCCACTCTTGTTGTGAAAATGAAGCCATTGCACCACTTGATTCGTCCTTGTCTATTGTGGTGCATAAAGTACTTCTTTGTTGAAATTATTTTGTCACCCTTGTTATATATTCAATAGCTTCGTCCCCTTCTAGCCTAGCACCTTGGGCTGTAGTTATAAAACTCTGCTTTAGGCTCGTCTCATTTCTTAGGGAGTTTAGATGGTTCCAAATTTTCGCAGCTGCCTTTCTATCTTTTTTATGTACTTCTGCCAGCCACTGAGCTCCCTTCCTTCTAATCTTTTCATTGATCAGAAGGGATGCATCCATTCTACAGCTTAGAAAGGTTGCCCATTTTCTTTAAACATCATCTGTCGGTTCACCCCGCTGCTTAGCATGTCTGTGTTCCCTAGAGGCTTCCTGACGTTTTGCTATGGCTCTCTTAACATCCTCATCCCACCAACTTTTGGGTTTGTGTCTTCTTTTCCGTGGTGACTTGTCACGCGTCTTAGCAAGCTCTAGCTCAAAGAGTCTAATTAGATTCGTGTATGTCCACACTGGCTTATTATCTTCCGCGATTACTTTCTCAATTTGTGTAGTGGCTATTTCAATTTACCTTTCTGGATAAAAATTTTCCTGTAGTTGCTCATCTTGTCTCCTTCCTACTTTCACTGCTCTTCCAAAACTTAGCTTGATACGTTTGTGATCGCTACCCAGACTTCTGGAGCCACCTTCAGCTATGTGCATTCCCCTGAGCTTATCATACATCCTATGTGACATCAGTGCATAATCTATCGTCGACTGAAGCCTTCCTACCTCCCATGTTATTTGACCTTCACACTTATCGGTACTGTTGCAAATGATCAAATCAAGCCTTTCACACATATCCATGATCATTTTGCCTATCGGGTCGGTATACCGATCTATATCTTCTATGTGCGCATTCATGTCTCCTAATATAATTATCTCGCACTCTCTTCCTAACTCCTGAATGTCCTTTGATATACACTCTACCATTGCCTGGTTTTCCTCTCTGGCCTTTTCTCCCGTCCACAAGTACACGAAACCAAGGAGTGTCATTTGATCTGCCACTTTTCCTTTTAGCCATAAATGTTCCTTGCACTCCTGCTTGACCCTTTGCCAGTCTGTACTTTTATGAATGAATGCCACAATACCACCCCCCTTTCTGCTGCCTTCTGTTCTATTACAATATTCCCAAGCGTAGTCCGCATTGTTCGGAGGTTGTTCCATGTCCCTGAGATGCGTTTCTACAAAACCGTATACCATCGGCCTCTCTTTCCTTAGCTGTTCTTCTATCTCTTCCCACTTCAGCCTGTTCCTACCACCGTGCATGTTAACATACCCTATGTCTGAATTGGCTCGGCGCTCGTGGCTACGTCTATTTATACCCCGGACTCTACCTATCTTAGATATTGGTGCCACTTTGGAATCGTATCTGTCCATACCACCTGTCGAAGAGTCTCCCTGGTTGTTTTCCTTGTTACTAGCTATCCTGCACCCCGAAGGGCTCGCTTGCCCCAATATATAATTCCCCATATAGAAGCACCGCCATCCAGCGGACATTCCAAAAACTAAACGAGAGGTGGCACACGCACACTTTCTTACGGCTTGCGCTTCAGGTCTACTTTCCACCTGTAACCACCTCGAGTTCATGGTATATACTAGTTCACTGTATTCATAGAACTGCGGCCCAGCGCTCGCTAAACCTTTCTAAAACCAAGGAGGTTACGCCCAGGGAGTATAACGTAGCATTCTTTCCTGTCAGATAGTGCTCAATACATGCCAATGGCCGCTAATGGGAAATGAGAGACAGGAGAATTCGGCTTTTACTTTCTTACGGCTTGCGCTTCGTATCTACTTCCCACCTTTAACCACCTCGAGTTCATGGTATATACTAGTTCATTGTATTCATGGAACTGCAGCTCAACGCTCGGCTAAACCTTTCTAAAACTAAGGAGATTACACCCAGCGAGTATAACGTAGCAACCCTTTCTAGTAAGATAGTGCTCAATGTACACGCCAATGGCTGCTAATGGGGAATGAGAGACAGGAGCAATCGGCTTTAAGTTAACGCGCACGCCGCAGACTTTTTATTGTTCAACAAAGCACATGAGAAATCTCCCACCGGCACCACCTTGCAGGTCAAAATGTAACACTTATTACACACTACGACTACAAGTACGAAGGACGAACGGGTGCCACTTTAAGGAGCTGCGCCCTTAAAAGTTCGCGGCGTGCGCGTTAACAAAAAGCCGAATGCTCCTGTCTCTCATTCCCCATTAGCATGTACATTGAGTACTATCTGACAAGAAAGAGTTGCTACGTTATACTCGCTGGGTGTAACCTTCTTAGTTTTAGAAAGGTTTAGCGAGCGTTGAGCCGCAGTGCCATGAATACAATGAACTAGTATATACCATGAACTCGAGGTGGTGAAAGGTGGGAAGCAGATACGAAGTGCAAGCCGTAAGAAAGTGAAAGCCGGATTCCTCTCTCTCTCATTTCCCATTAGCAGCCATTGGCATGTATTGAGCACTATCTGACAGGAAAGAATGCTACGTTATACTCCCTGGGCGTAACCTCCTTGGTTTTAGAAAGGTTTAGTGAGCGTGGGCCTCAGTGCCATGAATACAGTGAACTAGTATATACCATGAACTCGAAGTGGTTAAAGGTGGGAAGTAGACCCGAAGCGCAACCCGTAAGGAAGTGTGCATGTGCCACCTCTCATTTAGTGCTTGGAATGTCCGCTTGATGGTGGTGCTTCTATAGGGGGAATATATGATGAAAAGATGCGAGATAGTGGTACTTGGAGTGTTGAATAGATGGACGAACGGACACACAGACAGATGCATGGATGGACGCATGAACGGGCGCAGGGGCGAATGCATGGACGAACGCATGGACGGACGCACGAACAGACGCACGCACGGACGGGTGGATGGATGCATGAACGGATGGAAGCAGGAACGAATAGACGGACGAATGCTTCGCCACACTGTTCATCATTCACTCCACGGATATGCTGCCAATTTTTTCACTCAATCCCCCTCCTCAACCAGAAAACTCAACGCACACCTATAGAACAATTGCAGAAGGGATCGTACGACTTTCTTCGCTGATGAGTTGTAGCTGCGAGGCTAAGATCCGTATATAAGTCAGCAGAACATAAATTTACAAAGCTTGTGAGCTGCTTTCACCAAATGTTTCTGGTTATTTTTTCTTTATATTTTGAAGTACATCTGTCTGTTTCTCGCGTGTTTAACGTTTTCTCGTTTGCTATAAAGAATGTCTTATCTAGTGTTCTCATCAGGAGCTACATGCAGGTTGCTGAAGCTGTCGCACTTGAACGTCGTTTCCAATCTTGTGACGTCCGAGGAATAAATGACTGAAAGAAGGCATTGGTGTTGCATGGTATTGTTCCTACTTTGTGTCGGTGATCCATACGAGAAGAAATATATGAAGGAGGAGTAATTAACTCACTGAATAGGGGCGAATTATGGTAGTAAATTTTGTGAAAGAGACAGAGGCGAGAGTGTTTGCGGCGCGAAGTTAGAGTGGGTAATTGAAGCAAGTTTTTCATGGACGTGACACTTGCCGCACGAGTGAAATTACCGAGAATGAAACGTGCTGCGTTGTTCTGCACGAGCTCAAGTGATGTCACCAGATAGTCATGGCTCGGGTCCCAAATGGATGATGCATATTCGAGTTTAGAAGGAACCAATGATTTATACAAAAGTGTTTTTAAAGAGGTAGGTGCAGAAAAGAAGTTGCGGCGAAGGTAGCAAAGCAGGCGATTAGCATTATTAATAACGGTATTAATATGAAGCGACCAGGTAAGATCAGTTGTTATGTGAATTCCCATGTATCGGTACGACGTCACAGGTTCAAGAAGTGTGTTGTTAAGGTAATAGGAACCCGTCGAAAGGGCTGTTCTTGAAATGCGTAAGACTTTGCATTTAGTTGTATTAAGTTCCATTAACCATTGCTCACACCAGTTAGAAATTGCATTAATGTCCGATTGCAGTGCCGTAACGTCGTTATCGTTGTTAATTTCTCGAAAAATAACACAGTCATCTGCAAACAAGTGAATATTAGAGAGAACACAGCTAGGTAGGTCATTAATGTATAACAAAAACAAAAGTGGTCCCAAGACAGAGCCCTGGGGAACGCCGGAATGAACAGAACTGGGTGAAGAGTCATAGTTATTGGCTGTGACGAACTGGAAACGATTAGAAAGGAAATACTCAATCCATGCAAACAACTTAGGATCTAGATTTAACTTGCTTAGTTTGTAAAGGAGTAGTTTGTGAGACACTTTGTCAAAAGCCTTGGAGAAGTCGAGGAAGATACAATCAGCGGATGAACGGCGATCTAAAATTAAGTGTAGCTTGTGGGTTAATGAAAGCAATGAAAGCATTGAAGGATGACAAATTGCGCCAGAGTATGGGAAGGAACCATGCCCCGCCCCGGTGGTCTAGAGGATAAAGTACTCGGCTGTTGACCCGCAGATCAGTGGATCGAATCCCGGCTGCGGCGGCTGCATTTCCCGATGAAGGCGAAAATGCTGTAGGCCCGTGTGCGCATACTTGGGAGCTCCGGGAGGTCGATATTCCCGGAGCCCTCTTAGACAGTGCCTCTCATAATCACATGATGGTTTTGGGACGCTAAATCCCACATATCAATCAAATATATGGGAAGTAATCAGGGCACAGACACTGTTAACTGCCATTCTGAGCTACGATGCACCAAAAGGGCCGATTTATTGCTGCATAGTGAACACGGTCGCTATCACACGAACTATATTTGGGGTGGAAAACTTGGCAAGTTGGTCTGGTTGCATACTCAATGAATGGCGAGGGAAAACAAAACGAGACTCATAAAGAAAATGAACATGAGACGTCTGGCGTTGTTCTCTTTGTGCCTCGGTATTTTTTTTTTTTGTGGTGTCCGTTGAACATATGTTTGGAAGACTTGCTTCCTTTTGGCGTTACGGTTTTCCTCCAAACAAAGGTACATACTAAGACGAAGCACACGTACGCCAGTGCGTCCGTGCTTTTTTTTTTCTTTCTGCAATTTTCTTCATCTGGAAACACTTTGCCTTGGGAAGTTCTGGGTCCCCATCTGACGGAAGCTTGTCTTCGGATATTTTGAGCCTTGGTGGCTGTGACACCTCTTTTTTTATCCACCTGGACACGAGGATCGAAAAGGTAAAGGTTTTTTATAAAAAACGGAACGAATGGCGCTATCATCCACAGCCCTCGCCGGGCTCAGTGCCAGAACAAAAATCGAGGAACCCGAAACCTGTCCGACACACGTCTGACGCACTCGCCGCACTCTCCTGTGCGTATGCATTGTGCACATTTGTGCCTGTGACAGCGGCGTGGTGATTATGTCTATTAAGAGCAACAAGCCCGAACAGTCCAAGCATGCAGGAACTTCGTAAAAAAACATTCTTCGTTGGTTGCATGTGTTATATTGGTCACTATGCTTTCATTTTCTCTTTTACAATCTCAGTCAGGTCCTGGTGATGCTTGCTATACCCATGAAACTAATATAAAATTGGCCATTTTTCTCGCTCTATCTAGCACTTGAAGCAGGACCTGACTTAGAGTGTACCGCCATGATGGTTTTGGTTCAAGCTAAGTGTTATATTAGCCACATATATCAGAAGGCAAGGGTATCTATCATAAGAAAACAATAACTAAAATGTTCGTAATATATATCAATTGAATAGGTTCATTGAAAGAGCGGACTTTTTCTCTTTTCTTTTTTTTTTTTGAGCAGGCGGGATGATGGTGCCGCCTAGCGCATCTCAACCTAAAACGCAAGCTTTTTTTTTTCTGCGCGACCACTGAGATCACCTACTATGACACGACGAAATACAATGTTAGACAAAGGAATGCACGACACATGATTGCTGGCGTGCGATTGCCACTATGCCAGATATAAAAGCCCCTCGTACAAAAATTAAAGTTGCCTCTAACTTTAACCAGAGGAGCTCAATGGGGGCCTGTGCCCAGGCCTGACCATTTCGACAGCAGCCTTGATTTTAAGCTGACTAGCTCAGTGCGTGCTCTGGTCGTTGGGTAACGTCTGACGAAATGTGGAGTGCTATACGCAAGCTGAACACTGTTTGCCCTTCGTCTCGCGTGCCCATGCCCTAAAAAGAAAGCCATGTCGTGTGACGAGGTATGCCCAATTGTAGTATTCAGGTATTCTGTGGTATCCCCATACGTAGTTGGCAGGGAATGATTGAGTAATATGTGGGTTTAACATCCCAAAACCACCACATGATTATGAGAGACGCCCTATTGGAGGACTCCGAAAATTGTGACCACCTGGAGTTCTTTAAGTAGTTGGCAGGGATCTAACGTCACCGTAGACATTCGTGCTCTGACATCGCCCACACTAGCACGTGGCACTGCGATAACTATTGGGTGGGACATACATAGTTTGTGTAATTTTTTGCATCCATAGGTGAAAGAAATTTTAGATAAAAACTTGTAAGACACACAATCGATTCATTGATGTGAAGGGTCTAATGTCCCAAAACCACGTGGTTATGAAAGACGCCGTAGTAGAGGGCTGCCGGAAATTTCGACCACCTGGGGTTCTTTAACGTGCACCTCAAATCTGAGCCCACGGGCCTACAGCTTTTATATATATATATTATATATATATATATATATATATATATATATATATATATATATATATATATAGAGAGAGAGAGAGAGAGAGAGAGAGAGAGAGAGAGAGATTTAACAGACAATAATACCAAGCAATGTATAGTAGAAGTTGTTAGACCAATTGTAATATAATTATGAAGAAAGTAAAGTGGGTAAAAAGATAGCTTGCCGTGAGCAGGAACCGAACCTGCGACCTTCGGAAAACGCATTCGATGCTCTACCACTGAGCTACCACGGCAGCCATTCCCCCGGCCACTTTATTGAATTTATATGTGAATTTAAACGTGGCAGTGTCAGTCAGCGCCCCCTGTAGCCTTGGAGGCGACTGTGGCACGCTCTTTTATGAGCCTGTTTGGCGTCACGTAGCACGTGATTTAATTGAGAGCTGGCGGCGGACCAATAGTCCCTCGTATACAACCTAACGACCCCAAGTCTGCCAGTACGAGACCCTCTTTATTGAATTAGGAAATGAAGTGTATACTTAAGCGCTCGTTTTTCCGTGTTTTGACACAATATTGCTACGTAGCTATCGCATGAAGGGTGAACCATTCGGTGATCATAAGAAAATGTAGAAAACTGGTGCTGTGCTCCGATTTTATGGGTGTAAATACACTGCCAAATAGTCACGTCCCGTCTCATTTACGTAACATATTTGTGGTGGAGGTGCTGGGTTTCTGTATTGATTATAGGCACCTCAACAAAATAACCAAGAAAGACGTGAATCTTCTTCCACGTATTGAGGACGCACTTGACTGTCTTCATGGCGCCACCTTTTTTTCATCTCTCGACCTCCGATTTGGCTACTGGCAAATTGCTGTAGACGAAATGGATCGTGAGAAAACTGCATTCGTTACCCCCGACGGCCTTTACCAATTCAAGGCCATGCCATTTGGTCTCTGCAACGCCCCAGCAACCTTCGAGAGAATAATGGACATGCTGCTTCGAGGATGTAAATGGGCGACGTGCTTGTGTTACTTAGATGGTGATAATCTTCTCACCCACCTTCGCCCCACACCTTGAACGCCTTTCGACTATTCTATCAACATTCCTACATGCCGGACTCCAGCTGAATTTCTCGAAGTGCTGCTTGGGTCTTCGTCAAATTACTGTGTTGGGCCACCTTGTTGACGCTTCTGGGGTGCGACCAGACCCAGCTAAATTACGTTCAGTAACGAACTTTCCCGTTCCGCACTCTATCCATGGTGTATGCAGTTTCGTGGGCCTATGCTCTTACTTTCACCGGTTCGTAAAAGACTTTGCGGCACTCGCATGCCCACTCACAGACCTTCTCAAACACGACGTCCCGTTTTGTTGGGGTCCTCTTCAAGCTAACGCTTTCTCTCGACTAATAACCGCTCTAACGACACCACCGATACTTGAACATTTCGACCCAAATGCTCCTACAGAAGTGCGGACAGACGCTAGCGGTCACGGCATCGGCGCAGTTTTGGCCCAAACTCAGCGGGGCACTGATCGTGCAATTGCATACGCAAGTCGTCTCCTTTCAAAGTAGGTGCGTAACAACTCTATAACAGAACGAGAATACCTTGCCCTTGTCTGGGCAGTTTCGAAATTTCGCCCTCACTTGTATGCCCGCCCGTTCCTTGTCGTCACAGATCATCACGCCCTCTGTTGGCTTTCTTCACTGAAATACCCTTCTGGACGACTTGGTCGTTGGGCATTGCGTCTTCAGGAGTACTCCTACTCAGTTGCCTACAAGTCGGGACGCCTCCACCTGGACGCCGATTGCTTGTCCCGCTACCCTGTTGACCAACCAGATGAATCGGTCGGCGAGCCTGGCTACAGCGTCATGTCCATGTCTAGGTTTCATCAGATTGGTGACGAACAGTGTCACAATCCTTCGTTGCGGTTACTCAATGCCCATCTGGAAGCTGACCCTAACGACGTGTCACTCCGCATGTTCATTCTCCTAAATGGCACGCTGTACCGTCGTAGCGCCCAGCCAGATGGCCCTGAGCTACTTGTAGTCGTGCCTAGCCATCTCCGTTCAGCAATCCTGCATGAGCTTCACGACGAACCAACTGCCGGCCACTTGGGTGTATTTCGCACGTACGACCGCGCCCGGCGCCGCTTCTTTTGGCGTGGTCTCGCGCGGTCGGTTCGACGCTACGTGGCCTCCTGCGATAAATGCCAACGTTGAAAACGACCTGCCGCACCCCCTGCTGGACTCCTTCACCCGATCTCCATCCCTACCGAACCTTTCTTCCGTGTTGGTGTAGACCTCCTCGGACCGTTCCCTGAATCAGACTCTGGGAACAAGTGGGTCGCCGTTGCTATAGACCATGCGACCAGGTTTACCATCACCAGAGCGCTCCCCACCAGCACTGCTACTGACGTTGCCGACTTTTTGCTCCACGATGTAATTCTACATCATGGCGCTCCTCGGCAATTGCTCACTGATCGTGGACACGCATTTTTGTCACGCGTACTTGACGACCTTTTGCGCTCCTCCTCAACGCAACACAAACTTACCACTTCCTACCATCCTCGAACAAATGGCCTTACTGGTGCATTCAGACGACGGACCGAATCCGGATTTGTCGTGGACGCGGACAGCTAATCCGCGGATGGTCCGCCTGCAGGCGCATCCACACGACGGACGGTGTCCTAGGGGAAAACAGCCGGATTACCCTCGACAGCAGATTCGGCGCTCACCTGCGCCCGCTGGCAGCAGACCGGTTTGAGAGTATTCAACATGGATGCCCGCAAGAAGTGAAGCTTGGCTGCGATGTCTGTCGTGTTGTGACAAATGAACGAGTAGTGTTATTCTTTCAGGAGAAAAGGGAGTTGCTAGCAGGATATTCTTTCAACTACATTATTCCCCACTTGTAGAACTTCTAAACGTGTCTCCCGCCTTTCTTTAGAAGCGGCACGTCGCCGGTTGCAAAAGTTAGAATATTTCACCACCATGACGTCTAAGAATCTCGCGTGTTAAGCGACGGCGGCGACATTTCCCGAACCACCAAAAGTGATTTCTGCATATTTAATCACCTGAGAACATAGTCCCCGGAACCTAAGTAAACAATGCTCAAGCGTAAATGATGCCGACCAGTCATGCAGCTGTCCGCGAGCCATGGAGGACATGCCGCGAGCAGACGAAAAGTGTACTGGTTGCCACCGACCCCGAGCTAATCCGCTGAAGTACCGGCTCTCCCCCGCCAGAATCCCGATGTGAGAAACAGGTTGGGTTCATCCGTCCGCGTGCCGCGCGGACGAGTCGCGGACGAGGGGAATCGCTGATGTGAGGTCACGTGACGCGCCGTCCGTCCCGCCACATCGGGATTCGATCCGTCGTCTGAATGCACCATACCGAACGCCTAAATCGCACCCTCACGGACATGCTCTCGATGTACGTCTCATCTGACCACCATGACTGGGATCTAGCGCTACCTCACGTGACGTTCGTCTATAATTCATCTCGTCATGATACAGCAGGTTATTCACCTTTTTATATGCTCTATGGCCGTAATCCGACCTTACCACTGGACACCCTACTACCGACTACTACACCTCCGCCGAGCGAATACGCACGTGGTGCTATCGCTCGTGCCGACCACGCACGTCAGAATGCCCGCTCTAGGCTGTTGGCTTCACAAGCAACCCAGAAGGCTCTCTACGACAGCAAGCATGTCGACGTTGACTTCTCACCTGGTTCTCTAGTTCTTCTCTGGTACCCAGTTCGTCGTGTTGGATTTTCAGAGAAGTTGCTATCTCCGTACAAGGGACCTTACCGTATCATACGACAGGTAACGGACGTTACCTATGAGGTCATTCCAGTCTCCGGGACTAACCTGTCGGCAAACACCCCCAGTGACGTAGTCTACGTCAGTAGGTTGAAACCATACCGCCCTCCTTCTGAAGAACACGTACAAAGTGCACCGAGTCGGTGCTTTTACAACCGGGGGGTAATGCTACGTAGCTATCGCATGAAGCGTGAACCATTCGGTGATCAGAAGACGACGAAGAGGACTGGTTTGCTCACCCTGTGTGCTGCGCTCTGATTTTATCGGTGTAAATACACTGCCAAATAGTTACGTACCATCTCATTTTACGTAACAATATTACTGAGACAGACAATAACGCCAAGGATTGTATAGGGAAAGTTGTTAGACCAATAGTAATGTAATTATGAAGAAAGAAAAGTCGGTGAAAAGATAGCTTGCCGTGAGCAGGAACCGAACCTGTGACCTTCGAATAACGCGTTTGATGCTCTATCACTGACCTACCACGGCGGCCATCCCCCTAGCTACTTTATTGGGTTTATATGTGAATTTAAATGTGGGAGTGTCAGTCAGCATATGACTATTAATACATAAGACTAGTAAGCGGACAGGAGTTCTAAATTGTAAAATAGCGCTAACTCAACAAAAAAATTGCAGAAACGTGGCAGATGAGTATAAAACAGTTTCTGAACATCTTCTACATAGCGCGCGTGCGCGTGCATAATGAACAAAATTGACGGTATTTATTTGGTCACTTCGTTGGGCCATCAAATTTTACACTTTCAAATCGACCACCTGTTCAAGAGCGTGCAATCCTTTCTGACTTTTTCGTGGAATAATAAATGGCTTACAGATAAATCGCCAAAGTCTAAAAAATGTGATACAGTACTTAAACCGGCGCCTTCGCAGACGCAAAAGGCAGAATAACGCTGTTACGCATGCAAAACTCGCTGCGAACTTTCTTTTTAACGGGAGACGATGGTGGCAATAGATTGACAGCTTCCAGTACGGTTCAAAACGAGTGACTGCACGGCTGTAGTGAGTAGGCCTGAAAATATTCTTCTGGGTGGCATTGGGCATACCCTACTTACACCTTGTGATTTTTTTCCCCCTCTCGCTGGCGCATCAGCCACCTGCTGGCATCTTTCGCTCTGTTTTTACTTCTGCAGCTGTTGGCGACTCGGACACCTATTCACGAAAAAGGGCTTCTCTAGGTTGTGATGCGTATTGACACCGGTGCGATGCTTGTGTTTTGATTGATTTGTGGGGTTTAACGTCCCAAAACCACTATATGATTATGAGAGACGCCGTAGTGGAGGGCTCCGGAAATTTCGACCACCTGGGGTTCTTTAACGTGCACCCAAATCTGAGTACACGGGCCTACAACATTTCCGCCTCCATCGGAAATGCAGCCGCCACAGCCGGGGTTTGATCCCGTGACCTGCGGGTCAGCAGCCGAGTACCTTAGCCACTAGACCACCGTGGCGGGGCCGATGCTTGTGTTCACTGCAAGCTTTTGTATACCCGCTTGCGCGCAGTCTTGTCACATATTACCCCCCCCCCCTTTTTTTTTGTATTTTTCAATACTGTCCACCCTGCATACATATATGGGTGTCTTTGCCTAAAACTCGATCGCCAATGTGTGTAGGTCCCCGCAGCACACATTCATACACGATGAACTTTGTGTTGTGTGAACTGTGTGTGCGATGAACTGTTGTACATGAACCGTACACATAAAAATACAATAGACTTTTGAAAGCATTGGTTCGGGTAGCCAGCCAAAGCTGGAGCTCCCATCTATGGCGATCACACGTAATCAAGGCGGCGTCTCCCCGTATACCTACGCGACGATGCGCTAAGTCAGCATTTTAGCATTAACGTATTTAAGCTAAAACAATATTAAACACCATTCGTTTAAACATTCACTCTTAGAAATAAGTCCTGTTTATTCTCTAACTAAATACTAACCTATTACTTGTCAGAAAAAGCGCTAACCTCCTAGTAAAAGGAAGTAGTAAAATGCTCATGAGTGACACTTGCTAGTCTGCAAAGTAGTTCGTGACTAGTGCTGACTCGAATAATTAATTCGTTACTGATTTTTTAGTTAACAGGCATTCATATGTGCATGCACATTGCCACATAAAGATAATTCAATTACAGAAGTATATGTAGAATAATAATCAAAGTGCCACTGTCTACGTATAGTAATTAGCGGCCACTAATTACTTTATGTAATTACCATGGCAAGAATGCACATTGTGGCATGAACGAATCACAGACGAGGACACACACGCAAACGCGCATATAGAATATCAAGACTGAGCCGGCACCGTATACTGTAGCATCAGTTCGGAGGCTATTTATGCTCCTACTTTGGAATAGCACACTGTGTACTGGTTAGAAACCATAGAGTTTAGAAAAATAATGGTTGTTTTGTACACATCATTGTCTGCTCTTGAATATATGTGTGTCATCACTTAGCACGAAATTTTTATTTCAATGTAATTGACAAAATTAAGATTGGTCTAAATTTGTCTTAAGAATGTCACGATTACTGCAAGATACATGGTGGTGTTTACGAGAGATCTGGCAACATATGTGGCTTAGTAGTTGCGTAGTTACAAAGACCAAGAAAATATTTCTGGGTAGTAGCATTAAAAGTTTCAAACTTTACTGGCTGCTCAGGATTTTTCAATGAAATGCTTGACTGACCTTACTAGCTGCTGGCTATAGTAAAAAGATGGCGCGAAGGTAGTAAAATACGCTCGAAACAAGTACATGCATGCATTGCCAACTGCTTCCTAACATTTTTTAAGATTGTGCTGACCTTGCAGATACCATAGGTAGCGGGAGAACTGCCACTATGGTAACTAGTAGTGTGGTTGTACTGCACGAGATAAGTCACCAAGCAACTATCTCTCAACCGTGGTAAAGTTTTTAGCGTTGTTTTGCAGTTCTTACGCATCTGATGACATCAGCTTTACGTTGTTACAATCATTCATAGCTCGATAAAGATATCAAGATATGTGTTTCGTACGTTGAGGCTTTGTCGGAATGGAACTGACCTGCCTGGCCATTTCTGGAGTGGTAATGGGCTCTTTTTTTTTTTTCATTCTCAGGACTCAAAGGGAATGGAATGACGGCAAGTTCCAATGCTACGGAATGGAATTGAATTTGAATGGAGGTGCGCATTCCGCAACACTGCTGTTAATGCACCTAAATAGCACTTAGCCAGCACAGTATACCAAGAAAATGGAATGCGAAGTGAAGGGGAAAAATTGTGATGTAATGGCGAGAGAGAGAGAGAGAGAGAGAGATGATATGAAGAAAGGCAGAAAGGTGAACCAAAAAGCAAGTGTCTGGTTTGCTACCCTGCACTGGGAAAGGGGAAACGGGAGACAGAAAAGTAAGAAAAGGGGAATTAGAGAAAGATAGCGGGACGGAAGCGAAAACACACAAACACACTAAAATGTCACAAACGTTCGGCGAGGCGGGTCTATAGCAGAAACTTCAGGAGGGCCTTCATCGCTTTTTGGCGTGAAGCGTGAAGTAATGGCGATGAGAACGGTAAGGTCACCAGCTCCTTTGTTTTCGCAGCCTTCGCCATGGAGAGCTGTCACAATAATTTTTCTCGCCACAAAAAGTACCAAACCACGTCAAACATTTTTTTATTGTCCCCTGAAATAGCCTCATTGTGTTGAATCTAGTTTTGAGATTCCACATACGGGGTGTTAAATAGGATATATACATATATATATATATATATATATATATATATATATATATATATATATATATATATATATATATATATATATATATATATATATATATATATATATATATATATATATATATATGCGGTGATTTCGGCGCCTAGGATCTTATTACTTACCTTGTTTGTAGTGAAGTATGCTGGGCAGCGTTAAGACGAAGACAAGAACAAGAAAAAAACAGGACATAAGTTAGCTCAAAACTAAAATTTTATTAGAAAATGCCACTTATATACCCAGCATCATCAAAATAATTGTCATCATCGAAGGTGTCACTTGAACAACGTCAGGGCAATATCAGCTGGAAAACAGTCTTGCAGACAAACAACGGGACGAAGGCATGGCTTTTTCAAGATAGCTTCAATAACCAGCTTCTTAGGCTGAAGACGGCCGGTTATGGCAACGATGCGATCACCACTGCTTGCAATAAGCTCATTAAATTGGTCAAAAACAAAAACGCGGGAGCCTGTGATGAGAGCAAAATTACTCCAGCAAGTTCACTGTTGTGCCATATCTGCATCGATTTCTCCATAGCTTAAAGAATGTTTCCAATCGGTAGAAGGTTTATTTGGCGTTTACCACCCCCCAGAAGATTGAAAAGATTTGTCCACTTATAAAAAAAAAACAGGTTCATCTGTAAAAGCAAGATGCGCGCAACTAACCATGTCCACAGCTTCATACCTTGCAAGGTAAGGTACTGTGTATATGATACCTTCGTCGTAAGGTGAAGTTTGTGCGGGAAAAAGTGGGATGTGCATCAACGTTATACTGCAAGAACACCTACGCTCGCTCTCCTTCACTAATCCTACTACTTATCATCTAGCCAACCACAGCCATTCATGTAGATATAGCGCACATCTTAATGACACCATCATTATTTCACGTCATAATATTAAAAAGACAGGAGAAATAACAGAATCTTTTCACATCAACCGACTAAAATACAAATGCATCAGTACAGCATCCATAGGTATTTCATCTAAAGAATTAGATTATCTCTTTCAAATGTGCATAGCATAGTGCCACTTCGTATTGCTCTTATCAGCTGTATACGTTTATACTGCGCATGTTTTCTACAAGGCTGTTTTTCATGTGATATCACCCTGGCGTTTTTCACGTGGCACCATTGATGGCAATGATTGGGATGATGCTGGGTACATAAGTGGCGTTCTTCCAATAGAATTTTAGCTGTGAGTGCAGTACATGTCCTATCTTTTCTCGTTCTTGCCTTCGTCAACGCTGCCCCAAATACTTTACTATATACGAACCGTAACTAACTTGCCCCCCTTTTCATTATTCTACATTGTTTGTATTTGCTTGAGATTTAAAAATTGGTTAGCAAGCTCATGTTGGGCCTCGTCAAGGATTCTAAGTTGCTGGATTTTGATGCATATCTAAAAAGCGGACGAAAACTGGGCCCCGTAAACGATCACACGCGCGACCATTTGGATTCAGCACAAACCGTCATTTTCGTGTGACATGCACCCCGGCCGTTGTACACGTCATTGCGAATGCTGTATGAACTGGACCGCTTTGAAGGCCTTGTCAGGCAGTCGAAGCCTTTAACATCTATCTCAGCAGAAAATACGGTGAAATGAAAAGATTTGATTATTTGATTACAATTTATTTCATTTTAAAAATGCGGAAACATGTCGCATGACAGATGTTCTCATTAACCAAAATTACCCTTTCCCTCCTTCCCCCCAAAGACCATTTGTAGCCACCTTCAGCATTCGGAATGCCGCACCGCATTAGGGAGACGCATGCCTCGTCGAGGGACAGTTAATTCCTATTAGTTATTCAATGTAATTCAAAACGAAAAAAAAAGAAGGAAATAGGATGGAGGATAAGAGAGGCTTTTGTGCGAGCTGTCAAAGCAAAACGGCGCCCACGGACGGGGTGAGTTGTGCCTGAGCCACTTTTTCTGGTCTCATCTTTCCCGTACCCAATATCGTGTCTTCGTTCTGTGTCTCCGATCCCTGTGTCTCCGATCTGATGACTCGTACAATTATTAGTGCTGAATGAATATCAATACACTTCTACGCGCTATAAAGGAGTCTATATATACATCCGGTGGCATAGAGACTATTAGGTTAAATTAAGATAATGAAAAACCCGCCCTCTCTGTCCATTCAGATTTTATACATTTTTCAGCATTATTTATGTGCCTAATGTATAGATAATAGAATTCTGATATTTAAATATGATAAGAGGCCCTCACCTAGTAACTATAAGACCCCATTTCGCTAACATGCATTTGCCGCATGTTTATCGAACACATCACCGCCTCCCAAATATACAACCATCATGAGTATAATAATCTTTTTCTAAATCACCATGGTTTCCGGAAATCGTTGTCTCGTGATACTCAATTATCGAACTTACGCCTGTTTTGCGTAGCGGCATGAATATAAAACAATTATTGATTCCATCTTTTTTGAGTATGTGAAAAACTTTGAGCTTGCTAATCACTGTCACCTAATAGCAAAACTAACTGCACTTAGGATTGACTCATTCACATCAAATTAGTTTCATAATTTTTATCCAGTAAACAGTGGTTTACATTTGAGAATACCTTCAGCTCCTCCACATCATTTAATACGTCAAGTGTGCCCTAGCGTAGTGTATTAAGATCTCTTTTTCTACAATATATTAATGACTCTACATGCTTCTTGCGTAGCCATCGGTATTTTATTTGGCCACAATTGGTGTAGACTCGTCTGCGCACCCTTCAAGCATGCCGCCAATGACGGCGGCCACTTCGAGGAAGCGGAACAGCGAACTGAGCAACGCTGACAGTGGCTTCGCCAAACTATATCTTCGGTGAGCAGTGACGATTTCGACGATGTTTTCACCACAGCCGTAAACCAAAACTAAGATCGCTGGGTGCTGCACCACCTTCAACCGCATGCACTGTGAAGCATAAGGTGCATTCGACAACCACACCATCATATTTGGGCCACTCAAGCCATCGGACAACCTGAGAAACCTCGATCGGCAGACCATCTCGAGAAAAATCGAGTATCTGGCCCCAAACGAAATAAAGAAGCCGCTGCATTGTCTTGGCCGTTGACGTAATACGCCAGCTATCTCTCCTAGCTCTGACTTGCATCAAAGACCTGAACGGCATGAAGTTAAACGTTCGCATTTCACCGAGCAAGTAGATAGTGGTTGGTGTAATATAAGATGATGACATTACCATTTCTTGTGCCGATCTTCCTATGCTGATCGAGTAAGCGAGTGACCACACCAACACCGTCCAAGTATCACGCTTAGGTAAATAGCGTTGCGTGAAGGCGACTCATTCCCACGTGAGGAAATGGACCCTTTCTACGCATGGATTAAGCCGAAACCAGCTAGACCAACTCACCCTTTTGCTGCAAGAAATTCTGGCTACGATCCTGCACACAGCAGTTACCCGTGGGGCAGACATATCTACTCGGCCTTGCCAAGTGATGGTCAATTTAAGAATACGCGAATAGTTGTGACGACAAGGGTAAGTCATCCAAGAAACGCATGGGTTAGATAGAGGGAAGGGGCAGCGCAAAGGCTTTAGGTTCAGCAGCCCCCGAAATCAGTGATGATCCAGCAAAAGCTGTAAAATAATCTTAGTTTTCCTTCTTAAATGCCGCATCATAATCATCACCGTCAGCATCATTAGCTGGCCGCTTTTTTTCTACACTAACGTGCCAAGCCCCTCAAAGAGAGGCGCCTCTACTCGACACGTGCGTGTCATTGTCCTGCAATAAGATAAATACTCCTAGAAACATCTAACGAGTAGATGCTGCCGAGCCTCAAAGACAAATGAATTTGTTGCCAGGCAGAAGCGGCCGTTCGCAAGAAGGTGCCCTTCGCGCGGCCTCCGTACGCCCAAACGGAGCTCCACATTTCACACATTGCGCAACGTTCGCCAATCGCCGTAAAACACTCGCTGCACCAACCACGGTGAGGGAACAGTTGCACGGCGGACGCAAAAGCACGAAAAGAAAAAAGAAACTAGAAGAAAAGCGCGGAAGGACGCTGAGCTCAAGGCAGACTCGTGGCACAATGGTCGACATGCACCTTATTAATCGCCTCCGCCGCAAATAGCAATTCCCTTCCAACGCCACGCGTCTCTCGATCGCCATTCAGGGTGAACGCAACAAAAGGCTCGCTCCTCTCTCGCAGCGACGCCAAGAAAGCAGCAGGCATCGTCGTCGCCTCCTTCTTGCCCCTGGTCGTCGACCGAGCCAAACTGCTGCCCAGAGAGATCCGCCACTGTCGTATATAACGGAACCACCTGCGAAGCCGCCTCCACACTGCTACAATAGACGCGCCAAGTGCGGGGACAGCTTGCACGCTGCGAGCCGTATTTATCGCTAGGCCCATGTTTCTTCCGCGTATTAGCCCACAGTACGAAGCTGCCGCTTCGGGGAAGACAAAAGAGAGGCGTGGGCCTCGTTCGTCGTTAAAGACGGCGAGGTTTAGCGACGGTGTGCGCTGCAACTTTATAGAGAATAGTGCTCTAGTTCCTGCGCGTTTGTGGTTTAGTAGGTGAAGTGGAACCGAGAAAGAGTGGTTGAAAGGAATAAACTTGCGCGTGCATTTTAATTTCTTTTTCTTGTGTCACGTCCTTGCGTGAAAGTGGCGCCATACGCACGTATAGAGTCAATGGCACCAAGCAAGAAATACCTCCTTCTCCCTGGTCAATGGGCTGTCATTCCTTTTGTGTGTACAAAAGCGTCGCGTGTGACTGCAGCTGAAGCTTCGTTGCAATGGTGAAACAATGAATGCAATACCAACAAACTGGAGTGCTATAAGGAGAAAAAGTCAGCAGCTAACACCTTCATGATCCAATCTTTCGTAACTCTGCAAAACTCTGGCGTAAGGCGATATAGCTGCAATAGGGTGCGCAGCAGTTTTCGTGCTATCGAGTTGTGAGAGCACAGAAGGTATACAGGGATAGGAGCTGGCTAACCATGACTGTCGAGACAATCTGTGAGCCAGCGCGCGCTACCACGCCCTTTTGACCGAAGTTCGCAGTTTCTTCCCAAACAATGCAGCCCCCCCCCCCCCCGCCCGCCCCTCGTTCATGTTATTTCGTCCGACTGAAATGGTAGGCACGTTTCATTTCTACTTCATCTGCACCCATCTTCAAAAGTCTCCGCAAACTTTTGCTCGCACATGGAACATACCAGGTTACGAGCGATATTATTTATTTTACTATACATGGAACATGACGGCAACGGCCAAAAATGTGCCAAGAATGTTTATACAATTGCTATCGCAATTAAACAATATGTACAGCCATGGTCACGTCTGTGTAGAGGCGTGAGCAGCTAGATTTTGCTCCGCTGCGCTAAACCTTCAGACAGTTTCGGGCTCTTAGGTTATGTATCAGAAGCATTCGTGTCCTATAGTTGTGAGGCTGACCACATCAGAGCCCGACACTGCCTCAAGGTTTCACCGCACACAGCAAAAACCGGCTGTTTGCGTGCTCTACACAGACGTGGCCATGGCTGTACGTCATACGCTGGTATTAACTATGGGGATCAAGAGAGAGAAAGAGAGAGAGAAAGATGCAAGGAACGGCCGGAAAGTTATGGTTACCAATGTACGGCAGTAAATCTATCAGCACTTTGACCGGAATCATGACTGGTTTGTTACCCGTACATCACCTGCAGGTTTTGTTTTGTGATCGTTTATCTTATGATCGTCGTCGGCTGCATTTTCGAAGGAGACAAATTGATGTACACCCGTGTGCTCAGATTTCGGTGCATGTTCAACAACCCCAGGTGGTCGAAATTTACGGAGCACTTCACTACAGCGTCTCTCATATAATCGTATGGCAGTTTTGGGATGTTCAATTCAGCATAACAATCATCAATCAATCATGTGATCCTTTACCTTGAATTGACGTCAACGCGATAAAGCGTTCTTAAATCGTGTGAGATTCACGTGTACCGCTTCGCTTCTCGGCATCAGGCGGCTGACGGACTCGTTCGTTCGTCCTGACAGGCTATAATACGTGCGCAATGCATGCCCGGCTTCTGTTATTTCACTCGTTCTTTATTTTTGAGTGTTGTTATTTCTATTGCTTCTGCATTCGCCGAGTTTTCACTTTTTCCTGTGCTGGGTGGCATCAATAAAAGTTGATTTGTGCTTTCTTTTCAACTTCGATTCTGCATTAACGCTCCGGCCGAAAAGCAATGGCAAATGGGAAGTTCGCATTTTTTCTTCGGTATAACTCGGTTCGAGAGCTCAGCTGTACGAAAGAACACGTCACATATCGTACGCAGACCGTGTCAACAAGTCGTAGTGAGTTTGCCTGCAGAAAAGCAGCGACCTTTGATAAGACGTAAAAGATGAAAAAAGCGACGTTTTTTTTTTTCATGCCTTCTTGTCAGATCCATATCTACAGCGGCGTAATGTGTGTTTTCCCAGCTCCGGGTTTCTCGACAGTTGTGACAGGGCACGCATCAAGTTTACAAGGTATACGCGCTTTTGTGCGATTTCCGTCAAAGCTCTCTCTATTCCTCTCCACCGCTCTATCTCTCTCTCTCTTTCTCTCTCTCTGTTATCCTGTTTCATTCTCATTCTTTCTGTCTCCCACTTCTTTCCATGAATATATCACGCCGCATACCACACTTACTAAGAGTGCCGCGCACAGACCAATTCCTGTTTTATTCGTGAGCTTCGTCATTAAGTCGGGGAAACCGCCCGCTGTAGTAATTGTTCTAAAGGTACTCCGGACACATGCGTACGGTGATTTTGTTGAAATTATGATGCAATAATTCGGTTAGATCAAAAAGCGTTTGCTCTAAGAGCCAAACATGGCGTATGTCGTTTGTGTATGAACCATGCAGAAATGAAAGTCGCGGTCTTATTACACTACATGCACACACTCCTCCCATTGCGCTGCCTAGAATAAGGGAGTGAATTGGCGTAAGAATCCGGCAGCTTGCATGCATACTTTCGGCGTAATATGATGAGGAAGCAAGGTGGGTCATTGCGACCATCACGTAGTTGTCATTCGGTGAATCTTTTTAGGGGCAAAGCTCCCTAAGACCTCACGATGTCCGCTGTCTCCCATCTGTCCGTAACACGTCTTCATCTGTCTGACATTTCTGAACCATTTTCCATGTAACCTTCAACTTATAAGCAATAAAGGGCGCTGTAGTTAATTGTAGATGTGATGGCGCTGCTGTCAACGCTATATATATATATATATATATATATATATATATATATATATTGTGAGCATTATTTATGCGCGTCATTTTATCATACGTACATACTCATCATCATCAGCCTGACCTGTGTTGTGGGGCAGAGGCTCGACAAGTAAAAGAAGTGTCTTGCAGCCAAAACGTTGCCTTACAAGTGGAGAGTGCTTTCCGGTCCCCTGGTACTTTCTCCGCAGCGCTTTTTTCTTATCTTCGACTACCAACCATCCCTGGAGCTCCGGTCGGGTTGCCGTCTGCGCAGTCAGCCCACGGTCATGTCGCAAAACGAGCACAACAACACGACTCCATCCACCGCGCCTGCATCCCTGGGCATGCCTTCTTGGACTGTCACCGTCCCTCAAAAAGATCCACCGATGTTCGCCGGCCTTCGTGGTGAAGACGTTGAAGACTGGTTGGATGAGTACGACCGTGTGAGTGCGCTTAACTATTAGCATGATTCTGTGAAGCTGTCCCGCGTACCGTTCTATCTGACGGAGGTCGCTAAGACATGGTTTCTCAACCATCAACTGGATTTCCCGGACTGGCCTACCTTTAAGCAGCAGCTCCGTCAGATATTTGCCAACCCTTCTGTCCGTGCAGACATAGCCAAACGGAAGCTTGCTGAACGTGTTCAGCACTCCGGCGAGTCTTATACCTCGTACATTGAGGATGTCCTCGCCCTATGCCGTCGCATCGACAGCTCGATGGTGGAACATGACTGCGTTCGCCACCTGCTCAAGGACATAGGCGCCATCGCATTTAACGCTTTAGCGGCAAAGAACCCCAATACGGTCACGGATATCATCAGTACGTGTCAGCGAGTCGATGACCTCCAACTTATACGTTTACAACCTGACACAGGAGATCTCAGGCCAACGCAGGACAATGAGCTCTGGTCATTGATACGGTCCATGATCCGCGAGGAGCTGCAACTCCAGGCCACCTCGTCGTCTTATGAGCTCCGCATAACGCCTTCTGCAGGCAGCCTCCGCAGCATCGTCAGGGAGGAGCTGGAATCCATGACGTGTGAGCAAGTCCCGAGCTCGCATACAACTCCAAAGCCGACATACGCTCAGGTGGTTGCAGCGTCACCTTCTCAGCAATCACCGCACTATGTGTCAACTACGCAGCCCTCACTGAATGCGCTTGCCCCAAGGGCACCGCCTCCTTATTTCCATGCCTGGCGTCCAACTCGACCGATTCGCTATTATTGCGGAATACGTGGCCACATCTCACGGTTCTGTCGTCGACGTCAACAAGACGAAAGGCGGTGCTATGTTGACTTCGAGAGGGATGAGTTTGCCCCTGCTCCACAACATCGCCACCCATATCAACTGTACCAACGCAGCTCACCATCTCCACAGCACTTCGACGCAGCCAGTACATTCCGCTCCTCACACCGTCGTTCCCCGTCACCTATGCGCCGTTCCTTGTCACAACTTCGTCCGGCTACCACGGCGTCTGATCACCGCCCGTAAAACTAAACAGTGCAGCTTCAGGAGGGAAAGCTGCATTTGGCGGACTGCATCTAACTCCTCCGGAACGCCCTTCAAATGTACTTTCAGTGTGTGTTGAGGGTATATGGACTGAAGCCTTGGTGGACACAGGTGCATCGCTCTCAGTTATTAGTGTGGACTTGTGTTCCCGTTTGCGCAAAGTGAAGACACCGTATGATGGCCCTCCCCTTCGCTGTGCTAATGCGGTTTTTGTTCAGCCTTCTGGTGTTTGCACAGCACGAGTTTTTATTGAGGGCATCTTTCACCATATACAGTTCCTCGTTCTGTCATCGTGTACTAAAGCGCTCATTTTAGTGTGGGACTTTTTCTCCTCAACTTCAGCCGTGATATCTTGCCGTCAGAGGATCATTGGTATGCCAGATACTGTGCTTTCGTCCGATAAAGGTGCTCATAGCCAGCGCTTCGTCACCGCTGATGACTGTTTTATTCCTCCAGGCAATGAGCATATTCTGACCCTGACATCAGATAAGATCAGTACTGGTGATGTGTTCCTAGCACCGTGTGGACGCTACATCTCTGGTGGGCTTCTAGCCATCGCTCCTAGCCTGGTGCGGTTTCATGATGGCAGAGCATTAGTTACGGCAGTCAACCCTACTCATTTGCCTGTTGCACTGCCCCAGGGCACCAGTGTGGTTTGCTTCACAGACACCGAACCACTTTCTCAGGTGCCCCTTCACGCAGACGCACCATCTTTCTCTGCGAGAACTGATGACGATGCTACGACGGCTGCTTTAACAGCCACAATAAATCCTGATCTCACGTCAGCGCAAAAGCAAGAACTTTTGGGTATCCTTCAAAAACACAGTGCTTCATTTGATGTAAGTTCCAAGCTTTTGGGTCGCACTTCCGTCGCCGTACATCGAATTGAAACGGAAGGCAATACAATTGTACACCACCGCCTATATCGTGTGTCATCCGCAGAGCAGAAAATCATCGAGAACAACGTTGTTGATATGCTCAAACGAGATGTTATCCGGCCTTCGTCCAGCTCGTGGTCATCTCCTGTAGTGCTAGTCTGAAAGAAGGACGGTTCGGTGCGATTCTGCGTCGATTATCGAGCACTTAATAAGATCACGCGAAAAGACGTGTACCCGATCCCACGAGTCGACGACGCACTTGACTGTCTGCAAGGCGCTGATTTTTTCTCCAGCCTGGATTTACGGTCTGGTTATTGGCAAATACCTACGCACGAAGCGGACAAAAAACAGCATTTGCAACACCAGACGGGCTGTATGAATTCAACGTGATGCCATTCGGTTTATGTAATGCTCCTGCCACGTTTGAACGCATGATTGACACAGTTCTACGCGGCCTAAAATGGAAAACATGTCTGTTATCTAGATGACATCGTCATTTTCTCCACTTCTTTTCGTCAGCACCTTGATCGTTTAGACGAAGTTTTGACGTGTATTTCTAGTGCTGGACTTCAGCTAAACACAAAGAAATGCCATTTCGCCGACAAGAACATCAAGGTATTGGGCCACCTTGTCAGCAAAGATGGCGTTCGCCCGGATCCTGACAAGCTTGCTGCCGTGATACGCTTCCCTCGGCCAGAAAATCAGAAACACCTACGAAGTTTCCTGGGCCTGGCGTCCTACTTCCGCCGCTTCATCAGCCATTTTGCTACCATCGCGTCGCCACTGCATAAGCTGCTGACATCCGGATCAACTTTCGCTTGGAACGACGACTGCGAGCGTGCCTTTCAAGCCCTAAAGCATGCTTTAACATCCGACCCTGTTCTGTGCCATTTCGACGAGAACGCACCTACATGTCTCCACACCGACGCGAGTGGCCATGGCATCGGTGCAGTTCTTCTACAGCGGGATGCCACTTAACGGGAAAGAGTTATTGGGTATGCTAGTCGTACTTTTACGGCTGCTGAACAGAACTACTCCATAACTGAGCAGGAGTGCCTTGCTGTAGTTTGGGCCGTACAAAAATTTTGACCGCATTTTTACGGACGCCACTTCACATTCATTACAGACCATCACGCCTTGTGCTGGCTATCGTCACTGAAAAACTTGTCTGGTCTCCTCGGTCATTGGGTGCTCCGCCTACAAGAGTAAGATTTTGACGTCATCTATAAGTCTGGCAAAAAACACCAAGATGCAGATGCTCTCTCTCGCTGCCCCCTTCCACTGTCATCATCGAGTACGTCAGGTGATTGCTCGTCTGGTGGGCAAAACTCTGCGTCACCACTCACATTATCACAACTTGCGGTTATCGACACGCCGGCTTCAAATAGCTACACCGAGTTCGCCACACGCCAGCGTGATGATTCATATTGCAATAGCATTATTCAACGCCTAAAATGGTATATCATCTACTCCTAATGCTAGATTGCACCGACAACTACGGCAATTTAAGCTCGATAACAATGTGCTCCATCGTTACGTTTACACAACTGATGGACACCGCTGGGTTCCAGTACTTCCGCGTTCTCTACGTCACGAAGACCTCGAAGCCTTTCACGACGACCCATGTGCAGGCCACTTGGGATTCCACAAAACACAAAGCCGCATCAGAAACCGTTTCTTCTGGCCAGGCATCTCTACCTATGTGGCCAAGTACGTTGCATCTTGCCATCTGTGTCAACCGCGGAAGCGACCAACTTCGTCTCCTGCTGGCCTTCTGCAACCTATCCCGTGTCCCGAGACTCCATTTGCCATTGTTGGTATAGACCTACTCAGACCTCTCCCCATCACGCCAGCAGGTAATCGTTGGATTGTGACTGCTGTCGATCACCTTACACGGTACGCAGAGACTGCTGCACTACGCACAAGTTCTGCTTCAGACGTCGCAGACTTCTTTCTCAATGCCATTGTATTGCGCCACGGTGCACCTCGCGTCCTCCTGAGTGATCGCGGGAAAACGTTCTTGTCCATCATAATCGAAACCCTGCTCACAACCTGTGGTACAGTACATAAGACGACGTCAGCCTACCACCCCCAAACTAATGGGCTGACACAGAGATTTCACCGGACACTAACAGGCATGCTATTGATGTACATCGCACCAAACCACGACAACTGGGATACGATTTTGCCTTTTGTGACGTTTGCCCATAACACCGCTGTTCAAAGAACTACTGGCTAGTGGCCTTTCTACCTCGTGTACGGCTGTTCACCGACATTCACCATCGACGTCTCTTTCCTAAATGTTCCAACTGAAGCCTCGGCAACCGTATCAGAGCAGTTCAACACAAGGCTCGAGGAATGTCGGCAACGGGCTCGCCTTAATACAGAAGCCAATCAGCAAGATCGCAAGCAGCGCTACGGCAGCTCTCATCGCGACGTCTCCTTCAGTCCTGGGGATGAAGTGTTGCTTTGGACACCCATTCGTACTCCAGGATTGTGCGATAAATTTCAGTCACGCTTCATTGGACCCTATACAATCAATGAACAAACGTCACCAGTGAACTACCGTGTCACTCCCAGCGACCTTTCTTCGGATCGTCGCTGTCGTGGTTCGGAGATTGTCCACGTATCGCGTCTGAAGCCATTCGTTCGACGTTCCGTTTCGGTCTAAGAAGCGTCCGGGCTGGCCGCTCAAGCGTGGGGGGGCAAATAAGTGTGAGCATTATTCATGCGCGTCATTTTATCATATGTACATACTCATCATCATCAGCCTGACCGGTGTTGTGGGGCAGAGGCTCGACAAGAAAAAGAAGTGTCTTGCAGCCAAAACGTTGCCTTACAATATATATATAATGAGATCTAACAGACAGTAATGCCAGGGAATGTACAGGGGAAGTTATTAGAACCAGTGGAACATAAATAGGAAAGAAAATTGGGTGAAAAAATAACCAGCCGTGAGCAGGAATCGAACCTACGACCTTCGAATAACGCATTCGATGCGTGCGAGCATCAAACGCGTTATATATATATATATATATATATATATATATATATATATATATATATATATATATATATATTATATATATATATATATATATATAACCACGTTCCATACCACACATTCTCTTCTCTCATATGGACGAAGACGAACGCAGGAAAGCGTGACGTGCTGAGTATCAGCGTCGCCGTCGACGGCAAGCTACCGCGGAGACAAAAGAGAAGGAAGCGTATGCAAGGCGGTGACGGCGATAACAAAGTTCTACACCACAGACTCGGTCTAAGGAAACAAAGGCTAAGCGGGAAAAACGCCAAGCTGACGCGCAGTTGAGACAACTTGAAGCGGATGCAAGGCGGCAATACTGACAAGAAAATTCTACACCAGAGACGATAGCAAATGAAGCTGTGAATATGAAGTCAAAACGTAACTCGGAACCTCATATCAGCTATAAAGAAGAATCACCGCTATATCACAATCGTTCTCAGCACTATCTCTTTGAATAAAAAAATATAAATATTACAACCACAATCAGTCTCAGTACTACCTCAACTTTACTCAGAATAATCACCTCCAAAAGCTTCGCCCCATAATTTTCTTCAAGCAGCTTGAAATGTAGGGATTTTTTTCTGTGTATCTGTACGCCATGTGACGCTTAAAGAAACCCAGGTGGTCAAACAGGCTATAACTAGTTAAACTTTTTGGCACATATATCTTCTGACGTGTGACTTCGATATACGTGAGTTACTAGGTAAGCCTCTTTCAACGCAATTGTATGCATACGTACGTGCACACGTTTCTGCGAGAGTTCAAGTCGGCACTTCTTTACGCAATTACGTTAAGTAGCTCGTTTCGCAGAAATGACGGTGTCGGCATTGTTGGTTGTGAGCGAAACACCATCTTATAAGTGACCGAAAATTGAGAACGATGCAAATGAAATAAGTGATAAAAAATGGCAGCATATCCACGGAGTGAATGATTGAGAGTGGGGCGAAGCATTCGTCCGTCCATGCGTCCGTCTGTGTGACCGTCCATGCGTCTGTTCGTGCACCCGTCCCTGCGTTCGTTCATGCATCCGCCCCTGCGTCCGTTCATGCGTCCATCCATGCATCTGTCTGTGTGTCCGTTCGTCCATCTATTCAACACTTTAAGTCCCACCATCTCGCATCTTTTTATCATATATTCCCCATATTGAAGCACCACCATTCAGTGGACATTCCAAGGACTAAACGAGAGGTGGCACACGCACACTTTCTTACGGCTTGCGCTTCGGGTCTACTTCCCACCTTCAACCACCTTGATTTCATGGTATATACTAGTTCACTGTATTCATGGCACTGCGGCCCAATGCTCGCTAAACCTTTCTAAAACCAAGGAGGTTACGCCCAGCGAGTATAACGTAGCAACCTTTTCCTGTCAGATAGTGCTCAATGTACATGCCAGTGGCTGTGTGAGCGCCTGGGACGGGCCGTTGCTGCGCCCTTTATCGGACCCCTGTGCGGTCCGGGATCGCAACGCAGCCCTGCTAATGTGAAATCAGAGACAGGAGGATTCAGCTTTTAATTTCTTACGGCTTGCGCTTCGTATCTGCTTGCCCCCTTTAACCACCTCGAATCCATGCATGGTATATACTAGTTCATTCTATTCATGGCCCTGCTGCTCAACGCTCGATAAACCTTTCTAAAACTAAGGAGGTTACGCCCAGCGAGTATGACGTAGCAACCCTTTCTTGTCCGATAGTGCTCAATGTACATGCCAATGGCTGCTAATGGGGATCGCAGCGTGCGCGTTACCTAAAGGCCGAATGCTCCTGTCTCTCACTCCCCCTTAGCAGCCATTAACACGTGCATTGAGCACTATCTTTTATTCTTAAACAACGCACAGAAGAAATCTCTCACCGGCACGACCTTGGAGGTCAAATGTTATACCTATATCGGGTATGTGCCACTGGTGGTTACGTACTACGATGGACGCCCAAGCCACGCCATAAGGAGCTTCGTCCCTAAAAATCCTGGATCAGACGGGGGACCAAACCGGGGTCGTTTGGGTGAAAGTGAGGATCAAACCCAGGCCAGTCGCGTGGCAAGCGGATGTTCAACCACACGGCCGCGCAGTCTGCTGGCGAATACGGTGAAAAGAAGAAAATGCAGTGACAGCAGCTTCAATGCTATAGAAACACACGCGTCCTATATACATGTTTCACGGTGCAACAGGAAATATTACTGGGATAATTCGTGATACAAGCGCCCATTACCAGCGGGCATCAGAACATGTGATTATCATAATGGCTTCATGGTTTAGAGCCGGTCATTCACTACAGAAAGAACACACACTACTGCGCCTATTCCCTTAAGGCCACGTAGTGGACGCATAGCAAGTGGGAAAAGATTTCATTCACAATGTATTTGAAGTGCGCACAAGAAACGGGATATCGCTGCCGCATTCAACTTCCATAGGCGAAGCTATAGGGTCCCCTATTTTTTTTGTCAAATAATTACACCAATATCTGCCGTTGGACAAATTTAGTGTGTCTGCTTCATTATTAAGAAATACCAACGTCTTAACGACAATGTTGCTGCCTCTAACTAATCTTCTAAGATGCTCAAACGTAACTATCGCCTATAGTTCTTGTATCGGCAGCGGTATGCTTTCGGTCCCTCAGAATATTCGCTCGGCAAAATACCCACTCGCATGTCTATTTCGCTGTTTGCCCGTTCATCACCAAAATGCTTGAGTATTAACTTGTGTCCGCTAGAAAGCTCCAGCGTTCCCGACCCACGCAGTAAAGAACTCTAATTGAAGTCCGCCACGATCTCCACGTAAAAGTACGCATTAGTAAGCGGATTGCACCCTACAGTCTACCCGTATTCAGTGACACCCACAGCCACGCATCCTTTACTCGTCTAAACATTTTCTGGTCTTTCTGGTTGAAAACTGCTAAGCCTATTTCAAAGGCGATAGTCTTTTTGGGGGACCTTCGACGCAAAAATTTTGGTCTGTCTGTCTGTCTGTCTGTCTGTCTGTCTGTCTGTCTGTCCGTCTGTCCGTCTGTCTGTCTGTCTGTCTGTCTGTACATTTGTCTGTTTTTCCATCCTTAACGGTTTCGGCATACCTCAAACGGCCAACCCCATCCGCTGCGCCCACCAATGTTGCTCAAGATTCAGCGTTCATACTTGTGCGATTGTCAATTGAAAATTATTATAGCGCATATCTGGGGCACCATAACAACACGTATATACTGTGTATGTACGTCTTTTACTAGAAAAGGCATACAAAAGTAATTTTAAGGACCGTAGCGTTTATCACGCTGCGCTGACCATGCAACGCTTGCACGAAAGGGCGAGAGTTTCCAACGCTTTGCTAAGACGACAACACTTGGCTCTGAGACGGGCACGCGCGCCAGTCTCAGAGCAAAGCGTTTTGTTTTACAAGAAAACTGCCAGATAGCGCTCATGTGTCACGTGCGACGTGACTTGATGTGCTCGTTCGCCTCCGCTGCACGCTCGAGGCACTCTAACGCAGCGCCTCCAAAATACTATTCACCGTTTTTCTTGCGAAGAACATCAAATGAACGTTTTGTTCACTCTCTTCACACGCAAGCAATAAAGTTGTGTTCTCTCTCTCTCTCACACGCAAGACTATCGTCTTTGGACGACATTTGCAGATTAACATTCAGATCCGGGGCCAATTTTTATCTACCTACCTTCCCATCGTCATTAGGCGCTCTTCCTTTCGCGCCTCCGTCCCCTCTCCTCGCATAGAGAAGCACTCCAGAGCAAACTGTGTTCTCAGACCAACCTCTCTGCCTTTCTGTCAATAAATTCTCTCTGTCTATATAATGCATTTACCGTGAGCTAGTGCTTCACAAATAGGCGATCTCGATGGAGGTTGAGTACAGTCAACTGTGCACGGGAGTCTGCAGGCGCGCGCCTTCCAAACGTGGAGACAAACGCACGAAACTTGAACGCCAAATTTGCGAGGAAGTAATGGTGCATCTCAAAATAATGTGACACCTAGCCTGCTCCCAGGCCACCATCACGCAGAAAAAGCAGGAATAGTCCGTGTGTTTTACGCTTTAGGCAAGAGAATCCCCAACGGGCATCAGTCATGTCGCTCTCGGGAGAACGCACCCGCGCACGCTCGCATACACACACACGTGCGCACACACACGCACGCATGTGTGTGTGTATTTGCCTATATATCTATCTACTGATTGATTGATCGAACTATTCTTAGCCGGCCAACAGTACAATTACTTCATCTGACATTTAGTAAAAGTAACCAGTGGGTCGTATCAGTTCCCGAATTCGCTATCGATTCATTACACTTCAGAATTCGGAAAACTTTTAGTCCATGCTGTTTCGCCTTCTCGTCTTCAGAATTAGTGACACGCCACTGTTAAAACACGCGTTCTATGTTCATGCAGCTGCCGATATTTGAGCAGCCACGCCAGATATTCTGTTTAGTTCTAAATAAGTTCTGGTAAAGGCAAGTATTAAAACCACTTGAAATAGTATTTGGTGCTGTCTTTGTTGAGGTCATAGTTTAGGTTCAGGTTTCAGGTTTCGTGCAGGCACGCTAGATTTTTGTGCGTTGGGACAGACTAGAGTGCAAAACGGGAAACTGCTACTCCGTTTTTAGGCTCGTGAGGTGCGGAGGCTTCAGAGACCAGCCTACGATACGATACGGCCGCCGACATTTACTGCGATAGCTCGTCACAGCAAGGAAAGTGGTGCCGACGTATAGCGACCCGATCACCAGCTGGCGCGCTCTGCCGCAATAAATAGTCGGCAGCCGGGGCCAGGCGCCTCTCGTTCGGAGGCTCGTGAGATATACGAGGCCGCGAACACTTGCGCCCGGCCGAGCCATCGCCCGTGTAACCTATAGGAGCAGCCCTCGTGTGTGCCGAGCGCTCCCGCGGCGTTCAATGAAATTCCTCCGTCAAGTTCACAACGGTAAAGGCCGTCATTTCGACCGGAAAATAAGCAGGGTGCTGAAGCGTGCCCAGGTAGGCTCTTTTGATTAGCTAGACTTGAAGATACGTACTGAGACACGTCAAATATATATATATATATATATATATATATATATATATATATATATATATATATATATATATATATATATATATATATATATATATATATATATATATAGTGGGAGTAATAATTCAATCGGCCAGTTAGTCTTCGTGAAGGTATGGGATATGGCACAACGGGAGCGTTGTCAACAAGGATAAATATATTTATTTCCCAACAGTTTCGGGAGGGGACCTCCCTTCATCAGGGGATGAGTTATACTGACATGAGCTTCCAAACTTCCTTGCTGCCGCGTCCCTCTCGCCTTGAAAGACGTTTGCGAGAGTGAGAGGGAACTGGAAGAAGGAAAAAAAAGGAAAAAAAAGGAGAAAAAAGACGAAAAAAGAAAGAAAAGAAAGAAAGTAAAAAAGAGGAAGAACCACTGTCAACACTGAGAACGAAGCCAACTGTCCGTCTACATCCACCTACGGTTCATATCACGTGATATATATATATATATATATATATATATATATATATATATATATATATATATATATATATATATATATATATATATATATATATATATATATATATATATATGTATGTATATATTTATAAGGGAAAGAAAAGTATACCTAAGGGCTCGTTTTTCTGTGTTTTAACACAATATTAATGAGATCTAACAGACAGTAATGCCAAGGAATCTACAGGGGAAGTTATTAGAACCAATGGAAGTAAATAAGAAGAAAAGTGGATGAAGAAACCAGCTCACGGCTGGTTGGTTATTTCTTCATCCACTTTTCTTTCTTCTTATTTACTTTCATTGATTCTAATAACTTCCCCTGTACATTCCTTGGCATTACTGTCTGTTAGATGTCATATATATAAATATATACATATATAAATATATACATATATATATATATATATATATATATATATATATATATATATATATATATATATATATATTTATATATATATATATTTATATATATATATATATATATATTTATATATATATATATATATATATATATATACGCGACAGTTTTGTGTTCTATCTTGAAAATTAAAAAAACTACCCTTTAAAAAAGCATGTGAGTTCTGCTTAATCATAATGCTGCTGTCTTTCACCTACCTATAGACCACCAGAGTGAAAAAAAACAAAAATCTGATACCACAGTTTTATTTTGTAAAGCGTACTTCGCCACGTTTATAGCTTTACAAAGGAGAAGCTAACTTTTGCGCAGCATGCCTTCTGGTATTGCGCAAGCCCTGCGTGAATCATACTCACGCTAGAACAATTTCTAAACGAATAAGCCACCAAAATGCCACGAGGTACAAATTACAGTAGACGGTTGAGTGATGCTAGCAGTACTTTGAAACAATTGCACCTTGGAGCCACTGGCGACTTACACAATTTACACAAATACGCCGGCGTATTTCACATTTCCACATTACATTGCCGGCGTAATTCACCTTCACATTTCACTCTGGCCTGAGAGTACCGGCTATGCGTTGTGAGCATATGCTGGCATGCGCTATCATGACCGAAACCTAGGAACACTTGAAGGGAAAATTTCTCGACTGCTTTGAGCGATTGTCAAGGTACACTTGATTTTCACTCGAAATCCTTATAAAGGGGTGGTGCTACCAAATATATATATATATATATATATATATATATATATATATATATATATATATATATATATATATATATATATATATACAGACAACTTCTTCAACGTGCTCGCACTTTCATCTGGGATTTCATATACACCACACTCTTGTTCGATAGCGTAAAAAAAGAAAAAAAGAAGACAGTCACTTTAAAGCAGCATGCACTTGTACAGCACTTATATGTTTGTCATGCATTGTGCATGTAATATTATTACACGCGACGCTTTTTATGCATCACCTCACAACTTTCTGCATGAATACAATGATGTTGATGGCGCCCTCCTCTACTGTAAATATATTATCATTAAATGAAAATTTTAATGACTAAAAGCAGCTGAAGAAAATCTCAGTTTTTAAATGTGAAGCACTACTTGAGGAACCAAAGGTATTTTGAGCATTTCCATCTACTTATTTTAGCTTTCCACTGAGCACGAGTCCAGTGCTTTATTTGTAGCCGCTTTGCAAACTGCCTCTAACGCTCCAAGTTGCCATAAGCAAGGCTGATCAGATTTATCAGAGATTAAAGCGGAAACTTTTCTTGGCGCTTCCAGTATGACAAAACTAAAGTATTTAAAAAGCGTAGTCGCAATCATGTGCTCACAGCAGCTTCGACTGAGCAGTGGTGATGGTAAGACTCTTTGTTGAAAGAAAATGATTTTCCTGATGCAGCGAATTCTTTGACAGGTCCATAAAAAGTTTGTTCGTTTCCATCTATAACTACATCGACCAGTCACAGCAAAATAAAAACATGAACAAGTGATGTAATATGTAGGACCCCTGTTCAGCGCTAGCCTGCTCTGCATTGCTGCAGCACAGGGTTGAAAGTGTCGCAAAGAAACTTCAAGGAAAATATTCACTGCTGAAATATTAAAAAATTATCACTGCATTGTACCTTTGCCTCATAACATTTTCTTTTACTCGTAACAATATAATTGATTACAGCGGTGAAGGAAAACTTTGCCTTAGTAGTTGTTTCCCCAACGTGCAGCCGACAGTGACCACTGTCGAAAATGGGGGGGGGGGGGGGGCTTGCGCCCTGCTTGCTCCCCCCTCCGGCTGATCGCCTATGGGCGACCCTAAATGTAGGGTTCTCGTCAGCCCTTCTTCGAAACTTCGTTGCTTTTTATATAACGAAGCGAGTTGAATTGCCGCTGACTCTATAGTGAACTATCGTCCCCAGGCGTACAGTGTCGGAATTACGAGATGAAGTTCATTTCGACTTTCAACTTTATTCGTGCTGCCTCGCCATGTTTCTCGCGTTTTCTTTTTTTCTGTCAGTTCTAATCATTTGATTACTAGTTTGTCAGACAACATTTTGGACCAGATAGTTGAACGACAATGACATCACCGGCACAGATTCTCCACACCCTGTACATATACTGGCTGAAGTTTCTCTTCTATACCCGCCATGGTGGTGTGTATGCTTTGGTACTCGACTACTTCCCCAAAAGTCGAAGGATCGAATGTTGGTCGTGCCGATCACATGTTGGCGAAGTACTTGGTACCCCTGCACATAGATTCAATCGCATGTTAAATAACACCAGGTGGTTTAAATTTCCGAAGCTCTCCGCTAAGGTTCCCCTCTTAATCCCATCATGGTTTTCAGACGCAAAACCCCAGCAATTTCCACTTGCCCTTATATTATTGCGGCTCATTTATTGCTAAGAGCCACAGAGTCACAATTTTCTAAGTGCATATTATTAACGTGAGTGTGCAACAACACCTATGTAGAAATGATTACGAAGTCTAGGAACTGGCCAGGAAGAGACAAAAAATAAGTATATTAGTACATTGTTATATAGACTCGCTCTTAATATTGAATTATGTTGCTGTTTGATTCTTCCAGTAAAGCAAAAAACATCTGATCTGGTGCCTGCGACACGGACGGCCTGAAGATAACGAAAGAGCGGGCGTCTTAGCTCGCGCATTTTGTAACCGAGTGGATAGTCCCCCTCTTTTCCTGACCGTATTGATAAAGAGATCCTGGCTCACTGGTGCTCCTCGCGCGATAAAAATGTGGAACGCATCGCAGATCCCCCAGTGGGGAAGAGGCCACCAGCCTTCGAAAGATTCAGAAGGACGTATTTTCGCACGTGCTGAAATTGCACGCGATACATCCGACGTTTTACCCTACCACGTGTCTTTGGTGAGTTTGTAGGCCGACTCTCTACCATATCTTGTCGGTGTACGATCGCAAACCAAGCGACTTAGCCACTCTTCTCAGGAAACTTTTAACACCTAGCATGAGGCAGTGGGAGGCACAACTCGCCAGTTGGCACCCAGGAGTGCAGCTATCAAGTTCGACTAAGGCCGGTGAAGCCCTGGACGTAGGTACCCAAGCATAAAACCTCCAAGATTCTGCTTTTCTTTTTCTCTTAAATGAAGTTCCACTTTGCCTGTAAATGTTCCACACAATGCGTCTATGCAGTTGGAAAACAACGATACATGGCTAGAAAACATAGTGGCCTGTGTATCAAGCTTAACATGGCGTCAAGTTTTCCACAAATATAACACCTCGGAAGTACTTTGTTAAGCTGAAGCTCTTAGATGCCTCGTCAAAGGCGAACGTACAATCCGCGTCGGAATCCCACGGCGTCCGTGACGAGTGACACAAAAAATCATCGCGCGATGACGTCACTATATGAAGTCACAGATTACCAGAATACAGAACGTCACTTTGACGTCACCCCAACGTCGCGGTACATGATGCCAAATTATGAAATCATCACATGCCATTATAGCTTGGCCAAAGCGGTGTGCCGAAGGTGGTCCTATAATGGAGGCAATGCAAAACCAGGTGAGGTGCCTCCGATCTTGGAGTCACTGCAGTACCACGCTAGCCGTAAAAAACTTTCGGTGAATGGCGGAGCCGGATCAATACATCGACTTTGAGTAAGAATAACGTGGCTTTCAACTTCAAATTGTCTAAAGCGAAAGCATAAAAGACTACGTATTTTTAAGTTTTTGATTAAACCTGCCTATGAAATTTTGGACACATCAAGTCATGCAGTGTCCTAAACGTAGTGATAATTGATGACTTTTTGTGAACGGCAATATGAAACTGGTGTTAGTACGCTTCCTCAAACCGAAGATCTTTTTTACATGGTGAAACAGAACAGATCATAAGGAAAATGAACCGGCTAATGATAACAAAGGGTGAGATATATATAACACTGGCTCTTCTATTTCCTCATTCTTATATCTTGTATGGTTTTAAGTTTTAACAACAGTAGAAAATGACGGCATTGTTGTGTCTCGTCCACTACCACGTCGTCTGCGCTCTTTCACCATAAAGAACCTAACTATTTTCACTCGGAGCTTTTCCCACAATGCTTATTTGCAAGTAACATCTTTTTAATGGAAAATTTTTGTTCGCATGTTCCTATAACAGGCTAAAAACACACGCGCCCATCTGATCCTGCTACCTCTCCTCATTATAAAGATAACCTGATATTAGTACTCAGTCGAGAACTCTACAAAAAAACTACGTATACTCTACGAAAGTACATTCTACAAAAGTACACTCTACGAAAAAAATTGTCATTCCACTCTTTTCAAAAAAGTTGCTTCCATCCGTGCATTCTTACATTTTTTTAAGTTTTGCATAGTATTGTACTCTCTCTCTCTCTCTCTCTCTCTCTCTCTCTCTCTGTCTGGAGTTTTGTGGCAGTAACAGTTCTACAAAAAAGAGTCAATACAAATTCCCTAACACAAATATCTTAATACAGATACCTTAATACAATGTAGGCCTCATATGAATGTTAATGCCGTGGTGGAACACGCTCCAGAGACATCATTCACAGCAGTGTAGCTTTATGATAAATTGGCAATATTAACCACAAAAGTAGACACTAAGTTCGTAAGCAGTTAAGTAGACACCAGTGGTCACGTTGTCCGATCGTTTTCCTCTCTGCCTCCACTAAACACATGAGCAAAACTTGGTTCAGCAACAGAGCAACAACAACTACCGGGGTGCGCAATTTTATCAAAGCCGAAGGCGGCTCACCTTGTTTAAATCATCCAGTGTCTTTTGGAGGGGGCTGGAAATTCCTTTTTAGTTCATCAAACAAAGCGGGTGACGGCCTTGTTGGCGAGCGCGAGCCTATTCGAAAAGGACGTCGTTTTCAGAGGTGGTGTCTCCAGAGGCGGTCATCCGCAAAAACAAGGAGGAGGGAATGCAGTAAGCAACGCCAAAGCCTCATAGACCTCCCTCCCTGTTCCGGATGTGAGGAGTGGAAGATTCCGACCGTCACTTCCGCCACCGCCGGTGTTCACACTGTATGGTCGACCACCGAAGCACATCCTTACTTCCAGGCGCGTACGCAGGAGCTCATAAAGCATCACGTGCAATGAGATGGGATGAAAACAACAAAACAGAGGCGTACACCCTTCATTTGGTTGAGCACTTCTGGAAGGGGACAAAGAAAACTGGGCTCGGTGGCTGCGCTGGGAAACTCGTATCCTGGCATCATTATAAGCCCGCCGCGTTCATTTCATTTCTATATGGCGATAAACGGTTCTGTTATTTTCTTTTTTGTGTCGGTCGTTATTTCTGTGGTTCATGCGTCGCTCTATATGGCTTTGCCTCGCGGACAGTAAAGCATTTCCTATTTCTTTGTTTTATTTTTATTTTTTATTCATTCACGCTTTAGTGCTGGGCCTTCCCATGCCATCCTCGTTCGTGAGGGGCCGAAGGGTTCGCAGCGGCTCCCCTGGTCTATCCATTGATGTCTGTCAGGAAGGGGGGCCCCAGCGTTCCAGGAATCCCAGGAATCTCCTAATTGAAATCGGGATCACAACGCGCGCGTGCACAGTGAAATGCCGCTTGCATCGGGCAGCGAAAAGGGCGAAGTGGGGCAACTTGACAGCGGAGTGGAGATGGAGAGGCAAGCAGCGAAGAGGCTCGAATTGCTGCTAAGCGATGTGTGCTCGCAGTGAAGCAAGATTCCAGCCGACGCACTTCCGACTCGTCCAGCGTAAATGGCCGTCGCAAGAAGACGCGGCTTCTAGAGAGAATGTGGTCACCGCTGAGCGTTAGGGGAACATAGTTATGGTAGTGTGATACAAACAGTAGTTCGGTTGGCCACTTGGTGATTTAAGCGTCTCAAATGACCATTCGCTCAGCTTGTGCAAGAGCTACTGGATGCTTTAATTCTAGTAGTTACAAGACTACTGGCCCGTAGACACCATGAACCATCTAGTCACTCAGTAATGAGGTCAAGCATCTGTCGACTTCTACAGAGGAATATAACACGGAAACACGAAGTTTCGCACCTTATGCTCTCATATATACTATCAAAATACGAGACCTCCTTTTTACTACTTGCATGGCACACCGAAGTGTTGCTTAACCTCAAGCGAATTTCTCGTATTGTCACTTCTATCCTTCTATACTTTCATCCCCAAATTGTCATTTTCCCCTTGGTATTGTCAACCAGGTGTGCATGTTGCTGACCTTCCCGTCTTCACTTCCTTATCTATGTGACTCAAACCGCGGACAAACAGTCACAAACCAAACGATAAAACGCGGTTGTATTAATTCATAACGTTAACCTGGCTCACATGACAGGTGAAAATAACGTAGACAATGTCTTAATGAAAGCCTAGACGTTCGAATTTCGGGTAAACTACACATATGCAGGACATATAATTTTGGTAGAACCAATGCTGGCGTTGACGCGTTACTTTCTTTGGTAGTATCGTAACGTACTCATTACCATTTTGAAACTGTAACAGGTGTCACTCGACGCGCAGCCTTCAGTGAAAGTCATCGTTTCATATTGTTCACTACGTTAACGTATTTACGCTAACAATTTTGTTAACGTGTAGTGTCACGTTACTCAATACATTTTGTGCCACTTACATCAGGAGTCTCACATAGAACTTCTTCCTCTCCTACGTGCCACATTGTCAGAACTATTTATCACAGTAGTGGACCGCTATCCATCGACCACCTACCTGTTTACTGTAAGGGCGGGCATATTCACTGAGGAGCGTGGCAAGCTGCTTACAACAACGTTAGAATAGAGTTGCTGCTTCAATTGTAGTTGTAGTATAGTGAGCAATTTGTCCCTGCAATACTACAGCGCTATTTACCAGTTCTATTTTCACACACAAAAAAATGCTTCTATCTGTTTTTAGTTCCAGGTAAACGGTTTTGGTTGCTGTATTTCCGACCATGCGAGGCTGATCTTCAACACCCTTGCGTAAACGCTCGCTATTTTCGCGGCAAATTTTATAGGTTGAATGGGCATAAATCTGCAAATACATTTTCCTGGACTACTCAGTTTAAGTATTTCTTTTTTATTGCTTCAAGATTTACCTACATATCTTGTACGCTAATGGTACGATTTGTACTAATCGTTGCTGGATCAGTCATGTTTTCTGTCTGGCATTGGCGATAGTATCTAATTTTCTCTTTAATGTAGCTTCAAGAAATGGCAGTACCACGTGCCACAAAGTTATAAGTCATTCTACTAACCTCCACAATAAACATTAGGCCGGCGCACCTGTGCAATGCAATAGTTATATCAGTAATTAAGCCAAAATCATTGTTTTGGCTAGAGTTTTTATAGTAATTATAAAATGAAGTTCATATAAATTTTTGTTCTGGTTTTCTCAGATAGTGTTGCGATGGCAGAAGCAACGTATGTTACTTGTTTTTGGTAACGGTAACAGTAACGCATTACCTATTCTGTTATTAGCATATGGCGATAACGCTTTTCCTTTTTTTTTTTGGAGTAATGAGTAACGTATTTAGTTGCTTTTTTTTTCAGTATCGCACACAACACTGGGTAACGCACACATCACGTTGGCTTCAGTTGCCGGCTGGTGGAGAAAACTTGCAGATATTTTTCTGCAGACCCACATAAATTTAGTCGTATTTATAGTTCGTGAACGCGTAAAAGCCGTGCGGCCAATTCCGATGCTTCACATATGTTAGCAGAGGTGAGAAAAAATTAGCACTAATGAGAGAATGGTAGGAAAGGTAGGAAGGTCGTTTGTATTTCGCAGCTTGTTTGCCTTCTACTCAGCAGGATGAACGTTAAATAATAAAAAAGGGAGATGATAAGGAAGATAACGGGAAGAGTGGCGCTCAATCTGAGGGTGTGCGATGACCTCAAGAACATTGTGTCTAAACTTGAGGTACTGTTATTTGTCGCGGAAGGTTGGGTATCGCTTGTGGAATTCTTTGCAATGCTCGCCACACGTTGAAGAGTTTCTAAAATGTAAAAGTGAATAAGTGATATGTGCAACTACTGCGTGTTCGCCGCGATTAACAGGTACTTTTAGTCGAATGCATGTAATAATAATCATGTCACAGATTCCTATTTCCGACTTTTCTTATTTCTTTTCTTTTTTGCTTGCTTGCCAACGAGCTAGCTTGCTCTGTTTGTTCGTTTGCCTGTTTGTTTGTTTGTTTGTTTGTTTCGGGCACACGATAAGGCTACACGCCATCGTCACCCCCTTTGCCAATCTACCACCAAGTCCGTCCACGAACATGGGGGAATAGCTACGCATTACCTAGCAGCTTTAATTAGAGGCTCCATGTTATTATTTTTATAGCCATTTTATGCTGGAGTGAACCTTCCACTGCCCACTTCAGAACTGTTCGTTACAAAGACGACACACTATTCTGTGTGCTTCACGCTCATCTCAATGCACAGGGTAGCTGGACTCCTCTCACCCTCCAGCTAGTTAAACAACGCTGCCTTATTCGCTCGCACAACAGCCCGTCGCATGCACGCCTTAATACTGTTATTGTGTCGTGTTGTCTGAAGGACTCCAAATTTGCTTACACACTGCGCGCGTTCTCCTCTTACCTCCTTGAATATAAACTGCATGCAAAGGGTTCGTGCTGCATGCAAACAACACGCCGACTGCGCATTGATTAGCCAAGACAAACTTGCCTTGTTCTGCGCGTTTTCATCACGAGTTCCTCGAAAGTACTTCGGACTCCCAAGAGACCGTCTTTGAAGCTGAATTTAAAGACGTTACTCTTAAAGAAGCCGCGTAGCCCGTAGGTGGTTTTCTTTTGACCAATCATCCCTGCTTCCTGGTTGTCCCCATGGAAATCATGAAAGCATAAAGCATATGCCGAACGAGTAATTGCCACAGAAATGCCGCAGACTTTCTCGTCTTCTGAGCGACGGCAGTCAGCACGTGCGCTTATTATCTTGGATATAACGACCCGTGGCGCATCTTGTGGCACTGATAACTTGTCGGCCTAGAAGGATATTTCCTTATTAAAATACGCTCAATTGTGCAAATACGCCAGTGCGCGTACCTTCGAGATGAAGAAAGTCTGGGCATGGTAATGACAACGCCCAAAAAAAGGCTGAAATGATGAGTGAAGAAGGCATTCATCTTTTCATTTAGTTTTATTTTTCTTTTCATTCTTCTCGAATTAGCAGCGTAGAGACTTACTGTGAAGTCAAACTTGCCCAACAAAAAAAAATTAAAAGTATGGCTCAGCTTTCGCTAGAAGTTTTCGCTTTCAAACAAGGTTTTGTGAAAACTGTGGAAGGCACGACTTCGAAGTTTTGAAAGCAAGCATTTTCACGGTCTGCTCGCTATTTATAGTATGCCTTTGTATATGCTCTTGAAAGGTCTATATTTAGAATATGGAGATCTGTGTATGCGCACATGCAAACGCAGGTACGAACATACGTCAAGTGTGGGTGTTTCTGTTATTTTCATACATTTATTTTTTCCTGATCTGTTCTAACTACTCAATTTTTCGCTCTCCTAATTTAAGGGTTAAACATCAAGCATGATTTTCGCAACCTCTAATAAATAATGCTTAATTTCTTTAAAGCAGAATGTGCTTTCAAATTAAGCGAAACTCCAATTCGACTTGTACACAGACAGAAAGATTTCGCAGGGAAAAATTACACGCATTTTTCAATGTGACTGCGTCATTAATTAAGTACTCCTATTTTTGTATGAGAAGCATTCCTAAGTGAACCTATTATTTATTTATTTCTTTCTTTCCTTCTTTCTTTCTTTCTTTTTTATCTGTCTATCTATCCATCTATCCGCCGTAGGTCTGGGTGCTTTCGTAATCGCCTCCTTAACTTGGTTAACACCAAAATTAGCACGGGCAGGAGAGTTTGACGAATAATTACTATCTGGCATGACATGAATAATGTGACAATTCTGTCGCGAACGTCGTCAAACTCTTTCCTGCCGACTCGAGTGGCACATACCCGTATACCACGGGTCATGGCATGCGGGTATGCGCCACAGCTGGTTGATAGTGTGCATAGGCTAGAAATGACGATAACAGATACAGGTCGTTTAAATGCGAGGGCGTTAAGAAAAACCCACGCATCTCCACCAAGTAAAGCATGACGAGTGGGCGAGGCACTGTAGATCGTTCATACTGTAAATAACCCGTGACGCTGTCAAACCCGCGCATGTAAATGAGTGACAATGGGCATGTGCAGAACATGCTATGTGTTTCTGCCGTTGAGCCGCCGCCCCTTGCGCTCTCGACTCCGTGGTAGCAGGTCATTGTCGCTCCGAGGTAGCAGCTCGTTGTTTTGCCGCTGTTTCCTAACGTTGCGTTTCCCGGGCGAGAGCACATTCACGCTTCTTTTCATCAACAGCAGAAGAAAATGTGTGCTTTGGAACGATCTTATTCGTCGTCGTCATCAGCGTCATACTCACCGTGAGCACGGACAATGTGCTACGACAGACAAGCCCATCCGTCTCATTGTCATTCCGTATAGCAGTTACCTTGAATCCTCATCACCATCATAGCCATCGTCACTGTGTGTACGGAAAACTAACTATACACAACGGACAAGCATAGACACTAAGATGCTTCGCCCCTAAAACTAACATTGACAGAGTTGACGCAACGAAATCAAGGTACAGAAATCAGGATCCCAGCATGAATTAAACCCAAGCATTCCGCGTGGCAGTCAGGTATTCCACCACAAGGCCACGCCAGGTCTTGAAACTGCTTTGGAAAATTACCTGGGACAGGCTTGATGTCAGTGCACCGTCAAGAGCGGTTGTAGTACTGCAGGTTATCTGATTTTATAGCAAAACGATAGACATTAGCTGTGTCCTCCTGTGGTACAAGCATCGTGATGGGTTAACGTCAGTTATAGTTTTGCTGTTGTCTCTGCATTTATAGCAGTATAATAAACAATGCATTTGTATTCCTATGATTCGGAAAGCTTCATGCAATTGTTACCCGTCCTCGGAGGAATACGCTAACGAAACTTACGTGGGATATTCTCATCGCACTGTAAAGTGCACTTTGTTTCGATAATGCTGACGTCTGGGCTCTAACTGGAATGCATACGTTACGTAAGACCCTAAGTTGCCCTTTTAACGCTAGTCTAGTGGACGCTACTGATAACCCCACGATGTTCACGAAACTACAAGTTACAAAAGCACATAGATCCACGTAGTAAGGATTCGCAAAAAACTGAAAAAGAATGCAGCAGAGACAACTAATCGCTGACTTCTTCACGTGAAACCGATCACGCATATTTTAGGGGCGAAGCTCCTTAGCGTGTGGGTTGTTCCCTAGTAGTAGTAGTAGTAGTAGTAGTAGTAGTAGTAGTAGTAGTAGTAGTAGTAGTAGTAGTAGTAAGTAGTAAGTAGTAGTACTGTAGTAAGTTGTAGTAATAGTATAGTAAGTAGTAATAGTAATATTAGTAGTAGTAGTAGTAGTGATATTAGTAGTAGTATGTTGTATTAGTAGCCACTTCTAATTAGTTTTCATATTTGTTCACTAGATGGCGTTGTAGTTTTCGTATAGTTGACGTAGGAAGACGCTGGCGCTGTTATAATAAGAAATTGACAGCATGTCTACGGAATGAATGATGCTGAGTGGGGCAAAGCGTCCCTCCGTCTTTCTGTCACACCGACAGACAGACAGACAGACAGACAGACAGACAGACAGACAGACAGACAGACAGACAGACAGACAGACAGACAGACAGACAGACAGACAGACAGGCAGGCAGGCAGGCAGGCAGGCAGGCAGGCAGACAGACAGACAGACGGGCGGACGGACGGACGGACGGATGGACGGATGGACGGATGGGTGGGCAGGTAGGCAGGCAGGCAGGCAGGCAGGCAGGCAGGCAGACGAATGGATGGACGCTTCGCCCCACTCATCATGATTCACTTCGTGGATATGCTGTGAATTTTTTTTCTGTTCATCACACAGATCTTTCAACAAACGGTTTCTTAAAGATGACAATCCGCTATCTTCCTGCGGCACTGGATCTTCCAACAGGAAATGCTCGTGCGAGCAAGCCTGTTACGTGCTTTGAATAACGATATGCAACTAACAATAACACGTGAAATACAAAATGGCCAGCTTCTCTAGAATTGGCTCTAATCTAGCGAAAACGGCGCAAAAGCAGAGCTTTTCTAGACCATTACACGTAAATAACGCGGTAAATGCTATAATAGCTTCCACAGGACCCTTTTCCGCAATGGAATGACAGTGCTTCAAATACTGTTCAGAAAAAAGAAAGAGATCAGCTAATAATCATTACGCTTTGCTTCAAATTCTAGTAGGGCGTTCGTCTAATTTGTTAGGAATTCGAATGAGCCTAAATCCGGGCCAAAAATTCAGGAATTCCTTCTTCTTCACATGTGGTCCATCAAAGACGGTCCTAGTTTTACCACTAAGGCAGAAAAACTAGCGCATGCAAAGCGATAATCTTCTATAGCATGTTGGTGCCCTCATTCTTCAGCTTTGAAGATGTTTGTTACGTTTCTTTGTTAAGGATTTTTTTAATACATTCAACTTTCTTAGCTGGCGCACCTTTCAGCCACGCGACGGCTTTAAGCTCTCCCATAGTAGATTAACTAGTACTGTAAATCGTTACCCACTTTTTCTAAACACACAGAAACGCTGGAGCTGTTGAGACCAGTGTCTTAGCGGAAAATTCGGCGGCTAAGCGCCACAGAAGGCAAGCGTGTGCCAAGCAGCATTTAGCACATTATAGCCATGCTTAGTGTTGTTTAGCAAGGTGGTATGAATGGAAAATGAGGGTGTGGGGGAGTGATGTGGAGGGGAAGAGGAGGAGGCAGGCTAAAGCATGACACAGCCTCATGCAGCATATATTGCAAGTACATGTGAAATGGTGAGGAGGAGTGACGAAAGAGTCAGGAGGAAGAAAAGGGCAAGAGAGGGCAAATATGAAAGATATAAAAAAAGAAAAAAGAGACTAGAGGAGTTGAAGACGCATTGAGAAAGAACTCAATCTGTGTTCGTCTGGTGGTGAAGCTTGCTTCCCAGGCCAGATTTTTACTCACCATTCTTAAATCATAAAACACGCTTTCATTTCATTTTTTTTGTGAGTGCTGTGGAAGATCATGTTGCACTTAACGGCTCTCTCATTATTGATATTTTTTTAAATGACGAACGAATATTATTCTCTCAAACGCGACACTGGGGCAACAAACTTGAGACAAAAAACTTTTATAGGGGCACCTGTGCACGCACAATTACGGACCACTTTGTTTTCTCCAGATACTCTCCATCCACCGCACCTCTTGGTACTCAACCAAGTGATTAACCTGTCACATGGGGCAATTTTAGTGTACATTTTAAGGGAATGCACTTTGCCGCAAATGTCATTCACACTCTGTCACACGGGAACGTTTATTGACACTCGCTGCAAAGCACCCTTGCCAATTAATGCGTTCGCCAAACTCGCTTCACTGCGATCAACTTTTTCTAGAGACGTTGACTGTGACAGAGTGCCTAGCCGAACGTTTCTACATTGTCCGGCGTCATTATCGGTGGTTAGGGAACGTGTAATTTATTACCCGAAGGTTACTGCATATCATTTTGGCAGGGCTGTTTTCGCTATTAGAAATATCATTTTACAATAAAACATACTCTGACCGCACACGCAAACAAATACTCTACTATTCCTGGTCTCGGGTAGCTTACAGTCATGACCGCCAGGGGCATGGCCAACACACGCCGTGCAAAGGTAGTACACGCTGCCTTTGTATGCGTGAATCTTCTTTTAAGAACCACATACAGCTGTAAGAAATCATTTCATAATAAACATTGCCTGAAATATCAAATAATATCTGTTAACCATGCATCTGTAGAACAAATTGATATTACAAACACAATAAATAAATATCCCCGTCTTGTGTAGCGGCGCTCCATCAAAGTGCCATTCTTGGGGCATAAGTGCACGTGTTCAATATGGCATCAAATTTACCAGCGCTATTTGGGTATTATGAAGATGCAGAGTTCAAATTTTGCCCATTTTCTCTGTGAGTGTGTGTGCTGACTGTTGCAGTCTCAACCGAAATGCTAATAGACAACAAGGCACTGTTTTCAGGCTTTCAAATCATTTGACTAATAGCGCTGATTCAGTGCATCTAACCAGCTCGTTTTCTACTCTTCACCCTGAGCGTCCTCATAACGTATGACGCTAAATAGTGTTAGAAAGCACTTTCCGAAACACATTTATGATATACTTGCACAAGCACGTGGACGTTTCTCCGAGGGGGCCCGAGAAATAAAAAAGAGCGTCGGTACTTGCATGTCAGCGCTTACATTGCTCTCTCACACGCCTTTCTTCGTAATTCTTTCCCTGCGTCTTGCACAATCCCCTGGCGAATTCTGCTGCACTTCGCGATCAACGCACCCCTGCATCTCTATCAGGAAGCCAACTCTATATAACTCTTCTCGCATTCGACATACCGCAATTTCTAAGGGAAGAAAAAAAAATGAACACGGAGTGTACATTTATTTCGACCTATGGAGACACGCGCGACATACATATATAGATGAGAGCATGCGAACGCGTGCGATGTCCTCTTGGGCATTAGTGGCAACATCGGGCCGGGAATCTGCACAGCCACCACGTTCGCACTCTGTGCAGAGAGCTGGCTGATTGCATGAGCAAGCAAGACCATCAACCTTGTTGATGGACTTGGGGCCAAGCTTCAAATGATGAAACCGATAAATTATATATATATATATATATATATATATATATATATATATATATATATATATATATATATATGTTGTGTGTGCGTGTGGCAAGTGCAAAATAAAGTCCCGTGGGCTTTTGCGCCTTTGTGAGAAACCTCCAGTCATGGTCTTTTCTTTTGCAGAAAGGGTCAGCGCCCGCTCGCGTAGTTCGGCAAGGCGTATACTCTATTCGCAATGTCGAGAATCGAGAACTGCGCGCTCTGCAATGGGGATTGTCTCCAGGCGCGCCGCTACTCGCCGCCAGTCAGATGGAAATGCTTGTATTTAGTTATGGTAAGGCTGAGGTCCTTAAGGGGTGTTATGCCAGCGAGTCCTCGTCAAACGACCGTGCCTCTGAAAAAGGCAATCTGGGTCAAGGCCAGCCCGCAGTCTGCCTGGCGCGATCACCTCGACGGCGTGAACACGCGCGGCGCTTCTCTCGCCCACGTGCATTGAGTCATCGGCGCACGTGACAGCGAGCCGGCGTTCTCGTGCCGGGTGGTCTGACGCATGGCGCGGCGACCCCCATTGGCGGAATCTGCCCGGACGACCCGCGGCGCTTCTGATTGGACACTTTGGTTGGACCCGGTGTAAATAAAAGAAGCCCTGCGGCGCGTCGCGATCGGAGGTCCTAGGAGAGGAGTCCCCGTGTCGGAGTGCCGACATGTGTGTGAGTCAGCGGTCTTAGGCGAAAGACTGACCTATGTGTTAGAGAGAAGAGCTCGGCTCTTCGAGTCTCTGTCGGCCCCAGTGCCGAAATTGTAACGCCTCTGTAAATATGCTGTACATAAACCTTGTTTAACTCACCGTCGTCTCGTCCGCTCGTCTTATCAGCTCTGCGCAGAAGCAGTCGCGAGCTGATAAACATACGCTACCAAACGGCTGGTGACCTTCCCGGCGGAGTTGAAAGCAGTGGCGCCTCCGGGGCCGTGTTGGCGTCGCCGTCTTTCGCAACAGTGGTGGCTTCGGCGGGGTCGGTCCGCCGTTTCTCAACAGTGGTGGCTTCGGCGGGATCGGTCCGGGTCGTTCGCAACAGTGGTTGGCAGCTGCGGGATCGGCCGGCGTCAGCGACATCGATGCGGTGAGTGCCTGATGTTTTCCCCTCAGTTCACCAGACTACTCTAGCTCAGGTTGTAGTAGTTTAGAGAAGGGCTGTGTGAAGCATTGAAGTGAGCTTTGATCGTTTCAAGCCAAGTCGAAGCGCTTTGAAACCAAAGTTAATGCGGAGGGGGTAAACACGGGAGAGTGAAAAATTGCTTGCGCGTCTTGCTAGTTGACTTATAGTAGGTACGGCAAGTAAATTGTTAACAGGGGCAAACAGCAAGAGGCTAGTGTGAACGATGGAGAACCTTAAAGTGAAGGAACTCATCGAAATTTGTGAGGAACTCGGCATTACTTTGGGCCGTGCGAAACGAAAGCAAGCGATCCTTGAGATCATGAAGGATGAGGGAGTGTCGGCTGAGGAAGTCGATGAGGCCTGGGTGGATATTAAAGCACGCCGTGAGGAGGCTGAAAGGCGAGAAGTAGAAGCTCGCGAAGAAGCTGAAAGGCGCGAAGCTCGCGAACGTGAAGAAGCTGAAAGGCGCGAACGTCGCGAGGAGGCCGAGAGACAGGAGCGTCTCGAGTTGAAACGACTAGAATTGGCAATCCTACAGTGTTCGCAGGCGCCTAGCGTAGCTTCTCCAACAGTTCAGGTCAGCGGTTTTAGAATTCGGGACCAACTGCCACCGTTCGTAGTAGGCGAGGACATGGCGAAGTACCTCGTCAAGTTTGAACACGTCTGTGAGCGAAACGCTTTGGAGCGGTCTCTTTGGGCGCAGAACCTGTTAGCTCTTCTTCCCGGCGAAGTGTCCGACGCATTAACTTGCTTGTCTAGGGAAGCGTTTGAGAGCTATGACGAGGTTAAGGAAGTGCTCTTGAGACGTTATAAGTTGTCACCCGAGGCTTTCAGGCAAAGGTTCCGGTATGCTGAAAAGGGGAATGAGTCACACGTTGACTTCGCGTTTCGTCTTAAAGCCGATTTGATTGAATGGCTCAAGGGCGAAGGTGTTTATGACGACCGCGATAAAGTGGTGGAATGCGTTGCATTGGAGCAATTCTACCGCTGCATCGAGGAGGATGTCAAACTTTGGCTGCAGGACAGACTTGGGGACGTACAGTTAAACAAGGCAGCTGAGTTAGCTGAGGAGTATTATACTCGCCGAAAGTTGCATAGCAGGGCAGCGCGCGTTGAAAAGGATGAAAGGAAAGAGGGCTTTTCAAGGAAACCTGATCAACGGAAACCCGCTCCGCACCGTAATTTCAAGAAGGACCCGTCTCTTACGAAGGACAGTGTAGGGGAAGGGCAAACAGAAGCGGAGAAATCGAGTGAGGTTTCTACCACACAGGCATTAGAACCGGAAAACAAACGGAAGCCGCTAATCTGCTACAACTGTAAAAAGGAAGGGCACATCGCGAGAAACTGTCAGGAAAAATTTGCCTTCGCAACGATCCGAGAATCAGAAAAAAACATTCGGTTGTTGGAGCCGTATCTCCAAGAAATTAGGGTGAATGAGAAAACGTGCCGAGCACTTAGAGACTCAGCGGCAACCATGGACGTTGTCCATCCTTCATTGGTGTCTCCGGATGACTTCACAGGAGAATGCGCGTGGATTAGGCAAGTCGCCGAGGTGCAGAGTGTTCGCTTACCAATCGCCACGGTTGTCATTGAAGGCCCGTTCGGTAAGCTTCGCACCGAAGCAGCTGTGTCTGCCGCGCTAAATGATCGTTTTCCTTATCTATTCTCCAACAACTCAGAGCAGCTTCTCAAAGAGCAGGGCAAATCGTTCTTCCCCAACTTAGCGTGCATGGCTCTCACGCGATCGCAAGCGCGAAAGCTTTCGCGGAAGCTTGACTTGGTTCCATGCGGTGAACTCTCAAGTGACCTTGTCGGCGGGTCGACGGAACCCCAGAAAGGAAATTTTCCGCATGAGTCATGTGAGCAGTCACGCGAGCGGCCCGTCGCGGGAGCGGCCGGCGCGGTATGCGCTGGGGGAGACGACGTGGCGCCATTGAGTCCGAGCGAGAGGGTTGCAACGCTCTCGCCTGTAGCGGAAAGTTGGAGCGAGCTGCCGAGAGTTGATCGAGAGACGCTCATTCGAGGGCAGAGTGAGGATCTCTCGATTGAAGCGCTAGTGGAAAGCCAAATTGAAGCGCTCGTGGAAAGCCAGAAAAACGCGGCAAAAGTGCTGTCGAAGGAGCACTACGAGAAATCGGGGAAGAAGCGCGCTTTTGAAGTTGATAATCAGGTAATGCGGCTGCAGCCATCCAAAAGGAACAAGCTTGAGGTTGATTGGGAAGGGCCCGCCAAAGTATTATCGAAGCCTTGCGATACAAATTATGAAGTGAAATTAGGAAGGCGGCCGGACAAAATTTACAACTTGATGAAACCATACGTTCAACATCAAGCGGTCGTAAATCTGTTGTTGAATGCTTCAAAGGAAGAGGAAGCAGAAATTTTGAGTTCTAGTGAGGTAATTGAAGGGGGATCGAAAGTAATCCGGGAGCAGATAAACCTAGAGCCTAGCGTAAGTGAAGGAGGACCTGAGAAAGAGGACCTGAGAAAGATTGTTTCCGAGTTTGGGTATTTGTTGTCGGACCGTCCCGGAGACACGACGGTGATCGAACACGATATCGAGCTAAGCGGTGAGGAGTCAATCAGTAGCAAGCCGTATCGTTGTTCCCCTGTGCAACGTCGAAAGTGTGAGCCGCTCTTGGTGCCGCATAGGTATCGTCGCCTAAAAGTGGCCGGTTACTGAAGTGGAGCATGTTGCTCCACAGCGCAACTTTGACGTTCGCTAAAGAAAAAAAAGAAAAGGTAAACGCTAATGCAGGTGCATTGAGCAGTGCGTTCCAGCTAGTAACTTCTCAACCTTTCGGTTTCCGGCTGGCGATTCGGGGCAAAATTTTGACCTCATCACGACCTGGGCTGAGCGCTCTCGTTCAGAGTGATCTCAAGGGGCCAACTTTATGTGGTATTCTAATTCGTTACGTTGTTGTACGTGGAAAAAAAAATTGAGTTGTCATTTTAAGAGTCTTGTGTCCCACATGTGCCTCTTGATGTAGAGGGAACAAAATTCCGATAGACACGTAGATAGGTATATGTTGTACTATACTTTGTCTGGTGTTCTGTCGGGTGACCGAAGGCACTTGCGTGTGTCGTGTGTTGTCTGTTGTCGATCCGTTCTTGGCAAGTTGCAGAACCATCGACAAGTGCTGAAACCGAAGATGGTCAGAAGAGACGAGTGAAGCTGGTCAGCAAGTTGTGGCGACAAGCCGGTGGAGCTGGGATCCGTCGTCAAAAATGGGATGTGTTCCCGGAACAGTTTTGAGCTGTATTCTCCCCATGGCCCTGGAGGCGAACCTGGAGGGACCTGGCGAACGAGCGCACCTGACATCCGAGCCCCGTGGAAGCAGCTCGTCTTTCCGGTGCATTGTCTGGCGGCGGGGGTGCTGTTATGCCAGCGAGTCCTCGTCAAACGACCGTGCCTCTGAAAAAGGCAATCTGGGTCAAGGCCAGCCCGCAGTCTGCCTGGCGCGATCACCTCGACGGCGTGAACACGCGCGGCGCTTCTCTCGCCCACGTGCATTGAGTCATCGGCGCACGTGACAGCGAGCCGGCGTTCTCGTGCCGGGTGGTCTGACGCATGGCGCGGCGACCCCCATTGGCGGAATCTGCCCGGACGACCCGCGGCGCTTCTGATTGGACACTTTGGTTGGACCCGGTGTAAATAAAAGAAGCCCTGCGGCGCGTCGCGATCGGAGGTCCTAGGAGAGGAGTCCCCGTGTCGGAGTGCCGACATGTGTGTGAGTCAGCGGTCTTAGGCGAAAGACTGACCTATGTGTTAGAGAGAAGAGCTCGGCTCTTCGAGTCTCTGTCGGCCCCAGTGCCGAAATTGTAACGCCTCTGTAAATATGCTGTACATAAACCTTGTTTAACTCACCGTCGTCTCGTCCGCTCGTCTTATCAGCTCTGCGCAGAAGCAGTCGCGAGCTGATAAACATACGCTACCAAACGGCTGGTGACCTTCCCGGCGGAGTTGAAAGCAGTGGCGCCTCCGGGGCCGTGTTGGCGTCGCCGTCTTTCGCAACAGTGGTGGCTTCGGCGGGGTCGGTCCGCCGTTTCTCAACAGGGGGTAACCGCGCGTATTTACCCGTCAGATGCGGCACGAAACCTGGATTTTTTTTTCTAGCCGGTGCTTCCACCTATATCAGGGTTTTTTTTAATCACTGTCTTGGTCACAGACGAGATTCGCAACAGGCAAGGTAATATAACGCAATATGCAGCTGCTCTTTCTGCGTGCTCGTCGTGATGTACTCTCGAGAGAACGAAAGGAAGCGACCAGAAACCAGGCACCCTTGACGACGAAATATGGAACAAACGTACCTGGTGTTGTCTTTTGTGTACAGTGTAAATTTATATTGAAAGGGAACATGCAAACGCGTGGCCTGTGCTCTGTCGCGGCTGCCTACAGCACCGTCAACGGCATTATCAACCGACAGATTTAAAAAAAAAACATGGCAGCATATCCACGTGGTGAATGATGAAGAGTGGGGCGAAGCATCCGTCCGTCCATTCGTTCTTGCTTCCGTCCATCCATGCGTCCACGCACCCGTCCGTGCGTGCGTCTGTTCGTGCGTCCACACGTCCATCCGCGCGTCCATCCGTGCGTCTATCCCTGCGTTCGTCCATGCATCCGCCCCTGCGTCCGTTCATGCGTCCATCCGTCCGTGCAGCCATTCATGCGTCCGTCCATACATCTGTCTGTGTGTCCATTCGTCCATCTAGTCAACACTCCAAGTACCACCATCTCGCATCTTTCATCATATACTCCGCATATAGAAGCACCGCCATCCGGCGGATATTCCAAGGACTAAATGAGAGGCGGCACACGCACACTTTCTTACGGCTTGCGCTTCGGGTCTACTTCCCACCTTTAACCACCTCGAGTTCATGGTATATACTAGTTAACTGTATTCATGGCATTGCGGCCCAACGCTCGCTAAACCTTTCTAAAACCAAGGGGTTTACGCCCAACGAGTATAACGTAGCAACCTTTTCCTGTCAGATAGTGCTCAATGTCCATGCCGATGGCTGATAATGGGGAATGAGAGACAGGAAAATTCGACTTTTAGTTAACGCGCACGCTGCAAGTTTTTTATTGTTCAACAACGCACAGGAGAAATCTCGCACCGGCACCACCTTGCAGATCAAAGCGTAAGACATGTTACGCACTCCTACGAGTGACGAACGGGTGCCCCTTTAAAGAGCTTCGCCCCTAAAAAGTGCAACCGCTTTTCGCGCCACCTGTTAGCAACCGAAACAAGTCATGACCATGGGGCAAGCGCTGCTGAATTTCGCTCGCGCGCTGGTCTCACAACGGGCGATGCCTCAAAAAGTGGACGCGCTTTTTTTATCTATCGGCTTAGGGTGCTGTAGGCAGCCGCAGCAGAGCGCAGGCCACGTGCTCCCGTGTTTCCTCTCATACAAATGCATACTCTACAGCGAGGCATATTATTAATTTGTACGAGAGCCTTGCCTCTGCCAGCTGTTCTTGTATTCGGCACGTATGTTCGTGATACGGCTTGTTGTAAGATTCTGTTTGCAAAAGGTTTGTTTTCTGCTTACTATCTTGGTTCAACGAGTTATGCTATCATTTGCGGTGCGCTATATAGGAGTATCACACAATGCAGGGTAAACAATGCGTTTGATTCAGACGCACTGAGTCATAGCGTATCGTCGTATAGTTGCCCTTTTGTGAGAAGAAGCAACAGGATTTCGAAAAGTTATATCGGTGATCCCGATTTAGGCTTAATGCCCAAGTTAATTATAGGCAACAGTGCCGTTGTTTGCTCGCGTATAGAAAGCTCAAAATGCTAGCGCACATATTTGTGCTGCATTTTATCGCATGAATATCGCTGTGTTCATACACACCAAACGGACGCATAATAGCTACGTTTCACATTACGTCAGCAAATCTTGTTGTAATCTTGCCTTGTGGTTTCACTTGTGCGCAAGACAGCTTTCACTGAGAAGTTGTAACCGCGGCATATCTCCCGTTGGTCGCGTTTCGTGGCCGCAGTTACTATCGACAAAGCGCTGACTGCTTTAATGTTACAAGAATGTCCATGGATTGATTACTCGTGAATATTTATGCATTTAACTAATCACAGCCAGTACGGGCTAGCATATGGTCTCATGATATTATAATTGCAAGCTTTTCAGAAAAGGCTCGTGTAAAGGCCGTGCGTACAGGTTATGCCTGGAATAAATAGCCAGCGCCCACCTAAGGCGCACCCGACGCTTCCTCCAAACAGAGGTTTATTTTTTTTCTGTACATTGAAATATTAATAAACAATATCACGCAATTTCTTGACTAACTTTTCCAAGATGTAGCCGTAAGAGTGAGATAGAATATTATTTTGTGCAATAATAAAATGCACGCATCAGCATGTTGAAAGATGAAATTAACATATAACGAAGAAATACGAGGTAACTTCCGGGTTGTCAGTATGAAACCATTTGCAAGTAATTCAAAATTCTTTGCTCACTTGACCGTTACTGCTCAATCACTTATGGTTAGATCCATTCACCTGCTAGGCCACAACACAGACGTGCTTATCGAATCGACACAACGAATGTCCTATTTCTGAGGGCGGAAGTCAACTTTTAATATTTACATTCGTCAAATCACATTTGCCACAATTTGCTTTAACAAACGCCCCTTTATTAAGGCTTGCGTTTGCAGTAAAAACCGATTGCTGACTACTCTAATTGGATGGAAGCGAAGCACAGCAACAACCGTGAATGACATTTTGACTCGATCTCATGGAAACCTTGAGGGACATCACTAATTAAGGACCAATTATGAAGGTACGTACGTTCAAGGGCCGATCAGCTTCATACGGAAGTACACTTCCGCATTTGCACTGGCACGACGCAGTAGTGCACAAAAACGTCATAACAGAATACTCCTGTCAGTCGTCTACTTGCTTTTTGAGTCAGAATGCCCGAGTGCTTTGAAAGTCTTCAGCGATGTTTTTTTTTTTTTTAATTACGAGTCCGCTGAAGCATTCAAGTGTGCTCGTGAGCAGTTTTCCTGGGAACTAAAGCTATTGCAACAATTCACTGCAATGACGAACTTTTCTAAAGCTGGCTCGGTGAAAGCATATTCAAGCAAAAGAAACTAAACGCGCTATCTGAGCGCCTAATGAACCGTACGCTATGTGAGCTCGAACGCTCTGCAGCATGTGTTGAAGCGGTTAGATTGGCGCCAGTGCCACGTAGCTGTGGGTTTTGTTGTCGAGGCGTTACCAATGCATGCGGGCATACTAGTCATGTCTATGGGGGAATTATCTCGGCACAAGAGCTTCGCGATTGGCTGTAGTCATGCTAGCCCAGGCCAGGCTACGGAGCGTCGTGAATTAAGCTTTCCCTCGGCTGTAAGTGTCGTTCACTGTTCTTAAAGTGTACTAGAGTATAGAAGTGCTCGGAGCGGCTGCAGCACCAATTCAGAGAAAGTAAAGCCCAAACGGGGTCAATCCGCTCGTGGCGCTGCGGTCAGTAGTGTGCGTTCTCTCGTAGGTTTATTAGTTGCGCGCCGCTACTTCGAAGTGGCTCAGTGATATACAGTGGGTAGAATGCATTCCCGTAGCCAGAAAGGCAGAAGAGGGGGGGGGGGGGCGAGTGGCCCCTGAAATTTTGATGGAGGTGTGTGTTTTACTGAAAAAAGATTATTAAAAAATAGACGTTTTTCAAGGCTTTCAACAGGTGCGTCCCTCTCCCCCCTCAAGAAAAACATTTCTGGCTACGGGCTTGGTAAAATGTGTAGAATTACGGGTGATGCAAGCACCACTCTACGCAGAAAAAGATGCCTAATCGTTGCGCTCTAAGGCTCAGTTTTGCCTCGAAGAAGAAGCAATGAGTGAAACAGCAAACACTGGAATGTCAGACGAAATCTTCTCCCGCGTAGAACATACGACGAGCCGTACAATCTTAGCGATTCAGGCTTAATTCGAAACATGACGGTGGCCTTGAATAACGGGCAAAAGGTATCCGTATAATGGCCATTGCAATAATGCAACCTATAAGTCTAAACAAACAAGACAGTTCGATTGCAGTGGCGGAGTGCCACCCCTTATTTTCATTGTTATATTGAACTACCTGAACTTTTCTAAGTTCAGTTTCTAATAGTGTCCTTCAGAGATTGTTGGTAGCGTCTGCTCTTTTACATGTTCGACACTTCTGTGGTTAGATGTCTCACGATCGACTGTCGGAGTCCTCGGGGCTAGGTTGAATAGCGAGGTTCATTTGGGCGATAGCTAGCCAACGGCGTCACGTACCTTTCACACTGCCACGTGTCGCGCACTTCACGCGGAAAAGCTAGAAGCTGGAAGGCGTCTTGAAATACATATACTTTGGCAACGACGGTGCATATATAACGTCGATTCACGTGGACACACACACACACACACACACACACACGCGCGCGCGCGCGCACGCACGCACGCACGCACGCACACACACATACATACATACATACATACATACATACATACATACATACATACATACATACATACATACATACATACATACATACATACATGAACACATATATATATATATATATATATATATATATATATATATATGTTTGTGTGTGTGTGTGTGTGTGTGTGTGTGTGTGTGTGTGTGTGTGTGTGTGTGTGTGTGTGTGTGTGTGTGTGTGTGTGTGTGACAAATGTCTCCATCAGGTACCTTAATTTAGCCTGCAATAGGGGATGATATGATGTACACTTGAGTTCAGGCAATAGATAAAAAAATTCGCCCTGTCGCCGATTCCGGAAGTGGTGGTATCCGGAGAAAATGCAAATGCTCGACTGTTTGTCCAGCCCCAGGAGGGAGCATCGAGGCTGGCCTGTCCTATGTGCACTAATTAGCATTTGACCTCTCCAGACATCGAGTAAGGATAGCGAAGCGGGAGGAGGGGAGTGTCTTGGAACTTGCGCGCACGGCAAAGAAAACGCTTGCGGGCCCCGAGGGCTCGAACTCCGGACCTTTTGCGGTCAGAGCACCCCCACACTAAGACGTCAAGCCACGACCGTCAAGGCTATGTGGGGATGGTCGATAGCGACACACGAGCCTCGAATAATAGACGACTTCGCAGGTGCTCCGGAAGTGAAATATTATTTAGGAGATATAGTCCCTGCAGTAGAGACGAAAGTTTGTGTCAGAGAGTAATTAACTAATGAGAAATAGTGCACTTGCAAGGGTTTGATTAATCGTGGTGCAGCGATGCTGCAGTCAGTGTCGTATATAAGCGGCAGACTTGAAATGACTCGAGAGCATAGCTTGAAATGTGAAAATGGGGACCACTCAAAAAAAGGTCTGAGGCGATTCCACATGTATATCTATACAAGCGAGACCCTGAGGGGCAGGATAAGCTATACGAGCCTGTAAATCTCTTTCGAAGCTTTTCAACAGCTTGTGGATGAACGGCGCAATGCTTTAGAAACTTGCAAAAGCTTAGCCCGTATGTCTGAGGGATATCTAAGTGCGAACTCTCTTGCGAGTATGTTACTCATAAGCATTCATTGAAGCGTAGCTCGGCTAAGTACATGGGGTCAGTAGGGTTGAAGTTGTAAACTTACACCTGAATTTAGTGTGTATGCGAGACGTAAATTGAATCTTTGCTTTTATACGATAGTGAGACTTCAAATAAGCTGAATAAGCCTGACAAACGTGGCAAATGCAACAAAAGTTTAAACATCAAACGATTTTTTTTTACTCCGTATAAGATGAAAGCAAGAACGACGAGTCGCAGTTATCTGGGAATTATTTCACGTACATGATTACAAGTTGTAGTATAAATTGGACTATAATATATAAACTGCCTATACAAATATTTATTTCCATAGCCTAAGCGGCTAGTGATAGATCCAATACAAAAATGGTGACAAGAACTTGCAGTCTTTTTAGAAAAAAAAGAACAATAGTAAAAGTATCATGAGAAGCGACACATGTGATACATATTGAAAGAACCTGTACGATTTTTCCGAACCTTTACTTCTCAATGAATTGAAAGAAACTCCGGATCGCTTCTCCTTATAATACCGATACTAAAAGCGAGCTGGCAAGTGTCACGTGATTCTGATATACACGTGACGCGCGTGTACAATTTCCGAGAAAGAGTGTCGTATTCAAATTAACTAAATGACCAAGAGATTATAGCGTGCGAGAACATCTGGTTAAGTGGTAGTCACGGCATACCACAAAGCCTAGTGTTTATGGCATTCTAATCATTCGTTATTGTATAATGTATAATCAAAGCCGACAATATTGAACTAGGGTATATAGAATTATTCCTTACATTAAACCATATTCGAACACAGCAATCTGTTAACGTTGGCGCACTGAAAAGTATACGGCAATATCGAGCAAAAAATAGACGAAAACATTGTGCCTGAACGTCGGGCAGCCAGCGCAAAGCGCCCGAATAAGATGGTTTTCCATATAGCGCGAAGCTCTCGTTTTTTTTCGCGAAAGAGGAATTTCGAATGCGTTTTCAATGGTAAGGCGCTGAGCGGAGTGAGTAGCAAATACCGCTTGCCATCACATGCTTTTTCCCAAGATTCATCTTCATCGAGCCCGTCGACCAACACCCCCTATACAAGCTAAAGCCTTTTCACTCTTCGGTAATGTCACACTACGACACGTGCCGAGGACGCGTTTTCAGTAATGCCCATTTCTGCGCTTTTGTTACTGCACTTGTCGGCGAATGGTAACTCCATTTGTTCCTTGCTGCATGGCGTTTCCCGAAAGCGTTGACAAATCAGCTCCGTAGCAGTGTGGTGACGTAGGCGCTAGCAGAGAAAGATATGGGGAGGCCTTAGCTAGTCTTGAGGGTGTTTCCTTTTAGGCCCGTCGTGTGTTGTCGCTGTGGTCACAGGGCTTCTCCACGATTCTCCGCCCACTTTTTTAATGCGATGGCTGCTATGAAATGAAGAACCCTGCTTTTCTCCACTAAGCTGGCAATTATCAGCGCCGTAGGACGTGGAGAAAAGTAGTCTGACGTCGGTGTTGCGCCAATCAGCGCGCTGCTTCAAGCAGCACGCTGATTGTGATATTGAAGAACGAAGCTGACATTAGTTCCAAACAGTTCTTGGGGCTTTGCGTACCATCGAAGAGCATGTAAAGCTTGGTAAAAAGGTAATAAAATTCTGTTTACCGTATTTTTCTGTTCCCAAATTCTGTTTACCGTATAAATACCGTATTTTTTCGCCTATAATCCACCCCTTCGTGAAGTCTGCATTTCCAAGTACAAACTGTAAATAAATAAAAATTAGCGTGGCTTACACAAATCATGCAAGGCTGGATCACCGTAGAGCTCATGCACGAGGAAGCAGGGGGGTTGGCGCACCTCCCCCCAACCCCAACTCTTTACACGTGAAGGGGGGCGTAAATTCTGCCCTATGCACTAAATGGGGAGGAGAGGGCACTGCGATGAACCTCCACCTCCCCTCTCTCTCCTCTGAAAAAATCCTTTACACGCCTATGATTTAGCTAGTAGGTACGTTCCAGCCTGTCTTGTTAGGCATCGGTACTTGGTGCTTGGTCGGGGGTGGAGGGCATACCGGTTCAAGATGATGATAATTCTTTATGTACGACACATGGCAAACCTCAACCATAACAGCTGTGCTGTACACAACTACAAGAACATCCACGCGCATTGCCGCGAAGTTGCGTATCTTGCATTACAGAGAAGCACTCTCCTGAAGCCAACTTGCGCGCTAAAATTCACATTGGAATTATGGTATATCGTTTAAACGTTTCATGTCCAGTTGTATGTAGGAATCCGTGCTTTCGGTGTTTGTTTTTATGAAGATTTAGAGAATGTTTCCTGGATTATTTAGAAAAACAATGCGGTGTTTATTGGATTTAATTTTCGCTAAATCCCCAATTATCCTAAAGTCGACGTTTTATTAAGCATTATAGGTTGTCGAAATGTGGTCTTATTAGTAATTATTTCCACTGAAATCGCTTTGCGTTGTTAATTAGGATCCTGCTACTCCATCCTTCCCTTTTTTTCTCACTTCCTGTTTATTTCAAATCAAATCAAATCAAATTTATTTTCATATTTTGAAAAAAAAATGAACGATAGGAGCTGTCACAAAAATCTACTACAATCATTAGATTAACGAGGCGACAGCCCCTCTTAGTAGGACAACAGCACGCAATGAGTAGGACAAATGACAACGTTACACATATTCAAAGGTACACAAAAGTTTTTGACACATATTAGCGGAAAACTGTGGAAACATTGGTATAAGAACGAAAAAAACAACACAAGTGTGAAATGGTTTTGACTAGGTGAGAAAAAAGTATTAAAAAAAGACAACACAGTAAGGTAACCACCGCGACCCTTCAAAAAATGTGTACAATAAGGGTTGTAAAATTATGAAAAACATTTTGGCTTATTCACATACATATATCATGGAGCTTTTTCATTGACATTTTAATATCGACGCCATTTGTTCTCTGCAACTGGTTTAACAGTGATGTTAGCTGTTAACGGACCATCTGCTTCCGATAGTTTGTGCGACATCGTGCCACTTGCCACTTCTCTGGGTTTCGGATGTTGTATGTTACTATATTTGTTTGAAGGTTAGCTAAGTTTTCTAAGACATTATCTTGGTTTTTTGTGGATTGTTTATAGTAACGATAAATCCCATATTCATATTGTGATGGAACTCGAAGAATACGTAATGTTGCAAACAGTTCAGCTGTATATGACTAATAGGGCACCTTGCACGTTAGTCTAATAACTCGGTTTTGTAATAGAAATAATTTCATGATATTGACATTTGTTGTTGTGCCCCACACAAGAGCACCATATAAGAGTAGAAGAGAAAAGTGAGTTGTAGAGGAGTAGATTTACTGCAACCGGTAACGTTGCACTGCTTCGCTGCAAAAGTCCTATAGTACGAGAAAGATTTTTAACAAGAAAATCGACGTGTGCATCACAAGACATTGTTGCGTGAATATGTGTGCCTAGGGTTTTAAAGGAGTGGACGTATTCAGCTGATGCACCCCTAATAAAAAGCGTATATGCGAGACATTCTTCATGACGAGGGTGGATCACCAAGGCTTTCGTTTTCGCAACATTCAATCCCAGGTGATTATCTAGAGACCATTGCTGAATCAACTCAAGAGTGGCGTTTGCATAATCCACTAACTCACAAGCGGAGTGACCAGCGAAAAAAACAAATGCTCGTATCATCAGCGTAGATGACATATTTTACCGTGTGATCAATACTGACTATGTCCCTAATGTACAAAAGAAATAAAAACGGGCCTTGGATGCTTCCTTGAACTACACCTAAATTAACTTTTCTTGAGGAAGAAACGTGTCCGTTAATTTCTACATACTGTGAGCGGAGTTGTAGGTACGATGTTATCAAGGAGTGCACATTAATTACCCCTATTACTATAGTGACGTTGCTTCAATGCCCTCGTTACAGCGTGCAAAGACGGCAACTAGCTGCTGCGTTAGCTCGCCTTGACGACAGACCTTTGTCTGAACAATCAGTGCTAGAAAGGCGGCATGATTTGTGTGCTCACAAAAAATCAGTGAAGGCCTTACTAAACTTTTTGCGTGGCAGCGGCCTATTGTATAGACTGTAGCACCCCAGCCCTTTTTTTTGCGCGCGTCTATTTCCCTCTTCGCTTTCTTTCTCATCTTTCTTCCCCATTCCCCCTTCCCCTAGTGCAGGGTAGCAAACCGGATGCTCTATTTTCTGGTTAACCTCCCTGCCTTTCCCTCATTTCGTTCTCTCTCTCTCTCTTCTACATAAGAATATGATGGCTAAGACTATCAAATGCCTTTGTGAAATCTAGAAAGACATCTAATACGACGTTTTGCCTTCCGAAATTTCCAAATATATATTCTTTTTGTGCAAGGATGGCAAGTTCTGTTGGTTGGTTGGTTGCGAAACTTTATTGTGGTCCTGCAATGCACGCGTCAGCGCGCAGCGGGCGATTCCCACGTCGGGACCGTTAGGCCAAGCCTATGGGCAAGTTCTGTTGATTTATTTTTTGGAAGCCATATTGTACTGGCTGTAGAATCTTATAACAGTCAACGAAGGATGTGAGTCATTTGAGTATTATTTTCTTAAGACATTTATAAAGGACCTGCAGGATGTAAACAGGATTGTACTTAGAAAAATTGTTTCTGCCATCTTTGTTATAAATAACAATCTCCTTCGCACATTGCATTTTGCGTGGGAAAACTCCGCTTGTAAGGCATATATTAAAAATGTGAACTAAGCAGTGCGAGGCCATGTCTATAACGTATTTACCTGGTGTTATTTGTGTCCCCGATGCATTGAGAGACTTGGTGTTTTTGAGTTCACTGAAAGAGGAAACTACATCAGCTTCACTAACACCGTCTAAAAAAATGGTGTGCTTAATGTGATAATTGAGCGCCAAATCCAGTTTTGCGACGAAGGGGTGAAAGAGACAAAGAACTCCATAAATGCTTCAGAAAGTGCCAATTCTTCTAGCTCCATGCCGTCCTTTACTAGTTTGGTAAGTAGTTCACGTGCATGACAGATTATTAATTTTAATTTTTTTCACATGTGTTCTGAATTTTCTTGAGAAGAGCCGAGCAAATAGGTGTACTACACACTTTTTCTAAGCGAATATTTTTGTTTACCTGCTTTCTGGAAGTTTTATAAGTTTTCAGTGATTCATCAGACCTTAATTCAACAAACGATCTGTAGAGTTGTTCACGTTTTCTTATTTGGCTGTTATATATATATATATATATATATATATATATATATATATATATATATATATATATATATATATATATATATATATATATATATATATATATATATATATATATATGCAGGCATGGTGGTGGCGTGGCTGCAGCGTTCCAAGTAGTCAAGTGGATCTTCAGTGAGCAGTCACAAAGTGAGTGAATTATTTCGACGTTTCAGCCAGAGTCTGGCTTTCATGAGGATTGAGAAAATCCTGATGAAGGCCAGACTCTTGCTGAATAAACCACTTTGTGACTGCTCATGGAGAGTTTACATGATAATATATATATATATATATATATATATATATATATATATATATATATATATATATATATATATATATATTGTAGCGAAGCCTCCGAACTGTGAAACGGGTCGAACTCTTGCGTACCTTCTAGTGGGGCTACCCAACAAGGACGCCGCTCGCGCTGAGAGCCCGTGCTTTGCTGTGACTGTCGCCATTGCATATTCTCGCTCGTTGCCGGCTAATAAACGCCTTAACAATTTGGTGGAGAGTGCTGCGATCCCTGTCTATGCCTTTGGAGCTACGATCACGTACCCTGCCATCTACTATGTACCAAGACGCTTCTCAGCAAACGCCTCCTCCAATGCCACCCCCTTGTCCCGGTGTCCCCAGAATCCGCGATCCACCCATCTTCACTGGCGCTGATGGTACTGACGTGGAGGACTGGCTCGCCATTTACGACCGCGTGAGCGTCCCCAACAAATGGGACGAGGACGGCAAGCTGACAAACTTGGTGTTTTACCTTGCCGGTGTCGCCAGTTTGTGGTACAACAACCACGCGTCCGATTTTGCCACCTGGTCCGATTTCAAGACCGCAATCGTCAACGTCTTCGGCCGCCCTGCTGTTCGCAAGCTGCAAGTGAACGGGCTCAGGAGGCTGGTGAGTCATTCACCAGCTATATTGAAGATGTCCTGGACCTATGCAACAAATCCAATCACACCATGTCCGAGTCTGACAAGATCCGAAACATCATGAAAGGCATCGACGATGATGCCTTCACGATGCTGCTCGCCAAAAACCCCGGCACGGTGGCTGAGGTCATCACACTGTGCCAGAGCTACGAGGAGCTCCGCCGGCAGCGTTCGATGACCCGACGCTCCCCACCACAAGCTGCAACGCTTGCTGGCTTGGAGGCCAGTTGTGACCAAGTGGCGTTGATGGCAGAACTGAAGTCCTTTATCCGTGAGGAAATCGCGCGTCAGTTCTCCCTCCTGCCCTTTTCCCACCAACCTGCTGTTCAACAATCGGCTACTACCCTTCTCCCTCCCATCCGCCGAGCGATTGAACAGGAAATAGCGGAGGTAATGCCTGCTTACCACCCCCAACAGCCTCCGGCTCCTGCGTCCCTGAGTTACGCGCAAGTGGTCGCCAGGCCACCCCAAGTCGTTCAAGCACCCGCCCCTCTGACCTACGCTGAAGCTGCTGCACGACCTCCGTCCGTTGCAGCGGGTATGCCCACTACGTATGTTGACGTAACCCCTCAGCCTCAGCTTCAGTCCACCATGCAGCCACCGTTCCGTCCATCAGCCCTTGCGACATGGGTGAGACCTACCCCGGTGAACAGATGGCGCACACCCGACAACCGGCCCATCTGCTTTGCCTGCGGTTACGCCGGTCACGTGGCCCGTTATTGCCATCGCGTACAGCCGGCTCCAATTTCTTCACCTGTTGCTGGCCAACTCAGCCGTCCTTATCGCGAAGAACCGCCGTCTATGCCACCTCGATCTCGCCCAGGTCCATCTCGAAGATCACCGTCTCCACGACGCCGTTCCCTGTCTCCCATGCGGCCAAGTGCGGCATCTCATGAGCGGGAAAACTAGTCGTCGCAGTCCCTGAGGCAAGGACTGCGACGCTATCGCAATGTGAAAGCCCTCAGAGCAGCCCCTCGAATGTCATTGACGTGCTTGTGGACGGTGTTTGTGCATCGGCTCTTATTGACACTGGAGCTGCTGTATCAGTTATGGACGAAAAACTCTGCCGCTTACTTTGAAAAGTGACGACGCCACTTTCTGGGTTATCCCTTCGTACTGCGAGTTTGCACCGGATTCATCCTACAGCAGGGTGCACAGCTCGCGTTGTCATCCAGGACGTTCTGTATGTCGCCCAGTTCATCGTCATTCAGGCATGCTCTCATGACGTCATCCTGGGATGGGACTTTCTCTCCCGCCATGACGCCGTCATCCATTGTGCCGCTGCCGAAATTGAGCTCTCACCCTTCTCGCATTTGACGCCAGAAGACAGTCCCCCGACACTGAGCAAGATTCTAACGAGAGACGATACAACAGTGCCTCCAAACTCGACGACGGCTGTGTCTGTCTACTGCGCTGGTCTCTCCGACACCATTGGACTTGTTTCGCCATCTGACCGCGCTTGCAGCAGGAAAGGGTTGCTAGTACCTTTCGCGACCGTGCAGGTCAACCAGGGCAACACTGCTATTTTTGTAACTAACCCGTTCCCGTACGCTGTTACCTTGCTTCGAGGGGAATGTCTCGGCAGAGTGGAACCAGTCGACGACGCACAAGTCCTGGACGTACCCGATGACACGCGCGCTCCCAGGTCGTGTACCATCAATGCTGTTTCCACTTCTGATTCGTCGTCTGCTGATGTATTTGGCCCCTCCATCGCTGACAACCTTACGGCCGCACAGCGTTCCCAACTTCTGGACCTGTTACAAGAATATCGTTCTTCTTTCGATGTCGGGCGAAGTTCTCTCGGTCGCACGTCCGTTGTTACGCATCGCATCGACACTGGTGCCCATCCACCTTTACGGCAACGTCCATATCGCGTGTCGCCTGCTGAACGTCGAGTAATTAATGATCAGGTTGACGATATGCTCCGACGCGACGTTATTCGGCCCTCCGACAGTCCATGGGCGTCTCCTGTTGTTCTTGTTGCGAAGAAAGACGGTTCTGTGCGGTTCTGTGTAGACTACAGACGGCTCAATAAGATCACTCGCAAGGATGTTTATCCACTGCCACGCATCGATGACGCGATTGACAGCCTTCATGGAGCCGATTTTTTTTCTTCTCTCGATCTGCGCTCGGGGTACTGGCAAGTACCCATGGCTGACGACGCTCGACCAAAGACCGCCTTCGTCACGCCAGACGGCTTGTACGAGTTTAACGTCATGCCGTTTGGTCTATGTAATGCACCTGCGACCTTTGAGCGCATGATGGACACCATTCTGCGCAACTTGAAATGGTACACGTGCTTGTGTTACCTCGACGATGTCATTGTCTTTGCTCCGGATTTCTCCACGCATCTCCAACGTCTGAAAGAAGTTTTCGCACGTGTGAGCAATGCCGGCTTACAACTAAATCTGAAAAAGTGCCGCTTTGCAGCACGGCAACTCACCATACTGGGGTACGTCGTGTCCAAAGACGGCATTCTTCCTGATCCTGCCAAGCTTCAGGCCGTGGCCGAATTCCCCAAACCTGCATCTGTCAAAGAACTGCGTAGTTTCGTGGGCCTGTGCTCATACTTCCGACGCTTCATACGAAATTTCGCCACGATCATATCACCGCTGACGAAGCTCCTTGGAAGCAACGGGCCCTTCAATTCGTGGTCATCCGAGTGCGACGACGCGTTCGCGAAGCTCCGCCATTTGTTGACGTCGCCTCCCATTCTACGCCACTACGACCCTACAGCCCCAACGGAGGTGCACACGGACGCCAGCGGAGTAGGCCTCGGCGCTGTCCTGGCGCAGCGAAAACCCGGATTCCCTGAATATGTCGTAGCATATGCAAGCCGTACGCTCACGAGAGCCGAGAAAAACTACACCGTCACGGAGAAAGAGTGCCTGGCGATCGTCTGGGCTCTTACAAAGTTTCGACCTTATTTGTATGGTCGCCCATTCGATGTCGTCACCGACCATCATGCACTATGCTGGCTTTCATCATTGAAGGATCCCTCAGGCCGTCTCGCCCGTTGGGCTCTTCGCTTACAAGACTACGATATCCGCGTGCTGTACCGCAACGGACGCCAGCATGCTGACGCCGACGCCCTCTCGCGCTCCCCTCTGCCTGAAGGTGATGTGCTTTGCTCAGTATCCTCGGCTGCTGTTTCTGCCATTGATGTTGACATCATCGCTACCGAACAGCGAAAGGATAATTGGATCGGCCCGCTCATCGACATGCTCTCTGATCCATCCGCAACGCCATCCACGCGTGCATTGCGTCGTCAAGCTCGCCATTTCGCCATTCGTGACGGCCTCCTACACCGACGCAATTACGACGCCGACGGCCGGCAGTGGTTACTCGTGATACCCCGCAGTCTGCGGTCAGAGATATGTGAATCATTCCATTCTGATCCGCAATGCGCGCACTCTGGGGTATTCAAAACCTACCATCGCATTCGACAACGCTACTTCTGGCGCGGGATGTACCGCTATGTGCAGCAGTTCGTTCGCTCTTGCCTCACTTGCCAACGCCGTAAACCGTCAGCCCACATGTCGCACGCCAGTCTACAACCGTTACCTTGCCCTGACCGTCCCTTTGGGCGCGTAGGTATCGATTTGTATGGACCACTTCCTCTGACGTCGGCTGGTAACCGCTGGGCCATCGTTGCCGTTGACCATTTAACGCGATACGCCGAAACCGCCGCTCTCCCTGCGGCTGCTGCGCGCGATGTTGCGTCCTTCCTGCTGCATCGATTTATACTGCGCCACGGACCACCCCAAGAGCTTCTCAGCGATCGAGGCCGTGTCTTCTTGTCGGAAGTCGTCGAAGCCATTCTGACGGAGTGCCATTCTGTCCACCGCAAAACTACTGCTTACCACCCACAGACGAATGGCCTCACCGAACGCTTTAACCGCACCCTCGGCGACATGCTTTCTATGTACGTCGCTGCCAACCACACTAATTGGGATAATATACTGCCCTTCGTCACCTACGCCTACAACACCGCCCCTCAGAGCACGACTGGTTTTTCACCTTTCTACTTGCTGTACGGAAGGCACCCGTCGCACACCATGGACACGATACTCCCGTACACGCCGGATCCATCTGAGTGTACACCTATTTCTGAGACAGCCAGGCTTGCTGAAGAGTGTCGCGAGCTTGCCAAGACTTTTACGACGCAAGATCAAAAGCGGCAGAAGAGTATCCGTGATGGCTCCACCACTTCTGAGCCCATGTTCCTTCCTGGTGCGCTTGTATGGCTCTCGACCCCGACCTCTGCCGCTGGCCCCTCTTCCAAACTACGTCCTAAATACGAAGGCCCCTACCGTGTCATCGAGCGCACCTCACCCGTCAACTATCTTATCGAACCCGTTGAAATATCTTCGGACATGCGCCGCCGTGGGCGAGACATCGTCAACGTGGAGCGCCTGAAGGCTTATTATGACCCGCTAATAATAACAAGCTGTTAGGTCGCCAGGCGGCTCCCTCTTCGACCCCGGGGTAATTGTAGCGAAGCCTCCGAACTATGAAATGGGTCGAACTCTTGCGTACCTTCTAGTGGGGCTACCCAACAAGGACGCCGCTCGCGCTGAGAGCCCGTGCTTTGCTGTGACTGTCGCCATTGCATATTCTCGCTCGTTGCCGGCTAATAAACGCCTTAACAATATATATATATATATATATATATATATATATATATATATATATATATATATATATATATATATATATATATATATATATATATATATATATATATATATATTGCATGCGCCGACAAACAACCGATTTCGCTTAACAGAAATCACTGTTTTTATCCGGTGCCATGGAACTTGCCACGCTCTGCCATTAATATTCAATAGAGCGACCCAGCTATTTGAAATGCATTGTCCGAGGTCGCGATACGTGCCTGCAGGGTGTCACGTGTGACTGCGCTCGTGGCTATCATAAAGAAAATGGGTGACCTTTTTCGATCGCTAGAGGCGCAGAAAAGAACTACATGTTTTAGTTTTGCATGAACTAAGGCCCCAGTCTGGTCTTCTATAAAGGCTCGACACTGTACGGTTTCAATGTGTTGCAGGGGCGTATAAAAATTTTTTTGGAGGGTACAGGGGGCTGAGCCATCATTTTATGTATATTCATGCGTACTTTTGTATATATAAGGAGCGACAAAACCCAACGAAACCCCCGACTTCCCCTCCGCCCTGCATAGGCCAAGAATGCATGGCACCTAAAGCGCCATCGTATTCGCGTAGGCAGGTTATTCCGAGACGGCATAGATATTAGTGGTAGAGATGAATGCAAAAAAAATATAGTGAGACTAACCAGAGGTTAGCATTTCACTGGCTACGCTGTTATATTCCCATTGACTTAAATCTGACGTTGCTCTTTCATTTTTAATAATACTTTTTTACGAACTACGATCTCTATGTGCATGATAAGTGATAACCACCTCGTGCCTTTGCGAGGTCCCTAAATGTGATATTGGCCCTCACGCAGAGGTATAGGCGACAATTTTTCTCATAGGGGGCATCGCCGCAATCTAAAGTCGGGACTAGGTAGGTACTTTTTATGCCCTGTATGTCATGGCGCAAAAAAAGTCCCATTTTTGCCACAAAGGTGAAGCAACGAACGCCGTAGCAAAAAATTGGAAGGTCACGCGCAGAATGACAGGCAGTTGTAAACATGCCCCGCGTTTCTCACGCACAAATTACGCACGAAACGTACTTACAGGCGTAGGCGTATCAGCCAGGGGGGGGGGGGGGCAAGGGGGGCGCTATCTTTTCCACTCAGAAAAGTTGCGCGAGCTTAGCACCCCCCCCCCCCCCCACGCACACACACACACTTTTGACAGTGCACCATGGTCACTCTCGGCTGCACGCTGGGGAAACTAACAGGTAAGGCGAAGTTTTCCGTCACAAGAGTAATCACTCAATTTCATTCTTACAGGAGAATGAGAATGTTACGAGGCAAGGTTACAACAGAGTAACATTTTGCCAACATTTGCGATGTGTTGATTTTCTTTGTAGACTCTTTCCCGTGCAGGTCGCCTGTAGTATTTCCCGTGTGCGCTGTAGTATTGAGGAGCAAGCAAGCGCTGAACAGGGGTCCTGTAATACTACATCACGTGTTCATGCTTTTATGTTGTTCTTACTTGTTGATGCAGTTAATAATGGGAACGAGCAAAATGTTTATGAACCAGTGAAAGGATTTGCTGCTTCCGGTCGAAAAGGATATACCATCACCGCTGCTCTGTCGAAGCTGTTGCGAGCCGATGATTGTGACGAATCGTTTTTTTTTTTTTGTAGCTAAAAGGCCAAAAGTTCTTTCCGCTTTAGTCTATGATAAACCTGATCAGCCTCTCTTCTGGTAACTTGGAGCCATGGCAGTAGCTTGCAAAGTGGCCACGAATAAAGCAGTGGACTCGAGCTCAGTAGGAAACTTAGCTTTTAAGCTTGCCCCCCAACTTGACCCACCGGACCAGGGACAAGGTTAAATAGCATGGTTTTTAGCACTATGGAGGCTTAGTTAAGGATCGGGCCAGTTTCTTTTCGCCTAACGTGAATTTTCTTTTACAGCTCATAATACACCTCGGACAGCAAAGAAGCAGACACGGGCAGCGCTGCTTATTTTTCTCTATTCCTCTTTCTCTCAGAAAGTATGAGCTCACAGAGACGTAAACGCGCACAAACTACAAAACACCGTTATGCTGCAAGTGGCAACGTTTTATTAAACCCATAATCAATCTCGTTATCCGCTATATTGCCACCTACTTCTAGTAGTGGGTCGCATGCCAAGGTGAAGGCTCGCACCACAGAGAAGAAAGAAGTGCGCGTGGACCCCCCCCCCCCCCCCGCTCTGGCAAACAAGCCCAACCGACGCGCTTGGTTAGAGCCCTGTTGCTCGGACATCAATAAACCTTGTCGACACCCACTGGAGCGACGTGACAATATGCAGTCGCTGCTTATGTGACTGGCAGCTAGCCTACTAGAACTACATTTAAATGGAGATACTCTCCCTCTTCGTGACGTCAATCCTTTAAAAAGCAGGCTATTTTGTGGCACACAGAACATTTTAAATGCTGAAGAACCATGGCAAACAATATGCCGCATCGAAAATAAATTATTCTTTTATTTTTTACGTGGTTGTGCATGAGTGGCCATTACGCGATGGGTCATTTTCGTGCCATTTGTTACCTCGCATGACAAGCTGATGCTGTGTACATGACAAAAACTGCTTGCACCAATATTCCCTCGAGGTTCTCTCAAGCTGCTCAGTGCAGCTCTTTCGTCTGGTCTTCTCGATACCTTGTTGCGCAATAAACTCAATTCAATTCTATATACAGCTAACAACCATCTCGAAAGGAAGAAACGAGGGATGGTTTAACGTTGTAAACGTCCATATTTTGTTCTTCCAAAGAAAAATTTTGTTTACACCCTTTGCATTGGTGCATTTATGAGGGCGCCTGGAGGCCCGTTAAGAAATTTTGATACAAATGCAATGATTGTAAACAATGTACTACGCCCCCAATACCACAAATTATACATTTAAATAAAGGGTTGAGAAGTTGATAATAAATTAAAAATAGCAACATAACAATAGTAATATTATTATTATTGCACGCTCCATATATACAGTATTCATACTATTAGCAAATAAGGCAAATTATGATAAACACAAGCTTGAATATATGCAAGAAAGTATAATACTTATCAAAAAATATAACAGCAATCATTCCTTGAAAAAAAAACAGGGTTGTTTCCTCCGTCGGAGGTATTGGAATATAACACGAAAGCGAAGCGCGCATTTACAGGGGTAATTAAATGTTTACTGTAAATTGATAAATGAGGGTTTGCCAAATCTATGTTTTGGTGTTTGGCAGCTATAGTCCCGTTCAACATCGATGCATACTCGTTTACGCTTGGTACATTTCCATCCCGACGACAAACATCCATGATAAATTTGTTAAACTATTGTGGTATCTGTAGATGTTAACCGCCAAAGCATAATGAGAGAAAGAGGCGTCATGGCAAGATGAGCGTCGCATATTGGACGCGTAAATTGGGGTGAGAGCGCCACTCTTCGGCCTTAGCCTGTTAAAGTGTGATTGAACTTCGTGGTATTCAGGAGGGTGCGTAGTGTCACCTCTGTGCATGCAAATTCATATCAATGTGCGAGCACGTCGAATATATATATATATATATATATATATATATATATATATATATATATATATATATATATATATATATATATATATATATATATATATATACCCCGGCTGACGAGTGAAGTAGGTTTGCCCCCTCCCCCACTCGCGAAAGAGTTGGTACGCCACTGCTAACAGGTACAAATGAACGGGGATACGCGTATCAGTTGTTACTTCGCTGTGTCTGAAAAGCGCGCTCTTTTCGCAAACGGAGGCTGTGCAACGGTTGCAGTGACCTTTGTGCGCCCGGTAACTACAACAGAATTGTTCCGACGAAACCCTAAGGCTAGCAAAGACGTACGATTCTCCCCACTGCAAGACAAGGGCGCCCGATCGATCGTACAACCCCTTATTCTCTACGAGGGCCAAAGTACGCGTAAGAAATCAGAGCCGCCGCACGCTCACTGTGCCATCTTGCTGATAATGCTGAAAACACGATAGCCCCCCCACCCCCCGAGATGCCCGCCAACAGCGGTAAGTGAGGGACATGGATAGCTTGCCGTTTGAACGTCCAGGTCCTTCGAGGTGAGCTGGGCCTCTCACGTTGCGCGGTGTTTTTTTTTTCTTTTTTTTACACCTCGGACTCACGACGCGGAGGTCCCACGTTCGATTTCGCGCACCGGAGTCTTCTTTTGTTTTTTTTTTTGGGGGGGGAGGGGTACCTTCTCGCGTTTTCATATATATAGATACGTGTACATATACGATGCATGACATCGACGTCGACGCCCACGCCGGCGGCAAAATTCAGCCTAGAATGTTAATAAAATTTCTATCGCAATAAAAATCGGAAGAGGGTGGTTGCACGGGCGCGGCGCGCCATACTCTAGCGGCGCCGCTGCTATAACGGAAGTTTTGTAGTCCAAATTACGCTTTCATAAGATGAACTATGCACGTTGAAAACGAAACTGCGAGCATTTTACATAGCCCTAAACTTTTGTATTTCAATCCATGAGTGCAGTACATGCGAATACAAAGAATAGAGAGAAAGTAGAACATAGAATCCACTGGTGTAACAGGGGGGGGGGGGGGGGGGAGCTTAGACAAAAAATGCTGGCTGCATCTGGAAAGAATGAATTAGAATGTAAGAGAATAAAAGTCTGCAGCGCGAGGTGATCATGCAACTTTCAGTGTCTGGACAGCGCTTAGAGGCAACTATCTACTTAATATGTCCATTGAATTGCTCAATGGAGCATCTGGGTAACGCAGCCGTGACTTGTGCAGCTCTATGGCGCTAGCACCTACAGACATTGTGTTTCTCCGGGAGCGCGCCGGAAACACACATCCCTCGCCTCCCAACCTTACTTCCAAGCAAATCGGAAGATGACCAGTCACTCGAAACGGCGAAATAGCAATAAAGAAATAAATTTATTAAGAGTGAGTAAGCGCAAAACAGACAAGGACGTAGAAGAGACAGACACATACAGAGCGCTACTTTCAACTGATCTTTTATTTTCGCACGAACCGATAAATATATACCGAGCGAGCGGAAATAACATAAACATAAAGAACATATCGCGGAATCACATCGTAGAACCAAGCACGTGTAAATTGCACTACATAGTAAAAGTACAAGTCACTGTGTCGAATCAAGGTAATGAAGTTCTTTTTGAGAAAGCGATACTGATGGTTGGCTAACGCACATGTCAGATAATTTCGCGATTTCATATGCCTCCATAATCTCCCTTGTCATTTTGCCAGGAGCCTTAGATAGAATTTTAGTTTTTTCGAAGAGGGGTATACATCCACAATCTCGGCAATGGATGCCCAAATGGCCCGAGATTGCTTTCGTGACATTATAATGATGTTCTTTCAATCTCTGATTGATACATCGGCCAGTTTGACCAATATAGGTTCTTCCACAAGAAAGCAGAATAGCATAAACAACATTGCGAATGCAGTTCACAAAAATTGTTCGATGATTAATAAGGCAGGTGTTTGCACTGTTACACTGAGAATTAACGCGTCGACACAACCTATGTAGACGTTCGGGAGCTGAAAAGATCACATCCACTCCTGCCTTTCCCGCGATCCTTCTGAGATTATGCGATACACCATGCAAGTACGGAACGACGGCCACTTTTTTTGCTGTACGACCATTACTGCCTTTAGGTGGGTGTTTTAGCTTCCTGCTCAAACCCTCTGCGACAGAGCTCAGCACACAAATTGGGTAACCAGACTCTGCTAAGCGCTTGGCTTGGTTCAGAAAACTGCTTTCAACTTTGTGATTACAGGACTTCCTAAGAGAGTTATTAAAACAGGATTGTACAACGGCGCGTTTCACGAGCTTTGAATGGGCGGAGGAAAACGGCAGGACGGGCTTATTGCCCCTTGGCTCATAACTCCAACACACTTTCTCAGATGAAAAGTAGATACCTAAGTCCAAAAACCTAATGAAATTGCCCTCGGGCATTTCATGCGTCAAGACCAATGGAGAAAGGGTTTCCGTGAAAGTGGTTACAATTTTTGAAACCTCATTGTCGAAACTACATGAGTCATTGTTTAAAACAATTAAGAAATCGTCGACAAATCTAAACACACGTACAACATCAGGGTGATTTTTGAGGCGATCATAAAGGGCCTGGTCGTGATAGGCTAAGTACAAGTCACTTAAGCAAGGGGCAATACAAGAACCAATACAGATTCCATTCTTCTGTTTAACAACAGTACCATCCCATGAGGCGTAAGTGGAATTAACATACAAATAAAGAAGTTCCAAGAACTGATCGCAAGTCAAACCGGAGGCGTTTTGAAAACGTACTGATCCAAACTTGTCTATGCAACGGCCTACACATGTCATAAGGTCATCTTGAGGGAGAGAATAATAAAGATCCTTCAGATCAATAGAGAAGGCTAAAAAGTTTCTGTCATGATTGTTTTTAAAGAAATCCACGACATGTTCAGAGTTACTTACTAAAAATGGATCTTCGACTGGCAAAAGCTTCAAAAACTTCTTTAAAAATACTGCTACATGTTTCTGCCAGCTAGCGTTTTCCGACACTATCACACGGAACGGGAAACCCGGTTTGTGCGTTTTTGCTGAAAAAAATACATCAAGATGATTCTTCGTGCTTTTTTCAATGGATCGAGACAAATGATCGAGCTTGAAGCTTTTGCACAAGTTTTTTGCGTCGTTTTGAACTTTCTTAAGGGCCACGTCTTTATGCAGTTCTTTGTTGTGAACTGCATTCGCAATGTTGTTTATGCTATTCTGCTTTCTTGTGGAAGAACCTATATTGGTCAAACTGGCCGATGTATCAATCAGAGATTGAAAGAACATCATTATAATGTCACGAAAGCAATCTCGGGCCATTTGGGCATCCATTGCCGAGATTGTGGATGTATACCCCTCTTCGAAAAAACTAAAATTCTATCTAAGGCTCCTGGCAAAATGACAAGGGAGATTATGGAGGCATATGAAATCGCGAAATTATCTGACATGTGCGTTAGCCAACCATCAGTATCGCTTTCTCAAAAAGAACTTCATTACCTTGATTCGACACAGTGACTTGTACTTTTACTATGTAGTGCAATTTACACGTGCTTGGTTCTACGATGTGATTCCGCGATATGTTCTTTATGTTTATGTTATTTCCGCTCGCTCGGTATATATTTATCGGTTCGTGCGAAAATAAAAGATCAGTTGAAAGTAGCGCTCTGTATGTGTCTGTCTCTTCTACGTCCTTGTCTGTTTTGCGCTTACTCACTCTTAATGGATTCAAACCAACTAGCCCACCAACGTGTTTTGGCAAAGAAATAAAAATGCACAAAAAAGGCTGTGGTTCAAGTTAGGAGTTGTATAGGATGAATATGATATCTGAAATGAGTTTTATCAAAGTAAGAACTAACTAAACATTAGGCAAAATTAAAAATTGGCGCCTTATCTGCATGTAATCTGCAAATGTCGTCGAAAGACGATATTCTTTCGTGTGGAGAGAGTGAACAAGTTCTTTGATGTTCGGCGCAAGAAAATCGGTGAATGGTATTTTAAAAGCGCTGTGTTAGAGTGCCTCGAGCGTGCAGTGGAGGTGAACGAGCGCGTCAAAGTACGTCACACGTGAGACATGAGCGCCACCTGGCAGTGTTCTGGGAAAACGAAGCGTGTGGCTCTCAGACGGGTGTGCGCGCCCGTCTCAGAGGTGATAAGGTGTAGAACGCAAGGCGACGAGTAGGTGCCATTACCATCGCGTCTTAGCAAAGCGTTGGAAACACTCATCTTTTCGTGCAAGCGTTGCATGGTCACCGCAGCGTGATAAGCGTTACGGTCCTTAAAATTCTGAACTTGAACTTGGTTCATACTTGAAATATGAACTTTGAGCGTATCTATCTATCTATCTATCTATCTATCTATCTATCTATCTATCTATCTATCTATCTATCTATCTATCTATCTATCTACTGTCTATCTATCTATCTATCTATCTATCTATCTATCTATCTATCTATCTATCTATCTAGCTGCTTACGTTTGGGTGCTCTTAATTGTGATCACCCCCTTGACATGGACTAACTCAACAAGTTTTCATGGATCGACTCAAATTCGGGAGTGAATCGACATAATCTGGGGGGTGGTATGGCGATGAGAGACATATGGCCCTCCTTGTGTGACAAAAGCAACGTCAACCGGGCAACGTGCATGCATGGCCGAGCGTCTCCTCAAGCGTGTTCTGCTACTCAGCGAACCCACATGGAAGACGCAAATCTTCCAAACAGGCTGCACGTGCAGGTTGTAACCGTCGGCTGTTCTTCTGGGCTTCGCAAGAGCACACGGTGCGCTTTCTATTCCAGCGGCCGTGGTCCTGCACTCCGGCACCGCGCACGAACTTACTTTGTAAGACGTTGTGTGCGTCGTTTCGTCCTTTATCAGCCCGCTCGTTTTATAGCGCATTGTTACGCTGAAATATGAACCTCGAAGGCGTCTTTAATTCCCCAGACTATATTGGGTACCCTCTAAAGTTCGCTCGGCCCAGCATGATATAGTGTTCTTAAATTATGCAAATCTCGTCATCTGCGCGTACCGGCAGAATGGCAAGAAATTGGTCGTTTCCGCCTCCTTCAGCACATGAATAGCGATGCAAATGGCTTCCGGCGCCGTATCAACGAGAAATATGGACAGCTTTTAAGAAGGCAACGACGTCATGAAGGATCTACCCGTATGCGAAATAGCGACTAGTTTCATGAATCGCTATTCCGAGCAGGGGGCTAAATTAGCGTGATAGTGCGAGCCATGGACCCACAGTTTATGTCCCTTAATTTGCTATTCTCCAAGTTCTCACTTGATGGTCGTCGGGCCACTTCTCTTCGTTTGCCGAGACGGGGTTTCATGACCACTAACACTGTGTTAGTCTACGTTGTTGAATATATTTACTACCAGCTTAGTCAGCTCTCTATTGAGACCCGCAGCAATAAAATGCACCTAAGCATGTCCTTGTTGCGTGTGTCAGTATCGCAGGCTGAATTACGTAGCTATGCACAACCAACAAAGTATTGCTCGTTAAGCTTTTAAATTGCATTTTATTTTGTAGCTTCAGCTTTGTGAGACTATTGAAATTGCAATTGCCACTTGATCTGTTTCATAAAAGACCCAACAGATCAATGAAATTCGGTTAGCTGGGAAGCCATTTCACAGTGAAAGCTGTTATGAGATCACAAGGGCCGCGTTCGCCGCAGTTGTCCACCGCCACCGCAGGTGTTCGTAACCACTATCACCCGAATAAAGAAAAAGAAACTAAGTAAATGAAAACATTAAGGACACAATGAGGTTCAAACCCGGGTCTTCTTCGTGCCAGCGCAGTATTAAATGCGAAGCATTTCTTAGTGAACTTCGGTGACTTTGAGCGTATCTATCTAGCCTCTTACGTGTGGGTGCTCTCGTGGTCACCTCCTTAACTTTGCATAGACCAAAATTAGCATGGGAGGGTAGGATGGTTTGACGAATACGGCGTGGTGGTCAAAACATGAATACTGTCACAATCCTGCCGCGTACGTCGTCAAACACCTCCCGCCAGACAAGAACCGGTGCATTCAGCATGGTATGGCCGATGGCATACCAATGACTTCTCGATACCTTGAAGAAAGAGGGCTCTCTCTTTCCAGTGCCAAATCTGAGTTTATCGTCGTTACAAATGGAAAGCTTCCAAACGCTCAGGAAGACCGGCAACTCGTTACACTCTCCATACAGAATAACTTTATTCCCAGGAAGCCCCGCATAAAAGTGCTAGGCTTCTGGTTGCAAGATGACGGCAAGCCAAAGGAGGGGCTCCGACATACGATAGAACAGCTGCAGCAAGTACACCGTCTTTTTAAACGCACAACGCAAAAGTTGAGAGGCATCAAAGAACATCGACTCAGGCGCATGACCCTAGCTTTAGCCATTACCCGAGCCCCGCCGCGGTGGTCTAGTGGCTAAGGTACTCGGCTGCTGACCCGCAGGTCGCGGGTTCAAATCCCGGCTGCGGCGGCTGCATTTCCGATGGAGGCGGAAATTTCGTAGGCCCGTGTGCTCAGATTTGGGTGTACGTTAAAGAACCCCAGGTGGTCGAAATTTCCGGAGCCCTCCACTACGGCGTCTCTCATAATCATATGGTGGTTTTGGGACGTTAAACCCCACATATCAATCAATCATTAGCCATTCCCCGCGTCATGTATCAATATCCATATATTGACATCACCAAGACCCAAAAATCAAAGCTCGAGACCCTGCTTCGTCAGATTTCTCGCATGATACTGGGTACCCCTCAATATGCAAAGTCTGATAGAGTTCAAGGAACTGCGATTCTACCAAACCTCGACGAGTTGTCGCAAATTCACCGTGAAGCACAATTCACGCGCCTAAAACATTCCGCACAAGGATACGCCCTGCTTCGTGAATCAGGCTACGACATATCTTCACCTGTCGCATTTGAAGCAACCCGGCCCCCTTGGGCGACGCTCGACCAGATCACCGTCGAACCAGTTCCGCGGCACATGGATCGAGATAACCAAACAGGACGATGTAAATCACGAGTACAATATCTTCAAGAAACCACTGGAGAGTGGATCTTGTACACGGATGCATCTCCGTCTCGTACCGGCGAGGGCTTTCGCACGGGAATAGCTTCCGATGGACTACCACTGTCATGGGGCTTCCATTACAACATTAGTACGCAATGCATTGAAGAAATCATGGCCATAGTAGAAGCAGTTACCATGCCCAATCCAAATGCCTGTAAATTACTGATACGCACAGATAGCCAAGCTGCCTGTCGAGCCCTCGAGACAGGTGACATTCCAGACGCGCATTACAACAAACTTAAAAAGCACTTAGCTGACCACCCTTCGTTACGTGTTCGTATACAGTGGATAGATTGATTGATTTGTGGGGTTTAACGTCCCAAAACCACTATTTGATTATGAGAGACGCCGTAGTGGAGGGCTCCGGAAATTTTGACCACCTGGGGTTCTTTAACGTGCACCCAAATCTGAGCACACGGGCCTACAACATTTCCGCCTCCATCGGAAATGCAGCCGCCGCAGCCGGGATTCGATCCCGCAACCTGCGGGACAGCAGCCGAGTACCTTAGCCACTAGACCACCGTGGCGGGGCGTATACAGTGGATACCTGGTTACTCGGGGATCAGAGGGAATGAAGTGGCACACGCCATGTCCTGCGTGAATCTCCCAGGCCCTCCTCTGTGGTGGCTGGATTCACTGAAACGCACCGAATTACTTGCTATGGCGCGTTTAGAGAGCCGCGAACAATTAGATGAGATGCGCAACAATCGCAGGGTTCATCCCAATCCTCCTCATTTCATGACGAGACGCGAGGCATCCCTGATAAGGCGTGCCCAAAATCACTCTTTAATGACACCACACATTCAACACTACATACAAGGAAAAGACGGGTCTCCTGCTTGCATGGCATGTGGAGGCTTCCCGGATAACGCTCACGTTCTGTGGGATTGTTAGGGTGGTCACGCAGCCTTGTGCGAGAGCCTCAAGCACGTACCTATAAACCTTAGACCTGCGACCATGGAGGGGTGGCTGGTGAACTCCTCCCCGGACATCATGAAGACACTGCTCCAGCATTTGCAACTTCTAGATCTGTCTGATGGATAGGTTTTTTTTAGTAGACCCGAACTGGTGTTCTTTCATTTTAAATAAAGTTGTTCTCTCTTCTGCCGCCAGACAGTGGCACATACCCACGGGCGGGTATGTGCCGCTGGTATGCGGGTATCTGCCACAAGTAATTGACACTTAGTATCTACCCAGGAACAACGAGAACACACATGGGTAATTTTAACGCGCTAGCGTAGTGAAATATCCGACATCGGTAGCGTCGACCCGACGAATGCAAAGAATTAATTTCAGGGTCCCAGCTGGAATCGAACAAGAGCATTCTGAGTGGCAATGAAGCATTTTACCACAGAGCTACGCCAGGTCTCGGAACTAATTTTCAAATAGACACTAATCTTCGTGAAACGTATAGTGGTTGCAGTGCTGCCTACCTAATTTTATAAACATTACATATGTACCCTTTTCATACAGCTGTCACTTCAGGTTAACGTCAAATGTGGATAGTTGCCACGCGTTGAAGTTGATTTATGTATCAGTGTCTAGGGCCAACATTCTCGCGAACATCAGCGCTTCATATCAGCTTCTGGTGCTGGTAATACGCATGTTCCATTTGGCATCGTTGCGCAAGTGCAAACAACTGGTTCTATAAATATATGCAACTATTCAACATATGTATGTGCGTGCAACATTTGGACATATACTTAGCGTCATTTCATGACGTGTTGCCCCATAAAAAGAAATTGCAACACAGTCGCCTTCCTTCCGCATGTTTCGCATAACATCGATTCCCAGGTACATAGGATCTGCCAAATTTTTCTACCGCAGAGCGCCGCTGACGCTTGAAGCTTCGTTGCAGACTGGCCTTAGACAGGCCTGATGTCGGGAAAAGAATCACGTTAGTATGAGTAATAAAGCGCTTTAGAACAACAAATTAACAACCAGGCGTCACACAGTGTGAATTGCGTAACGAGTGGGTCATCGAATGCTCTAACCCATTAGAAAAGCTCCAGGCAGAATTCTTCACCTTCGTCAGCCACAGCGAAAAATTGCACAAAATTCCTTGAAAGTACACGTAGCGGGTACCATGCTTCTCCGTAGAATGGCGAAAGATAGCATAGTGCATGAATGCCTTCCTACCACACAAAAACTAGGAAGATTTGTGGCGTAGTGGGTACCCGTAAAGTGTACTTGCACCAATTACCGAAAGAGTGTTTAACAAAGGCTCCGAAAGGCCGCTCAGCCTTCACTCAACATGCGCTCGGAGATTTTCCGAGGACCCACACTTCGTTGAAACGTCGCCCCTACAGGTTCAAAACCTGTGGCAGCGTGCTGCCACGCCGTTTCAACACCCTCTTCCTCACTTTCGTTTCCCCTGGTACCACCCGAAAGGCTGGAGATTCTTTTACCAGTTAAATATTGCTCTATTCTTTTAATAGACGGAACATAATCTTCTGTGAGTCTAGGGCTTATCGGAACCTGCAGCTCATATAACGAGAAACCAGCTGATCCTTGCTCATAATAAAGTCCATGAAAAACAACGCGATAAATAGGTCGAGGTAAGCATGTTTCCGCATAAGTAGGATTTAATCATGAGCGTACTATACAGAACCCTGGAACAAACTTTCTTCTGGTTCTCTGTTCGCTTTATTTGTTATCCGGCATGTATTTGTGTGTGCGCGAATATATATGCAAGTACAAATGTAATATTATTGGTGCTGTGGGAGGCTGAACCACGCTAACTTTTTTCCAGCTGCACCACTGAACTTATCCCTTGCAATGTTCGTTTTCTTCTGGTTCGGCCCAAACCACCTTGGTTCTTCAACACTTATATAACCTATACTAGAATTTTGAAGGGAAAATCGTACGGTCTTGTTGCTCAAGAGTTGCGATCGAGAAACTGTTTACCACCTCATCAGACAAGTCAGTCTTCAAGCTTACGACGAGCTTTCATGGGCAGGCATCAAGATAAATGGACTAAATAAAAAAAAAATAAATAAAGGCCTTTCTGCAATGTTTCATGTTTATCTTTCTAAAATCAGAAACTCGTTCACATGCTTTCTTCCATCAAGTTGCGTCACCTGTCCCCATTTTTCTCTGTTTATCGCGGATTTCTCCATCCGTGGTATTTTCTCCAATCAGCGTACCCAAATGATTTCTTAGAAAACTATTCGCGGTGAGAGAGAGAGAGAGGTGTCACGTGCGAACTCATGCACTGTAGTTCTTCAAATTAACATTTGTGTTTCTATAATGCGCAGACAAAGTCGCCTTCTCTGAAGTGCTTGCAACAAACACATACGTGGAACTACGGCTCATTGACCCTTAGGCTAGCTTTATCATCCATGTGTCTTGATGTTCGTTATCCTTGGATCAAAACTGTAAATGTGAAAATACATTCTGCTCTTTTGCATGCGCGGTGCATTAATTGGGGCACGCAGGCACAATGAAGACATTGGCTGCGTTTTTCAAGCTCTTGTTGCTTCTAGATGCCAGTGCTCATTAACTGGTTGTGAAACTATAGGCTGATCGAAGGGGGAAACGCAGGGAAATGAAAGCGCTCGGGCCACCAGCGGCCCGTACTTATAGCAAAGTAACATCACGTGATTGTGATGTGGTAGCATGTGTCGACCGGAGCGGCCGTGTCTCCAGTAATGGGCCTCGTGCACACTAGTCCTGAAGAGATACAGAATGTAAAACTGTCATGCAAATTATCCTATCGTGATAGCATTTATGCTGTTATTGCTGTGAACTCAGCTTTAACAAGAGATAAAAGTCCGAAAAACTAAACGATATGTACTACCGGCGTCCTATGGAATGCGTACAGTCATCACCATGCATGAAGATTAGCGCGCATCAGCGATATTCGACGTGACTGCGCATGTTCCCGGGGATGACTGGATGGGGCACATTAGATCATTGTTAATGCTTGCTGACGTTCATGTTTCAATTGACGCCAACTGTACTAATTTCTCATGACGTTTCCCGCTATGGTCACAAACGCAGTCCATCCGTGGGTTGCCGAGAGATATTCATTTTGATATCTTCCTCATTAGTTTCGTTCTCTTTCCTTTCTTCTGTCGGTGAGCACGGCGGCAATAACAGCATACAGGTGTAGTATGACTCCAGTGATGTTGACGTCGTTTATACGAGCAAGCCCCACAGCAGTTCTGCGTCGGATTTCACATGTGTTCTGCCATTGCTGCAGCAAACTATAGGGCTTCAATGGTTTTGATCTCACGTTACACTTCTTCTCACTGGTACCCTCCCACCTGCTCTTCGGTTGCGCATGCAGTGTTCCAGGGGCAGATTGAGTAGCCCTGCATGGCTCTGCTCTGCATTTCCGCGACTCTCTTCCCGGCACGGCACCTGTGCTTGAGTTCTCCAAAACGAAAGGGCCATTATTAAAAACGAAAAATCAAATACGCGAGTACATGAACAGCATTCGGCAATCAGACGCTGCCGTCGGCGAAAACGACGGAGCCACGCTTCGTTCACAGAAAGACCTGCTGCCGCTCCGGGAGCACAGTGGATCAATGCAGACTCACTGAAATGCAATCCGGCTTCGAGGTTCAAAGTCTGAAACCATATCCATCACGGCAATCATGAAAGCCATGGCTTCACTGCACCGTGGCCAAGCACCTGCACGCGTGGTGACGTACGTGTGATGGCACTTTCTAATTCGCTGTGAACAATCGGATTCATCACGACCCGCCTTCAGCACTGAGTCTCGGATGAAATAAATTGAATGTGAGATATTTGGTCTCCACTTTATCTCCTCTGTTCACTTATCTTTGCACGCACATCCAAAACTGCACGCATTCTTCAATGGCCCTGCTCATTCCAGGTCAACTTCAAGTTTCTCGCTAAAGCGTATACCTTTAAGGCATCCAACTGTCTGTGCATATCAGATGCCCAAGCAGGAGAGTTACACCACAAAAGATTTATACGCTCATATTTTACCCACAACCTCGGGGAGGGGGTGTCGAACATTTTTACAGCCTTGAATGTAAACACTCGACAGATGTCTGTCTGGTTGGGTATGATAACTGGGAAACGATTTACACTCCAACCAAAAGCTTTGAAGAAACTCGACATTTTCCGAACCGACTTGGTTCCTTCCACAGGGGAAACTGGGACTACATACGTAGCAGCGCCATATTCAAAGTGAGAGAGGGAGGGGGGGGTAATATTTACCCCGCGAGTGCTTTGAAGACGCTGCTGCTACGTAGTCCCAGTTTCCCCTGAGGAAAGAACCAAGTCGGTTCCGAAACGTCGGGTTTCTTAAAAACTTTTGGTTGGAGTTTAAATCATTTCCCATTTTTACTGCCGGTCTCAGTGAGGCGGCAAGCTGCAATGACATTTTATCTTCTGCTAATAGAGCTCAAGTTTTCGATCGATGTCTCATGCGAGTGGGTTATAGTGGTCACGTGAGATGGTATCATCGTGATACGGTAGATATATACACCGGTTGGGGTACCAAAACACACACAAAAGAGGCTACGTTTCAAATTTCCAACGCTGGCGTTTGAAATACTTTTCTCCCCTCTCATATATGGGTAGTTTCTGAGGGCTATTTGGCACCGGCTTTCCGACAACATAAACGTTCATCCAAAACTACTGACATCTGGACAACAATTGTGAGATATTCAGTTTGTTTTGCGGTTATGCATCAAAACATGTTGACCGCAGGGGTTCCCTCAAGAAAAACAGACATACTTTAGACTAGTCATGTCTGTTTAGCTTATGACCGCACCTATTAGGGGAGAAAATAACGAAGAAAAAAAGTGCGATGAAGGCCGCGATTCACTGGCAAGAGGTCTGAGGGCAGCGTGTTTGAGACGCCTAGCTGGTCTAGGAAAGCCGAGGGCATAACCGTGTGACCGGATAGTGACAGCTTTTTTTGCGATGCGCGTGCACCATGTTATATGTCGAATATAAAGAACGTGGTTTTTTTTTACAACTATTGTTCATCATCAAAATTAGCACTGGCGTCACAAAAGGCATTATATAATATGCGAGAAAGGGATTTGCCAGAACGAATTATCGAACGCATCATTAGTATTGAAAAGAAAGCTGTAGGCATAGTATACATATTTGATGTACGCAATAAATAATTTGAAAGAATAACTTTTGTGGTGGTGTAGCCAAAAACGATAAGAAACGTTTTCACGCCTAATTAATCGTTCCGTTTTGTCTGGGTGTATGTAATTTATGAACTCCGCGTGTTTCGTGCAAACGAGACGACAACAAGTGACCTGCAAGGTTCATTTCTTCTGTAACACTTCTTTTTTTTCATACCTTGTGAACGTTGAGTGTGTAGTACGATGCGTGGACGTGCCAGACGGCATTATTTCACTGTAGGGAATAATCGGTCAAACAAGATATCACTCATTCGCTCAAACACATTACCACTCAAACAGCCAAATGACTTTTTGCTCGCACAAAACAATAATATTATTACAAATAACAAGAATCACTGTAATTACCATCCTGAAGGGCACGGCATTTGCCATGGGTGCCGTCTTAATTACGCCTCTGAGTTCAACCATACTATGTTCCTGTTTGTATTTGTATGTGAGCACGTATACGCATGCAAACAAAACTTCAGTCTGGGGGAGATCTGACCCCTGCTCCCCGTGGCTATACGGCCCTGCACGGGAACGTACGTCACTCGTGCTCAGTCAGAAGGCTGGCGCATTGTGAATTTCAACAATAAGCCTTGCACACCAAACATTCATGAGTGATACGCATTCATAAGTACGAGGGGACAAAAAAAAAAGCTATCGAAAAACTCTACCACGCGCATGTAAATACACGTGCTGATGCACGCGCTGCACAAATCTGCAATGCGTTATTCCAAAGATACATCAAATTAATCGAAAATTCTCGTACAAATGTGTTCTTTTTTTTAACATCGCAGCAAGCTATCTCTGATGGGTGCTATGGCAAGTTAATCTATATATTGTGGGGCCTCAGCATAGGTATCTAGGCAAGCTTGCTCGAAATGTATCCCAGCGTGTGTGAGCTAAACACGTCGTTGTATGCTTGCTTTTCAATGCAATTACATGAAATGCAAATGGCACACCGAAAGTGCTGAATCATCTAAACTTTATGGTTATCGCATTGTGATGATTTAAATGTAATCTTGTTTCTCATGTAGGGCCCCACAGTATCATTTTCTCTTTTCTTTCTTGCGAAGTAAGAAGGATGCAATTCATTGCGAGAAATAATAGTTTAAAATATGGCGCTTCTTTATGCAGTCGAGGTAGTGCTGCCATCTCACGACGTTTGTAGAATACAATAACTGTTTTGTTTTAAGCAAACTGCAAAAAACATGCTCAACTGCAAACTTGCAAGCTTTATTTTTAAAATGTCCTATTTTTTTCGGTGAACAAAACTTTATTATACGTTTAAAACGCATCGCCACGCCCCCTTGCTTACCGGAACCATGGTTGCTTCGACGCATACATGTGGCAACATGGCAGCCGCGTCCCATGTAAACATGAAGGAAATCAAGGATAACTTGGAAAATTGGGAACACCCGTCGGAACCTCTGGCACCAATCACTGAGAAACAAGCTGAAGGCATATCTCAGCTCATGGCCCATGTTGCAGAGCGCCCTATGCCCGATGGAGTAAGTACCTTTTTTTCCGTGTCTAATTAAGTGACCTGGCGGTGATGTGAGATGGTTTCAGACTCTGCTGGTCCGGACCGTTCATGCATTTATTTGTGCCTACTGGATACCCCAAAAATCGCGAAAAATAAAGACGGAATGTGTAGCTAATGATTCGGTGATTTAAATTAAATGCTTGTCAGTGTATGACGCTGGCTGTTAGAAGAGTTCCCTGCTAAACTTGCGTGTTCCTAAAAGTTAGATCAAATGTTTTTTTTTTAATTTTATTATTCAGATCCTGCTTTCGCCGCTGTGTTTTATCTCTCCCTTTGTGAAGGCATTTGATGAATATTCAGCTGGAAGGGTTTGTCTATTGTAAGAATGAATAACGTGACCATTCTAGGAAAACCTCGAATGTTTACTGTACCAGGTCGACTCGTACGGCTACTACTCGCGCAGGTGACGCTACGTCACCGTTGCTCACCGATTGGTAGCAAATGCATGGGCGTACCTTTTAGCAACTTTATTGGCTCGCTGTTCGTGCTTCAGAACGTTTTTTTTTTTTTTTGTGCGCAATCGACGGGGTAATAAAACTAATTACAGATGCCACCGAGTTTGTCGACGACGCCAGACCCCAAACGCAAAGCGATGCCACTGGTTCCCGAACTGTCCGAGTTACCAGAATGCTTGCAAAAAGTTTGGAAAGGAGACGTGGCGATCACGAATGCACAACAGGTACGCTGACAACAGCTTCAACACTTGTCACGTCTCGCAGTTGCTTGCGAGCAGTACGCCTTATTCGATGTTCTCTTGTAGTTCCTGACGTGGTTCTCCGAGGTGGAAGAGAGGATGATGGAGGAAAGTGACTGGGAATATACGTATGAAGCCGTTTGTTTATGCATCTTTGTTGTTGTTGTTGTACAACGTATTTTACTGGTCAATTTAATACTGCCCTCGGCCAGTCCTCAGACGAGATGCATGGTGTTGTCATTCAGGCACAAGTTCCCATGTTTCGTCATTCTTAATGTCGCGCCCAGTTGAAGGAAAAAACTGTGCCGAAGGAGTTTTCAGAGATTGATAAAGAAACTGTGGCGACAAGATAGTTTCTTGGCTAGTAAAATCATCATGCTTCTCGATTCGAGCACACTTGTTACAATATTTACTTCGTTTGACATTTCTACATTTCAAGTGCCCACAATTTTGTGCACCCATATAGGTTATTATTTTTTGCACACATGCACAATCAGTGCAAAGTATTGCATTTGTGTAGCAATATGACAGTCGCAAATTCGCTAGAAACCAGAAGAATACAGTCTGAGAAAACTCTCATACTGTAAATCATTTCGTGCTGGCTGTATTGCCATAATTGTGACTCTTTTGGACACTAACGCTACAGTTACTCCTGATAGTCTTTGTAGCATGCCTCAAGAAAATGGCAACACAAATTTACAATTTATTGATAGTGTTTACTACATCCTAATATCATAGTGTTTACTGCATCCTAATATCTAATTGCATAGCTTTGTCATTCTTAACAGCAACTACATTGATGTGGTGTCATCGTACCGGGAAAAGTGCTGCGGACTGCTTAGTGAAATCGATGCGTCGATGGCACAATTGAGGTTGCTCCAAGAGGAATACGAGCTTGTGTCGAACAAAACGAATGCACTTCACGAAGCCTGCGAGCACCTGCTGGATGAACAGGTACCTTCGTGGATTTGTGTTTTCTTCTTGTTTTTTTTTTATGCACCATCCCAATCATTATTAGTGACACCTTGTCTACTACTTTGCAGTCAAAACTAATGAACGCCGTTGAAACCATTGCGGAAAAACTGCGGTACTTCACAGAGTTGGACACCTTATCCCAAGTAAGACTTGCAGGTTACTTTTGAGAATGAATGGTCGTTATGTTCGTGTGACTGCACTCACCTTTTCTTTTCTTCTCGATTCAGAAAATGGCTTCCCCCGACATTTCTGTTCTGAGTGAAACTTTCATACCCATGTTGACAAGACTGGACGAGTGCATCAGCTATCTAGAATCAAACGTGAGTGTGTAAGGGCATCTTTGTCACTTAGTTTGGTCGGCACATATGCAGCCATGTTGCTTGGATACAAATATACTTTTGTCATGCAACTCATCATCGTTGTGGCTTGGTTGCCAGCTAAGATGTAGTACTGCTCATTTCAAGAGTGCGGGTATGATTCTTGGTTACGGTGGTCGTCGTGAATGGAAATTGTAACCGCACAATTCATTGGGGGCATAATGCAGAAACACCCATGTACTTTGATATATGTGCACTCTATGAAGAAAGCCCAAGTGAACAAAATAAGTTCAGAGTTTCGAGCTGCGGCGTCCCTCATAAGACTTTTTTAGTTTTGTTATACAAGACCCCAATATTTTCTTTATTTTGTTTGAGAAAAAAACACTTTGTTGCCTTTGAGAGAAAAAGTTAAAGGGACCGACAACTGGCCAGAACGTGGGATTAGATTTTGGTGGAAATGAAAAGAGCATGAGTTATAGTGACAGATTCAAGCATTCCTTTCCCGGGCCGAGTTGCATAGAGTTTCCTGAAATTAACTAGAGGGGACTCTGGCGTTGGGATCAATCACCAACCCTGGGAATAATGGCTAGTACATGAATATGCCTCTTCATGCTTGCGGGCTTAGAACGCACTTGTGGCTTTGCTAATTACAGTGTTTTGGTTTTGCTACGAATAAAAGAACTGTTCATTTTGAACTTTGTTACCAGATTTGAATTAGTGAGCCTAATATGTTAAGGTATTGAAGTGCAACTGCTGAACATTTGCTTATTATTATTTCAAGACAAAACAGGTCTAAGCCACGTAAAACCAAGCAGAGCAGAAACTACGACGAATAGACAAATCCACGTACTACCCATCGTTCCGATGCTAGATGAAAAGTCATGTGTTGTAGCTCTCATAGACACTAACACAAGAGTTCCCTCTAATGTATTTAGAGGAAACTCTAGGATTTACATTTTTAAAACGTGTTTAAAAGCAACTAAACCTGTATGTTAAAAAGCCCATTTTTTCGCATTTCCTGATCGAACTTAGAAATAGTAGTTCAAGAGTAGGTGCTCAGAAGCACAAACGCCGCAAAAATAAGTTTTGCAAGAAATCAATTTTTTGGCCATTTTGGTAGTTCTAGAACCCGCGCCCCCCTTAATGCACATATACACTCCATAAAGCGGACAAGGCATAGCCGCCATAGTAGCTCAGTTGGTAGAGCATCGGACGGGTTATTCGAAGGTCGCAGGTTCGGTTCCTGCCCACAGGAACTTATCTTTTCGTCCACTTTTCTTTCTTCACATTTACTTTACAATTACTTCTAATAATATATCATATACCTCCCTTGGCATGATTGTCTGTTATATCTGATTAATATTGTGTCTAACAAAGAAAACCCCTAAATGTGCAGTTCCTTAATTTATCCACATAATATAGTGATTTCAGAAAAACGTAACATCTCTACGCCCATGTAGTATTTACACACCTCGGGCCACAGACTCCACCTAACTGACGTTGGTTTCTGCTATTTCAGCCCCAATACAAAGAAGCTGGGGCCTACCTGGTCAAGTTCAAACACATGCAGTGGCAGGCGCTGGAGATGATTCGGTCGTACGTGACGAGTACCCTGGAGCACACGACACACCAAGTGTTGTCCCGCAAGGACCCCCTGTGCTCCACCGACAATTCTTTCGCACTGCTGTACGGCAAGTTTAGGACTCATGCACCGAGGATTCACTCTCTGGTGGGCCAGATTGAAGAACGGATGGAACGAAATGCTGAGTATGTACTAAACTTACTCTTTTTTTATTTGTTCTCTCCTTTTTAAATGTGAAGCAGTCCTGCAGCATCTTGCTCCATGCTTTCTTTCCAAGGTCACCTTGTCATTTTCAGGCTTTCCTCTGAGCATCATGCTGTGAATTAGCATGAATAAGATTACTTCTAGAATTATAGAAGTGGTATATGAAACTGCTTATGAAATCATAATTATTTCAATATTATTTATATGGATAATTAATTAGTTTTTTCATGTGTATCAGCAAAGCACGTGGCTTCAACAAAGTTTGCATGCAAATGTACGCTTTTCTATGATGTGTAATATATTTTAAAGTCTTCTTTGCTTGTACAGTTGCTGAATTGCTTGGTCTTACCACGGCCGCTGGATAAAAAACAATGCGCGGCCTGCTGTATGCCATCGAGGCAGTAGGTCGGGCCTAGTTCGCGCCACCCCTTCTCCCAGGAGAAGCGCTTTCACACACATTTTTACACGGCACAGTAGGCCATAAATAACACTTTTCGTAACTGCACATCACAGGTTCGAATCTTATTCGTTATTAGGAGTACCTTTTACACCACATATGCGAAAAGTATGTCACAGGAGGGCCAATCATTCGTGGAGTATAGGTCACAGTCCATGAATGCTGCCCATTTGACTCACCTTAAATGAAAAAGGTCACTGATTCCGTTAAGGGGGAAGTAATTTCCGGGCAGATTTTAAGCGCTGATGTATCAGCCTACCGAAAAGCACCGCGAAAACAGGCACAATTTAAACGTTGCTTCTTTTAATGCATGAACTATGCCAGTTGCGGTCCAAAGCCCAAGTTAAAAAGCAAGAGCTAACAACACAAATTATGTATTCTCAGCAAAGGCATCACACAAACTTGCACACTCTGCAGCTACCAAGTAAAACTCACAAAATCACTTAGAAGGTATTTAAAACAGTGGGAACAAACTTACCGCTCTACCAATGCAATCTCAAACACCATAAACTGCGCAAGAACACTTAGCAGCCCCAAATATTCGACACACGCTTCTACTTCACAATTTTTCGAACGTGTTTCGAAAATTTCTCTTCATGGAAACACTGAAACGAACTCCAGCGCTGGTCGCCATCCCGGCCGCACTGTTCAACAAAGTTCTCCAGTGGTGTCATAACTCCATTCTTTTTACATCTGCTCACCGCGCTACACGAATCGCTCACACCGCTCAAACATCACAACTTCTTCGCCGATGTTCACGAACAGTCCCACCCTCCAACACATCTACTTATGATCCTTCACGGTTTTGCGAACATTCTAAGCAATTGTATTGTGCGTAGCACGTACCAGGGCGGCAGCCAGGGGAAAGAGTTTCGTTTTGCCGGTTCATCTGCGAAAACGGTCGCCCCCAAAAAAGACCCCGTTTCAATGTCTTGATTTCTACTAATCTGTGCTGGTTAGCTGTCACATGTGTAGAGGGTAAGAGCACGCCTTGGGTGCCTTTTGATGCTTGTTTTCTTGTTTCATTGCGCGCGTTCGTGAAGGAAACGTTTGGCATGGTGATTTGATGCTGTCGTCTGGAAGCAATGACGTGCGTCTGCTTCAGTCCTCGTTTGTGACAAAAATAAGTGCTCTGTTACGAATAATACGCATCTCGATATGCTGCTTGGTGCTGTAGATTGCAGGGGAATACGTTGTACTTCAATCTAGCTTATTTTTTCGCGTTCGAGCTGCTCATCAGCACCCACACATGCGTGCACCAAAGAACCGTACTTGATCACAAGAAACTTGAAGCAAACTGCCCCCACACATGCTAGCACACAAAATAAGCACAAGAAAGCACACAGACATGCACAAATCCTAACGCAACCACATTGAAACACGAAGTGCCATCCGCTTCGACGGGTGGAGCGTCAGCGCCCTCCCCAAATGCGGCCAAAACTGTCAACTCTGCCCAGACGCGCTCGCCCATTGACAGCGACGTGACGCAACAGGCCACACCTTGTTTTTTATCCAGTGGCCGTGGTCTCACATAGTCGAAATTGCTTGGTAAGTCCAGTGGTGGAAAACCTGTGCCAATTGTGCCAATCTGTGACAACTGGAAATTTGGGCATCATGCTGCTCCAAAAGGGTCTTTTTTGTCTAATTTGCACCATTGCTGCACCACAAGGTGATTGTGCAACCGAAAGTAATCGTCACCAAAATTACCAGATGGTTATTATCTTAAAAACTTCCCTAAAGTTGCGCTGCTGCAGCAGTACGGAATCGATTGATCAATTATTCTGACTTTCGCGCGATTGTGGCGGTGCCTTTTTTCATAACAATTGGCAAAGACCGAAGGCAATGTGGCGTCCACTGAAAAGTGTGTCAGTATGACATCGCCAACAAAAAACCTACATGTGCAACGTGCCGTCGCTTTAAGCTTACTGCATGCTTTTAATAACTGCCGACTGCGTTGGCACGGGGGGGGGGGGGGGGGGCAATCGCTGCCGCCTCGATCGCTGTACGGGACCGCATTCAGCATGCACTGCTTTGCAGAAACAGAAGCAGCTCTCTTTCGCTAACTTGATCCTTGCGGATCGTAGGCATCGAGGCAGCAAGCATACTACACGCTTTCATGAAACAACAACCCTGACACACCTTCCTTCGCTACCAAGACCGCTAGAGCATTGCTTGCAGGAGGCTCGCATCATTGCATTAACGCAGTAGCCTTCTTGCCACATCTGTGCGTGGTTTGAAGTTGGGTGGGCGCAAGTGGCCGGCACGGTGTGTGTGCCAAGTAGGCAAAGTGCTGTACGCAACTAGCAAGTAGACAATCGGCTTCCCTGCGACCGTACCCGGTCTCAAAAAGTTGCCTGTTTTCGCCAAGTAGCAGATCACGGTACACATTTATCGCGGACAGCTGCATATGTCCATTTTGTCGCTATGCCATTGTTGCCTCAGCTGCGTATCCCGGACTCCTTGGTACTTTCGAAATGCTCCTTGATGTCGGCACCGCCTGCCGTCCGATGTTCGTGTGAGATAGTGCGAGAGTGCCAATCATTTCTGAATATTGGCAAAGAAAACGCAATGGCTTTGTGGTAGGAACTTTAGGCAATATTTGCAGTGGCACTGTATTTATTTCTTCTTCAGTGGCGATGGTGCGCGTTAAGAATTGGTACTTGATGATTAATGCATTCCACGTTTTATACGCGGCTTGCTGCATTTTTTGCTCGTATGTACGTATTGACAAGGTTTTACTGTAACAAGCTTTCAACGTGTGTGTGTGAGGGGGAGGTGGCATAGGCATGCCCAAGGTTCTCCTTCAGGAGGGTAAAGCAAAGGTTTATCGCAGCATTTCCCTCCCTATCATGTCAATGTGTGGGGCAGGTTTTGCACCCCCCCTCTCATACCCCCTCCCCCGTGCCTTCCGTTGGTGCGTCTACATGAGTGAGCATGCGCACGCGCTGCTAGAACTTCATGCTGCAGCCAGCGAGTCGGTGCTATATCCTTCACTCTTTTTTCTCCGCTTCTGTATAGGATTCTGCTTTTGTTTATTTTTTGGTGCTTATTTTGTAGGCTTGCTGTTTCTGTATAAATTATTATGTAAATTGAGAGGACAATAAACTAAATAAAGCTAAGTTTTCTTCCTCTGTGTGTACTATGAAAAAGACCGCGTGTGCTCCAAACACAGAGGTAGCTGCTTAAAAGCAGATTTGCCTGCTCCAAAATGCTGGACGGTGTTCCCACCACTGTTAGTCTCACAGAGAAGTAGAATCACTTGGCTCAACACTACTTCAAGAAGCACTGACGTCAAGTTTCAGAATCGAGATGTGCCCTTCATTCGATTTCTCGGTGTGAATAGGTCCTCTTGACCAAATTTGAATCACGACCATCGCGTGGAAGTTATTTTATTTCGACAGCAAACAGCGTACGAGAGCTTGATGGAAAATGCAGTGCCCCTGTCACATCGACACTAGTGCTACGTGTTCGGTGTGATACGTTCCACACATACCATCTCGAGTGACGATGCGCTAGTAGCGACGATGTCTTAGATCTGAGTGTTCTTATCGTGGCGCAGACTGGCGTCGAAGCCTGGAAACGCAATCACTCGTCAATCATTACGATTTCCGGACTGCCGCCACGACAACCGTTTCGAGGAGACTGTTGTGGCGGCAGTCTGGGATTAGGTTGTAATGTGCCAAAAAGTGCGATTCGATGATTGGTTCAGTGAAGTCAGTGATGACAACATTCAAAGGAAGGTGGCGGCCTAGGTTCCTGAGCTGGATGTGCTGGCGCAGCGAGCTGTACATCTTGATTGTGGACCGGTTCGCCACACTGTGCCCGAAAGATGTCGGCGGGCAAGGACTTTGAAGATGGTCTCGCGGGTAGCAGCAGATGTCAGAACCGCTATCGACAAGGAATTGCTGCTTTGTGATTTGGTAGGTGACGAAGATGCAATGGCCTCCAGGTTGACAGCTTGCAGCTGTGCCTAAGAGCTGCCGTTTGCGCTTCCCTTGTGCCGAGCAGAGCAGGGTGGTCAACATTGTTGGGCTCTGTCCCCAAAGCATCGGTGGTAGTAACACTGGTCGTGCTCACCAGGCTGCTGTGACAAGGCGGTGTTGTGGTCTCGGCTTGGAGAGTGAAAGCGTGGGCACCTGCGTTGATACAGGTGTTGTTCGATGAAGCTGAGCTGTCTTTTGATGTTGTCGATGTGGCGGGCAAGCTTGCGGAGAGTGTCAAGTTCTTCTGGGTCGGCCACGGTGGTGCGGTTTGTTTGTTTTCAGGGTCTCCAGATGTGGGATGTGCTGAGATGGTTGGCAGGGAGTAACTTCCACATGCAGTGGAATAGGATTGTTCAGGGAATTTTTTGGCCGGCCTAATTTTTAGGAGTCTTCTTCAAAGCCTGCTTGAGTACGCGGTTTCTTTGCGCGTCTTCGATATAATCAGGCTCGCGTATCGGAAGGCCACGGCTCCTTCGTGGATCTACAAGCTCTGGTAACATGCAGTGCACGTAAAATCTTTTGAGCCAGGGCAATATCTCTTTTTTCCAAAAGGCCTCATTCCTGGAAATTTCCTCAATGCTGATGCCTTTTTTTGTCTACACCACGAACATGCCAATGGAGCCAATGGACATTATTCCATACACTGAAACTGTATTAACATCACCACAGCCGCCAGAGGTTTGAGTGATACGTGGTGTGTTTGTGTGTATCAGATCTTTTCTTCGGCACATCGTTAAAGTTTTCTTTTCGTAGAAAACAGCCAGACGAATTTTCAAATGAGTTTATTCATTTATTCCGTCATCCAGTGAACTGTTTTCACATTTGGATCGTGATGACTGCAATACAAGGAAAGCTGTACAATTCAAGCCCATTCTACATTTCTACGCTTCACCTGTTCATTTTCCTTGAAGTAACATTTAAGTAGGCATATATTTAATATGGAAGCAGGGAAAACTTCGGTGTGTATTAATATGACCAATTTTGTCATTTATCATCGCTAACAGTGATTCTATCAACAATTTCAAGTGTGAAAGTTGGCTCCGCACCACGCTGTATATAGCTTACTTTTAGTGAAAAAAAGGAAAAGAAATGGAAGTCGAGTGCACTGTAGTACCGTATTTACTCGATTCTACCGCGCCCTCGATTGTAACGCGCACCCGATTTCTACCGCGCCCTCGATTGTAACGCGCACCCGATTTCTACGACGAAAAAAAAAAAAAAGTAAGACACCGATTGCAACGCGCACCCATTTTTCTCGCTGGCCCGCACGATCACACCACTCGAAAAAACGACTCCTTTCGGGAGCGTCTTCCATTTAAATATGAGGTACAGGGGAAGCTTGTGCCCATCTGACGTGTAACAGAGCATTGCCATCGCTGTAGTTTTACCGTGGACCGATGTCAGCACGCGAACTTGCTTCACCCCCTTCTTCTCGACGGTTGTGGTGCCAGGAATGTCGAAGTGAAGAGGCGTCTGATCGGCATTCCCGATTTGCCCAAGCAGGTAGCCGTTGTTGTGCCGCAAGCTTAGGGTGAACCTCTGAAAACTGTGAAGCTTTTTATCGTACTCCTTTGCAAAACTTTTCCCATATGCCCGTTCATCTTCGGAGGGAAAAGCCTTTCCTCCTCATAAAGTTAGTTAGCCAGCACCTGCTCGCTTTAAACTGGCTCCGCATTAGACCTTTTTCTAAGGCTAATTGCATAGCCCGCATTTGGAGCAGTGCTGTCGTCACGGACCGCTGTGCCGCTCGCTGATCAAGCACATACTCGCCGAGCAGCTCTTCAATTTGCGGAAACCGACCCTGCTGTGGTCCACTGAAGCCTTTGCGTGAAGCTTTGCTGTCGACAATCTTCTGCTTTTGTTGCCGCCAGTCCCGCACGCACGTTTCGGGAATTCCGAACGACCGCGATGCGGCCTGATTTCCGCCCGTTTCTACACACGCGATGACTTTTCTTTTAAAAGCGGCATCGTGGTGCGCTCGAGTTTTCGGAGTCTGCCCTTCCATGCCGTCGATGCTAATGCACTACAAGATGACGAACTCTTCAGCACACGTACGAAGTGCCCCACATGGGAAACACATAGGCAGAAATGGCCGACGCGCCATGCCGACGCACGTAGGGGGCGGCCACTTCGGAAATGCCGATGGCAGTAGAATGACCGTACTCACTTTTTTTTCGTACTCGATTCTAACGCGCATGCGATTTATGAACTCGCTTAACCGGAAAAAAAGCGCGTTAGATTCGAGTAATTACGGTAATTTCTCGGGCGTTTATCACCCAGTTACTCGAGTTATCACCACATTTGTAAACAGGAACGAACTCTGGTTATGTTCATGGCCTCGCACAGATATTCATTTTCGCTGCACACTGAACTCTGACCATGCACTGCTAGCTCAGCGTACTTCATAAAGCCGCACCGGTCGTCTGCCATCTATTCGACTGTAAAGAAAGTTTTACCGGCAGAATCAATCGCTTCATGTTTACAATACTGCTGTGGCAGTTCAACAACATGTACCAGTCCCCCGTCGGGGTGAATTCGCAGAACAAAGGGTGTTCTGAGCAGTGACCTCGTCCACCTTGCATTCTGCATACGACAACTAAAGGCGCTGATCCTTGTGCCCATAGCCCGAGGAAGCAAACAACACCTTCTTGCATCTTGTTTAAAGGGCTGCTGAAAATGTGTCACAGCCTCTCACAATAAGTAGCAGACAGCTGTCAAGGCACATAATTAGCATTGTTGAAGCAACAGATGCGGTATGACAAAAGCGAGAAGTCTGAGGATCGCTAGGCCGTAAAAAGTTTTGACACCGCAGTATCATTTGCTACGCTTCAGGCAGAAAAACTTGGAATGTTTTCAGACAAAGTGTTCACCGCATTATCAAGTAGTCCCGGGCAAGTTTTCCGCAGTGCTACTTTCACACGCAGAGTGAGATTTCAGTATCCTGGTGAGATTTAGACGCCTAGAGCGTGCTCGAACTTCCCACCTTATTATGGTGTGTAAGTGCTGCCATCTATGAACACAAAAAGTTCCAATCTGAGTTGTTTTGGAGCTGGTGAGCCCTCATAACAGTAAAAAGTCCAAAGGCTATAAGCGTTTGGAATTTCGGACTATTTAATACCTTGACTTTATGGGGAACTTTGCGGTGCCACAGATGAGTCCGGGAAATCGGGCATGTCCGGGAAATCGGACGTCGACTGTAAACAGGTATCATCGCTAACAAGTAACTTGCAGGTATCGTTGATAGTGAATTTTAGTTTGTCCATAGACTTCCTTGCACCCGGGTAATACCTGGTAGGTCACTGCTGCCACCATCATCAGAGGCCGGATAGGTGGGGCGATTTGGAGGCGCAAAAAAGAACCTGGCAAGCAGGGAACGTACTCTGTTTCTCTGCTGGTGCGCATTACCTATACCGATATTCCATTGATTTCTTTGCGTATACCTGAATTCTGCGCCCGCCAAAACACACCAATATAGGTAATTCAGACGCATGAGCTAGCATGGCCGAAGCATGCATCCTCGGGTTTGAAGGAGCACGCCTTTCTAAGCATTGCTGCTTGGAACGGCGTCTCTTTTGAAAACGCTGTTCTGCAAAGGGTCAATAGTAGCAAAACTGATCTGTGGCATCGTGAATCGCAAAGATTCCAAGCTCCAGGCTTTTCTATTCAACCTTAGTCGACATTTTGTACAGCGACGATGGCAATGCAGGGGACAAGGCATGACTGAATGTGTGCATCTAGCAGACAAAATGCTTGCGGAGCTGCTCAGCTTGACGTCAGTCTTTTCTGTGGAGAAGTGGTCAGCTGTGGCATGATCTAGAGGTGACCGCGAGGTAGTGCTACTGGTAGCACTTTCAGTTTTAAAAATGGTTGGATTGCTGGCCGTTTTGGATTGTGCTAGACACCAGTCATATAAATCAATAAACTTGATAGGTATTTGTCCCTCAGTTGCCTTATAGGTCGCGAATCTGTACTAGGGGATCAATAGCTACTCCTTGACGCAAAAATCTTCACATGAGTAAATTTGATGTCAGTGCCCCTTTCAGAAAACTCCGCATTCAAGTCGAAAACTTCTATCTCCTTTTAAAGGGGCCCATGCACAATTGTTGCGGTGTCAGAACTTTTGTGTATTGACGCTCTCAGACTTTTAATGAGTGCTGCATACAGTTTATCTTTTGTGTACATCCAGGTATCGAGAGCTGATGGATGCTTGCCATACCTGCTATTTTGGGCAACGAGAGACTCTGCTCGGGCCTAGCGTGTCGACAGCCATGAAAGAACTCGCAGCCACTCACCAGCGCGATCATTGTGCTCTGGTCAGAAGTGGGTGTGCCTTCCTGGTGCACCTCTGTGAAGATGAACACCAGTTGTACATGCAGTTCTTCTCCAAGGCCACTTCATTGTTGGAGTAAGTTTACTCGTGCAGTTGCTCTTGTATGGTAGTTTATCATGTGGGCATGGCTAGGGCATGTAGCGTGTAGGCAAGATACCTAACCACTGGTTCATTAACGGTAACGGACTGGATTACATGAGAAGGCAAGCACGTGAGGAGAAGACAGAAAGTTAGGTGGGCTAATGAGATCAAGAAGTCCGCGAGTATAATGTGGCTGCAGCAAACATGGGGTAGACTTTTGCTCTGCAGTGGGCGTAGCCAGGTTGATGATGATGATGGTGGTTATGGTGATGGTGGCAGTTATGGTGTTGCACCGTTAAGCCTGAAGACATGGGTGCAATGCCCAACCTCATGTGTCGCATTTCTGTTGGTAAATTGCAAAAGCACTTTATACTTAGATTTACACTCATACGACACAATCTCGGGTGGCAACAATTAATTTGTGATTTATATACCACAGGATGTGTCTTTATTGTATCATGGTTTTGGCCTATAAAACTTCAGAATCCAGCTTTTTGTATGTATACATACTATACGTAATGAGAATGTACAGCTTCTCACATTCCAAATGTTCACTTGGCTTCTCATACTTCATTGAGCACCACTTTTTCATAGCACAACAAGGCGCTGGGGGTCGCTCATTGAATCACTAGATGCAAGCAAACGTTTGGCAAATGACATTTTCACACGATCTCACCCAAGGACATACTACAGTTAAACCTCTCTGATACAATCACTGCTCGTACGAATTTCGGGGTGAAGTGAACTTTTCTATGGTCCCAGCCAAGGCCCATCGACATGCACTGTAATAGAGTGTGGTTGTTGCGAACCAATTTTCACATTGTGACATTTGATGCTTTCATGCTATCATGCAGATATCAGCAGGTGCTGCCCACGCAGTCACGGAAAACATGACAAGCACTCTCGGGCAAAACCTAAGCGAGGGAATGCGCGCCACCATTTCATTAGAATCCGGCTGAAGCAAAATACTTTTCTTGCGCCATGGCCAGAATAAATCTTCAGGGACGTGTTGTAGCCCCTGATATTGTGTGTGTGCAAATCTTAGAGGCCTAATGCACCTTTGTATGTCTTCACGTTTGAATTACAGGTTGAAGTGTCATTGCTCTTTTTTTACGCGTCGACATGTGCTGCGGTCGTACTGTGTTTACACGTGCCTACCACGTCAGTGCATACCATGTCCTCGCGCATTAGACATTTTATAAAAGGTGGACGAGGACCGAAAGAAGTGGATAGTCTAAATTGGCAAGGAAGCTAGGCCTTGCAACATCATGCATGACTGTTTGGGACGCACACGCCTGACATCTTTTCGATTGCATGGGCACCGCCATAAATTTCCTGGAAAACCTCTTCAACAAAATTACAATGAAAAAGCAACAAAGGACAGGGGTTCTGACATTTTCTAGCCTTCATCTATCGCAACAAAAGGCTCCTTAAAAGCCAACTCCGCCGATTTTTTTATCATGTTGAATAATCGTGCTTTTATGTTCTCGAGACTCTTGTCAAGTGCCCGATAGCTGTAATGCTCGGCCACATTGAAAATAATCTTTAATAAGCAAAAAGGCATAATGCTGAAACTGAAACCCAACCGAGTGTACTGTCTACATATGACACTTAGCAAGAACCGGAAATCCGGCAAGGCATGTCGGTCGCGCCAGCCCTGAGTACGAAAACTGCGAAAGCCAGGAAGAGGAGATGCTTCGCGCACTCCACAGATAGGTGAACGCACCGCACCATGTCTGTGACTGATCGTTTCATGTGCACAAGCTCTTTGGTACTGTCAGACAATGACAGCTACAATTCGAATGCAATTGTTGGTCAACAAGCATCACCGTTCCTCTTCGATGAAGCAGAACAGATTTTTTGCATCTGCTTGCCTGATTGCACATAACACCGCTAAATGGCACCACTTGTCAAGGTCGTCCGAGTTTGTGGCGGTGGCAATACGCTAAAGTGCTCATGCCAAGAAGTTCATTGTCAAAGTAAGACTCTTTAATGTTATTATAGAAAGAGGGCAGAAGTTAGTGAAGCACAGTATGATTTTGAAAAATTCGATTATTAATGTCGGCCGAGTAAATACCTTTCTCACGATGTGTAGCTAATAATACACTGATATATGCGGTCTCGGTGAATCCAGCATTCGTCAGAGAAAGTGTTTCATTACATTGAAGTTCGTGCATGTGTGCATTTTAACAGGCACAATATTAACCATACTCTCCGTGTGGTAAGCCGGCAGCGCTAGCCAAAAACACTCTACAATCGACACAAAGCGTAGTCATTGGCTGTGTTTAATGGCTTTTATCGTATTCGGCCCACAGCGAAATACCACTTGCCACCCATCGCACACTCACCCGCATGGAAAAAGAAATCATAGGCTCAAACACGGATGCGCCGGCCAAACACACACAATCCACAGCAGATAGCGAGACGCTGCAGTGGCACCTAAGTTCCGTCGCTCTCGTTGCCTTGCAGAGCTTGACGTCACACGCACAATGTTGCCAATAATTCTGGCAATCTAGATGAGCGTTTCGAGGCAATCTATGAAACTAATTTGAAAACAATATGCGAAAATTTCAAGCCTCTAATTTGTCATAAATGGGGAAACTTGCAAATGAATGCACCCACTGCATTTCACTGTTATTCATTGACCTCAAAAAATCGCCGGAGTTGGCCTTTAAGTCATTTTCGCTGCAGTACTCTAATGTCATGCAGGAAAGTGTGCAAACAATACAAAGGGATTACTAGTTGCAGGTGACAGCAGACCTGGTTTATTATTTACGTGCACAGGCCTTATATTTATGACTGCCACTATGATAGTTACTGTCTAAAAACTTTGCCAGCTTTATTTTATTGCATGCTAAGTTTTCATAGTTTTTGATGATAGGAATTTCGAATGATGCAAATATTTTTGGTTACCCTGCGAGATTCATTTAACTGAAGTTTTACCGCACTTAAAGAGCAGCGAGGTAGCAAAAAATACTTTAACGCACATCAAGCTGCTACACTGTATTGGTTGAGTTTCAAGGTGACTTACCGCCATATTCATAAACACTCCCTGATTTTGAACTTGATTTGCCAGTGGCTTCAATGCAGCGTGTTTGAAACACATCTGTGTGTTCGTGCTGCCTTGGTACCACCTAAGTCAGCGCGTTCAAAATGTGTTTGTGTTGCATTGAAAGTTGTGGCAAGTCAAGTTCAAGTCAAGGAGCGTTTCAGAATACGGAAGTTACTTATCTTGCATTCCATAACCAGGTACTATACCTTAATAATATGTTCTTTGAAAGGGTTAAGCACATGTGGTACTCACATTTTTGTGTCAGGCAAATTTCTGATGCCGTAGTTTATTGAAACACTGTGACTAGTCTCAAAGTCGAGTTGTAACAGGCTTATTCTGTAGTGATTCTTTATTGATTAGGAGCAGCGTAATGTAGACCATTTGTCGCAGGCTCGGCTATATTATGGAAGTTAGTATAGCTGTGTGTATTGAAATATCGCTTATTTTCTAACTGTGAAAGCATTACTACACTCAAACCTCATTATAACAAGGTTACATCACATTTGAAAGTAAGTTCGTTACATCCAAAAATTCGTTATATAGGTTTATTCTTAAAGCTACACCTATTGCAAGACAATTTTTTATTTACTTTGTTATAACCGCTATTTTGTTATATAGAGGTTCATTATATTGAGGTTCAAGTGTATAACATAAATGTATGTCTGTTTTTTCTTCTTTTCTCTAGCGACTTCCTGGGTCACTTATGTTGCAGACTGTATGATGTCTTTCGTCCCATCATAATTCACATCAATCACCTGGAAACACTGGCAGAACTCTGCAGTATATTGAAGGTACAGTGCCTCTTTTTTTCTCTTTTTATGTATTCCATGCATTGTTCCATTTGAACAAAAACCATTTGTTTTATTCATTACCTTTGCTTTAGGCAGAAATCTTATTGCAGAAATTTTTGTTTTCAGGTAGAAATGATGGAACAACATGTTGCTGCGAATCGTAAGTATACTCAGAGTGCTACACAACGGGCCTTTTACCAAGTTCACAAATTACTGTACATTATTGAATTGGAAATGAAGTGCTAGAGGCACATTAGGAGTCCTGTTTGTTGCACAGTGCTTTGTTGCAAAAACAGGAGCCAGGCTTACACGTCTTGCGACAGCATACAGGCCTGCTGTTTTCATACTCACCATGTGCAAAAGTAACAGGGTTACCTTTCATTCAACAAGCTGCCTCACAAGAACGCTAGTATGGTTATTAGGAAACATGCTTATTGGTGTTTGTGGACGTTGAATAATCTATTGTCTACAGTGCTCAATAGTTTGAACAAAGTACTTTACTTTTCTGCGGAAAATTTTTGCTGAATGTGTACATTCACGTTCAGAGATCAAACTTGTCCCATAAGTGCGCCATTTCTTCGTGTTTTGTGTTCGCTTGTCATCTTTTAACCCTCCCTGTTATTTGTCTGACAATTGCAGCAAATGAGCTGCGAGCGTTTTGCAAGATCGCTCAGCAAATGCTCGAAGACGTGCAGGAGCGGTTGGTCTACCGTACCTTGGTCTACATTCGCACGGATATCCTGGGCTACAATCCTGCACCCGGTGATTTGGCATATCCGGAAAAGCTCGAAATGATGGAGGCATGTAAAAGTTCATGTTGCATCTCTTGAAGTTTGTAAATATTCATTCACCTTTTAACAACATTGTCCCTTCAGACTCTCGGCAACCTCTTTAGTGACATTTTGCTGGCCAGCTAGTGTTTGCATAGCACTGCTAGAATGAATATTTTTCAGTTAGTCGAAGACATCAAATGTATATACATTTAAGTCACAATATTCTTGATAAGCACATAGGGAACTGGTGGATACAGTCACAGGCTTGCTGCAGCAGGAGACAATCTAAAGCTGTAAACTTAAAGCAGATTAAGCAATACATCCCTAAAATAAAAGAATCGTTAAGAGTATTGGGGAGGAGGAGAGTGAAACATGGTCACTGACCAAGTCTGATGATGATCTGACGTTTCGTAACTGCGTACGAGTTCCTTGTTCATTGAGCTAGACCACAAGTCATCGTCAATTAAGAACCCAATAGGTTACGCAATGAGTGTGTGTCGATAGCAGGCCTAGTCCCTGTTGTCCTATTCATTGTAGCTGGCGTTGACTGGATGATTAGGGATTCTTGGAGCCGGCGTGATGACAAGTTCTTTTTCTTGGTAATCACAGCGGCATTGTCCCAGTCAATGACAGCATCATGTCCATGCACAGGCTCAGCAATAGTATTTGTGGTGTAACTGTTATTGGTGACGTCAAGTTTGTGCTCCTTGAGGCGTTGAGAGTAAGTTTGAGTTGGCAGCCTATCTTTCACATCAACGAGCTAGTTTCAGAGCTTGTTGGTAGGGACGTGCGCAATGCGCAAATTATATTTTGACAATACGCGGGAAAGAGCCTTGCTAATTCCTTCGACGTAAAGAATGGCCGCACATGCACAGGTTGTCATATTGCTCTATGAGCTTGGCGCAATGTTCGATTTGTGGCTCAATTTATGGTTGAATGTTCAGAATGACAACTTCTATGTAAATGTGTTGACAACTGGAAATCGCAGCTAGTATCAGCCACTGAACCTGTTTTCAGTAATATCACATCAGCTAATGCTGGATAAATGAATGAGATAGTAAGGTGTCCTTGAGTGTGCCATGCAAGGTGTTGCAGTTGTCTTCCTAACGTAAGTCCGTAGATTACCTCACCGCTGTACTCCTTGTTTATCTTGGTTAAGTTCTACGTATTGCCTGATGGGTGGAGCAATGCACCCAAGAGCAAAAGCCACAAAAATCAGATAAGAAGAAAAAAAAAAGGGTAGAACAATACAAATTAACCCCCATATTTTCTGCTGGGGCTCGCTAAACACTTATGGTACGTAGAGTCACAACGTAAGAATTGCATAAGTGACCGGCGGCCAGAGTGGCAAAGTCTCAAGATGGAAATTTCAGCACTGCTGTTTTCGAGCAGCCAGATAGCCAGAGTGTCATGCACATTCCATTGTCTAAAGCAGGGATAGCTGGTAGAAAGCGATACCGCTACTCGCAATCCCTGTTAATGAACAACAACAACTAAAAAAAACCCAGTGAACTCGCGCCTGCACCAACATTACCACAGGATTTCACTCATAAGCTTTGAGCAAGCTATCGTTTCGTATGCAAGCTGTTTGCTAGAGTGATTTCCGCCGGCCAACCCTTTTTTTGGTAAATGAAAGACGCTTAACTCTCGCTCTCAGCATGCTCGGGAACAACAGCACCGGGCGTAGAAATTATGCCGCTTCAGCCATGAGTCACTTGTGTTGGTATTTTTCTGTTGCAACATTACTAGTGTGTTCATCGATGGCTGCAATTACGTCACCAGTCATCATCCTTCGCAACGAAGTTGTCATCATTGACCAGTTGCTCTATGCAGCCAAATATGTGAAATATATTTTGTAGGCTTGTGTGAATATTCAAATAATACAAATACTGAAATAAATATCATTCAACTGTACTTGAATTTGCTTCAATTCGAATTATGAAAGGCAAAATTTTTTTAAGTATTCGAAATGAACGCATAGGTGTAATTGTATGTAATCCCTCAAATGGTTGTGCTGCAACCATTTTTAGAGGGATTACATACAGATTTTGGTTGCAGCGCAACCAAAATGGTTGCGCTGAAGTAGAGGTGTGCTAAGCCGTGAAAACGCCTATCTAGGGGAAACCCACCTGCTGCGAAGTCCCACTTTAAGGTTATATATTGCCCTCATAATGATTTATAATTTTTTTAAATTTAAAAGCTTGATTTTTCATCTTGTATGCTATGGGTATTGTAAATTTCAAAGCATACCAAATTTTACAGGTTATCACTTGCATTCTACTGAAAGTCATACCCTGCTACTATTTAAAGTTGTTTCCACTTCCTTTGAACCAAAAATCGCATTTGCACAGGCCCTGTTTGAAGTTTTTAAAAAATGTTGTGTAGGTTAGTTAAATTGTAAAAAATATGACCATCTTCTTTTTATAATATGTGATACCTATCTACACTATTTAAAATTATTCTACCAAAGTCACTACAGTAAAAGCTTGTTAATTTGACACCCGTTAATTCGAAAATTCAGATAATTCGGACGGCTCTATTGGTCCCGGCCAAAGTGCATGTTAATCTATGGGACCAAACCTTCGTTATTTCGTCGGAATTCGGCTCCGCACCGCTTAATTCAGACAAATGCTGACGGCTGCTGCTACACAATAGTGTGATGAAGCAGCGCTGCCACAACTGGAGTGAAACCGAAACCTGAGTGGCATCGCCATCATCATCAACTACCGGGGGCGATTGCAGCGTCATCGAACGTCGGCGTCTTCTTTCTTCTCTACTCAGCGCCTCCGACGCCATTTTCCCTTGTGTTGTCGTGTCGGAATCGTCTTTTCTTGCGGAGTCCTCTTTTTCTTCCATTGTGACCGTATTTGCATGCCACCACCATCGTGCGCTACAGTGATGGCAACGCCGAAAAAGCGGCAGAACTACATCGCGATTGATCATAATGTCGCCACGAATGGTCTCCTGACCGATCAAGAGATTATTAATGATGTCACGGGCGCCCATGAAGACCACGATTCCAATGAAGAATTATGCGAGGAGATACAGCCGCGACCTCATCGCACCTCACAGGAAGCCTCGGAGGCGCTGTTAATATTAGAGGACGCTTGCCTGAACACTCCCGACAGCTTGCGTGCTGTTGCAGTTGTCTTCCTAACGTAAGTCCGTAGATTACCTCACCGCTGTACTCCTTGTTTTTCTTGGTTAAGTTCTACGTAATGCCTGATGGGTGGAGGAATGCACCCAAGTGCAGAAGCCACAAAAATCAAATAAGAAGAAAGAAAAAGGGTAAAACTATACAAATTAACCCCCGTATTTTCTGCTGTGGCTCGCTACACACTTATGTTACCTACAGTCACAACGTAAGATTTGCATAAGTGACCGGCGGCCAGAGTGGCAAAGTCTCAAGATGGAAATTTCAGCACTGCTGTTTTCGAGCGGCCAGATAGCGAGAGTGTCATGCACATTCCATTGCCTAAAGCAGGGATAGCTGGTAGAAAGCGATATCGCTACTCGCAATCCCTGCTAATGAACAACAACTAAAAAAAACCCAGTGAACTCGCGTCTGCAGCAACATTGGCACAGGATTTCACTCATAAGCTTTGAGCGAGCTATCGTTTCGTATGCAAGCTGTTTGCTAGAGTGATTTCCGCCGGCCAACCCTTTTTTTGGTAAATGAAAGACGCTTAACTCTCGCTCTCAGCATGCTCGGGAACAACAGCACCGGGCGTAGAAATTATGCCGCTTCAGCCATGAGTCACTTGTGTTGGTATTTTTCTGTTGCAACATTACTAGTGTGTTCATCGATGGCTGCAATTACGTCACCAGTCATCATCCTTCGCAACGAAGTTGTCATCATTGACCAGTTGCTCTATGCAGCCAAATATGTGAAATATATTTTGTAGGCTTGTGTGAATATTCAAATAATACAAATACTGAAATAAATATCATTCAACTGTACTTGAATTTGCTTCAATTCGAATTATGAAAGGCAAAATTTTTTTAAGTATTCGAAATGAACGCATAGGTGTAATTGTATGTAATCCCTCAAATGGTTGTGCTGCAACCATTTTTAGAGGGATTACATACAGATTTTGGTTGCAGCGCAACCAAAATGGTTGCGCTGCAACCAGAGGTGTGCTAAGCCGTGAAAACGCCTATCTAGGGGAAACCCACACTGCTGCGAAGTCCCACTTTAAGGTTATATATTGCCATCATAACGATTCATAATGTTTTTAATTTAAAAGCCTGATTTTCTGTCTTGTATGCTATAGGTGTTGTAAATTTCAAAGCATACCAAATTTTACAGGTTATCACTTGCATTCTACTGAAAGTCGTACCCTGCTACTATTCAAAGTTGTTTCCACTTCCATTGAACCAAAAATCGCATTTGCACAGGTCCTGTTTCAACTTTAAAAAAAATATTTTGTAGGTTAGTTAAATCGTAAAAAATATGCCCATCTTCTTTTTATAATATGTGATACCTATATACACAATTTAAAATCATTCTACCAAAGTCACTATCCGCTTCGAATTCACTTCGAATCTGAAATTCACTATTTGCCCAAGCCTAATATTTTGCTGTGCAGCATAACGTCGGCCGCACTGTGACTTGTGGGTGTGTTTAGAGCTGGTTGGGATTTTACTAGCCCTGACAGTGCGAGCGGTCAATGAATTATCTAGGATGGCATGGCAGGTACCATCGCTTGCATTTCCCTTTCCTTATGTATTTTATCTGGCTAGTGGCGCGACTACCACGAGCTAGCAGCGGCTATGATATTGCCCTGTTCAGATCAGGCTAGCTGTACATCATTTTTCTCCGTTCATATTTGAAACTTGCGCGTTTTATAAATCCTTTACTGTAAGTTGACCCTGGAGATTCTTGTATGATTATTTGAAACTAATAAAAGTATGTTACAAGCAGACTGATTTTCTTTCTTTAGAAAATAAAATTATGACGCTTTTAACTGTTCACTTAGCAGGTTTTTATGCTAAAAGAGAGTAATGCCAGTTCTTCCCACAGAAAAAGGTAATTGCATTTTTATTTTGTTTTTCCTGTTTGTGTAATATTGTGGGCATTATTACACAAACAGGAGGCCAGTTCCATTTTGCTTGAAAGCAGAGTTAGCGTCTTGCAAGCAATATCAATTGACGAAAATCAAAAAGACATTGCCACTAGTTCACGGCATACCTAAAGGCTTGCTCACAGCAATGTTGAAGTTGGAGAGGCTATCTCAACTCATGAAGAAACAAACACACTTCAAGTTAAGCCGATTTAGTACGTTGATTGCATATATTTACAGTAAATGAAACTGTTTTTCTGAGTCTAGTGTACTGCATTTGAAACAAGCTGTCTTTATTAATAGTCAAGCTGGCTGATTATTTATCTGCAGCTTTGGTACTTGCTTCATCAAATCAACGTGTGGGTGTTTTGTGAAACCCAAAACACCAACAAAAATTTTTTGTGCGAAGTCTTGTTCGGGCTTATTCAATGATGCTGCCATCTACCAGTTCATCAAAAAAAGTTCATAGGATTACTGGAATTTCATTTTGTGCTACTGAATTGTTGCTAAATTTCTTAGCTAAACTTCAACATTTCATGTGTGCCTGTGATGTCGCAAAACAGCTAACATGGTTGCTGTGAACAAAGTTGCCATCGCTGAGGTTGCTTCTCTGCCTCTCGATTCAAAGGAGTCTCGAACCATTTCCTCAAGTAACCGTCGAATGACCTTACTATCAGTGTTTTCTCACGAATCAGTTGGTGCAAAAATTTGTCAAATCCATCAAGAATAACCGGAGTTACTGGGATACATCACTGATTTCACAATAAATAATAAATAATTTAAGCACTTTCTCACTTCTATCATCCTACGAGCATGCTTGAATATACACAAGGAAAGATGGCACAAAAAAAGAAGCTGCATCGGCCCTCGTCATGATCATAAGCATGCCACATGGCAAGAAGCACATCTGATTCAACTGCCGCTCTCAATTGATGTCGGCTGTTGGCCAATAAGCATGCCATCTGTTTTGTGATACAAAACAGCAGATACTGACAGCTCTGAAGAAACTTAGCGCAGACTTTCTTTGAAAAGAGGGCACCTAGGAAAAATGGCAGCTTTGCGCTGTACCTGTGAACTCTCCTTGTCGTGCACGGCTTCAAGGTTTGGCTGTGCTGTTCATAGCAGTGTCTTTTCCACGGGGTGCAGTCTTGCACCAGGCGCAAGGGGTGGTTCGTACACTTTTTAAAGCAAAGCTTTCTCAGTGATGTGCAAGTTGTTTCAGTGCCACATTGGCAGAACTGCGTGTACTTATTATTATAACGTTTTTCTTTTGTCTTTTACGACTCAGAGCATTGCCGAGAGCCTTGCACAGAACTCTCTAAGCCGGTCAAGCTCGCGAGGCTCCCTGGTGTCCATTGGTTCTTCAGCCTCCGGAAGCCTGCCCCATCCTCAAGGCAGTGCTCACTCTACCGAAAAGCCCAACGAGGTGGCAGTGCTCCAGGTCTCATCCTCTCAGCATGTCACCGAAACTAGCAGCGGTGGCACCACTATGCACACGACCGTTTCCACACAGAACTCTGATGCTGTGCCATCTACGAGGCACAAAGGCTGTGAGTAACGTCCATTGATGCAGCGTGTACAAGGGGATCACATCCGATCCATAAATTTACTGTATATTGTCCCCAAACTTCCAACCCCTTCTAGTTGACTGCAAACACGGCCTCATGCTGTAGCTGTGGCACGCCAGTAATACCCCTGTCACACGGCCACCACTAAACTCCGTTGAACACCGTCAGTAAATCTCCCCTAGGTGGTTCGACAGAGAAGGAGTTGTAGCAGTGTCACACGGCAATGAAAAGGTTGTAACAGTTGGCGGGCGGGGGCTCAGCTGGCGCTGTTTGATTTTCGGAAAAGTATTCTAATTTCATCTCTATTGATTTTTTTGTGAATCCTCGTTCTAGGGTTTTTATAAAAAACCACTATTAAGGAGGTAAGAGGCTAACAAACCATAAAAATATTTTCAAAGAAAAACTAATTTGCTAAATGTAGCGATGCTGCTAGTGACGCTGGCCACATCGTGCTTTTAGTTGTTTTGTTGCCTGTGTTCATGCCTGTGTACAAAGTTCTTGTGCTTCTTTGCTTCGTGAGCGCACATTTTGTGTTCTTCAGCCATGAGTGACACAGCAGCGACGACAACCACATGCATGGGCGAAATATTTTTCAATGGCGCCGGCCGGCCCGACTCGCGAGGCACCACGTGCGAGGCACGGAGTGTAGAGCATCGGTGTTGAGAGTAAGTGAACTCTTGCGGTCGTAAATATATGTAAACAAACATGCGTTGTGAATGAGTACTGCAACGAAAGAACGTTTAAGATTGCCAAAATGTATTATTCTTTCACTGCGGCCATTTAGTGCTCGAAATTTTTCTCTGACCTCTAGACTGCTGGGGACAAGAGTACCTCGTTTCGCTGCGAAGGGAGATCGTTGAACGTCCTTTGGGAAACGCTCCGTTTACCTTCGTTTGGGTAAGGGTGGCCGTGTGACACGGAGCGCATCTTTGTTGTCGTAAGGACGAGGGAGTTAAACGGCCTTCGCGGGTGCCCGTGTGACAGGGGTATAAGTCTTTCAGAAGAGAGAGTGAAGCCAAAAGAAAAAATGCCCTTACCTCCCCAAATGGAATCGTGAGGAAATGCAAATGTATTTTCTGCGTCAATAGAGGGTACTGTTGCCGTCAGACATTCGCCTTCATCGACTGCCATCTCTTATAGAGGCGATCAGCCAGCGAAAGGTCGAGAGTGAGGAGCGAGCAGATGGGAGAGTGGAGTGTCAGCGTTCTCGGATTGGTGTTGGTGTTTCACAGCGGCGTCTCGGGCACACATTTTCAGGTGTTCTTGAGAGGCACCCAGCCAGCAAATGGTCGAGAGTGAGGTGCGAGCGGACGGGAGAGCCGGGCGAAGGGAGGAGAGAGAGCGAACGGCAAGAGAAGAAGCGGCGAAGAACTTCACCTACCTTTTACACTCTCTTGCAGCCTCCGGTTGCTAGGGGCGAGGACAAGCGCGTGCGCTCACAGCCATTGCTATGAGAAAGGGAGTGATAGCGAAGAGATAAGACCGGCCGGGGTGCGTACAATGCCGGATGCCTGACATAGCCTGACTAAGAAATGCATTCTCATTTAAAGAAACATTTATTTGACCATGAAACAACACTTACGACTCATCGTCGCTTGAGAGAAGGATGCAGCATTCATGGTCATTGACATCGTGTGAGCCACTGCTGCTGCTCGCCATCGGGGAAGGGGTGCCATTGGTACTGCAATGCCGCATGTAGAAAACGCTGCACGGACCATGTTGGTTCGTGACCCATTTCTTTGATACTTGTACTCGCTTAGTGGGATGCACATGTCCTTCACGGCAGTATATGCTTTTGCTTCTCTGGTCGTGAACCCAATCTCGAACCGCCTTTTCAATGGCAGGGTACCGTCCAGACTTAAGTCTGCAAAAGGAACGCTGTGTCACAGCGCATGCAAAGATCTTGGTCCTTTGTTTTCTCTATTCCTTCATGCACTTTTCCGACAAATCGAACTTCCGCCCTGCTTCAACGTTGCTTTGGGACTCTGCGTAAAGGATCGCTTGCCACAGGAAAGCAGTGCTGTATTGTTGCTAGTGTAGCAGGGGCATCTAGGCGTCCGTTGAGCAGTTTCACAAATTGCACACACCATTGTTCGCAAGCGAGGTGAAAGGGGGAAATGGCGAACAGGCATAAGTGCAAAAAGATGTGAAGACGCTTGTGGGCACGTATGTGGGGCGCATGTGGCTGGTCATGTGGTTTAGTCCCTGGAAAGTGTTGCCAGCCCACACGCACGACCTCCTCTATGAACTCATGACGCTGCCAGCATTTTCATGGAACGCCTATGGTGCTTTGTAGGAAATCTGAATGTTTGAATTGCTTAGTCAGCAAGCGGTGTTAGAGTACACCATCCACTATAAAGTGAGGAACGCATGTCACGTCTTTCACCAACAATAAATATCACCTTTTTTTACGTGCGAGAGATGCATGTAGAGCTTTTCGCCACAGATAAACGTATGTTTCATTGTTAACGAGCGCTAAACGCATGTCGCGTCTCTTTGTGAGCCAAATGCTCTGTCATACCCATATGTGGCGAGTACCGGTGTTGTTGCCAATCTCGCCCGAGAGATACGCCGGTGTGGTGGCGCTACCATTGAAACCATAATACCGTTGACGACGCATCCTGAAAAAATGCTGTATCTTTGACGCGCCGTTGCTGACACCTCCTTCTCTAGCCACCATAGCTACTGTAACTGGAATATAGGTCGGACCAGAATATAGGTCGGCCCTCCCAACTTCGAATCTCTGAAAAATAAATTTTTAAAAATCACACGGTATTGCAGTGCACCCTTACTTTGGCAAATACGCGACACAAACAGCTGCACTGTGGTAACACTCTTCGTTATTTTGACACTAATCTTATGTATTTATAGGTCAGAAGGCCACAAAGTGCTGTCATTCAGACTCATTCGAACTTGAGTCTGACGACATTTGTTTCTCACTAGTTACGTCCCAGAGTGCACTGTCCTTCGTCCCATCCAATGCATTGCTGATGCAGCATTTGCAGAAATACTTGCACATCATCTCTTCCGGGAGACATCTCTATGCTGACCACACCAACCATAAACGGTCGCGAGCGGTGGACATCGTAGACATCCAGAGGGGGTTTTGGGAATGTCACCCAGCATCCACTGATTGTAGAGCTCACGCGCGTGACCTTTGAAAGGTTTATTGAATACTGCATCTAGTGGCTGAAGGATTGATGTTAGTCCCCCAGGGATCACGACAAGATCCGTCTTGCCATCAGGCAGAGCTCCCATTACATGGGCCGTGAGGTGGACTTGAAATGAGTCGAGCACTGAAATGCGCTCCAAGTCGCCGATTCTACACGAGCCAGATCCACTCAAGCATGAGGAACTTATTCATGAACTCTTTTTTTCGTTCGCTCTCACGATAACACCCCCGGGAAAGTCTTCTTTTGGTAGCCCTTTTCTCTTGAAAATAATATAGTGGGGTAGCTTCTTTCCATCGGCTGTGCACGCGAGCATCATTGTAAATCGGGAATGCTTGTTGTCCATTGTCAAGAGCTTCAGTTGCTTGGATCCTTTAGCTGTCACAGTCCGGTTCGAGAGCATATCAAACCAGATCGGAGTTTTGTCAGCGTTGCCCATGTATCCTATCATGTAGCAATGCTGTCGACGTCCTATCATGAAGCGCTGATACTTAAATAGTAGCTTCTTAAAGCGGAAATGCAGAAGAAAGAAGTTGGAGAGAATCTCTAAGCATATTCTTATTATACAGCAACATGAAAGTGTCTTTTTTGGCTAGGTTGATGGCGTGCTGGCAGCATGGTGTTTCGTAGTTGTCTTATCATGAATGAGGCGATGCAGAGGCCGAATTATATTTATGTGCATGATTTGGTGCAATTAAAATGTTGCCAACAGCACTTTACAGGTGACAGGCAAAGATACTATTTCCTCAGCCTCTCCTCCTCTTTCAACATCTGTGGAAGCCCAACTGATGTGGCTAACAAGCGTGTGCTTCATTGAAATCCGGAGTTCCGAATCTACTTTGTAGACGTTATTTATTTATTTCTACATACCGCCAATCTCATCGGGGATTTTCGCAGGAAGGGCATATACAGAATACAGTCGAACTCCACTACAACGAACACCGCTTCAACGAAATTTCCGCTACAACGAAAAATTCACGATTCCCCGTCAGCAGTCCATAAGAGTTAATGCATAAATATTGTCACCACAATGAACAATTTTTCATCAATCGTACCGCTTCAATGAAGTTTTAGGATGCAATTCCAGGCTCAGATACTTATTGCTATGCAGTAAACCCAATTTTTAACATTTCGATGCATTTTCAGAGCCTGAAAATGTGTCAACGAAGTCTAAAACACGCGTTGGCACAACCGGAAACTGCCGCTATACCGCCGCTGTTCAGCCAGCATGGGGGCCGCCATTGCCCGATAGCGATGACAATGAGACTGCTCTGCTTTCGTTTTGCCAATGGCTTTCTTTTGAGCCCAGGCGATCTGAAGCTGAAGCTCAGTCGCTCAGTTCATGGTTTCCTTCTCGCAGCTGCTGGGTGCAACCGCGACACGATGCCTTGTCCGATTCCGATGCTTATTATGTTCGCGCTTGGACAGTGTGGTGACTAATCAGAGCTGCAGTTCATCCACATTATCAATGAAATCAGCTAGCCACGAGTGATGGATGATAAGAATGGCACAGAATAATGCAAAAGTCGCCGCTCCACGATGCCCTGCCTCCATCTAGGCGTTGTCAGATACTTTTGACGGCGGACAGCTGCTGGTGTTAACGTGTTAATGTAACTGTTTGGTTCGTTCATGAAAGCGGTTTTAGGCGTTGTTTCAGCGTGCTTTTCACCATGGCCTCGCTACGCATGGGTGAGAATCACGTCGTGATGCTGCTGGAAAAGTATAGGAAGGAGCAGATATTTTTTGAATTTTGAAAATAAACGTTCCTTTGTTTTGCTAGCTCAGATCGACGATATTTTTTTCGATTTCACTACAACGAAATTCTCACTGCAATGAATTTTTTTGCGCCCCCCGTCAGTTTCGTTGTAGCGGGGTTCTACTGTAAAAATATACAAAAGTGTTCAGTTTGCAGCTAACAATTTGGTAAATTAACAAGAAAGTTTTACGTAAAATTTAACAAACACATCTGAAAAGTTTAAAAAAAGTATCCAAAGAAAGTTTGCTAAGCACACGGCTCGAAAAAGAAGTCATAATGATAAAGAATGGGTATACATAAGTGATGTGTGAATTGCTCATTACAGGATGAAAATGAATCATTACATAAAGCAAAAAATGGTAGTTAGTACTATACAAAGGGTTTGCTTGAGAAACACATAGGTGGTTTTCAAGAAGTGACAGGAAGTTATCTTCGTTATTACCAGTAGTTATATATGTAGGTAGACTGTGCCATAACCTGATGGCTTGTGGAAAAAACAAGAATTTAAAACAATCAGTTTTGAACCTCTATTCTTCATGAAACTTGGGGTGCTTATTACGAGAGGGCCTAGTTTCTGGGTGCGATAGGTATTTGTTCCTATCAATACGAAGCTTATTGTGAAAAATCTGAAACAGCATTTTCTGGCGGGCAATTTTGGTACGGTAACTGAGCGTCAGTATTCCTGATTCTTGCAATAATGAGGATAGGGAGTCAGATGTACGGTATTTATTAAAAATAAACCTGACTGCATTCCTTTGTATGTTTTCTAGTTTATTTATTAAGTTTTTTATAGATGGGAACCAAACGACGTTAGGGTACTCAAGCACTGGTCTGACAAATGTGTTATAGACAAGTAGCTTTGTAGCGTGCGGTCCTGAATGGAGGCACCTTTTCAAAAAAAAAAATTCTTTTTATTACAGATGATGTTGCCTGGTTTACATGTACTTCCCATTTCGGATCATTAGATATGCTTAATCCAAGATACCTGTGTTCCTTAGCAGGAGTTCATATTTTCGAACTTATTTTATTTTTATTTACAAATACCTCACAGGCTTTAAGTAGGAGCATTATGTGTGGCCTCGATAATATAGGAGAATTCGGATGTAATGTTTTTCCTGGTTATTCTGAGCAAAGCTAATTTATCTAAGTTTAATGTCCTCTGCCATTTCACACACCATCGAGATACTGATTTTAGATCATTTTCAAGGGTCACGTGGTCGCTAGGACAGGTAATTTCTTTATATATTACACAATCATCGACAAAAAGCCGTATGTTCATATTGATAGATGCAGGTAGATCATTTATAAAAATCAGAAATAAATGGGGGCCAAGACACTGCCCTAAGGTACACCGGACATAACTTGAGTTATTTCAGATTTTTGGTGATTAATTTCAACAAATTGTGTTCAATTTGATAGGTAAGCGCTGATCCAGTCACTAATTGACCCTTTACCTAATACTGCTTCGACTTTTATGGTTATTTTTTTATGTGACACCCGATCAAATGCCTTTGAGAAGTAGGGGAATATGCGATCTATCTGTTTTTGATTGTCAATGGCTTGTGCTATTTGATGTACTACTAATTCGGTTAAATGAGTTACTATAGAAAAACCTTTGCAAAAGCAGTGTTGGAATGGTGATAGAATATGTTTTTTTCTCGACACACGTAGTAATGTGTTTTTAGCTAGGTTGATGGCGTGCTGGCAGCATGGTGTTTCGTAGTTGTCTTATCATGAATGAGGCGATGCAGAGGCCGAATTATATTTATGTGCATGATTTGGTGCAATTAAAATGTTGCCAACAGCACTTTACAGGTGACAGGCAAAGATACTATTTCCTCAGCCTCTCCTCCTCTTTCAACATCTGTGGAAGCCCAACTGATGTGGCTAACAAGCGTGTGCTTCATTGAAATCCGGAGTTCCGAATCTACTTTGTAGACGTTATTTATTTATTTCTACATACCGCCAATCTCATCGGGGATTTTCGCAGGAAGGGCATATACAGAATACAGTCGAACTCCACTACAACGAACACCGCTTCAACGAAATTTCCGCTACAACGAAAAATTCACGATTCCCCGTCAGCAGTCCATAAGAGTTAATGCATAAATATTGTCACCACAATGAACAATTTTTCATCAATCGTACCGCTTCAATGAAGTTTTAGGATGCAATTCCAGGCTCAGATACTTATTGCTATGCAGTAAACCCAATTTTTAACATTTCGATGCATTTTCAGAGCCTGAAAATGTGTCAACGAAGTCTAAAACACGCGTTGGCACAACCGGAAACTGCCGCTATACCGCCGCTGTTCAGCCAGCATGGGGGCCGCCATTGCCGATAGCGATGGACAATGAGACTGCTCTGCTTTCGTTTTGCCAATGGCTTTCTTTTGAGCCCAGGCGATCTGAAGCTGAAGCTCAGTCGCTCAGTTCATGGTTTCCTTCTCGCAGCTGCTGGGTGCAACCGCGACACGATGCCTTGTCCGATTCCGATGCTTATTATGTTCGCGCTTGGACAGTGTGGTGACTAATCAGAGCTGCAGTTCATCCACATTATCAATGAAATCAGCTAGCCACGAGTGATGGATGATAAGAATGGCACAGAATAATGCAAAAGTCGCCGCTCCACGATGCCCTGCCTCCATCTAGGCGTTGTCAGATACTTTTGACGGCGGACAGCTGCTGGTGTTAACGTGTTAATGTAACTGTTTGGTTCGTTCATGAAAGCGGTTTTTAGGCGTTGTTTCAGCGTGCTTTTCACCATGGCCTCGCTACGCATGGGTGAGAATCACGTCGTGATGCTGCTGGAAAAGTATAGGAAGGAGCAGATATTTTTTGAATTTTGAAAATAAACGTTCCTTTGTTTTGCTAGCTCAGATCGACGATATTTTTTTCGATTTCACTACAACGAAATTCTCACTGCAATGAATTTTTTTGCGCCCCCCGTCAGTTTCGTTGTAGCGGGGTTCTACTGTAAAAATATACAAAAGTGTTCAGTTTGCAGCTAACAATTTGGTAAATTAACAAGAAAGTTTTACGTAAAATTTAACAAACACATCTGAAAAGTTTAAAAAAAGTATCCAAAGAAAGTTTGCTAAGCACACGGCTCGAAAAGAAGTCATAATGATAAAGAATGGGTATACATAAGTGATGTGTGAATTGCTCATTACAGGATGAAAATGAATCATTACATAAAGCAAAAAATGGTAGTTAGTACTATACAAAGGGTTTGCTTGAGAAACACATAGGTGGTTTTCAAGAAGTGACAGGAAGTTATCTTCGTATTACCAGTAGTTATATATGTAGGTAGACTGTGCCATAACCTGATGGCTTGTGGAAAAAACAAGAATTTAAAACAATCAGTTTTGAACCTCTATTCTTCATGAAACTTGGGGTGCTTATTACGAGAGGGCCTAGTTTCTGGGTGCGATAGGTATTTGTTCCTATCAATACGAAGCTTATTGTGAAAAATCTGAAACAGCATTTTCTGGCGGGCAATTTTGGTACGGTAACTGAGCGTCAGTATTCCTGATTCTTGCAATAATGAGGATAGGGAGTCAGATGTACGGTATTTATTAAAAATAAACCTGACTGCATTCCTTTGTATGTTTTCTAGTTTATTTATTAAGTTTTTTATAGATGGGAACCAAACGACGTTAGGGTACTCAAGCACTGGTCTGACAAATGTGTTATAGACAAGTAGCTTTGTAGCGTGCGGTCCTGAATGGAGGCACCTTTTCAAAAAAAAAAATTCTTTTTATTACAGATGATGTTGCCTGGTTTACATGTACTTCCCATTTCGGATCATTAGATATGCTTAATCCAAGATACCTGTGTTCCTTAGCAGGAGTTCATATTTTCGAACTTATTTTATTTTTATTTACAAATACCTCACAGGCTTTAAGTAGGAGCATTATGTGTGGCCTCGATAATATAGGAGAATTCGGATGTAATGTTTTTCCTGGTTATTCTGAGCAAAGCTAATTTATCTAAGTTTAATGTCCTCTGCCATTTCACACACCATCGAGATACTGATTTTAAATCATTTTCAAGGGTCACGTGGTTGCTAGGACAGGTAATTTCTTATATATTACACAATCATCGACAAAAAGCCGTATGTTCATATTGATAGATGCAGGTAGATCATTTATAAAAATCAGAAATAAATGGGGGCCAAGACACTGCCCTAAGGTACACCGGACATAACTTGAGTTATTTCAGATTTTTGGTGATTAATTTCAACAAATTGTGTTCAATTTGATAGGTAAGCGCTGATCCAGTCACTAATTGACCCTTTACCTAATACTGCTTCGACTTTTATGGTTATTTTTTTATGTGACACCCGATCAAATGCCTTTGAGAAGTAGGGGAATATGCGATCTATCTGTTTTTGATTGTCAATGGCTTGTGCTATTTGATGTACTACTAATTCGGTTAAATGAGTTACTATAGAAAAACCTTTGCAAAAGCAGTGTTGGAATGGTGATAGAATATGTTTTTTTCTCGACACACGTAGTAATGTGTTTTTAGCTACTTGCACGTTGTGCTGGTCAGTGAAATAGGACGTAAATTGGAAGCATCAATTTTGTTACCTCCTTTGAGAAGTGGTATTGCTTCAGCGGTTTTCCGTATACTTGGGAGAACACAAGTTGTTAATTATTTCAAAAATGTTAGAAACAATTATTTTGCCATTCATTCAGCATACCGAGAAACAATTATTTTGCCATTCATTCAGCATACCACCTTAAAATTTCATTAGGTATGTCATCATGTCCGGCTTTCTTTTTGCAGTACAATTTTAACGATAAATTAAGGATTCCTGTTTTGTTCGCGAAAATCGCGAAAAAGTCGATTTTTGGCAAACCACATATTCAGGCAGTATGTGTCATAAACTACCTTTTCTGTAAATATCAACGTCTAATTCGTCGCGAAACCATTTGAAATTAAGTTTAGAGCATGCCGCGGCGGCCCTCGAGCGGCGCGCGAGCGCTCAAAATACCCCAACTTGGCGTGATCGCAGTTTCTCGACCGCTCGACGGAGCGCCGCCATTTTGGTGTTGTTTTGTTTGTGAATTCTTGCTCTTTCTTTCCCCGCCACCTGTGTCGCCGGCGGCAGCGCAGGAGAGGAGCAAGCCGCTCATGATTGGAGGGCTCGCGAGAGCTTTCAAGTTTCCCGCGGCTGAGGCGCGCAGCTGGGATTGGGCGAAGCGCGCGCTCCTCAAGGACGGGGGGGGGGGGGGCCCGCGACTGCCATTGGCTGCTGTGCGCGATGACGTAGCGCTCTTGCGCATAATGCGGCCGATGCGGCCGCTCGTCTGCTGCTCCTCCGTCCGGCGTCTTTGTGTTCCGCTCGCTTCCGTGTATCGTTGCAGCCGTTCGCATACTCTCCACGTTTCAACTGTCTTCGAAACGATTTTCAACCGTCTTTACGAGACGATTTTCAACCGTCTATACGAGACCGTTGTTGTGTTCGCTCACGATGCGCCCAACGAAAAAGGAGACGCTACAATCGTTCGGTGCAAGGAAGCGAGCAATGAAGCTTGTCCGCGCGGCGAGGCTCTCCGCTCGCACGTGCGCCGACGGTGATCGCGCCGACGGTACCTGTGGGGCAGCTTCTGCTTCATCTACGCAAGAGAGTGGTCGCATCAACGCGCCTAGCAACGGGACTCCTGCTCCGCCGTTGCAAGAATTTGTCGTTACAAGTGCGCCTGGTGTCTCGTGCTCATCGACAGTGGCTTCCGCATCTTCTCTTTCATCGGCCTCAAGTGCGATCGCGTCGTCAACTGTGCATTTGCGAACAAGTTTCCGGACGTGCGAGGAGAAAGAGGCGGCGGATCAACAACGCGCTGCTGTGCAAAGAGAACTTGGCGCTATGCCAGCGACGAAGCGGAAATTTCAGGCAATGGAGCGCGATCATGAAGCTGCCACCGCTACAAGTGAAGGCGAAAAACTTTTCCTTGTGCAAATGGATGCCCTAGACGACCTGCTATCTTGGACCCCGTGCCACCGGTGCACCGCGATTGGGATGAAGGTACGAGGAGGCACCCAACTTGGACTTGCTGCAAAGCTTGAGCTAGTATGCTTGCATTGTGGAGTAGTTTCAAGCTCATGGAGTTCATCTCGTCAGGATGACACAAAGGCCTTTGATGTGAATGTAAGAGCCATTATGGCAACAAAACAAATAGGCAAGGGACAAACAGCTCTCAACGACTTTTGGGCAGCGATGAACGTGTCCCATCGTGGCCTCCATCACAAGACCTTTCAGAAGCACCTGAAGAAATTCAGGGAACCGCAGACACAATGCATAGAAAATTTCTATGCAGAATCTGCTTCTGCTGTAAAAGCCACTTACAAAGAAATGGATCAATATTTCACCAGGGATATAACAGTTTGTTATGATGGAACATGGCACAAGCGTGGGCACACATCCCATATTGGAGTCGGGGCAATTATCGAATACCATACGGGCCTTATCTTGGACGCCGTTGTTCTGTCTAATCAGTGCCTTGGTTGCCAAGTAGGGCCAAAGCCTGGAGACGCAGACTATGCATGCTGGCTGGAGAATCATGTGTGCCAGAAAAACACAGACTCTAAATCAGGGAGAATGGAGGTTGAGGCAGCTATCATCCTCTTTTCACGCTCACTGTCGAAGCACAACCTCCGTTACACAACGCTCGTGTCTGATGGAGATAGTGCCATCTTCTCTGCCCTTGTACAAGAAAATGTTTATGGACTGGTCCCCATTTCAAAAGAGGAATGCCTGAACCACGTTCAGAAGAGGATGGGGACTGCACTTCGCAACCTTGTGCAGAAAAGTGACAAGGCTTTGGGAGGGAAGGGCAGGCTGACAAAGGCCCTCATCGACAAGTTGACAGATTATTATGGCTGGGCCCTACGGAACAATTCCGATGATGTGGCGGCAATGCGGCGGGCAGTGATGGCATCGTACCACCATGTTACGTCGACGGATGAGGAGCCGCACCACGACTTGTGCCCAGAGGGTGCAGACTCCTGGTGTCGTCACAATGCCAGCAAGATTACCGGTGTTCCACCTCCGAAGCATTCGTACAAGCTGCCACGCTATATTGCAGATGCACTTCTACCCATTTATGAGAGGCTCTCACAGGCTTCTCTTCTGCAACGCTGCCTGGGAGCAAAGACGCAGAATGCATCAGAGTCCTCTCACTCTGTGCTGTAGTCCCTCATGCCCAAAGAGCAGCATGCGTCACTGATTGCTGTGGAGACAGCACTGCATGATGCAGTGCTAAGATACAATGCTGGCTGCTACAGGGCCACCCAAGAGCTAGCTTCATCAGTGGGGCTAACACCTGGCCACCTGGCCATTCAACGGGCAGCCGAGAAAGATTCTCTGCGCTTGAAAAAGGCTAAGAAGCGATCCCTAGAGGAGATGGAAAGGCGGCAAAGAAAGAGAGTGCCAAAGGACACCTCCAGTTACGCTGCAGGTTCATTTTAGAACTGCCTATGTGCTCAAAACTTTCAAACGTCGTTTTCTCAAAATGACTTTTTTGGCTAGTGAGGCTGCTTATTCCAGCCATATCTCTGGAACCACTCATTGGATTTCCATAAGTCTTTTTTATTATGTACATGAATAAATTTCTGAGGGGGTGACAAGCCCATTTTTTCAATATATTGTGTGTGTTATTTATTATATTTAATCAAAATTTGATTGATAATATCCTAATCACGAACACAAAGTTTGATGGTCTGCTAAAACTTTTCAGCAAGGAAATTCAAAAAAAGGGCTCTGTTACCCCCTGGAGTATCAATCTGGGAATCATCATAGTTAATTTCACAGTTCCAGCACCTTTTGAAAGTTCTCCAGGCCTGGAATAAGAGAACCATGTGCACTACCCTGATATTCTGCTGTAACTTGAAAACCAGTGAACATAACTTGATGAAATTTTGTAGTTCTTCTAATGCTTTTGATATAAGTCTATCCTGAAAATTTCATTAAGATATCTCAATAAACAAAAAAGTTGGTATCCGATGGTAGCCTCCCCCTTTAAGGAGATGTGATCTATTCTATCCAAATTGTGGGGGTGAATATCGCGTGGGATCCCATTGTCATCAGTGAAAATTGACTTGAAGTGGTTGTTCATTAGGTCGGCCTTTTCTTTACTTTTTTTCTTGAGACATAGGATCCTCTTTTTGGCATTTAGGGCTAAGATAATTTCAAAAATTTTGTAGTGAATTTTTTAGAAAGTTTATAAGGATACTAGAGAGATAAAATAATTTTGTTGCCTTTATCTTTGATTTCATAAAAGTGATAGCTGAAGTGAGCAATAAGCGAGTTTCGTGACTTGGTCTCTTTTCTAACATTTTTCTGAGTCATTTTACTTTGCATTCGGTGTGTATGATCACGGTTTATCCAAGGGCCGTGCCTTTTTGTTTGTTTTATTTTACTAGTTATGAAATCATTTATACAAAAGAATATAATGGTTTTGAATCTCTGGCATAGTAATTCAATGTCTAATGCAGGATTATTAGCTAGCTCTTCAAAAGAATAATATTTGCAGGAAAGATGAGTGACTACACTAGAATCATCGGCATTTTTGAAATCAAGATACACGACAAGCGACTTGAAAGGTGATACAGGGCCATGAACAGGGATCGAACAAGCCACTACGGGGTGTTAATGACATCCCTGTGAAAATTAAACTCTATGCGGATGACTGCGTAATGTATTCAGAAATTGATACTATCAGTGACCAGATACGACTAAATGAAGCCTTCAATAGAATAATGAAATGGTGTAATGATTGGCAGATGGCCATCAACTTTGACAAAACAGCTTTCATAAAAATTTCGCACAAGCGTAGCAATCTTCATTTTCAGTATTCGGCACACAATGTCTTGCTCTCGGAAGTTGACTACATAAAATATCTTGGTATTTGAATTTGTAATGATCTCAGATGGAACAAACACATCAATACTATGTATAATTCTGCCAATCGAAAGCTTTTCTTCTTTAAACGGGCTTTGAGATTCACGACCCCCGATGTTTGTCTTCTTGCATCTAACGCAATTGTGCAGCCTGTATTACATTACACATCCATAATCTGGTATCTTTTGACCAAAAGAGACATTGATAAAGTACAAGGCATTCAAAAGCGGGCAGTTCGATATATACAGTCGAAATCCTCAATAACAAAATCGCCGGGGAAACTGAAAAATTTCGCTTTCGCGAGAATTTTGTTGCCGCGAGTTTGAGACAAAAACAGTAATATGGCCAGCAGAACGAAAATTTATTGCCAGAAGTCGGTCGACTTTGCCGACGCTTGCCATGCAACAACTTCAAAGCTCCTCCTTCGCACTGGAAAAAGTGGTTCATTGCTATGTCGTCGTCATGTGCGCCAAAGAAGGAGCTAAGGGTGTCCAGCGCATCCAAAACAACCCGCGAATTGGGTTTCTCCGCACGCATCTCTTCTTGGTCCTCGGTGTCGTCGGCTTCACGCACGCTTTCGATAATGGCCTCGTCGGTCACTTCCTCATACACGACTACGTCGTCATCGGTGTGAACGAACGCATCGACGGTGAGTTCATCTGGGATGTCGATGTTGATGGCTCAAAGTTCCCCCCAGGTGGTGGTCAGGGATAGAGGCACTGCACTGCCACAATTCTCGCCGTCAAGAGTGCCTTCGTTCAAATATTCGTCTGGTGAGGCGGAAGTGCAATCTGTGCGTGATGCTTGCACGGTGGTGGTGAAGCCCGCGTGCTTTAAGCAGTTCTCAATCAGCGATGGGGATGTTGCAACCCATGCGGCGGCCAGCATCTCGAGATCCGTGCGCAAGTTGCCGTCGGTGGGACGCTTGTGGCGGAGGTTGAGTAGCAGACGCTGGATCAACCACTCCCTGTAGGCGCACTTGATGCTCCGAATTACGCTTTGGTTGAGCGGCTGCAGAAGGGAAGTACAGTTCGGTGGGAAAAAAACCAACCGCATGTTCGTGAGCTCCGTCTCGCCGATGTGGTGGGCGCTACAGTTGTCTAAAAAAAGGGCTACCGACCTGCCTGCCTTGTGCATGTGGGCATCGAACGCCTTGACCCAGCTGGAAAAAAAGAGCCCAAGACATCTACGCCTTCTTGTTTGCGGTGTACTAAACGGGCAGCGAGTAGCGGTTTCCTTTAAAGCAGCGGGCTTCTCGCTCCGGCCGATGACTAGGAGTGGCCGCTTGTCTGTGCCGTCCATATTGCAGCACAACAAAGTGGTAACGCGTTGCTTGCTGTGCTTGCCCCCGTGGCACTTCTGGCCTTTCAAGTCCAGGGTCTTCAACGGGAGCATCTGAAAGAACAGCCCCGTCTCGTCCGCGTATTATACGTCGCAGGGCTCGTACTGGTCCAGTACTTCTTTGTTGGTCAGGAGCCACAACGAAGTTGTTACGAAGTTGCGGCTTCTCCGGAAATCGCCTTGGCCACGATGTCATGCTGGACTTTAAAGCGACCCAACCAGCCAACGCTCACTCGGAACTGGTCGTGCCCGAGGATGCTATCAAAGTCCAGTGCCTTCTGCTGTAGAATTTTTCCTCACAGTGGCACTGTGTTCACCAAACCATGCGAAAACTGCTTTATCAACTTCCGGAAAGGTTGCCGTGGCCACCGTCTTGTTCTGTGCACGTGCGCCATTATCAAGTGCAGCGAGAATGGCATCTTTGCCCTTTAGTATGGTCGAAAGCGAGCTGCACGCAACTCCATACTCTTTGGCAATATCCTTCTTCTTCCTGCCCTTCTCAACTTCGGCAATGATGGCAGCCTTATCGTGAAGCGACAGAAACTTCCGCTTTTTGGCTGGCGGGGGGCATCTTAGCAAGAGCCGATGTGCCGGTAGCCACCCACAGCACTTTCACGCAAACAGTCACACACGACACAACCCACGGCGCTCACGTGTGTGAGGCTACGGAAGTGACGAAATGATGGAAGCAATGCAGGATGGGATTGTGTTGCCCCCTAATGGTGTCGCTGCAAGGCTGCTTAACATGATGATGATATTGTTGCCGTTCTTTTTTTGCTTGACGCCGGAAGCAGGAGAATCTGCTTCCGGCATCAAGCTTTTCTCAGACGCCATTGTAACTTCATATCGATTTCGCCACGAGTTCGTCTTCTCTTGGTAGTTTTGATTGATTCCAACTGTTGGTGTTGCTTCGGCCTATTGAGCTTGTCTGACGGAGCCATCTGCACTCTAGCATGATCATTTGCCATCGCCTGCTGCAGTGCGGCCAGGCATGTTGCCAGACACAGACCCCATCGCCGATTTAGGTTAACAAAAATGGCGGTACCCACGCTAACGCGGCGAAAGCAGTGGCTTACAAATTTTGAGTGCGCATAACACGCATACGAGCATATTTTCGACAGTTAACCTTTGGCGGGAGGGTAAAATAAGGCCCGCACCGTAGTAGAAAATTCGTTAATGCGGGATCGCTGTCGAAAAACATTTCGTTGCCGCGAGACACGTAATGCATGGGCTTCTATGAACATTCGCCGGGGATCTGAAAATATTTTTTTGCTGTGGGAATTTTGTACTCGCGGGGTTTCGTTATTGCGAGTTTCGGCTGTATACAATAGCTTTGAACGCACTTCAATTACAGCCTTGCTAAAAAGAGCTAATCTACCAACTTTGACACAAAGAAATCGTGTTCTCACATTCAAATTTCTCTATCAACTTATTAAGGGACACTACAGGGTTGATATTGCTGATGTCATCTCCTTTTCTATAGGTTATGCTACAAGACAGTGACATGCACTAATAACCATCCCCTTCACTACTCGCAACAACTGCTTTAGGTTCTCATTTTTTCCTAGGATCATAAATGAATGGAATCAACTGTCCAACGATGTGGTGTAGCAGCCATCCCTGAATTTGTCAATGTCCCACATTGTGTAACTAGCTTATTTGCCTTTTTGTTGTGTTAATAGCTGTATTTTACGTGTTGTTTCAATTATACTTGAAGCGTATATTTGCTTAGACTTTGTACCACATGTAGTTTGTTTTTCATTGTTTTTGTTTCTCTACTAGTTGTATCAAGTACTTGTATCGTGTCCTGCGAAAATTCCTTAACGGGGTTGCAGTATTTGTAAATGAATAAATAAATAATCTCCATGTTAAAATCGGAGTTTTTTTAAGTCAATAAATTTGGGACCACAGCAGATTTTGAGAGGCAGCTTTACTGCACTATGAGAGTCTGATGAGGTTAAGCATATTAAAAAATCTGAAGGGCCCATTTTCTGTCAGACATATTTGTATTTGTCCATATTCACTGTATCTGTCCTCAGGAAGTTTAAATAATTAGAATAGTAAAATTTCAGTGCAAGTCAAGTCAAATAGTAGCCAAGACTATTCATCATATATGTGAAATTTAGAATATTTGCTCCCTCCTACTTTATTTTAGCTTTACCACTCAACCACTTGCAAAGTAACTGTTGCTGAAAACGTTCTGAAATAATCTTGCTTTTTTATTATGTTATTGCGAGATACTTTCTGGACAAATTTCATTCATTTTAAGTGGATTAGTATCACACATACAATGCTTTTTGGCAGCTTCTTTACTGCCATGGAGCCTAACTCGTTCCCAACACCATTGCATATAGCCGTCATGGAGAGTTAGCACACAGAGTACTCCACGTCTTTTTAGTATACTGATGATGAACACTATTTTACTTGAGCTGATAATTTCACCTCTCATGCATTCAAGTTTCCAAGATTCTTCCCTATAGTTTGACTCGGTGCACAGCATTTGCACATTTTGTTGCATGTCTTCAGAGAAACGAAATGTAACCTCATTTAATTAGGATGGCTTGAGCATGTGAGCTCGAAAACTAGTTCTTAGGTCAATGAATTGTGAAGGCTGTACTAATATGAGAACACATCCATCTTCTTAGATTCTCCTGCAGACTTGCACGGAATGTGGTACCCCACTGTTCGACGGACGCTGGTGTGCCTCTCGAAACTCTACCGCTGTGTCGATGTGAGTGCTTTGTGTCTCTTTGCAAGCTCAGCTCAGCCTCTTATTTCAGACGCTCTATATTGTCTGTGGGGGAACTTGGAATCGATACTCGATCAACATTGATTAAAACGATGCAGTGTAGTCAAGGTTCTGTGTCAGAATAGCCATGATCTCACTGAAACAGGTAATAAAAAAACTTTTCCAGGAAGAATGCACATACATTTTGAAGTCTAAAGTCTGGCTTTTCTTCGCACACGGGTTTTATGCGGGCAGCAACTGATTTTTCAACGATTAATGAACAAGCTCTCTACATGATGCACTTCTGGTTAGAGCCTGTAGAATGTCTTATTAACTGGTACTCTTAGGTGTGGTGGCCATTTATTGCCCTTTAGTGGCAACATTGCAAGTTGCCCGTCTTTTGAAGCATGCTAGAGATTAACTCTTTTAGTGCGGCATCATAGGTCATCGGCAACGATGCCCAATTACTTTGAATCTCCTGTAAAAAGTAAAACCAGCACCTTACTACAACAAACGCCATGTGGCACGCTTTGTGGTGACTGCTGTCTTGGTTTCAGTGCCGTTTGTTTATATTGTTATGAGACACGTAGCAATATTTTGCGTCCTCAGACCCTGCCAGAAGCTTAGCGTGAACCAAAGGTGGTTTAAAGTAGCACGAGAGACCATCGTCGCGGGCGTCGCACCCGTAAAAAATTGACCGCTGTTGCGAGCATTTCGGCCGCTTCTGCTGCTGATTTTTTTTTAGCCCCAGCAATGGTGATGACGTGAGAAACGATGTGGGTCAATCATCTTACTAAAGTTTTGAGCAGGATGCATCAACTCAGATGCCTAAAACTTCAACAAGCCCTCACTTGTCAGTTCTGTTTTAAACTTCGCGCTGTGTATAAAATACAGTCGAATCTTGATAATTCGAACTCGAAAGGGTCTGAAAATTTGTTCGAATTAAAAGAAGTTCGAAATAATAAAAGCTAAATAAACGGAGGGCTCTCCATGCAGTGGCGCATGTGTATTGAGCTAACACACGAGGGGAAGTTTCAGAAGACTTACATTTATTCACAAATCACAGTACATTCGTTATTAATTGAAGTAATCAGTGATGCACGCCTGCACACGCTTGCCTTGCAGCGAGTCAATTTCGCACGCAGCTTGCAAGGCATTTCTACTTCGGCTTCAGCATTTTCCTGGCAAGAGAAGTTGCGCGAGAAATTGTCCAGCGCCGACACTTTCTAAAGATGACGACAACAAAGACTGCGTATCAGAGCCTCCCGCTCTTCGTTACGCAGCCGCAGCATGGCCAGCACGTGACGAGAAAGGAAGAGCGTCTCCACGCGGAGAGAAGCAGATCGGCATTTGAAAGATAACCAACACTCCACGGCAGCTTTTTTTTTTTTTTTGGTCTCTTGATCTTGATGAAAAAGGGAAGTGTGGCACTGGCGCGTAAGAGACCCCCCCCCCCCTCCGCCCTCAAGGCACAGAGCTGTGCTCCCGCAAGGGGCAAGGGCTGTAGAAGATAGTGCCTTTTTCCTTTCCTTCAACCACACATTCATTCAACCCAGCGACAGCTTTTTTTTTTCCTCTCTTTCTCTCTTCGCGCACGGCGTTGGAAGGAGAAGGGTCTTAACGTGGCAGGGTTGGAAAAGGGAGAAGCGTGACACGGGTGCGTCGCAGATCGACATTTGAGAGAGGGCAAACATTCCATAGGCACTGCGCCAGGCTCCCGGCCGGGCTGCAGAAAATAGGTGCCTTTCTCCTCTTCTAACCACCACCACCACCATACATTCCACCGCAGCCTTTTCTTTCCTTTTCATTTCCTTCGCGGGCAGCATTGAGGTGTCGCAGGTGCCGCCGCGGAATCGGGCGGGGTGCTGAGAGCATTTTCGGAGCGTGCTATGTTCGAATTAACCGTCGGAAGGGCTTGGGCGTTTGAATTACCTGGCGTTTTTGCCCATCGGAATACACATAGCTTTGACGGGACCTCATCGTGAATTCGAATTAATCGGAAGTTCGAATAAATGAGATTCGACTGTAAAAACATGCTCCATACTAGGCAACTGTGGTTTCATTTTTCGGTTTAAGGTCGTGACAACATATGGTCAATACATTTCGCCAAATGCACCACATCGTGGGCTATTTTTTCTTTCCGAGAGAGACTGGTGCCCATGTTGGAGCAGTGCGGCAGATCAAAATGTGTTGGTTCTTATGAATGCTGAAATTTTCATTTTTCACAACTGAGGTTACAAACACCTTATGTGACAGCAATAGAAAATGCTTTTGGATGAGTATTCTGGCTTGAGAAACCTACTTTCAGCTGACAGCCTGGGAGGAAGTTACTTCCACCAGAGATGCTGAAACTTATTGGGATGATCATCTGCATAAGTTTTATTGCTGTGTTATGACTCCACCTGTACTTGCCGACAACTGGAATATCACCAACAAAATCATTAACACGATCCACTCTGTCAGGAAGTACATATGTTGCTGGAGAACTGTTCCTTTTTTTCCCTCTGTAGATACCGCCTGCATAAACGGCTTCATTCGCTTCCCTGCGAATCGATCAGACAACCCAGCAGTTCCAGCTCTACCTTCTCCAGTTATTGTTTATAGAAGAAGTAATGCAACACATGTTTTAATATGATATTGCACGAGGACACGCCCCCTTCTCACCCCCTTTATAACTCCTCGACCCGACTCGACACCAAGCAAAAGATTGTGAACGAGTTGCAAGATTTTTTGCAAGAAAACAGCGCAGAAGGAACATCTACCCTTCCATCTAGAAGTTTTATCTTAGTTTTATGCCTTCAAGTGGCACTATATTGTCGCAAAGGCTTGCCAATGTTCGGGTTTCATTTGACGCTGATAGTACATTATGCACTAAATATAATGACTGAAATGATAAATGAAGTGTCCAGGAACAGTTTCTATGTTTCAGAATTTGGAAAATAATTTTATGGCTAAGCACACTTACTCACTTTTGTAGCGTTAACACTTTTTTCTACATATTTTTCTTCTATTGCATAAAGTTTGGATAATTGTAATCGTCGTGGCACTTCTATATGCCCATGAAAAGCCAAGCTATGATTTCATGCATAACCATGTTAAATGTGCCTAGTTGTTTTTCAGAGAAAATATATTTTTGTGGAAGCACTGAAAATTGGCCAGTCTGCTCTAGTAACGAAAGAGTTCAGCATTTCTTAGAAATTACCTCTCTGCAACATCTGAACAGCTGCTATTACTGCCACAGCGAATGATGAGTCAGGTGAAGTGCACTAACAAAAGATAGGTAATGATACCACCAGGAAGTTTTGCACCAGTTCATCATGACATTGTAACTTTTTACAGTGACTGCAGTCACCAAATGATAGTTCAAACTTCAAGGCAACTGCCAAAAAGTCCTCCCCCCCCCCCTAAAAAAACAGAAAATATGGACTTTATTCTGCATTCATCACTTTTGTGGAGTATTATGTGTTGGCCTGGTAAGAGTGATGTGACTCTTGGCACAGTGCTAAGCATCGTGTCTGATCTTATTTGACTGCCGGGAATGTTGTCGTGCTAGTAACGGGAAGTGCCATTGCAAAATTAAAAACTGTCTTCGAAAATCATTTTCCACCAGGGTCTTCAATATATCAAAAAAAAAAAAGTCAACAAAGATTTCTCTAGCTGAAGGGGTATGAGTGTTGTTCAGTAGTGTATGGAAATGGTGGCTGTAGTTTTTACTCCATTTTCAATATGTAAACACTCCCTTGTTATATTGCTTTGCTCTCATTGATCCATTTCAGTATACCGTTTCATGTCATTTTTCTTTTAATTTTTCATTTTCCAGAAAACCATCTTCCAAGGACTCAGCCAGGAAGTGCTTGCAGCATGTATTGAATCCCTATCCGCAGCGGGGAAAGAAATCTCAAAGAACAAGGTCTGTTACGTTACTTAGTGCACATTCTCATTTACCGTGCTTCTTCCCGTGTCTGTGTTAATTTTTTTGGCTTAATGTAGTAAATAACAATGACACTAAACCAAGTGACTTAACAGACTGTTCTTTTTGATGCGACAGTACAGCATTTCAGCACTGTGAAGTTTTTGCAAGAAGTTCTGCTCTGCTGTGGCATGGGGTGAATGTTAGTGCACAATAGCATGCTTAGTATCAGACAGCCAGCAACATAACCTGGGTCAAGTTCCCAAACTTTCACTTCAAAACATAACTATCACTGATTACGTAAAATAAATGTCTCCTTGGATATAACCTTGCTAAAACAGACAGTTAAAATTAACTTTTTTAATGACACCATTTTGTGGTCATTGATATTGGGAATGTCATTTTATTCGCCGATTTGTGAGATGCAAAAAGCAGTGTGTGTTGGAAATGCTGTGAAATATTTTCAGGTTGCGATCGAAACTCTTCATCGTGTTGTTTTAATCTTGCAGGCCAACATAGATGGAGAGCTGTTCCAAATTAAGCACTTGCTCATCCTTCGAGAACAAATTGCACCTTTTCAAATAGACTTTGCCATCAAGGAAACGTCCCTGGACTTTACTAGGATTAAAGGTACGCCTTGTTGGTGTTTGGTTTACAACATTATGTTTGAGCCTGCTTTGCTGGATAGTATTTGGTAGCTTTTTTTTATTAGTGTTATTCGTTAGATTTTTTTTGTTATGTGAGCTCAAGGTATTTTTGTTTTACAAAGTCATTCTCATTAGGATAGGCCTGTTGCACTCTTTGTCCTTTCCTAGAATAACAAGACCTCCTGTTTCTAGCCTATTTTCTAGTACTAGTACTAAGACTTTTTATAATAACTGAAGCCTCAAGATAACGAGCCTGGATACAACAAAATATTGGTTATAACTTATAATGAAGTAAACAAAGAATAGTCTTGCGATCGCTATAGTGTTAGGAATAAGCCTTTATAAGAAATTTTCAGATATAACAAACTCATTTCCATGTAAGATGCAACTCCATTGTAATGAATGAGCTTACCTCATTAAAATTTTCAACAGTTTAGTGGTGAAACTTGCAGCTACCTTTCTGTGTCTGCTGCCCCACAGGATCTTTCAGCATTCTTTCATGTTAGTCTCAGATTGGTAACTGTTACCATTCTTTCCTTCTCTCCTCACTATTTTGTACCCCCTACATTTCCCACCTCTTTTTGTTTCTGAACAGTAGGCAGGCATTGTGTTGCTGCTAGTGGCAGCAGCCAGCTGGCTCTTTGCGTTTTTTTTTTTCTTTCAGATGTATATTTGTTCTCAAAGCAAATAATAGTAATAAAATAATAACAGTAAAATGTAATTAACATATGCAGTCAAACCCACATATGTCAATCTCACAAAAAGTCAGGATCAGTTTGATATAATCAGTAACTTTATATACATTTAATGAAATTATTACATTTTTGAGTAAATTTCAGCACACAACTTGGATTCACAGCACTCTTTTATAATGATGTAAGATTTGCCTTCACTTATTTTTTTTTATGCTGTGTTTTTTCTTCAGTTTGTAGTTGGCGATGTGAAGTAATATGCAGGGGGTGGGTTGTACTCTGGAAAATACAGTGTAGATGTAAGTAGTTCCTCAGAATCTTCTTGTGTAGCCCTGTGTAGTCGTTGGGCGCTGGAAGCATGTGTGCTGCCTTGACCCTAATGTTGGCCTCATTTTTCTATATCGACTCAGTTTGCTTCCCGGTATGCCGTACACTGCAACAGCATCAAACTACTCTAATTTTGACTGTACTGAATGTAGCCAGCTTTGCGCAGAACAGCAGGTTCTTAAGTTTTGCAGCATTTGCCGTGCTAAAAAAAACAAGCAGAGAATCGTATGGCAACCTCGTACCTAAGAGTAAAAAATATGATGGCAAGCGGTAATTTCTACTCGCTCCACCACTTGACCACTTCCTAATGCCAACACTCGCTCTCCGAAATGCATGCGGAAAAGTCTCCTTCTACGAGGAAAAGCCAAACATTTTGTGTGGAAAAGCCACCTTCTTGGGGTATTTCGCATTGCCTGGTGTTGCATGTATCGAATGTTTCGACTGTTTTAATTGCTGAGCACTTCAGCGGCCCCGCTTGTTGTCCATTCATGGATCTCATGTGGTGTCATCACGCTCACTGTAAAGTGCTCAATATAGGCCATAACATGGCAAGCAGTGCTCAAGACAGGATTGAAATGAACAAACAAAATCTAAAATAATCTAGTATAAATAATCAAAAAACGTAATAATTAACATAAGATTACTAAAATGTTTCAGAAACATACAGCTGACTCCAGCGTATTACAAGGGAGGGTGCCACCACCTCGCAGAGTGCACATTTTCTTCTTTGACTGGCCTACTATAGTTATATCTGAAGGGGGAAAAAACCTGAAGGAACTCGCTGCAGGGGACACATATCTCAACTGCCGTAACAAGCAGGAAGTCGACGAAGTGCTACGAAAAGTAGCCCGCATGTAGCACTGCGAGTTTGCGAACCTCCCTAACAAGATTCTGCTTGTGCTGTATAAACCCTACATGCTTGCCTCAAACATTGGCGTCATTGACGATTTGGGAAACTGGGCAGTGGGAACTCTATGAACGGGAATCACTGGGTGCCCATGCTACACACTTCCTCAGGTGTCACAGCATTGGAGCTGCCATACTTTTTTTGTTCACTGCAGCCATATGCATTGACGGTAAAGCATTGCTCTGTCAAAGGACAATTCGATATGAAGGATAATTAGATATACCTGAGTTTGATAAATTTAGGGATCACTGTAGTACCGGTTACTGTTTTTTTTTTTTTTTTAATGGTCAACGCTTTGTCAAGCAGTGATAGTGCAGCTTCTCTACCATCTCCTCTCCTATACCACCTTGCACAGTTGTGTGAAATAAGGTTAATTAAAATTTCATTGGATTTTTATATGCCTATTTAGCACTCATGCTTTATAAGATATTGTAACACGTTGCAAGATATGAAAAGAACGACTTAGATATGTGGGGTTTAACGTCCCAAGACCACCATATGATTATGGGAGATGCCGTAGAGGAGGGCTCCGGAAATTTCAACCACCTGGAATTATTTAATGTGCACCCAAATCTGAGCATACGGGCCTACAGCATTTTCACCTCCAGTGAAAATACATCCGCCGCAGTCCGGATTCAATCACACGAGCTGGGGGTCAGCAGGCGAGTACCTTGGCCACTAGACCACCACGGCGGGGCAAAAAGAATGAATCGCAAACCACAATGTGTCTTGCTTTCTCTGTGTTTTGCATCATTTCGGTTTCGTTTTCTTGTGTGAGCTGTGGAACTATAGCTGGAAAACCTGGTGTATTTGAAACATGGAAAAAGTACAGTAGGTGTCCTGAGCTTAAAAGGTGGGGTGTGTATGAAAAAAAAAATTTAGATCTCTAAACATTTTGTGCCTGCGGTCAGTAAAACTGTATGAAATTATGTCATTTGTTCATATTATGACATTTTCGAAATCAAAATGTTCTAAGTTGCGTGTCCAGGCTGGGACAGTGTCTAGCTCTTTTCTTGATTGCATGCTTCATGAAAGTTTGAAGCTGCCAGTAAACGTCTTCTTTTATGTTACAATTCTTTGACCTTTTGACAGCGCCCATTCTTGTCTATGCTGCTTTGTTGCAGATGCAGCACTTAGTTTGTACAACAAAAAGTCTAGGCTCTTTTCATTGGGAACAAACAATGCCTTGTTGGAGTTTGTGCTTGAGGTGAGCACGTTTTGTAAGACCGCTTAAGTGTTTGTGTGTGTGTACGTGCATAAGCAGCAGAGCTTATATTAACTAAACATAGCTTGTTTACAGTCTGCCTAACAATTTGCATGAACTACAATTGCGTTGCTGCATTCAGTTGCCTTTGTCGATAATTTTGACTGCTTTAACTATTATTGTAACTACATCTTAACCATGCTTGTGTGTCATTAACTGCATTGCATCATTGTTATGATGCTGTCAGGAATTGAAAGTTGTAAAAAATGTGGATGGCTCTTTCTGAAGTAATAACATCCTCATAAAGATAGGAAAGACTTTATCTTTATAAAGTAATTAACAGCTACTTTTTGCTCCATTGCTTTTTTTACAGAAAAAAAAAAGTTCCCATAAAGTTGTGGGTTCTAAAATCCCCTTTTCTGTACAATATGGTTTGAATGTATGATATTAATTTACCTGAAACAGAATAATTGCCTATATTCTTTCTAGGGGACGCTGTCTATAAAGGAGAACCTTATAGATTCGAAGAAAGCGGTTGACAACCAGTTGAAAGCTTTGTGTGAGGAGTTTATCGCAAACTCAGCTCGAACGCTCATTGGACCACTTCAGGATTTCCTGGACAAGGTACGGAAGTGTCAAAATGCACCGCTGCTTTTAATAATTCAAAAAAGTTCTTAAGCTGGTGTTTCACGTGTGAATCTTTGGAGGTAAGGCTGGCTGTGAGTACAGTTTAGACATCAATTCATATCCAACAAAAGTTTCATTGCATTTTCTTTATATTCTTTGTTGTTTCATAATTAAACAGCAGAACTGACGGAGTCTTTTATGGTAGATTTGGTTTCGTACCGATTGTGAATTTCACATCTGAGCTCTAAAATTTAACAGTGGGCTGCGAAAATCCTGTTGACTATATTTCGTGTGAGCCGTGTCTAGAAAATCATCCCACATGGAGGCAAACCAGCGTTAGAAGATGACACTTTATCTTTTATCTTGTCACAAGGTGCACTGATAAACCTTCGAGCTCGATTAAATTCAGAAATTTTTCACGATGCGTTATCCATGTTAATGCCATTATTTTCTCAGTTCATAAAAGAACAATGTAAAAGGAGGACAATTTTTTCAAGTATTCATTTCAGAATATGGTTCAGAATACCCCTTCTTGCCTTGCAGGCAAACTTGATTTTACAGGTGAAACAGCAGGAGCCAACGCGAACGGTGTCTCTGCGAAACCAACCGTTTGCTGCTCCTGACTCGGTGTCCACAGTGGTGAGCAGTGCCTACCGTCACCTCAAGAGCAGCCTGAATGCGCTTGCCCGAAGCATGTCTCTGTACCTTGCCAACAAGGACACCGAGCAGATCCTCTTCAAGCCCATCAAAGTGAGAACCGCTCCTTTATTTGGTACATGTGTAAGGGATGACTCAGTAGCTCATAAAATGTTGTTAGTTCCAGCAGATACCGTATTCACTCGCGTGATGAACCCATCTTTTCCTTTGACGCTAATTGGGGGAAGGGTTATAACGGGTGTTATAGCAGCGAAACTTTTGCGTAACAGCTTTGCTTATTTTGGCCCAAGAAATGTGTGACAAATCTTTTTTGTAGCCAGAAGCTCTTTTTGTTTCCTCTCGTTACGAAAGCGCACGTACCGATGCCGAAGTGTTGTTCAGCCGCTTGGTTCTCATGCTACAGCGCATGCTGTTCGTAACCTGCCGTGTAGCTACCGTACCGGCCGAACGCGCCCTGCGCAGCAAGTGTCCCAAAAAAAGGTTCACAATAAAAAACCCAAAAACAAAAATGCAGCGTTGCGTGGCGGCACACAAAAGTTGCGGTAGACGTTGTGGGTGCACGACACGCCGTCATAGCAATTGCACTTTGCATGGTCCTCCGAGATGGGCGGGCACGCGGTGTGTTTTTATGCCGCGCACCAATCATTTCAGAGGCCACATGCTTTGTTTTTGTGCTTTCGTGGCTCTACCAGAAAAGAGGTTTCTCCGGCATCGCTTTGCCGCAAAAGGAGCAACTTTCAAATTCTGATTAACGTAGTCTGCGCTCGCACTGCTCGCAACTGTTTAGCATGGTTGCTAAAATACGTTTTCACTTTTTTTGTGTTGTTATTTTGTGATATAATGTCTTGATTAAATGTTGTTTCAATGGTCAATGGCACTGGCCTTTATACCGAAATAAAATGAACAGATACATTAAAAAAGTTTTTTTTTTCTTTTTTTTCCAAGGACCAAGGTTGGGGATGGGTTCATTATGCGAGTGGGTTCAATACGCGAGTGAATACAGTAACTTAGGTTTTATTTTTTGGTCCTAGCAAATGTGTTCTTTGCCTGTTAAGCTCCCAGTAATTCAGATATACAGTAGGCTATCATCAAATGCAGCCTGAAGGCACTAGGAAAATGTGTTCTGTTCGACACGAGTTCTCTTCACTGGAAGGTAAACAATACTGCAGAATTAGTACAAAACAAATTGTATTAGAGACAGTTTTAAACAACAGGCCCGTTCAAGAGATTTCCATTTGATAAGAGTAGTGTATATGTCTCTTTTGCTTCTATATATTTCTGTCCCATCGTTTTCAGACATGAGACCTGTGCTCATCCAATATTGGAAAAGGCAGCGTGATCTAGGTTTGATAATTAGAAGTACACTTTATTATCAGCACACGTCGAAAAAAACTCATAACAAAACATGTTCATTGTTGCCAGCAAGCCTGGCAACATGAGCGCCAGCATGCTTGCAGGTATACACATTTCGAGGATAAAAGCCAAAACATTTTATTTGTTTCGATGAGATTGAATAAGCTTTTATGAGCACACGTACGATTGATAATGTTTTCAGCATGATTAGTCGCGAAATCTCGCGTACAGGTAGTGTTTACTATAACCTTTAAGTGGCACGAATAGCTGCCTGGGTGCGAGCTTTTCAGCGTGGAAAGGTGCGACGACGCTGGCATCGACCATTTTTCTCAAGTGGATGGCTGGCAGGCGCTCCACGTACGTGTTGGTACCTCCCTGTAGCGCCGATAGTGTGTTATACTTCCTCCAATACGAGCTCTCTGTTATACCTCCTGCTTTTTCATGAGCATGTCCGAGCAAAGAGAGAGAGAGATATTATGATGTTGACACGGAAGGATGATCTGTTGGCCTATTCTATGTAGAACACCACAACTGGAATCCAATACGGGGCGTGTTGCTTCATGTTTCTTTCACACATGACAGCAAAAAAAAATCCTAGTCGAACCCCGCTTCAATGAAACTGACGGGTTGCGGAAAAAATTTCGTTGACGCGAAAGTTTCGTTGTAGTGAAATAAAAAAAATATAGCTGATCTAAGCTAGCAAGACAAAAGAACATCTATTCTCAAAATTCAAAAAATGTCCACTACTTATTCTTTCCCAGTTGCGTCACGACGTCCCTCTCACCCATGCATGGCGAGGCCATGGTGAAAAGCACGCTGAAACAACGCCTAAAACCGCCTTCGTGAACGAATGAAACAGTTGCAATAACACGTTAACACGAGCAGCTGTCCTCCGTCAAAAGTATTTGACAACGCCGAGATGGAGGCAGGCTATCATGAAGTGGCAACTTTTCATTATTCTATGCCATTCTTATCATCCATCACTCGCAGCTAGCTGATTTTGTTGATAATGCAGACGAACAGCTGCTCTGATTAGTTACCACACTGGCCAAGTGCGAACATGATGATAAGCATCAGAATCGGAAAAGGCATCATTCCGCGGTTGCACCCAGGAGCTGGTGAAGGGAACCATTAACTGAGCAACTGAGCTTCAGCTTTGGATCGTCTGCCAGTGCAGTCTCATTGCCATCGCTATCGAGCAATGACGGCGCCCATGTTTGCTGAACAGCGGCGATTTTTGGTGGTGCCAACGCTTGTTTTAGATATGGTTTGGCATTTTCAGGCTCTGAAAATGCACGTCATGAAATAAGAGAGACGAGTGTTTTCTGGGTAACGCATGCTGCATTTCGCGCCAGTTGCCGTCAAGCTGCGCCGACGGACGCTGGCCGCGCCTGGCGTCAGACTATAGAGTGCTTGCGTTTTGTTAACTTAGCGTCGCTGTGCCCAGCGTGCGCGGGCATCAATGCTACATATGAGTAAATTGGGCCCTTCATGATGCGCGCACGGTCGTTTTGCTAACTCCACGTACACCAAATTTGGTGTTACTTGACCTCAATGGATGACGAAATATATGACTGGTGCAAACAGGATAATCCTCACATGCGGTTCATGTAAGAATATGACAATATACCACGCTCATAGCGTGCTCGTGGCCATTTCGCTAGCTTCGCATATACTAAATTTGGTATCATGTGACGTGAATAGATGACGAAGGTAAACGACACATCTAAACATGATATTCATGGCACGGAAGTCATGTACGGCATCATTTACATCCACCTCATAACGTTGTGCTGATATTAAAGTGGCATATCAACATTTCTCATTCATGCTTCGCATATCATCGATTCGTACTGTACGTGAGATCTGCCAATTTTTTTTTATACTGGTTACACTTTCTAGCGAAACGAGCTAGCTGGTACACATCGGAAGGCAAAAAAAAAAAGAGAGAGAGAGATATTATGTTGACACGGAAGGATGATCTGTTGGCCTATTCTATGTAGAACACCACAACTGGAATCCAGTACGGGGCACATTGCTTCATGTTTCTTTCACAGATGACAGCAAAAAAAATCCTAGTCGAACCCCGCTTCAATGAAACTGACGGGTTGCGGAAAAAATTTCGTTGACGCGAAAGTTTCGTTGTAGTGAAATAAAAAAAATATAGCTGATCTAAGCTAGCAAGACAAAAGAACATCTATTCTCAAAATTCAAAAAATGTCCACTACTTATTCTTTCCCAGTTGCGTCACGACGTCCCTCTCACCCATGCATGGCGAGGCCATGGTGAAAAGCACGCTGAAACAACGCCTAAAACCGCTTTCGTGAACGAATGAAACAGTTGCAATAACACGTTAACACGAGCAGCTCTCCTCCGTCAAAAGTATTTGACAACGCCGAGATGGAGGCAGGCTATCATGGAGTGGCAACTTTTCATTATTCTATGCCATTCTTATCATCCATCACTCGCAGCTAGCTGATTTTGTTGATAAGCCGGACGAACAGCTGCTCTGATTAGTTACCACACTGGCCAAGTGCGAACATGATGATAAGCATCAGAATCGGAAATGGCATCGTTCCGCGGTTTCACCCAGGAGCTGGTGAAGGGAACCATTAACTGAGCAACTGAGCTTCAGCTTTGGATCGTCTGCCAGTGCAGTCTCATTGCCATCGCTATCGAGCAATGGCGGCGCCCATGTTTGCTGAACAGCGGCGATTTCTGGTGGTGCCAACGCTTGTTTTAGATATGGTTTGGCATTTTCAGGCTCTGAAAATGCATTGAAATGTTAAAGATTGGGTTTACTGCATAGCAATAAGTATCTGAGCCTAGAATTGCGCCGTAAGATTTCTTTGAAGAGGGACGATCGAAGAAAAAGTGTTGGTTGTGGCGACAATAGTTTTGCATTGACTCCTATGAACTGCTGATGGGGAATGGTGAATTTTTCGTTGTAGCGGAAATTTCTTTGATGCGGCGCTCTTTGTAGGTAGGGGAGTTTGACTGTACGCTTTATTGATGTGGTCTGAATAGCAGCAGTCTTTTTTTCGAAGATCTTTTTTATTTTTATTTTTTTATATTTAGATGCATTCATTGTTGTAGCACCCTACAAAAATGCAAAGTAGTTCCTACTGTAGAAAAAGGCCTTTAGCAACACTCTAAGGTGATTTTGCCTGTTTAAAAAATGCCACACCACTGCACAGCAAAGCAAACTAGTAGCTTTATACTGCTACTAATAATAATAATTGAGACCATAAATATATGAAGTTTGCATATTTATACAATACGAGGATAACAAGAAATCAAGTACATAAAACATTAGGGCCAGCACACAAAATGTAACATAGAAGCAGACTGAACGACAAAGCTGAAGTCATCTTTTAGTAATGTATTTAAATAACTTTGTGTTATAGTTGTAAAATCACTTCAAGCAACACTAAAGTGGAACAGTAAATCGATTTAGATCGATTAACTTTTCTAATAAAACTCTAGTAATGTTTTTAATTTGAGAGTCATAATTGTATTTATGAAGAAAGAAATCAAGGTCAAAGTGTTATTTTTAAATTTTTTGCCATAATCTCTACATGTGGGGTCACAGATTTTGAAGTATTTCTTCTACTCTTGTGACATTGCTTACTCAATGAAATTTAAGCTTGGTGTATTGTCTATGGCACCCTTGAAGGTCAGTGTACTTGATGTTTTTTGTTGTCGTCCTCAGCTGGCACACTCTGATGCCGCCGCTTTGTTGGAGTCAGTGGAGCCAAAATTTTCAGCATCAAATATGCAGGCAGGGTGAGCAAGATCGTCGGGAATGCATCAGGAGCAAGCGTCAGCACTTCCCTGGGAATTCGGACCTCAACATTGTTGATAATATGGACGTAGTCCCTCGCAATAAAATGGGGTTCTGAATATAACTCACACACAGCACAATCAGCGTCACGTGGCCAGTCAAGTTGATGGAGGTTTCGCTCCCAAAGAAGTCGTCTATTTTCGTCTTTTGGGGCCTTAAAAGGGATAACTTGCGACATTGTCGCATACGCGGATATCCCGTTGTGCAACCTGGCGCGTAACAATGGTTTAAACGCTGTGTTTTTGTCATTTTTCGAGCAAAAGCGAGATGCCGGCCATGCCAGGCAGCCATGCAGAGCAAGCTAAACAACTAAACTGAAAGATTGGTCGATGCCCACGCCGTCGCTACTTTCCCTGCATGCGTGGACAGCTGCAAGCAAAGGTAGAGTGTGCCGGTCGTGCCACTCAGAAGTTATAGTACACTCTAGTACAGGTCTCATTGCAGCAGCTGGTGGACTCCTCGCAGCTTCTGCCTAAAGCTCGTAAAACTGCTGTGTCGCATGGGCACAACTCCATTTTAGTTGAACTTCCTGCTCAGGTTCTACATTGATGGAGTTCAGAGGAGTTTGTTGGTGGCCGTGTGACAGGGGTACAACAAGTTCGCAGCTCAAAAGAGCAGCAACACTTCTTTGCAGATTGCAAGGTTCCCAAGTCCACAAATTCAACAAAAATTTTGATGTTGGCCTTGTGTAATTTCTTTTGTTTTTCTTGGCCGTATGGCTAAGTGAATTTGTGTCAAAGACTGCTGTTTAAAATGAGGGGGATTTTTTTCAGGAATATTACTGGGGAAAAAGGGAAACCCTCCCTGTACTGTACTTTGCTTTTTTTTTATGGAATGTATAGCAAGTTAGTTGCTTGGCTGGGTTTACTGAGATTGCCAATAAAAAGTTCACCCATAAAAGGACTGCTTACCAACTAATTTAACTGTCTGTTGTTCTGAAATAGTTGACAATTATAAAATAATTGGGCAGTATAGTGTTGCAAGAGCGAACACTTTAGTTCTGCTGAAATACGTGGCGCAAGGTTGACAAAGAGAGAAAAAAAGACGAGACAGAAAGAGCGAAATGGCGCTCTTTTTGTCTCGTCTTTTTTTCTCTTTGTCAACCTTGCGCCACGTATTTCAGCCTAATATCTACCAACTAGCCCAACATAACGTACTGTTAAACTTTAGCTCTGTTCTTCCTTTTCAGACGAAAGTTCTGGCATCGTATGAGAACTTGAACCAGATCGTGAGAACAACTTACTCTGCAGAGGACCAACAAATCATCGCCTGTCCATCTGTTGAACAAGTCAGTTGCTGCCTTCCTTGTTGATTAACTGTGATTTATTATTATTTTATTATTATTATTTACAGTACCTTACAGAGCCCTCGAGGGGCATTGTGTAAGGGGGGCGGTACAGATAATATGTTAGAAAAATATATGTACATATATATCTACACATACATAGGCAAATATTGAATATAATAGAAAATGCAGTTCAACTTATGAACACGTAAGCAAAATACATACTAGAAAAGTGAGTTACAGTATGTGAAGGTGAAATACAAAAAAATATTATGACAGTAACTACAACCTAGCAATAGTGCAAAAACATCGGCAACAGTCCTATAAACACTGATGATTATGAAGATGCGATAGAGCAGTTTTTGGTGCATAAGTATATTTTAATATTATGATAGAACATTGTGTGGTCTTGTTCTGACGCAAGATCATCTGGCAAATCATTCCAGAAACGAATAGCTCCTGGAAGAGCCGACTGGTTGAAAGCGTTAGTATTGCCGTACATGCGTGATAACCTAAAGGTGTTATGTAGTCTGCTCGAAATTCGATGTGCTAGGTTAAGGTGAACAGATGGCATCATGCTGGTGTAGATGAGTTTGTGAAATAGTGTTAAAAGTGAGATGTCGCGGCGAATTTTCAGTGGCTCGAGCGCAAGGCTATGTTTAATCTGTGTTACGCTGGACGGGTAGCTGTGATTCTGCGCTATGAATCGACTAGCTCTGTTCTGTATAGATTCGAACTTATCTATGAGGTATTGTTGATATGGTGACCAAATGAAGGATGCGAATTCCAGTTGAGGACGGATTAGAGCAAGATAAGCCAGTTTGTGCACATCGGAGGGAGCACTGTATACATTTCGGTGCAGAAAACCTTATGATCTTGATGTGTTGGCACAGATAGAAGTGATATGTGTGGACTACGAAAGTGTAGAAGTTAAGTTTATGCCTAGGTATTTGTAATGATCAGTGCGTTCTATAATGCTATTATCAATTATGTATTGGCTAATAAAGTTATCACGTTTGCGACTAAAGGTGATTAGTTTACATTTGGAAACATTAAGTGTCATCTGCCATGTTTTGCACCACTCAATGATATGCTCAAGGTCTTTTTGAAGAGTTAGATGATCGCCATTGTTGCGGATGGGACGATAGATAATGCTGTCATCGGCAAATATACGCGTACATGAGGATAAGTTGTCAGGCAGATCGTTAATGTAGATGAGGAAAAGTAAGGGACCAAGAACACTGCCCCTTGGTACACCAGAGGAAACGTAACAAAGTGATGAAGAGTGATTTTTGGCGATAGTGAATTGTTGGCGGTTAGTTAGGAAGTTTCTGAGCCATGTTAGCGTGAGTGAATCAAGTTTTAGTGATGACAGTTTTAATATGAAGCGACAATGAGCAACACGATGGAATGCCTTTGCATAATCAAGAAATAAACAATCTGTCTGTAGATTACTGTTCATGTTAAAATGTAGGTCAGTGGTGAACTCAAAGAGTTGAGTCTCCCAAGAACAACCCTTTCGGAACCGGTGCTGGTTAGAGAAAAAGAAATTGTTAGATTCTAGATGCGCATAAATGTTAGAAGCTATGATATGCTCAAGGATCTTGCAACATATGCACGTCAAGGAAATGGGCCGATAATTTCCAGGTGAACCCTTTGACACCATTTTCTTAACACCCTATGGGAAAAATGAAACTTAAATGGAACATGTATTTTATTAGTGTTCAGGACATATCAGTGTGCCTAATTAATACAATTATTTCGGGTATCACCTTAAAGTGTTGCATCTTCGGTGGGAAAATTAAATGTTTATTTGTGAAAGGATACACTGTTACTTTAGTGCAATGTGTTCTGGGGCATTAAATGTTCAGTTCGCTATACAGTTAGCACTAGCATTAGATTATTGTTAAGCATGTTGTCAGATGCTGGTAATTGGTAGTACATATATGTATGTGATATTCTAAACGTGTGAAGTACTGGTTTATAGTACTATGCACATTTAATTCTAGTATATATAGAATTCTAAATTCTGGTTATATAAAGTTTTTTTTTTTTTTTTTGCAAAAAAAATTGAGAGATGAATAAGTCGGTGCATTTTGTTTTAATGCAAAGGCAGAAAAGAGAAACCATAATTGGCATGCTCCATTTTTAATGCAATTTTGTGATGTCTGCAGTCAAGCAGCCCAAAGATATCAGTTGATAAGTACTTCTTGGCTCACCAGAGATAAAAAACCTATGAAAATATAGGCGTTCACCCTTCATTAGGAAATAGAATATGATCAACCCATTTCTACATTGTGCGAGATATCTATAATATTTTCGTTTTTGAGAGACTTGTGTGAATTATGAATTTTAGGGTCGAAGCGAATAGTGATTTTGGTCGAATAATTTTGAATCGAATTTAAATGGTGTATATTGCATATTATAAAGTAAAATGAACATAACTGTAAGTTTCTCGCATATAACCCGCATCCCTAACTTAGAGCTCCCCGAAAAAAAGACAAAAAAAATTCTCGCGTATAGCCCACTTGCTTAGCTTTAAAAAAAGCTGTTTTGGGCAGTAACAACTGGACAGTCACAATCTCGTTTACAAAAGAACTTTATTTCAAAGCAATCGCCACCACGTTGACTGCCGATTCCCATTTCTTCAACCATCGCCCGACTCGCCGCTGTCGCCACTGCCATCTGAGGCTTCATTGCCGCTTTTGAAGACGCGATCGTCTTCAGTACAATCCAAGCAATTGTTGATGGCACACTTTTTGAAGCTCTTGCGCACCACGTCAGCTGGAATCGCCCCCACCCTGGCCATGATTCGCTGGAGCCATCCACAGCTTGCTCAAAACTCGCGTGAGATGTTCATCTCGCGGGCCAACCTCAGCACTTCTATTTGCGCTATCTCCGTTGAAACAGCGTGGCCGCGACTCTTCTACTCCTCAATAAATTTGAGAAGCTGCGTCTCAAAAGGGGGTAAGCACCAGTTTTTGGGCCGCAGAATGCTCGCCTCTCCTTGTATGCACTTTCAAGAGAGGCAGGGGAACAAAAAAAGGCACTCCCGGTAAAACACTGTCATGTCGCTTTTAGCTAAAGTAACGACATCAATCACAGCCTGAATTGCTTCCGTTTTCAGAAGTGCACCTCATTCATTAGTCTACATACCGCACATTGCAAATCCGTTCGTTCATGCATGCTGTCTCCACTTTCCCGAAAGCGCCAACAAAGCAGCTCCGACATAGTGTGGTGACGTTTGAAGAAGGCGATGTGAGGATGCCTCAGCTGATTTGTTAACTCAACACGAGGCCAAAGGAAGTCCACAAACACAGGGCTATTCAGATAATGCATAGATTTAGTGCCGAGAACTGCAAGCAGCTTAGGTACTCACGCTCTTACATTCCTTTGCACCTCCAGATGCACCCATAAAGAATACAAAAACCGTAAGCAACTTTCCGGCCCTGGCACTAAAACCCTATACATACGCAGAAGCATCGATGTATTCAGCCACGACAATGTGGCCGGCAATCTCATCGTTATGACGACCGAACATATGATCATACTGGGAAAGAGTTTGACAACCACACGATTAAGTGGTTTATCATCCAAAAACCATGACGTCATTATGTAGAACGCCATATTGGAAGGCTCGAGAATTTCAGTCATCTGGGGTTATTTAACGTTGTGGGGGTCTCGGCGAGGCGAACGAGCGCCTCGCCACGCCACGCTCTTGGAGTGAACGGACACAGTCGACGCGGTCGGTACAAAGTACACAACATACATACATTTATTAACTAATTTAGACGACGATATCGTCCGCCGAATGATACACCAATTTCAATTAACACGCTACCATACAAACAACATAACGCAGTGACACACTACACACACAATAGCATGATAAACACACACTAACACATACCCAAGGCGGCGGCGCCAACGCCTGACTTTCCACGTGGGACCCCGGCGCGAAGCCCGCGTTGCCGAGCACCGGGGGACCCACGCTACAGACAACGCCACGCGCAGAAGAGAGTCGCTCAACTCTCGCCCACCACCAAGGCCTGCCTTCCGCCAGGGGCCACCACCGGCGCTACCACTCTACCAACAATGGTACTCAAAGCGAACACAACGCCATCTATCGCCCGGCGGTGTTCACCACCGAAATAAAGCCTTGGGGCGAGACACGTGCACCACGCGAGGCAGACAACTTTACAGGGGGGGTGTCGGCACCCCCCACATTCCCCCAACCTTAAATCAAACCATATCCCGAAATCAAAAATTAGCTGCACAAGCTTTAACAAAAAAAAAATGATATCGCACGACCGTAATGTCTTTGCACCACGACACCGCCGCTGGTCGACACCCCGCTGCACTGTCCGGCTAGGCTTCACCTCAGTACCGGTCCCGCAACAGCAACGTTGCCGTCGGCGCGACGATCCGTCGTTAGCGCCGACACATCTTCCAGTTGCGACCGGCACTCGCGAGGGCGCCGGACTGCAGGCAGTTGCGCAGGTCCCAGGCATCTCCATCGCCCGACCTCATTCCTGGCCAGCGACGCTGACAATGTGCAGGACAGCCGGCCGTGGATGACATCCCTCCCGCTGAATACATCAATAACAACAAAAAAATTGAAAGAAAACAATCGAGCAGGTCCTCGGAAAGGGAGCTTCGAGCTTTTCGTCCACGTGGTACCTTGGTCAGTACTGCTAGCTAATACATCGGTGGCGGCCGAGACGCCCATCAAAATAAAACAAAAATCACTTTTCCTAACCCTTGCATCGCAAGATAAAAAAAGTGAGGGAAGCAGAGCGCAACACCTCAACGCCACGATCGACCTAGTTGTGCCACGTGCGACAGGCGGCTGCGCAGAGCCTTAGGCCTAATGAGTCGCTCGGCAACAACCGGCATCCACCCAGCCTAGGCGCAGAAGAGGCAGCCGCAAGGAGACGTCCACTCTTGAGGTGGCCCTATCGCTCGCCGCACACAGCAGCTTACCGAGCGAGCGGCGTCCACCGCCCCGGGCGGTGTCACGACGCCTCGGCGTCGAGCCGCAATACCAGACAGCAACGACGCCCGGCTCCCTGAGCCCAAAGATACAGAAGAAGCTATTTACAGAAAAACGGACCACCCACGAGGCTTCCGTACTCACTCGCTTCGGGCCTGGCCTACAAACCACGTGCTCTAGGCCTTGCTCACCCCAGGATGCAGACCGTATGGCTCTCGTCCTAATTCAACAACGTTTTGAAAACAACAAACAAAAAATAACAACACTTGCGAGATAAAAAAAATAAAGTCAACCTGCCGACGAATTCAAACACGTTACAAAACCAATCTCCTCGCTTCTCAAAAAAGCCCACCACCGACGCTAGCAAAGGAGTCCCCCCTAGGCCTACTCTACTCCGGCTCTAACAAAATCCCTGTGTTGAAGCGCAAAAACTGTCGTCCGATACTCCAAGAGCTCCACGTTGGGCAGCCAGTGTGGGGTCTCGGCGAGGCGAACGCGCTCATCGCCTTCCGCCAGGGGCCACCACCGGCGCTACCACTCTACCAACAATGGTACTCAAAGCGAACACAACGCCATCTATCGCCCGGCGGTGTTCACCACCGAAATAAAGCCTTGGGGCGAGACACGTGCACCACACGGGGCAGACAACTTTACAGGGGGGGTGTCGGCACACCCACAACGTGCACCTAAATGATAAAGCTAAGCACACAAGCCTTAAGCATTTTCAAATTCAGCATAAAGAAGGTGTTCGAGCCTTAAAAATTTAAATTTTTGTAGCGTTGCGTGTGCGTATTCACTGCCAAATTTATGATGCCCAAGAAAGCCAGACTGTCCCATGTGCACCTATACTACACCCGCTGCTTCCTATAAATGGAAGAAGTAATTAGCACAAAAAAGTGGTTGGGGAGAGCTGATTTACAATGCAATGAGTATGCCCCAAAACGCACTTTAAAGAGTTGGCTCACCACGCCCTTACATGGAGCGAACCCTCATCACTGTATAAAAACAGCCTCATTGTACTCACTGCAGCTGCTTAGGCCGTAAAAGGAGGGAGCGAGCGCACGTCTCTAGTCCGGTCATGATCAAAGAAAGCACGCAAAAAGGGAATGAACACCCTATAGGGGGATCTGTCTATGGCCTGTATTGGCTTTCATTGGCTTTGCACCAGATGGTGCCGGTAGGCATGCGAACTGCACAGCAAAGCACGCATTGCCGTGAAGCCAACCTTTGTTTCCGGATTATTCGCAGATAATACAAACCCCCGCTTTTCAGGCAATTTTTCACAATTCTTGGAGTGGGTTATATGCAAGAAAGTACGGTATTTGTCATAACCAAAATAACCTGCACAATATACATATTTTTTTAATTGATGAAAGGTCTGTGCTTATGCCTATTTTCTTGGTTCAAAGGAAATTGAAACAACTTTGAATAGTAGCAGGATCTGACTTTCGGCTTAATGCAGGTGATAACCTCTAAAATATGTCAAGTTTTTAAAGTTTAATGTACGTAGAGCATAGGAGCCAGTATAACAAGCTTTTAAACTTGAAAACACTAGGAGTAAATGTGAGCGTAATATGTTCACTTACGTCTTGAAGTGGGGTTTCGCAGCAATGCGGATTTTTTCTAGTTTTCACGGCTTAGCAGCCCTTTACTGCAGTGAAAAAGGTCATTACAGGAGGTTACTTACAAACTAATTTAGCATGTCTTATTAAACAGCTGAAGCGCAAAAAGATAAGTGGCGAAGTGAACGAGGACAAGCGCTTGTTCCCATAGTCCGTTGTTACCTTTTTTTGCGCTTCAGCTGTTCAAGACATGAAATACCAACTGGCCCTCTCCCACACCTTGCTAATCTAGCAACTCATCACTGCAGCAAAGTTACCTTTACAGGGGGTTACATTACAGCCACTCATTCATTTCCAATACAGTTGAGATGTCTGTTATAAGTAGGGCATCCCATATGCATTTTCTTATCCACCCGTATTTTTCTGTAAGCACACTGATGTCTCTTACATCCATTTGTCTCTTATACCAGGGTCTGTTATAAAGGGGTTTGACTGTACTTCGAAATTTTTAACAACTTATATACGAATAGAAACGAATTTGAATACAGCAATATTCGTTCGAGTATTCAAATATTCACCTAGGTTGTGAACACAAGCCTAGTTTTTAAGCACCAAAATCTTTTTACACTAAGGACTTAAAGTATGCAATCAGTTATAAAGAATGGCGTGTTGCTGGGGGCCAGTGTATTTGTTGGTACTAATACATACAACCTTCTATTCATGCATTTATTTCAGTATGAGTGGGTGAATAATGCACATATTCTTGTCACAGTATCATAAATCTGTTGAATTCATATTATAAGTATCAAACTTCCTCAGGTAATTCAAACAAAAACATGATCTCTAGAAGGTTGAATTGAAATATGATGACCAAGTACTGATCAAAAGAACCGTGCATGCCTTTTCAGACATAGTTTCCTTATAATCGCGTGTTTTCTGCACATAGATGTGTGAAATTTTCACCGCCTGATGTTCACAGCTGCACTAAGTAGCTCCAGTGCCATGCAGTCCGTTGTGTTACTTTTTGTTATCGAACATTTCAAGTATAAAGCTTGGTCACTGATGATAATTTTTGTGCCTTTATTTCAGATTAATGTCGTGTTAACAGGATTCCAGACAAAATGAGAAGCTACTCTGTAGCTCCAGTAACACTCTGTGACAATGAAAGATGCAAGTGAACGGCACACTCGAAGTGGCCAGCGGATGCCGGCAAAGCGATGCCCTCCGTGAACGCATGCATGCGCCTTCTCTTGCAGCAGTCGTGCATTGTGTACACGTCGGGTGTGGTGCGAATGCTTCCAAATGTGTACATATGTGTAAAAATGTTAAGTTATTCGGAGAAGCAGTGGTATGAAAGGAATGTTTGCTGTTTTTTTACGTTTTATAGTGAGAGAGGGTTGTTATTAGAGGAAAGTATTAAAGGTTTGTAAAGAATCTTGTTACGACTGTGGTCCTGTATCATTTTGCAGTGGAGTTTCGCTTAACCTCAACCTACGAGTTCTCTGGTGCCACCAAAAACACCTGGATTAATGAATTCACAGTGTTGCAGCGTGTGCAGCAGCACAAAGCAGGCAGGGTTTCGACACGCGTGTGTCCAGTTCATCGAACGTACATTTCAACACTCAAAGAGACTAGCGCACATGTACAAGACAACCTGCTTAATTCACTCAACTTATAAATACCGCTATTTAAATACAGTTAAACCCTTTTATGTGAGATGTCTCTTATAAGCAGGGTACCGTATTTTCTTATCCACCCGTATTTTACTGTAAGCACACTGGTGTCTCTAACACCCATTTTTCTCATATCAGTGTGGTTTAGACTGAATACTAATGCATGGTATGCCTAAGGGTCAGTTCTACCTTTTACTTTTTTTTAAATTTCTGTTAGATGAAATAACACTGGAAATCTGTATTACCGAAGCCACCAATAGGCACCTTTCACCAATGAAATTCACAGCGATTTCAAAATACCATGTACTGTACATAAAGTACTTTTTTTTTATTCTCCTCTTTAGTACTAGCTTGTTTATTTCTTCGAATAACCAACCACCTGCTACTGCACCACATAGATCGAATTTGATGGCAGAAGATTTCAAATATTTTTCAAAGATGCTGTACAGACAGTATTGTTAGTATGTGTTTCTGTGCAAAGATCATTTATAGAAATTTCTTGGATGTCTAAATGAATTGTCCAGTTGTTCAGAAAGGATTATGAGATTTGAAATTGCTCTTGGACTTTGCTAGATTATGCGCTATATACTGGTTCTTGTCCGATGGGCAATGCCTTAGGTGGGATATCCGCACAATGGCAGTTTCAACAGCTGTCAACTTCTTGTGCCCTGAAATTCATCTGGACTGTACTCGGGACACCCAAAGGCCGGCCTAAATGTCTCTACACAACCCCGTTTCAAGATGTAATCCACCCCCCCACAAGGAGCTTAGTACCAGATTTAGGGACATCTAAACCCATTATAAAAACTGTTTAGGTTTATCAGTGTGGTGGTGCAAACTTGGTACATTCCATGTCCACGCAAAATGCCCTACCACATAGTAATTATGTCAGTAATCGTTTGAAAAAGTTTCAACACACAAATTTTCAGTCCATTTTTTGCATCAAATAGAAAGCCAAGCAATCATAGTTAAGACAATGTATCAGCAAACGTGTGTGTGCCCTAAAAAATTAATTACATGTTTTTAAAAGTTAGTTTGGGTTCTTACTGCACCCTGACATCACAACCCTGTATTGGTTTCTAGTCATGTGTTTGCGCAAGGTACCACGACGCTTCTACCCCCCCCCCCCCCCCCCAATGCTCTGTTGGCAATGTGCAAGTAGTAATTGTTCTTTTTTAAATGCGAAGCATTTCTTAGTGAACTTCGGTGACATTGAGCGTGTCCATCTATCTAGCTGTCTACGACTTTTAACTCTCCTGGCCGTCTCGATAATGGTATCCATACCAAACTTGGTATGACATAAGATGACTGTATGAAGAACATATTTGACTAGTCATAACATGAAAATCATGACATTCATGCCATGATTTACATTCCATTGTACTGAAGCTCTTGTGGGAGTTTCGTTCACGTGGCATTGTCAAAACTGGTATGGTATGACATGATTGCATGGCAAAAACAAGCGACAAACACTAACATGAAAATCATGACATGCATGTCATGTAACAACATGATTACATGCCATGCTCATGATGCGCTGGCAGTCACTTCGCTAGCTTCCCATATGCCGAATTTGGTATTACCTGACGTCAATGGATGACGAAGGTACGTGACTTGTGCAAACATGATAATCATGAGATGCGTGTCATGTGAGAACATGACTACATGCCACAGTCAAGGCGCCAACACATTTCGACTTGACGTGGTGCGCGTGCTCGCCGGTGTTCACTTCGTAGCGTCACACTGGCGTTGCCACGCCAGGCACCGGTCCTGCCATATACTCGCAGGCGCGCACCGCGCTGTGTTGCTTTGCTTTGACGCATGCGCGTTTCAGCGCGTCCGGCGTCCCTCCCTCACAAAAAGAGGGAGACTCAGTGTTGTCTGGGTAATGCATCGGTGCGAAATGCAGCATGTCGCATTTTGCGCCGCCTACCACCATCGGACTGTGCCGACGGACGCTGGTCGCACCGGTCGCGCCTGGCGTCGGACTATAGAGTGCTCGTGTTTTGCTAACGTAGCGTCGCTGTGCCCAGCATGCGTGCGCGTCAACGCTACAATGGAGTATATTAGGCCCTTCATGATGTGCTGGTGATCGTTTTGCTAGCTCCACATATACCAAATTTGCTGTTGCGTGACGTCAACAGATGACGAAATATATGACTGGTACAAACACGATAATCCTGACATGCGTGTCATGTAAGAACATGACAACATACCACACTCAAAGCATGCTCGCGGGCGTTTCGCTGGTTCCAAATATACTAAATTTGGTATCACGTGACGTGAATGGGTGAAGAAGGTAAACGACACATACAAACAAGATAATCATGACACGAAAGTCATGTACGGCACCAATTACCTCCACCTCATTACGTTGTGCTGATTTTAAACTGACATATCAACCTGTCTCATTCGTGCTTCGCATATCATAGATTCCCACTGAGCATGGTATGTGCCAATTTTTTTACATTCAAATACCTGACAAAGTTGCCAGTTCCGCTTATAATAAGCAGAGTTGGGCTACCTCTTTCACCAAGTCGCTTGCAGAGTATTCCTGTTGCTTGTCACTTTTTGGGGCTTATTTGCACTTATCCTGCAAGTATAGTTACTTTTGTTGTTTTGATCGGGTTCACGAATAGCACGTTTTTTGTGCAGTGATAACGCATTTGTCGAGCTTGCAGTCAACCAAATAGAGTACCATCCTGGAGACAATATTAAAAAGTAAGTGTAATTTTTTTCATTATTGCAGATATTTTCGGTGTAAAGGTTAGTAATTTTTCTAACTCCCCTTTGCATTTGAGTGACATTTTTATTATATAAATTAAAAACTTTTGAAACAATGGAAAAGTTGATCGAATTCCTGCTTGCTTTTACGTTTCTTGGTAAAGGTAGAGTAGCTCGCCTAGGCTTTTTTTTTGTGATGATTTTTCCCTTGTTAGCTCAGTAGCATCTGTCAACACTGGTACCAGACTTCATTATGACAAGCCATGCTGGTGTGTGAAGTCACCAGAATTGATACTGTAGCATGGCGCTGCACAAGTGTAGATGGAAATAATGTCAAAATAAACCAAGTAAACACATTTCCTGAGCTTGGCACTTCACTGCAGGAAGTCATTGTGAACAGGAAATTTGAAGCCGGGTTTACAATGCTTCGCAAAGTTTGGAGCCAGTAACCTCTCAAGTTCAAAGGACATCAGCAAAATTAAACAGTACAAAAATTACTGCACAGTTTAATACTATACATTTCAACAGTACTAGGTTCTCATTGATTATATTCTTGCATCGAAATTAAAATCGTTTCCTTCTGGGTATTGCGTAGGCATGTGCAGGCCCTTCTTTGTACAGCTCATAGTGAGGCGTTCCCTCCCAAATTTCCTTTCCTTGTTGATCGATGGCATAGCTGTAGCTGACTGGGTTTTCAATGGCAAATTCTATGGCTTGGTCCAAATTCTCGAGGGTGACATACGTGGAACTTCTCTTCTGCAAAAAAACAAGTGGACAGTGATTAGTGTACTTGGAGTCACAAAATCTCATCCCCAAAAGAAGTCTCTTAAGAAAACACTTTCGAGCTGTCTTAATCAGTCCCACACATTGGCTTTTCAATCTTATTTCATTATTTTATGTTTGGTACAAAGATGTGACCTTGTCAATGAGCCCACAGACAACACATTTGATCAAAGTAGTTTCAATTTTGAGAATGTTGCAGAAAAGGATGCCTTCACATTAGAGACTTTCAGATCTTGCATACAGGACGTGATTCTGGCGCATTAGAAACGTCACATCCTGCTCTGCAGTCCTTCATTTAGCAGTTTTGGTTCTATTGTAGATCTGGTCGTTTGCGCCCATAAACTCTAAATATACAAAATCTAACACTCGCTTTAACATCAGTCAGCTTGCGTCTTAAGCTGCCCCTTGCACCTACAGCACACAGTTCTGCAATCTTCGGCGGACTTATTCTAGAAGTAAGCTCTACCCACTTTTCACAGTATCGAATCACGGCTGTGGCGGCTGAATTTTCTATAGAGGCGAAAATGCTGTAGGCCCGTGTGCTCAGATTTGGGTGCACATTAAAGAACCCCAGGTGGTCGAAATTTCCGGAGCCTTCCACTATGGCGGCTCCCATAATCATGAGGTGGTTTTGGGACGTTCAACCCCACATATCAATCAATGTACTTTTGAGAATGAGCTTGAGAAAGAGATGGAAGAACGAGCAATTTTCAATGCATGAGCTGCAAAATGCATTGGCAACTCGATGCACCAACATTCTACAACATGCGCACCTTTTCAAGCCTCACAATCTCCTCAATTCGCTCTTTGAACTGCAAAAGCTTGGCTTTTGCCTCAGCTTCCCTCTGCAAGAGCTCCTCCACTCTCTTCGCTTCTTCCTGCTTGTTTCTTTCCATCCTAGAAGTATTAATTAGACAGAACAGTTACAAGGCCAGCAACTGTATCGCAATACCATTTTTAAAAAGCAAAAGTCACAACACCACCACGTAATCTCGAAAATATGCTAATGTAAACTGCATGCCATGAAAAGAAATGATGACCGTTCATGCAAACAAAGAAGGCAAGCCTAATTTAATGCTAATATTAGCTACCTTTATATATGGTAGTGGTCAACTAGGCCGCCATGAAGCCATCGTAGAACTCCAAGGTAGAAAAGTATAAAGGGGTAAAACGTGTACTATCTGTACTGCAACAGCATAGGTTAGTTACGATTTAAATGAACGAACTACACTAGTCCCCAAAGGAGAAGCTTACTGTGTGACTTTCAACCTGTTATCTATGACACTGGACTGAAGGCTACTTCAATGAAAATCCAAAGCAGCATGTCATCACCAAGACAGCAGGAAACAAAACGGTGAGTGGTACTTCACACACGACGTAGCAATAGATATTGCAATCACAAACTAAGCGGAGCTCTTTATAACTCTAAACATTACAACAGTGTCTTCCTCAAGCATCATGGGAAACAAGTTAAGCAGCATTTGTCTTCAAAAGAGGCTCACTCAATCGAAGTCTGCAAAGCATGTGAACATCCACAGCACAATCCTAATCGCACAAAGCAACTTCAGTCGCAAGACTTTCTGCTATTCACCGATTTCTAGATTTTAAAAAAGAGAACAGGAAGTACAGAAACTAATGAAGGAACAGGAAAAGTTGAGCAGCTAGAAAAAAAGTGGCAGCCAAATTACTCGGAGCATTCAACGAATTATTGTAATCATGCTACTTGGGACCACTCTTTCTACACCTTCACTCTTAGTGAAGGAGGACACTAGACACTGCTTTCTGAATAATCTGGTGCAAAGGCAAAGTCTATAGATGATACACAAGTATTTACTGTATGGGAAGGGGAAAAGAGCAACATAAACTGAGGAAAGTACACTAGTAAAAGCATTCCTTGCAGTAAATGACACCTGAGCATGTGCTTGTGATATGACCATTCTCTCGAAAAGCTAGGTCATTTTTTAATACTTTCATTAAGCATGCGGCAATTTAAAAGCATGTATTATGAGCTCAGACGTGGATTCATAAGAGTGGTGCATTGCTAGAAAAAGGCTGAACGTTGGTAATTCTCTAGCACCAGGCACAAGGGAGACTGTGATGTCACTAAGCACGACAATAGCAAACGAAATTGAAATTAATTTTACGAGGTGGACAGATCATTGCTCTTTTACTGCAATCATCGTGTCACGAGGTGAATAGATAATGAGGAAAATATTAAACAAGGAATGCACCGTATAGGGCAATACCTTAGTACAGCAACCCTCTGGTTTTCCTTTTCATTTTCTTCAAGAAGGCGCTCGTGCTCTCGCTCTTCCTCTTGAGACAGGGCTGAGTGCTTGTCAGCCAATTCGAGGTCTTTCAGGTGTTCATCCCTCCAAAAGTTTCTGCAAGAGGAACAGCAAAGAAGTAATAATTGATGAATGAAACTGACACTGCAGTTTTAGATGGAGGAAGTGTGGAAACTACGTGCGCTTAAGAAAAGACAGAAATGTCACGAAGTGCTGCTTAGTTATTGTGGAACCGGTCAAACCTTATGGTATTTCATCAAATGTAAACGACGGTCAAACCTTATGGTATTTCATCAAATGTAAACGACCAAGGGCGAACTACGATTGAATTCAATAACGGCTCGGTAAGTAGCTAGCGACACCTATCAATTTATGGCACCGGCGGGGGGGGGGGGGGGGGGGGTGTAGCAGGGCCCCTTTTTCTATCAAGTCAAATTATAAGGCAGACATTGAACCCCCCCCCCCCCCTCCTCTCGTGTGACTAGAGAGGGGCTGCACTCTGCACCCCCGTCACCCCTGTGCGCACGCCGTAGATCTAAGCACCGTATCTACATGTTTCATGCGTTTCATTGGCATACACGAGCAGTCTTTCAATCAAACTGTACAACGACAATGCGACGCCGCGGCAACACACTTTCACATAGCAGACCGACGCGCACATACCACGCCAGAAACTCGATGGTATGCTTCATGCAGGGCATTAGGACACGCACCTGATTGCTTTCATTTCGGTTTTATAGGCAGCGGTCAAGCGGCTGAGCACTGCGATTTCTTCTGGATCTTTCGGTGGTCCCAAATTAATTTTGAAAAGCTTGCTGGGGGCAATCGGCATCCACCGAGGTTTCGTGCCCTTGGGCTTCTTCCATCTCACTTGCTGCACACCCAGCAACAGAGACATTTCCGAACGATGAAGAGTAGCATCGTAAGCAGCACTTCGTAAAGGCGACAAAACTGCTTTTGGAAGCATCGAGGCCAACATATCGAGCCACTTCTCCCGCGGGCCGCAGCTCACAGCTACAGGCGTGCGCCGAGGCGGCTTCGACCGGCGGCGGCGCGAGAGTCGTCCGGAGTTGTCGGCGGTGGCGGCGTCAGCGCAAGCCGGTCTGCGCCGAAAACTCGGCGCGCCGCCACCACCGACGTCAATTGATCAGCGCGCCGCCGCAATGAATGTACTTTTTTTTTTTGCGTGATTAGCACGCTTGTTTTTTACGTACGCTTAAATTTCTTTAGGAAACCTGCCTCTCTATTATACTTTATTTTCACCGGTAAATAGTCAGTTCTTTTTCAGTTCTGCCCGCTTGGCAAACGCATCGTAATTGATTCGCCTGCCGGTTCAATGATAGTTATAGCGCGAGAACAAAACGACGACACAGAGACAAGAAGGACACGAAAGACACGAGCGCTGTCTCTGTATCGTCGTTTTGTTCTCGCGCTATGACTATCGTCATGCCATACCAACTAGCCCAAGCTGCCATACTTCTATGCCGGTTCACGTTAAATAACTGGACCAGAAAAACTTGCTCAGTGCTCCTAATAACGTAGAGAGGTAGCTGGACTAAAAAATAAGTGTTAATTTTAATCTCCTTTCAGGGTCACTTTATTTGGCAAATCCAGGTCGGTGATAGCGTCAACGCCGATGTTTAATGAGGCTGACGGTGGAGACTATATATACAGTTTCCTGTTATACAATATTGATTGTTATTACACTACCGAAATCTTAATTATACTCACCTTTATATATATATATATATATATATATATATATATATATCTATATATATATATATATATATATATATATATATATATATATATATATATATATATATATATATATATATATATATATATATATATATATATAAAGGTGAGATTAAGATGTTGGTATTGGAATAACAATCAATATGACTGTGAAAGCGAGTCAAGGAACAGCGGCAGTTCAAAGGGGAAGAGTGGTGTAAGTAATGTAAAGCGCTTCTATGCGCATGAAAGCAATTGCTTATATTGCTCAACAGTCTTAACGAGTGAGCTAGAGTTAGCTGTTTGATGCATCTGTATTTATAAAAGCCAGTTAAGTAACACACCCTTTGATTAATAAAAGGAAAACGCCACAAATTGAATATGCTTCATCAAACAAACGACCTAATCAGTATAGAATGGCGGGTTCATGAAGGTCGACATTTGGACGAAATGGGGGTCACCATAAACTTCGTGTGAAGTTCTGCACGGAACATGAATTTATGAGGACAACACACCTAGGTGCGGGTGTACAATGTCTTGTGTTTTCTCCCCTTTATCATGTGCTCGAGAGAAAATCAAACCGAGTAATGCGCGCCTTTATTTCGCCCGTTTTCTGTCTCGAACTAAATTTTACTAACTAGATCGGATTTGTCACAATCGCGTTTGAAACAGCACATCACTAACGTAGCTTGCTGTGTGAGTTGCTTCAGAATATTCGGAACTGGAAAAAAGTGAAACACAGGAAGACAGCAAAGGTAAACAATTAGACAGGACAAGGGTTGGACTTCAAACACATTTTTATTGCAGGAAGCCCACCCACACACACAAACCAGGAACGCATGCGTAAATGGGCTATCTGAGTCATTTCACAGTTGCACACCTAACGTACAGTGAACAAGTGTTAAGGTGCTAGAAAAACGCCACATTTTCATGAAACACCAAATATGAACGCAACGTGCACCCACTAATCTTTATGTGCAAGGGAAAGTGGGGAATGATTTGCACGTGACACTTTGCCATGTTTTGCTTTATTTTGAAGGTTTTAAAGATTTAACGTTCAACCTTATTTATTATTTGATATCAGAGGCACAGGGGTGAGTTTCCACCAGTATACCTGTACGAACTAGAATGCTGTGATCACGCAGCCTACCATCGGACCGTCTGATCGCTTTAGACGTGGCCGCATTCGAAAAGGGAATGTGTAAACTTACGTACGTCTGTGCTGCAAAGGCTGTAGCAGTGCCCCTGATTTAAAATCATTGTTTCATAGCAAATTAATTAAGAAATAAGATTGAACATGAAAATTGCGAAGCCTTTCGAATTAATAAACAAATGACCAGAGTGTCATGTGCGATGTGATCTCAGCTCAGTTTGCTCGGCTAAAGAATTTGGGTGTAGTCAGATGGTGCACGTGGCGTTTATATTTTGGCGTTTTGGGGAAATGAGCTGTTCACAACACTTTGTGACTGTTGATTTTGCAACGCTATACTTGGCTCAGATAGCCTACTTAGACATGCGCTGATTGTTCATGCGTGTGGCTTTTCTTTAATAAGCATTTATTGTTAGTCCGGCACTTGTCCTGTGTCGATACTTCGCTGTTTTTGTGTTTTCATGGCTTTCTTCTCAAGTATAGTTCGCTAAAAGTCATCACGTCGTGCGAACGCAACAACCAAACTCTCAACCTTTCCTCTTATCCCGATGATTTGCCATTACGTGCACGCACGAAATTTTTCCATCAATGGGTGACGCCATCTATATTTTGTTGCACCAAGATCTATTGCGCCGTTCACCCACGAATTACACAGATAGATCGACCTTCTTTCAGCATGTTGTATGGTGAAGATAATCTGAATTGTACATAGGATAACGTTTTACCATATATCATCATCATACGAGCTATCGAATAGTTCATAAACGGCCGAATAAAAAAGAACCCTCCGCATGACATAGATTACGAAATGACATTTGACTTTGTCGAAATATATCAGTGGTTCAAGAGGTTTTTGAAGTGTTGGGTCCTGCTGCTCTGGCACCGGAGACTCGGAAAAACGGTGTCGAGGTAGCTTATTGTAGACTGGAGAAAACTTGAGGACAAACATTTCGCTACGAGACGAACATCTCGTGAAACCGGGCGAAGGTTTCGTGCCCACATAGCTTATGCCCGCCCAGGTCGATGTCTTTCACTAGGGCATGGTTGCCACACTTCTATAGTCCCTGCACGTACACTTCACCTGTGGCACCAAGGTGTCGCTTGATGTGAGAAGTTCAGTGGGTGATGGGTTCCACGCTCGTATTACTGGGAGCATGTCAGGACCCCGTCAGAAGACGCAGACAACACTCGATGTCCTGAGGTCGTCCTCATATGGTACAATCGTCCTCGCACAATTCTCATTGACCTTAGTACTTACTGAGGACGACACAAGCAGGTTTGCCCCGGAAACGTCTTTTCGAGTGCTTTCTGAGGACAACAATTGGTTCGGAAAAGGTCCTGTTAAGGATCTTTTGGCGATGACAAAAACATTGCACTGAGCACTTAGATATAATTCCTGAAGACTTTTGCGCACCAAGTAGATGCATTTCATACGTGAAAACTTTCTCCACGCGTTTTTTTCTTACATTCATAAAGCTATTGTATATTTCCGCCTCGTTTTTTTTTCGCAGAAAATTTTCAAATTATGCGACGCGCTTAATGAGACACACGTAATCAATTGACTTAGGTATCGAACCTGGTATTGCGAAATGTCCATTTGAAACAGTGTGTTCTTAAATGTCACAGCCCTAAATTTGTCATTATACGTCGCTGTAGCGCGTAGTAACAAACTAGCAGCTGGCAACCATTGACTATGCAGCACTATTCTAGATAGTCAAGTAGCCAAGCCATTCTAAGCCAACTGACTGTCAAAATGGCCGGCCACGGAGGAAGGAAAAGGTAAGGAGAGGCCCTGACGTCACTCGTTGTGAAGCCGCGATGAAGCCGGAAGTCGGCCATATTGAGTAGGCAAATTCTCCTCTCTTGTTTACATATGAATGCGAAGCAGAAGGCGCGACTCCCTCTCCGGCTCGGAAAGCACGTGGGCTTGCGCAGCGCGTGTGTCGTGACGATCCGAAACTAATGGAACTGGGCTCATCACTCAGAGCCAGCGGGACACCTTCAGCGAAATCGCTTCGTCCGAGTAATAACAAAGAGTAACAGCTCGCTGACAACGAAGCAACTACGAAAGAACGCGCGCTAGATGCACTGACAACAGCGAGCGCTTTCACGTCATTAATTCAGCAACTGTACAGACAACACGATCGGTCGTGCGCCTTCTACGGTTGCATTCCGCCACGCGACTGACGCAGCGTCCTGCCACTGTGTCCGTGCTCCGCGTGAAACTCACCTGCGTCAGCATTCTGCGACCGCGGTGACTTTGAGCACGGTGCTAGTGACAGTTGAACGTGGTTGCTGTTACGTTGAGATTACATGCAATGCTGGTGGAGAGTGTACCAAGCGGAACAGAAAAGGTGTTTTAATACGCACATGCAAGTTGTTACTGTACACACACAACACGAAACTACGTATGTGCACATGGTCCTCACGGCGTCTTGCTGGGCTCAACAGCGTCGTCCGTTGTCACAAGCAGGAGCACTGCTCAACCGTCACTGACCTGCAAGGCGTTCGTCGTCATTCAGCTTCGTCATGGTGCCCAACGCCATTTCGCTGAACACTAACTGCTTCATCCGCGTCATCCGCCGCACGACACATGGATATGCACTTGTTCTACGCACTGTTGAAACCTCGTGATGGACAAAGAGATTTGTAAACGTTGCTAAGAGTAATGTAACAGCCAGACGAACACTGCGTAACCAATAACGCGGCGCAGAGCACAGATATTGTCCGCCACGGCTCAGCACGAGACCTGGGGAGGCACACATTCCGCCGCCAGCAGCGGCCGCTCACTGCTAGACCAGCTTCACTGCGCAACACGTAACCATAACAACGCCGCCATTGTGCCTACTGATTATGGCCGCCATGATGTCATTTCCGCCACATTTTTTACGCCCTGCGCCGGCTGGGCATGCCCTCTTCTTACCTTTTTCCTTCCTCCGTGGCAGCGGCGGTCTTGTCAGGGAAAGTCACGGAGTGGGGAAAGTGCAGTGAACTAGTGAAGGTTCGTGTCCTTTGTTGTTTGTGTGCATGGTTAGAAGTGAGATATGTGTGAGAGTGTAAGTCGTAGGTGATGACGGTAGGTAAATTGCCGTATTGATGGGTGCACTGGCCTGCTCAACGTTCCGACTGGTCATGGATGCATTGGTCACCAGCCGACCACGGCGAGGTGTGGTTCGAAGCAGCCTGGAACAACAGCCAGTCGCGATCAATTGGGCTTCGAAGCAGCTTGGTCCCAACGTGAAAGGATCGACTTCTGCATTTGACACATGGCCCGACCTCGGGCAAGTCAAGTCAACGCCCGTGTCGAGTGTACTGATAGGCTGTCATGCGGAGCCTCTAGCACTAGTGAGTGCATTGGGCGCGATACACGTGGTGATGAGGACACTGTGTCAAACTTTCGAAGAAGATTACGAACGTAGTTGATTGAGCTGTGTTGACTGCCTTGATACTGCTTTTCTTTTTTCATACTATACGAGGACTCGAGTGCCTGACAAAGCTGCATCCCTATCGAAAAAAAAAAAAACGAATGGTGGGCATGGTGTAAACCACCACCCACCATTATAGTGGATTAATGTAGTGGGTTAATGGTGGGAAACGCCCATCATGGCGCATGGTGGGATATGGTGGGTGCTGAAGTGCCGGCAACGCTTGAGCGTGAAATGGCGTCAGAATCACCGTGACGAGCTGCCACAAAAAATAAAAAACAATTCTATAAAAACGGTATAAAAAAACACCCGTCCCGTAAAAAAAAAAAAAGATGCCACGGAGGATCGAACGTGCAACCTGCGGATTCCTGTCCGGAGACATTAACCACTGCACCTTACCAACATGAGGTTTGTTGTGTGTTAAATAGTTAGTTAGCATACAAACTTACGGTTCAACTTCAGTTATGCTTGCCATGTACACGACATAGATGAGATCTGCACCTGCTACTGAAAATTGCACATTTATTAAACACAAGCAACTGCTGCCTGTAAAGATTGCCACTGTGTTAATGGCACCAGTGCTATTTTTTTTACAATTCACAATTGCTACAAAAAAAAAAAACCAAGGGAGCAGCAACAGTTTACCGGCGGGGTCTGCCAAGTTTAATATCCGTTTCGCGCTCGTTCTGAAGGGTGACATCTGCTCACGCTTTATGACGCTTCTAGGCTCATTCCATAGATACGCCGGCCTAATTTATTTGATTGAGTATTGGGATGATTTTCACGCAATTTAGAGGGCGGTCGTGCCATCGCAATGCTGTAGCTCTTTCGCTAAAGCAACAACTACATAACGGCTTGGCCAAAACGAATGCAGTGTGCCGGAAATATTGCGCTATCATATTGGTTCCCCAAGCATACGGATTGCCATGTCTGAGTTCTCGCACAAAAGCTACAGAAGTGCCGGCGTGTGCGACCGGCGGCTGTCGGTGAGAAGAGACGTACGTTCTCTGGGAGTGCTTGAATCGCGTCGCATCGATGTTTGTTGCTTCTTGAGCGGGCACCATACACAATAAAAATGCTTCATTTAGGTTAATTGATGCCTTGGCTGCGCTGTATTGTCATTCTTAATCGTCGAAATCGTGAAACACGGATAACACAATTGTACGGGCTCGATCGGTAGGCCTAACCTTTGGTGGAAATCATGGTGGTAGAACATATAGTGTACAGGTCCCAGCTTGGTACGCTATATAAATTGCCAGCCATTATAAGCCCACCCATCATTTGCTTACTGCTTCCCAGCATTATCTTAATGGTGGGCAGAGCTTCTCAGCTTGGTACACCATGTGGCCCACCATAACAAGCAGCACCCATCATCTGCTTAGTGCTTCCCAGCATTATCGCAATGGTGGGAAGAGTTTCTCGGCTTACTACACCATGTGGCCCACCATAATAAGCACCACCCCTAAATGCTTAGGGCTTTCCAGCATTATCGCGATGGTGGGCAGAGTGTCCCATTATTGCCCACTATCTAGTCTCTGCTTTCCACCATCGTTTCCACTTTACGCATCTTCTATACACCTTACCACCCAGTATGTCTTGGCATATCCACCATATTTTCCACTACGTCCCATCATATCCATCATAATTTCCACCATGCCCACTATTATTTCCACTACGCCCACCACGTTTTCCAGTATCCACCATGACAATTTTTCCGATAGGGTGTCTATTGTGATTAATCACTGTTAAATAAATAAATTTCAGTCAATAAGCTTTGTTTGTTTTACTCTAAAACTCTAGCACTGTCACCTCTCTGTTGATTGATACAGTATATATACTCGAGACCTCACCGGTGTTTTTCTTTTGATGTATGAAAATGTCATGAAAAGAAATAAATCCTAAGTAGTATCACTGCCCACAGTACCGAACCGGCCACGCTATCGTTGTTCTGAAAAGATACTGAAAAAGCCCTGAATTGTTGTTTTGAGGATGTGCTGAGGTTGTTATGTGTACGGACAAGGGGACAAGATTAGTGCCTTTCTAGTACCTTAAGAGGACATTCTGAGGGCATCGGATTGTCCTCACGGGGGCATACTGAGGATGTCCTGAGGTTGTGTTTGTGTTGTCTGGGGAGAAGCCACCTCCTTTTGTTCCTACCGTGGGCAATGCATTTGTATTGACCAAAAAATAAAGAAATAAAAAAGGAGCACTGTTTGCCACGCTCAATTAGCTGTGCTGGTTGTCATCCGCAGAAACGTCACTATAGCTCTCGTCCCAGAGGGCGTCGTGTCCGGGAACCTTGTGCAGCAGTAGTTTTCGTCGAACACCTTACCGTGTAAGGCTGTAAGGCTGCATTACGCCTCCTTTCCCGTGTCGGGAGAGCAATGTACATATTTGGACTGCACATCAGCTAGCAGGCCCGCAGTCCTCCGGCGAACTGTTCACAAAACAAGCGACACCACTTTCATCTTGACTCGGGCACCTATCCCTGCAAGGTGTTCCGTCAACAAGTATATGTGTGGGATTTTTATGTTTGACAGACATCTGGTGTATCTGGAGTTTTTATTTTTGACAGACACGTCCATAGTACGTATTTAGGGTCTCAGAAGACCACAAACAAAAAAATCATTCAGTAGTGTAAGTATTTATGGATTCGCAGTCACGACATCAAATTAGATCATCATGACCCTTTAGTCATCAAATAATAAAGGTGACAAATTTATTGCTGCTTTGCACTAGGGTGCACAGAGTCTGAACAAACGTAGTATTCGGGAGTGTTGGAGCTTTTGAAACAACTTCAGGACTTCAACCCGAAAGCGGCGCCTTCCCGCCTCTGCTTGCCGGCGTCATCGTCACCAACGACATTGCTCCATATTCTTCGTCTTTACGGCTCCATGCTCCACAAAAATGAAACGAAGAAGGCGTCGAGTGCAGTGGGGATAGCTGGATAAATACTTCTCCAAGAATGAGCGGGTAAGATTATGTTTTCAAAGTTCTAGGAGAACTCTAGCAAAGTAAAGTATTCTAATATTCTTCTGTAACCCCTGCACCCCACCCCCCCCGTCCTTTTTTTCTGCTTCGAAGAACTTTTAGCAGAAAGAAGGTGCATTTTCTGAAGGTCACGCATATCTACAACATCATGGAGGGGCTCAGGCAACACTTGAGGAGCCTTCCTTGAAAGGCATGCGGTGTTGAGTGGAAACGAAATTGGAGAAGTTAAAAAAAAAGAAAAGAAACAGATGACTACCCGTGAAAGTGGGTACAGTAGGTGAATGGAAGTACATGATTTCTCATAGTGTGAAAAAACGTTGCCGAATTCTCCGCACCATGCAATGCTTAGGCAACTTTGTAAGATAATCAAAAACCCGAAATAAAGGGGCAGTTGAACTACTGGCCATGTAATAGATTATTGGAATTACTCGCAAATATTAGCAAAGAGGTGTAAATTTAGGGGAACATTGTTTTGTTAGATGTAGTATGTATCGCATATTGTTTCCTTGTGGTAGAAGCACGAGGAAAGGAAGGACAGGGACGTTATAATCATTCCTAGTTTTGTGGTAGTGTGCATATATGACAGGCGGGACGCTAAAATAACGTGAAATGTCCGTCACATCAGTGGGACGAGACTTGCCTGCTCGACTGCAAAGTGTGCGGTTGCTCGCCCGTTTTTAATTATGCTCAGCAACGAAATAAATGCGAGAAGGTACTGATAAAAGCATATCAAATGTCACAAAATGCGTGGCGGCGGCACCGGCGGCGTGGAAACCGTAATGATAAATTTAAAGAGCTCCTTACTGCGTCTTCCTTGCTTAATCAGCTGAAACGTCGAGATTTTAACACTAACGGCAGGACATACGAGATTACTAGAAGAGAATGAGCAAGCATTTCGTAGTTGCTTTGTTTTTAAGCATGCATATTGAAAATTTGTAAAAAAAAAAAATGAGGCGAGCGGAGTGGTTACCTACCTCAAGTCGTGCACACTGTTACTATTTTCCGGGAAGTTCTGACCATCCGTTCAGCGTTCGTCGAATTGCGAGTATCGCGGCTGAGATCGAACACGCATCAAAGCACCGTGCCACCGCGCTACGTTTGTTTAATGTATATTTATTGCTTCCTCATATGTGCAACATTTTTTCTTTTTTTGGTACCGTGTTTGCATATGTTTCACGAGATTCATCGTGGTAAGCTGCTGGCATATCATGAAACAACACGAACCCAGCCGTGAAGGAAACACGCACACAGCAGGATTCAACACGCAAGATTAGACTAGCAACTCTTCAATGAATTAAGTATGCTGCGCGGTAGAAAACACGGACGGGAAAAAGACAAGCACAGTCCTTGTCTTTTTCCCGTCCATGTTTCCTGTCGCGTAGCCAACGTTTTTAGTTACTGTAGTTGGAGAAGCCCGCTCCGGAGGCGGCACCAACTCGTATCTCACTCAGCGGCGGCGCTGCTGTCGCTTTGGGATTGGCGAAGGAGCGCCGTCTGCTACACTTGCATGCAAAAGAGCGGGAAATTCGTTTCCAAATACGTGTATTTTAGCCTAATTGATTGACTTGTGGGGTTTAACGTCCCAAAACCACTAAATGATTATAAGAGACGCCGTAGTGGAGGGCTCCGGAAATTTCAACCGCCTGGGATTTTTTAACGTGCACCCAAGTCTGAGCACACGGGCCTACAACATTTCCGCGTCCATCGGAAATGCAGCCGCCGCAGCCGGGATTCGATCCCGCGACCTGCGGGTCAGCAGCCGAGCACCTTAGCCACTAGACCACCGCGGCGGGGCTCCGTATCCTTTGTGAGTTAGTTCTAATGTTGTGATTAACAAAAAGGAAGCTTTAATGTTCCTCTTTCTTTTTTTATTTCTGACGAGTTTTTATTCAATACTATCCCCGCGGCGCAAATTGTGACCAAATGCCTGGTAATGGCAAAATTGTCCAACAAGTTTGGAGCCATTTGATATTACATTCCAGGAAACACATTGTCTTTGTTCATCGAGGTATAGTGATTATTATTATTATTATTAGAATACCCTCAGGGCCCGTAGGGCATTACAGAGGGGGTGGGTACAACATATATAACACACAAGAAAAAAAGACAAAATAAAGAAACAAATATCAGATGCGCAAATCAGGAAGGCAACATAAGTCAACTAAAAATGTATAAGAATTCAAGCACATACAAGACAAAGATAGATAATGGAAACTGCGTATAGTTACAAGCATTGCTGAGAAATTGCAGTCTTGAATAACAAAGGGTCTGTTATTGATACAACGGAAGAGGGAAGGTGGTTCCAATCGGCTGCTGTTTTCGGTAAGAAGGCTGCTGAAAAGAATTTGGTGCGGCAAAACGGAATGGCAACCTTATGCTGATGATCAATGCGCGATGAGTGGTATGATGGTTGTGAAATGAGGTCTCGCTTCATTGATGGATTGTGAAAAAATATCTTATGAAAACCATTCTTATCTTATTCTTATCTTATTAACCATAATGAGTAACTATTAAATAATTGGGCAGTCCATCATCATTTTTGACATAAGTCATATATTCAAGATTCGTGTGCGATTTGTTTTCGGTTGTATGCATTTAAAGCAAGCAAGCCATACCTTTGCCATTGTAGTTATAATGTGGCTCGCTTGTGGTGTCATCGAATAAAGCCTTCACTGGCGTGGTTGGCTGCAGTCTTATGCAGCAAATAAGGAATGAGTAAAGACGGGGGATGTAGAAAAGTTTCTTGTTGGGCAGTATTGCAATCGGCATCGGTGTTTTGACTCCTCTTGGGTCAGCGTATGTGTGCGTAGACATTTAACATTAATACATACCAGCAAGAGCTCCGCTCGGTGTTCTTTTATCATGCTTTTTCTTGGCCGCTAGACCCATAAACCGACAAAACACCCTTTGCGTCCAAGTGCGTACGTTTAAACTCGAGGGATTAAAAAGTTAATTGACTTCTCCCCTGGAGCTCTGTCTTCACAACACACCATGTGCCTCTTGGGCATAAGATCGCCTGGTGGTCATCCTCATGGGAATCCCTCGAGTAAGCGCTTTCTCATATCTTCACGGGTAGTTTCGAACGCACACGCACACAAAACGATTGCTTTTAGCTGATTTAGTATCTGCCATGGTTCACTGAAATGGTTACCATAGGCATGCCGGAATATGACCGTATACCCAACACTCACCATAGTATAGTGACTTGGCAGCTGCGGCGTTGCGCTGATACGAGCTATACGGCGCGTGTGTTGCGGTTATAACTGCAGCAATGGTAGGTCAACATATTTTGTAATAAATGAACTCACGATTTCCGTGTTATAATATAGATGGCACGTTAAGAAAAGGTAGCCCTTTGAAAACATAGGGTACTTGGTAAATGCCTGAGTGCATCTAACTGGGCTGTTCGTTAATCAATACGAGAACGGACACTATTTAAAGGGGCCCTGACACCCAATTTTCGACCATAATCTGTGTTGCGTGGGCTGGTCCTCGTGCATTCAAAAACAAGCTGGGTAAATTTCAGTGCAATCGGTCGTGTCATTAATTTATAATCGAATATTTTTATGGACAAGCGAGCGGCTTTGCGGCAGGGCAACATTGGCACGCTCGCTAGCCGTCGCAACAGTGTCTAGAAATACTCAGGGCAGTAATATTTCTTGGCACTGTACCGTGACGTAACGAACCGTTTGCTCCGCGAGCTTCTGCATGGTGTGCAGTACGGAGGGGGATTGTGTTTCATGGTCAGCTGCATTTGCAATCAAGTTGTTTCAGCTTTATTCAACGTAGCGCTGGAACTAAATAACTTGCAGCGGTTGAAGCAATGCCACCTCGTCGCCCATGTTGCGCTGTGGGGTCCCACAGCGTACAGAGCAGGGAGAGTACTGCGTCATTCTTCAAGTTTCCTAAAGAGCCCGCCAAATGCGACGCTTGGGAGATAAACGTGCGCAGGAAGGACTGGTGCGCATGTGACGCCCCTGTTTTGTGCTCGGCGCACTTCACGGCAGACAGCTACAATGATGACCAGCGTCTTCTCGGCGAGTTCGGTATACCAGTGAAAAAGCCGAGGCTCCGGCCGAACGCTGTGCCGACCGCGTTTACGCACCATTCCGTCCTCCAAGCTAAGTATCGGGGTGCTTTTGAAAAGCGTCAAAGGAAAGAGGTAAGTGCATTTATCGTTAGCAATGACGTTGGCAGGATTTCAAGCTGGACGGTTGTGCCCTCGCGATCTCCGGCATCAGCGTAGCTCCCGCCGACTGGTTCGCCCTCCTCGGTCTCCTGACGCCGTGCAGCTCTCGCATTGTGGCACCCCGCCCTTGGACTGCTTCGACCGGATCCCCACTTTCCTATCTCCTTCTTTTTTATCTCGTTGGCTGTCTTCTTCTCCGCCTATTTTCCTTCTATTCTTTTTATCCCTCCTTCCCCCCACCCCTATAAGGCACTGCGCCGTGTCGCCTGAAGGCAGACAGAAATTAGGTGCCTTTTCCTCTTCATTCTAACCAGTACCACCACCACCGTCTTAGACGCTTTCTTCGTCGCTAGAGGTGGTGGCGATGGGGTCGAAACAAAAATGTGCAGCGTACACGATGTCGTCGCCGCGTCTGCTGCTCGATGAATCTTGGCCTGAATCGTGAGCTGATGATGGTGCCGAGGACATGTCGATGGTACCGGTACTATAGTTCCCAACACGTGTGGACTACGCGGCAAGCAACATTCGTAACACAGTGACCACACTGCTCCCATCGGTTTGTGACGTCACGCATGCCAAGGCAAAATGGCGGTTGCCGGTGGTCGGCGGAGTTTACAGCCGAAGACTTCTGCGGTTACTTTTGGGCTGAAACAACCTCTCACAGTTTAGTTTCCACACGTGTGCAAGCATATTCGACTCTCTACCGTCGTTTTGTGCCAAAAACCACAAATTGTTGGATGACCATGTCATGACCCCTTTAAGTGACATTGATAGCTCGACAGACGGGGCGCTGACTGTCTGTAGTTTTGTCTTGTGTCTAGCGCCACTCGCTTCTGTGCCTAGTAAATGCACTTTATTGAATTAATCACGCCCAAGTTTGTTGTTAGGGCTCTTTCTTGGCTATAAACTAGTGCAAAAGTAAATAGTGCTGTTAGTGCAAGAAGACTTCCATAGTGTTACCTCCGTATTCACAAACGCTCCTCGACTCGACTTTCACCCTTCACTTGACAGAGTTGAGCCCTGTGCCGCCGCTCGGCTGAAAATGGCGCTGCGCTACCCAAGAATCGCAGCAGATTAACGCTGATAAGCAGTGACTTGCCGTGACTTGAGACGGCGCTTCCATCGGCTTTCTCAAGTGAAGGTGGAGTGTTAATTGAGTGAAGGGACGTTCCAGAATACCGGGGTTAGAGTGCATTAAGGCTAAGCGTTGGAGTAGTTGGTGTAGCATGGAACGAGGACGAGCATAGAGTAGAGGTAGAGAGCTCTGAACTTGCAATTGTTTATTTTATGCACGTATTACATGAAAGCGAAACGAGATCCATAAGATTAGTCAATGAAACAGCAATCGCATATTTTGCAAAAAAAAAAATTCTCTTCGGTAATTCTTCGGTAATTCTCTCCGTTGACATCACGGATCTTTACTACTCTTCAGCACATGACACGCTGCTATGGAGCGTTGAGGACTGCATTGACAACTTTGGCTCAGTTGCGTTTCAGAATGCGGCGGCCATAACAGTACGCGGCTTTCTTGAACTCGTTGGTTTTTACTTAAATACAACTTTTGTATAGTCTAATGAAGGTACTTTTATTCAAAAAAGAGGAGTGTGCATTGGTTCATGCATAGCGCCTGTTTTAAGTGACATTCTTTCTGGCTTGCCAAGACCGACTCTTGGCAGCCGCCTCGACAAAATGGCTGTTGTAAAGGTTTTTAGTTTTGTTGACAACTTTCTTGTGCTTTTTCACTGCAATGATAGGGGCTTCTAAGCTGCGTTTTAAGCACCTTATGTCTTTCTGAGGAGTGTATGGCACCTCTTAATCTGACGTATGAGCTGCCGCAGGATGCTTCGTTAAGGTTTTTAGATTTGAGACTAAACATCTTAATTGAACACCTTTGCTTGAAATACGAGCCTAGAGGAGGCAAATCACTTATACTGTAGTTGTCGACTCATTCGAAGCTCGTAAAAAGAGGAATTGCTAATAATTGTTTAAGAAAGGCTCTCCGCAAGTCTTGCGGCCACTACTTAATCAGCAGCTTCGTTGAGCAGGCTTCTCGTCTGATAAGCGCCGGTTTCCCCGATCATGTGCTGGTTTAGGTGGCGGAAAAGTTGCTTAGGACCATTAAACAGGGGCGTGAAGCATCGGTGATCTGCATGGCTAGTAGCTCAAAGCGCATGGCTGTGATTCCCTATCTGCATAAGATTTCTCACAATTCAAAAAAGATAGTTGATATGGCTCATGTGAAGGTTGCTTTCTCTGCCCCAGAAAAGCTTCCAGTACTCTGTAAGCATGTGAATGCACAGTCCGCACGAAGGAGCTGCTGCACAATCAAACATGGGAGGCTATTTGTAGAATGTGCGATTGCTGTCATTTACTTGATCGCGTTGTTATGCCGCAAGATGTATATCGGACAAACGGGCAGGTGCCTGAATGAGTGTTTGAAGGAGCATCATTACCATGTATACTCAGCTGTTCAAGGCCATCTGGCTAATCATTGAAGATTGTAGTTGCAGACCGGAATTTGAAAAGTGCACCATTGTCGAAAAACGCCGTCAGCCGGTAACACGAGATATTATTGAGTCAAACCAAATGCAAATGCTGGCTGATCTATGCATCTGTGTACCTTCTGTTGCACAAACTAAGAACAGAATTGGGTATCTGGCTTTGACGCAATAGATTCTGAGGTTGCGCTGTGGTGTTATACCCACATATTGAGATAATGATTGTTTGGCTGTGACGCAACAGGTTTCGCGATAGTGCTGTGATGTGCTGGTTTCTGTCGCAAATATATATTTCCAGCGTTTGCGCTAATAAAACTTCAGTTGAAGTCAGCGCTCTTTTCTGTCCTTGTCTCTTCTTCCGTAGCTACGCCGTACTTAGTCACAGTCTTGCGCTGTGCAAATATGTTGATCCCCGTTACAATATCGCAGTTCCGTTACAATATCGCAGTGGTCACGCTTGGCCTCCGGTTCCGGTCTTCAAGCCTGGGCTTCAATTAAGCTGACCATGAAAAATATTGTCCATAGATTACCCATGGGCCTTGTGGTTATGATTGGTACGTGTTGTGCATAGACCGTTTTTCGCTTTCCTTTTACGAGTCCTTCTCATCTGCCTTACAGTTCCTGGTGGCCACACTCGCATGCTGAACTCGAAGTGACTGCCATGCGTTGGTCCATACACGTCACGGAGCTGGTGTTCAAGTGTTGTCGACGAAGTTCGTGTGCCACGTTGAGATGCGTGTTCAACTTCATTGGCTGCTTAGAAACCTCTTCCGAGTATGCTATAAACCTGGTCTAGCAGAAGTGTTATCGTGAGCAGAACAAGTGGGAACACGCAGTCACGTGAAAATCCTCAAACCCGATGCATAGTGATTTGGGGCGGCTGCTGTCGGAAACTCACTGAAGGTGCTGAGATTCCGCTAAATGTCGGTACGCTCGCCTCGTTATTGCAGAGATAAAAAAAAACTGATTCCATATTGTCGACAACTCGCTAGCGTAAGCAAAACATGGCAGTGTGCTATCTTTAGCTCTGCACAAAATGCCGCGTTTAATTTCTCTTGCATGCGTGCGCGGGCGTACATGCCTATACAAGACACACAAGTAAAAGGAATATAGCAAAATTAACTTCAAATAGCGGCACTTTTTTGCAGATGGGTAGGCACTGTACTGTCAAGTTCTCGTCTCACACACCCAAAAATGAACGTGTGGTTGGAGTGACGATTAGTGAGAAATCATCACCATTTCCACTATTTTTGACAGCGCTATACGAGTATGTCACGTTCGAAGATATATCTACCACCTGCTCTTGTGTTCCCTGTCGTTTTGTTCGCGATAATACACTAGGAATACTTCAGACTGCCGACTTGCTTTTGACATTACAGGGTCCTCAACCTGCGCAACATAGTTCCTTCACTTCCACCAGGACATCTGACCTTGCATATTCCTTCTGGTACTTCCTGGTTGACATTTTCCTGCTTGACCTCATCCCAACACTGCCTCGCGTAAAGGTCTCTCGTACTTCGTGCAATACTGCGAATGACAATTAGAACGTGCTCTACCGGAGTGTAATGGTGGGTACACTGGTGCAAACATTTGTGACATAGTCTGAAAACAAGGATTGAGAGTAGTGAACAAAATGCCAGCAATCCTATCAAATTCTCTCTCGTTCCTGCTTGGTTTGCACGACAAACCTTTACGCTTGCGTGAGTATGCGAGCGCTTAGAATATTTGTACAAATATTAACGCATTAGAATTCGCTTAGATTTGAATATAAATTGCTGTAAATTTTGATATAGTCGGGGAGAACTAAGTGTGCTGTGTATATTAGTCTGCATGCCGTCCCCGTGTAAAAATTCTTACACTGCAGGGGGGGGGGGGGTAGGAGGAGGTGCTATACCATGATCACACCTTTACAAAAAAAAAGTTTGCATGCCATAAAACCTGACATTACGGTTAAATGAAAATATTGCCCTCACATTCATTCTTTCTCCATGTTTTAGAGGTTGTCATGCAGGCCTAAAAACTCCAAGTATAATAATATTTAAAATGTGACGTACTTTGCAGGTTATCACTTGCATTCTACCGAAAATCAAATTCTGCTGTCATTCAAGGTTGCTTTTTCCTTCGAACCAAAAAGACATTTGCACAGGCCTTATTTCAATTTTAAAATTTTTTGCAGATTAGTTTGGTCATAACCAATAGGCTCATTCTTTCTTTAAGATGTGATACATACTATTCAAATTGGCTTCAGCCCTAAAACTTACTATTCGCACAAGTCCGTATACAAACCTTCCAATGGTCATGGCACCCACTTTTTCTTCACAATCCATGCTATGTGGGTTCATTTTTGTAGGTTCACATACAAGCTGGTGATATTTGTATTTTGTCGAACGCGTACTTGATAACTGAAGTTTTATAAACGCAAGTGTAGTCAGGAACTCGTGAATTGTGACGTCTTTGCGAGCGTGTGCATTTTAGTCAGTTACGGCTAACCGTTTACCAGCGAAAGCTGCTACGCGATCACAACAGTCGATTGCGGCGCTGTATCTGTCCGTCGCCACCGGTGCCCGTAGCCACTATAGCACGAAATAAGGTAAATAAAAAACCCCTTGACACAGCTGGATTCGAACCCAGGTCCCTTGGGTGCCAGCCCAGCATTCTCCCGCAGAGCCAAGCCGGTGCTTGAAACTCCGTTGCAAAACTTGCCTTAGGGGGGCTTGTTGCCTGGAAATGGATCGCGCTGGCATGAGTAATAAAGCGTTTTTGAACAGCAAAGGAACAACCAGGCGTTGCACAATTAGAATGCATAATGAGCGGGTCGTCTAAAGCTGCAACATATTGCAAATGGTTGTTCTTGATCAAGTATTAACTGTGGCACATACCCACTTCAGGCATATTTCATCGTCGTTAGCCATTGCATAAAAAATTTGGGCACAATTCCTTGCAAGTGTGTAGCGAATACAACACTTTTCCAAAAAGTACGAAGGATAGCATAGCGAATACCGGCCTTTTACACAACTAATTGCGTGATTAGGAAAGGTTCTAAACGCCGCCCCTCAAGTTTTCGCTGTGGCTGTGCTGCGCGTTCCGCGCACGCCTGGCGGTTTTTCTTCTGCAACCAGCCGCACATCCCATCGAGCAATTCCACATCTCAGCTTGGCAGAAAAAGTAAACAATTCACAGCTGCTGCAACTTTGATAGAAGACGACGGCTCCCGGCGCTTCATCCAGCACATGACTTCACCCACACCTTAGCAAAGTGATGGTTGCTGGCGCTCAAATATAAGAGTTAATGGCCGGCAACTCCAGGGTTCCTTTTGCACCGATGCAACCTTCTACAACCCAATATTCATATACGTACAGGTACAATAGATCCTCTACTGTATTTTAATTTGCTGAAAACCATGAATTTGGTGCCAGTGTCACGGTCCTCTTCAGGCAACAGAAAATGGGTTTCAAAGCTTCGCACAGTCTGAATTGACTGTGCTGAAACATGGTGGCTTTCACTGAGTTCACAGTCAATGACGTGGCAGCTACGCCGTTGTGCCGATCATAGCTATAGAACTAAAGCAACAGTACCTGCATTTTGCTGGAAGCAAAGTACCATCGTTTTCTAGTTGACTTTATACACAAAGCAAACCTGTATATTTAAAAAAAATATTACTATTAGTGGCAGACTTCCTAAATAAACAACAAGTGCAGAAATCTGTTTAGACGTGGGCTTAGGTGCGCACTGCGAAGTCGACTTTATCAAATAAAGGGCTCAGTCCAACATGCGCGTGATCTTGCCTTGCTTTTGAAAAATAGAACCTTATAGGTGTCAAATAATTCCACTTGGTAAAGACGAGACATCTTGAGGCGGCTTTTCAAAGGGGTGACAACACCAAGATCGCAAAGCTGGGAACCACTGACAAGTAGAAGCAACGCCAGTGATACATGAAGAATCACTGAAGCAGCCGCCATTGCTGCGAGCTTCGTTAGCCCACGGCATGGTGGAAAGAGCTGGGCACGTTCGTTGTATTGCCATTCGCCGTAGTTTCCTAGTACTGCTAAACTTGAGTTTGCATAGTAACTTAACCTGTTATCCCGGGCTTCCAGTCTTCATTTAGTGAAGTCGCTTCTATTCAAGGTCGGGTTACGAATGCACAAAACGCATCATTTGATTACCCCATTGCAAGGCACTTTATTGACTGTTTATATATGCATGAAGTTTACTTTATAATAAGGTTCTAAAGTCTAAACCTAAAGCAAATGGAGAAATCAAAATTACCGTATTTTACAGCAATTGATTGCAATTCCAATGTAAGTAATATAATTATTGTTTATTAAGTGCCTATAGTTTTGTAGACTGAAAAAAAAAAAAACAACCGGCCAAATTATATAGAAGAGTTTCGTGGCAGTGAGCATTTCCAAAGAGGTAAAAAAATTATTCCTGCCGGAACACTCGTGTCAAATGTTTTGTTTCATAATGTGTTGCCTTGAATAAATCATTCGTATATGCAGCAAAATATCCTAAACATAACTGCTATAAAGGAACTTTATGCGCCAGAAATGCTTACTTCAAGGTTAGCTAAAAGTTTTTGGTCGTTTCTCTGCGAACAGTGCACAGAAAAGTAGTCTCTAAATGAGTGCGATGTGCCAAAAAGGGTTACGGGCAGCCTGTGACCGCTTTGAGTATACGCTGTGTTTAATGGTAAAACAAGTGCGTGAAGTCTTGCCAACTTTACCTTGCAGCTCTGAATCTGGTGCATACCATGGACGATCCCAGAGCTCTTTGTATTTCGTTCAACCATTGCTCCACTGAAGACGTTCCCAGTAAACCACCCCTCGGAAGACAGTGTTTCTGGCTGGCGGGGCCTTAACATCAGTCAACCACTGCTTTTGCTCTCTACGGCGGCTTGCGGAAGTAAATTCCCATTGAGTAAATATATATGCAAGGGAAGGCAAACAAGGAGATGCTCAAGTTTGTTAATTGGGGAAAAGTAAACAGGCAGATTAACCGAGCATGCATGCAAGATGTTGCTAAAACTCGCAAACAGTCACTAAAAAGAGGAAAAAAATAATACCTACTTTATGTTGCAGAAAGTGCAAGACCATGAACTAGCACCCGAAATTGAATTATTTGTTTCTTTCAATGGCTCACTTAGTTATTTGCACATCTCTTCATGTAGTAAGCTTAGGTTATTTTAAGCGTTTGTTTCTGTGACAAACAATATATGTGTTTGTGAGACCACGCACCAATAAACAGTTCAGTCAGCGTTTGTCTCCTTCCCATAAGCCTCAGCGCGTGTCCTGAGTTTTCATATTTCTGAACAAACTGTTTTTCATACTTTTGCAAGGGTAGTGCCCCAGGATCCAAAAGCGACAATTTAGGGCTAAGCAATGCACGCATTCGTTTTCAGTTCACAGTCTGTGCCACATTGGTGAGATTTTGATTTGGGCACTTGCATCACTCCGCATTTCTTAGTGTCAAAATTCTTAATGAAATCGTGCAGTTATCTAGCAGTTGCACATGGCAGTCGTTATTAAACAAGCAATATCGGTGTCTCTTATACCCAGGAGGATTGTACACTCAAACCCCATTAAACAAAGTAGCATCTTGCATCAAAATAAGTCTTTATACGCGTAGAGTTTTTATAAAGGTGTAATTATATTAGTATTGCTAGACTATTCATTAACTTCGGTATATCAGTTTTTTGCATTGAGGCTTCAGTGTACGTCGATCAAGCAACGTTAAGTTGGCTAACTTTCCTTCCAGTTTGCCAATTTTCGCAGCTGGCACACGCAAGAGACACTCCCACGAGAACTTGTACGCCATCCAGCCCTTGCTAGTCATTGAAGACGACTTTCCTCAGAAGGCACCTTTTAATCTACCTGCAAGAGCCCTCTGCGTTCTCATGGACACTGGCTCGAAGATCCTAGATGACTGCGTAAGCCTATGTGAACTATTCGTTGTTTCAAACAGGACATTGTAGGGTTTTGTATCGCACACTTTAGTTTCCAGACCTCAATTCGGGTCGTGTCGGCATTACGACTCTAACACCTAGGTTGGAGTAAAGATTATCTTTCGAGATCAGATTCGTCTCGACATGGCGTGGTTACTTCGAGCAATCCACTTTTGCAGTCACTATGCTAAAGTGGCTTCATGCCATGATTAAGTTCTCACGAAATCGCAGAAATTCAGGGCTAGCCAACGAACAGTAGCATTTGCGCTGTCGTCAGTTCGCGTCATTTTCGCGTAATTTTGGTGTGACTGCTTGCGTTACTCACCACTGCCTTGAGCAGCTGTATTCGAAGCGACATAACAAGGTTATCTCGAGCAATTGTGAATACCGCAATTGCATGTTTTGTTTCAATTGAAACGAAAGAAAAGCTTAGAAAATCCGTTGATTGATACATAACATTTGCTCCTGTGAGTCTGTTACTTGTAACGCTGAAAACATTACTGGAGACTGTTCTTTTCAATCAGGCGAAAAAAAATTGAAGTTAGCTGAAGACTTCCATTATAGTAAGCGATTACTTCATCCTCTTGGCTGAGTTTTGGCTATCTACTGCACTGCCAAACACAACATGGCTTACAATTTATAATAAACCAATTACTGGTGTTACAATTGCATATACGTTTGAATCGTATTCAGTCTGTTATATACTCAATATAACTGCAAACGTCCTCCCTTTCATTGTGTAACAACGTCTACTATTGATTTCAATGTCACGTGGTGGTATAATAAACTTCGTGTCAAAACTAGATACCGGTGTCTATCAGAAAAGTAGTGTACATTGGTGAAACAGGCGCCTCGCGATTAACGGATGGCCCCTTTCCCTTCTAGCATGCCAACCTGTGCGTCTGGTGCATCCAACGGACAACTTCGTCGGTTTTCTGCATACTTCGCCCAGCCTTTGCTTCATGAACCTCCTTGGACATTCTTCATACGATTACTGAATCTCGCTGCTTGGCATTCTACAGTGACATGGGCAAGTAGATTTTCTTTTTCTGGTGACTACTTTCGTACGCTGTGTCTGCATATCGCCAAGCATTGGTGATCTCTCATGTACTAAAATAGTATGCAACATTTGGGCTGACGATAATTTTTTTTAAATACTGCCTCAGCAGATCAGGTTAAAGGAGAGTAGGGGGAATGTTGTAGCTTACGCAAGTCACACTCGCAGCATTGTGGTATGGGTGCGTTCATATGTGTGCACACTGAGGGTTGAGTGGCAAAGGGGTGGTTGCCTCCCTGACCACCTGGAAAGGGGGGGGGCGCAGTTTACCTCAATAGATTGACTTAATAGGTGAGGAGGACGCCTCAACAACTCTTTGAGACTACCCCCTCGCTCCTCAAAGTGGAACCCTGTGCACGCCTGTGAGTGTCATTGTTCTACGTTCACGGTGTTAAAGTGACATCAAGAATGGTTCGAAATAGTAGGAGTGAAGAAGACAGACTGAATTAAAGACACAAGCTGAGCGGGAGATGCCTCGTGTGTCTCTCCCTTTTTGTTCGTTGTCCTTACGCCTACTAATTCGAACTGTTCTCAGTGAAACTTTTTGCAAGGAAATTACACTGGCACCAGTGTACCCTTGCCCTACGAAACCAAATAAAATTTTTATACGTGCCAATCTGATCAAGCAATTTTTCACCGGACTTACTCCCATTATCTCAAGGACATACCTGGTATATGCATGAATAGCGGGCACAAGTTGTAAGGGGTATGAGGTCGATGGCAAGTGCGACGGGTATCTTTACGGTAACTGGCTCCCCGCCGTCGTTCGCATAGCCGGTGCTCACCAGTGAGACACGCGTTCTTGGAGATAGAACGAGGGTTTATTAACATATGACGGAGGAAAAGTGGGACTCTACAGAGATTCCGTGATTATGTACGAAAAATCTTCAGCTTTTATAGCCTGTCGATTTCTTACGTGACAGTCCAAAGAAGGCGGTGACAACTGTTGCCACGATTCGGGTGACGTTAAATCTCGGTGATCTGCCCACCAGAAAGGATGGAGATATTGCACCACTCTGCTAATGAGAAACACGGGCTCAAATGTCCAATGGGTTACACGAGCGCACAACACAATGACGCACCCGGCCCACGCCTTGAATACTTCGCAGGGCGAGGGCTTAGAGTACGGTGGAGAGGAAAAAGCAAGCCGCTCTGGGGAGAAGATAGCCGCTGACACAGACGTCAGCAGTGGTCTATGGCTGCGTTCAGCTACTCTGGTTCCAGAAGTTTTTTGAACTTAACTGTCCATGGGCTCGATTCCTGAGAACTACAACTGCGACGCCTTCCCACGCTTCCGAACCGTTGGTTCTTTGTCACGACCTCGTTCGTGTAGGCGACAATGGCTGTCTGGAGAGGTAGGCTTCATGAGAACTGCAACTGCGACGCCGTCTCGCGCTGTTCGACCCCGTTCAACAAAAGGGTTGTTCGCGATGGTCCCTTTGAGTTCCTCGTAATGGCACCACAACGAACTGCCTGGAAAACCAACAGGACAGCGTCGTGTGTAGTGCTTTCGACCGGGCGCCGATGGTGTTTCATGCATTCTAGCAGACCAGCTTACGCGCAATGGCATCTGCAGAGACGAACTGCCGGGCCAAATGTAACAAGGTATAGAAACACGGGAAAATCTTTCTCCCTTCGCGCGCACATGTTTTCGAAATTTATTACCAGTGTGAGGGTGAACAGCTGGGCACCACCACACTTTGCCCCCTTAAGGGGAGCCCTACGCACGCCAATGGGTAGGTTGTTCAGGCTTCACAATATGAAAGCGGCACCGAGAATGGTCCGGAAAAGTAGACGCAAAGACGACGGACGAAAAGGCACACGCAGGGCGCCTCCATATTTCTGTGTACATTTTAGTAAGTGGTCTTCTGTGTGCATGCCCTTTTGAACCATTCTCGGTGCCGCTTCCCCACCGTGGAGTTTGAACAACCTACTCATTGGCCGGCGAAGGGCTCCCCTTCGGGAGACGCAGGGTAGAGGTGCCCAGTTGTTCACTCTCACACTGGCAATAAATTTTGAAAGCATGTGCGTGTGTCACGCGAAATATGTCCATGTGCTTGCATATCTGTGCCTGCTGTCCCATGTATATCTACCCGGTATGCCTTTGAGATGATGCGAGTCCGTCTGGTGAAAGATTCCTCGGTCAGATCGGCTCGTATAAATATAATTTCCTAAATGGTTTCGTTAGGCAAGGGCACACTGTTGCCAATGCGATTCTTGAGCAAAAAAAGGCTCCTTGAGTCGGCTTCTGTAACTGATCGCTGAGTGACAGCCCACAAAATGGTGGGAAAACATTGAAACTGACCTTTCAGAGTGGAACATCAGGAAGAAGTCAGTCGTGATCGCATATTAGCTGATGAATTACCGAAGTATAGGCCAGATTCAACGACGCTCCCGCCATTTAACCTGTCGGTGTGTGACACCTCATGGCAATCACGGCCCCTCACTTTCGGGGAGCCCATGCAACGTGGTAATCACGTTTACAGTCGCTCTTCTATGTCCAAGAGACTAATTTGAACAATTTTGATACGTCCTTATTAGATCGAATAAATTCATTAACAGCACTAGTCCCCCCATTTTACTGACCAGTTTTCTACATCTGCACTAACTAGTTTAGTAGTTAGCGCTGCTCCAGCGCTAACTGCTAAACTGTTTTGCATGTTGCATGTTTGCATGTTGTCCTTAGCAATGATAGAGGCATCATTTCGCATTTTACCATGTAGTGGCATATTGATGCTCTTTAGTTTTAAACTGCATGGAGAGCTGGGCTACTTGGCTAAATCCATCAAATACTTCTGAGCGCATGTGATCAAGTCACGTGCTAATGGGTGATTTTTTTCCTTTTGATTAGATTCCAAAGTCTGCATGTGCTCACAAATGTCATTGTACTTAGTGTTTCATAGGTGCAACTTCTCATGCGAAATACATTTATTTTTTAGCAATTTAACCACAGAACTATGTCGTCCAAGATGAGCACACTGGGGCACCTGAAGACATGCTTATAGGACATGGGCTCGGAACTGAATTTAAATAGCTAGATTGTGCAAGTTGAGAGCTTCCAAAAGCTGAAAATAGTCACTGTTGCTAAAGACATTTCGCTTTCAGTAGTGTCCGCTGTGAACTTGTTTTATGTGTACCTTACCATATGAATGAACAGACAATTAAGTAAAGGAAAGCACGGTGGAAGTTATTCGCTCTACCACAGAGGACTACTCTTAATAAAAGAAATTAAAGTGAACGAAAAAGCACCCATTCTATTTAGGATCTGAACCCAGAACCTCCAAAGTACGCGGTACCAATCGCGGTACTTCGCGGTTCAAAGTACGCGGTACTAACGCGGTACCAATCGAACTTGGATGGGTGTCCCCGTCGACTTGGTTGCCTGTGCATGTAATCCCTAGAAGTGTTAGCCAATGGTACTGGGCAAGGTGACATGTGCGGAATATCTTCACCTGAAAATGACATGCGACTTTCGCTCGAGACGGCTGATCACTAACAAAACCTTGTGTACTAATCTAGGCTGACAACTCTACCATATGATGACCTTCTCGCTTCGAATGAACAAAAGGGGAATTGTTTTCAAAAGCTTATTTTTTGGTTAGAGGTAACCAAATAAGTTGTACAAGCAGCCCGAGGAAAACATAGACATTGCAGTCTTTATCTTTATTTGTAACAATCAAATGGAAAGGGGTAGCCGTCAACAAGTGACAATGACAACTCTTTCGTTTTTCTATTTCATTAAAAAAAGCTGCAAAACTGAGTACGCCAAATAATCCTTTCTGTCCGCGGTATTCGAACCCCAACATTCCGCACATCACGTCCGATGCTCAACCACTTTACAGAAAAAAGGCCATTTTTTCATCCATTTCTGGGCAGCTGGTAGGCTATAGGCAAGCAGAAACTCGACATTGCCTCAAATATTGCGTTCCCCGTGATCTTGCCTTACCATGCGCACATTGTGTAAGTGCACAATACATAAACGAGACTTCTTGGCGTAGTTACAGCTTCTTGACCTTCACTATCATCAGGTAAATCATCTGTGGAAACCTGTGACCATGCCATCCCTTAAACCACAATGAGATCGTCTTCGGGTTCCTGCCTCTTGCTTGCCTTCTGAGGAATGCGTCATGCAGCACAGCCCATCGATGTGGCTTGCCCATCTGCCATCAGTTCGTTAGGGGACTCCCTTCTGTGTTGCTGCTCATCACTGTGCTGTCACCAATGGCGTATGAAGAGTAGTCGACGGACTGTATCTCACCTCGCCCCCGCGGGACATGCCAGCAATCTCGGAATCCACCCCCTGGCCCGTGAAATGCGGTGAAACGACCTCACGTCCGTGTGCGTCAGTGTTATCATGTGGTTACAAGGATAATCTGAAGGTTTGCAGATCATGTCAAACCTCTAAATGTTACGCTGTTCGCCCGCCATACAAAGAATCTAGTGTTTTTTAGTGACTGTCGTATTGTTCGACCCATATTGTTAAGTTGCACAAGTGTAACGTTTGGTGCATCGTTTTGCCATGCTTGTATTTCACCACTATATGCGACTGCAGTGAAATCGGTCAACCTGTTTGCATGTTGTCCTTAGCAATGATAGAGGCATCATTTCGCATTTTACCATGTAGTGGCATATTGATGCTCTTTAGTTTTAAACTGCATGGAGAGCTGGGCTACTTGGCTAAATCCATCAAATCAACCTGTGCTACCGTGAGGCTCCCTTCGTGCGTGCTCGTGTTTGCACGTGTTCGTTGGGCCTCTTACACTCTTTCATTTCGCCCATTCACTACTGAACTCTGTACTCCTTTGCTTCGGTCTTGAGGTTATTGGGCGGATGATCTCAGCAGGTTCTCGTTTGTCCAACGATGATATTCAGCTTAAGCATCATCACGGGTGGGTGACAGACTACATATCTTTGGAATCTGTTTTCTTCTGGAATCCTGGTTAGAGAGTGCCCGCAGCATTCATATATGTTTCGTTGCTAACACTTGGTCACCCGGTTATGGTCCACGAGCTTGACCCAACTACCCGTTACATCCTTCAATGTGTTTCTGCTGGTATTGCCTTTCCAACTCATCAGTGGGCTTTGCATGCTTTGGTATTGCTTCGCCGTGCTGATGAAAATGTAAGAGCATCAATATGCCAAAAAGAGCCCAGTGCGACTAGAGGGTATATGTAGCCGGGCCATAATCATGACAAACAAAAAAAGCTTTCACTATGATGGGAGTCAGTTTGGACATCTATGGCACGTAAGGCTTATCCTTTTATATTCACTGTGTTCTGTGTTCCTTTGTATGCTTTTGTAGAAAATAAATACAAGGGTCCGAGAAATATAAGCACCGGGGAATGCTTGTGTACATTTAGGAGGTCGTGGGTTTTAGGGTGTGGGTCACGTCCCTCGCAGTAGTACGTTGCAATAGTAGCCACTTCTAGTTTTAAGAGTTGCTCACTAGATGGCGTTTTCTGTATCACCAAGTGACACCACTAGATGACGTTAGTGCTTTTTGTATAGTTGACGATTTCGTGTAATGTTGATGATTTTCGTATAACGGACGCTTCGCCCCACTTATCATCATGCACTCCGTGGATATGTTGTGAATTCTTTCTTTTACCGGGGGGGGGGGGGGGGGAGTTCTTCCCGTGGAAGTTCTAGAATGTTGCTTGTCAATCAGGGGATCATAAGTACGTACCGCCTAGTGAATTTTGGTAGTGTTGAAGGAAGCATGTTTCTTCCAGCTAAGATTTAAGATGTTTTAGGTTACCGGTTAAACTAACATTGCGCGAAACTTGCAGGCAATAGTCACACCCGGTTGCTTACATTATATATATATATATATATATATATATATATATATATATATATATATATATATATATATATATATATATATATATATATATATATATATATATATATATATACTGTCATGACCAAGAAAGACGCTGGCGCTTCGGCGCACGGGTAGCTAGAGAAAAGAAGAGAAGAACGAAGACAGAATAAGAACAGCTGGCCCAGGATCGGGTGTTGTCTCTTGTTCTCTGTCTCGCTCATCACAATGGCGCAGTCGACGAAGAAGAAGCCTTACGTCTCGGCTTCGTCATCCAGGACAGCCGTGATAAGCGCCGCTTGAGGGACGCGTCCACGCGTCCTTGGCTATGGATTCTGCCGTCAGCGCAGTCCGACAAGTGAACCCTCTACGGGAAGCCACCGGTACGTGTCTTCGTGGTTCGTCGGCAGTGCGGGCTTCTCCATCCAAAAACGCCGTTCGCGCTCCCTTGGCAATGGGGTCCCACCCGCCACTTCAGCTACTTTTCAGGCCACCAGTGGACGGCGTCCAGGCCTCCCCTGGGGTTGTAGGGCATGAGCTTATTGACACCCTGCCACCGTTTCACGCCAGGGATCCGCACCGGATCCTGTCCATTGGGAATGCCACTGACGCTTCCCATGGCCTACATTCCCGTTGCCGCACTCTTTCAACAAACGAGCCGCCACGGAACGCCGTCCAGGCTTCCCTGCTCGTCGACCTCACCGGAGTGAGTGCTGCAATTGCTTCTTACTCAAAGACCACGATCATTGACTCTTCGGGATTAACGCCCGACAGCACCGCGGACCTGCGGCGTACCATCGAGATACTACGCGTCGAGACCAATGAACTAACAGCGTTGATCGCCGAGCGAGCTCCTACAATGTTGCCAACATTGTGTGACATTAACGCAGTGTTAGATGTAGCTGCCTCATACGATCTTGAGGCAAGCACACCGGAGCAACGCAGGGAGCTTCGGTCTTCTCTGATCGAGCTCTCACACCAGCTCGACTGCTTTGCGTCGGTGATCTCTGCGTTGCCACCTGCCACCTCACAATCACCAGCCGTCTGTGAACTACCGGAATTCCACGGGGTCCGGAACGACGCCGACAGCTGGGTGGCAACCATCAACGCGATAGCAATGCGCGAGGCCTGGACGGAATCTCAGAAATGGACCGTGGCTGTAGACCGTCTTCGCGAAGGTGCAGCGGCGTGGCACCAGTATGAAGGCTTCAAGCAGCAGTCCTGGGTGGAGTTGAGCTCCAAGCTCATAGCTGCCTTGGGCCGGACACTCTCCGATCTCCCTTCCACCAACCAGTCCAACCTGACCAGTACCGAGAATGGAGTTCAAGAAGGGTTCCATCTCGAGGCTCCAGCTGAGCACTCCAGTTCTCCACACGAGCTTCCAGACTTGTCGCTGGTACCGGACCCAAATTCGTGTCAGTCATCGGCCACACCGTCCTCTTTCGTGGGGGGAGATACTGATGGGCACAGGGTAGCTTGACCCTCTGGACCCTCTGTAACAAGAAGAGACAGAGATGGCGGTGCAGAGGCTCCTGCGTCAAATCATGATGCCCGGGCATCGCCGCCTGTCCAAAACGCCGACGGCAATGAAGACCAGTGCCCCAAACTGTACCAATGGAATTGCCTGCAAAGCGTGCTGCGAGCGCCACGAGATAGTCATGGTCACCGACCAGAGTGTTCGACAGCCCCGCAAGGCGAGTCATCGTGTCCACGAGAGAGACCCCACAGACGCAGCCAATATGATGACAGCTTCACAGAATGTCCTGCGGCAGATTGCAAGACCGGCCGTGAATTATGTTTTCTGCCACACATCACTGAAGTTACGTACCCCCTATCGACACCAGTCAAGGCACCTTGCGCGTCTTTTGGGATATGCTTTCGGCAACCCTCGTCCGGCTTTTTACGTCAGCCGCTGATTTTGCGGCCCGTCCGAAGCGTGCTGTCAGGTGCATGTTTGACTGCTTCCCACAGAGAGCCTCTGCATGGCCGAGACCGACCAAAACAATGCAGCCAGTCTCGACCTCCCGATAGACTTGTGGCAGACTCCGGCACCCAGTTGCAGCGTGGCCGAGGCCGACCTCCGAGATGAAGCCAGTATCGACCACCAGATCTACTTCTGGCAGATACCCGGACCAAATCACAGCATGGCCGAGAGCGTCGGCCGCAACGGGGCAGCCAGTGCCGGCCGCCTGAGTCCACAACACTTTTTCAAGAGACATCGTGGTGTGCAAAAGAGCGACCGGCTCGAGGCAGCCAGTGCCGTCCACCAGAGACGCTTCCCCGAGACCGTCGCTCCATGTTGCATTGTGGTCCGGGCTGACCACCACGATGCAGCCAAGCCCTCCCACCAAAAACTTTGCCGCCAGCTCCGCGCGCGCGCAGTCATGGCCGAGTGTCATGACCAAGAAAGACGCTGGCGCTTCGGCGCGCGGGTAGCTAGAGCAAAGAAGAGAAGAACGAAGACAGCGTAAGAACAGCTGGCCCAGGATCGGGTGTTGTCTCTTGTTCTCTGTCTCGCTCATCACAATATATATATATATATATATATATATATATATATATATATATATATATATATATATATATATATATATATATCTGTGTGTGTGTGTGTGTGTGTGTATGCCCGTCTAACTTTTTTTACATGCCCACTTATTGTTTTGGACTAAAATAAGTCCTGCTCATGCACTCTGCGACGTTCTCTCAAAAAAATAGTGACAAGTTGTTGAGTTGTTGACAGCCGGAGTATATGAACAGTAGCGCTGAATTGAGTGCCATCGCTTTTGAAGAAGAAATGCCGTTGATTTGCATCACTCCGTCTAGTAGAGGGCAAAGATGTATTTAATGCTCTTATTAGTGAAACATACCGATATTAGGAAGTATTGAGGATTGTGCCTAATATCCTATTATATGCTGCTCTGCACATTTGCAGTTGATAAATGTGGAGCAGTAGAAGAAAGACATTGAACCGGTACCTTTAGGCATCTACAATTTCAAAACATTTCCTTTGGCTGAAGCAGCGGGCCCCGCCGCGGTGGTCTAGTGGCTAAGGTACTCGGCTGCTTACCCGCACTGCGCGGGTTCGAATCCCGGCTGCGGCGGCTGCATTTCCGATGGAGGCGGAAATGTTGTAGGCCCGTGTGCTCAGATTTGGGTGCACGTTAAAGAACCCCAGGTGGTCTAAATTTCCGGAGCCCTCCACTACGGCGTCTCTCATAATCATATAGTGGTTTTGGGACGTTAAACTCCACATATCAATCAATCTGAAGCAGCGGTTTGTTCAACTGAGAGCATATACCAGTATGTAAAATGTTCATTCTACTTCATAGTGCCACTAAAAGCTGTCTTCGGCCAGTAAAGTGAGAGTTCCCATCTAGCTTGCATATCAGACCTGACTACATGTGCAGGTTTCTGAGCAGATTCTTGATCCAGAACTTGAGAAGTTGTGTTCCTTTACATTCTTAGTTCTACATTTCGCAGTTATTGCAATGCATAAACAACTAATATATATATTGTGTGTTACCTTTTTTTTACTTAGCATTCGCTGGTTCTTGGCCAGTCAAGTGCTTCTCGGCGGCCTTGACTTGGACTGGTACGTCAAGCCTGTTTGCAACTCATTAATAAAATTGTTTGATAGACATTACGACGACATATAAAACATGCTCACAAGATTGAAATGCAAACAAAGTTGTGGATAAAGGCTTCAAGCGACTAATATTCTATATTGTTTCCCCGTGGAGTTGTTTCGACAAATGGTCTTACCTTCATGCATGAAGAAGGAGCGTGGGGACTTGGACAAAACTGCTTGCCAAAATCTTGGCTTAGGCCCAATATTTTTTTGTCCTATGTACACTCTTGCGTGGAAATGTCCGTTTGTCCACTGTTGTTTAAAGTACTAATTGTACAAATTTGGTGGGCGAGCTTACAACCTAACATGCAGATGTGATCTCGCCATATAAGACATCTTTGCTGTGATGAGGTCTGGTGTCCAACAAAGGTTGCGTGAAAGCAGTAAAAGGAACATCTGTTTTTGTACTAGGCGTACCTGAACACTCAAAATTTGCGGGCCATGTTTCATGTCACGCAGCTTTTTTTATACCTGCTGAAATTGTCGAACTGATCACCTTGGGTTTGAGAGCAAAGTTGATGTTGGTTCAGATATTCGTAAAGATCTGAAGTTTGTAAGGATACTACATTCATGGTGTTTACAATAGTTGAGAACCAGTTAAGGCGTTGGAAGTAATGTTTCGTGTGCTGAAATATCCCAGAATCTTTCGAAGTCATTGTCGAATGCCCCGGGAAAGCCCTTGCAAATGTAAGCTTCTTCTCTCATACTTCCTGGATGTTACTAATAAGAGGCACCGCCGTCGATGGGGTAGCTGCCCCTCATAATATGACTGCCTGCCTCTCCTTGCCCCACAAAAAAAAAAAACAATCATTACCTGTCTCCACCCCCACCCCCTTTAGAATGAACTTGCTTCGCCTAACATGACAACACAAGGATTTTAGTGTAGTCCTGGACAAATTATATTTAGTAGAGCCGACCCCCACCCCCCCTGATCAACTCAAAAAAGCGGCCCTCGACAAAACCAAAACCAGAAAACGAAATTCCGTCTGCACAGACTTCAATTTAAAGAAACAAAATGATGAAGTGGTCTCTGGCACCTCACTAACTTGTGAAGCGTGAGTATTTGCACAGAAATTCATTTATGCTACCTTCAATTATCGCTGTTAGCAAGGTACTGTCTAGCAGATTTGTAGTTAATCACTTCCGTTGCCCGGGAAGCACAAGCGAACTTTTTTTATAGTCTAGCGGTTTTAAGCTCCAACACAACGTACGCGTTACAACGCGTCAGCATGTGTGGCCTGTAGATTTGGTATCGCGACGCGTTTATTTATGAAGGGACAGGGCACACATGGGAAGTGTGCACGCCACACACGCACTTAAGCGTGAGCAATAGCGACAGCAATATAAAGATGGGAACACGGGAGCAATATTGAGATAGAAACTGAGACATCCTGCACTACCGAATACTTTAAAGCATGCAGACAAGCCAGAACAGCCAGGAATGGCCCGTGTGCCAAGAACGAGGAGCACTAGAACACATGATAGGAGTATGTAACTTCAACCAATATCCCCTGCCACTGCTCCTCTCTCACCCCACCCCTAATGTGCTCCCCAACCCTGTCCCGCCCCTTAGAGAGCAGTGGAAAATTTTGCTTAGCAGCTCGGCCCTAAAAGACCAGCTGCTGCTCGTTACGAGGGGCCAGGCCGCGAGAAACGCATTTGGAGTCCCGTGAAGGGGAGACCACTTCCTTCCAGCGCATTCCCCAGAGAGATCATTAATAAAGTTTTTCATTCAAACATATAGTGGCCTATTCAGGACATCACACGACCTCACTTGACACAGTATAGACGTCACCACGTCAAAGACGAAGTGTTGCGTGAAGCGGAGGCCAAGTGCCAGCGGAGGCTCCAAAATGCAACTTCACGAAGCCGAGGCAACACGGTAAGATAGGGTTCATGGTACTACTGAGGGCACCAAGGGTCGCTGCAAGGAATTCCGCAAGGGGAGCATCACGCATGGACACCTTCGGTGTGCGGCCATTTCGACGCTGTGAATGAGTCATAGGCTTTCTCCCTGTGCATCTCACTTTTCTATCTTTCGACTTATGAGTAAAGGTGCAGCACGGTTTAGCTACGGTGTGCAGCACATCTACTGGCATTGAAAACAGTTGCAGAAACTATGGTGCATTCCTGCTGGCCCTCTCACGTCACCTGTACAGTAGCACAAAATGCCACTTTATTATTATTATTATTATTACTACTACTACTACTACTACTACTACTACTACTACTACTACTACTACTACTACTACTACTACTACTACTACTACTACCGGCACGGTGCAGTTACCTGGCTTACTGCCGTTCGCGCTCTGAAGATGCCGGCCCATAGCTCAGCGCTCAAGACGCTTGACTTTTGAACGGAGGAGCTAGGTTCGACTCTTAACACTGTATGAGAGTTTATTTCTTTATAGAACATTAAACAGTAAGTTTCATAGTTTTTTATTGTTTATATCTGTATTAGCTGACATAAACACAGACAGACACGCAATTTCTGTCGTTAGTTGGGTTGAGTGCGGACGCTCTACACACCATCGCTGCAAAACGATAGATGATTTGATAAGGTTTTCAGCATAGCGAAAAGATGCGACAATGCACCCAGTTCGTTTGATCAAGCAAACGTCCGACCATATGACATTGCTTAGGGTCATCAGGGCAATGTTCTTTACAATGGGAGAAACATGAGGCAAGGATTTTTCTGATGGGCTGGCTTCCCCGCAGTGAATGGATGAAACTAGTAAAAAAAGTTGAGCCCTTTATCACCCCTGATAAGGCTCATTTTTTGTCAGATGTCATGCCTTGTCACGTGGGCGTATTGTACGTTTGTTTCGAGCTAAAGGTTTCACTGAGAAGGGTCCTTCCCGCCAATCTATGGTCAAAACCACCGAAAAACTTGGGGCCCTTATAAGGGCCTTGATAAGGGGCCTTATAAAATCTTGGGGCCTTGATAAGGCTCAACTTTTGTCTGACGTCATGCCTCGTCACGTGGGAGTACTGTATGGTTGTTTCGAGCTAAAGGTTCGCCTCAGAAGTTGGATTTTCTACAATGCATGGTCAAAACCAGCGGAAAAAGTTGAGGCTCTTATCACCCCTGATAAGGCTCAACTTCTGGCTGACGTCACGCCTAGTCACGTGGCCGTACTGTACATTTGTTTCAAGCTAATGGTTCTCTTGAGAAGCTGGCTTTTCTGCATTGCATCGTCAAAACTAATGAAAAAAGTTGAGCCCTGATAACGCTCTTTTTTTCTGACGTCACAACTTGTCACGGGGGTATACTGAACGTTTTTCTCAAGCTAAAGGTTGTCCTAAGAAGTTGGCTCCCCTGCAATGCGTGGCTTAAAACAGCAAAAAAATTTCAGGCCCTACCACCCTTGATAAAGCTCAGTTTTGTCTGCCCACGTGACGCCTTGTCACGTGGGCATACCGTAGGTTTGTTCCGAGCTAAAGTTTCCCTTGAGAAGTAGACCTCCCCGCATCGCCTGTTCAAAAGAAGTGAAAAAAAGTTGAGGCGCTTATCACCCCTGATAAGGCTCAACTTTTGTCTGACGTCAGGTGACGGTATGCCCAGGTGACAAGACGTCTCACGTCTTGTCACCTGGGCATATCGTACGTTTCTACGGTTAAAGTGTCCCCTGAAAAGTTGGCAATGCTTGGTTGAAATCAGCTAGAAGTGGGGAGGCCATTATCACCCTTGATAAGGCCGACGTCTAGCCTTGCCCTGAAGGGAGCCCACGTGACAAGACGTGACGTCAGACAAAAGTTTAGCCTTATCAGGGGTGATAAGGGCCTCAACCTTTTTCGCTGCTTTTGGCCATGCATTGCAGGAACGTTAACTTCTCAGGGGAGCTTTAGCTTGGAACAAGTGTACAGTATGCCCACGTAACAAGGCGTGACGTCAGACAAAACTTGAGCCTTATCAAGCGTGATAAGGGCCTCAACCTTTTTCACTGGTTTTGATCATCCATTGTGGGGATGCCAACTTCTCAGGGGACCTTTAGCTCGGAACAAATGTACAGTACGCTTACGTGAGAAGTTGTGACGTCAGACAAAAGTTGAGCCTTATCAGGAGTGATAAGGGCCTCAACTTTTTTCATTCGTTTTGACCATGCATTGCGGAGAAGTCAACTTCTGAGGGGCACTTTAGCTGGGTGGAAATGTATGGTACGCCCATGTGACAAGGCGTGATGTCAGACAAAACTTCAGTCTTATCAAGTGTGATAACGGCATCAACTTTTTTCGCTGGTTTTGACCCTTCATTGCGGGGGAGCCTACTTCTAAGGGGATCTTTACTGTGAACAAATGTACAGTATGCCCACGTGAAAAAGCGTGACGTCAGACAAAAGTTGAGCCTAATCAAGGGTGACAAGGGCCTCAAAATATTTCGCTGGTTTGGACCATGCATTGCGGGGAAGCCAACTTCTCAAGGGAACCTTTAGCTTGAAACAAACGTACAGTACGCTTACGTGAGAAGTTGTGACGTCAGACAAAAGTTGAGCCTTATCAGGGGTGATAAGGGCCCTAACTTCTTTCACTGGTTTTGACGATGCATTGCGGGGAAGCCAAATACTAGGGGACGTTTTAGCTTGGCACTAACGTACAGTACGCCCACGTGACATGGCGTGACATCGAACAAAAGTTGAGGCTTGTCAAGGGTGGGTGACAAGGACCTCAAAATGTTTCGCCAATTTCGACCACGCATTGCGGAGGAGCCAACTTCTCCAAAAACTATCAGCTCGTAATAAACGTACTGTACGCTCACGTGAGAAGTTCTGGCGTCAGAAAAAACTTGAGCCTTATCAAGCGTGATAAGGACCTCAACTTTTTTCGCTGGTTTTGATGATCCAATGCGAGGATGCCAACTTCTCAGGGGACCTTTAGCTTGGAACAAACGTAGGGTATGCCCACATGACAAGCCGTGACATCAGACAAAACTTGAGCCTTGTCAAGCGTGATAAGGGCCTCAACTTTTTTCGCTGGTTTTGTCCATTCACTGCAGGGATGTCAACTTTTCAGGGGACCTTTAGCTAGGATCAAACGTACAGTATGCCCAAGTGACAAGGCGTGACGTCAGACAGAAGTTCAGCCTTATAAGGGGTGATAAGGGCCTCAAAGTTTTTTCGCTGGTTTCAACTACGCATTGTAGATGAGCCAACTTCTCACGGGAACCTTTACCTGGCAACAAACGTTCAGTACTCCCACGTAAGAAGTGGTGACGTCAGAAAAAATTTGAGCTTTAGCAGGGGTGATGAAGGCCTCGACGTTTTTTCGCTGATTTCGACCATGAATTTTGGCGAAGCCAACTTCTCAGGGGAAACTTTTGCTTGGAAAAAATGTACAGTACGCTTACGTGAGAAGTTGTGACGTGAGAAAAAAGTTGAGCTTTATTAGGGGAGATAAGGGCCTCAACTTTTTTCGCTGGTTTTGACCATGCATTGCAGAGAAGTCAACTACTCGGGGTACCCTTTGGCTTGGTACAAACGTACAGTACGCCTACGTGACATGGCGTGGCGTCGGACAAAAGTTGAGGCTTATGAAGGGTGACAAGGGCCTCAAAATTTTTCACTGGTTTCAGCCACGCATTGCAAGGGAGCCAAATTCTCAGGGGAACCTTTAGCTCGAAACAAACGTACAGTACACCCACAAGAGAACTTGTGACGTCGGGCAAAAGTTGAGCCTTATCAGGGATGATATGAGCCTCAACTTTTTTTGCAGAATTTTGACCATGCATTGTGGCAAAGCCAACTTTCCAGGAGAATCTTTAGCTCAAAACAAACGTACAGTACGCACACATGACAAGGCGTGACATCTGACAAAAGTTGAGCCTTATGAGGGGTGATAATGGGCTAAACTTTTTTTTACTGGTTTCAACCATACATTCCGGGGAAGCCGGAGCACCAGGGAAACCCTTGCCCCATGTTTCTCCCATTGTGAAGACTATTGCCCTGATGACCCCAAGGAATGTCGTATGGTCGGACGTTTGCTTGATCGAATGAACTGGGTGCATTGTCGCATTCTTTCGCTACGCTAAAAACCTTATAGAATGTTCTATGGTTTTGCAGCGATGGTGTGAGGATGTCAGCACGCAATACAATTAACGCAAAAATTGCGTGTCTATCCGTGTTTATGTCACCTAGAATGGATCGATATATAAAAAAGACTATGAAACTTACTTTTTAATGTTTAGTAAAGCTATAAACACTCATACAGTATTAGGAGTCAAACCTAGCCCCTCCGCTCAAAAGGCAAGCGTCTTAAGCGTTAAGGCATGGGCCGGCATTTTCAAAGCGCGAACACCAGTTAGCCAAGCATCGTGCCATGGATAGAAATATGATAATAATAATAATAATAATAATAATAATAATAATAATAATAATAATAATAATAATAATAATAATAATAATAATAATAATAATAATAATAATAATAATAATAATAATAATAATAATAATAATAATACTTCCTGTGGCGTCTTTGTGCGTCTTGTGTTACTGTACGGGCGACGCCAGTGGGCCAGCCGGAATGCACCGTGGTTTCTGCCAGTTTTTCATTGCAGTAGACGTGCTATAGCCTAGGCGTGCTGCACCTTTACTCATGACTCGAAAGAGAGATGCAAAGGAAGAAAGCGAATGGCCCATTCAGAGTGTGGAAATGGCCGAACACCAAAGTTGTCCATGCGTGATTATCCCCTTTCGGCATTCCTTGTAGCGACTCATGGTGCCCTCAGTGGTACTATGAACCCTATCTTACCGTGTGGCCTTTAGGAGCCTCCGCTGGCACTTGGCCTCCGCTTCACGCAACACTTCGTCTTTGGCATGGTAACGTCTATACGTTGTCTAGCGAGCTCATGTAATGCCCTAAATACACAGCTATATATTTGAATGAAGCCATGAAAAACATATTTGATGATCTCTCCGGCAAATGCGCCGGAAGGAAGTGGTCTCCTCTTCAGGAGAATCCAAATCCGCTTCTCGCTGCTTGGCCCCTCATAACGAGCAGCAGCTGGTCTTCTAGGGTGGAGCTGCAAAGCAAGATTTTGCACTGCTCTTGAAGGGGCAGGGAACATGTTAGGGGTGGGGTGAGAGAGGAGCAGTGGCAGGTGATATAGGTTGAGGTTGAAGTAAACACCATTAACGTTGTATCCTTCCGAACTTCAGACACTTACAAATCTCTGAACCAACATCAACTTTGCTCTCAAACCCAAGGTGCTCGGTTCGACAATTTCAGCAGGTGTAAAAAGCTGCGCGACATGGAGCATGACCCGCAAAATCAAAGTATTCAGGTACGCGCTGTCCAAAAACAGATTTGTTTTACTGCTTTACAGGCAACCATTGTTTCACCCCAGATCTAATCACGGCAGAGATGTCACAAATGGTGAAATCGCAACTGCATGCTAAGTTGTAAGCTCACCCACCAAACATGTGTAAGTAGTACTTTGGACAACAGGTGGAGAAACGGACATTTCCACACAAGGGGGTACATAGGAAAAAATATTGTGCTTGAACCGACATTTTGGCAAGCAGTCTTGTCTAAGCCCCCCCCCCCCCCTTTCCCGATGAACAACTCCGCCAAAATACAGTGTAAAATATACATCTATTGAAGACTCTATCTTCTGCTTTGTTTGAATCCCCATCGTGCGAGGATGTCGCATATGTTGTTCTGAGGTCCAGCAAACTACTTTATGAATGAGTTGCACAGCAACGCTGTGTGTGCCATCAGGCTTGACGTAGCAGTCAAGGTGACAAAAGCACTTGACCGGCCGAGCACCAGCGAACGCTGAGTAAGAAAATGTAACACGAAATCTACATTTTATTTTTTTATGTATTGCAGTAACTGCAAAATTTAGAACAAAGAATGTAAACGAATACGACAGCACAGGTCGCTGGAAAAAGAACCTTCAGAAACCTGCACGTGTAGTCAGGTCTGATATGGAAGCGAGATTGGAACTCTCACTTTGTTGGGCTAATGCAGGTTGTGGTGGTACAGTGAATTATAATGCACATATTGCATAATAGCATATGCTCTCAATTGAACAAGCCATATGTAACCAACCGTATGCTTCAGCCAAAGGAAGGAAATAGTACTGAGATAGTAGACCCCGAAAAGTACTTGTACAATGTCTTTCATCTATTGCTTCACACTTGTCAACTGCAAATGTGCAGAGCAGCATATAATAAGAAATAAACACAATCCTCAATGCTTATGAAAATCAGGATGTTTCACTAATAAGGTCATTAAATATATCTTCGCCCTCTACTAGACTGACTGATTCAAGTTAACCGCATTTCTTCTTCAAAGGGGATCACACTCAAGTCAGCATCAATGTTCATTTACTCCGGCAGTCAACTCAACAACCGGTCACTTTTTTTTTAGAGAACGTCGCAGAGTGCATGAGCAGGGCTATTTAGTCCCCGGCGACCGGCAGCTGTACTTCACTTATTTGGGCGGAACTCATACGGTCCTTTCAAGTTGTATCCTACCACATATTGATGAACAGGCTTAAGAAAATGCGTTCACCACATTTATCTTTATTACACAAACAATGGTTGGCATGTATATATGTAGCTAAGAAGTAAACAACCGGTTGCGGCAATTGCCAGCAAATTTCGCAACGTTAGTTACTCCGACAACCTAAAACATTTTAAATCATACCTGGCAAGAACATGCCCCCTTCAAGACATCCAAAATTCACTAAGCGGCACGTACTTAGGATCCCCTGATTGAGAATATACATTCTAGAACTTAAAAAAAAAGAAACATTCACAGCATATCCACGGAGTGCATGATGAGGAGTGGAGCGAAGCGTCCGTCCCTGAAAAAAAAAAAAAACTAGAAGTGGCTACTACTGCAACGTACTACTGTAAGGGACACGACCCACACCCTAGAACCCATGACCTTCTAGAAGTACATAAACACCCTATGTGCTTAATGTCCTAGGGGTCGTGTATTTGTTTTCCACAAAAGCATACAGAGAAATACAGTAACCGACTAAATAAGAAGGGTGAAGCCTTACGCGCCATACATGTCAAAACCAACTTCCATCATAGTGCAAGTTTTGTTTATCATGAATATGATTATGGCCCGGCCCCACATACGCGCCAGTCGCACTGTGCTCTTTTTGGCAAATTGATGTTTTACATCTTTACCGGCACGGCGAAGCAAGACCAAAGCATGCAAAGCGCACTGCGGAGTTGGAAAGCCAATACCAGCAGAAACAGACTGAAGGTTGTAACAGGTAGTTAGGTTAAGCTCGTGGACCATAACGAGGTGTCCAAGTGTTAGCAACGGACCATATACAAATGTCTCAGACGCCTTCTAACAGGGATACCAGAACAAAACATATTTCAAAGAAATGAAGTATATTACCCACACATGACGATGCCTGACTGAATCGCGGCATTGGACAAACGAGAATGCGCCGAGCGCGTCCACACAATAACCTCAGGTCCGAAGCAAAGGAGCACCGAGTTCAGTAGTGAATGGGCGAAATGAAAGGGAGTGAGATGAGCAACGAACACGTGGAAACACATGCACGCACGAAGGGAGCCTCACGGTAACACAGATTGATTTGATGGATTTAGCTAAGTTATTCAGCTTTCCAGGAAGTTCAAAACTAAACAGCATCGATATGCCACTACAAAATACAATGTGAAATGATGCCTCTATCATTGCTAAGGAAAACATGCAAACAGGTTGACCGATTTCACTGCTGTCGCATGTAGTGGTGAAATACAAGCATGGCAAAACGATGCACCAAACGTTACGCTTGTGCAACTTAACAATATGGGTCGAACAATGCGACAGTCACTAAAAACACTAGGTTCCTAGTTTGGCGGGTGAACAGCGTACCATTTAGAGGTTTGACATGATCTGCAAACCTTCAGATCATCCTTGCAACCACACGATAACACTGACGTACACCGACGTGACGTCGTTTCACCGCATTTCACGTGCCTTGGGGTGGATCCCGAGATTGCCGGCATGTCCCGTGGGGTCGAGGTGAGATACAGTTCATCACCCACTCTTCATCCACCATTGGTGACAGCGCAGTGATGAGCAGCAATCCACAAGGGAGTCCCTTAACGAAGTGAAGGCAGATGGGCAGGCCACATCGATGGGATATGCTGCATGTGGCATTCCAAAGAAGGCAAGCAAGAGGCAGGAGCCCGAAGACGATCTCGTTGTAGACTAAGGGATGGCATGGCCACAAGTTTCCAGAGAAGATTCACCTGATCATAGAGAAGGTCAAGAAGATGTAACGACGCCAAGAAGTCTTGTTTATGTATTGTGCACATACACAATGTGCGCATGGTAACGCAAGATCACGGGGAACACAATATTTGAGGCAATGTCGAGTTTCTGCTTGCCGATAGCATACCAGCTGTCCATAAATGGATGAAAAAATGTCCTTTTTTTTCTGTAATGTGGTTGAGCATCGGACGTGATGTGCGGAATGTTGGGGTCCGAATACCGCGGACATAAAGGGTCATTTGGCGTACTCAGTTTTGCTGTTTTTTTAATGAAATAGAAAAACGAAGGAGTTGTCATTGTTGCTTAGTGACAGTTACCCCTTTACACTTGATTGTTACAAATAAAGATAAAAATGCACTGTCTATGCTTTCCTTGGGCTGCTTGTTCAATTTATTTTGTTGCCTCTAACAAAGAAGTGAGCATATGAAAACGATTGCTCTTTTGTTCTTTCGAAGCGAAAAGCTCGCCGTATGGCAGAGTCATCAGCCTAGAATAACACACGAGGTTTTATTAGTAATCATCCATCTCGAGCCATAGTCTTGTGTCATATTCAGGTGAAAATATTCCACACATCACCTTGCTCACAAGGGGCGCTGGCTAACACTGCTCGAAGGGTTGTTGTGGTGCCCTGTTTACCCATTTGGTCAATGCATTGAAGTAAATTGCGTCCCTCCCTCTCCTAGGTGACCAGGGAGGCAACCACCCCTTTGCCACTCACCCCTCAGTGGGCACGCCTATGAACACACCCATACCACATTGATGCGACTCTCAGACTTGGCATGGTACAACATTCCCCTATACTCTCCTTTAACGTGACCTGCTAAGGCAGCATTGCAAAAAGTGATCATCTGCCCAAATGCTGCAGGGAGATTTATTACATGAAATATCACCAATGCTCGGCAATATGCAGACACAGCTTACGAAAGCAGTCACCAGAAAAAGAAAATCTACTTGCCCATATCAGTGTAGAGCACCAAGCAGCGAGATTCAGTAATCGTATGAAGAACGTTCAAGGAGGTTCGTGAAGCAAAGGCTGAGGGAAGTATGCAGAAGACCGACAAAATTGTCCGTTGGGTGCACCAGACGCACAGGTCGGCATGCTAGAAGGGAAAGGAGCCATCCGTTAATCGGGAGGCACCTGTTTCCCCAATGTACACAAGTTTTCCGATGGACACCAGTATCTAGTTTTGACATCAAGTTTAATATACCACCACGTGACATTGAGGTCAATAATAGACGCTGTTACACATTGAAAGGGAGGAAGTTTGCAGTTATATTGAGCATATAGCGGACTGAATACAATTCAGACGCAGATGCAATTGAAACATCATTAATTGGTTTATTATAAATTTGTATGCAATGTTGTGTTTGGCAGTGCAGTAGATTGCCAAAACTCAGCCAAGAGGATGAAGTAATCACTTACTCTAATGGAAGTGTTTAGCCAACTTCAATTTTTATTTGCTTTATGTAAAAGAACAGGAACTACAGTAATGTTTTCAGCGTTACAGTTAACAGACTCACAGGGACAAACGTGATGTATCGTAATCAACGGCTTTTCTAAGCTTTTCCTTCGTTTCAACGGAAACAAAACATGCAATTGCGGTATTCACAATTGTTCGAGATAACCTTGTTATATCGCTTTGCATACAGCTGCTCAAGGCAGTGGTGAATAACGCAAGCAGTCACACCGAAACTACGCAAACATGACGCGAACTGACGACAGCGGAAACGCTATTGTCCGTAACCCAGCCCTGAATTTCAGCTGCGATTTCGTGAGAACTTAATCATGGCATGAAGCCACTTTAGCATAGCGACTGGAAAAGTAGATTGCTCGAAATAACCACGCCATGTCGAGACGAATACGATCACGAAAGGTAACCTTGACTCCGACCTAGGTGTTGGGAGTCGCAGTGACGACACGACCCGAATCGACGTCTGGAAACTACAGTGCGCGATACTCAACCTTAAAATGTCCCGTTTGAAACAACAAGTAGTCCACATAGGCTTACGCAGTCATCTCGGATCATCGAGAATATGTCCATGAGAACGCAGAGGGCGCTTGCAGGTAGATTAAACGCTGCCTTTTTGGGGAAAGACACCTTCAATGACAAGCAAGGGCTGCATGGCTCACAAGTTCCCGTGGGAGTGTTTCTGGCGCGTGCCAGCTGCGAAGATTGGCAAACTGGAAGGAAAGTTAGCCAACTCAACGTTGCTTGATTGACCTACACTGAAGCCCTAATGCAACAAACTCCGATATAACAAAGTAAATGAATAGTTTAGCAATACTGTTATCGTTGCACGTTTATAAGAACTTTTCTGGTATAAGAACTTACTTTGATGCCAGATGCTGCTTTGTTTAATGAGATTTTAGTGTACAATCCTCCTGGGTGTAAGAGACACCGATATTTCTTGTTGCATAATTACTGCCATGTGCAACTGCCACATTTCGTTGAGAATTGTGACACTGAAAAATGTGGAGTGATGCAAGTGCTCACATAAAATTTCACCAATGTCGCACAAACTGTGGACTAAAAACGAACGCGGGCATTGCTTAGCCCTACATTGCCGAATTTGAATTCTTGGGTACTACTCTTGTAAAAGTATAAAAAAACAGCTTGTTAAGAATTATGGAAAGTCAGGACGCACACAGAGGCTTGAGGGATGGAGACGGAGGCTGATTGAGTTGTTGATTGGTGTGTGGTCTTTGACTAACGCATATATTTTTGTCACATAAACGCTTGAAATAACGGAAGCTTATTTCATGAAGAGATGTGCAAATAACTAATTGAGCCACTCAAACAAATAATTGATGATCTTGTACTTTCTGCAACATAAAGTAGGTATCACTTTGGTCTCTTCTTTTTAGTCACTTTTTCGAGTTTTTAGCAACATCTTGCTTGCACGCTCAGTTAACTTGTCTGTACGTTTCACCAATAAACAAATTGGAGCCTCAACTTGTTTGTCTTCCTTTGCATACATATTTACTCAATGTGGATTTACTTATGCAAGCCGCCGTAGAAAGAAAATGCAGTGGTGGGTCGATGTTAACGCCCCGCCAGGCAGAAACACTCTCTCCTGGAGATTGTCTACTGCGAACGTCTTCAGTGGATAAATGGCTGGATGAAATACACGGAGCTCTGGGATCGCCGATTGCATGCACCAGAGGAAAAGCTGGCGAGACTTTACGGACTTGTTTCACCGTTATTCACAGCGTACTCGAGGCGTTATAGGCTGCCGATAACCTGTTTCGGTACAGAGCACTCATTTTAGAGACTGTGAACGGCTCGCAGAGAAACAACTGAAAACTTTCATCTAACCGTGAAGTAAGTATTTCTGGCGCCCAAAGTTACTTTATAGCAGCTACGTTTAAGATAGTTTGCTGCATACACGAATGATTTAATCAAGGCGACACATTGTGAAACAAAACATTCGATAAAAATGTTTCGGCAGGAATCATTTTTTATAACTTTTTTTCGAAATGCTCATTGCCACGAAGCTATTCTATATAATTTGGCCGGTTGTGTTTTTCAGACTACAAAAGTATAGGTACTGAACGTACAATAAATATTTTACTTAGATTGTAATTGCAAATATTTGTTATAAATTGCGATAATTTTGACTCCTGTATTTCCTTTAGATTTAGACTTTAGAACCTTATTAAAAATTTCATGCATTCATAATTAGTCAATAATGTGCCTTGCAACGGAGTAATCAAATGGTGTGCTTTGTACATTGTCACCTAAGGAAGACTGGAAGCCCGGGATAACAGATTTAGTTAGTATGCAAACTCAAGTTTAGCAGTACTAGGAAACTACGGCGAATGGCAGTTTAACAAACGTGCCCAGCTCTTTCCACCATAGCGTAGGCTCACCTGAAAAATTAGCGCGGCTAACGAAGCTCGCAGCATTGGCGGCTGCTTCAGTGAACCTTCATGGATCACTGGCGGTGCCTCTCCTTGTCAGTGGTTCCCAGCTTTGCAGTCTTGGTGTAGCCACCCCTTTGTAAAGCTGCATCGAGATAGCTCGTCATTACGAAGTGGAAATATTTAACACATACAAGGTTCCATATTTTTCTAAGCAAGGCAACATGACGTGCATGCATGTATGACTGAGCCCTTTATTCGATGAAGTCGAGTTCGCAGTGCACCCGTAAGACTACGTCAACACAAATTTCTGGACTTATTGTTTATTTAAGAAGTCTGCCCCTAAGAGCAATAATTTTTATTCTACCCAAAGACACATAGCTACATGTGTACCCTCTGCAGAGTGCCAGACACCCTGGCACACTTGCTCCTGGAATGCCAGTGCCATGCAAATCACGACGTGCAACAGGATCGGGATCAAGCCCAAAGAATAAATGACGACCACCTAATGGAAACGTAGGAAGCCAAGCTTGTCCTGGAGGACCTGGAAGACGAGCGAGAACTCGTCGCCAGGGCCAAGAGGGCAGTCGAAGACAAACCCTCCCTCCTTAGGGTGACACCGAGCCTCGCTGGGAACACTTTTCTAAATAAATGTTTACTTCTCTCTCTCTCTCAAAAATATACAGGTTTGCTTTGTGTGTAAAGTCAAGTAGAGAACGGTGGAACTTTGCTTCCAGCAAAATGCAGGTACTGTTCTAGTTCTATAGCTCTGATCGGCACAACGGCGTAGCTGCCATGTCATTGGCTGTGAACGCAGTGAAAGCAACCAGGTTTCAGCACAGTCAAGTCCGACTGTATTAAGCTTTAAAACACGTTTTCTGTTGCCTAAAGGGGTCTCGACACTGGGGTGTAGGGTTTTCATCAAAACAGATGAAAGTAGAGGATCTCTTGTACCTGTACGCATATGAATAACGGGTTGTAGAAGGACGCATCGGTGCAAAAGGAACCCCGCAGTTGCCGGCAATTAACCCCAATATTTGAGCGCCAGTAACCACCACTTCGCCATGGCGTGGGTGGAGTCATGTGTTGCATCAAGTGCCGGGAGCCGTCGTCTTCTATCGAAATTGCAGCAGCTGCGAATTGCTTACTTTTTCTGCCAAGCTGAGGTGGGAAATCGCTCGATAAGATGGGCAGCTGGTTGCAGAAAAAACCGCCAAGCCTGCGTGAAACGGGCCTCACAGCCACAGTGAAAACTTGAGGGGCGGTGTTTAGAGCCCTTCCTATACACGCTCTGCAACTGCTACAAGCACAATTGCTGGGTACCCACTACGTCATAAAAAGTCAATTTTGATGTAGTAGGACGGTATTCGCTATGCTATCCTTCGTTATTCTTTGAAAACCGTGATATCCGCTTTACACTTGCAAGGAAGTTTGTTACAATTTGTTATGCAATTGCTGACGACGAAGAAATGACGACGAAGAAATGTGCCAGAGTTAATACGTGATGAAGAACAAGCTTTTGTAATAGGTTGGGGCTTTCGACTACCAGCTCGTTATGCATTCGCATTGTTTGATGCCTGGCTGTTCCTTTGCTGTTGTAAGGCGCTTTATGCTAACACGATTCCTTTCCAAACATCAAGCCATCCTAAGGCAAGTTTCTAACGGAGTTTCAAGCACCGGCGTGGCTCTGTAGCAGAATACTAGGCTGGTACCCAGGGGACCTGGAATCGAGTCCCGCTGTGTCTAGGGGGTCTTTACTTACCTTATTTCGTGCGATAGTGTTTAAGGACACCGACAGCTACAGCGCCGCGAACGACTCTTGTGATCCTCTAACAGCTTTCGCTGTTAAACTGTTCGCCGTAACTGGCCAAAGTGCAGACGCTCGCAAAGATGCCACAGCTCACGAGTGCCCGACTACACTTGCGTTTACGAAACTTCAGTTATCAAGTACGCGTTAAACAAAATATAAATTTCACCAGCTTGTTTATGAAGCTACAAAACTGAGCCCACACAGCATGGACTGTAAAGAAAAATTGGGTGCCATGGCCAGTAGAAGGTTTCTTTACAGACTTGTGCGAATAGTAAATTTAAGGGTTGAAGCCTATTTGAATAGTATGTATCACATCTTAAAGAAGAGTCTATTTGTCAAGACCGAACTAACCTGCAAATAATTTTAAAACTGAAACAACGCTTGTGAAAATGTCTTTTTGGTTCGAAGAAAAAAGCAACATTGAATGGCAGCAGAATTTGATTTTTGGTAGAATGCAAGTGATAACCTGCAAAGTATGTCACATTTTAAAATGTACTATACTTTGAGCTTATGAGCCTGCATAACATGTTTTAAAACACAAAGGAAGAATGGATGTGAGGGCAATATTTTCATTTAACCTGAATGTCAGGCTCTACGGCATGCGTACCTCTCCCCGCCCTTTTTTTTTGTAAAGGTGTAATCATGGTATAGGTGGTATAGGTGTAATCATGGTATCACGGCGGCGGTAGCAGCGGCGAACAACTATGGTGCCGCGCGTGACCTGGGTTCTAATCTCATAACTCATAGCTGCAAAATCTCATAGCTGCAAAATTTCAAGAGCCGTACCCTAGAAGCAGTTCGAGAGTATATGCCTACTCAGGCAAAAGAAGGCAACAGAGGATGGGCTGCTGAGTACATGGAAGGCTCTGTCGAACCATCACCGACATAGTACCTCTGCCACTAAATATTGGACAAAAACATGTGAGAGACAAAGCGAGAGTATAACGAGGAACTCGTTCTGTTATATGCCAGAAAAAATGCGATACAACAAAGCGACAGATGCATTCAAGCAAGAATGCGTGCGAATTTTAACAGGGATAATATAAATCATACATATCAAACACTACAGGTCACATTTGCAAACCATAATTTTACTTATCAAATGCTCTTTAAGTTCATGTATACTGTTTGTTCTACGTTTGTTATAAGGGCAACAAAAGGGTAACAGGGTAAAAGATAACTACAAGATTGATTGGTGAATTTGTTTATCAAATGCACTAGTACCAAAATGGATAAGAAAATCGCAAGATTATAAGGTTGACTTCAGCATACGAGACTAAACGAAAGAAATAGACCTGTACAAATGATGCCATCAGGAGGACATAACCAGTTGTCACAGAACGAGCGCTAAACAAGAGCGCGCCGCCAAATACTTGCGACAACGGGCGGCAGAAACGCCGCGAGGTAAAAAGGAAAAAAAAAAAGAAAGCAAACATCCAGGGCTCCCGGGCGCGCGCTCTCCCCGCAGAAGCACGGCTTCGCAGACGAACCTCCTCACCCCACATCGGCGGCCCAGCAAGCCCGCGATTTTTCCAGAAAGAAGTGGGCGGGGCCATACCGAGTTGACTTACCGGCCGGAGAGGGCATTCCAACTGTCTCGCCCTCTTCCCAGCTTTCGCCGCGTATCGCGCCGACGAAATGACCAGAAATTTCTGGAAGGTGGCGCGGAAGGTATTTAATCGAGCGGCCGAGACGACAGGACAGGAGAAGACGGAGAGTTAGCGCCGGAGCGCGTAGGAATTCCGCCGTGTAGTCGGCGAAGGTTCTGCCCGTAGTGACAGAACAGGAGGAGACGGAAGTGAGCGCCAGAGTGCGTAGAGATTCCGCCGTGTAGTCGGCGAAGTTTTTGGTCCGTAGGGACGGCTCGAGCTACAGGCAAGAGCGTGGGTTTTCCGCTATCGAGCGAAGACGCGGGCAACAGCTGCGTGTGTGAAGCCGACGGATTTCCGGCGAAGAAGTTGAAGTTTGAAGAGTGGCCAATTGAAGACGGGAGGTTTCCTGGAAGAGAACTTCGAGAGCTGCGGAACGACAACAACGCTGGACTTTGAGTGAGTGATTCTCGGAAGAGTATCATTCAGACTTTTGTTCCAAGGACTTTGGACTGAATAGGTTTTATATCTCTTTAGTCTTTAAGTGTCTTGGTTGTTCAGTGCATGCGACTGCATTGTAGTGCGTATTGTTGTCTGTGTCCGTTGTTTCAAGTGTGGTTGATTGTACTGTGTAGTACATTGTCTGTTTGGTGACGTATTGTATGTAACTATTGTGGAGTGTGCATACGTGTGTATTGTTTTTGATCTGCCGTTAATGAGAATATAATTTTGTTTGTTTATCAACTCTCGGCTCTGTCTTGTTCTTTGGACCACAGCCGGCGTCCGCTGGCGCACCAATAAGGACCACTTCTAAATTGTCCACGCTTTCGTGGTGCGGTTCGGGGGGCCGATACTTCGGCTCTTGGAATTAGCCCGGCGATCGCCTCCCTAATAAACGGGACAGGGGTGACAATTAATCTGGCGTCCGCGACAGGACCTTTTGGTGCACAGTGTGCCCAAAGTAGTGAGAAAGAGCCTCGAGATGTTGATACTGCTATCGGAACGATTCTGTGTGTTGTTCAGTGTTCTCGTTAACGAGTGCAGGGGAGTGTTCCGATAGACTGATTTAGGCAGATACTTTTTGCACGCGGCAAGGTTGTATTTGCGAGTTGCGAGACACAATGGATCTCGAAAAGTTAGTTGCGCTTGGTGAGAAGATGGGTCTTTCCGGCGCCGAACTACGGAAATGGGTAAGCCAGAAGGAGAAAGAGGCGGTGGAGAGAGAGAGGTTGGCGGCAGAGAGGGCCAAGGAAGAAAAGGCAGCTGAGTTGGAGAGAGAAAGGCTGGCCGCTGAAAGGGCGAGAGAAGAAAGAGAAGCAAAGGAGAGACAGCTGAAAGAAGAAAGAGAAGCGGAGATGGCTGAAAGGGAACGGCAGCGGCAGCACGAGATAGAACTCGAGCGGCTCCGTTTGCAACAGCGAAGTGAAACTCCGGTCCAAGCTAGAGTTGAAAGCAGCGAACGAGAGGACCACGGCTTCCGCTTGAACCCAAGCAAGCTGCTCGTAGCGTTTGATGAAAGGAAGGACGACCTAGACGCGTACCTCCACCGATTTGAGACGATTGCGAAGAGCCAGAATTGGTCGGAACATCAATGGGCAACTGCTTTGAGTACTTGCTTGAGTGGTGAAGCGCTCAGTGTGTACGGTAGGCTGACGCCGACCGATGCAGCCAACTATGCAAAGGTGAAAGCTGCTTTGTTGAAGCGATTTAGATTCACTGTGGAAGGATTCCGGGACAGATTTCGGACAGGAAAGCCAGCTGACGGTGAGACGGCTACGCAGTATGCCGCTCGACTTTGCCATTATTTCGACAGATGGATTGAACTTTCAGGGACAGCACAGGAGTACGAGGAGCTTAGAGAGCTCCTAATTAGAGAACAATTTCTTACTAGTTGCCACCCAAGCCTGTCGCTGTACTTGAAAGAGAGGAGAGCTAAGTCACTTGAAGACATGCTTGAATTGGCTGATCAATTCTTGGAAGCGCAAGGGGGAACTAATTTGGCCAAGGTCAAGAAGGAGTGTCCCGATGATTCGAAGAAATTGGTTCCCGAAGAAAAGAAGCGTGCACCAGAGAGCATTCCGCGATGTTTTCTGTGCAACCGAGTGGGTCATCGCGCGAAAAACTGTCGAACGATCTTTACGAGCCCTACGGTAGTAAAATGTTTCAAGTGTGGTCAGACTGGGCACAAAGCAGATGCATGTCGAAACGGAGCGAGCCAAACTCACCAGGTATCCTGTGTGCAAGTGGCACCGAAATCCGATAATAATGCCGTCACCGACGGATTCGTAGAGTTGAAGAATGGGGAGAAAATTCCTATTGTGGGGGCTGTAATGTCAAAACAGCCAACCGGTGTTACGAAGGGAATGCCAACGCTTCCTGGAAAGATTGCAGGCAAGAAGATTACGGTTCTAAGAGACACCGGTAGCTCCACGGTTATCGTGAGGAAAAATTTGGTACGGGAAAGAGAGTTGACAGGCAGAACGAAACCGGTTTGCCTAATTGACCGTACGGTCCGGATGCTTCCCGAAGCAGAAATTGAGGTTGAAACCCCGTACTTCAGCGGGAAGGTTACTGCGTTATGCATGACGACCCCCCTGTATGACCTTGTCATCGGAAACATCGTCGGGGCGCGAGGGCCAAGTGATCCAGAATGTTTGGGAGAAGACCCGAAGATAGAGCCCTCGCCAACACAGCGGCCGCGAGATACAGTGGAGGAGCATCCCGTGACGGATCTCACTAGAGCCCAAGGTGAAGCTGCGGCGCAAGAGACAGCGAAGGAGAAGACGATCGTGTCGAATAAGTTCACGGGCCGAGCAACCGGACTTACGTCGGCACGACCTCAACCGACCGACAGTGAAAAGGAGACGGAGTTGACCAGCCGGGCAAGATGTAGAGGCATGATCCAGCGGGCAAATAAACAGACAGGACCCGTCAAATGTAATGACGCACTAACGGTGTCGGAAGAGACAACGATGGCTGAGACGACGCCTCAGATATCGTCGTTGGAAAGGGCTCGCCGAAAAAGAACGTGGAAACACAAGAAGAGATCGAGCGAGCACCGCAAAAAGGGGCGCAAGCGCTGCTCGAAGTATTCAGGATAAGTGCTGAGGTCGAATCAGAATGTGTTTGGCAGTGTTGAGTGCCATATGTTGTGTTAACGTTGTGTTATCCTGTGTCACAAGTGTCGAAGTGTTGTGCTGTGATGTGATGTATAGTATTGTACCTTTGTTGTACTGAGAGAACTTTGTACATTTGTATTATTGGGAATGTGTGGTGGAGTGTTGTACTCATGTGCTTGTGGTTGTGTTTTCACGTGTTGTTTAATTGAATTACAATGTACAATTGTATTGCGTGATATATTGTGAATGTGACGTGTCATGAGCGACAGATTGTGTTACAGTCTGTGAGAATGTGTGGTGACTGTTCGCGCTCGTTTGTGTGGTTTTGAATATTATGAGATAATATTCTTAAAGTGGGGGGCAGTGTCACAGAACGAGCGCTAAACAAGAGCGCGCCGCCAAATACTTGCGACAACGGGCGGCAGAAACGCCGCGAGGTAAAAAGGAAAAAAAAAAAAAGAAAGCAAACATCCAGGGCTCCCGGGCGCGCGCTCTCCCCGCAGAAGCACGGCTTCGCAGACGAACCTCCTCACCCCACATCGGCGGCCCAGCAAGCCCGCGATTTTTCCAGAAAGAAGTGGGCGGGGCCATACCGAGTTGACTTACCGGCCGGAGAGGGCATTCCAACTGTCTCGCCCTCTTCCCAGCTTTCGCCGCGTATCGCGCCGACGAAATGACCAGAAATTTCTGGAAGGTGGCGCGGAAGGTATTTAATCGAGCGGCCGAGACGACAGGACAGGAGAAGACGGAGAGTTAGCGCCGGAGCGCGTAGGAATTCCGCCGTGTAGTCGGCGAAGGTTCTGCCCGTAGTGACAGAACAGGAGGAGACGGAAGTGAGCGCCAGAGTGCGTAGAGATTCCGCCGTGTAGTCGGCGAAGTTTTTGGTCCGTAGGGACGGCTCGAGCTACAGGCAAGAGCGTGGGTTTTCCGCTATCGAGCGAAGACGCGGGCAACAGCTGCGTGTGTGAAGCCGACGGATTTCCGGCGAAGAAGTTGAAGTTTGAAGAGTGGCCAATTGAAGACGGGAGGTTTCCTGGAAGAGAACTTCGAGAGCTGCGGAACGACAACAACGCTGGACTTTGAGTGAGTGATTCTCGGAAGAGTATCATTCAGACTTTTGTTCCAAGGACTTTGGACTGAATAGGTTTTATATCTCTTTAGTCTTTAAGTGTCTTGGTTGTTCAGTGCATGCGACTGCATTGTAGTGCGTATTGTTGTCTGTGTCCGTTGTTTCAAGTGTGGTTGATTGTACTGTGTAGTACATTGTCTGTTTGGTGACGTATTGTATGTAACTATTGTGGAGTGTGCATACGTGTGTATTGTTTTTGATCTGCCGTTAATGAGAATATAATTTTGTTTGTTTATCAACTCTCGGCTCTGTCTTGTTCTTTGGACCACAGCCGGCGTCCGCTGGCGCACCAATAAGGACCACTTCTAAATTGTCCACGCTTTCGTGGTGCGGTTCGGGGGGCCGATACTTCGGCTCTTGGAATTAGCCCGGCGATCGCCTCCCTAATAAACGGGACAGGGGTGACACCAGTGCAACGAACACCAAGAGCAGCAATGTTATGTGGAGCGACGGCGATAGATTTTCAAGCATGAAACTGTTCAAGCATGGAACTGTTTGCGTGAAAAGGCGAACTTGAAATTGTTCAGCGAGCGCTCAGCCCTGCATTAGACATAACGTAAGCTGAAACAAAATTACCAGTTGAGCTTGCCTCACACTTCCGGAAGTTCCGAAACCTTCTACTGCTGTCTGTAGGAAGAAAAAATTGACTGCAAGCCTTTGTATTCAAAAGCCCTCTACACAAACCCTAGCAACATGGCAGAGGTGTTGCAGTCTGAAGGTAAAAATTACCAATAATACTGCCTAACCTAATATTTTTTACGAAACTTTACGCACATTTTGATTTCACTAGTCTCATTAACAATTGTGGCAATGAACCTGTGCCTCTACACAGAGAATGGCTTTGACGGTCAAAGTGAAAATGCTATCGCCTATTGTTGTTTCTTGAAGCACTTGGTATTCTCGCCGTTTCACCATCCTGCCGCCGTCCAACTTCGTAATCACCGTGTTCATTTTGTTGATCACGAAAGACTAATAATGCTGCCACTCGATGCAAGAACTTCGAGCGGTACTCCATTTTCAACATTTCAAGAAACTTGGAACGGACGCAAACTACGAAGAGACGCATAGACTACTGAAGTTACATCTAGATTTTATTTTCTAGCCACACCAATATGTGCGGATATTTCACAGGAGAAAGGAAGAAACAGCAGAAAAGCTATTAAAAAATGCTGTCAAGAAAAACAGCGACCAATCATTGATATCGCGTGTTATGCGATAAAATTATGTTTTCTTGGCTAGAAAGAGCAAGCGAAGCTACAATATTGTACTTTTTATAACATTTCAAGATTTCTTGAGCTATGATTCCGCGCAATGTCCTATTTTTGTTTCTTGCGAGCACACATGTGTGATTGAAAAAAGGCCGGCACCCACAACCCTGACAGTGCCTTGATACCTACCGATAACCTTACCTACATTGCACCTGTGTCCCTAAAGATGTTCATTAAAGAACCCAATAATATCCCCAATAATTTTATTCGTATTGTTGTCAGTTCTCAATATTGTCTAACGAAGAGAACGTGCCCTTGATTTCACCCTTCTTTCATTCATTCATAGCAGGCCTATTGTTCTGGCGGTTTTAATGCTTTCATGTGGTATGCGAGGAATGAAAGGTCAGCTGCCAGCCCGTAATATGGTCACGTGCTACGTGACGCCAACGGGCAAATAATGAGTGTTCCACATTCACATAAATGACAACAGGTGGTACTAAAAAGCTCCGATGTTTCAATGCACATACCCCATAAAGTGGGCGGGAAGGATAGCCGCCGTGGTTGCTCAGAGCATCGGACGAATTATTCGAAGTTCGCAGGTTCAGTACCTGCCCATGGAAAGTTATCTTTTCGTCCACTTTTCTTTCTTCACAACTAGGTTACATTTACTTCTAATAACATTCCTTATACTTGGCATACATGTCTGTCAATTCTCATTATTCTGTCAAACAAGGATTTTAACAAATTACCGAAGAGATTTTTTCTCGCAAAACATGCGATACCGATGATTAGTTGCTGTTCCTTTGACTAATTTTACGTTGCTCGTCTTTTCTTTCTTGTAACACGCGCATATATGTTGCTGTGGCAGAAAAATAAACAGTTGCAAGTTCAGAGCCATCTCTACTTTATGTGCGTCTTCGTTCCATGCGCTGTGAAATGTTGAATTCATGCTACATCAATTAGCCCAACGCTCAGCCTTAGTGCACTCGAACACTATCAATGCCTTCCTGTTTAGTAACTGCCCTATTATTTGTGTACTAGTCTCTAGCCAGGAAAGAACTAACACCAAACCTGGGCGTGATTAAGTCAATCAAGTGTATTTGATGAGATTAGAAGCAAGTAGCGCTAGACAAGACAAAACTACAGGCATTCGGCGCCCTGTCTGTCGATAAGTCACTTGTATGCTTCCCGTTTCCGTAATGATTACACGACAGCCCGGTTTCATGAGCTCAGGCGTTTACTGAGTTCTTAATGTTTTCTAGTTTTTTTAAACGTGCCGATTATGTGGGAACACATGAGTTCTTTTATACGAAATATGTTCACCTGCCATTGCTGCAATTATACCGCAACACCCGTGCCTTAGCTCATATCAGTGCAACATCGCACATGTGAATTGTGTATACAGTCATATTCCGGCATGCCTTTGGTAACCTTTTCTGAAAACCATGGCAGACAATAAATCAGCTAGAAGCAGTTTTTTGGTAGTGTTCGAAACAACTTGTGGATATATCAGAAAGCGCTTACACGAGCAACTCCCGTGAGGATGCCCACCGGGCAATCTTCTGCCAAAGTGGCACATGGTGTGTTGTGAAGGCAGAGCTCCTGTGGAGTAGTTAATGAGCTTTTTGATCCCTCGAGTCTTAACGTACACACTCGGACGCAAGTGCTGTTTTGCCGGTTCATGGGTATAGTGGCCAAGAAAGAGCACGATAAAGGAACACGAGCGAAGCTCTAGCTGGTATTTATAATGTTAAAAGACTACGGATACAAACGCTGACCTAATGATTTGTGGGGTTTAACGTCCCAAAACCACCATATGATTATGAGAGACGCCGTAGTGGAAGGCTCCGGAAATTTCGACCACCTGGGGTTCTTTAACGTGCACCCAAATCTGAGCACACAGGCCTACAACATTTCCGCCTCCATCGAAAATGCAGCCGCTGCAGCCGAGATTCGATCCCGCGACCTGCGGGTCAGCAGCCGAGTGCCTTAAGCACTAGACCACCGCGGCGGGGACAAATGCTGACCTAAGAGGAGTCAAAACACTGATGCCGATGGCAATACTGCCCTACGAGAAACTTTGCTGCATCCCCGTTTTTACCGATTCCTTATATGCTGCGTAACACTGCAGCTAACCATGCCAGTGAAGGCTTTATTCAATGACTTTACAAGCGAGCCATATTCTAACTACAATGGCAAAGGTATGGCTTGCTTGCTTTAAATTCATACAACCGAAAACAAATCACACACGAATCTTGAATATATCACTTATGTAAAAATGATGACGGACTGCACAATGATTAAATAATTGCTCATTAGGATTATTCACTATACCTCGATAGACAAAGCCAATGTCTTTCCTGAAATGCAATATCCAATGCCTCAAAATTGTTAGACGATTGCCAATTTCCAGGCAGTTGGCCACAATTCGTGCGGGAATAGAGTCGAATAGAAAGTCTTCAAAATAAAAAAAAGGAAACCTTAATGCCCCCTTGTTTTTCACAAATTTACAACTCACAAGAGACATGCAAAGCATAGTGGATGGTATTTATATTAACTTTGCTGTAAATCAGAAAAAAATGGACGAAAAGTACCTGCAGCTGGCAGGGATCAAACCTGCGGCCCTAAAATAATGCGTCCGATGTTTCACCAAATGAAATACGGCGGAAAGCATCCTGCTGTCCACTTTTTGGAATATATATATTGCCACGTTCCATTTCCCAAGTTTTTGTTATCGTCCCAAAACACCACACGATTCTCAGCGCAAACCGCGCCTGCAGTTTTCGAGAAGGTTCCGGACTGTAGTAGATCATTTCGATAAGATCACGCCCACTGTGCGAACGGTACAGATTGTTCTGGAACCTACGCCACTGCCAGCGATAACGCTATAACATTCGACGGCAAGAGTATAAATGCCGACGCGCTTCGCCGCTTGTCAGTTGTTGATCGAAGGCCGACGCTCCGTTCGCCGCTATCAGTCCGAGACTGTTATCTGCGCGAGACTGCTGCGGTATTTGGACTTTCCGTTTACCGGGCACAGGTTCGCCCAAATAAACAGTTAAATCCCAACACGAAGTCTCCTGTCTTCGGCCAAGTCACGACCCCATGACATCTGGTGGAGGTGCTGCTTCGTTCATGTACCGGACGCCCCCGTCAAGCCGTGAACCCAGCCCACGTCGTGGAGAAGACACCGACGCCAACCAGGAGCAGCGAACAAGCCGCCGACAGCAAGGGCTACCACCGGAGTACGGGCTTCTACAAGACAAGGCGCGGAAGACCAAGGCCATAACCGCGACTGCAGCGACAATGACAACCGCAGCGTCCCAGCCCACGATGGTCATGCATCAACCCAGGGAACCACCAATTTTCCATGGGTCATCGTTCGAAGACCCGGAGTCCTGGTTAGAAACATACGACCGTGTGGCCGCCCTCAACCACTGGGACCATGACGAAAAGCTGCGTCGTGTGTTCTTCTATTTGGAAGACTCCGCAAGGATCTGGCTCAAAAATCGAGAGTCCACGCTCCAAACGTGGGATGTTTTCTGCGGCGCATTCCTGCAAACGTTCGCGAGCGTCGCTCGCAAAGATAGGGCCGCTGCTTTATTAGAGACCCGGGTTCAGCTACCAAATGAAAATGTCGCCATTTTCACAGAAGAAATGACCCGACTATTCCGTCACGCTGACCCAGGCATGCCTGAGGAGAAAAAAGTTCGTTTCCTCATGCGAGGGGTCAAACAGGAGCTCTTCGCGGGACTGATGAGAGACCCACCGAAAACCGTCCAAGAATTTGTAGCCGAAGCGACCACTATCGAAAAGACCCTGGACATGCGCACCAGACAGTATAATCGTCGCCTGACTGCAGACTGCGCTGCTGCTCAAGCCAGTAACTCCGGAGACCTACGTGAAACGATCCGAGCGATCGTGCGGGAAGAGCTGCGCAAGCTGTTGCCTTCGGCACAGCCTCAAGTGGATTCAATCGCCGACATTGTGCGAGAAGAAGTTCGGCAATCGCTTCAAATTCCCCACGCACCGCTGCCCGAGCCGGAAGCTATGAGTTACGCCGCTGCACTGCGCCACAACGCTCCTACCCGTCCACGCCAAAACGCCGCCCCATCGCACTTCCGTCGACAGACGACACCGCCGCCACCACCCCCACCGACGTCATACCGTTCGTCAGCGGCCCAGCGCAGTGCACCGAGGAAGACTGACGTCTGGCGCACCCCTGACCATCGCCCGCTCTGCTACCACTGCGGCGAGGCCGGACACACATACCGCCGTTGCCAGTACCGACAGATGGGACTGCGTGGCTTCGCCGTCAATGCACCGCGTCCACAGCCAGGAGAACGACCACGTGACATCGCCGACTACCTGACAGGAACTCGGTGGACACCACGAAGCCCTTCGCGTTCGTCGTCGCCCAGCCGCCGCACGTCACCGCACCACCGGCAGTACTCTGGCCCAAGGCGGGGCCGGTCACCTAGCCCGTATCCGGGAAACTAAGGGCAGCAACCGGTGGAGGTGCGGTTGCTGTGCGACGAACTACCGAAGATCCTCCGACGACGACGACGACGCCGCGACGGAGCTTTCCGAACACAACACCAAACAGGCAAAGCTTTGACGCCGAAAGCTCACTTACCGAAGGTGGCCTGACGACGCAACATGGTAGCAGCGGAACAAGCCGACGCAGCCGTGACCCGATGCCACGCCCTAACTGTAATGCGAGACGGCGAACTAGCGACCTCGACGTTCTTATCGACGGCCACAGTGTGACCGCTCTCGTCGATACTGGAGCCGACTATTCTGTCATCAGTGGGTCGTTCGCCGCGAAGTTAAAGAAAGTTAGGACAGCTTGGAAAGGCCCTGAAATCCGCACAGCAGGAGGTCATCTCGTAACGCCTGCAGGAATCTGCACAGCGAGAGTCACCATTAACGGCCGTATTTATCCTACAGACTTCGTAGTTCTACAGCGTTGCTCGAGAGATGTCATCCTTGGCATGGACTTCTTATGCCTCCATGGTGCTGTCATCAACCTAAAAACAAAGTCGATAACGTTATCCACAGAAGAAGCACTACCGCCGCGCACGCCGTCAGGACACCATGCCTTGAATGTGCTGGAAGAACAAGTCACCATTCCGCCTCGCTCAAGCGTCATTATTTCAGTCGGCGCTCCTAAATCACCTGACTTGGAAGGCGTCGTTGAAGGCAGTCAGCATCTGTTGGTCACCCGAAATATTTGCGTCGCAAGAGGAATTGCAGAGCTGCGGGGAGGCAAAGCAACGGTTGTGCTCACGAATTTCAGCAATGAGTACAAACATGTGAACAAAGGAACAACGGTCACATACATCGAAGAAATTGTCGAAGCCACCAGTGCTTTCGCCCTCGCCGATTCTGCGGAACCTGATCAGAGGAACCAAGCCCCTCCCATAGCTTTCGACGTCAATCCGAGACTTCCGAACGATAAGCAAGAACAGCTCAAGGCCCTGCTCCTGCAATACGAAGATTGCTTTTCGTCGTCATCGAAAATTCGGCAGACCCCAATCACGAAACATCGCATCATAACCGAAGAAAATGCCAGACCACTCCGTCAGAGTCCGTACAGGGTTTCGACGCGAGAACGTGAGGCCATGAAGAGACAAGTTGATGAAATGCTGCGGGATGACATTATCCAGCCGTCCAAGAGTCCATGGGCATCCCCCGTGGTGTTAGTGAAGAAAAAGGATGGGACCCTACGTTTCTGCGTCGATTATCGCCGCCTGAACAAAATCACAAGAAAGGACGTGTATCCTCTCCCACGAATAGACGACGCACTTGATCGGCTCCATAACGCCAAGTACTTTTCGTCAATGGACCTCAAGACTGGCTATTGGCAAATCGAAGTCGACGAAAGAGACCGAGAGAAGACGGCGTTTATAACACCGGACAGCCTCTTCGAGTTTAAGGTGATGCCCTTCGGCCTTTGCTCAGCGCCTGCAACTTTTCAACGCGTTATGGATACAGTACTGGCAGGATTGAAGTGGCAGACTTGCCTTGTGTACTTGGACGACGTCGTCGTGTTTTCCTCGAGTTTCGACGAGCATCTTCGGCGCCTTGAAGCTGTACTTCAAGCCATCAAGACTTCCGGACTCACACTGAAGCCAGAAAAGTGCAGATTTGCGTATGAGGAGCTCTTGTTTCTGGGGCACATTATCAGCAAGTCTGGAGTTCGTCCCGATCCACGGAAAACAGCCGCCACCGCCGGCTTCCCGCCGCCCACTGACAAGAAAGCCGTGCGCCGATTTCTGGGCCTGTGTGCCTATTATAGGCGGTTCGTGAAAAACTTCACCCGCATCGCCGATCCTCTCACTAACCTTACCAAGGCCGACGTGGAGTTTAAGTGGGAAACGCCGCACGAACACGCTTTCCAGGAGCTTAAACATCGCCTCCAGACGCCTCCGTTACTTGCCCATTTCGACGAATTCGCCGAGACAGAAATACATACTGACGCAAGCAGCGTAGGTCTTGGCGCCGTTCTTGTGCAGAGGGCGGACGGACTTGAAAGGGTTATTAGTTACGCCAGCCGATCGCTATCCAAAGCAGAAGCAAATTATTCCACAACAGAAAAGGAGTGCCTTGCCATCATCTGGGCTACGTCGAAATTTCGCCCCTACCTATACGGCAGGCCCTTCAAAGTTGTGAGCGACCACCACGCATTGTGTTGGCTAGCCACCTTGAAGGACCCTTCAGGTCACCTCGCACGATGGAGCCTGAGACTTCAAGAATATGACATTACTGTCATTTACAAGTCCGGCAAAAAACACTCCGACGCCGACTGTCTCTCTCGTGCGCCTGTCGACCAACCGCTACCCGACGACCAGGATGACGACTACTTCTTAGGAACGATAACTACCGACGACTTCGCTGAACGACAGAGGGCCGACCCGGAACTTAAGGCCCTAATAGAATACCTCGAAGGCAGGACCGCCGAAGTCCCGAAGGTATTCAAGCGCGCACTTGCGTCGTTCTTTCTACGAAACGGTCTTCTACAAAAGAAAAACTTTTCACCGCTTCGAGCTAAGTACCTCCTTGTGGTGCCTTCAGCTCTGCGACCAGAACTCCTGCAGGCCCTGCACGATGATCCGACGGCAGGGCACCTCGGTGTTTCTCGCACGCTCGCAAGGATACAAGAAAGGTACTACTGGCCACGTCTTACCACCGACGTCACTCGTTATGTGAGAACATGCCGGGACTGTCAGCGACGCAAGACACCGCCGACAAGGCCAGCTGGACTTCTGCAGCCGATTGATCCACCTTGCCGACCTTTCCAGCAGATTGGTATGGACCTACTGGGGCCGTTCCCGACGTCGGCTTTCGGAAACAAGTGGATCGTGGTAGCTACCGACTACCTCACCCGCTACGCCGAGACAAAAGCCCTGCCAAAAGGCAGTGCATCCGAGGTAGCTAAGTTCTTCGTCGAAAATATCGTCCTACGTCACGGCGCCCCGGAGGTCCTTATCACCGACAGAGGAACGGCATTCACTGCCGACTTAACTCAAGCGATCTTGGCATACAGCCAAACAAACCACCGCCGGACGACAGCGTACCACCCACAGACCAACGGCCTCACCGAGCGGCTTAACAAGACGATCGCCGACATGCTGTCAATGTACGTCGATGTCGAACACAAGACGTGGGACGCCATTCTTCCGTATGTGACCTTCGCATACAACACGGCGGTGCAGGAGACGACGCAGATATCTCCATACAAATTGGTCTACGGAAGGAGCCCGGCAACGACGCTTGATGCCATGTTACCCAACGTCACCGACGAAGAAAACCTCGGTGTGAGCGAGTACCTTCAACGCGCCGAAGAAGCCCGACAACTTGCGCGTCTCCGTATCAAGAATCAACAGACGACCGACAGCCGCCGTTACAACCTTCGACGACGCTTCGTGGAATACCAGCCCGGTGAACGTGTTTGGGTGTGGACGCCGATACGCCGACGTGGACTAAGTGAAAAGCTTCTGCGACGGTACTTCGGACCGTACAGGGTGGCTCGACGTCTCGGCCCACTTGATTACGAGGTTGTCCCCGACGGCATCACGAACTCTCAACGACGCCGATCGCGACCTGAAGTCATCCATGTCGCGCGCCTCAAGCCGGTTCATGCGCGTTAACGAACTGAACCAGTGTTTTTTTTTGTATTATTGGTGTATCGTAATTTATTCATGGTACTTTCTTGCATTATTATTGTACTTTCATCTTTAGTTAAAGCATCGGGACGATGCCTTTTTTCAGAGGGGTCAATGCCACGTTCCATTTCCCAAGTTTTTGTTATCGTCCCAAAACACCACACGATTCTCAGCGCAAACCGCGCCTGCAGTTTTCGAGAAGGTTCCGGACTGTAGTAGATCATTTCGATAAGATCACGCCCACTGTGCGAACGGTACAGATTGTTCTGGAACCTACGCCACTGCCAGCGATAACGCTAGAACATTCGACGGCAAGAGTATAAATGCCGACGCGCTTCGCCGCTTGTCAGTTGTTGATCGAAGGCCGACGCTCCGTTCGCCGCTATCAGTCCGAGACTGCTATCTGTGCGAGACTGCTGCTGTATTTGGACTTTCCGTTTACCGGGCACAGGTTCGCCCAAATAAACAGTTAAATCCCAACACTAAGTCTCCTGTCTTCGGCCACGTCACGACCCCGTGACAATATGCATACAAGTCTGGAAGCGTTAGCCAGAGTCGCTGATAGCTACGACGCAGCTGTGGAAAATTTGCTGCCTGTTGCAATCACGAAGCAGGCGTGATGTTTACGGACTGGCAGCTGACCAACAATGCCTCGTATACGAGTATAAGACATCCAGTCTACCAAAACGAGACTGTTCCAACGAACGAAAGTAGAAACTCGTGGATTCGTTCTTTTTATGTTAAGCACAACATGAATTAGAACAAATTAATCAGACTCGCACTAACAGTGACACGTAACAGCCGTAAATTTAGAGGAAGAGACACTTCAGACCCAGGTTCTGAAATTGCTGTTAGCGTATGTGCACATCACTGCAGAAAATCACATGCCAAAATATGAAAAAACCCGTTATATGTAGACATTGCACAATAATATACTGTTTACAGCATAATAGAATACGACCACCAGTATGTTACCTCGGCTGTGCACCTGCGTAAGTAAACTGACTGACAGTTAGGAATGGTCATTCTTGAAGTACTGCAAGAGACAAACAGAAAGAAAAGAGGAAAATTAACGTATTTTGGAAAGTACTACGCGTGCTTCAGTGATAAACTATAGCTACCACGGGGCTCACACGGATGCAAGGCAACAAGCGGTACCCAGAAACCGAAATGCTGTACACAAAATGCACGTGCCCAACATGGCCGCGGCAAACGAAGAGCCCAAGTTTCTGACTGCGAGCTTATCAACGCAACGAGTAAGACGTCAAGCCACTATACGGTGCATGGTCAGCACCTCGAAGCCTTCCGACGAGACAACATTGGAGAGAACGATGGCTGCACTTAAAGCTTGAAGCAAGGCGGACCTTCGCGCACTGCTGTACTCACAGAAATACAAGAGTAATGCTTACTCGATGCAATGCCGGTAGCACGTCCACCTTGAAGACTCCGTCGGTGATAATGCGGAATATACGCAGGAGTGGCACGTGGCGTGTCAGTACGTACGTACTACGTCAGCGCTCCTGGAATTAAAGCAAAACTTGGTAGTTAAAAAGCAAGCGTAAAAACTGAATGCGCGCGTCTCACGAATAATGATTGAGCGCAAAGTCATGGCTGGTCCATTTGCACTAATCTAGCAGCCAAGTTGCAGCTGCAAAATAAAGGGGGCAAGTGGTCAGTATGGGCAAATGAATCACGTTAAACCGTGGAAAAAATCCCAGCTATAATGGACGAGTGAATGAACGCGAGTGAACTTTAAGCACCGGGACACCGCGTTGCGACCCGCGAAAACCACATCACGCACCAGAAACAACACTGACACGAAATGATGGCTGCAGGTGAGCCGTAGGCATTCTTGGTCGGGTCTACTTCCCGTTGACACAACCCTAACTAAGCTACTTAAGCTAACCGTGGGAGCCTGATCTGTGCTTCGTGGAGTTATTACTATTAAAAAAACCACTCACTAAAGTTTCGTGCCACCTTAAACTTCAGTTGAACAGTGAATCTATAGCGAGGGATGTTCGGTGAACAACGCCCGAACACGTTGCAGGCTTGTCATGATAGGGGGATCACCAATTTGATGCCGAAGATGAAGCTCACAGTGGTCCTGCAACATCAGGAGATGTTGTTGCTAGTGTGAAGATCCATAAGTTCAGGTACAGTTCACTGGTAAATTCCACACACACACACGCACACGCAAAAACAAAAAGGGTTGAAACACCTTTCGTGCGTTTTACGACTATCGCACGCGCCGTGCTTGAAGCAAGCCATTCCACATGGCGCCGGCGAACTGCCGTCTACAGAATACGCAGCGCGACCGGCAGCAAATGAAAAATGAAGTTGGGCAGCCCGCGTGAAACATTTTTTAACGGCGATTCTATGATATTTGCGCATGCGCTGTTGCAGCCACATCTTGTGGCGCCATTACGTCATGGGTTCATTCTTTGCCGTCTTATCGGTGAGATCTCCGCGTGGCGTACTGCGGAGGAAAGAAAGCAAAGGAAAGATGCACAAAATACATCGCAGGATATGGACAGCACGGCGCATGATCTTCGTTCTCAAACAGGGACGGAAGCGCCTAAACAGCAGAGCTGAAGCAGTTGGATCGCTTATACGCGGTCGCCTTATCGCGCACACTGTGCGCTCTTGAAATTCAACCAAATAACTGGCACGGCTTGCAAACGTGTGAAGAACATGAGAAAATAATGAAGCCTCAGTAGTTATATTTGTAGTCATTGCTTCAACCTTTGTCGTGCCACCGTTCTTCTTTTTTTTATCTGTTGCAACATAAAACCATGTATACGTTATGTTTCCTTTACTCATACCTCAAGTCCGCCTTTTTGCTACATGGCTACTGCGTCCTGCTGATGTTCCAAAGGACGTGGGTTTGATGCCGGCCGTGACGGTTGCATTTAAATGCTTGAGCGCGTTAAAAACTAAATTGGCAGAGCAATAAGTACGGCGTACCTCACAATCATATATGCGTTTGGGCTCGTGAAATGAAAGATACAGCTATTGTAATGTAGATGTAGGGGAGCTCAGACATGAGTGCGTGTGCGGCTTAGTAGAAGGAAGAGAAGAACGAAAGGAGATAAAGAACAGCCGGCCTGCAGAGCATCGAACGCGTTATTCGAAGGTCGTAGGTTCGATTCCTGCTCACGGCTGGTTATTTTTTCATCCACTTTTCTTTCTTTTTATTTACATTCCATTGGTTCTAATAACTTCCCCTGTACAGTCCTTGGCATTACTGTCTGTTAGATCTCATTAATATTGTGTCAAAACATGAAAAAACGAGCCCTTGGGTATACACTTCTTTCCCTTATATATATATATATATATATATATATATATATATATATATATATATATATATATATATATATATATATATATATATATATATATATATATATATATATATATATATATATATATATATATATATATATATATATATATATATATATATATATAACGGATGAGACATGGCGTCAGTCAGACCACCAGTTTATTCTGACCCTTCGTCTACCTCATCTTCCTTCCCCACATCCACCTGTGAAGCGTCACACGTTTCCCCCTCCCCCCGAGAGAGCGTAAACTTAATGGGACAATAGTAGCGACGCAGTTTGTTGACGTGCACGATGTCAGTAGTTCTGCTTAACGGTGCTGCGCATCGGTCGATCTCATAGTTCACAGGAGAGACTCTGGGAAGAATTGTGTAAGGTCCTTCTATGACTGAACTGAGCTTTCCTTTGTTCGGGTGCAAAGGTGTTTCGTAGAGGACCAATTCGCCAGGTTGGAGATTTTATGGTAGAATTTTTTGTCGTAGATTACCTTGTTGTTCTCATGATAGGCAAGCGTGTTCTTGATTGCACTTTTCCTTGCTTCTTGCACACTCTCAATTGGTGCGTCTAAAATTGTGTCGTATGAAGGGATTCTATACATGAGGTACGATGGTGGATATCGTGTTACTTCATGTGGGGTTCTGTTGTATTCATCGACGACATCCGAAAGATGTTTGAGCCAAGACTTCTGTGGCTGCTCATTCATTTTGCACTTTAGTCGGCTTACAATAGTCTGATTCGTACGTTCGTTCATGCCATTACATTGAGGCTGTTGGGAGGATGTGAACAATTGGTGGACACCATTGCGTTTTAGAAACTGCTTGAATTTTCCACCTGTGAAAGCTGGTCCACGATCAAATAGGAACTTCTTGGGTTTTCCTGCAGCAAAGATGGCGGTGATGCACGAAATGCATGTGTCACAAGTTTCGTTCTTGTGGGGAAACGCCCAGACATACCACGTAGCGTGGTCGATCGCCAAGTGAATAAACTTCTTTGTCAAGCCGTGTCCTGAAAAGACACCTATAGTGTCTATTGCTAAACGATCAAAGTGTTGTTCTGCAGGTGGTAGTCACTCGAGAGATCCGAATCTCTTGGTTTTCGGCTTCTCGCAACGATGACATATGTCACAGTGGCGGACGTAGGATGAAACGTTTCTGATGGTTTCCGGCCAATAGTAGGATTATGACAACAAGCCCAGCGTTTTCTTTACTCCGACGTGTCCGAACTGACAGTGTGCTTTCTGCAGAAGGCCCAGTCAAAACTTGAGAGGAACGTACATTTTGCGAATTCCTTTACGTGCCGCTGTGTACTTGCAGCGAGGGCGGTCATCCTGGTAAGTTTGAAGTTCTGGTAATGAAAGGAGTTGAACCATAGGGCTTCATGAAAATGCGTCCGCCTCAATGTTTTCACTGCCTTTTTGATGTTGAATGTTAACATCATACATCTACATCTTCAGAGACCATCGAAAGAGCCGGCCATGGGGGTGTTTTATGTTTTTGAGCCATTGTAAAGCAGCATGATTGGTGACAACAGTGAATGGTCGTCCATGGAGATAGCAGTGCCACTAGTCAGCAGCCTCAATTATAGTGAGGCATTCGAGCTCTGTAATAGCATAATTTAATTAGTGCGTGAGTAGCTTACGCGAGTGATAGGCAACGGGGTGTTCTTTACCATCATGATCTCGTTGCTTCAGAACTGCACCTGCGCCTACGTTAGATGCATCGAAATAAAGAATGTATAGTTACTCGCAAGAAAAAATTCGTAAAATGGGTTCTTTGGTCAGACAGTATTTCATGTTCTCAAAAGCTTGTTGATGAGGAATCCCTATCCCATGGTGTGTCCTTCTTCAACAGCTTCGTAAGTGGGAAAGCTATGTCACTGAAGTGCGGTATAAACTGGCGGTAAACGTTGGTGGTGCCTAAAAAACGCTGAAGCTCTTTCGGGGATTTCGGTCTTGGGAATCGCAATACAGCTTCTATGTTTCTTCACATAGGCGACACCGTACCGTGCGACACTCTGTGACCCAGGTATTCAATAGAATCTTAGGCAAAATGGCACTTTTTCAGTTTAAGTTTTATATTCTCCATTTTTAGGGCATGAAATAGAGCTTGGAGGTGCTGTAGGTGCTGAGTAAATGTGTCGGAGAAGACTACGATATAAGCAAAGTTATTAACGACATTCTTTAAGTTATTTTTTCTGATAACTGATTTCACAGCTCTTTTTAATGTAGCAGGAGCATTTCTCAAATCGAAAGGGATAAAAAGCCACTCATAACGGCCATTCGGCGCGATGAAAGTTGTTTTTGGGGTGTCCTCAGGGTTCATTTTGACCTGCCAATAGCCTGTTGTGATATCCAATGTCGAAAAATATTTCGATTTTCCCAGGTAGTCTAGAACATCGTACTATACGCGGAATAGGTTGGTAGTCAGGCACAGTGAGAGAGTTAAGCTTCCGATAATCAATGCATAAACGTGTGCGTCCTTCACCTTTTTTCTCTGCAAGAATGACGGGAACCGCGTATGGGGAAAAAGATGGACGCACTACACCTTGCTTGAGAAGTAAGTCCACTTGCCTGAGAATTTCCTCTTTTCCAGGGAGCATCGATACGGTGGTCTGTGGATAGGGACGTTGTTGCTGAGGGAAACGCAGTGCCGTTAATCCGTGATACATCCGAAGTCCATCTGAGACTTTGAGAAAATGTCTTCGTAACTGTGAAGTACCTCTCTCAAAGTAGCTTGTTGCGATGGTGGAAGGTGCGTGACATCTACGGCTTGGAGTGGGGTTGTATCGGCGCTGAAGGCACACTTTTGAGTTTGAAAGGAATTCTGCAGAGCTTCGTTGTCTTGAAGCAAAGTCATCGTGTGGAAGTTCAATGACAGGTTGAAAAAGGAGGCGTTGTCGAGGCCTAGAAAGAATTCAGTCTTCATGCCTGGTAGAACGTGTGCTTGGACTGCCTGCTTTATCTTCATTATTTCTAACTGTATGTGTACGTGGCCCAAAGTTTTTCTGGTTGAGGTGACTTGTTGGACACTAATGCATGGATCCTTGAGCAACTGAAGCTTGAGTTTTTTTAACACAACTTCAGTGATACAGGTAATAGTCGCTCCTGTATCCAGAGTTGCGTTCACCTTGTGTCCGTTCACAAGTGCACCAAAACGTATTAATGAAGCTTTGGGCCGCCCTCTTCGTTTCCCTGGTTGTCAGTTAGAGCAGACACCATTTCACGACGAGGGCACTCATTGTGCCAGTGAAACTGATTCAGCAAACCAGCAGATGCACAATGTCGGCACTCACTGTGAGGGGTGCGCATCAATCCTGCAGGGAGCCATGGTCGCGTAGAATGAGGCTCTCGATGCATGAGCTGCCGTTTTGACGAGTGTTGGGAAGCATCTCTGTGGACAGAGTCTTCCGCTTGAAACGCAGCAGCAAGCCACTTGGCCGGGGTGGTGAGCGTCAATCCAGCGAGGCGTCTTTCGATCTTCTCAGGTACACCGTCGGTCAATCCTGATACTATGTGAACGTCTTTCAAGTCTGCGAGGCGAAGTCTGCGTCTTCTCTTCGTAGTAGTGCCCAATGAGCTGCTCTCTTTTGAGCCTGCAGTGTATGAATTGGCGAAAAAGGTCGCTAACAGGTGCAGAAAATTGTACTATCATGCTCGCTTTGATGCCTTCCCACGTATCTTCTGCGTCGAAAATCTCGGTGAAGTACCAGCGGAATGCCTCACCTTCCAGGTACTCGCTGATGCAGTCGATGCGATCTCGTTCGGACCAGCTGACGTTGCTCGCCTTCGTTTCGAAGAGATGCAACCACTTGTCAACAGGGACGTCGTCTTCAGCTCCGGTGTATTTCGGCAAGCTGATCATTCTCTTTGGTGGGCTCATGATGTTGCTGCGGTAGATCCTGTCGACTTAGTGTAACGGATGAGACATGCCGTCAGTCAGAATATATATATATATATATATATATATATATATATATATAATAGCCGCTAAACACGGCTGCATTAAAGAGGAGGACGAAGTGAGTTGTCGTTTGATGCTGGACTGGCGCCATCTTGCTCGACGAGTTCTGTGCGTTGTAGATAGATTAATAAACAAGTTACTCATAAAATTATTGGTGGAGGTCCTCATGAACTCATTCTTGGTATAGATTTTCTAGCCACGCACTCTGCCCTCATAGACTGTTCAGCTGGCTCTCTCCATCTCGATCTACCTCTCTTTCCCGAACCGACCAGCCCACCGCAAACCAGCCTCTGCTGCATTTATTTCACGCGCCTCCCGCCTAACTCTGTCACACATGTCGACTTATCCTCCACGCGACCAGTACCTGATGGTGATTACATGGTGGCCCCTATTCCCGCCGTGATGCTTACGCATGAGGTTGCTGTGCCGCATATGATTCTGACGATTACGAGAAACCACACCTTCCTTCCACTTGTCAACTTCTACCTCACCACCCAAGTTCTACCACAGGGTATCTCCCTGGCCAAAATTAACGCTCTCCAAGGTGACCATGTCGAGCTCTTCAGAGTTGACGGTTGCTGCAGCTCAGTCAGTGGTTTCACTCGATCACGTTCTTGGGGCGCCGTCATCGAGCGAATGGTGTCATCGGACCTCACGTCTGAGCAAGCTGCAGCGCTTTGCCACGTTCTTGAGGGCTATCGTAGCATTTTCGACTTTGCCAGCAACTATTTAAGCCAAACGACCATTGTCACTTATCGCATAAATACTGGCCATGCAACTCCCATTCACCGACGCCTCTACCGTGTCTCTGCGTCGGAGCGTGCAATATTACAACATAAAGACGGCAAAATGCTTGCGAAAACGTTATCGAGCCTTCATGCAGCCCATGGGCTTCTCTAGTCGTCTTTGTTAAAAAGAAGGATGGAACATGACGTTTTTGTGTCGATTACCGTCACCTCAACAAAATTACAAAAAAGACGTTTATCCTTTACCTCACATCGACGACGCCCTCGACTGCCTGAACGGTGCTACTTATTTTTCAACTATTGACCTTCGGTCAGGCTACTGGCAGATAGCCGTCGACGAGATGGACCACGAGAAGACCGCATTCATCACTCCTGATGGCCTTTATCAGTTTAATGTGATGCCCTTTGGTCTCTGCAATGCGCCAGCCACATTTGAAAGAATGATGGACTAATTGCTCCAAGGGTTGAAATGGTCCGCCTGCTTGTGTTACCTTGACGATGTTATTGTCTTTTCGCCCACATTCGACTCGCATCTCGATCGTTTGTCAGCTATTCTGGACGTTTTTCGTCGAGCCGAACTCCAGCTTAACGCCTCCATGTGCCACTTCGCTTGTCGTCAAATTTCCGTGCTCGGTAACCTTGTCGATGCCCAAGGCGTGCGTCCAGACCCAGAGAAATTTCGCGCAGTCATGAACTTTCCCGTTCCAAAGACCACAAAGGACTTCCGTAGTTTTGTGGGGTTGTGCTCATATTTCAGACGCTTTGTTAAGGACTTTGCGGCCATTGCACGCCCCCTCACAGACCTTTTGAAGAAAGACGCCTTGTTTACCTGGGGCCTTGACCAAGCGTCATCGTTTTTTCAACTTACGACACTGCTTACAACGCCACTAATCTTGGCTCACTTCGATCCATTAGCCCCAACCGAGGTTCACACGGAGGCCAGTGGACACGGCATAGGAGCTGTGTTATTGCAGCAACAACGGGGACATGACCGTGTTATAGCCTACGCAAGTCGACTGCTATCTCCAGCCGAGCGCAACTATTCCATCACGGAGCACCAGTGCCTCGCCCTTGTATGAGCCGTCGCCAAGTTTGGTCCATACCTGTACGGGCGCTCATTCCGTGTTGTCACGGATCATCACGCGGTCTGCTGGCTAGCCTCCCTGAAGGACCCCAAAGGACCTCTCGCTCGTTGGGCCCTACGCCTTGAAGAATACACGTTCTCTGTAATGTACAAAACAGGGCGTTTACATCAGGATGCGGATTGTTTATCCCGCTACCCTGTTGACGAAGCAACCGATACTGACGCTATCACGGATGTTTTTTTCCGTGTCGCAGCTGTTGAACATTGGCGAAGAACAACGTTGGGATGCTTCTTTACGAGCCATAATTGACAAACTGAAGTCAACGCCTCGCGACCCGTCCCTACGAATGTTTTTGGTGAAAGACGGGATCCTATATCACCGTAACCTTGATTCCTTCGGATCAGACTTACTTCCTGCCATTCCAGCGCACCTGCGTTCCACTGTCCTACATCAACTTCATGACGCTCCCATGATGGGCCATTTGGGTGTTTCTCGCACATACGATCGAGTACGACGTCGGTTTTTTTGGCCTGGACTTGTCCGCTCTGTTCGACGCTATTGCGCCGCTTGTGAGCCCATTCAGCGTCGCAAAATGCCGTCTGCCCTCCCGGCCGGCTACCTTCTGCCGATCGACGTTCCCACTGAACCTTTCTTTCGAGTTGGTCTCTACCTGTTGGGCCCTTTTCCACTCTCCACAGCCGGAAGTAAATGGATTGCTGTTGCCACAGACTACGCGACGCGGTACGCAATCACACGAGCACTCCCGACCAGTTACGCTACCGAAGTTGCAGACTTTCTGCTGTACGACATGTTAGTGCACGGTGCTCCCCGCCAACTTCTCACCGACCGTGGCCGCACGTTCTTATCAGCTGTCGTTCATGAAATTCTGAGGTCTTGCCATATCAAGCACAAATTTACTACTTCGTACCATCCCCAGTCAAATGGCCTCACGGAGCGCCTCAACAGGACCCTAACCGATATACTTGCCAAATCGGTCGCGCCAGACCACCAGGATTGGGACATTCATTTGCCGTATGTGACGTTCGCCTGCAATTCATCTCGTCACAACACTGCCGGCTATTCGCCCTTCTATCTCCTATATGGCCGGGACCCAACTCTACCCTTAGACACTTTGCTACCTGCGGCCACTGAATATGCCGGGGAAGCCATTGCCCGCGCCGTCCACGCGTGCCAAGTCACCCGTAACCGTCTACAGGCTTCACAGGCGCACCAACAACAACTCTACAATTCTCACCATAGGGACGTGCACTTTTCCCCGGGTTCTCTCGTGCTCCTCTGGTCACCTATTCGGCGTGTGGGACTGTCTGAAAAACTGTTGTCGCACTACACTGAACCTTTCCGTATCGTTCGTCAAGTGACAGACGTCACGTACGAGATTGTTCCAACCGATCCAACAAAGTCATCGTCAGCTCCGAGCGACACCGTTCACGTGGCTCGGCGAAAGCCCTATTACCCCCCTTCAATATCATCTGCGTAAATGTAGCACCGAGATGGTGCCTCTACCGCCGGGGGTTATGATACGTAACAGCCGCTAAACACGGCTGCATGAAAGAGGAGGACGAAGTGAGTTTTCGTTTGATGCTGGACTGGCGCCATGTTGCTCGTCATGTTCTGTGCGTTGTAAATAGATTATTAAAGAAGTTACTCGCAACAATATATATATATATATATATATATATATATATATATTGACGCAAGGTAGGCTGGCAACTATAGTAGCCAGCCTCTGAAGAGGACAACGAAGTAGTTCGGTGTGCGCGTGCTCTGGTGTTCGGTTTTCTGGCCCTTGGGTTGCGAAAGTAAACGCCCTATTTTGTACCTGCGTGCCTGTGTCTTTGTGACATTTTCTGGTGGAGGTGCTGGGTACGGTAGATGATACGGTCCCCTGAGAGCACCCCTGACGCAAGTCCATCGATTATCTCAGCCGAGCTTACCCCTGTGCACGTACGTTCCAGCCGTCGTCTCCAGGGACTCGAGCCACAGCACGGTTTGCTGCCTGAACGTCAGAGGACTATGAATCAAACACCGCCTAACGTCACCGCGCCAGCACCAGCGCACCTGGTTATCAACCAGCCCAAGACGCCGAAGACATTTCACGGAGCTGCTTTTGAAGATGCCGACGACTGGCTCGAGCATTTCAACCGGGTCGCCGTCATCAACGATTGGACCCCAGAGCGTAAGCTACGCTATGTGTACTGCTTCCTGGAGGACTCCGCGAAAACGTGGTTTGAGAACCATGAAGCAGCGCTTACGTCATGGGATGAGTTTCAACGGCAGTTCCTCAAGGCATTTGCCCGAGAGGACAGGAAAGAGACAGCGGAGCGTGACATAGAGGCAAGGATTCAAGGCCCTAACGAAAGGGTGACGACCTACGTAGAGGACATGGATCGGCTTTTCAAGCGTGCGGAGCCCTCTATGTCCGAATCCAAGAAAGTTCGCCACCTAATGCGTGGTGTTAAAGAAGAGATTTTTGCCGGCCTGATTCGAAACCCGCCTGCGACACTTGCGGAGTTCCATGAGGAAGCCACTGTCATGGAGAGGGCCCTTCAACAGCGTGCCAGGCAGTATAACCGTGGTGTAAACCCAAGTGAGGTCACTTCTGTCACTCTTGGCAATGACATCAGCGCGTTGCGAGAGCTTATCAGAGCTCTCATTAAGGAAGAGCTACAAAAGATGCAGGTGACTGCTTCACCTGCAGAGCAGCTCTCCATTGCGGAGATGGTACGCGCCGAGCTACGGCAAGCCGTTCACGCTCCCCAACCATCCGAGGCGCCACAACAGAGGCACTGCGTCGAGATGAGCTACGCGGAAGCAGTGCGACGTCCTCCATCGTGCAGTTCAACCAGCGTATTTTACCCCAATGAGCGACACGCTCAGCAAATGGAGGTTGGCTTCCGCCCTCGCAGCTCACCGTTGATCGCCGAAGCAAGACCGAGAAAGAGTGACATCTGGCGTACACCCGACCACAGGCCTCTTTGTTTCCACTGCGGGGAAGCCGGACACGTCTACCGAACATGTCCATACCGTCGTGTTGGTCTCCGTGGATTTTCGCCTAATGCCCCTCGTCCACGACCTGGCGAGCGACCACAGGAAATAGAGAGTTTCATCTCGAATCGTCGCAGTATCGAACATCGGTCACAAGAGCCTCGCTTGTCGTCACCTGCTCGCTACAGGTCACCAAGCCCAGCCTATTCACGCGGCGCTCCAAGACGCCGTTCACCCAGTCCTGCAAGTCGGGAAAACTGAGTTCAGCGACCTCCGGAGGTGAGGCCGCTGACGCTGACTCTACGGAAGATCCTCCACTACGACGACAGCGACAGCAGCAAAAAGATGTACAGACGCAGTCAAACGTGATGCGAAGAGTGGTGACATCAAACATTGCGGTAACTGTGGACGACGAAGAAGTAATGGCGCTAATTGACACTGGAGCAGACACTTCCGTTATGAGCATGGGTCTTGCCTGCAGGCTGAAGAAGGTTTCTACCCAGTGGGCTGGGTCGCAGATACGTACGGCAGGAGGCCATCTTCTTACTCCGGTAGGGCGGTGCACAGCGCGAGTCAGTATTGACGGATTTACGTATCTCGGAGATTTTGTAATACTGCCGAGTTGCTCGAGGGGCCTAATTCTCGGACTGGACTTTCTGCGTGATAATGGAGCCGTGATTGATTTGCAACAGTCGCAAGTGACGTTTTCTACGGCACACGCTTTAGCGCGGAACCCTCACGGCAGTTACGTCAATGCTTTGAGAATTGTTGACGATGACGTCACGTTACCGCCGAAGAGTAGCGTGTTCACCTTGGTAGCCTGCGACGTTTTTGACGAATTCAATGACTATGAAGGTATTGCTGAGGCAAATATCCCGCTGCTGCTCAAACGAAACGTATGCATAGCCCGATGCCTTGTTCGGTTAGAGAATAAACGTTCTCGAGTTCTGCTGACCAACTTCAGCAATGAGTTTCAGCACGTTCCTAGAGGGACTACTGTCGCTTTCCTCAGTGAAATCGCCGACTTTTTCGATATCGGCACATTGGATACGACTTCACCGCATGCAAAAGCTTGTGCTGACCTGGGAAGCCGCATTCACGTTAATCCAGACTTGCCAGATTCACGAAAAGAGCGGCTGCTAAACCTTGTGAGGGAATTCTCGGACTGCTTCTCCACAGCATCGAAAGTTCAGCGTACCACCGTTACAAAACACCGCATTGTTACCGAGGAGTCAGTGCAGCCTCTTCGCCAACATCCATACCGTGTGTCCCCGAAGGAAAGAGAGGTGATTAAGCGTCAAGTTCAAGAAATGCTGAATGATGACGTCATCCAACCCTCGACAAGTCCGTGGGCGTCACCTGTTGTCTTAGTAAAGAAAAAAGACAACACACTACGCTTCTGCGTCGACTATCGACGGCTTAACAAAGTCACGAAACGCGACGTTTACCCCCTGCCACGGATTGATGACGCCTTAGACCGTCTACGCCACGCCCAGTTCTTCACATCACTAGATCTCAAGTCAGGGTACTGGCAAATTGAAGTTGACGAGGGCGATCGTGAGAAAACTGCGTTCGTGACGCCTGACGGGCTCTACGAATTTAAAGTGCTGCCTTTCGGTCTCTGTTCCACTCCCGCCACGTTTCAACGCATGATGGATACTGTACTAGCTGGACTAAAGTGGCAGACATGTCTTGTATACTTGGATGATGTCGTTGTGTTTTCAACCACATTTGACGAGCATCTTTCAAGGCTAAAAAGTGTCCTCACTGCTATAAGGAGAGCGAACCTTACCATCAAGCCCGAAAAGTGCTACTTCGGCTATCAGGAACTCAAGTTTCTCGGCCACGTGGTTAGCCCGGGGGGTGTTCGACCAGATCCGGAAAAGTTGGCTGCCGTTGCCGATTTCCCTCGTCCTGGAGACAAAACGGCTGTTCAGCGATTTCTCGGACTCTGTGCGTACTACCGCCGTTTTGTCGAAGGATTTTCAAAAATTGCGGAACCTCTTACAAGACTGACACGGCCAGATGTACCTTTCGTATGGACGGAAGAACAACAACAAGCCTTCGTAGAGCTGCGCAATCGACTGCAGACAGCTCCAGTGCTGGCACATTTCGACGAGTCTGCCGACACCGAGATCCACACAGACGCCAGCAACGTGGGAATCGGAGCTATTCTAGTTCAATGGCAGAACGGCGCAGAGCGTGTGATCGCTTACGCGAGCCGCAGTCTCACAAAAGCAGAGGCTAATTACTCTACCACAGAAAAAGAGTGCCTAGCAGTCGTTTGGGCCATTAGCAAGTTTCAACCCTACCTATACGGCCGGCCATTTCGAGCGGTCAGTGACCACCATTCGCTCTGTTGGCTTGCCAATCTACGGGATCCATCAGGCCGCCTCGCCCGCTGGAGCCTCCGCCTTCAAGAGTACGACATAACGGTGGTCTACCGATCAGGACATAAGCATACAGATGCTGACTGCCTGTCTCGTGCTCCTATTTCCCCGACGTCATCTGACACTGAACACGATTTACCGTTTCTTGGCATCGTCGATGTGGTGCGGATGGCTGAGCTTCAACGTGAGGACACTGAGCTACTTCCTATCATCCAGCATCTTCAAGGAGAAGACGGTATCGTCCCACGCCGACTCTCGCGTGATTTGACTACGTATTGCCTGCGGAACAATGTTCTCTACAAGAGAAATCTTGAGAGCAGCCAGGAAACTTTCCTCCTCGCCGTTCCAATGGCACTGCGTGAGGAAGTTTTGCAGGCGTGCCACGACGATCCTTCGGCCGGTCACTTAGGCTTTGCTAGGACATTAGCCCGCATCCGACAGAAGTACTACTGGCCACAGCTGTATTCGTCCGTTCAGCGCTATGTCCGCACCTGCCGTGACTGTCAGAGGCGTAAAGTCCCACCCGCAAAGCCCGCCGGTTTCCTCCAACCTTTAGATCCACCTCGAGCACCATTTCAGCAAGTAGGAATGGATCTTCTTGGTCCCTTCCCTACGTCATCCTCAGAAAATAAGTGGATAATTGTCGCGACCGACTACCTGACTCGCTATGCAGAAACCAAAGCTGTGCCTAAGGGAACTGCAGTCGAAGTCGCCAGATTCTTTGTCCACGACATTGTTTTGCGCCATGGTGCACCTGCTGTTCTCATAACCGATCGCGGAGCAGCATTTACGGCAGAGTTATTGCAACAAGTCACCAAGCTGACGCACACCAACCACCGGAAAACAACAGCTTATCATCCCCAAACAAACGGCTTGACGGAGAGGTTAAACAAAACATTGGCCGACATGCTATCTATGTATGTTGATGTAGAGCACAAAACGTGGGATGAAATTTTGCCGTACGTCACGTTTGCTTATAACACCGCTGTGCAAGAGACCACAGACCTAACACCATTCGAGCTTGTTTATGGCCGTCTCGTCACAACACCGTTAGACGCTATGCTCCCCGTAGACCAGGACAACAGCGGAAATGACAGCGTTGACGACTTCGTTGAGAAAGCCGAGGGAGCCCGCCAGCTTGCGCGGAACCGCATTCGCGCGCAGCAAGATATCGACGCTCGCCGTTACAACCAAGGCCGAAGGAGCGTCCACTATCAACCAGGTGACTATGTATGGGTGTGGACACCAGTTCGACATCGTGGGCTTTCGGAGAAGCTATTGCGGCGCTACTTTGGCCCTTACGAAGTTGTGCGCTGCCTCATTGACGTGAATTACGAGGTAGTTCCCCAAAGCTCCGACACCAGTTTAAACCGAAGACGTCCACGTCCACAAGTAGTCCATGTAGTACGGATGAAACCGTATTACGCCCGCGAGTTATGAACACTTCGAACTTTTTCCTTATTATCTACAACAGCGTGGGCTTTTTTTTTCATTGACGTGATCATTTTTTTCTTTCATGGCCACCTCTAGCATCTCAGTCAATCGACCGGGACGGTCTCTCTTGAAAGGGGGGAATTGACGCAAGGTAGGCTGGCAACTATAGTAGCCAGCCTCTGAAGAGGACAACGAAGTAGTTCGGTGTGCGCGTGCTCTGGTGTTCGGTTTTCTGGCCCTTGGGTTGCGAAAGTAAACGCCCTATTTTGTACCTGCGTGCCTGTGTCTTTGTGACAATATATATATATATATATACACAATGTTTTAATTCTTGCCTCAAGGGTCCAAAAAAAGATGTTACACATGGGACAGACAAAAAGGAAAAAAGTCACAGTTTCGCCATAAGGTCGAAGCAATGATGCAACAGCAATATATTCGAATGTTTTATGAAGCAAGACTTGCATTTTAGGAGAAATAATTATTGTAGTAAACATGCACACCCTAATTAACCAAGTTTCCTGCAGCGCCGTCAGATGACCACAACAAATCTCGTGCGTAGTGACTGCGTTGATAAACAAAGTGAGGCTGGCAGTCACCTCATTTATATCCGATCTCACGTAACTCTAAAAATAAAACATGGCCGCTATAGGTAAACTGTTGGCACCGTTTTTCGTGTTGAGAACCCAGACCGTAGAAGCTCCAGCCTGCAGAGGAGGCGAAAGGCGAGCGCGATAGCTCGGCAATAATAAGTACCTCCCCCTCCCCTTGTTCACTCACGATCTCACGAGATAAGCGCGCGCAGGTGGCCCCGGCAAGAAAGGTGATGTTGATTCCGTACAAACAGGAGGCTAGCGCACCCTTCCCCGTATATATACATATACGTAATATACATATACGTGAATGAAGGCGGCAACGGCGAAATTCAGCCGATACTGTCCATATAGTTCCGATCGCATTAAGAAAATAACAGCGTATCAACGGAGTGAATGATTATGAGTGCGGCGAAGCTTTGGAGAGTTTTATCGGTATACCATGTCTGTCTGTTGAACTTTCCCAAGTTCCACCCTCCCGCATCTTTTCATCATATACCAGTACTGCCATCTAGTGAACACTACAAGAACTAAACTAGAGGTGGATACCTACAACTACATAGGTCGAGGATGTAGAGATCCACGCTTCGCCCCTGAAAAAAAAAAAAGAGACGAAGGTAGTGTTTCAGTTAGCGTGGTTTGTAATGGCTCTCAAAAGCTGCTTTAAACTGGTTATAATTTGCTTACGAGGCCACGACTGCTGGTTACAAAACAGTCCCAGCTAACATAAGCATCCGGGCGAGAAGGTTGTTGCATGTCTTGTGCTGAGTTTCGAAATAGATAAACAAAGGATCTTCTGGTAAGTCTTGAATTGCGCAAGTGGGTGGTCAAGATACACGAATAGGTTTACAACGGAGTCAGGTTTATTGGGATGATGCTGAGTTGGAAAAATAACTATTATTGGGGCCCTGCAAGGCGGCGGATCTTGAGCTCCTACGCTGGCACCAGGAATCCGAGCATGGTGATCACGTGGGAGCTCCAGGAGGTCAAGCATAGGGCGAAACATCTGCCCCATACACACAGTGACAGAGAGGAGGTGCTGCCATGAACCATATCGCCCTTAGTTATCAGAAAATTTATCAGAAAAGCTTCCGCATACTGACATATTTGTATAAAGTGTGGGACCACCGACTCGTATGCACGAGGACGCACTGGCAGAAACAGGGTAAAGTCCCTAGACTTTTTTCTAAGGTAAAAATCTAGGAACATTGAGACACAAACGGAGGGGGGAGGGGTGCTCAGCTGCTTATGCGATTGCTACAAAATCAGGTGAAATTGGCTAAAGCTGAAGCCCTTTATAACAATGCGTTCAAGAGGCATAAAAACTAACTTCTCCTAACTGAGAACTTTAAAACTGGTTGCGTCAAATCAAAATGCAAGGTGGGGCGATGGCGGGCTGTTGTGATAAAACTATGCATGATTCAATTGCCAACACGCATAGATCCACTTTTTTGGGCGTGCTTGAAGAATATACTACACTTTTGTATTTTTTTTTGTAGAGATCAACCTTACAACAGAGCGAAATTAATAGACAAGAACGTCTGAAATCTAAAACGCTATACCTTTTGAGAGCTATATTTTTTTGGCACTTTTTGCTCACAGCGGTTCGAATTTATAATTTTCGTCTTTCTTTTCAAGGATTGCCCGCACCATAACCTTTTGGCCCGAACACACAGCTGCAAGACTTTCTGCTAAAGTCGAGGTCTACCGGGGGCGTAGATAGAAAATGGTCATCATCATTATGAGGACATGTGATCATTCGCCATCCAAGGATGATCGCTACTGGTTCCGTGGTGCTGGTTAACAAGAGAGCATGCAACGTGTTGTTCCTATTTGACGTTTGCTATATTTATGTTCATTCGGTAATATCGAGAGGACCAGATTGGTGAGTTTGGGCGCTCAGCGAGTTTCTCAGAAATATACTCGCTATATATAAGAATGGAAGCTTGAACGAGTTGGTATGTTTTCATCTTGGTTGAACAGTGCTCACGGGACTATATATAGGCTTCACAGCAGAGCTGTTATGGTTGAGATTGGTCTACAGGCATACAGAGAAAGGTATATAAAAAACACAGCATATCCATGAAGAGAATGATGGTGAGTGGGCGAAGCTCCGAGGGATCATGAACTCCCATTTTTTCTTTCTTTCTTTCTTTCTTTCTTTCTTTCTTTCTTTCTTTCTTTCTTTCTTTCTTTCTTTCTTTCTTTCTTTCTTTCTTCCTTTCTTCCTTTCTTTCTTTCTTTCTTTCTTTTGTTTGTGTTTTTCTTTCTTTCTTTCTCACCCCGCTGCGGTAGTCTAGTGGGTAATGTACTCGGCTGCTGACCAGCAGGTCTCGGGATCGAATCCTGGCGGCGGGGGCTGCATTTCCGACGGAAGCGAAAATGCTGTAGGCCCGTGTGCTCAAATTTGAGTGCACGTTAAAAACCCCAGGTGGTAGAAATTTCCGAAGTCCCCCACTATGGTGTCTCTCATAATCGTACGGTGCTTTTGGGGCGTTAAACGCCACCTATCAATCAATCATTTTTTTATTTCTTTATTCCTTTCACATCGAAGTGCACTCCATGACCACAATAGAGAGAGAGAGAGAGGGAGCGAAAGGAACAGCGTGCCACGAGCGCACCCACGATCATCGTTCCCCTTTTATATACGATCAGCGCACTTGCGGCCGGCGCTGCCAGCGCGTGCAAGCCATGCAGGACAAGGGGCACCGGAGTAAAAAAGCTCGACGCTAAGGTGCTTCGCCCCTAAAAGCCAAGACTAAAACAAAGATGGAAACGCATAAGGCAACTCCGTTGCTGCGAAACATCAGGAAGTCCGTAGAGTTCGCCCTGCTTTGTTTGTCTAATGACGCCAGTGTGATGAGGTACGCATCATGGAGCAGAGTACGTTAAGGAGGTCCGCAAATTTGGTGTGCGATCTGTGCGCTATTTTCTCTGCGCTTTATCGACTTCCTGCTTCATATCGTAGAGAGATACGCGTTGTTTGTTGCGGGTTTCTTGTGATTGCTTTCTCCGGCAGATGTATCGCAGCATCACAGAAGGGTATACGGGGAGGGGAATTAACTGACAAGACGAGGCAGTGGCACCCTTTTTTGCATGGCCCGATGCATCCGCCACAACTTCTTGAAGCGTTTGTAGGAATAAAATGCGAAGCATGCATTCTTTAGCGTACTGCAGACACTCTGAGCATTTCTATGTACGTATCAACCTATCTATTTATCTAGCCACCTACATATGGGTGCTCACGTGATCACATTTCAAACTTGGTGTAGATCAAAATTATGCGTTTGACGATTATGACTGCCTGGTCATGACAGTAATAGTGTTCAATGCTCGTCGCGTGCGACGTGTAACGTTGCTAGGAATGAAGCAATGCAGAAAGTATCGCGAAAAGTGACTTTATAATTGACCAATCTCCTCCATTGGGCACGAGGCATGCACAGAGGAATACGACAAACACAGCAACAACAACAATCCTTTCCTCTAGACGCATGTGGCACATACCCGTACACCACAGGCCACGATATGCGACACAGGTGTTTGGCAGTTTATCTACCAGGGAACCGTGAAAAGAAACGTACATCAGTTATTTAAATGCTAGGGCCTGGAGTGTTAAGAAAAACAGACATATGAAGCGTTGACCCGATGAATAGAAAGAATAATTATAAGGGTCTTAGCAAAAATCAAACCTAATTATTCTGAGTGGCAGTCAAGCCTTCTACCACAGAGCAACACGAGGTCTATAGGAACTACATTGGAAAAATACCGTATATAATGTTGGTGAAACGTGAATGATGGTTGCAGTTCTACCCATCTAATTTTATAATCATTGCTTGTGTACTCTAATGATGCAGCCGTCACGTCTGGTTAGCGTCAATTGCAGCAAATATAGGCGGCATTGATCGCAATTAAACGCCATCCACTGAAGTTGGTCTGCATAGCACTATTCAGGGCTACAATCGCGGCAAGCGCAAGCGCTACATTTCAGCTTACCGTTTCTGGTGCCGGTAATGTCCATGTTACTCTTGGCATAGTTAGGCAACTGAGAACGGCTGGGTATAATAAAACGTATACGACTATCCATAATACATGTTGGTGCGTGCAAAATGTGCACACATGCATGTTTGGTGTCATTTAATAACATATCGCTCAATGAAAAAGCTACACAGTCACCTTCTCTCCGCATGCTTCGTATGACATCGACTACCGTTGTACTTGGGATCTGTCGATCTTTCAAAGCTAATTTTAAGTGATTTTTCTTGAAGACAAGTCACCAAAGCAAATTGTTGCTTAAGCAAAATAATAACGACTGTATATTTGCGCACAATGCAAGCTGATAACTATCACAAATGTCAGTGATGCGCGCACAAACTGCAGGGGTAAATTGACCTGTTATATCTCGTGAACAAATTAAATGAGGACATATAATATTTAAAGCATGTTTTGACTGATATAAGCACATTTAGAAAAAAGAATTGTGCGAAAATTGAGAGGAGAGTACTTAGTATTTTTGTTTTCAATATAAATTATGAACAAAAACTCGCTTCTTTAACTTTCTTTTTCTACTTTTATCCTGCTTGTAGGAAAAATGTATTTCGCAGAAATGTTGCAAAAGCTGTTTTTTTATAATTGAAACTGTATTTAACTTCCTCTGTAAAAGTTTAAATGCACCAAGGCGCATCAAACTTGGCAAACAATTCTTGGCAGATCTTCAAGCGTGGGTATGAGCCATACTAACGTCGTCACCATAATCGAAAACAGTCGACATTTCCGGTTTTACTTCGCTCTAGACCAGAAATCAGCGGAACTTATCGGTGAGAAAGCCTTTCCGATTATTCTTGGCATAGTTACGCTGTATGTGTGACATTACGTTATCCTTCTCGTCGCCAAACCATTACAATAAAGACTTGAACACTCTGAGCATAAATCTCGCCAGACAGTAATGCTCTATCCTTGCCTGAGTAGGAGCCCGTCTGTCGAATCTGATCAGTGCAGCGAAACCCCAAGTGTGATCAATACATTATTCTCGAATGAGGAGGACCGTGTTTCCAGTTACACCGAGAGCTCGATGGGAGCACCGCCAATACTTGAAGAACCCGTTTCCATATGGACACTTCGACACGACCACCGACACGGCCACAAAAACCTTCGTGCGCAAAAGGACAAAAGGCCGACTGCACCGAATTTCAAGACCACACGTGGCACAAATCGCGATCACAACCAGATAGGTGCCGTAGCGGCTGGTGCATCGAAGAAGTTGAATAGCATTCCTATTTGCGTAAATAGAAGCCACCTTCCGTTCGTAGCAGACGAAATTGGGAGCCACCCTCTCGCGTTGGAGGCCACTGGCGAAAACGGATCAAGGTCTAAGCAGCAACAATGTCGGGCCCATTCCTCAACGCCGTGTCAGGGCGGTGGTTTGGCCATGCATCGTGGCAGAAACAAGAAGTACAGGACAGAAGAACACGGCTCAAAGCAACGCCATTATTTTGAGGAGAGACGACATCGAAAGGAGACGGGAACTGCAGCGATGTCACCACAGCAAGAATTCTCTCCGCGGCCGTCGTCACCTAACTGTAGCCGCGATCCTCCTGCGACGCACAACGAACGAAAAAAGAAACGAATGGCTGCCGCAGACGTCTTGCCCACTATATGCAAAGATCACGGCGACTTTGATGCGGTGCCCAAACACGATCTAGTTTGCAACGTGGCATCTGTGGCGACGGGGGATGGAAAGTATTGTACTTCGAAGGCACGACCGGCCAGCATGATAACTGAGAACCGCCATGGCAGGAAAGGAAGCAAGAATCTCGACGTAGAGCGTGGTTCCAAGAGTGTCGAGAATAAGTCATCAGAAGCAGCAGTGACGTCAAAAAACGAGGCACCCTCAGGAAAGACCATGCAGCAATCGACGGTTACTGGTTACGTACACGACAACCCTTCGACACCACTGAGACACTTTAGATACGAGGAGACAGTGATGACAGCCTGTGGCGGGTCGGGGCAGCAACAGCGGAGCCAACCACGATGCCCACACCAACAATGTCATGCTGACTCGCCGCAAAGTGACGCCGGGCAGATTCCTGTTTACGCGTGAGTACACATGGGGCAGTTTCAGATTGGGTGCGCAGAGCTATACCGTTTGCCATCACAGCCCTTGCGTCATACACTATATACTATTGAGTCCCTACGGGAAGTTGCGAAAATATCGTATTTAACCATAAGAACGTTAACGCTATATAAGAGCCCTATTCCGAAGCTGTCTATTCGCACGAAAAAAAAAAAAGAAACATGTCTGGTGCCAAGGCCACCAATTCTTTCATAGAGAGTAGCTGTAAACTGTTTCTTGAGGCACAGAGAACAGCAGTGGTGTCTTATATACGAGAATTTGTAAGTATTACCACGTGTGGGCTCGCTGATTACTCGGTTTTCCAACCTCGTTACATTGAACAAGGCAGGGAAACTTTTAACAAGGCTGGAGCTATATGTTGAAATATGGAGTACTTTTGGGCGCTGATTTTACTCTTTAGATGGTGTATAAATAGGCGTCGCCAGAGTGCGAGGTGCCTACGAGTCCCCCCCCCCCCCCCCCTCCCTCCTTCAACCTCGAAATAATTTCGAATGCAGAGTGGTGTTTTACCGAGCACATATAATAAACCAGGTTTGTAGCCAGAAGGGGAGTTCTTAGAGGCCCGCCCCCTCCTTTCCTGAAATTCGGATGAATATCGGTGTTTTACTGAGGACAGAGAGAAAATTCAACTTGTTTTGTGACCAAGCGCGCGTTTTCTTCACCCATAGGTGGGAGGACAAATGATAAAAAATAGTGTTTTTCGAGGCCTCAAAGAAGTGCCCTCTGCTTTCCCAACACCTCCCCACTCCCCCACACAAGCCGAAAAAAAATTCTGGCTACGGGCCTATCTATATTGTTTCACGTAGGTACCATTAGTTCTCAGCTGACATACGGCACAAGGCCCTCCGGAAAATCGAATTAAATCTGCGCGAAGGTCTTGTTGTTCAAAAGAAGGTCAGTTGCATGTCACTGCTAAATAAACACTAAACCGTCAGAGAATTTAAAAACCTGCATTCGGTTAAAAAAAACATTTGGTTTAAAAAAGCAAGTGCAATACTATTCAATGTTTCTAAGCCCTTCCATCGTATTGACCGATACGCATACATGTCTTCTGAAGCACCTATATGTGCTGAGTGACGACAAAAATGGAGTAAAGAAGATCGACACATTAAACTCGTGGCTATAGGATGTTCTCGACGCTGCCCGCCATTTATGCTGAAGCTGTGCACCAGCCTAGCGCTGATGCGCAGTGCGTGTTCCTTTGCGCACCTGACAAAAGCATCAATCCGGAAAAAAAAACGGGGATTTTTGTCTCCCTCCGTACTTCACTATCTGAAGCTGATTTGGTTTTATGGTAGCTGCTAATCAGGCTAGGCCGATGACTTGAAGGACAACTGCTTCAATGATCAGTGATACTGAGTTGTCGGCTACAATAATCGAAGATTACACTGGCAAGAAGTCAGTTCATCATATATAAGCCATGCGCTGGAGCACTGAGCTGTCACATCTTGGAGCTTGCTTGAAGACCAATCAGGAGAAAAACCTAAATAAAATAAAAAAGTGCACTCTCCTGTATCTTTTGCTCAGTCAAGTCGTTATTTAACACGTGCAATAGAAAAAAAACTCTGTTCCTAATGAACATCGCTTCTGTTTTTTCCTGGCTACAGATATAGCACTGTGATTAAATGGCTTGGTCTCTTATGGCTACTGTTCAGCTTAAGCTACTGCTTCTTTTCAAACTACCTGACCAACCACAACCCCTCCTGGTATCTTCGCAGTGTCACATCGAATATGCATGCCATTTTCATTCAGCGTGGTCATCCCATTGCGCCACCGCTACCTATAGAATATTTTATGGAGGGGCCTCGGTGCTGCCATGTCGGGCTGTAAGCCTTTATGTTTTGCATCTTTAGCAATTAAACGAAGAGTGTCACAGTAGATGCATACGCATGAATAAGATTAAGCGTATGCATGCGATGTCTCGTGGACTTTTTTTATTCACATCGGAATATAAAAAACAAGAAAACAGCCCAGGATGGTGCACCTATGTCTTATGCAGAATTGTATATACTTTCCTCAATTGCATTATGGATTTATATATATTTTTCAAGAGGTAATTCAATTGATCAAAGCTAATGTGCTCGTGTTTCTCAAAATCTTTGATGTGCTGTGGGGACCTATAGTAGCTGTAGCGTAGCGCTGCTAAGCAACAGGGCGTATTCGCGGATGTGGCGGACTTATTTTAAAGGAGCCGAACGGCTGTAACGCACGGGTAGTTAGATTTTGCTATTTTAGAAAACTCCCAGCATCAAAAATATCTGAGGGTCTGCGTGTACAGTAAGTCGCATTACGATCTTAGAGCTTTCAGAAACAAAACCCAAGAAATAATATTTTTGAAAACGTCTTTCATTATCACTAATTGTCTCCCAAATAGGAGTTGCAGCTCGCCGCAACACGAACTGGCTCCACCACCATCGACGCAGCGCTGCCCCAACTGCCGCGCGGCTCCTTGGATGCGGGTGCACGAGGAGTTACACTACCATCGAGGACTACCTTATTCTCCTTCCAACAGTGCAACTGTTCCCAACCATCTATTCAACAGTGCGTTCAATTTTCGTCTTCCATCCTCAAGGTGCAGGAATAATAGGGCCAAGTTGGCTTACAATTTACGGAACTTCACCCTGATGCTTCACCGGGAGCGTATGCTATCAAAACAAAGCGCCAGTTGGCGCGTGCGTGAATGGTGGCCTGTACAATATATTTTCCGCAAAAATGTCGCAAAAGTCTAACAGATCTCATAAAAGTGAGACGTGGTCTCTTGAGGCTTCAAAAAGTTTCGTCAAAATTCACTTATACTTGTCCTAGTAATGGCATTACATAATTAGGTATAAGATAGCCAAATATATTGACGTAATTCTGACGTCATGTCATGACGTAACATGGTGATGACATTACATAACATGTTTGGCCAAACGGAGCTGATTGCAGGAAGCTGTGCGAAACCACAGGGTTTTCTGTAAGCTCGCAATGACTCCGCCTCAAAAGGCGGGCTTTTATGGTCATAGTATTTCATCACATAGGTAGCACAGCATTAAGTACTCCGAAAAATAATGAAGATCTCACTCATTCTGGGAGTCGGTATGATGCGAAGCAGCAGTGTATTGGCCTGTATAATTTTACTGTATTGCTTTGAGTCAAGCGTTGTGAGTTGGACCAACTTCGTGCATTTTGATTCATGTCTATGTCGTGGGCAGGCCCGCAGAAGTGAAGTTTTTCGCAGAATGAGGTACCTCTTGCTGTTTCTAACTGTTTAAGAGATATGTGCTTATCCTAGAAAGAATCAAATAGAAAGTGGAAAACGCTAAAAAAAAACACCTCCCTCCCCCCGCCCCAACCCACTGGCTACGGTATCGTTCATCAGATTACGAAGCAGGTCTACTTCAGTGACGCCTAGAGGAATTCGATGGTACTTGCGTTAGACCGCAGGTGTTAGTTTCATAGAAATAGTTTCTGTTACTGTGCGATGGTGTGCATATAGTAAAAAAATTACGACATATTCACGGAGTGAATGATGATGAATGGGCGAAGCTCCGGAGGGATTCATCGGTAAACTGTGAATCTTCCGTGTAATTCGCCCAGTCGATCATCATGTAAAGACGTGAGAAACGCTGTGTGTGTATACACACAAATCAACTTTTATTTGTTCTTAGACGATGGATGGCTTGCGATGTCCCTTGCCTCGCGCGCTCGCACATCGGGATTCTGTCTGCGAGCGCGCGCTGCTGCCGCCTTGCGCTCTCTCCGCTGTGCAGCCTTATCCATCCAGCGACTCCGAGCGCGCGCCAACAGCGAACGGATTTTATTACAACGCTCCCCCTAGCGTACGTCGCCGCACTGAATCGAACGATTGCCTTCAACCAATGACACGCACCATATGTGACATCATTCCTATTTTATAAGATCTCGCGTCTTTCATCAACTACAAGTACCGCTTTCTAATTTATAACATGTTGCTTCTTTTCATCATCAGCTACAAGTACCACCATCTAGTAAACACTACAAGAACTAAACGAGAGGTGGCTACATACAGGAGACGGTACCGCCTTTTAGTGAACACTGCAAAAACTAAACTAGAGGTGGCTACATATAGGGAACGGTACCGCCATCTAGTGAACACTGCAAGAACTAAACTAGAGGTGGCTACATACAGGCTACAGGGGACGCACAGCCCACGCCCTAAGGAGCTTCGCCCCTAAAAAAACGATTTCCGTCATAATCCTTCGAGTCTGGCAATGGTTAAATCATAGGAGTCATAATTTATATTTCTTATATATTCTTACAGAAGCCGATAGCGAACACTATAGCCGAAGTTAATGTTGCCAAGATATGAGTCCATTATAGAGTCTTTTAGATAAGCATTTGGAAGCACTGGCATAAGTCTGTGAAAAAATACTTGACTACCATGCAAAGCGCCTGACTTTGATTGTGGCTCTCACCAGGATTTCCTACCGCCGATTTCTCTCGCACCGACAACGCTGCCGATGACTGCCCGCCGGTGATAAAGGCCCCATAACGCGACCGCGGAGAGCTTTATGAAAGTGTTTCGTCACCGTTTCCAGTTTCGGTACAAACTGTCTATTGCCTGTGACTCATACCCGTATTCCGCGCGACGAATTACGCAGGCATGTGCCCCACGTGACCGAAGGAAAAGGTTTAATGACATGCGTGACAAGTACTCCAGGCTACTCGTGTAATCACATGTTCACCATGTTTGTAATATTTTGTTATGGACGTAACAATATCATTGCATGCGCTTACAGGCAAATTTCGTGCCTATAAAAAAAAAGACGACCACGAGCATAAAGTTTCCTTAATATACACTAGAGAAAACTCTGGCGCTAGTGTCTATGGGAGCTGCAACGCATAGTGCTTTAGCGAGCATGGGAATTATGGGTATGACATATAGTTGCCTATTCTTCGTACTTTACGGTCCTTCTGGCTTCGCGTGGCTTGAAGCTGCTTTGTCACGAAACAACAATCGGGAAATGTTCAGCAGTTACGCTCCACCACCTCAATTTTTTAGGCTTAACACTTCAAATCGGTTCACCAAGTGAAAAAACGGTTTGTTCTTTCTTTCAAAACAAAACCAAAGCGCATAAATAAACGAAGCCAAAAGTGCGTTCACCACACGCAAACGCGAAGACCAGGTAAATACATGTCTTACCCATAATTTCCCTGCTCGCTAAACGATCGCAGCGCCAGTCTTCTCTAGTTAATTTTAGGAAACTCTATGGCCACTAGAGCGCTCAGACGTGGGTGGCTAGATAGATAGATAGATACGTAGACAGAAACGGCCAGTGTCTGCATCTCTAACAAATGCTTTGCATTTAGAAAAGGGAATGAAATGTGTTCGCAGGTGGACAAATTCTTGCAGGACCATGGCAGCCAGCGCAGCAGCCACAGACAGTCGGCTGGGACCAGGTCGGCAACGAGACATGCACTTGGAGAGACGGCCTGATATCATACGCACCTCCACAGTTTTCTAGAGTCGGCGTACCTCCTACAGAGTTCTTCCCACCTGCATTCCAGTGGAGTGAAACCTTCCAACAGCTGCCTCCGGAACCCTGTGGTCAACAGGGTGACGTACTCTTTGGTCCACCACAGTTCATGGAGATCGGCCTTCAGCAAGTTAGTTACAGAAGACGATTTATGCGACTTGATGCGTTCAACGCAAACATGCTTGGGGTGAAGTTGTTATCATGTCGTAGGTGGGAAAACTCTCGACTAAGCATTAGGCCGAAGTGTTCGGTGACAGAGAAGTCTTATTCGAAGTAATAACCCCTTGACACTACCACTTGTTTTTTATGGCCGCGAACAACTAGAATATGACCAAATGTTATCATGAAGTTTACGGAAGTTAAACAGTATTGGTCGTAAAAGTAGCTAAAGGAGAAAATACTGTTTCTCTGGGAACGAACTCAGTGGAAGCAGGAGCAACTACGGGATCTTGCGTGACTTCGTTCGAGGTTTTGCGAGGCATGAACCTGGAAGCGCAGAAGTAAGATTCTAGGCGATTTTGGCCGTGTGTAAATCTAACGAGCCTTGCAAAGTGCATCAAACATTTGCAACGGAACCCACTAACTTTTCTGCTTTTGGGTTTCCATATCACGAAAAAAGCGCAAACATAAGGCTGTTTCGGTATTTGGCACTGAAGAATACAGCATTTGCATAGTGCCTCACGTGCTTCATAAACTCATATAATATATATATATATATATATATATATATATATATATATATATATATATATATATATATATATATATATATATATATATATATATATATATATATATATATATATATATACGCGACAACCCCGCCGCGGTGGTCTAGTGGCTAGTGTACTCGGCTGCTGACCCGCAGGTCGCGGGATCGAATCTCGGCAGCGGCGGCTGCATTTCCGATGGAGGCGGAAATGTTGTAGACCCATGTGCTCAGATTTGGGTGCACGTTAAAGAACCCCAGGTGGTCGAAATTTCCGGAGCCCTCCACTACGACGTCTCTCATAATCATATAGTGGTTTTGGGACGTTAAACCCCACATATTAATCAATACGCGACAGCTTTGTGTTTCTATCTAGAGAACTTTAAAAACTACGCTTTCAAAAAAGCATGTAAGTTCTGCCTAATCATAATGCTGCTGTCTGTCACCCACCTATGAACTAACAAAGTGATACCATAGTTTTTTTGCAAAGCGTGCTTTGCCACATTTAAAGCTTTACAAAGGAGAAGCTAACTTTTTCGCAGCATGTCATCCGGTATTGCGCAAGCCCCGCATGTATCATACTCACGCTTGAACAATTTCTAAATGAATAAGCTACCAAAACGCCATGCAGTACAAATTACTGTAGACGGTTGACTGCTGCTAGCAGTACTTTGAAACAATTGTACCTTGGAGCCAATGGCGACTTACACAGTTACATTGCCGGCGTATAAGGCATATTTACGCAACTACTTTCGGCTCATCTTCACATTTCCCTCTAGCCTCAGCGTACCGGCAATGCCTCGTGAGCATACGCTAGCATGCACTATTATGACGGAAACCTAGAGATGTTTGAAGGGAAAAATCGTTGACGGGTTTGAGCAACTGTTTAGGCACACTTGACTTTCGCTCGAAATACGTTTAAAGGAGTGGTGGCACCAAATTTCGAGGCTATCCGAAGCCTGCTGTGGGTTTTTTCTGTATGCAAAGACTCTCCACATGAAGGGTTCGACAAAAAACAAACGCGTAGAATATATTTTATTTCACTTCTAAAAGTGTAGCTGAATACTCACTTTTACGACCTAGGCTCATGGCTTGCGCAGCAACACTGACGTTTCAGAATAGGAGAAGCAACGACAGTTGTCGTGACGTCACACCAGATCTGTAGTGACGAGTGTAATGGTGTCCCTTTCAGGCAAACTGTGCGTGTCCGTGAAGGGAACTGGGTGATTTCGAAGAGACACTCGACGTGCCCTTGTCTATCAGAGGCACCGCGCGCGTCCAACATCGGGGCGGCCCCCTGCTCCTTCAGCGTATCGGCGCCTATAAAAGACAAACGCATCTAGCGTCCGCCGGCTTCCTCGTCGACGTTATGTACATACGCTGTAAATGTAAACGCTTTGTTTCCTTCTGGCTGCCGTTTGCCTTGCAACTGCCTGGATGCTACTGCAGCTGATGGTGACTGTCAGCGCGTTGTATAGCTGGCACTTGCATGACAAGTGCGTATGAGAGCAGACGAAACTCAGCATGATTTTGCATCACAGCTTTGTGTAGTCACAAGACCAAGCCACCTATGCATCGACATCACTGTCCAACTCGGCACTGTGAAACTGAAACCGAAGGTGGTCCACATAAGTAGAGCAATATTAAACTGTTTAGCGAAAACACACGAATCTTCGTGCGTGCATCATGCTTCCTTGAACTGAAGAAAACTGTAACAGCAAAGAACACAAATTCCACAAATTTGGTGTCACCACCCCGTTATAGTAAAAAATGAAGCAACTGAAGAAGAAAGTTAAGAGTAAACTTCTAACTGCTTAATGATACTTGGAGAAACACACAGGAAAAAAAAGGCACTATGCGTCTATGCTTGAACGTTGTAGTTAGCGTTATCTCAAAGACGCGAGAAGCAACCTAATGGTTTAGATCAGTGTTGTTTACGTTCTGTTTGCATTGTTCGCCGCTCCTGTGTTGTGAAAATCGGTGTTCAATGTGAAAGACTGAGAGGTGTCCGTGTCTTCCTGTGTCTGCTGCAGACAAAGTTAAAGCTCGACATTTATTATGAGAATGTTTACTGAACTATACAGTGCACTATAATGTACAATATCTATCTATCTATCTATCTATCTATCTATCTATCTATCTATCTATCTATCTATCTATCTATCTATCTATCTATCTATCTATCTATCTATCTATCTATCTATCTATCTATCTATCTATCTATCTATCTATCTATCTATCTATCTATCTATCTATCTATCTATCTATCTATCTATCTATCTATCTATCTATCTATCTATCTATCTATCTATCTATCTGTCTATCTGTCTGTCTGTCTGTCTGTCTGTCTGTCTGTCTGTCTGTCTGTCTGTCTGTCTGTCTGTCTGTCTGTCTGTCTGTCTGTCTGTCTATCTATCTATCTATCTATCTATCTATCTATCTATCTATCTATCTATCTATCTATCTATCTATCTATCTATCTATCTATCTATCTATCTATCTATCTATCTATCTATCTATCTATCTATCTATCTATCTATCTATCTATCTATCTATCTATCTATCTATCTATCTACGACTTTTAGCTCTCCTGGCCATTTCGATTATGGTATCGATACCAAACTTGGTATGGCATAACATGACTGTATGAAACACGTATATGACTAGTCATAACATGAAAATCACGACATGGATGTTATGAATGTCATGATTTACATATCATGGTCCTGCAGCTCTTGCGGTGTTTTCGTTCACATTTTATGTTGCAAAACTGGTATGGTATGACATGATTGCATGGCGAACACAAGCGACAGACCTTAACATGAAAACCTTGACATGCGTGTCATGTAACAACATGACTACATGCCACACTGATGATGCGCTCGCGGCCGTTTCGCTAGCTTCACACATGCCGAATGTGGTATTACATGACGTCAATAGATGACGAAGGTATGTGCCTGGCGCGAATAGGATAATAATGAGATGTGTGTCATGTGAGAACATGACTACATGCCACAGTCAAGGCACCAATACATTAAGGCGTGACGCGGTGTGCGTGCTCGCCGGCGTTCATTTCGTCGCGTCACGCCAGCGTTGCCACGCCAGGCGCCGATTCCCCCCTATATACTCGCAGGCACGCTCCGCGCCGCGTTACTTTGACGCATGCACGTTTCCGCGCGTTCAGCGTCCCTCCTTCACGAAAAAAGGGAGGCGTAGTGTTGTCTGAGTAACGGATCAGCGCAAAATGCAGCATGTAGCATTTCACGCGGGTTGCCATCGGGCCGCGCCGACATACGCTGGTCACTCCTGGCATCATACTATATAGTGCTCACGTTTCGCTAACGTAGCGTCGCTGTGCCCAGCGTGGGCGTGCTCACCGGCGTTAATTTTGACGCGTCAAGCTGTTGTTGCGACGCCAGGTGCCAGTCCCGCCTCTGCATAAACTCGAAGGCACGCGCCGCGCTGCGTTGCTTTGACGCATGCGCATTTCGGTGTGTCTGGCGTCCCTCTGTCACGAAAAGAGGGAGACGCAGTGTTGCCTTGGTAACGCATCGGCGCGAAATGCAGCATATCGCATTTCGCCCCGGTTGCTGTCGGGCCGCGCCGACGGACGCTCGTCGCACCGGTCACTCCTGGCGTCAGACTATAGAGTACTCATGTTTTGCTAACGTAGCGTTATTGTGCCCAGCGTGTGCGCGCGCCAACGCTACATTGGAATATATTGGGCCCTTCATGATACGCTCGCGGCCGTTTTGCTAGCTCCTCATGCGCCAAACTTGGTGTTAAGTGACACTAATGGATGAAAAAAAAGTATAAATCTGGTGCAAACATGACAATCCTGGCACGCGTGTCATGTAATAACATGACAACATACCACGCTCATAACGTGCTCGCGGTCCTTTCGCTAGCTCCACATATACCAAATTTGGTATAACGTGATGTGAATAGATGAAGAAGGTAAACGACACATCCAATCATGATAATCATGACACGAAAGTAATGCACGGCAATATTTACGTCCACCTCGTAACGTTGTGCTTATTTTAAAATGACATATCAACCTTTCTTATTGGTGCTTCGCGTATCATTGATTCCCACTGTACGTGGCATCTGCCAATTTTTATGTGTTACATCAACTGCCGCCGCTGTCAGTGCTCTGGTGGTCATATCTAACGGACCTTTAAGTACGTGCACCTTACGGACCTTGCCTGCTGCCCGTACAACCCGTGGGACGTGATCACGCTTACAGTCATGTTCTTAATAAGGGCCTAAAACTGAGACATTGTTACGAAGAAGTGTACCTGCAAGTGAAAACTATTGGTATACCACCAAAGCAGCTTCGTAGTTTTCTTCTTTTCCAGCTTCGCTCAGCTTCCACTTGCAGGTACACTTCCTGCGTGCGTGACAACATCAATGCTAAAAACCGGGTTCAAATAGCTGAACAATGCTTAAAATAGTGCGATTAAGATAAGTAACCAAGAATAAATCTCCATAATCGCTAAAAGCGATTCGCAAATACGCGGCTGATATCCGCGCCATGCAAGAGAGGAAACCATCACCTCGTCAAGCACGCCGTTGACCTTCCCATCAGTGCTTGTCCAACGCTTCGTCGCTACACCTGCATGTCCACTGCTGCAAAAAGCAGGAAGTCGATCAAGTGCACCAAATAGTATCACGCAGGTTGATTGATTGATATGTGGGGTTTAACGTGCCAAAACCACTATATGATTATGAGAGACGCCGTAGTGGAGGGCTCCGGAAATTTAGACCACCTGGGGTTCTTTAACGTGCACCCAAATCTGAGCACACGGGCCTACAATATTTCCGCCTCCATCGGAAATGCAGCCGCCGCTGCCGGGATTCGAACCCGCGCCCTGCGGGGCAGCAGCCGAGTACCTTAGCCACTAGACCACAAGTATCACGCACGTTGAATACCAAGTTTCTGAATCTCTCTAGCAGGATCCTACTCGTCGCGATAAACCGTACATGCTTGCCTCAGACACGTGCACCATCGGCGGTTTGGTAAATGGACGAGTGGGAACTCAGCAAACGGGAATCACTGTGTGTAAGCTCTACGCAGTTCCTCTGGTTCCACAGTAGTGGAGCTGCGATCAGGGCAAGATTTTGAACTGAACGAATCCCTACGCATATTTTTTTCCCACCTTACATTTAGTAAAAAGAAGAAAAAAACATTTAAATTTCGCTTGTTTGGACTGATGGCTCCGATGGCATGACAGAAATAAAAAAAAACGACTTCGGAAGTTCTGTACATATGTCCACACTGGCAAAGTTGCTCTGTAGTTGCAGCAGTTACCAAGAGGACATTTACCTTTACAATCGTCCAAATCGCTGACTTGCCTGTGCTGCAAACTCCTGGAGCTCGTCATATCCAAGTAAGTTTACGCGTACGTCAAAATTGCCAACAAATTTTTTTTCCAACCAACATTGGATTCGGACAGTGCCTTTTCACATGCCCCGCCGCGGTGGTCTAGTGGATAAGGCACTCGGCTGCTGACCCGCAGGGCGCGGGTTCGAATCCCGGCTGCGGCGGCTGCATTTCCGATGGAGGCGGAAATGTTGTAGGCCCGTGTGCTCAGATTTGGGTGCACGTTAAAGAACCCCAGGTGGTCTAAATTTTCGGAGCCCTCCACTACGGCGTCTCTCATAATCATATGGTGGTTTTGGGACGTTAAACCCCACAAACCAATCAATCAATCAATCAATCAATCAAGTCTTTCCACAACAACACAACACTTTGCCGAAAGCATTCGAGAGAGCATTCGACATGCAGAATTTCTCGTGAAGGTGACAGTTATGGCAATAAATGAGAATATAGTGAAATGGATAACCGCGTGACTTCAGGGCAGAACACAATACGTAGAAGTGGAACACATTAAATCAAAACCATTGAACGTGACGTCAGGCGTTCCACAGGGATCTGTGTTAGGCCCAGTGCTATTCTTGATTTGAAATAATGATATTGCCTCTGAATTATACGAAAGAATCACGGTGCGACTTTTCGTGCATGATTGTCTTCTTTACAAAAAAATTAATGGCAGGGAAGATCAGCAATTGTTCAGTGATGCTGTGAGGGTAGTAGAAAAATGGTGCGACAAATGAAAAGTGAAAATAAATAAGAATAAAGCTGTTTTATTGCGCGTAACAAATAAAGTGAATCATGTCTTTGACTTCAATTACGCCGTGAATTCATCGGTATTTTCTTTGGTTGATGTGCTGAAATACTTAGGCGTAAATATTTCTAAGAATTTAAGCTGGTCCTATCATGTTGCAAATGTATGTGAAACTGCGGAAAAGAAATTCTGGTTTTTGCAAAAAAAAAAACTACATTTACCCTCACAGTAAGTTAAGCTAACTGCTTATTTAACCTACGTACGGCCCACGCTAGAATATGCCAGCCTAATCTGGAACCCTTATCAGTAAGGGTTAATTCAAAGACCGGAAAGAGTTCAACATCGAGCAGCAAAGTTCATCTTATCAAAATAATCTCGTACAGATTCTGTCACCGAAACGCTCAATTTGCTCAACTGGTCCACGCCTGCTGAACGCAGGCGCATAGCAAGGCTAAAGTTTTTTTTTTACTATCTCACTAAAAACAAATTTAACGTCAACAGTTATCAGTACTTGAAAGCATGAAATGATAGAGTTCTGCGAAGAGGAAAGGAAGGTAACTTCTAATTGTTTCAGATGCACATAAACAGCTATGTGTTTTGTTTTTCCCAAGAACCACGACAGAATGTAATGAACTGCTGCTAATAACACGAGAAAGCGCCACTGCAGATGAATTTCAGAATAACCTTGCACAAAATTAAGGAAATATACGCATGTGCTCATGCTCTATCTGTGGATGTCTTCGAAATTGTTTTTAAGCATTCTGCCTTTTTTGTGTGTGTCATGTATGTACAGAATAATTTCCTTGTATCCGGCCGTGTATCCTTGTACGTAGTGCTCGGCTATGGTTTGCACCGTGGCTGGCGGACTTCGAATGTTTGGTGTAGTAAAATTTTATCAACCTTTCCACGAACTATTTCCTTGTGTTTGCCTACATTTGTTTCATTTTATTGGTTTCTGTTCTTCTTTACCGATGCATTTTTTTTATTCTTTAAAGTGTCTTTTGTTGTTTATCATGTAATGTATGTTTTCCAAAGTGCTACTTTTGACCCATCCTGTAACGGCTGACAGGCCAACAGTATGAGTAAATAATGGTAGCACGACTTAGAGAGTTTCATTGTTCCTTCTGTCAATGTTACTGCACCACTCTATCGTCTCTGAAAATCTTGTAGCCTTCCGCATTTGATTTGTGCATTGACTACAGCAGTGCTGACAATGATAGAACAGTCCTGGAGTGTCGCTGTATAGAAAAAAAATGAACTTTTGTTTCGCGATGCTTCTATATTGTAACGCAGAACGTACGCTCAAACAACGCTATTTTTTTGTAAGTTGCATTTATTCATATTGCAATTATGACAATTATTTCTTTTCAGCACCTGCCTGTGGATGTATTCGGCACGAATGTGTCTCCATCGGCATGGACCAACGATTGGGCGCAGATTACAAGGTCACCAAGTAATGCGGACATTCCGCCTATGTGGGGTAGAACTTACACTGAATCTCTCGATGTTGTTCCTGGACATCAAGACCTCGCTAGACTTGCGGATCCAAAAAGTGGAGTGTTTAGGTGGTCTTTCAAAAGAAGAAAACACCACCGTGCTTCAAGAAGTTCTAGTGACACTAGGCGACCCACGAGAACAGCTTCAATGAGCGGGCGATGTGAGTCACGGCGAACGTCAATGGTGAACGTCCAGAAAGAAATGAAAGATTTGCATACTAGTCACAAACCTTCTGCAAGTAGATGGCGTGACAGACGGTGCAGATCATCCTTGGATGCTCAAGAAATTGCGAAAAGCACGCATGTTCGTCGAAAACCAAGTGATGGAAGCTGGAGATCCGTCGAAGACACCCTAGAAAGGTTTTCTAACGATTCATCGGGAAGTGAGCGACGGCATGGCACGTCTTCACATGATCATGCACCCACTTCGCACCCAAGGACACCGAACGCCCAGCAAAAAGAACACCGCCATTGCCGCTTTTTGGAGGACACGCGACTAGACACAAATCGCACCGCGAGAACGCCGCCAGTTGATTATATATGTTGCTGTTGCCATGAAACGGAAGCCTTGCAAGCATGCTGTCACTCAAACTGTCATGAAGAGAGGAGGAGAACTTCTAGCGTTCCTTGCTTGCCTCCTGCTGGAAAATCATTACATGGATGTCATGCTCACTTCGACGACCTGGCAACAAAGTGCATCGGTAATGAAAACAACTCTGCTCATTCTGTGGCGCTTCAACCATGCAGAGTGGCTTCCCGGCCGTCACGTTCCCACAACCCAATTACAGTTCCCGTGGAAGTAAGAATAACGCATGAGTGTTCCGCCTTGCTGGCGCCCTGTCCATCACTGACCCCATCTTTGGTTACTGTGGCAACTCTCGGTGGCGTTTCCTCTCAGCAGCCACCACTTGCACAGAAACAATCGGACGAAGATATTTATCTACTTTTGCCGTCTAAGAGTGGACAGGGTGTACTCTACCAAGCCCGGCCTGTTTCGCCTGTCCTTCGATTACCCAGCATCCAAGGCGCGTACGAGACCGCAGGCATGCAGCTGTATGGTGGTGCGTCGGTCATGCCAGCTCTATCCAGAGAAATTAACACGTGGGATTCGGAGATGCGCAACGTAAAAACCACAAAGAAAACGAATGAACCACGACGTGGATCTCGCAGACGCACAGGACGCATCTCTATCTCAAAGAACCCGTCAATTTTTCCCCCACCGCAACAGCACGTGAAAGACAGTGCAGAAATGAACCAAAACGTAGAATCACATGGCTCGAAGCTTCTTCTCGCACCAAGAAAAAGTTCGTTGAAGAGAACACGAGCTTCAGAACAAGACATGACCATTGCAGCATCCCGAAAAAGTTCGAGAACATACTCAGCGCACGCTTCATTGCATCCGGTAGCTATAAGTCAAGTCGAGTTAGACATGCAGCCAGAAAAGCGTACCGCAATGATCGCAGAGCAGGCGCCGTCAAAGCGTGGCTCTTATGTCACCGAACAAGGTGGTATATTCGTGTCTGCACGTCAAAGTTCGGTCTATGCGGGCGACGCTGGCAGTTGGCCCAATAAGACGAACAGACGCGATTCGCTTTCGTCGAGGAAGCCGAGCTTAGCCAGTGGACGACGTTTCCACGATAAATCCGACTTCAGCGGTAGTAAGGTACATGTAGACACGACGGAACATGGTCGAGCCTCGAAACGCGCTTCTGTGGCCACGGGGTTGATATCAAAATCCACCAGGAGACTTGAGACAGAGTCGCCAGACGATTACCCCGGGCGAACAGAGAGGCATGGTTATCAAGGAATTCAAGTGGATCTACTCGAACCAGCTTCCCCTGATTCACCACCTACGGAAACGGAAGCTAAAGTAGAGCAAATCGGGACAATGTTAGCGGAACGCGCTTCTGGTTTTCAAGATGAAGAGTGTGAGAAAAATGACAGCAAACGTGAACCAGAGCCGCAGCCTCTCGAACATGCTGGAGCAGATAGTAATCTAGAAGTCTTCAACCACAGTGACCTCAACCTGACTCTTTCACCGCCGAGTGAGATGACTCGCATGGAGCTTACTGCGATTCCAAAACAGCAATGGTGCACAGATGTTAACTTGGCCATGTTGACAGGCGTCGTGTGCATCGTGTGGATCGTGGTCGTATTCCTAACGACTCGAGTTGACAGCACAACACACACACATGTTCCACCCAGAGCACTGGAACTGCCTTTTAATACTGTAAGCTACACAGTGCCAAGTGATGCATTCCATCAAACCGACTTGCCGGCTTCAACTCAACTCTCACCCCAAATTAGCATGTGTTCTTCGAACCTCTGTGTTCAGGAGGGTAACCGTCTTAGGCAACACATGAACAGGGAGTACTCCCCGTGCGATAATTTTTACCGCTACGTTTGCGAAAAGCATCCAATAACTCCTGGCCAACCGTATGGTGATGGGGCCTTCACATCTGTGGACATACTGTTGGAAGAGTTCTTAGCTTCTGCTTTGCGCGACTACGTCCTCAACGAGCATCACAGAGACGTCGCTTCACTCAGGGCACTATACAATGCATGCTTAAGGCCGACCAGCAACTCGTTCACTGATATACAACAGGAAGTCTTCGACAAGTTGCCCATCGGAAAGTGGCCGTACAAGAGAAACAACCTACGTACGTCCGATATTTGGCAGACAGCGGGATTGCTCGTTCGCCGGTTTGGCGTTGTCAGCATTATCGAAGTTTCCTTTGGTATAAAACCCGACACGACTAGTCCTTCGATAGAACTACGCTACCCGCGATATCTGCACTTTGACGACTATTCGCTAGGCGGCGTCGAAACGTTAAGGGACGCCGTTATCGAGGCAGTGCGAGAACTGGGAAGTTCGGACGACGCGGACAACTTGGTGGCGCAAGTTACGTTCGTGGCAACAACCTTGGCAACATTGGCGAGCAACGGGACAACGCGGCAAGTATTGTACATAAAATACGAGGACGTTGTGATCAGCATCCGTACATTTATCCAGTCGCTGTTCGAGGACGAGCTGGCAGGAGACGTTATTGTGACGCTGAGGGAGCCGCGTTTGCTTACCGAGCAGTTGCAAGCTGTAATATCGGCTGCGAACGTTGTGGCTTTCATGAACTACCTCGGCTTCCGCCTCATCGTATGCTTCGCCGCGCTGTTTAACTGGAACCGCGCAGCTAGTCTTCGAAGCGTTCTCAGCGCGGAAATCGCCGCTAGGGTTTTATCCCCGGAAAAGAATTGGCTTTTGTGTCTTCGATTCTTGGAGAGAACGCAGCCGTCGTGCCTCGGCCAAGCTCTGGCAATGCAGCAGGCATCCGCAGGAATCTCTGCGAGCAGTCGCTTCTGGCTAGCCCAGTTGGAGGATCTGTTCTACAGAAACCTGCCACATGTCGCTTGGTTGACTGGCAAAAGCCTAAAGCTGCTTGGCGACAAGCTAGAAAGGCTGTACATTATACACGCCATTGATAAGTCTTCGTGGAATCTGTGCACGCTACGACCACGCTATGCTTCCGACAAAGGGAGCACTTTGCGGATGTTCATTCGCGCCGCGGGAGAGTACCAACGTGAACGCCTTCGCCGAGTGAACAAACCATCTAGACATTCCGACCCCGAGAATGTATTTGGAACGCAGAGCAGGTGATTGATATTCTATTTGCCTTGTAGATGATGATGTGTTCTAGATGTAATTGCTGGTAATCAGGCTTTCCTAGTTGGTTTGGGTGGAGCGCAAATATTACGGAACAGCTATGACGTTAGTATGCACGAGTTATGAGATAAAGCACCAGTGTAATGGCGAAGGTTCGGACATCAGAGATTATGTTTTTCAGTTTGGCACGTTTTTAATGGGTACTTATTCACTAAATGAAATAAAGTTTTTCTGATCACTTACTTGCAATGGATCAAAATACTAGGCTTCAAGATTGTTGGGTGGTGTCTTTTTCATTACTACCAATTCAGCAAATTCCTTTGCAATTGTAGCTGAATGTCGAATATAACGTCGCTTTTGTACATATGCAGCGCTGGCAGAGCGTTGAGTGTTTGTATGTGGCTAATTGTGAAGTAGTGATGATAATCGAAATATATGAAAATAAAGACGGAATGCTGACTCATTTTAGTCTTGTTTAAAGATAAACAATGTCACCCCATTAGCGCTTGCTCTGTGCACTGTCCTCTCAACATCTAGCTTGTTTCTTCTTGTTCGCGCTAAATATGGTTTTCACGGTCGTCGCTTTCAGTACTTACGTATTGGGCTGCGTTCGCGATTCGTGCAGGTACAGTGATGCACTTCAGGCTGTGTACGTTCCAGTCGGCCTTGTTAACAGCTCTGCGGTCGCAAATGGGCAGCTTCTCGCCTTCCAAGCAGCGCGTACGGCAGTTCGTTTCTACGCGGGACTGCTGCCTGTCACGTACGAGCACTGGGACAGCAACCTGCCGAACGCGGATGCTCAGTGGAGTCTGAGTCCTTCGTCACGTAACAGCCTGGACCAGCTCCTCGACTGCCTCGCTTCAGACTACCAGGCGCTGTCGAGTTCGTCGTTCTCATCTTTGGTTTCGGTGAACCGAGAGAGTGTAGATGAACGCTATTCGCTGTTGGCACAGACCACGGCACTGGCTCTCGCTTACGCCGCTTTTGAGGTAAGCACTGTGTGGATCACGTGTCTCTTACACATGTCAGCTTGATGAGGTCGTGTGGAGGGAGCACTGCGCGGGAAGCGCATTTCTGGGAGTGGACGCCGCGTCATGAACGACTCTTCGAGCTTGGTGCGAATTAAAACACATCCTGGGGATAGCAGAAACTGCTACCAATATGTCGGTGAAATCTTGAGGTCATACGCGGCAAGGGCAACTGGTCATTATCTCAGGCGTCTCCCTGTCATGAAGAGGCCCACTCTCGCTCGCTTCGGAGCAGCCTAGGCCTGCTGTTTGAGGTCGAATCACGGATAGCATGCTATTGGCCAATATTCGACATAAATCAAGAGTGGCGTTTGGATCAGATGATGCTTTTCCCCACGGAGAGCCACCACAAACGGCCAGTGAGCCACACTCACGAGCAGGAATCACAATGGTAGAAGATGACTGCGTTTCAACACGTGTGCTCAAGGCCATGACACACGCTCATGTAACTTTTTTTCCCAGTTCCAACCATTTTCCAGGCGCTTAGCCACAAAAACTAGGGGGAGGGGGAGCACCACTTTGATTTCGCGAGGGGCACCCCCTTAAAATGGCCATTTTCGCTCTCTATGCAATGACAAAAAAAATTCAGGGGGGGGGGAGGGGGTTCATGTGCCCGATGTGCCATCCCCCTGGCCAGTACCCTACCCTTTCCGCTTAGCTTTCGGCGCGTTTGTCGCGACAAAGAAGAAATAAAGCGCTTAAAGTATGCGACGAAACTCCAAAACAATAGTTCTTCCGGGATTTGAGAATAAAGCTTGCTAATGTTCGGTAAGGAAGGATTTAAGAAAAAAATTTAAGGAAGGATTTGAAAAAAACTTTTTCTGCAGTCAATTGAGAGACAATATTTCGATTCTGATGCTGGAGTCCATTGATAATTACGTACAAAAATGTGATTCATTGCGTCTTAATTGTGCTTAAAATCATGACCTAACATGCTCACCGTGATACATTAGGGCGAGGGCAGCGAAAAATAACGCGTACCGCACTCTCGAACAAACATGGACAAGGACAAACCATGTGCCCAACAAACTGGAATTTTGCAAATGGCAAGGTTGCAAGGGCGTCATCATCACTTGAATTTTCCCGCTATAGACTACCTAGCAAGAAAGAAAGAATAAAATAGAAAATTGCCGTACTCGCATTTAAAAATGCTTTTCGTTCATGAATGCTCCTTGGATTTAAGTGCACATGAAAAAGCTCCAGGTGGTTGCAGTTTCCGTAGCTCCTCAGTAAGACATCTGTCATAATCGTATTATGAATTTGGGATTTAAAACTCAAACAAACATTATATCTGTCTAACTAAAACCAACTTACCCCGTGGTTTTCAAGCATGACTGACCCATGTTGATGACGCCTATTGTTAACTGCTATCTAGAGGTTCCGCACGAAGCTCTACTCTCAAGAATTTTGTACGATTAATTGAACCCGTGTAAATTCATGCCCAGTCCTCTGAAAAAAAAAAACAGTATGAAACTCAAGCACCAATCAATCACTCGCAGGAGCTGTTGCGTGGCGAGCAGAACCAGCGACTGGACTTCAGGCTGGAGACTTTGAGCGACGTTTCTTCCGAGCAGTTGTTTTTCGTGTACTACGCGCTGGACAACTGTGAGACCACTGACGAGGCCTACCGGGTGACACAGTTCCAGACTCGTGGACGCTTACCTGCCGTGCACCGCGTAAACTTCCCCCTGCGACACGTGCCTCAATTCGGCCGGGCTTTCCGATGCAGTGACTCGGATGCCACTGCGACGACGGAGCGACAACGACCGCGACGCTGCGATGTGATGCGTTGGAACTCAACTGAGCCATCGAGTTCAATGCAGTGGTACAGACGGATCACCCAGGTCCGGGCTAAGTCCTTCGCAAATCGCAGGAGCTCGAGAGCGACGGCTGACGTCAGGAGTGGAGGCGCGCCTATGCGCTCTTTTCCCGAGGGTTCTTGGGTGATTGCGGGACGCGATGCCGGCTACTGAGAAACCGTGGCACGAATGCGGTGTCCATGGCGGGCTGAAGCACGCCCGAGTAAAAGTCGCGGTTTTAACGGTTGCCAGATGGGGCGTACTTTTTATGTACGATACGGTGGAGCTCTCGGCCAGTAGTTCCAGTTACACCGGAAGACATTCTTAACCACAGTGGGTGTGGACGATGAATTCTTTGTAGCATGTATTAGTCTGTCTTCAATATTTCACCTTCAGAGCCCAAGGAATGAGCTCAAAATCTGACGTGCCTTCAAGGCTGACCTAAGTTGATGCAGCTTACTTGTTACTGACAGCCCTTTATATTTTAATCGCGCGTTTTTTTTTTTTTGCCGAGACGTTTGTACTTAAAGAAAATTGTACTTTAGCGTTTATCACGAGTTCAATGTCATATTTATGTACAGTTGTGAACTTATGTAACTAGGATTTATTTAGAATTTCAGTTTTGGGAGTTATTAAGGCCAGATGAATTGAAGTGAATAACAGAGATGTGTTTGCTCTTGGGAAATAACATTTTTGTCTTTTTTGTATGACGAAAAATTGTATAAGTTCACGTTGCCGATAACCGCTTACTCGTGTATCTCTTGCTTGATAAAAGCTTTCGTTGGTTGCATTGAATTCTTAGCAGGCACTGGTGACGCGAATTTAGAACCATGATCACTCACCATATTCACATTAGTTAGGGGTGAGCGATATTTTCGAACAACGAGTTGAATAGTTTTCGATTCAATTATACCACCTGAATCGAATCGTACAGCTACTAAATGCCGAATATTTTGCGAAACAGTTTTCGAATAATCAGCACCAATGGGAGAACACCTAAAGAACTGAGCTTTCTAACAACTAGAGGTGATTTTTATTCAAATAATTAAATTAACAATGTATATGTAACCGAAGCGTTTACGAGAGAGTCTATGATATATTGATTACCGAATGAAGGCGTTTTTTTTTTCTTTCTGAAAACTGTACTCTTAGTTTTTACTCTGCTACAGCTGAATCGCTTCGACAAGCTCCTGTCTTCATCTTGTCACAACTGAAGTTGGCGAATACGACTGCTTTCACTTTCATAAATAACAACAAACGAAAGTGTTGTTTTCGTAAACAGCTGTTGCGCGTAACGACTTCAACACTGATGCTTACATACTGTCGGTGTCAAGGTTCATGGGGTGACGCGGCGTTTATCTGCAATTGTCATACAGATGCCGTCGGCACCCTTTATGACAACTGCGATAAAAGTTCTGTGGGGTGTAGTCAGTTCATAGCATTTAAGGTGCGAACATGCGGGGATTTGCTATACATAGCACTCTAGAAAAAGGAAGCTGATTGTATCGGTGACACGTTTACATCTTTGTACCCCTCCGAATTTGAATTTCAGTGTGTGAATATTCTTTAGACATTTCTTTTTACGCATGAAATACGTCTTGCTAGTGTTGCAGGTGACACCATGTGCAAATGCAAGACCTATGGCTACGGCATTATACGCATTGTTGCGAAAAAATTAGGCAGATATTAGTAAGTGTAAGCGCTCGTCTCTTCTAGTCTTTGTGGTGCATCTTGTCGTGCGCTACAGTTTTCATCTTAAATCTAGTACAGCTGTTTTTTGACACTGTATAGCGGAAGCGCACTCGTATATAGACCGAAGTGTTTTAGGCTAAGTTCGAATTACTCCGTGTTCCACTCTGCAAGAACTGCTCAGCATAGAGCGAGTGTGAGAAGTTGACTTCAGGTTGCAGTCCCTGGCTGGCGTCACTTTGGAGAAGCCTTTTTTTTCTCTTACACGCGCTCGACAGGACCACTCAATTATTGGTCAATCTCCCCCAGAGGGTATGAGCCACAAGAGAAGGTGAACAAGAACAAGAACTGCAAATGCAGTGTTAAGCCGCATAGGCTGTATAAATCTGGCAAGTACTGCCGCCCGAATATCTCGTCAACATACCGCTGCGCCACTTACCTCAGTTCGCCCAGGCCATCCAGTGCAACGCTTCCTGCGGAAACTCTTGGCACAGAACACTGTTGCCCATGGAGGCTCTAGAGGAGTCGCGATGCGAGACCGTCCACTACGACGTGGGAACGTCGCCCAATTCGAAAGCCAGCGTGCTGGCTTTCATGCAGACTGGAGCTTCTTGTAGGTATAACCATCGCGAAAGGCGATGACGCATATTTGCGCAATTCGCGAGCAACGTTGTTGATTGATATGTGGGGTTTAACGTCCCAAAACCACCATATGATTATGAGAGACGCCGTAGTGGAGGGCTTCGGAAATTTCGACCACCTGGGGTTCTTTAACGTGCACCCAAATCTGAGCACACGGGCCTACAACATTTCCGCCTCCATCGGAATTGCAGCCGCCGCAGCCGGGATTCAAACCCGCGACCTGCGGGTCAGCGAAAAACGTCTGTGATTTCGAAACGCGTTCGCTGAATCTGTCCGGAACCTTTGAATTCTGGCTGGATTGCTCCAGTGTTGATGCAACTTTTCACTCGTTTTGTCAACAGCGTGATAATCAACGTAGCAATGTAACGATAAGCACGTTTGATTTAAACATATTTTTCGCGTGCTTGTACCATGCTGATGTCTGCGACGTCATTGTTCAAAATAAGTGCTGAAAAGAGCAGTTTAAAACGTTTTCCCTATTTTTTACTGTAGGTAGAGTAATAACCAGTAGTTCTTTAGCCTAAGCGCAATGTAGTTTGGTACTAATAGCTCACAGAGCTCCATTTTGATTCGTATGTATGTTCTGTGGCATAAAGAACTGGAAAAATTAGAAGCTTTGTATATTATACATTGATACTTTTCCCAATGAAATAAAGCAGGTGAGTTCATTGCGTGAATTTATTGAACGTTAATTCTATTGAATACCACCCCATTCGTGCTTGTAGGGGTCAGCGCACACATGAAGAGGTGAAAGGTGGGCTTGCGCTGCCATCTCATGGAGGAGGTGAGCAAACACACCTCTGAAAGTGGTCGAATAGCGCGTATCAAGTTCGCTTCGTTGATGATATATATAATGCCTGTTCGCTGTGTCTCTTGACCACACTAGAAGTGACGCGGTTCGGACTAGTTGGTATAACATGACGACAGTTATACCGCGAGAACAGAACGACGACAAAAGGACACAAAGGAGACGCTCGTCTCCTTCGTGTCCCCTCTTTGTCATTGTTCTGTTCTCGCGCTTTATCATCTTAACCCCAGTCAGGTATGCATAATTTCGTGAGTGAACATGAGGTACCTTCGTTTTGGTTGTCCATATTACTAAGGACGTAGGTTTATTGAACCAGTCAGTGATGCTGACAGAAATTGCTAACTTATTAAAGTATCTCGGAGGAAAAAACCTGGGGGACTTCAGTACATGCAATGATGCAATTGTACAAGACGCTTTTTCTTGGATATTTGCGCTACAGTTTGCCTGTGTTGACCAACACCTGTAGAACCAACATTCAGACTCTCGAAAGCATCCAGGCTATGGCTCTGCGAGTTTGTCTGGGGCTACCGCGATGTTCATCAACAGCTGAGACAATCGAGATCACTAATGACTACCCGCTAAAGACACATACCATGATGGAAGTGCTCAGAGCACACGTGAGGCATCTTACTCGTGCCCCTGCCCATCATCTAGCTTCACTGCCAGAAGCCCGACCTCGTGCCTCATTTTGCCAGACAGTATTGTCATATCGCACACGCATTCCTACGGGATATACAACTCCATCGAGGATTTCAACTCCCCCATGGAGTATGACCTGTGCACATGTTGAACTCACGGTTCCAGGCATAGGGTCAAAAGCCCGGCTCTCGTCTCCAGCGCTAAAGCAGCTTTCTCTTCTCATGTTATATGAGAAATACAGTGAGCATACTCATCTATATACTGACGCTTCAACTAAAGTGTATGGGTCTGCAGGGTCGGTGATCTTTTCTGTAACAGCGACAACGGTGAAGTTTCGTTTATCCCACCAGACATCATCGACAGCTGCGGAACTTGCTGCTCTACGTAGCGCAATTCAAGTTATTAAACACCAAGAAGCCAAGAAATGGAGCGTGTTCACGGACTCTAAGGCAGCACTACAGTGTTTGATATTCGCCTTACGCCGGGGACCTCATGAACAAGTAGTGCTGGAAATTAGAGGGCTGCTTCACCACCTCTTCGACGAAGGACACAGAATCACGTTTCAGTGGCTTCCAAGTCACTGCGGCATATTGGGCAACGAACATGCCGATGCAGCTGCCCGATCAGCACACGAAGATGGTGAAGAAAAATCTATACCAATTTCAAGGGCTGATGCTGCAATGACCATCCGAAAAATCGCTAATGCAGAATTAAAATCCCTGTGGAACACCGAGTGCTTACGGCACACGCGACTGCGTAGACTGGACACGTCTCGTTGACTCCGGCCTCCGTCTGGACTCTCTCGACTCGAGACAACGGTGCTTTGCCGACTATGGCTTGGTGTCGCCTTCACCAAAGATTTCGCCTTCCGAATCGGCATGGAAGACAGTGCTGCTTGCGGTCATTGCGGCAGCGATGAAACTATAGAGCACGTTCTCTGTCACTGCCCTCATTACAGCGTGCAAAGACGGCAACTAGCTGCTGCGTTAGCTCGCCTTGACGACAGACCTTTGTCTGAACAATCAGTGCTGGAAAGACGACATGATTTGTGTGCTCACAGATAACCAGTGAAGGCCTTACTGAACGTTTTTCGTGGCAGCGGCCTATTGTATAGACTGTAGCACCCCCAGCTCCCCCCCCCCCTTTTTTTTTTCGTGCGCGTCTATTCCCCTCTTCGCTTTCTTTCCAATCTTTCTTCCCACCCTCCTAAGTTCTAGAATGAATCTCTTAGCACGGATTTTTCAGAGCGCAGTTGTTAAGGGTTATCGTGATTTGTGCGCCCTAACAAAAAGCTAACAGAACCTTAATAAATACCGCTACTAACCTCTGGTCCACTAAAAATTGAGAAATCAATAACTGGCCCAACAAGTGACTGCGAAGCGATGACGGTCAGCCGAAGACCTCGAGTACGTACAACGAGGGAATATTAGGAATCAGATAAGAGAACGGCGGCTGAAGGAAGGCCCCCGAGTTGTACAAGCCTCTCAAGTTTGAACGTCCGTGTCGAGTCATTGACCATACGTGTTTCAAAGCAAACCTCTCTAGTCTGAGAATCAACACAGAAACAACGCAGCATCACCTTGATAAAGCCTAGCATCGACCTCGGTGCCACTAAATTAGTCATCAAAATTGCCCAGTTTCTCTGTTCCAAGCTTTGCGAGACCTAGCTCGAAGGCTTTCGTAGCTTCGTGCATGCTTTGGTTTAAGGCCACTAAGATACATACCATGGCTCTATTGGTAGCATAACGCTATTTCTGAAAAGATCCCGAGACTTTCAATAAACGACGATGCTGATGATCACATTGTACTGATTAAATTACCCATCCTTCAGCTCACTACCTTTCCACGCATGCACTGCTAAAAACGCATCTTCTTGTGACCATGCAATTTAAAACTGTAGCATGCAGTCGCAGGGAGCTGGTATGAGCACAAGTGTCTTGTCTAAAAAAAGCAGAGTTAGCAGTAAAAAGACAATAGAGACAAACACACAAGGCTTATGACGTTCGTATTTATTCGGGGATAATACGGTGGAGGGTCTATCGAGGAGGAGGACGTTTCAACAGTGCTACAATGGAACAAGTGTCAGATTAGTCATTGCACAGAGTTTTGCATTTTACCGCGTAATTTGGCTTTTGAAATCGCACAATGTTGCGGACACAGAAAGATTTCGTTTTCAATACACAGAAGATAGGGTCTGTGCGAGAGATTGTGCCTACAGCTACCGCCAAACCTCACGTGTAAGATTCATCTTCATCCACTGATGGAAACAAGTTCTTGACATGGCAACACTGTCCCATCAACAATGCAAGCGTATCTCATGCGTTCTCAAAAACAATAGCATTGTTGGATGACAGGGGCGTTGCTATGCCTGCTCCATGTGAAGGCGTGACAGTTCTGCGCTGCGTGGCTCAACAGGCCATGACGTGAAGTACGATGGTTACCGTGGGCACATAAAAGCAGAACCAACGTGAACCAACGTATAGGTTGATTTCAGGCCACCAATGATCACGTGACATGACGTCATCTGTTTTTTTCTTTTCTTTTACGTAATCCTATGATTTCACTTTTGCTTTTACCTTGCATGTCAAAGAATGAAGACTGAGGCAGAAGAATTGGGTAAAACTACAGAACCTGTCAACAGCTCACCACTAAATGTGCTCCTCAAAAGGCATTGGCACTAGCCTAGATCTGATTCAGTTGTCCTTTTATTGAAAAAAAAAAGCTGTCACTCTAAATTAAAAAAAAATTGATAACTTTGACTAGTAAAAAAATATAGTGCGAACATATTCAATTGTCGAGATTAGTTGCGATGTGAGCTAGAGCTGTGAGTATACTTGTTTTCTTATATGATGACCAGAGGCCCACGGTTTGAAAAAAAAAAACTGCGGTGAAACAACATGATGCTTTGTACAGCGCAAATTAACTCGGAGATATAAACTCAGGGAAACAAGATTGACTTGAGTTGGGCTAGTGGTTTGTTTCCTGAGCATAGTTTCTTTAACTATGTGCAATCCATTTTATCTGATGGTCGATTGAGGTGCTTGAGAAGTGCGTTCAGCAGCTGAACAAGTGAAGATAACTTTAACCCGTTTTCATATTCGAAGGGAAGACGTCTCAAACGTCTAGTGGGAGACCTGAAATTTATTTTCTGCGGTCCTAGAAACGCGAAAAAAAAAAGGCATCTGGGCATAAGGCTGGGCACGCTCAACAAGAGAAGTCTACACTCGTTTCAATCAAGTATTATCGCAGAATTCTACGCTTGCGATGGTAGATTCCCTATAGAGTTTAAAATTATAAGTATTATCATTTCGATCGCAAATGATTTTTAAGAAAGAAGCATTGAAAGTGAAATTTCGCACTTATAATTCGCGTCTTTGCATAAAAGCGAGAATTCAGATGAAGTATTGAAGCGGTTGGTAGTCTTACTTCCCGCATCAGTACTAGTATCATATCACCCAGGGTTAACTTGTACAGCACTAACTTTGTTGGCACTGGGTTGCCAGACGCGTACACTGCTAATTGCACGGATGAATTTGTTCACGCGTCCTCAAGTGGGCTCACGACGCAGATAACAAGCTTCCACAACGATTCGCTCACAAACGTTTCCAATATCGCATATATCTCTCCTTCTAAACTCGGCAAGTACTGCTATAAGCTACGTTCTAAAGTGACAACGCTCGATAAATCTGTGTATCACATGGTCATCTTGCTCCTAGCGTGCAGTGTTGAACTCCGCGCAAGGATTCTGGGAGTGAAAACATATATATTTTTTCAACAGAAGCACTCACGCGTACACAGCAATAACAGAGGCATGACACATATGCACAAACGCCCCGGAAGAGGTCAAAAATAGAGTCCTTTTTTTTTTCTTTTTCACAAGGGTGCTCCAAAATAGTTTGTACATCAGCACATATATGCGATACGTACATCTACGTCATTGGCCAACTGTGTCTTTTTTTTTTCTCCTCGAAACACAGAAAATTTAATGGTAATCATGTAACATGTACGATAAATTCTGGAAATGCTCCGAAAGAGCTGGGTTTTTATACGCAACGCTATATCTTTGTATATGACACTACAGACAAACGCGTTTACAGCATTCATTTTTTTTTTCCTGTTGGTCGGTTGTTGTGCAATACGGATACAAACACAGCCGTGGTTCTCAAGCTACGAAAGTTTGACTAATAGAAGAGGGGGGGAGTGCAAGTTTGGGAGAGAGGAGGAGAAAGTAATGGCTGAAAGGAGGCGGGTTGGCTACGCTTGGTTTTGGAATGTAAGGAGGTTACTACGTCTGTACTATCTGATGCGGCCGCGTCAATGAACGCTTGGTCGACTTGATTTGGAAAGTTGAACACAGGTGGACTGCATGCGCAGAAGAGTCGGCGCGGTGGCGAAAATGCGTGCGGCGTGAAGGCGATTCACACTACAACATCGGCTGACGCGGCGACGTTCCCGAGTGGATGGCCTCAGGCTTCGTTTTGATGCTTGCACATACATACACACATTGCGCGATTGTTCAAATGCGGACGTCTGATGCGTTCAGGAAGGAAAAAAAAAGAGTGGGGATCGGGACGCGTGAAGTTGGCGGCTGAAACGCGCAGCACTGGCCGGCTTCTCCCGATTCGACGCCATCGTTACATACCTAGCTGTCAGCTGGCCAAGACTCACTCGAAAGACGTGCTTGGCGTGTGTGTCCTGGCTACGAGTTATTCTTGTTCTGCAACATTCCAATACATTTGCCTACCTCTTAACGTGATGGAACTTTTGGGCTTAGACGAAAGCTTTCCGGTAATACAGCGTGCATGCAAGGCGTAATTTAGCACGTGAAGGAATATGGCGCATGGAAAAAGCTGAATCTGTACACCCAACCCATAGTGTAACTCAATATCGTGAAAAAGTGAAAAGAAAAAGAAAAGAAATTGAATAACGCTGGCGCCTGCCCCGACATTGTGGCGTAAGCCCAGTGACTGCGCAGAATGCGAGAGGCAATTGGTTTTGTTTACAATGAGCGCTTTAGTGCGTCCAGCATCGAGTAGGGGCAAAGGTCAGATGCGATAATGTAGGCTCACTGCGGTTTTTTAGGACATCGCCGAATGCGTAATATTGAAGAACTAGACTTTTTAACCAAACGCATCGAAGGAGGTCTATCCGTGGCCATATTCAATCAAGCAATATTTTGCTTGCATGGAATTTAAAGATCAAAGAATGTATGCGTAATTGCAAGCGCTTCACTAAACGTATGCTGGATAATCGCACATTTAAAGTCATCTCCTCTTGGGGCGACTGTTCAGGAAGCCGCAACTATTTCTATAATACCTAGGATTTCAACTAGTGAAAGGACCTCGTTTATACTGGTGCAACAGTTAAGGAGTAGAGAATGTTATAAAGAGCAAATGGATTTAGTAATGACTTTACTGTACTGCCCAGTACACTGAGATGGTAAGCGAGAGATAGAAAAATGCGGTGAATGGTCAGACTGCCGCAGTCATCTCGAAATCTGAAAAAGAAATAGCGACAATACAAAGAAACAAACAGAGACACGTCCATCAAGTCAGCAGCTCATTGCCGTTCGTCATTCAGTCGATTAGGGGAAGCACGTCGCCAGGCTTGCAACGAGTCAGGTGATCGTCTACGACTGGTGCGGAGTCAGTCCACTTTATGCCGGCCCTCGACAAATGCCAGGCTGGTGGCAGACCTCTCAGTGGGAGAGCGCCTTCAAGATGGCATGCACTTCCTCGGCTATGGCCATCAGGACGAATTCGAACTGGACCTGAGGCAAGAGAAAGCGTTGAAAAACAAAAAAATGAGGGTTGTGGTTCGTGGATAATCATGCACACAGCACAAATTCATTTTTACATGTTTTTTTATTACATTCCATGCACATTTACAAAAGATGCTGTTCTCGCCGAGTGTGGCCTCCTACACGTGAATACGGGATTAATTGATACGTGGGGTTTAACGTCCCAAAGCCGCCATATGATCATGAGAGACGCCGTAGTAGAGGGCTCTGGAAATTTGCATGCACCCAAATCGTAGCACACGGGCCTATAGCATGTTCGCCTCCATCGAAACTGCAGCCGCCGCAGCAGGGATTCGATCCCGTGGCCTGCTGGTCAGCGACCGAGTGCCTTAGCCACTCGGCTGCTGATCAGCAGGTAAATGCTGATCGATATTTTCGTCTGTCTATTTGGCGGTCATGTGTTCTTTCTCTAGCCTATTGATTGCCATCTGCTCGTCTGGCTGTTTATAAACTGCTAAGTAGTGCGAAATTGCCTACGCGAACACAAAAGTGAGTTTTCAATTGAGGCTTTAGAGGCCTAATCGGGTGCAAAAAGTGGCCGTCGATTGCGTAGTCGTTGACACGAGTGATGCGAGAAATTGTGTGACGATGTCACCATGTATTTCACCCTGACGTCACAGGTCGCTAAATTTGTAACATCCTGAATTCGTAATGGCGTCACTATGACGTACACAACGTGACTTTACATGATTAAGTTTACATTGTCGCTCGGTTGAATGTGGTCCGGTGTCTGAGACAACCCTGCACCACGCGGGGTGCAGAGGGGATGGGGGGTCACTGCAATTGACTGCGAAGAAAAACAAATGAAGTATGGCTTAGCATTCGATGGTTTTAGGTCTTAGGCCAATGCATTTGGGACCGTGTGACTTTTAGAGCGCATATCTTGGGAGCCTCCGCTCAACGTGGAGACGGTGTCGTCATAACCGGTAGAGCAAACAAGAAGGAAAGGCAGTGAACGCGGAGCTCAGCTATGAATGAAAGGCGGCGATAGCGAGGAGTGCGTGCCGAGGAAGGAACGACAACGGCGAGACGTCGGGTTCCGCTGCGGCCACCCGCGGCGCCACGGTAGAGCGTGACATGTGCGGTCGTCGATGACGTCATTATTAAAGTATACGGCGACGGCGTCTCCCGATAACATATGCGCAAAGAAAGCGCTGCACGAGCGGAGGCCTGTCTGCGGCCGCTGTCGTGGAACGCGGCCACGCGCTGGCTGCTACGGTGTCCGGTTTAGCGAGGAAGTCGTGCTATAGGCACCCGGTGATGCCGTTTACAATATCTGATGGCAGCGCACGAACACACAGCCTAGTGAGCAGGCGCAGCAAAATCAGACTTGCACGTGCATATCAATTTCTTTTCTAGTTGTGAGCAGGGGGGTCATGGCTGATTACGTAAGCGCCCAGGAAGCGTTCTTTGAAAACGCGTTAAAAAGGGCACTGACACTTCAGCGTGCCACAATGTTCAGCGAGCGTTTCATTTTCTTAGTATCCCTGGCGGTCGGTACCAACAATGCTGAGACGGCCCAAAAAGCTTCGTCACGCCCACTTGTCCACTGTCGCCACTGTCGGGTGCCTATACGCTCAGTCTGCGGTGGCTGGTGTGAAATTGTCGGCGCCAGTCCCGCTACTGACTGCGTTCTCCCTAATGTAAACTGTGTACTTATATACAAGATAGTCTCAGCCAGTTGCTTCTCAACAGTGAGTGACGCCTACACAGCTGCACTCAGAATTCACTTGAGGCAGTGTCGTAATCGCCGGTTATCTATATATCGGCAATGTAGAGAAGTTTGATAATCTAAGTGAGATGCCCAAAAGAGAGCTATCGTGTCCGGTGCTTGCATAAACGTTGGAATCCATGATAAGCTTATGAATCGGCCTCGCACATTTCTACATTGTATGGCAATGCTGAGTCAAGCGACTGCGTAGCTGTTTTTCCCGCTCATGTGAATCCATCCTTATATAGTTGGGTTATGCTAGACTTTGCTCGATAAGATTCAGGTATAGAATGCACAGGTTTATGAAGTTTTGCAATGATTCACTCGGTTGAGTCTCTCCGATGAATGATCGGTTCGCCATTTTCACCCTGTAGCTGGGAAGGTCGTGTCGCGAAAAGTATGAGAAATATTGAGAAAGGACTCAAGTAATGAAACATTAGTAAGGCGCATTTCAAAATTTCCAGCTTCTCCACCTTTACGTTTTTTGGGAGAAATACATAATAAAAATAAAATTACAACATTGGTTTCTACACTTTTGATTCTATATATCGACGTTAATCTCTTTCAACGAAGCTATGCACTCTGGGTGTATTAGACAGCCAAGACTAGTGCTGTTGCCTTCTAAATCTATGCGTTTGTGTTAGCGCGTGAAATGCGTACGGTGAATGGGAAGAGTCAACCTACCTTGGTTTTTACCATACCGGCTCGTTGGTCGCGCATGTGCTCCAGAGTGGCTGCGATATCGATTTCCTTTGCTCCTGTTGATGACAAGTGCCACGCCAGAATTCATTGTAAGCAATATCCACGAAAAATCTATCGAGAAAAATTTCTTTACCTTTGGCCATTCTGTTCAGTACCATGTCGATCAGGCAGTAGGTTCCCGTTCTTCCAATGCCGTCACTGAATGTGAAAAAAAAAAAAGTGAAGATAATTAAAATAACCAGGTCCAATGCACTCATTGAAATCAACGAGAAGGGAAACTCTCGTGAAGCGCTTCATTGCACTCTGTGCTACAAAATTCGATGTGTAAAGTTATCCTTATTTTTACTTTACGCAACCTGTAATGCCACAGAGCACGCTACAATATTCACAGGCTTCACTGTAGTGCTAGCACAAAATCAGTGGGACGCACAGCATGAACTGTCGACTCAGTGATGTGAATATTCCTTCTTTGGGTAACACATTATAATTAACGTTCTGTAGATGCGGGAAGTTTACATAACTTCATACCAAGGTTCTGAATACTGAATTCAAAATAAGTGCAAATGTTAAAATACTTTATGATGTGCTTTATAGAGCAATTCACTACCATTACAACTAACTATTTTACAGGCAGGCGTTTTATATTTCTCCACAACGCAGTTTCAATTACCCACTGAATGACGTGCAATACTTATCTGCTGGGGGCAAGGGTTGCTAAGAAACTAACAGAATATGTAAAAATTTTTTTTTGGAACGCCCCCAGTACAACATGTTGTTAACATGGCACCACCATTTCGAAGTGACTGTATGTAACAAATTATTTCCCCCAGAAATGATATAAAATGTGAGGTATCGGAATTGTTTAAATTACTGTAATTTCAATATTTGCAGTAATCTTACTAATCTAGTACGCAGAAATCCACCCCAAAAAAGGTAGAAGGTAGCTACTCTAAACGCGGACGTCGTGTTCCATAAGGATATGCAGAGAGTAGTGTATGATGTTTGTTGAGAAGTGAAGTATACTTCTAAATTTACGCCCCGATTACATGCATTATGAGAGGTCAAAACTTCATTCTTGTAGTCTTATGTGCTATAACGACAACACGATTATTAGGTAGCTCATAGAGTTTACGGTTTACGGGGTTTTTTGCACGAGAGAATGGTATTCCAGCCAGGTGCTCATAGGTGTGAGTACTTAGAAAAGGTAGGACCTCTTTTCCGCTAGCTTCCACCTTTCGATTTCCTTTTCTCACCTTGCTCATCGCCATACCCTTGCACGCTGTACGGGGGTACCCTTGTATGGTGTACAAGGGTACGACGGTGATGCCTAGCCGTACCTTTGTAGGGTAGATAAACAAGCGCCTTCCATAACCTCAAACCACTAAGAGCGTCTTTCAGAGCGTTAAATCACTAACTTCCCTCTTGTGAAAGTGCGACTAGTGAAAATAGTTCTATAAAGCATGTGATTTCTTACCTGCAGTGAACTACAATGGGGCACGAACGTCCACGATATGACTTGTTCACCTTCCTGCATTGAGCAACACCCCAGAGAAATACATGTTGTTACTGTATCAGCACTGTACACTCCTGCACATGGCATTTTTGGTAGTTAAGTGAAGTTTTTAAGGACAATAAACAAGGAGAAAACGCTAAAAGAATGCATCCGAACTTGAGAAAAAGGCCACAATAAAGGCGGTGGGCCTACCGGCACTCTCTACCAAAAATGATGGGACTGGCCAGAAGACACAGTAAGAAGGCAATGATGACATATGATACTTTCAACTCACCGTATTAGTTCTCAGATGAAACAAGATTTTGGAGAACTCTGAGGTATTAAAAGCACTTTTTAGACGTGAAAGCAAATCAGAGTATGTGTTTCAAGTTCACAAATAGCTCGCAAACATTACAAAAACCGTAGATGTTTGTAAATCCATAAATCTAAATTTCAGCCAGTTGAGATAGTCGACATAACAAAGTTAGTGAAGGTGACCACCCAATAACAGGCACCGCTTGCAACCAACAAATTTAGCGTATAGTCATATATCATATTGCATAACACCTTCTCATGTTGCAGTCTTTATTATATTTCATGGTTGAACGGGTATTCACAAAAAAAAAGACACATATTGAAGCTTACGCATACATCTGCTCATAATGACAGCGACTAAAAGTGCGCACGTTCACTGCCAGAATTAACCTTTTCAAACATTCACTTTTTTCCCGCGATCAGCTCAGCACTGAAACTAACTACCCCAAGATATCACAGTCGCCTCCAGGGAAACATTCGCCGTCGCGCTTCAAAGTCATATTTAAATGCGAAGCAGCTTTTTGACTAGCCTGTGTAACGCTGTCCCTCTATCCGCATCATGCTCCCCTGACCGCAGGTGTTGGGGCAATGCCAAGTAGGCCACGCCTTCGCTCCCAGTGCACACGTTGACGCTATTTTCTCCCTAGCCTGTCACCGCTCACCGCATGTAACACCCGCAAAACTATCCCTCCTCTCCTCCTCTCTCACCTCACAAGACCGTCTGCTAGTAAAAAAACTGACTGCTCGCTCTGCAGAACCGTTCACTGGCCAACCTGTATATGTAGGCACTGGATCACGCGTTCGGAATTCAGTATTCAGTCAAGGGCGTCTTTACATGGCTTTCGCTTGATGAGCGCCAGCGTCACCGTCGCCGCCTACACTCAAGTTTTTTTCACTTTTCTTTCCTGTTTCTTCAATCTCTGCTCTCTCTCTCTCTCTATATATATATATATATATATATATATATATATATAACTCATCCCCTGATGAAGGGAGGAGCCCTTCCGAAACTGTTCGGAAATAAATATATTTATCTCCTTGTTGACAACGCTCCCGTTGTGCCATATCCCATACCTTCACGAAGACTAACTGGCGCCCATTGAATTATTACTCCCACTATATATATATATATATATATATATATATATATATATATATATATATATATATATATAAGGAAGTGTGTACTTAAGGGCTCGTTTTATCTTGTTATCACTGTTAATGAGATCTAACAGACAATGTTGCAAGGAAAGTAGAGGAGAAGTTATTAGGCCTCATTGTAATGTAAATGTGAAGAAAGAAAAGTGAATGAAAAAGTATTTTTTTCGTGGGCAGAAACTAAACCTGCGACCTTAGACTAACACGTTCGATGCTCTACCAACTGAGCTACCACGGCGGCTATCCCCCCATCCACTTTATTGGGTATATATGTGAATTAAACGTGCGAGCGTTGGTAAGCGCCACCAGCAGTTATGACGGCCAGTGTGGAACACTCTTTATCAGCCTGTTTGGCGTCACGTAACACGTGAACTTATTGCGAGCTAGCAACTAATCAATAATCGATCGTATACGACATAAATGCACAAAGTATGCCAGAACTATAATCTCGTTAATGAATGAAGGAAGGAAGTATGTACATAAGGGCTCGTTTTTTTTCTTGTAAGAAATATTATTATTCAGATCTAACAGACAATAATGCAGGGAAAGTATAGGGGAAACTATAAGGCCTAATTGTAATGTAAATGTGAAGAAAGAAAAGTGGAATAAGAGGTAACTTGCCGTGGGCAGGAACCTAACCTGTGACCTTCGAAGCACGTGTTAATGGCTTCCCACCAGTCTGCCTTTTTATCTGAGATGTATTTAGTTTTTAGTTTATATTTTTAAATGGTATTATCTCCCCCTTCCTTGATGTCTCACACGGGTGCTGTAAATAAATAAATAAATAAATAAATAAATAGGTAAATAAATAAATAAATTAATAAATAAAACTATGTATGAGGTAAATGTACACTTCACAAGATTATTAGGTATCTACTAACTAGTGGCGAAATTCACACTGATTTTCGTTCCAGCATGCTTTTCGCAAATGGCTGGAATATTTGGCTAATCATGTGACTGGCATCAGGAGTGACCACAATGAGGTTTTATGAAGACATTTGCTGAATACAATTTTTTATTATTGGTGAAGGTTTTTTGTTTTGGTAAAGCTGGTGAAGGCAACAGGTGGGCTTGTTCGAATTAAACGTAGTGTTGTGATTTTGAGCTCGAATTGAAAGAACTTCGTCGCCAGTAGCAGCACATAGTTTGTCACCGAAGCTTCACAATCCTTTTGTACTTAATGATGGTCGAAATACTTGGAGATAAGTTAGAGGGAGTAAACTTTATTTCAATAACTATTGCTGCATTTGTGATATGGCTTCGTATTTTCAACCTGCCTCGAACGGACTTTGAACGCCTGTAGCTAAGCTCAATCTCGAATTGTCGGAACGCAATACGGATAAAAATACGCACATAAAGTTGTTTTCGAAATTCTCTTCATTGCTTTTCGTTCAGCATGGGGAAAGCTTTCTTGTTCTTGTTTGGGTTGCGCACATATATCTCGCGTAAAGTATACTGGCTAACAATGAGGTGCCATTCTCACAACCTTGTGAAGATAAAAGCCCCGATTATACATCCTGTGTGTTCATCGGACAAACGGCCCACGCCTTGTCGCACTTCCCAAGATAAGGAACGTGGAGTATACGAGACGTATCGTTTCATTAAGGAACTCCTACCAACCACTCAAATATATTAGTTACCAAGCAATAGACACAATCACTTTTCAGTACAAGCGATTACGAACGCATGGCGTGACGAAAGAACAAAAAAAAAGTAGTCCATTGCACACAATAAGACGCAGTGTACTAGTTTTGGCATGAGCGATTAAATCATTTCGTCTGCATTTAGTACAGGGAAGTATGTGCATTGTGAACTGGAAAAAAGTTGCATAATTTAATCGCACATGTACGGAAGACCTTGGTGTAATTACTTGCGTTGTCATCATCTTTGTCACGAAGCACCCACAACAAGTCGTACCAATTCACAAGTTGCTGCACAATGACACCTATGTCATCGAAGTGGGTGCTTTTAGCGATTGCTAAAATCACGTCTTTTTTATGCTTTCTTTTTTTTTTCACAGTCATCACTTCCATAAATTCAAAGCACAACGCATTAGAGAGAAAAAAGAAAGAGGGGAATTGGCCAAAGAGAGAGAGAGAGAGGAAAGCAAAGGAAAGGCAGGGATGTTAACCAAGCTGCTACACTGCACGGGTAGTTGATCAAGGAAAAGAATTAATGTTCCAACTCAGCTGGCCAGTACGTTTACATTTCCTGTCTTATGATGTCTAAATATAAAAGTCAAACGATCGTAATTATGGATACAAGTAGGCCCATTCATGTAACATGAAACAACAAACAAACGAAAATATAGCTCGGTGTTTTTACGTTTGCAAACGCATATCAAGGTGGTGCGCACTGAGTCGCACAATGGTATGTGAATGTAAGACACAAGAGACCACAGCTGTGAACTTGCACATTCTACGCGGCTCTCATGCGTATACGTCCGAAACAATTGACATTTTCCTAGACCAAGTGCAAAAAGCGACAGAGGTCACTGGTATCGCACACTGCACAACCAATCAGCGTCACAAACGTACCACTTACACGGCGTTTGTCAAGGAACCATCAAAACAAGTGCAGCCAGAGTCAAGGTTTGAAGAACCACGAGGTAAAAAAAAAGCTGAATCGTTCTGCTGCTTCAACAGGTACTTTGGAGAAAAGCTGCCACAGGTACGTCGGATAAAATCTTGCACACATCACTTTTGTGAGCTTACACATCCAGCGTGTTCTAAAACACGCTATCAACATACACTTTGAAGATCAATCAAATGCAGTCACAAATTGTTGTGAATTCCGCCATTTTCTCAGACATGGTGGTCTGTAAATTTTTAACGCCGCTTTTGCATTATGCAGTTGCATAGCGGTCAACTCCAAGAAACTACTTCGGAAACTAGTTAGAAGGTTAAAGATCAGACGCCAGAATTGGCGAGAAAATGAGTGAGCGAAAGACACGAAAGAATGAGAAACGGAAAGAAGATAGTACATTGCAGAGGTGTGGCACCAGGTTCGAAAACATAGCGTGCAGTAAAGTACAGACAGAGAGAGATGCGTCTTGGCCACGAAGTGCGTGCTGCAGCCAGGCGTCGACGCAGGTGAGGAGAAGATTCAGAAGGAAGAGAAGAAGGCGCAGAGGCGAGGGCGGTGGCTCTCCTCCGCCGCACCCATCACTTTTGTGACTATGCAATTCGCAGGTGCACAATTGCACCAATCACAAAAATGATGAGCACAACGAAGGGTATAGATGACGGACGAGAACCCCCGCAGCGGAAGAAAGATGAACCGAGGCCGGTACACCATCCGTCCAGGCGCAACAGACCCGGTTCCGTAGAGAAAGGTTCAGTCCGAGGGACAGGCATACAAAGAACGCAAAAAGAGCTTCAAGTATGTTGCCCGAAGCGTCAACAACAGTCGCGTCAGGCCGCGAGTACAGGGCGTCGATGCATCACGCTTTAACAGTTTCACAATAAATATTATTAAGGTTTAACGTACCAAACCCATATATGATTATAAAAGACGTCATAGTGTAGGGCTCCGATAATTTCGACGACCTACGGTTCTTTAACGTGCACCTGAATATGAGTACATAAGCGTCAACCATTTTCACCTCCATTGAAAACACAGCCGCTGTAGCCGAGATTCGATCCCGCAACCTGCGGGTCAGCAGTTGAGTGCCGTAACCACCAGGCCACCATGGTGAGTGGATTAACAGTTTCGCAATGCTATGCTTGTGCACTTGCTCATTTTTTTTTTTCAAACCTGAACGCACGAGCCTGGACCGCTGTATAAAATTGCGCGTGTTCCGGGCGTTCTGACGTGCGGATCCCGAAACAACTTGGCAGAAAGCAGCTGCAACAGGACTGTTCATCGCGTGCATGTGCCTATTCTCATTGATTTCACCACTGTGCTTAGTCACACGCCGTTTATTGACTGAGCAGCCAACCCTCGCGCATTCAGGTAAAAAAAAAAAAAAAAACGCGGCTGTAATTATATTTTTGGTGTTTCCAGTGTGACCCCATTGTGATCCGATAAAAATTGCCATAAACAGCATCAGATGCATCATTTTCTAGTGAAACCTTCTCGTACGTTATCGATAGAATTAAATACGATTTAGGGTTACTAGTAAAACGTTTCGTGTTAAACAAAATCCTCGACTGCATTATTGTTCACGTGCATGTATTGAGGCAGTATTGTAAAATTATCTCACTTACTCATATGTGATTTACGTTAACGTATGCTCATATAGTTTCCATTGGGATGATGATATGCAATTTAACAGAAAGACACGAGAATAGCTGAAAATTAGCGCTTTCTTGCTTAGAAAGAAATGAGGTCAATCATGTTAATGAGCATGGTGTTCCTTGTTTATACAGAGTGAATTTAGATTAAGTGTTTTGTGCGAAAACTGCAGTCAATAAAAAAAACACGCAAATAAAGGCAACCTACCTCAGATGTGTAATATCACATTGCCTCTAACTAGCATTAAAGAAAGGTACCGTTCTTTCGCCGAGAAGACACGATAAGCTACAAGTAAAGCTCGAAGAAAAACAAGTGACAGCAGTGCATTCGCGTCCGAGCAGCAGATTGTAGCCATGTCACACATTGTTGACAGCGCCAGCTCGTCTACTAATAAAAGTTTTATTTTATTTTCACTGGCAAAACGTGCACCCTGAAAGAAACGAACACTAAAAACTTTCATGTTTCTGGAACTTTCACAGCGCGATAACGACATTTATGTCAGACAAAATAATTTTGTTGGTTTCATTAGGTTGTGTCTAATAGAGAAAATGAGTTCTCAACCAAAACCCCTCCTTTCGTTGTAGACGTTACACTAATATACCGGCCAAAGAGTTCTGGCGAAAATGCTTGAACGTGAAATCTATAGGGCGTTGTATGCTTTCACGGTAATTTGCTTTCTCTCAAATTAACATGCAAGGCATAAAATTTGTACACGCGTGAAGTAGCAATCTCGATCGAACTGTTTAGCAGACTTCTCTTACACGTAACACTGGTATGCTAAGCCTGCTGAAGTGGGAGTGGCTGAAGTCTTAGTCTCCATCAGTGCTAGTCTTACAACAGGTACTGTTTTCGTAAGTTGTCAATAAGGCCACCACTTCTGCAGGGAGTCATTTCAGACAACGATAATTAAAAAGTGAAATAAGAAAAACAAAAGCTAAAAAGAAAACGACCGATTCAGCATACATCCCTATAAGCACAGCTAAACCGTATGTGTTGCAGTACAAGGGTGGCAATCCTTGCACTTCTAAACTTTGCGTATCTTTATAACAGCTCACCTTGTTCTCCTCGAGTTCTTATTCTGTCCGTATGATGACAATAAAGGCGCATTATGGGAACCTCATCAACAACATGTAGCCAGGTTTTGCCACGTGTTGCGCGAGAATCTTTCGAAGCACAAATGAAAATCTTATGCTTTGGCAATACCGCATGTAGAACACGCTAAAAACACACAATTAAAAAAAAACAGGGATGACTATACATTTGAACTTCTTGCGAGGCAATCTTGTCAGAAGGAAGGAAGAAGGGAAAATAGAGGGAAAAGAAAGGCAAGGAGGTTAACCACCCTATAGGCAGCCGGTTTGCTACCCTGCGCATGGGAGAGGGATGGGGGATCTTGTCAGGCTTTGTATGAGACCAACAACAATGTAATTAGAAAGTTTTACGGATCACAGTTACAGAATGCGACGTGCACAGATCGACACACTCTTAGGGGAGCAAAATGCGTATACTGTATGTGCGAGTAGTTTGCTTTTTGCTGCATGTTACTTGCCTAGCATCGTGCTGATGGACACACACATGATTAGCATGCAGTATATCGACAGTAATACGTTCCCACAAGCGTGCGTTACACTGTCGCCTGACAGGCATGCCCGTCAAGGTAACTGATGTGTTATTGTTACTGCAAGACAAGGGGAAAAAAGCAGAAAATGGGGGACCCTTAAGCTTCGACTATAGGAGTTGAACGCGGCAGCGATATTCTGTACCTAGTGCGTACATCAAACACTTCGTGCATGAAATTTTTTCGAAGTTGCTATACAACCACTACGTGTTCTTAAGAAAATAGGGGCAGTAACGTGTGTGCCTTTTCTAGCGGTTGACCAGCTTTAAGCCATGAAGTGATTACGATTGTCACTTTTTGTGACATCCGGTGGCAATGTACGCTTGTAGCACAAAATATAACTGCGATACTTCATATTGTATTGTGAATCATGTATACAGAACGTGTTTGTAAAGCATAACAGTCGATGAATAATTGATATGTGGGGTTTAATGTCCCGAAACCACCATGTGATAATGAGAGATGCCGTAGTGGAGAACTCCGGAAATTTCGACCACCTGATGTTGACCATCAAAATCTGAGCACACAGGCTTACATCAATTTCACCTCCATCGAGGATGCAGGATTCAATCCCACGACCTGCGGGTCAGCAGCCGAGTACCTTAGCCACTAGACCACTGCGGCGGAGCGTGAAGCATAGAAGTTACTTTCGCTGCATTTCCAAGCAAAATAAGTATTCACTGTATTTACAAGCACGCGCGTGGCTGTGTCGTAGAACATCCACTTGCCACGCAGACTGAGAATTTCTAAAATTTATTTTATTTTATTTTCATCTTTTTTATTTCTTGGTCACGCACAAGATGATGATATTTGGCTGAAAACCAACGACGCTGAAATTTCTGCGAAACAAGTTTTTTAACGTTATCGCTTTAAAAAGGGCGAGCCCTTGTGCTCGAAACGATAGCTCGCGAACTGAAAGCATATAGCAACAATAAGAACACGCGTTTCCCTGACGCTGCGCGCTATCCGGACGAACACCGGTTGACTATCGTCGGTATTGACACAGAGAAAGTGACAAGACACGCAGCTATAGTGTCAAGACCCGACACGCGGAGATAGCTGAAGAAATGAACATTGCTCTGGCCATAACGCACCCCAAAACTCAAATTGTGCGCAGTGACTCGCGCTCAGCAGTAGGAAATTTTGATAAGGTTAGAATTTCGACTGAAGTCTTCTGCGTACCGGTGCCTCCCGGTCTGATTTTTCAGGCTACTTGGATCTGGATCCTCGCCCATATGAGCAAAGAGTGCGTAGCACACTCCGCCACACGCGACGCGACATTCCGTGCAGTAAGCGATGGTTTTGCTGAAGAGTATGTGGACTGGGATGGACTTACGGGGTACACTGAACTGACCAAGGCGTTCTGCTTAGCCCAGCGACGCTATCTTCCGCCCCGTGGCAATTTATGCAGAGCCCAAGCAGTCACGTGGTGACAGCTGCAAACAGACAGTTATCCTAATTTACTGCTGCATCACCGAATATACCATGATCCCTACAGCACCTACTTCTGTAAGGTCTGCCAGACAGACAAGGTTACGTTAACACATATGCTATGGAAATCCCATGCTACAGCGAAACGCATTAGTCCAAATGTTTTCTTGGCCAGGTGGGCCCCACCGCGGTGGTCTAGTGGCTAAGGTACTCGGCTGCTGACCCGCAGGGCGCGGGTTTGAATCCCGGCTGCGGCGGCTGCATTTGTGATGGAGGCGGAAATGTTGTAGGCCCGTGTGCTCAGATTTGGGTGCACGTTAAAGAACCCCAGGTGGTCTAAATTTCCGGAGCCCTCCACTACGGCGTCTCTCATAATCATATAGTGGTTTTGGGACGTTAAACCCCACATATCTATCAATCAAATTCTTGGCCAGGTGGGAAGCCACACTGTGTAGCTCCGAGCTCGCCGACCAACTCTGAACAGTCCACCAGGCCCATGAAGCGGCGAGAGAGGCAAGGCCTTGACGTCATGACGTGAGAGACCTAAGCCCAGGCCGTTTATGTGCCAGACAATTAACAAAGTTTTTCCACCCACCTTCTACGAGCAGAACTCTCGGATAAAAGAATGCATGCGAGCTGTAACAACAAGCCATTGGTCTGCTTCGGCTGCTTAGTACTCGCACACTAATGTGTTAACAACATAGCGGATAGACACAGGAGCACAGATCAATCGGTAGCCTGTGAGTTGGTGAAGTGTTTGGCAATGCGAAGCGATTGTCCTGCACTCTCAGACAAGTTGTGCGTCCAATACGAGACGCCCTTATAAGTGCCCACTTGCAATTCTGTTCATATAGATTGCCGCTTTGGATCTCGTTCCAGCAGAGCCAAGCCTACAGCGCAGGGTCTTTCGAGGAATTGCTATAGTGGAAGCCATGCGTCGGTAACGAAACTTAATTCCCTCCCGAAACATCAGCAAACGTGCTGCGGTACCGTTGCGACCAATCAGCCGAGAGAAGGCTGCATAGAACACGCGTAGTTACTCGGTGGGCTGGGCTACATGTTTTTTAATAAAACGAACTGAAATAAATAATCCTAAGGCTAGCTTCAGTGCCCCTTTCAGCTTCAAAACTTCAAGCGGTCGAGTCGTCAGGAAGATGCTAGGTGAACGGGAACGCGGTATCTCATTATGCAAGTAGCGAAGCAGAACAGAAACGCACGAACAAAAGCAAGCTGAAACGGTGAGGTCGCGCCCCAATTCTCGCAAAGCTCAATCCTTGCAATCGAAGCACTCGCGTCGGCACACGACTTCATAACAATGGCGCGACGAGGCATAGCGCATTGAGAGCTTTATTAAGGCGTCGTTTTCTCCTGATCAGCCAGCGCCCGACGCGAATCTTTGCAGCACGTATACGTCACAGCTGGCTGCTCAGTCAGGCAGGGTAGAAAAGGGGGGAGGGGTGATTGTCGGCGAAAAGCTGGAGGAGAAATGGAGAATGCGAAACGCATCTCTCGTATTTCTCTCTTGCCTTTGCTCCCTGCAACAGTCGCGCCAACGCAAGTCGAACAGGCGCGGCGCGTTTCGACGAATTGGGACTTACATACGCGAGTCGGGATTCCTGCGTCACACACAATGCGTGCGGTGGCGCGGAGCGCAACACATTTGCGCGTCACGCATCCGAGGCGCAGCTGTCGCAGCAGCACATCGCCTCAATGAATCGACACCATCGGAAACGTTAGAGTGGGGGAAAAGGGGAAGAGTCTGCAAAGATGCAGTAGTCAGGGCTTTTGCGTCTTAACGCCACATCGCGAAACGGACTTAGCGGGAAAAAGTTCCTCCTGATTAATTATACAGGCAAGCGATCGTTTGTAAAGAGCGCGCAGGCAAGCTTGTTTGTGGAGCTCGCAACGGGGGAGTCGCATCGCCTGAATACCACCACTCCTTTCCCCTAGAATAAGTCGCAGTAGAACCAGATTATGCAAATTAGAAAAAAAAGAATTAAGCAAGTATAAGCACATTTGCAATTGCGTCACACCAAAATATTAAGCAATCACAACCAATTACTGCTCCTTGAAAGTACTTGAGTCACTTGTATAAAGCAAGCAATTGTTTACTCACTCTTTAATGTTACTCGACTTCTTATGTTATCTAGCACTTAACAAATATCTTGGGGAGTAAACGTGTGAATACCTCTGCCCAATCTGCAGCATGCGGTATTCCCCGAAAGTTCTTTAGAAACTTCATGTCGGCCGCCATTTGTCATTCTCTCGCGAAGAAGTTGCCAATAACACTGATGATTCACTCGACACTGAAAACTCACCGCGTAGGTAACAAATAACATTGTCGACGAACATGCTGTGGGCTGAAGGATGGCGGGCGCAGTTTTGGTTACTTGCTTCCCGTGCGTAAGGTAGTGGGTTTGCATTCTTTGTAGACTCGGGCACCAACCACTTTTCTGATGAAAAAAGTTGGTGCTCCAACCTGGCACTCGTGTTGAGGACACCTATGTCGGCGAAGTGCTCGTTCCGTTCGTGATACGCTTCCCTCCCTCCTTCCCTCCCTTCATCCCTCCCTCCCTCCTTCCCTTCCTCTATTCCTTCCTCCCTCTTCCTACCCTCCCTTATTCGCTCCCTCCCTCACTCACTCACTCACTCACTCACTCCATCACGTGATTGAGTGTGGCACGCGAAGGCGGACACCAGATTTCTCGCCTCAAGCAGTATTTATGCTTCCGCTTTAACAATTACGGGAATATTGGGCTACCGAGCGCGGGCCGGTGCAACGGTCCCTGTTCGTCGGTTGGTCAAGCACACACCGAGTGTAGATAGCAGCTGCGACACGTCACGGTGGCGACCATAGACACACGCGCATGGCAAGCGACGCGGGAGGGAACGGGGCTGTAACTGAGGAGTCGCAAGATGACGAGCGAGCGAACTAGCGACTGTTAGTGAAGTGAGACAAAAAGAAAGATCAAGCAAAGCACGCGAAAGCGTGCCGCGTAAACTGACAGGCGGTGCGAGAAGAGGAGAATGAAGTGTTCTAGAAAGAGGAGGGCGTGAGGAAAAAAAAGACTGACGCACGGAATTAAGCCCAAACCTTTTGTCGCAACAACGCCCTCTAGCATAGTGCCTTCTTCATCCCGTTGACTTGCACCAGTTCTTCGCGTACACGGAGAGAAAGGAAAGGAAGCGAAGGGGTTCCTGCGTAAACAACAGTTACTCTAACCTCGAGAGACTGTGTACAGCAGCGACCGACGCGTGCAACGTTGGGAGCAGCGAATAAATCCTGGCACACAGGCGGGGTTGATTCTGCAGCTGAAAAACCACGACACCACCGTGGCAAGACTCGAAGGAGAAAAAAAAAAGAATTGCGTTCGCTCAAGATGAACGCAATAGTCGCGGGAAAAGCGACGAGTTGCACGCGGCGAAAACGAATCATACAGGAAGAATAAAAACAAAAGCGAGAGCTGCTGAAGGGAAAAAGAACAAACAAACAAACAGACAAACAAGCAAGGATCTTTGAGCGCAACATTCGTTAATCATCGCTTCTTTGCACCGGCTGTCCGCCCCAAACGCACCGCAGACGTTTTCCCCGCAATGTTAATTTCTCTCGGCGAACGCGTTGTCTTCCGTCGCATTCGCGCGTAAAACCGGTCTGGGTGGAGAAAGAGAAATGGAACAAAATGAAGTTGTATGAGGAGCGGGAAGAGAAAGATTGAAAATTTCTGAAAGAATCAGGGGGGAAAGACTTCGCAGAAACAAAGCGTGTTTCGAGAGGCTGAAAATTGTTTGCTCTTAACCGGAATACGTGCACCCACTCCCTCGCACTCCCGCCATCCTCCCCCCCCCCCTTTTTTTTTGCTCGTACCATTTTTCCCGTTAATTCGCGCGAACCTCTGCAGTAACTTTGGGGAATGATGAGAAACGCGAGGGAAAAGCACACGAAAAGGAAGAGAGATAGCGGAAATTTAAACGGTAAAAAGGAGAAGGAAGAAGAGAAGGAGAGAACGGTCGGCGACGATGGAAAAACGGAATTGTTAATCTTCTTTTTCCCTCGACACTCGCGGATTCAGGAATAAAAAGAATTAGTGGAAAGATTGCCTGAAGAAAATAAAAAAAAAATAAGCGGCGTCTCGTTGAACGCTTCTTTTCTTTTCTTCAGAAGCTCCTCATTTTAGACGCAAACGAAACAATCGCCGCGCGCTCCGATGGATTAAGAAAACGGAGCAGTACCGCGAACGGAGAACTATGTAGCGAATTGAAAGTATGATGTATACGGACCCGAAGAGCAGTAAGGAAAAACGACCGAGAGAAACAGAAGCTTCTGATGAGCGCCAGACCTGTTTTCGTAAAACGAGTTGTTGCATATTTCCATAACGAAACGTACATCTCTGTGTAAGCATTAGAACGAGTTGTTTGATAACTGTTGTGAAAGGAGGTGCATGGTACACGTGACCTAACAAAATGATTCTGCTCGTATGCGTATGCCTTTGTCGTTTTTTTTTTCTGAAGGAGGAGGGGGTATAGACGAAGGGGGCGTGCGTGTCAGGGGCGGCTTTTCTCCAGCTACCGCCTCCGTCTCTCTCTTTCACATTAGCTGCAAAGGAATGAAGAGGTGCGAACGTTGTTCACAGCCCCATTTACCTGTGCAATCAACGCATCGTTATTTGACTACTTTGTAAGTTGGCTCTGTCACTGTACAGCTCAAATAAAGGCGTAGCACCTTTTACAGGACAGAGCCCCGAGTGCGTGAATGAGGTCCATGTACGTGTGTTAAGAAAAAAAGTTGTTAAAGATTCAGAGTAACTTTGTACTCTACTATGGGAGAGCATGAAGCCATCCCGTGAACTTCACACTTCTTGAGGCCGTGTCGATAACGTGAACAGACCAAGACACAAAAAAAGCTAACATAGGCGTAGGGTTAATATCACGCGTACCACTTCGAGATTTGTAAACTGGATATGGTTTGCAATGTCATAACTAGTATTGCGAACCATTTTGATTCTGCGTATGACCATATCAAACACTACATGACGCAAGTGTTTCTATTTCGCAAGACTATAAAGGTCTCTTCTTAAAGTATGTTGTAAGTATGAAAAAGGTTCACAGTACACGCCGTCATATTAGCAAGCTAGTGGTAACAAGCTAGCGCTACACCACTAAAATCGTGAATCAGTGGGTACCAGGCGACCGATTACGCAACTACTTAAGGGTGAAGGCCTGAGAAAAACGTGGTACGTCTTGCTAATCTGGTCACAATTCACCTATTTAGGCTTTGTTCAACACATCATTTTAATGTGGTGGGAGTATATACGACAATTATTCCCGATGGAAGAGCACTGAAAACGAACTAACAGACTAAGTGTGTTCACCGAGAATATTAGAGTGGCGCGAAGTTCGACAAAAAAATTGGCCCCGTATCTGCATGTAATCTGCAAATGTCGTCAAAAGACGACAGGGTGGCGTGTGGAGAGAGTGAACAAGACATCTATTTGATGTTCTGCGCAAGAAAATCGGTGAATGGTATTCCGGAGGCGCTGCGTTAGAGTGCCTCGAGTGTGCAGCGGAGGCGAACGAGCGCATCAAGTCACATCACACGTTAGACATAAGCGCCATCTTGCAGTTTTTTTTTTAGAAAACAAAGCATGCGGCTCTGAGACGAGTGTGCGTGCCAATCTGAGAGGTGATAAGGTGTAGAACGCAAGGCGACGGGTAGGTACCACTACCGTCTCGTTTTAGCAAAGCGTTGGAAACACTCATCTTTTCGTGCAAGCGTTGCATGGTCAGCGCACCGTGATAAGTGCTACGGTCCTTAAAATTACTTATGTATGCCCTTTCTAGTAAAAGGCTCACATACAGAATATATACGTGTTGTTAAGGTGCCCCAGACATGTGCAATAATTGCTTTTTAATTGACAATCGCACAAGCATGAACGCTCAACCTTGACCAACATAGGTGAGCACTGCGGATGGGATCGGCCATTTCAAGTACCCGATGCCGTTAAGAGTGGACAAATAGACAAACGTACAGACAGACAGACAAAAATTTTTTTCGTCTAAAGTCCTCAAGATAGACTATCGTCTTTAAAAAGTAATCAGAAGAAGTCTCTCTTTCATCAGCTTTCGCCACTTTTACGAAGCTTGCGCATTTGCAATATCGCCAGCCTGATGAGAAGTGCACATCCTTAAGACATATTGCACGCATTAAGCAGAGCTCGAGTGCGTGCTGAATGAATGACCGCTTATAAATACGTAACTAAAGTAAACCTGGAGACAATTAGTAGTAAACGCTTCACGAAAAGTGCTCTACACGACAATGTAACAACAGCCATAGCTCACTACCAACCTAAACGAGTAGTTTTTCTTTTTTTTTTTTTATCAGCGCCAGGACCTCGGGGTGGAAGAGTGGGCACCGCTAAGAGGTGCTGTTAGCGAACAACTCGGACGCCATCGATAATTTATGCGCGTGATTAATCATATTCCTGCTACTTATTGCGTTCATTGTTAGCCACCGGGCTTGCCGGGAACGTATTCTGTGCGCACAGACACATGTACCGACGTTTAATCTATGTGTTTCCGAACACCCAAACAGGGTGAGAGAGAAAGAGAGAGAGACATTGGCGAAGCGAAACGTGCTCATTCACTTCACCGCGAATTTTCAGCGTGCTTCTGTTGCGCGAGCACTGCGTGGGTAAAGTTCACAGACTGACCGAGACAAAAAAAAAAAAACACATAAATGAGAAGCTGCAGAAGAAAGGAGGCCTATATCCGCGGAGAACTGTCTGTCGCCATGGCAGAATTTCTCTCGGGCGCTTTCCCAAAATGAATGAGATATGCTAATCCCCGGGCACAGTTCAAAGATGCCTTAAGTGCCTTAAAAACAGCAGGGCGCAGCCGCTAAAGCTGCGGGGTGCTCAGCTAGGCTCGCAGAAAGAAGCTAAGCGAGTTGCACTGGCAGTATAGTAGCACTGCAGAAAAGCGGCGGGCGAGCACTCATTACAAGCGCAGCAGACCTCATTAACGTCGATTTAGAAACGAGGATTGCTCGCCGCCGCCGCTCATGCTACGCCGCCTTTCTCCTGTAGCCTGTTGCGCGGCCCGCCGGGTTTTTCTATCTTTCCAAATGCCGGCGACGCGGTGTTTGGGAGGGGGGTTTCTTTTTGCGTCCCCTCTTAAATGGTTCCCGCCCACCCAGTTCACTTTCCCTATTCTTTTTCTCCTCTTCATGTGTATATATTATATCTTTTTTTTTATTTCTACAGCAGTCTCTGCAGGAACGCGAAGCAAAGTTTTCGCCGATGAGTCGGCGCGGGAGGAAGGCCCGCGCTAATGCGAGCGGAATTGGCCTTTCATTAATGACTGCGCTCTCGAACAGAAAATGGCGTGCCGGCGTTCCAGCCAACGGGCCGCGAGCAACCGAGCGGCCAGTCCGTGCCCGCTTGTTCGGCCGCCGCTTCCCTCGCACGGTAGTGCATTTGCCTGGCTGCGGAAGAGACGGTGCCTTGCTTGCACGAGAGTTGCGTGCCTGCAATTTTGTTCTTTTTGATTCTTTTCAAGGCTGTAGCCTCCGTGGAAGCTGCGTCGCTGCCTCGCACCACGAGATGTTCGAAGAGGAGGAGCTACCACCAGCATATACGGGCATGTGGGAGATTCTGCGAAAACTTAACAGCCCCCCCCCCCCCCCTTCTGCACTGTCGCTATTCGCTCTTTTTTGTTTTATGACTGGAGCTTTAATTAGCGGGCATTTAGATGTTTGAGATTACTGGTGACTGAGATGAATAGGGGGCTAGGCGGGCCTGATTTCCGTTAGTCAAAATGATCGACGGTTAGCAAACAAGCATTTTTATTGTCTTTTGGCTTCTTATGAGTAAGATTGACCCTTGGCACGTATATCTTGCTTTGTTTCGACGTACAGACACTTTCGAGTAGTAGGGAAACATGGTCGATTTGAAGAATAGGAACCTGCCTGCTCAGCAACGAGCGATGTTATGAGTGATACCTTTTTTCAGCGAAGAAAAGAAGAAAACAAAAACAAAAAATATATATATGCTAGTCGTAAACGACAAACAAGCCATTGGAAAGACAAACACCGCGTCAATGACGTGTGCACAGCTGCCAGCAAAGAATATGCGCCGAAGTAGCAAACAGCGTGACATTCGGCATTCCACTGGTGATGGGGAATAGTAACGGCAGGAGCAGCAAACGAAAACACTGCGTAGGGTCTGTTCTGTCATTCATCGGTGGCTGCAGAAAGTGGAGTTTAAACAGCGTGGAAAAATACACGGCGCACAGAAAAAGGACGGGACTAGCGCTAACTTCCGACTAAAAGTTTTTTGACCAGAAGGCTGTTAATATACACGAGTAAACAGAAAAAAAACAGGAAAAGGTGACAGATTCAAAGATACGACATATCATCAACAATCACTGAGCCTGCGGAGCTGACCCTCGCACCTCAAAAAACATAGCTCTGTTTCTGGCATGCAGGGCAACTGATTTGCGACTGGTTAGGCACAGGCCGCAGTTTGTCGACTGTGCGCTAGGCGTGGTGTACAGGACACCATTGTCTTACGGTTCATGTTACGTGGGCCAGACGGGCAGATGCCCAAACGAACGCTCACGGGAACACGCCAATAATGTTCGTAACGGCAAAGATGGCTTCCGGGCGCAGCACGTAAGCTTAGCACTGTCAGTTTCGTTAGCGATGCGGAAAACCTCTAAGAGTCCTAAACAGTCCGTTTCGTTAAAAGTCCTCGTGTTTGTAGTCCGGGGACGCGAGAGAAGACGGATAACGGCTCACCAGCGGTTCACGGCCCTTCACTAGTCCATTGGGGAAGCTGCCGTGGTGAGAGTGCCATAAGCTCGGTGCCCGTAGCGCCGACGGCTTGCTCCCGCTCCCGGTAGACGTCATCTGCTGCGCTGTCTTCCGCTCGAACATCAGACCAAGGTCTTGCCAAGGATTCGCCAATAGCCGCTGCGGTTGAATGGTCACCAGGACCCCGTGGAAACAGTCGCCAGCTAGGTGGATGCCCTGACGCCCAGGAGGTACTCGCACCCGACGAGGTCGCACGCCGCACCCTAGCCTTCTTCTCCCAAGCACGAGCCCGAATCTCCTCTTCCTCTTCTTCGATGCCCTGGCTCTGGATTTTTCTCCCATTCCCTTGAATTTTCTTCTTTTTCCAATCGCCAGTGTTCGCCGCACTGGCGCAATAAGCCATCTTGCACACATTGTCAGTAGTTCATCTTACGCGCCAAATTTGAAAGTCACTTGACTCGCGCACTTCACTCACAACAAGAGTCCCCCCTTTGAAAAGTTTCTTTTGCGAAGAAAAATAAACTGCAGTTCAGTGCGCGAGAAGTCACCACGCGTCGTCCATTCACAAGATGTCCTTAACAAACAACAACTTGAAGTAGTCGCTTGTCTCGAGAAAACGTAAAAATTCACACCGGCTCATATAATCTGCGCCGACATTTTCAGAGCCTCTAATGTGCTCGACTCGGAATGAATATTCTTGTAACGCGAGGCTCCACCGTAATACCCTACTGTTCAGGTGTTTTGCCCTTAAGAGATACTGCAGTGGTTGGTGATCGGTCTGTACGACAAATGACGTTCCGTACAGAAAAACATGATACTTTTCTATCGCCCAGACCAACGCTAAGCATTCCCTCTCGATTGCTGAGTATCTCTTTTCGCGAGGCTGAAGTTGACGACTGGCATATGACACAGGATGGAGGATGCCATCATGCTCTTGCATAAGGATAGCGCCTATACAAGAATCAGAGGCGTCAGACCGAAGCACGAATTCTCTTTTCAGATCGGGTGCTTTGACGATTGGCCCAGAAGACAAAGCCTTTTTGAGTGATTCAAACGCTTCTTCTCTATCCGTGGTCCACGTAATCTTGTTTTTCTCCATCTTCCTCGTCATCTCAGTAAGCGGCTGTGCTTTCTCGGCGTACCGAGGTATCAGGTCACGGTAATAGCCAGCCAGTCCAAGGAATGACCGGAGTTGCTTCTTTGTTTCAGGCTTAGAAGCACAGGTGATCTTCTGTATCGTGCTTTCGACTGGCCGTATGTTGCCATCTCCCAATCGATGTCCCAAAAAGGTGACTGTGCTCATAGCCACTTCACATTTCTGTGGCTTGATCCTTAGTCCGGCTTGTCGTATCCTGGCAAAAAAATTGCTTCAAAGTTGTTAGATGTTCTTCCCACGTAGTGGTAGCCACCAGTACGTCGTCTATGTAATGAACGACGTTGGGTATTCCAAGCAATAACTTTCTCATCAGACGAGTGAAGACCGCGGATGCGGTCTTGATGCCAAAAGGCATATACAGGAAATGATAATGCCCTGACTGGCTTGAAAAGGCGGTCTTTTGCTGCGAGTCTTTTGCGAGAGGAACCTGCCAATATCCTTTAGTTAAATCAAACTTCGAGAACCATTTCTTTGTTCCCACTTCGGCAAACAAGTGATCAGTTCTGGGTATAGGTTCTGCATCAGATACCAGAACATTGTTTATACGGCGAAAGTCTATACAGGCCCTGTAGCCATTGTCTGGCTTTTTGACTAGTACCAAAGGAGAATTATATGGTGACTCTGAGGGTTCTATAATGCCAAGTTGCAACATGTCTTGCACTTCCTTTTCAACGACTTCCTTCATAGAGAATGGCAATGGGTATTGTGGGGTGTTAACTGGTTCTGAACTGGTCGTTTGTAACCGACACTCCACAAGGTTTGTTTTACCTGGGATCTCCGAGAATACGTCTTCGTAGGTACTTAAGATGTCCCGTATCTCCACCCGCTGTCGCTCCCCGATTCATCTCCAAGCTTTATGGAGTCAATACCGCAGCTACCCTGTACTTTGAAAGTTGGTAGTGGTTTCTCAGACTCCTCTTCCTCCAGAACGACAAAAGATGATGTCTGAGGAAGCTGTTCTTCACGGCGTTCTTCATACTTTTTCAGCATGTTTATGTGGAAAAGTTTTTTGCTGTGTCCAAGGTCCAGCCAGTAGTCATAGTCGTTTTTCTTTTCTATGACTGGAAACGGCCCTTTCCAATGCATCAATAACTTGTTGTTGCTTGTGGGAAGCAAGATCAATGCACGGTCACCAGCTTTCAGGTCCCGTTGCTTGCTGTGGCGGTCGTAATACCTTTTCTGCGACACCTGTGCTCGGCTCAGGTTTTGTCGTACCAGCTCTAGTGTCTTCTCAATTCGCTCTCTTAAATCCAGGACATATCCGTACGTCGTCTTAAGTTCTTCGTTCTCCTGATCATGAGTCCATAGCTCTTTCAGGATGCTCAGAGGTCCTCGAATATGTCGGCCATAAATAAGTTCAAATGGTGAGAACCCGGAGCTTGCTTGTGGGGCTTCACGATAAGCAAACAAAAGAGGTGCTAGCAAGCGATCCCAACATTTAGGCTGTTCTTGAACCATTTTGCGGAGCATTTGCTTGAGTGTTCCATTAAACCTCTCTACCATCCCGTTGCACATAGGATGGTATGGAGTGCAGCTAAGATGCTTGACTGCCAGTAGTTCATTCACCTCCTTCATTAGATCTGAGGTAAAGCACGATGCCTGATCAGCCAAGACTTCTCGTGGAAAACCAATGCGAGAAAACATCTCGACAAGTCCCTCGGCCACTGTAGCTGAGTCAATTGCTGTCAAAGGCACTGCATCAGGGTAGCGAGTGGCGAAATCCACCAGAGTCAAAATATACCGATGGCCTTTTGCCGAGGCTGGAGTTATCGGTCCAATGATGTCGACCGCCACACGTTCAAAAGGGGTGTCGATCAACGGCATACGCCCTAGAGGCACCTTGCCCACCTTGCCTTTCGGTAAAGTCCTTTGACAGGCGTCACATGATCGGACATATCTGCGGATATCTTCTTGTACCCCGGGCCAGTAGAAGGCGTCCAGAACTCGATCTATTGTTTTTTTTACACCCTGATGACCTGACATGACATTTTCATGAGCCAAACGTAACACTTGGCCTCTCAGGGACTTCGGGACTATGGCTTGTTCAATGATCTTACCAGGGGACAGGAAGTATTGTCGGTAAAGAATACCATTCTTGGCTACGAAAGAAAAAGATGTCGAGCCCTTTCTAACAAACTTCTTACCCACTCTGGCTCTGCAGATGTCAAGTGTCTGGTCTTTTTCTTGTTCTTCGCGAAACATTTTGCGAGACATCTGGCCAGGGAGCCCAACAGAGATGGCCCTTCGCGAACTATTGAGACGTGCGGCACCAACCAGTTGAGAATTTGGGTGGTTACCTTCGTCCGCAGAATGAACTTTTTTCTTAATGAATTGATCTTGAGAAAGTTTCCGCGAAACGTCGGGGTCATTGGCGTCACGGGCCCCCGGTACGTTCCCAACTATGACGTCATACAGTGGCGACGGCATACACTTGACGATGGCCATGCCGGAAAAGTATGGAGATCTGATACGTATCTCCGCCTCAGGGGTTACGATGGTGCTGCCATCAGCCAACCACAACGTCGCGGTAGTGCCAGTTAGTGCTTCATCAGGTACTAATGACCGGCGTACTACCAACGTGTTGCTTCCGGTGTCCCTTAGGACTCGAACAATTTGTCCATTCACTTCCCCTGGTAACACTGGCATGGGACGTTTCTTACATTGCGCTTGCGTCTTCACCGTGCCCATAACATTGTCGTCTCGGTCCGAGTCGTCGCCATCAATCATGGATTGTTGTGGACCGGTCTCTTCTTTGGGTAGCATTAAACAAGATGTAGTTGATTTCGAAGTGCCAGTCATTTTCTGACAGCCCTTCACATCATGCCCCCACTTACGGCAGTTTGTACAAAATACTTGTTTAGGTTTACTTCGACAGTCAGAAGCCTTGTGCCCCTTACGGCCACAAACAAAACATTGCATCTCTGCTCTTGGGCTTGAAATCAATTTAGCCTTCCCAGTTGTGTCCTCACTCTTATTCTGAACTATTAATAAGTTCTTCAATCTCTTTGCCTCTATATATATATCAGCTGCCTCTGCCATGGCTTCCAGAGTCTTGCAGTTCTTCTCCCGTAAGAAGAGCGCCAGCTGACTACTGCAGTTCGCCATGAATTGTTCGGCTACAATCAAGTCACAGACTGAATCGAAATTCCTCTCTGTCTGAGACATTTCTATCCACCTGTCAAAGAAACTTTGGAGTCTCGTGGCATACTGTTTTCCAGTTTCGCCGTCTTCAGGCTTGCTTTTCCGGAATTTCTCACGGTAGCCATCAGCCGTGAAGCGAAAACGCTGGAGCAGTGCCAATTTGACTTCGTCGTATGACAGGGAATCGTTCGGTGACAACCGTCCAAATACCTTCAGAGCCTCTCCGCCAAGGCACAAACTAAGAGCCGTGGCCCACTTTTCCCGTGGCCAATCTTGACCTGTCGCCACTCTCTCAAACCTTTTCAGGTAGGCGTCAAGGTCGTCTCTGTCCTCGTTGAAAACGGGTATAAAGTTATGCGGGTTCACTACCATAGGCGCGTTCCTTTGGTTGCCCGTGTCAGCCACCGTAGGCTGACCGACACCGGCCTCAGCTACTCTCAGGCGCAGTTGCAGCGTCCTCTCTTCTACTTCCAAGTGTCGCTGGCTTGCTTCTCGGGTTTGGTTCTCCGTTTTTGCTACTTCAAGACGTAGCTGTAAATTGCGGCCTTCCAGCTCCAACTGTTCTTTCTTCGCGTCTCTCTCCGCGGCTCGTTCATCGCGCTCACGCGCTTCTCGTGCGTCAAACCAAGCCTGCAATTCTGCTCCCTCCAACCCCATGCGTTCTGCCAGCGCCATCAACTCTCGCGAGCCCATTTTACCTTTTTTTAGTTAGCCTTACTCAAATCTACTTTTTAGTGGCAAACACTCACGTCCTGTCGCGGACGCCAATTTGTGACAGGTTCAGTAAATAAAGCCAGTCGAGCTAGCTGTGAAACGTTAATCTCTCACGAGAAAAGGAAGTGAGCGTTTGATTTGCAAAAAAAAAATTATACTTTCACAAACACACAAAAAAAAACCACAAAAAGGAAAATACTAAGATCAGAAAAATGTTAACTAATTAGCACTGTCAGTTTCGTTAGCGAGCGGAAACCTCTAAGAGTCTAAACAGTCCTTTTCGTTAAAGTCCTCGTGTTTGAGTCCGGACGCGAGAGAAGACGGATACGGCTCACCAGCGGTTCACGCCCTTCAATAGTCCATTGGGGAAGCTGCCGTGGTGAGAGTGCATAAGCTCGGGCCCGTAGCCCGACGGCTTGCTCCCGCTCCCGGTAGACGTCATCTGCTGCGCTGTCTTCCGCTCGAACATCAGACCAAGGTCTTGCCAAGGATTCGCCAATAGCCGCTGCGGTTGAATGGTCACCAGGACCCCGTGGAAACAGTCGCCAGCTAGGTGGATGCCCTGACGCCCAGGAGGTACTCGCACCCGACGAGGTCGCACGCCGCACCCTAGCCTTCTTCTCCCAAGCACGAGCCCGAATCTCCTCTTCCTCTTTCTTCGATGCCCTGGCTCTGGATTTTTCTCCCATTCCCTTGAATTTTCTTCTTTTTCCAATCGCCAGTGTTCGCCGCACTGGCGCAATAAGCCATCTTGCACACATTGTCAGTAGTTCATCTTACGCGCCAAATTTGAAAGTCACTTGACTCGCGCACTTCACTCACAACAATACACGAGTGAACAGAAAAAAACAGGAAAAGGTGACAGATTCAAAGATACGACATATCATCAACAATCACTGAGCCTGCGGAGCTGACCCTCGCACCTCAAAAAACATAGCTATGTTTCTGGCAAGCAACTGATTTGCGACTGGTTAGGCACAGGCTGCAGTTTGTCGACTGTGCGCTACAGCCGTGGTGTACAGGACACCATTGTCTTGCGGTTCATGTTACGTGGGCCAAACGGGCAGATGTCCAAACGAACGCTCACGGGAACACGCCAATAATGTTCGTAACGGCAAAGATGGCTTCCGGGCGCAGCACGTAAGCACGTGTGGGTGCACTCTGCTGTTCGGAAAGACAACAGTGCTCGGTAAGATTAATGAAGAACACTGAGCGTATAATCTATGAGGCTGCTCAGATGGCGCTTGAAAGAATCGCATGCGTAAGAAAGCCATCAGTTGTTCTGTCAGAAAGAGGGCTATGTTTTCTTGTTTTTTTTTTTAGGTGCGAGGGTTAGCGCAGCAGGCTCAGTGATTGTTGATGATTCATTCGCATTATTAAATCTGTCATATTCTCACTGTTTTATTTTCTGTTCACACGCGTATAATAACAACTTCTTGTCAATAAAATTTTAGTTAAAAGCCAGCGCTTGTGCCGTCCATTTCCCGTGCGCCGTGTATTATTTCGCGCTGTTAAACCTCAAGTAGTGCTACACCAACTAGCTCAGTCGGCCACCGTTTGCTGCAGAAAGATTTTGTTAGTGAGTACCTCAGCTGTGCAACGTCTGTATATTCTGACGCAGGATTAACGTGCAAATCAGTCTGGTCTTGCGTCGACAGGGTGATATCAATAAAGAATGTTGCGAACGCATCATCATCATCACCATCATCATCATCATCATCATCAACAACAACAACAACAACAAATTCTTATAAAAAAAAGACACTCACAAACAATTTGGGCACTCAAATAAATTTCAGCTCACAAAAAGCCAGTGTGGCTGTGTCACTCCTCAAGAGATGTCCTATAGAGCCTGACTGGATGCATAGAGTTACACTACTTTACGTAGAACAAACGGATCAGTCGTAGGTATTTGTTGAAATGTGATTACGTTAGTATAATATCCAAAGCGTACATTAAAATGGACTGAACTATAGACTCAAGGTGTTCGTGAAGACCACCGTGCTCTGCAATGGTCGGAGGCGTCATATGACATTTTTCATCGCGTTACTTCTTTCGTTTCGCCACGCGGACAATGGAGATCAAAGTTATGAAGCGACTTCAATGTAACCAACATAAAATACAAATAGGCAGACGGCACATTCGCGACAACAGCTTGACGATAAGCACAAAATGCTAACGTAACAAGAAACAATGAACATGATTCACAAAACAAATTTCAATGAAAGAGTAAGCATTTAGCAGTTTACACGTTTGAATGATTTTGAAACGGTAATAAGTGATATGTCTGTATAGTAGCGAACATATCAGCCTTATTAAAACATACACGGTGAGAAGCATGACGGCGTACATGAAAGCATAAAAGGTGAACAAGCTGATATATTTCAAAAGCTTTGACAAGCAAGGGCCCACATAAACACTTATTGCTTACACTAGTGCATCGTCGGTGGTGTGTTGCAGGCTAGACTCTAAAAAAAGTGCTTTTCGACTCCCCGTTTATAACATGTTACAGTCCCACTATAGCATTTTTTTTTGGAGATGAACGCCAACTCTCTTCAGGAGAGTCCTGAGTCCTATGACTCTCCCGTCAGCGTGCCTCCTAAAGTGAGTGCTTCAACTTAATATATTCAAGGGAGTGCTTAAAGACAGCGTGCCCTTCAAGTGAGTGTTTAACATGTGACTTTCACATTTACAAAAGAAGAGTCCACGTTTCTTAGAATGTATAGTGATTCACAAGCAGTGTTTACGCCAGCGTCGACAGCAAGTGGCGCCGGAATCTGGCTCATTCATATCTTGACACATCGAATTCTCATCAACTCAAGTGTCAGCACCGAGCAACACTCCGTGATGATACACTGAAAAACGCTAGTGAAATCACGTGACGGGCTTAAAGCCTCGTTCAGCCTTGGCAATAACACCAGTTTTGTTATAATTGTTTGCGAATGGCCGCTTTGACCCCGTCGCTCCATTTTTTCTGTCGCACGACCACTGCCGCAAACCTCTGAACCAATTAGATGCAGTGTCACAGGACGCCGACTTATTTTACCGGGGCAATGGCGAGAAAACGCGAATTTTGTGCGGTGCTGGTTGGGTGTGAACATCGGTTGCCTTGATTCGCTTTTTTCGTCGCTGGCATTCGCCAAAAATTTCACGTGCGACCATCAACATCAAATATTTGCAAGTGCGAATAGGCCTTTCAACTGAACAGGTGGAGTTCCATCCGGAAGTGCCACATATGCTTTAAAAATAGCTACATCCAGCACAGGAAACGAGCGTCGTGCTTCAAAAGAGTAGACTGTTGGGCGAGTTGGTGCTTTTGACATAGCTGTGCTCTACTGCGTTTAAGATAAACCGAAAAAGGAAACACAACATGCTGAAAATAGAATGTCATTTTTGTAGTTGTCAAAACTTTGTTGCGTTCATGTTTTCATGGAACATTTTCACGAAATATCACATAGGGAACGATTTGGCAACAGTCATCGTCCTGGAAAGGCGAAACGTGAAAAGTCTGGTACCAAGCCACGCTTGTGGGTTTGTTTTCGTTTAATACAGTATGTATCTGTAAATTATATCGAAGAAAAAAGACGACATACGCATTTGCCTGAACCTGTATCAATAACACACGAGCTGTTGCTAAATTGACACAACAGCTCCTATCTGAGAAACCTTTAAACTTTTCCCCACCGAGCACTACTGACACTGGGCGGAGAATCGTTTGGTGGACTGCTACCCCCTTTAGCTGAAACTGAGAAAAAAAAATAAAAGTAGCCTGGACGTTTTTTCTTAACCTAGATGAAACGTTTCCACTTCCTATTGCTCCTCTCTTAAAAATTTAATGAACAAGCTCTAACGTGATACGTTTTTATGTGTCTCGGTAGAGAAAAACCAAAAAAAAAACGACAATGGGAAGGCAAACCGTTAAGGTAGAAATCAGACATCAACGGGTCTTCTAAACAATGTTTGTAGGACGATGAATTGCTTCTAGGTGACTACCGTCGGGTGTGTCCCGATAAAATGTAATACATCAAAGGAAGCATTGATATCACGTGACATCGAAGCTTTGCTGCGAAGATTCCCCTGATTTCACTAATCAGAATAGCGAGTTTATTTTTCTTTTTTTGAACCGCCCTGAACGGGTTATTGGCATCTACAGCTCTCGGCACATAATGTTCAGCCTGAAAATAACTAGCGAGTTTTCAAAATTTCAACCTTTGTTGCCTTATCATCAGATTATAGTCAAAGCGTGATAATCCCTCTGCAAAATAGAGTATTATCAACAATAAATATGTTTTCCTTCAGTGTGTACATGCACCTTATGTGAAGAATTTTCTTTGCTACACAAAGTGAGTTTACAATCCTGCTACGGGCTTTAGTGGGTATCACTTCATGGCACACGGATTTCCCTGTGTGTGCCTTTCGCTCCTGTGGTCCTTGTCGATACCTGGAAGCGAGCTATAAGATGAACTGATTCCACTTGCGAAGATAGCTAATTAACGTTTATGAAGTAACTAACGGATAATATACGTTATTTCGCGTCAACCCCATTTGTAAAAACAAATAAAGATGGAAAGACTCAGTAAATGAATAATTATGTAGGTGTTTCACGAGAACAGCTATGACACGATTATGAGGTAAGCTATAGTTGGGAGATTTTCGGATTGTAAGAGCATGGTGCTAGACCCACTGGTGCACAGTTTGAAAAAATGAACGAACCCAGCTAATTGTAAGAAACACAATTAGATAAGCACAAGTCCCAGTGTTACTAGTCTGAGCGCATGTTCTTCTTGTAACTTCATGTAATTTCCTGCTCTTGTGTACGCTTCTTTCAAGGCGGAATTATTCGTTCTTTCACTCTCGCGATTAGTTTCGAACATGCGGCACTGATTTTCTCGTGCACCTAAATCTCAGTGTGTTGGTGTTCTTGAACTTTGACCCCCCGAAAATGCGGCCGCCATGGCCGGTTCGATGAATAGACGTGGCGCGAACGTCGAATGCTATGCATAAATGCTTGACGAGACGTACGCCTTGAAGTGCGTGGCATGCAGACTCGGCGTCGCGCCCTATGAAAAGAGAAGTAGAGCGGCTAAGCAAAGGCACGCGCCCTCTTCCTGCAGAGGGACAAGGCGCGGTGGCGAGTCTATAGACGATAGCACGCCTATCTCGCACCCAGGCGTCTTTGGCAGTATACCCCCGCTCCCAGATACGCCATAATTTCTTTGCAACTGCCAATGCGCGCCTTGCTAGCATAAAATGCAGTGGCTCTGGGAGGTTGAAGTGGGAAAAGGCGCCTGTTCACGCTGCGCCCGCTTATAAAATGTCAGCTGGGTACCACTGCGCTGTCATCAGATGCGACAACAACCAGCGCAAGAGGAAGAGATTGCTGAGCACTGCCTGTGAAGTTCACAGCGTATCGCGGGAATCGTGCTGGTGCGGTGTTTTGCAATTGCACAGATTTCCGTCCACAACAAAAAACGCTGAGCTCCACCGCCTTAGGATATATTCGCAATCAGCCGGAAAAACTACGAGTCCTGTGAAGTGTACAAGTAAGTATGCTTATTGCGTTAATTCAAGCGCGACTCCAACTGTTTCACTTTACAACAGTGATTTGCGTGCAGTGTGCCGATAGTATGCGGCACGAAACTATTGCCGTAGTCTTTCGCAGGCCGCATGTCAATAATAGGATATACGTATTACGACTCACGCATGTTTGCACGCACCGCGCATGCTTAGTACAACTGCAAAGGCCTACTATCGCGATGCGTGAACGGCGTGGAAAGCATGACTTTCGACTCGGTCGAACTGCGACATGCCTTGACAGTCACTAGGCGATTCTACACGTGCTTTCGGCCGGCGTCCCCGTAGCATTTCGAAATCTTGTTCTGGCTGGCACTTTTGCAGCACGTGTGTGTTCCGAGTGCCCGGTAAGACTGGCAATTAATACACATGCGGTGCATGAGCGTGAGTTGGAACCAGATTCTAGCGCTACGTTGACGCAGGTTTACAGCACAAATTTGGCCATGTCACAGCCAAGGCATGCCGCAGTTCGACTGAGTCGAAAGAAACGCTTTCCGCTGTTCGCGTTTCTTTCAATCGCAATTGTACGTACCTGATTAAGCTGCTTGCGCAATCTGCAATGCACGGGCTGCAGACATTCCGGACTGTCGAGGAAGGTCTCCTCGACGTTTCACATGAAATCAGCATAAAATTTCAGCACAGGAACAGTGCGAAACATGCTTACAGCCGGACTCGGGTTGTTCAGTTTCGCGTTTGATTTGCGGAGCGTCTGCTTGCGTGGCAGTACCTGGGTGTTGCTTCGCCGTGCTTGCAACAGATGGCACGACGCGCTTTGCAATGCGGCAGCACACTCTGAGCTCGCTGTGTTCTAGTGTATACACCAGAACACAGCGAGCTCACTGCTTGACGCCGATCGAAAGCACAGATTCGCCTATAGTGAGTCAAGGCATGCCACAGTTCGACTGGGTCGAAAGCTATGCTTTTCGCGCCGATTACGTCTCAGTGCATCGCTATAGTACGCCGTTACAAATGAATACGTGCGTGGTGATTGCATCAACGCGTGAGTCATGATGTATCCTATTACTGGCATGCAGCCGGCGAAAGAGTACGGTAGTGATTTGGTGCCGCATACTATACTATACAGGCTTACTGCGCGCAAATATACTGCTGTAATGATATGTGGGGTTTAACGTCCCAAAACCACCATTTGATTATGAGAGACGCCGTAGTGGAGGGCTCCGGAAATTTCGACCACCTGGGGTTCTTTAACGTGCACCCAAATCTGAGCACACGGGCCTACAACATTTCCACCTCCATCGGAAATGCAGCCGCCGCAGCCGGGATTCGAACCCGCGACCTGCGGGTCAGCAGCCGAGTACCTTAGCCACTAGACCACCGCGGCGGGGCAATATACTGCTGTAAAGCGGAGCAGCTGGTGTCGCGCTAAAACGCAATAGTTATATTTACTCGTACACTTTAACTGAACTCGTAGATTTTCCTGCCGATTGCAATTGTATCCACTGGCGGCGGAGGTCGGTGTTTTCTGTTGCGGATGTAAATCTGTGCGATCGAAAAACACCGCACCGGAACGGTTGCCGCATCGTGTTGGGATCTTCACAGACAGTTCTGAGTAATATCGAACTCTTACGCTGGTTGTTTTGCGTCCGAAGACGGCGCAGTGGTACCCAGAAGACTCCTTATAAGCTGGTGCAGCGTGAACAGGCGCATTTTTTTTTTACATTCTAAAGTCCCAGAGTCACTGCTTGCCATGCTAGCGAGCCACTCCTTGGCAGTTCAAAACAAATTATGGCATCTCTGGGACCGAGAGTATACTGCCGAAGGCGCCTGGTTGCGAGATAGGTGTCAATAGAAGCAACGCACTGCAAAGCGTACGTGTGGCCGGGCTTTAAGAATATCACGCATGTCTGACCTTCGGAATTCCAGGATGGCCTTGATGGAAGCCGGGATGCCGTTGTCTGGCCACGAGAGGAAGTGGAACTGTGTGACTGTGCGGGTCTCGCTGGTCTTCAAGTTCTTGAGGTAAAAGCTGCGCACCAGATAGTCGTCGCACCAGATGTGTTCGGAGACCAGGTGTACCTGCGATTGAACGGGCGAATTAAGTCGTTGGCACACACCATGCTGCTACGTTTATATGCTCTAATATATTTGAAAAAAATACGTATAGGTTCTAATGCATTGGTCTAGGAGGACCAGAAATAGAAAGGTATGGTCACGTTCTTCCAGATCGATTGTATTGATCCCACGGGAAAGCTGTCAGCACCCAGCGTGGGTGCTGACAGCTTACATGGTCTCCGCCATCGGTACATTTGAAGATTTCTGCTCATAACGTGCTTTCGAAGTACCTCCGAATTTCTCTCACTTTATTCGAAGCGACGATTTCGAGTGATGGCGTTCTTTTCGGTGACCCGTGACGTCATGGGGTGACGTCATCACGTTATATATTTTGAGATCTGAAGCTTTAGCCTTGATGAAACGGTAGCAAAAGGAAAACGGTAGCAAGCGAGACTGAGAAGGGGCGGGAGCCTTTTGGCATCGCTCGTCGGACACCACCGCCAGACACTTTCCGCGCAGGCTTGGCGGTCTTATTGCGATAGCAACTAAATGGATATCCTCGGCTGGATTTTGCGGCCGGCGTTGCCGTGACTCACAGTATATGTATACGCATATATACATACATATATGAAAACGCAAAAAGAAAGAAATCCAGAAAAAGGCTTCGGCACGCGATAGCGAACTTGGAACCTCTGCATCGTAAGGGCGAGCCGTTAACCACTGAGCTTATGAAGAAACATCTTTCATCGTGCAAACGGCAAGCTATTTATATCTACCACTTACCGCTGGTGATGGGCATCTCGGGGGGGGGGGGGGGGTGAACTGTAGCGTTTTAAGCATTACCAACAAGATGGCGCAATGAGCGTGCTGTGGCAGCACGCGCCCCCAACTCCTACGCGTACTTGGCATCGCTCAGAAAAGTTCGTGGTCGCAAATCCCATGAACACACACTCGCGGGCTCTTACCTCGTGACTGGGAACATCTCAAGTCATGGCTATCCTTTAGCTTTCACCGGAACAATTTTGTTGTAGTTACCGGGCGCACAAAGGTCACTGCATTGGTTGCACAGTCTCCGTTTGCGGAAAAGGGCTTTTCGGACGCAGCGAAGTAACAACTCAGACGCTTATTCGCGCTCATCTGTGCCTGTGAGCACGTTTCGTGCATTTTTTGTGCGTAAGAAACGCGGAGCACGTTTGATCTGCTTGCCATTCTGCGCGTGACCTTCCAATTTGTTGCTATCGCGTTCATTGCTCCACCTTTGCGGCAAAGCTGTGACTTTTTTCTTTTTTGAACGCCACAGTTTCAAACCTATGTCAAAGGCATAGACACGACGGTAAATTTTTCGTGGTAGTTCAAGGCAACATTAACGCTAAATAAACCATGCCATGCAAAATAAGGCGATAGTTCTTGTGTTTTGACTAAAGTGTATAAATTTTCGCCGTAGTCGTAGCTTGTGTACATCTTATTGTTGTTACAAAGTTCAGAGCATTTTATCTATTAGGGCAGTGCAGGAATAGCAAAGCATCACAATGTTAGGCAGGTTAAATATTTTATTTTATTTTATACAGCGTGGTAATTCTTAATGAACGAATGTTTAAAACGTTCCAACATGAGGGCCACGCATATTGCCACAAGCGTTTAAGTACATATAAAACTTAAGATTTGTGGCCCCGTCATGGTTGTCTATTGGCTAAGGTACTCGGCTGCTGACCCGCAGGCCATGGGATCAAATCCCGGCTGCGGTGGCTGCATTTTCGATGGAGGTGAAAGTACTGTGGGCTCGTTAGTTCAGATTTGGGTGCACGTTAAAGAACCCTAGGTGGTTGAAACTTGCGGAGCCCTCTACTACAGCGTCTCTCATAACCATATGGTGGTTTTGAGATACTGAACCCCACATATCGATCGCTTTAAATTTGTGTATTTTCAGCGCTTGCTCAGTGTTCTGAGTTTATGCGTAGTAATATTAATAATGATTTCTTTTTTTGCTCACGTTCTTGACGCATGAATAGAGAGCTTTGGAACAGCGCAATGCAAAGCTTTAGGTTTGTATTGCATATGCGTTGTATGCTAACCTCTTTCAAGTTTCCTTTGAGCGACGAACGCTAACGTTACGTCCGCAACAAATGCAAGCTTTGCATTTCGAACTCTAAAGATTTCTAATAGAATTTAATTTGAAATGTAGCGTCAAGGTCCGAGTAGTTAGGCTAAACTATGCTCACCCATCAGATTATCGCCCCCACAAGCTGGTTCTCATTTCTTTTTGCGTTAGAAACATGCATACGTCACTACATACAGGGCATAGCCGCATATCTGTGTCCTCACTTGCTGAATTTGTTTACTGTGCTTGAGTTCAAGCTTCGGCTCTACCACTCATCTCTTTACCACGCTCTTTTCCTGATGAAAACAATTATATTCCATTGCCTACTCCTGCAATGACAGTATTGGTTAATGACCTGCCGATGTTTTGCCATATCACTATAAGAACGCACATATTACTGCTCACTAGAAAGTTTCTTACTGCCTTTTTCCTGCCGTCCTCTTTTCTCTCTTTTCCTCACTGCTCACAATTATTATGTAAGGGTCTAAAAAAACTGGAATATATTGCTCATTCTATTAAGTCAGTACCCTAAACACACAAACTAGGCAATGGCAGAAGGCGCACAAAACGCCTAAGCGATCTTACATTGTCACTTTAGTAGGCAACATTCTCGCCTCATTCGCGCCGTTGGAGTCTCACCGAGTACGTATTAATTTTTTTCACACCTTCCTTGTTTGGGGCACCTGAATCTATTTAAGTGAGCGGAAAGGACTATATCTAAATGCAAAGCAAAGGACGGAGTAATGAAATACGAGCACGCGGACACGTAAAAAAATGCGTCAGAGACGCGCGTAACCCGCCAAGGAGAGAGAATGAGTTAAGAAGAAATAAAAACAAGGGTAAGAAAAGGAGGGGGAGGTGAGAGACGGAGGGAAGGAGAAAGTGGCCGGAAGAGAAACATTGGTGCGTCTCGAGTAACGAGATTTAAATTACTCGCTCAGCGGAGAAGAAGCAGCACGGTCTTGCAGGGCGGTGAAACAAAGCGACACAGGGATCGGCGGTGGGCCGAGGAGCGTAAGAAAATTGAGAGAACGTATTATTAAATGAGAAACAAAACAATTGTCGTTGCCGCTGGGAAGGCCCGAGAAAAGCGCGAAGAAGGAAAATGTGGAATAGAATTTGAGGACAAGAGTATAGCCGACGAAAGGAGCAGGACTGCACGGTGAAAGTGTACAAAGTGAAAGAAACTGTACAGAGCTGCCCTCCCTTATCCCCCTTACCGCCCACTGCGCCCACGTCCTTCGGTTCTCTACTTTCTCCTCTGGCGGTTAGAAAACCGTGGCGACGGTGGAGGACCACGGCTCCGTCTCAGACACGACGTGCGACGAAGCGTAGCGCTGCGAAGGACCAGCTCGCTGGACGAGTAGCAGGAAGGAACAAATTAGAGAGAGGGAGAAGAGGAGGAGGAAAAGAAATAAGGGAGAAACGAAATGTAATGTGGAGCCGACGGAAACGAGGTTGCCCACGGGCCACACTCACAGCAGCACGGTGGTGTTGGGCGACCCGTATGAAATTTCGAGCGAGGTCCCTCGGAAAGAGAAAACTTTGTGGCAGAGTGTTCCTCTTTCGAAACGAAAGGCTCGGAGCTGATGGCGAGAACTCGACTCTTGGAGGTGCTCTTCTATTTTTTTATACTTCTGGAGTTGTTTGCTTGAACAAGTTTTGAGACGTTGTGATGTTTTGTATCACTCGCGACTCATTGTCTTTGAGGAAGCGCTGTTGCTCTTTTGTTTCGAAAGTAGTATATAGCTGTTCAGTCTGATGCCTGTAGTTTCTCAGAAAATGAAGCCTGTGTGCTACATTAGGCGCGGTGCAGCCGAGTTAGAAACGATGCCGCTGCCACCGCCGCTTCGTTTTGCCGAAAAATGTTCGCAAAATAAAGGTTACCTTTCCGAGAGACATGTTAAACAACGAAGGCATAACTGTTCCTTTATACGTGCGGGGCATCTGTTGTGGTTCTGCGATGAGCGGCTTGGGTTTAAGACTTCACAGGCAACACTGCACGCCAGCTTGATGAAATTGGGGCGTCACAAAGATAGGCTTTATGCGTTCATCAAAAACGCACGCGAAGTTCTTAGTTCGTAGTAAACGCTGCAACGAGCGAGATGCGCTTTGTCGTAATGACAAAATCTCGCTTCTTTGTTTTTACGACTGCAAGCCACACTGCATGCTTCGAATCAACAACGAACCCTCGCTTGAGCCACAGTTCGCTTCACCGTGTATTTGCGACAACGCCACTGCAGGTATTTGGGCGTACTTCGTCAGAAAACAGCGCTATTAGCAGGTCACGCCGCAAATGGTCAAGGTATCAGGCGAGCGCCTTGCACATCATATAATTGTGGTGCGTCCCTTTGATAACGTATCTCCTTTCCGGAAATTTGTCCCCTTCGACGTTCCCCGTGTGAAGCGGCGACAGCTATATGCCTGCCCTCGATTTTCGCTTCAGCGTATGTGCTCTTGAGTGAAGTCATGAGGCCCAAGCAAACAGGGAAGACATGCTCCTTACAGTGCTATTCGGAACTCGGAGGACACTTTGAAGGAAAAGGCGACGCTTGCTGTAGCACTGAGCAGTGAGGAGAAACCGTCAAGCGAAAGTCAGCAAACCGCAGCATGGCAGCCTGTAGGCAGCTGACTGCGCAAGCACCCTCTTGACGGGCAATACACTTCTCTTTCATAGTTACTTTATAGTAGTAATACGGGTGCTGTGAAGAGTAAACATCCTGCACAAGGAACGCTGTTTCTCTCGCCGTTATCTACCGTCAATCTGGACCCTTCCCTAGATGGCTGCTTATCGACGCTCGCTTATTCTTCTATCCCAATGCGATGGAAACAGTGTCGTCATTTAAGGCATTAGCGAAGTGAATGGCAGAGTGGTAGATGTGCTGTTTGGGGCATCGGGTTCGGTTTCGCCAGCTAAATTGGCCTGAACCCCCGATTCCGCGGTAATTGCTAGTCGCCGCCTTTCCGAGAGAGAGAGGAGAAAAAAAGTATCAGGAATGTAGGGAGGTTAACTAGACTAAGTCCAGTTTGCTACCCTACACGGGAGAGAGGGGATAGAGGGAGAAAAGGAGAGAGAGGCGGGAGGAGACACACATTGCACATAACACACACACACACACAGTTCAGGTTTCACAGGCGGTCGCACAGTGACGGTGCCCTCAAGAATTGTAGAAGGGCTAGCGTGGCTTTCTGGGTTGAAGTATTTGAAGGCTACGCTTCCAAGATTTCCGGAATTTCAAAGTGGCTGCGGACTATCTGTAGGAAGTACTTTAATTCGCCCATCGGACTCGATCAGCTAGTTTTACTGGTTAAAAAGTTAACTGTCTTTATTTCTGTAATTACAGTCGTAATAAACGTTTTTACACATGTGAATATGCCTTCTGCCAAAGTAAAGGGAACGCCGCAGCTAGCCTGCGGGTGCATCCTTTCTGTGATTTTTAAATATTATTGGACACATTTATTGAAACACCCTGCATATAGTAACTGAGAACGAGTAGCTTTAGTGTAACACTTTCGAAGGCCAGTAATAATCTTACTTAAGGAGGAAGTTCACTTCAACGTCACTCCCTTTTCATATCACAGCCGAGCACCTGCTTTTTTTTTCTGGCCTCCTGAGCAGGCACTTAGTTCGATACAGCAGCACAAATAAGACGATCAATAAATCTACAGCAAACACATCGGTTCCTAACACGTAAGCAAAAATAAACGTTTTCCTTGGAAATAACCGTTCGCTTTAGGAGCTGCAACGAGACATCTTCGTTCACACCAATGAAGAAGATAAAAAAAAATTCAGCGCGGCCACAGACTGATGGGAAACGTTACTACCTATTCAAACGTATGTCCTCCTAGAAAACTGGCGTCATTACAGCTGCATTCAGGGCCTACTCTTTTTTGATGTCTCTGCACACAAAGTTAAAGTGCGCCGTCGTTTAAGCCGGAAGTTTGCTTTCAATTTCTACTGCATTCCCCCCTGTTCCCCTCTTTCTCGTCAGTCTTCTTTGAATGAGGATGAGGGTTCGTTGTGCGTCTCTCTCGTGTCGCGTGTGAAGGCTTCTTTTCGTTCGCATTAAAACCGCTCCTCCCGCCATCGCTCACTGTGCCTCGCTACTAATTTCTATCTTAGCGCCGTCCAGTAGAGAGCGCTACCACGCTGGCAGCCGCCTTTCACGCCGCTTCTCCGCTCGTCCGGCGCGGAGTATGAGCGCTCAACCACTTTGAGTTCGTCTTAATTAAAGACGATGGCTCGCGCAAAGCATGTGCATCTTTTTTTTATTTCTTTTCCTAGACGAAAAAACAAAACAAAAACGAACCAAATACTGGAAGAAACCTGGAGGGGTAGGCGAGAGATGGGACGTTCTTGTAACGAAAGTGCGGGTATCTCGTTTCCCCTTTTCCGTCGATGAATGAGGGCGAGGATTGGGAGACGGGAGCGCGGGAGACGTACATTACGGGTTAGGACGGGGAAAAAAGTTAAACGTAAGAATAAATTAACTGCTTAAGGAAACATAAAAGCAACCCGAAGAAAGAGGGTGTGCTCTAGTAATGCTTTAGCGAAGCCAAAGACACACTTACAGCCGAATAGCTGGCGGGAGTGTGGCGGTGCTGATAGAAAGAGTGTACGAGAGAGAGAGAGAAAAAGAAGCAGTAGCGATGATGTTGAAATTCCGCCCGTCCCCTGGAACGAGGACGTCGGACCGGCGGCCACACTAATGAGAAATTAGAGCGTTCCGTCCCCACCCCCCTTTCCCTTTTAGTTGCCACCAACGCACTTTCTTTTCGCTTCTGAATGCACTGACGTCGTTTCCAGCTAGAACGAAGAAAAAAAAAGAATAATAATAAAGAATCCACGCTGGCGGGCACGCGGTGCTTGGTTGCACGCGCAGTTGAAATGTAAACGACAACGAAACAAATCGTCCCAGATTTGTCGACGCGCCCCCGCACGCGCGCGCATACATCTCGTCTCGCTGTCTCACTCTCAGTGAGGCGCCACCAGCGGCGACGAGTGTTTGCCGTTCTGTCTCACTCACTGAAGAGAGCTTTATTACCGACGCTGGCACGTGCTAGCTAGCTAGCGGGCGAGTGGGAGATCAAATAAGGGCGAGAGCAGCGGCGCACTGCATACGTCGCGCCGCCAAGCGATGATGCAATCAGCGTTTTTTTGTAAACTGATTTGTGCCCAGCTCCGACACCGCCACAGCGCTACTTGTTGGACGAAATAGTCGTCGTCGTGCTCGCGCGATACAGCTGCGGCTGGTCCTATAGTCTGGGAAAAACGCGTTCGAGGGTGAGCAAATAAGGGACAACTGTGTTCCAAGAACAGACATGCTGGCAAACCAAGGCTGAAAAATTGCGACGAGTCGGATGAAGACCACGAATGCAGGGCCCGCATTGACGAAGTTTCAGTTCTACTTGGAAGTATTCAAGCGAGCAAACAAGCTCTTTCTCTGAGCCCGTCTGGAAACCTGAAACTGAGTAGGCGTGTGACCGTCGACTATAGTTTCAGCTGCTCGAAATGCAATGAGAATGACATGAACAACGGGCGAGGGCTAGGCAGAAACAAGTGCAGGAAATGGCAGACGATTGTGATGTGAACTAACTCCATTGTTTACCAATTTATATACATTGGTTAAGCACGAGAGAATAGATGACACAATCTGGTTATTTTGGAAGGCACAGAAAGCGAAAAATCTGATACATGAACAGCAACAACGCGCGCTCAGCATCACATATAATTGATTTCAGACGTCTTCGAGCACATGCGTGGGCGGCTGTGATGGGAACAGAAAACAATAGATAGTAGAAAGAGAAGTGCGGCTTCGTCGCTAAATATACACTTCGAAGAGAAATCAGGGCGATCGTTTCATTGATGTAACCAAGATCTACAAGGATGAGTAAACTAATTAGCGTGTGACTTTCAAAAGTATGGGTGCATCTTCCGGATGCAGAATAGAAATAGCGTCACGGTTTCAGTGCGTGCAATACAGTGTCTTCCGAGCAATATTGTGCGCACTACGCAGGAAACACGCAACCGTCTTGCTGCTTTGGCGAGTCGTGTTTGCGCTAAGCGGCAGGAACTTAGCTACATTGTAGTTCGTCATTGCCTTCTTTTGGATGGCGCTTTCCTCAACTTGTTTGTTCAACGAACTTTATGACAGTGTACCACAGCTTTACATGACATGGAAAAGGCGAAGGGGATAACCAAAAAGAAATGAAGGGTTTGATGCCCGGAGGCGGAGATGAGTAGCGGGGATAGGCAAAGGTGACACCAGAAGACGTACAGAACGGATTGCGCGGAATTATTCGTAAGGTACACAAGCCAAGCTCAACGTAGCTTCCCGTTGTTACCTCGTAGGTGTGGTAGACTTCGCTTCCCTCCTCGGGCCAGTAGCGATGACACATGGCCACTCCGTTCTCCATCAGGCGACTCAGCATCACGATCACAACGCTGCCTTGTTCCCAGATCATCTGCACAAACGTTTCGCTCGATGACATTGCAATGCACAGTAATCACACAGATGTACACCATAACAGTTGACCAACGAGTTTATTCCACCTACAATATTCACTGTCTGTTTATAGCAAGCATCGTTAAGCCGCACACAGAATTCGGAGCTTATGACCAACTTTTGCCAACTTCTTGCCAACGTTTTGCCCACAGGAACCTTATCAAACATTGTGACCGCAGATGGCCTTCCCCTGGACATAGATTCGGCCTACTATACACCGTAAGTGTTCTTAAATGGTGTATCTGTAACTGCGCTAATGTTATAGCGGATTTGCGAAAGTATGTCTGCCGTCTCACTTTATTTTCTAGTCTTCTTAGACACTCTATAGCTGGGCCATGACCATTCCAGTTTTCATTCAACTACCGCTCTCAGGGTCTTTTTTTTTTCTTAATTTCGAAAACCTGTTTCGAAAACCTGCCCTTTGGCGTAGTACTATGTGGCGTCATATACACACATACAAATTTCTTTCGTATAATTGTCTTACAGTGAGTGGCGGAACGATCCGTGAGCTCATCCATCAAAATCGGGTGGTTGGCCAGGCCCGAGACCTGTCACACGGAGGTGGCGAAGACGGCGTAAACTCAGGCTCACACGACACCCCAGCAAGTTTGTCGCAGTCAGACCGTTGGCTGACATGGTGCTTTAGTGCAGGAATACAATCTTTCGCATGAGTGTCGCGCCAAAGTTCTACGTGGTCTGTGATTTCGCATTAACTCTATAGCTGCCAGGTCGATGATGCTATTTTGCCACGGAAGTGGTTACAAGCTTATAACGAAGTTTGATATAACCCGACACATCCTAGATGCACCATCATGCCGAGGAATAACTCGCCTATATGAGTTGGTGGAAAAATAAAGAAACGAAAAGCAACCGTCTCTTAATCAGTACACCAATCTTTCGCACACAGTTTTGCCGCTAGAACAGCCGAAAACTCAAAACTGTGAATTTTTCCTTCAGTAGAATTGGTTGCGTGGTGGCACGATCAGTGCCACCGATACCTCTACGTTTATGCCACCACCGCGACGGGCGTCTCTTCTTGTCGTTGCACACAGATTTGTGCATTGAGAGCGGAGTCTGGAAGCGTTCCCCCAATCTGAGAGCCCCGAGACATCAGTACGGTACGTCTATCACTATAGGCGCAAGCTGAAAAATAAACTGAGAACATCATTTTTTACAGCTATGTGTTCAAACTTACTCCGGCCATTAGGGCATGGTCTTGCCCGCTTTATTGTATACGATGCGATGTGACGCACTCGGCAATAGTACAGCATAAAAAACAACTTCGCGTTTCACATATACCTTTCTCTAAACACACCAAAGCAACCAAGAGGCTATTTGGTTTTGTTTGTGTATATGGCGCACTGCATAAATGCAAAAAGAGGACAACATGTGGCCGTGAATAAGGCTTAGGTTTCCATTGAGGCTTTTGATCAGGCCTTGTGGTTCCGCTGAAAGCCAGATGAGACATGAACTTTGCAATCGCCAATGAGAGTGAGGAGAAGAAGAATTCGCGTGCTCGGGTACAGAAAAGAAGTCTGAAAAAAGAAACCTATCCGCACCTGCCAGAAATCAGCCGTTGTGTGTGGCAAGGGTCCTTGGCTTGCGATGTACGCCGGGTTACGTGGGTCGTGGTCCGTCTGTAGAAATATTCGAACATTTCTGAGTCATCACTTTAATTTAATGAGACGTTCCAAAACAGAAATGAAGTCAGTCATCTTGATGCAAACAATGAGACGTAGGTCCTAAATGTGTACACTTGAACAGCGTAATCGTTTTGAGAAGTGTGATAACCGAAATATTTTGCGAAGCTGCTCGGCTATATGATCCGTTTATGCCGCCCGAAAAAGGCAAGATTGAAGGCACAGTAAGGTTTAAACAGTCTTACAAAAAAAGAGAGAATATTTAATAAAAAAAGAACAGAAATATGGCGACTTCGAAGTAACCATAGTTTGATAAGGCGTCATTGAGACGCAGTTCATGAGTTTGTGTGAGTAACTTACGATTGTACTGGCGTTGATGTAATCAGAGCCGTTGGCGTTGGAGACGTCGTTGAGAATCACCCGTGAATGGTCGTCTTGACGGGGAGAAAAAATAAGAATGTGGATGTTAATGGCCAGATACAGATGCAAAGCCCAAGCCTCAGCAAAAAAGGAGCGACTACCTTCAGCGCTATCGATCAAGTATTCTCATAAAAAGCATTTTTTTTTCGAATATCATCTAGCCAGGACTGCACATCCGGGTATTAAAAAATGCCTAATAAGCATTGAGGACATCTGTTGCTAGCATGCAGGCATATTGGCGTGGGCGTCGGTAGAGGGTGCAAAATGGGCCCTTGCCCACCTCAAGCTACATGAGCCCTTGCACCCCAACCAAGCCACGCCAGTGCTTTCTCCCTTCCGTCACCACGGTGCAACACTGGTTTGCACCCCCCAAGATTAAATTCAAACGAGGACCATGCGTCGGCCTTTGCACAGGATTATACAAATAGCGTTGTTCTTTCTAAGGTGTTTGCCGTCGTGGTAATATTATGTGAACTTCAAGCCACATAAACTCTTCAGGGCAATAATTTCACACAATTAATCATAATATCTAGGGTTTTACGTCCCGAAACCACCATATTATTATGAGAGACGCCGTAGTGGAGGACTGCGGAAATTTTGACCACCTCGGGTTCTTTAACGTGCACCCAAATCTGAGCACACGGGCCTACAGCAGTTTCGCCTGCATCGAAAATGCAGCCGCCGCCACCGGGATTTGATCACGCTACCTGCGGGTCAGCAGTCATGCACCTTAGCCTCTAAAGATCACAACGGCGGGGCGATTGCACGCAATTATAACGTAGTAAATGCGTGCACTATATCAATGGCACGCTATGTTGTTATAGCAGCAGTGAATCTGTTTTCTTATGCGTATTGCACCACCTAATGCACCGCGATACCGGCTATGTATTCGTAGCTAATAATACGCTACCGCTACTGCATAGCTGAAAGCGCAATACCGGTATTGCATAGCTGGTGGTGCTTCTGACACAACGAGCACCACCATACACAAAGTAACTGGCCTATTATACACTTATCCGACTCATCCTGGAGTACAGAAACACCACCTGGTTCCCTCGCAACACCTGATTCTCTCTCTCTCTCTCTCTCTCTGGCCCCGCCGCGGTGGTCTAGTGGCTAAGGTACTCGGCTGCTGACCCGCAGGTCGCGGGTTCAAATCCCGACTGCGGCGGCTGCATTTCCGATGGAGGCGGAAATGTTGTAGGCCCGTGTGCTCATATTTGAGTGCACGTTAAAGAACCCCAGGTGGTCAAAATTTCCGGAGCCCTCCACTACGGCGTCTCTCATAATCATATGGTGGTTTTGGGACGTTAAACCCCACACATCAATCATCTCTCTCTCTCTCACACACACATACACAAACACACACACACACACACAAACACAGATACACACACACAAAACGAAAAAAAAACTAACCAGCAAGCTCGAAGATGTTTAACAAAAAGCGTTTGAAGTCGTTTTCAACAAATTTAGCCGAACATATTCGCCTACAGAATCGCCTAAAAAGTCTGAACAACAAAGCACACACACAAAAAAGAACGCTGAAATTGGCGCACTTAAAGTTAATGTACCAACTGTTACACAGTCACCTAAACATAGGCCAGTTCCGCTACGTAAATTTATCCGCAACTAAAATTGCCTCCTACAGGTACGCATAACAGTGCCCCTTACAGGTTCCACACAGATTCTTTCAGGTTCTCGTTCTTCCCGCTTGCGAACAAGGAATGAAACAACCAGTCCCATTCCATCACCAGTAGCACATACTTAGTGACTTCCTCAAAACTACTAAAAGGCAACTGATTCCATCGCAAATTTATTACCGCTTTACATTACTTTTGTTTCTAATTTAAGCAAATATATATATATATATATATATATATATATATATATATATATATATGACTGACCTAATTAAGTCACTGTCTTAGATTGTCCACCTTTTATAACCCTCTGGAATGAACAGTATGAATGAATAAATAAATAAATAAAGGTTTTTGTAAACTGTGACGCAGTTCCACATTACAAAATAAAGAATTCAGTAGTTCGGGAGGGCCAACAACTGAAGACACGATATAGAAAAATACAGAACGTGAAGCCTGACGGTTCATTGGCATGGGACTGACAGAAGATACGCAAAAACTACCAGTTAACTATACTAAACTTCAGAAACTGCGAAAATGCACTCACAATTTAAAAAAAGAAGAAATCATGACCAACCAGCCCCAATCAACGCGTTTGTTAGTATCCTTTGGATCATGGTTAACGTGGCAATATGTTGCCCTCTTCAAATTTGGTGGCACTGATTTAGCCACCATGCCTTTGACGCATGTGGCATCAATACAGAACTTCGATAGCTACCTAAAGTACCAGTACGGAAAGTCATGCGGTACCGGTGACTACGATCGAAGACGTAGCGCCTCAACAACGGTGTTTCAGAATGGTATATCTCTGTTGATTGTAATCATGATAATATCTGGGGATTATAATTTCCCAAAGCCACAATGTGATTATGAGGGACGCTCTAGTGGAAATATTCCTGAAATTTCGACCACCTGGTGTTCTTTAACGTGCTCTGACATGTAGAATACGTGGGCCTCTACCATTCCACCTCCATGAAAATGTGATCGCCACGGCTAGGATCGAACCCTAAACCTGCGGTTCAGCAGCAGAGCACCCTATTGACACTCGGCTGCGGTCGAACAGTAACTATAGCTTCGGTCGAACAGTGGCCACTGTTCGACCGAGGTGGATAAGTTAAGAATTTCGTTATAGGAAGAGAGATGTACTGCAGCCCGGCACTCGCTGGTGGGGATATACAAATTTCGAAAGATCGTTTCTCCCTTACGTGCACTTCCCTCACTTCTTTTCCCCAACGGTGGTGCGAAGTGCTGCTTTTACGCATTCTAGAATTAAGCGTCTTTCACAACTTCGAAAAACCTCACGACGCTTCACCGGATGGTGGTGGTGGTGGTGGTGATATCTTTATTTCTCCCGAAAGAAAAAGAAAAATGGAGGGGCCCAGGACAGAGACTGGTTGCGCTATTTCAAAGGAGGTCGGCGGGGTTCCCTTCAAATACCGCAGCCTCCACTGCGCGCTGGATGAGCCGGCGTTGGTCTTCTGGCTCGGAGGCACCCAAGAGAGATTCCCACGACTCTGGGGTGTTGTCTCTGTTGCAATGCGTGCACGTCCACACCATATGTATCAGTGTCGCCGGACAGGAGGAATGCTGGGCTTCCTCAACGGCTGCAGAAATAAGCATCACCTCTTCCCCACAACCACTGCTGCCGACCACCACCATCTTAAGCGTTTCCTTTGGCCGATACCGAATATTTTCAAGTTTAACACGCACGTCAATACCACTCCGTGGTAAAGTGGCACCCTGCCGTGACATCAGGAAATACTGGCGTAGTCGTAAGCAGAACATTCTCTGATTATTCTCTCAAGATAACAAGCATTCGAGACATTACGCCCAAGTCGCTGGGGCTACGTGGTGTTCTTAATTGATCGTTTAATTGATTCTTAATTGAACTGACGCTCGAGAAACCAGAACGCAAGAAGCACATGGATAAGGCACGGTGGGAAGTATGAATATCTCTATCTTAATGATTTGTATAACGTAACGTCAAAACTAACCACATCCCGTAAGCGTAGACATGATTTGTCGGAAAGTTAGACTGTTTCTTATGCATGTTTCCTTTTGTTAATTGTCACAAAAACACTTTCGTGAAGTTCATCGCTCACACTTTTTATTTTTTTTTTTTCGTATAGGACGGGCTGAGACGGGAAATTCGGGAGCTGCGAGTGCGGTGCTGCTGCTTTCTACTGGCCACACACGCACAAAAGAAGAAAGGCAAACGGTGCATCCACGTTGCAAAATGTGCGTACGAGCAATTTCTCGGTTGTCTATTTCTGTCACCCTTCGCAATTACAGCGAGACGAAACCTACAGGCACGAGAGGAGCATCGCAGGGACCAACAGGAGCGGCTTGCTCGAAGGGATCTTCCTTTCATTACTCTTTCTTCATAGTATAAGCGGCATAGATAACAAAGAAACCGTACAAACGTAAGCAAAGATAGAAATCCCCACACAAAGTGCTAGGTGAAACTGTCTCCTACACGTGCCCGATTCTTACTTTCTCCCATTCTCCCGTAAAGCCGGAGTGTCCTTTTGGCCGCTCACTCGGTTGTGTTGCAGTGAGCTGTCTATCACAACAAGAAGAAGATGGGGCAAGACGACTGAGTCGCAGTAAAAGAAAGAAACAAGTGCAGCGAAATTGAGAGACAGAGTTAAAGCCAGTTAGAAAGTACACGAAGGCAGCGAAAAAGCAAGATGGGGTGGTGCGGGGGTGCCTCCAGAGTGAGCTGAAAAGAATCGATCGCACTGACCCTGTCACCCGGCTGCTGCCCTGGTCTCGCCGTTGCCCCGGACGCAGCAGAGTCGGGGGACAAAGCCGCGCGTAACGACGTCTAATCCCGTCCCCTTTCCGGCCCGTCCAGCCTCACCCCCTCACAATTCCTCTTAGGACCGACGCGCACAACAGCGTAGTGCGGCGCTTGACAACGTTAGGGTGGCCCATCGGCCGAACACCGTCGTCTGGGCTGGCCCAGCTAGCTAGCGCCACATCAAAAACAGAAGAAGGCGAAGAAGTGAAGCTCGCTACTCCCAAGCCGGCGGCGCACCAGTGTATAGGGTGCTGTGGCACGGTTGTTTCGTTCAGCACTCCCGCAAATGCAGAAACAGCGTGCTGGACGGAGAAATGACGTGGGATTTGGACCAAGTGCGTTGGCGGGCTAGTCGGTTGACGATCATAATAAAATTGAACGGCACGAGTAAACGGCGCTCTGTGTGATTCAGCGGGGTGGGTGTGTGTGCGCGCGCACGTTCTCTGCTAACGCTAAGCCTTGCTGTTCAAGGTTATGACGACGTAGGGCTGCTCTTACGGTACATACAGTCCGGCACCTTCACTCCATATGCACATGTTCCACCAAAATGTGACAGGCACGAGAAAGCGACGTAAGAGCTCTGGGCTCTACGATAATAAATAAAGGCTATCAAAACTGCAAATATTTAGTATATTTGGCCAACTAACACGTCTCGCAGCGTTCACTTCTCTCCTATAGCATTCTTCGCACTGCACGGTACTCCTGCCTTTTTTGTCGCGTTGAGATGCCGCAAATGCCTCGTAACAATACCGCCAAGTTCGAACTTATTGCTTGCGGAGCGCAGCCTTTGCCGAGAAGCGACTTCGAGCGCATTTTTCAGTAAAGGCTGGAGATTTCAGGGTCCAACGACTTGCGGACGTAGTGATCGATTCTGCGAGATTTCGGAATTGCTATTTTTTTCCGCGGTCATCCGTGAGCATCACTGGCAGAGCGGTGTTGTCACACGAGCATCGCGTTCACGGTATTGCACGCTTTTGCGGAGATGTATACGGTTCATGCACCCTGGCTGCAGCGCACGCCGGTAGGCCATTCTTCAGTCGGTCTTCTCGTCGCCTGACTTCAAGGTTGCCGCCATTCCTTTCTTTTCCTACTTTTTGGAGGGCTATTGGTTAACCCCACTGTCTTCTCCAGTTGTCTTTGTGCAATGACCGATGCAACAAGTCGAAAAGCACGTTTTGCGTTGTTCGCTGAGCGGAAATCAAGCGAGAATTCGCTCTGCGGCGACACTCACACCTCGTAGAAGCTTTACAAAGTGTGGATGAACCGTAACATTGCTCTTGAACTGATAACGTATTCCAGTTTCTCACGACTCCTAGGTTTTTATGTTAGTCACGGATGTAGGGTGGTTACGGAACTCGGCTGTGGCACGAAGGTCGGAAGGTTTGATTCCGGCTATGGTGGTCCCATTTTTATGGGGGCAACATATACTAGTGGCCCATGCACTCTGCTATGTCAGTGCATACTAAAAAAAAAAAACGCCACTAGGACAATAGTTCTGGAGTGCTCCACTACGGCTTGCATCATAATCCTATTGTGGTTATGATGAGCGAGATTCTACAAATTCGCATTATTTTCCATCATACGCATTTCATGTATGTGTATAGAGGCGCTTCGATTCCGATAAGGCTTTAGCTTGAGAGTTGTGTACCTGTCCAGTCGTTAATCTGGGCCTCACGCTGCGTCATTCGCTTTGACCATGTCAACGTATTCATTCATGCGCCCAGAGTCAATCTTCTTCTCCCTTTACTTTTTTTTTTTTTGCAGATGGTTCAAGCGTCTTCAAGCGCAAGTGTTTCGTGATTGATACACGTTGGGAGAACACTTAGTGCTCTGAATTTTGATTATGGTTCAAATGATTAGTTTCTTTCACGGTAGCCGTGTAAGGAAAAAAAATAAGAAGGAATTGTGAGTCAAAGTTAGCTGAAAAAATATACTTGAATTAAGTTCAACACTGTCGCAAGCCAGATACTCCTGTAGGTACGCCTGTGATCACGTTGTGCAGTCCGCACGTGCGTGGTCATATTCACACGCCATTTTTACTTGCTGCTCACGGTTACATCATCTTCATTCCCATGTTTTTTTTCTTCAGTGCAGAGTGTGCCCAGGTCAGTCAAATTCATGGTCGTTTGATTTTGTTAAGGTGCTCATTTTCGGGGTTGGAGTTTTCATTATTACTGCTTTTTTAGAAAGAAAAGATAATAATAATAATAATAATAATAATAATAATAATAATAATAATAATAATAATAATAATAATAATAATAATAATAATAATAATAATAATAATAATAATAATATTATTATTATTATATTATTATTATTATTATTATTATATTATTATTATTATTATTATTATTATTATTATTATTATTATTATTATTATTATTATTATTATTATTATTATTATTATTATTATTATTATTATTATTATGTGTGTGTGTGATAGAGCTGGAGAGAGCAGGGTACATTAAACGTATTGCACTAGTCTCTACAAGCACCTCAAATAGGTCCCACCCGAAATGCTTGCGATGTGCCAGGTTACCCGGCACAACATTTAGCGTCACCATTTTCGTTTCCCCGTGCTTTTGCTTTTTATTCTAAAGGAGAAGAGGGTTGGATGGGGAGGCGGGAGGAGACTAATGTCAAAAGCCAGACCTCCATGATGAAACGAAAAGACTGTAGTAAGCTTAGCAATTCAAAAGTCGTGACTGAGAGGCCAGTGTAGACTTTTCGAAGTCTTTGAGTTTATACGACTCCTTACAGTGACTATAAGCTATAGTTTCAGCCCAACGTCGTGGCTTATTTCCCGCTGTGGGCACGTGTCATACACCACAGGACCACCATGATTACTTTTTTACGATCTATGTGGTCTGTACGTGCGGAGGACATACTCACAGGTGAGGACGTCCGGGTAGCGGTTCTTCTTCATGTTAGCGGGCAATGAGGCGACCGCGGTGGAGCATGGGTCGGCCTCATAGGCGCACAGCGCCTCCCACTCTCTGTCCAGCCGGTCCTTGCACTTGAGGTGGTCCTCCATGTAAGACTGCAAGGCACCGTGCCGTGATTATCGTCGAAATTCGTTCGTTTTTCTTTGTGAACAGCAAAACTGTGTAAGCCGGTTGTAAAAGCTATCAAGTGAGCAAATGTGTACAAAAGGCTATTGTGATCATGAATGGGCGTGTGCCAGGGAAAACAAGCAATCCCAACACCTTACCACTTGTCCACTAAAGGTGAAGAAGGCAACAGGTGGCCGAAAAACACCAACTGAGATTTCTAGACCGACGTAACTAGTATAGTTGAGAATACCCAGTGATAAACATCGTGGCCGCACGTTTCAGCTCCGCTGAAGCAACTGTGGAGCGATTCAGTTGGTACATACAGCGAGCGAGTACACTACAGAATTGGAAAGGCGATGGCGTCGTGTTTGTCGTCCGACCACTCAGGCTGGTGTAAACTTGTCTTCAAGTCTTACCGTGTGTAATGAGGGTTGGATCTGTGCCCTTTTTATTGACTCCCTACTATAATCGTCTTCACTGGACTAGGACCACTGTTTCTATGTTTCACTTGTAGAGGTCCACAATTTCCAATCGAAAGACACTTCCAGGCAAACGAGCTATGTCAGTGTCATTTTCCTCACCCCTTTCTATGTCAATTACTACGGCTGCTAAATTTCCGTAACATCGCAGCCTGAAACTTTATCTGTCTAGTGTCGTAAATATAGGACAGTTAAATTTACCACGTGTTGACGTATAACCTCGTGAGCTTTGAGCAACACAAATGCCCCAGTTACTTTCTCACCTACCATGGGCTCGTTAAAAAATCACACTAATTTGAAGACACAAAATGGCGTCACAGCTTCAGTTTTCTTCTGCTCTATGGCGTCTCTCATATAGAGTATAGGTTCACTCGGATGACGCAGTTTTTGCGTGGGAACGGTGAGGGCAAGTAATGTGCAGGCTAGCAAACGTTTAGTCAGACTCGCTTCAGTCATATAGTTTGCTAAAATTAACAAGACAGGACCCTGGCGCTGCGATCGCTCAGTCACCATGGGAATGATGCGTAGTATACAGATTGCCTAGTCTTCGTGCTTGCGGCTTCGAATGCACTTGCGGCTTTGTTTATTACTGTGTTTTGGCTTTGTTTCGAATGCAATAATGGACCGTTTCGAACTTCGCGACCCGATTTTAATTGGTGAGCCTAAAAGGTTAGGGTGGTGAAGTGCAACTGAACATTTACCGATTGTCGTCTGGTGACAAAGCGGCTCTAGGCCACGCGAAGCCAAACGGAGCCGAAACAACGAATATTAGACAAATTTGTGTATACTACCCATCGTTCCCATGCTAACTGAAGCACCGTGCGTTGTGGCTACCACATGTAGATTCTATCGCCAGAGTTCATTCTAGTGTATCCATAGGAATGAGGAAACGGGGGAAAATACAACGCTTACTGGACAGTCGCACCCTTGTCGCACAAAAAAAGAAAGCTGCTCAAGGGGAAGAAAGAAAAAAAAAAAATTAGCCCCATGTTTCTATGTTTCACGGCAAATTTCGTACGACATCTCTCTCATGTGGAGAAAGCTAACAAAACGTTTATTTGATAATCTGCGCGAGAAAATCGATGAATTGTACTCTGGAAGCGCTGCGTTAGAGAGTCTACAACCATGCAGCGAAGGCGAATGAGCGCATCGAGGCACGTTAGACACGAGCGCCATCTGGCAGTTATCTTCGAAACCGAAGGAAGGCGTGCGCGCCCACGGAGAAAGATGCGCGGCTGTCTCGAAGGCGATAAGGTGTAGAACGCAAAGCGACGGGCAAGTGCCACAGCAGTGTCGTCTTAGCAAAGCGTTGGAAACACTTGCATTTTTGAGCATGGTGTTGCACTGTCAGCACAGCGTGATAAACGCTACGGTCCTTGAAATTACTTATGTGTACCTTCTCTAGTAAAAAGCCACACATAGAAAATATCGACGTGTTGTTATGGTGCCTCAAATATGCGCAATAATTTATTTTGAATTGACAATCGCAGAAGTATGAACGCTGAAACGAGCAATATTGGTGGGTGCTGCGGATGGGGTTGGCCGTTTGACGTATCGTTGGGTGCCGTTTAGGATATCATTAGCGCGGACAAACAGACAAGTGTACAGACAGACATACCAAAATTTTGGCGTTGAAGGTCACCAATGAAGACGATCGTTTTGAATAACTGTGCTTCCTAAGATACACAGACACAGAACAAAAATTGACCCAAATCTACATGTTACACTGTATATGTCGTCGAAAGACGATAGTCTTGCGTCTGGAGAGAGTGAACAAAACGTTTATTTGATGTTCTGGGCAAGAAAATCGGTGAATGGTATTCTGAAGGCACCGTATTAGAGTGCCTCTAGCGTGTAGTGGAGGTGAACAAGCGCATTTAGGCACGTTAGACACACTCGCCATCTGGCAGCTATCTTCGAAAACGAAGGCGCGCGCGACCGCGGAGAAAGATGCGCGCCAGTCTCTGAAGTGATAAGGTGTAGAGTGCAAAGCGACGGGCAGGTGCCACCACCGTGTCGTCGTAGCAAAGCGTTGGAAACACCTCCTTGAGCATCGCGTTGCACTGTCAGCGCAGCGCGATAAACGCTACAATCCTTAGAGGTACTTGTGTGTGCCTCTTCTAGTATAAAGGCAGACATACAAAACATAGACGTGTTGTTATGGCAACCCAGATATGCGCAATATTTGTTTTTTTAATTGACAATCGCACAACTATGAACGCTAAACCTTGAGCGATATTGATGGGCGCTGCGGATGGGGTGGACCGTTTGGTGTCGTTTTAGGTATCGTTAAGGTGTACAAACAGACAAATGTACAGACGGACAGACAGACAGACAGACCGAAATTTTTCTGTCGAAGGTCCCCAAGAAAGACTATCGTCTTAAAAAAAATGGCAGCATATCCACGGAGTGAATGATGGGGAGTGGGGTGAAAAATTCGTCCGTCCATTTGTTCTTGCTTCCGTCCGTTCCTGCGTACGTCTGTGTAACCGTCCATGCGTCCATCCACCCGTCCGTGCGTGCGTCTGTTCGTGCGTCCGTCTCTGCGTTCGTCCATGCATCCGCGCCTGCGTCCATTCATGCGTCCATCCATGCATATGCCTGTGTGTCCGTTCGTCCATCTATTCAGCACTCCAAGTACCACCATCTCGCATCTTTTCATCATATATTCTCCATATAGAAGCACCGCCATCCAGCAGACATTTCAAGGACTAAACGGGAGGTGGTACATGCACACTTTCTTACGGCTTGCGCTTCGGGTTTACTTCCCACGTTTAACCATCTCGAGTTCATGGTATATACTAGTTCACTGTATTCATGGCTATGCGGCCCAACGCTCGCTAAACCTTTCTAAAACCAAGGAGGTTACACCTAGCGAGTATAACGTAGCAACCCTTTCTTGTCAGATCGTGCTCAATGTACATGCCAATAGCTGCTAATGGGGATCGCAGCGTGCGCGTTACCTAACGACCGAATGCTCCTGTCTCTCATTCCCCCTTAGCAGCCATTAACATGTGCATTTAGCACTATCTTTTATTGTTCAACAACGCACAGACGAAATCTCTCACCGGAACCACCTTGGAGGTCAAAATCTTAAGAACCGCTATTTCGGGTATGTGCCACTGGTGGTTCCGTACTACGAGGGACGCACAAGCCACGCCATAAGGAGCTTCGCCCCTAAAACGAGAGACACGGGGCAGGCGAGATAGCATGGGCTGCCGAGAGAGACCCACCCAACGCTCTATAGCTAGCCATTGAGGCTGCGCCTCTCCTATGTGTCTTTCCGGCTTGGCGCACAACTACGGGCGCGGACATTGCAGCATCCACGGGAGACAAGGGAGGCGTTGGAGAAGCGCGGCCTGGCTCGCGTTCTCAGACACAAATTCGGCGTGTCGATGCGTCTTCTCAATGCCCCGAGCGAGTGCGCTTTTTGGGGGAAAGGAACTACGTATATACACACAGACGAGAGAGGAGACGGCGGCGGTGGTGAATTACAAGCGTGCGAGGCCTGTTGCCTCCCCGCCCGGCCACCTTCAAACACCTTCGTCGCACTTGCCACCCCCGGCGAAGAAGCTTCTCCATTCCATTTGTTTCACGTATTGTAGAACGGGCCTGCAAACGACAGTACGCTGTTGACATAGACTGCAGTCGGCCTCTCTGCAGCATCAGTGTGTAGTGCGGGAGGAACACCTCATTGCTTTATTTCTCCAGCCCCCCCCCCCCTTCCTTTCTTGCTTGGCCCCACACTACATAATTCGTTTCTTCTCTCAATTTATGTGCGTTGATGTCTTTTCCCCACCGACTGCTGGGGGTTGTATTTTTGTGAACGACAGAAGGGCTACCCCGTCTTGCTGGCGAACTTGACAGTATTGCACAGGCAGGCAGCTGGAAGCTCTCGCAGAGTCATGGCTGCAGACTTGAACCGCCTCCATCGTCCTACCTCCGTTTCTATGTCTCCCACAGTGAGCAGCTGCCTCTTGTTATTTTTCGCTTTGTTAGAATTTTTCCCCGGGATGCGCTCTGCGTCTAGATTGGCACGAACGCCCCCCCCCCTCCCCCCATGTTTCTCGTATATGTTTGGAAGCCCACACCGAGGGCTGTTGCTTTTGAAGCTGAAGATGTGGAGTGACGCATTGCGTTTTACGTCCGACTCCCGTGCCAAGTTGGCTGAGGTGATCATTAAACATTGGTTCGTCCGTGAAATGCCTTTCCAACATTTCTTTTTACTTTGTATCTCGAAGGCCAGCGTAGCAAGCGCCCATTGCTCTTTCCTGCGGGGCAAAGTCAACATCGCGGTGAGCACTAACGAGGTGGTGTAGCCCTCTCATGCCCTTATAGGTGGCGCCACCTGTCTGCCAACAACGCGGATTGCTTACAGAAAAAAAAGATAAAGAAACAAAAGAAAATAAAAGAATGGAAAGCATCAGTTAAGTGAAAGCTCCGCACCTTCTTGTTTCTTGTTTTGTTTTGTCACTGGCTTTTCTTGAACTGCATATACTCAGTGTTCAGCAAATGAAACGCTTTATTCGACATGGCTTCTGGTCACCAGTAAATGCTATGTTTTCTCATTGTACAAAAAGGTTGTCACAATGCGGGAGCACATCTTTTTTTTTTCATTTGCTTAATTGGATACCATGATGAGGCCGATTGGCATTCTCGGTACTGAACGAAGGCGCATGGAAGCGCCAAGTGCCTCGACATGCGAGCATCGTGTTTGAGGTGCTTACCACAGTAGCGCATCTCAGCAAGAAAGAAAAAAAAAGTGGCTCAAGCTGTAAACGAGCATCCGTTGTCAATTCTATATGCCTTTTAAACTCGCCTACTGACTCCACGGGAAGTCATAGAAGCCGGAGGTGGCATTCGATTTTCGTTGTCTTAGCTGTGAAATGCAGCAACCTCTCCAAGTGTGGTTGGTTGGTTTATCTTAAGATAAATCGGCGCAACCAACCTCTATGTTCAAGCCATGAATTTATGGTGCCTTGTCCAGAAAATTATTGGTATTGATGAAAGAATACGCTTAGAAATAAATAGTTTAGCGTTTACTCATTGACGGTATGAACAAATGAGGTTTAGGAGAAGTTTTTAAAATATTTAAGTAAACTACTATGATGAAATAAGGAAACGGTAGAAACAAAAACTAAAGTTAGTTACTCTTCACATCCGAACCTTTTTATTATTAGTTTTACTATAACACTCCATAATGATACCATGTTGTCTTCGTCGTTATTCTTTAAGACAGTGCTGTACCAAGTCTTCATTATTTTCCGGAGGACGTGTAGTGTGTATATATATACATATAGCTGCAACATACCACAAAACATCCGAACAATTTCGATCTGTCAAAGTATGTAGGCAAGATTCGAAAGTAATCTCGTATAGCTGCACAATGTTAGTCCATTGTTTGGAAAAGAGGCAAATAGAGCAATGAAAAAGGGCCAGAGTAAATTTTTTTCTCTTACCAATATCATGTGTCCAGTCGAAATGTCCAGGTTAGACGTCACCGGTTCCTCGCTCCTGAGAAAACAGGAAAAAGAAAATCGACATCTTACTCGACCATTGAGATTTAATTAAGAGAAATGTAATGCAATCAACATAGTTAAGAGAGAGAAAAAAGTCAAGAAGTGCTAAAGCCATGTCCGAAGTGAAGTCAGTATACGGTGAGGTAGACAGCTTAAAATAACAGTGAGCGATAATGACCCCGCACTTCGTTTGAGGGAAAGAAAGCACTTTTAAAGTAACCCGAACTGCGCCTCTTTTAAAAGTCATTAGCTCGTGACAGGCCAACGGTCACAGGCATCATTCAGAACTCATGGCTCCCGTGGAGAGCCACGTATTTGTCATTAGCTGCTTGCCTCTGTACGACTTCAACCTTTTCTTTTTCTCCCCGCACAAACTACACGGACACACACGCCCCGTTTCTCTAATTGAATCAGAGGAAACACGGCTGTAAGAGTCTCCCAAGCGGTTATAAAATTAAGAGTCCTCCCCAACTCGTCCTGCCAGTCTGATTGAAAGGCAAAAAAAAAAAAGAAGTAATGGTTCGCGCGAAAGTGTCTGCACAGAGAGCGCTGACATCAAAAGCTGCGGAGACTCGAAGAAAAGTTGCCCAAATTGAGAATGACCGAACACGAAAAGAAGCGCCGGAAAGCCGATTAAGGGACACTTAACAAAGCGACCCTCTCGGGTTTTTATAATTCAGTGATTGAAGGATCTCCAGCTTCAAACACAGCGTGTACTTAGAGCGACGACGTCCCCTTAGATACATACCTGTTGCCTAGACTGTGGTGTACACCTAGTGTTCGAAGGGTCGTAAAAATTTACAAGTGAAACCAATGTGACAGGCATTTATTCGAGGGGTGTTGGTAAGTTATCTGTTTGTATACGGAAATGAAAACCAAAGCTGTTGACGTTGGAAGACCATTTGTATGTAAAGAAGCAAAGAAGAGAGAACTACTGGCGACGCTGCATCGAAGTTCTCGTAGAAGATCGCTGTGACGTCATAGATTAGTATTGTGTGTCTGCTAATTTAGGTGCATCTAGAAAATGGCTATTTTTCTTTATTGGTAAAGACGGACTAGAACGTGTTAGAAGAGAGCTCAGCTGAGGCTCAGTAAGTGCTAGCAATTTCTGTTCATTAGCATTCTTTTAATTAAACAGACACACTAAGCTTTGTAGTGTACCTCATGGATATCAGCGCTTAGATCAGGTCACCAAGCTTTAGAAACAGGGAGAAAAAAGGAAATAAAACATGGATCGTGATTCTATTTTCAAGAGCGAAGCTTCTTAGGGTCGATTCATGTCCACCGTCATCCTTCGATGACGATGACGATGATGACGACGAAGAGCAAGCACGTTCCAAAGCACGCATTCTCTTTCGGCCATCCAGGCACCGCACATGCAAGGCACTCACTATGCGTCATGATGATGACGATGAAGATAAAGCATCCACTATTTCACTGTAATTTATCATTCTGCTGATATGCGAGGTACTCGCTATACATTTGTAAGGCATTGTGTGTACTTTGAGCTGCGTCTGGTGGCGACGAAGAATAAGTGCTTTAGAGACAATGCATTCTCTTTCTGCCATGGATAAAACCAAAGTGAACGTGCTTTCGTCCTCAAAGCTACAGAGGCACAGCAACGTCGGCAAGCCGATACAGAGTCGGCGAGGGCTCGCGAAGCTGCTGAGAGACGGCAGCGCCGGCAAGTGGACCTGGAGGCGGCGAGACGGCGGGAAGCGGCTGCAAAACGCCTAAACTGGTCGCTACCTGAGGTCGCTACGCAGGCTACCAATAAAACAACATTGTATATACTGTACACACGTGTTGTCAGTTATTTGCATGTCTGAAAGGGCAATCTTAGGGGGATTCAAAGTTACCTGGAGCTTCGTTCACTCGTCACCATTGACTTCCTGAATATCCTGCGATTTTTTAATCATCAACTTGTCAGCACGTAGCCTACAAAAGCAGTGTGAAATTTTCTTATGTTGGTGTAACACAATTTAGTGCTCTTCTTTTTTCGTAATTTTTTGAGACATTATTTAAAATAACCGCGGGTAAAAGCGCCATGCACAACTTTTTCGGTTACCTAAGTTATTCATAATTGAGCAACATGTGCCAATCAGACCGTAAGTAGTTTGCTTTATTTAAAACTTAGTCACACTGCTTATCACTACCAACATTATGAAAGAATCTATGGGGGCAGAATTATCTCGGTGGTTTTACGGAAACGTGCCACTGCTTTTCGACATTTTGGAAACCACGTAGCTTCGGGCAAGTGCTAGTCTAGGCGTTTCACTCAGTTCGCACATTGACAAGGTCTACGTTTGCTGAGGTTTAATGTCTCTTCCACACGAAATAAAAGCATAGCATGTTGCTTGATTTCTGCCTCCTCCACTCGCCTACAAAGACCGATTGTTTCAAATGCACGCCGTGTCTCAAATATGAACATTAAGTGACTCAACCCATGTGATGGGATTAGTCCCATCAGTCATATTAGTGACCTCGTCTTTGTTGGTAAACGCTGAACCGACACACAACCGACAGAGCATTGTACTGTCACATCGAGGATAACTGAAACCAAGTAGAAATCATTTCTAGAATTGAATTGAGTGTATTTCTTCTGTTTACAACCGAAATAAAACAGAATCTAAAGGCCATGCAGGCTGACAGAGACCTTGTGATCTGGTCATTTCTGGCGCCACTCTGCTCAATTCAAACAGGATCGTAAAGCGTGCCTTGAGGAGACTCGATGATCGGCCCTTTATTGAAGAAAATATCTCGGGAGCCGGGCTCCACAGCGCATCAGCCCCAAAAGTCACACGAGCACTCCTGCAGGACTTGGAGGAAGCACACGGAGCAGGATATCCACTGCTCTGTGCACATGTCCTAAAATGTATCTCTCCTTCTCTCTCTTTCACTCACTTATTCCAGTCCCCATGTCAGGGTAGAAAACTAAACTTAGTTTGCCTCCTGTCTTTTTCCATGTTCATTTCCTCTCTCTATCTCTCTCTCTTCCTTGTTTGGGGGCCAGCCATGTACGTACCCTCCCATAGGCGTGCGCAGGGTTCCCCTTTAGGGGGTGGGTGGGGGAATATGATCACGCCCCCGGTGGGGGATGCAAAAAATCAATTACCACTGGTCCTCTATCCCCTCTTACCAAGATACACCAGCAGGTGCACGTCACCCTAGCCTTACCACAAGACCCCATCGCGATGCGACACGAGTTTAAAACCCCAAGGACTAAATTATGCCGAAGCGTCTGTATAACAACCCCTCCCTATTTAAATATAATAAAACCTTCGCAATGAACACGAGAACAAAGTCGAAGCGACGACGGGCTGCATCTTGTCCTCGGCTTTCCAGAAGTAAGGGGGGAAATTGAGCAATTCTCGCATAGCAACGCCATAGGTCCGTGGCCCCCGATTATCGTCAAAAAACCTGGTGTAGACTGACAAGACAGGGTCAACAGATTGAAAATGTGGGGCACACTTTGATGATTAGGAGTAGCAGTGAGCCCCTCCTTCCAATTTCCTGCCTCCTTCCCCGCACGCACGACTATTTGCCTTTCTCTTCCTTTTTCCTCCTCTTTCTTCCTCTTTCCTGCTTTAATATAAAACCTGAATGCCATGGCCTCGACACTTTATGGGCACACGTCGAGAAATACACAGCACGCGGTCATTCTAAAACTGCGCCGCAGTGCGGGCCACCATGCCAGTGCCAAGTCCCGCCGCACGCGCAAACCAAGCGTGCGGCGGGATTTTGAGACGAAACAGTATCACGCCGACACGGAGGCGTGAAACGGAGGAAAGACCGCGTGCTCGCTTGCCACAAAAGCGAACCGCCGGCTGCGTCGTCGTAGAAATGAAGCTTAGGCCCATTTCGCTCCGCGTTATTGGAACAGCCACGGCTGACGAAGGAGAAGAAGAATCAACGGTAGTGTGGCAGGATCCGCAGGCAAGGCGGCAAAGTGACGGCGCACGCCCCGCCGCAAGGGCAATAAAGAAAGCCCATATAACACGTCTTTCACACGTCTCACAGCCGCCCGCACGTTGGTGGTTTCCTTGCCCGTACGTAGGAAAAAAAGATAATAAAAGTTAAAGGGGGAATGGGGAGGTGAAAAGATAGGAAATTGGAGGCGATACGCATCTCGCGCAGTGCGCGCCGCTGGAGAAAAAAAACAGCCCACGTCCTCGGGAAATGGTTATCCCAAGGGCATTAACAGCTGCCGTAAAACGATGTAACCGTCGACGAAAAATCGTGGCCTCGGGAGCGCGCGCATCGCCGAGCGGCGTCAATATATATAGCGGCCGACGGTCGTCGCACACCTCCTCTCTCCCTGTTTTCCTCCTCCCGCGTAGCCTCCTTGTGAGCCAACGAAGCGAAGCGTGAAGTGAGGGAGAGAGAAGTGGGTCCGAGCGGAAGGAGTAAGAACAATGGCCTATATTGAATGCGATATCCCTGAAATGCCCCGCAAAGGAATGGTACCATACGCAAGATGTCAGGGGCGTTCTGAATTACGCGATGTGAACCAATTTCAGCTTTTGTCTGTCTTCTTTTTTTCTTTCCTGTTCTAAGATGGTGGTATTTGACTTTATTCGTAGCTCGGGCTCCTATACACTCTTTCCACTTGCTCGGTTTCTATTTCCCTTTCGGCAGGCAGTCGGTCCTGAATATTATTGCTCATAATTTCTGGCGTATATTGAGCAACGAAAAGAAGAAAAGAAAAAATAACTCCTCAAACTATAGCAAGAGCGATCCCATTTCGATTTGTTCCATCGTTTCGTGTTCATACAGATAAGTGTACATTGCTTCTGTCAGCAGAACAATTATGAATCGCACACGGGCAGATAACTGATAGATAGATAGATAGATAGATAGATAGATAGATAGATAGATAGATAGATAGATAGATAGAAGGACAGACAGACAGACAGATACACAGATAGACATAGATAGATAGATAGATAGATAGATAGATAGATAGATAGATAGATAGATAGATAGATAGATAGATAGACAGACAGACAGACAGACAGACAGACAGACAGACAGACAGACAGACAGACAGACAGACAGACAGATAGATAGATAGATAGATAGATAGATAGATAGATAGATAGATAGATAGATAGATAGATAGATAGATAGTGACTTATCAATGATGGCATAGAGCGAAAGAGAGATCGATCATCATGCGTAGTGGAAGGGCGATGCTTCTATCTGACGACGGCCTCTTTACAAATGTGCGCCGTACCAACGCACGCACCATGTGTCAGCAGCAGATACACCACGGGCTTCAAGCGCCGCCTTAGTCGCACGTCTCACTTACTTTTTTCTTCCTTTTTTCAGGCATCTTTCCGAGTCTAGACGTTGTTTTTATACGTGTGTATGCGTGTGAGTGTGTGTGGAATGCTGAAACGAGTTGAGGAGGACCTGGAGGGGAGGTTGAAAAGAGGAAAAGAGGCTATCTCTGAAGTCCTAGTTGGGAGCACGGCTCAGCGTAATGAAACGTGTTGCATAGGCGACCCAGACCGACACTTCGCTGTACACAGCGCACACGTTCTCTCCTCACGCAACGCGTATCTCGTTCGACGAAACGGAAGGAAGTCGAGCGAAGGCGGCCTGTTGCGTGCGGCGGTCGGCGGCGAACTGCGATAACGCTCGCACGCTTTCTTCGTTCGCGCGCCTTGCGAAAGTGTTTCCTCGTCGAGACTCGCAACCAGCAGGTCGCCGACTCTTCCAGGCGTTGGACATTTTGAGCTCGCAAGTTGCGCGCCTGGCGTCACCCTCTAGCGTACTTGCTTCATGGATTCGCCCTCACCGCCACCGCTGACTGCAGTCTGTGCATGCGACTCTCGTCGAGACTCCGAGCGCATTTGAAAATTTCCTGCATGGCGTGACAGCGCGAATGTGAAAGGACAATGCTCATCGTTAGTTGTCTGTGGCTTTGCTTTCACGTTTTCACATCCGACTCACTTGTGGCGTTCCCTCTCCTGCCTCCCACAATTCTGTTGTTCTCCTACTGCCGCCCCAATCCCACTCATGTGTGGGGATTTAGAATGCTCCTTATTCCAATGGGCACCACCGCCGCCTTTGCTGATGCTGTCTTATTGCTCGCCTGTGGCAAGAATTCCTTCTACCACGCTTCTGCGTTGGGGTTTGGGTAGTCGGAGGAAAAGCCTAGCGAGGCTTTTGAGCGACGGGGGGAGGGAGGGGACGCTGGGTAGGTCGCGACGGCTCTCACGCGAACGAGAGTGCACTCCAAATGGCGTCGCCAGAGTGCGTGAATGTCGCGACTGGAGCAGCCTTAGAGATTGCAAGAAGGGTGAGCGAAGGCGGAGTGGCTGCTCGGCCTGGAGTTCGCTGCTAAGCAGGCCATTATCCTGGAATTGCCGTCTCGCACTTGAGAAGCACGCAGCGTCAGTGTTGGTGTGTTTTGTTTGTTTGCTTGCTTACTCACTAACGCTGTATTTCTTTCGACTTAAAGCATTCGCGCAAGGTTTGTTGTTGTTTTTCTTGATGTTGGTCCTTCTGCGTCTTTCTCTTCATTTCTGTACGTCCGCTAGCGTTCTCTGCTCCTTGTTCAATATAGCTACGTTCGTAGTATAGTTCAGTTCACTACATTCCTGTCACTGTATGGGGCCTCATTGTTACCAACTGCGCCGGTTGAGCTCAGCTCTCCGAAGCGAGACATAGCGAAGAGTGTTCATTAAAATGCAGATAATTATTCTAGAATGTATACAGGCTCCTGCACGCTACTCCAAAGGAAGGTTATCAGAAGATGATCGATATAAAATACGCAGAAGTAAAATACGTGATCATTCTGAGTAAAGATGTCGCAAAAATGAAAGGATGATATTTACGTAAACAGGTTGGAGCCTGCCACTTAAGCCAGTGAAGTGAAAAATTGGGGAAACTACTTTTCATACTTGACGCTGCTCTGGCGGCACTTGCATATATTTCTATTTTTCCTAGATATTCTGGTTCATGTTGAAATAGTAGACGTTTTCTTTTCGAGCATTTACTGATCCCTGGTAATGCTGATTGTAGGTAATGTGCATCGAAAATTTTGAAAATATTTTTGGGTACTTTGCATAATTCGTTTTCGACATACTATAACTACGCAATGCATGCCACAATTTTGAGCGCATTTGAGCTTTTTCTTTGTCTTCTTTTCTACTCTTAGCATATCCCTGTAGTGACAAGCACTCTTCATCATGTTCACGTGAATGTTTCTTATTGAACAGTATTGTTCAATCCTTCCTGTAATGACCCTTCTAAGGTAAACGACATTATTAAAGAAACAAATAAAGTCACTGTCAAGAAACCTGTCCTCCAGTGCGACCCGGTTTCTATTTTTCACGCGCGAAACACCTCAAGACCGCACAATGTTCCTTCGTTAATAGACCCCCCCCCCCCCCCCCCACCGGCATCCCCAGCAGATGTAGAGACCGAAACATCTGCGAACTACAAAAATGTTATCAAGAGGTTGTTAAATAGAACAAACGAAATAAAAATGCCCGGCCAGCGAGGTAGGCGCAGCACAGTCACAGCGAAAGCTAGAAAAGCGGCTTTTCAGAGCCTTTTCAAAACACTTATTGGGTAACTACTGCAAGCGCACTTGCTTGGTACCCACTATGGCATTAATAATAAGCTTTTGGGTAGTAGGCTGGCATTCGCTATACTATTTTTCGTCATTCTTCCGAGAAGCGTGATATCCGCTAAACACTTGCAAGGAATTTTGCGCCAATTGCCCATGCAGTGGCTGACGACAATGAGGAATTTAGGCTGAAGTGGGTATGCGCCACAGTTATTAGAGAAACAAGAACAAGATTTTGTAATGGGTTGGAGCATTGGACGGCCCACTCGTTACGCTATTCGCTTAGTGCGACGACTGGTTGTTCTTTCGCTGCCGTAAAACACTTTATAAATCGTATTAACGCGATTGCGTTCCCGACATCAAGCCTGCCTAAGGCAAGTTTGACAACAGCTCACTAGCACCGGTGTAGCTTAGTGGTAGAATACTGAGCTGTCACCCAGCGGACTCGGTTTCGAGCCCCACTGTACCATTGGTGCTAGGTCATGTTTGCCTAAGGGAAGTTTGACAACAGCTCACTAGCACCGACGTAACACAATGGTAGCCGGTACCCAGCGGATCCCGGTTGAAGCCCCCCTGTGTCATTAGTGCAAGGTTTTTTTTTTATTATTATTTCGCGCGATGTGGTTACGGACACCGGTGGCGGCGGCGGACAACATGCGACTGCACGTGACCCGAAAAGCGATCTCATACAGCTTTCGCTGTAAAATGCCACAACACCGGAAAAACACCGACATCTAACTCCCCCATCAATCAGAGCATATGAAAGAATAAAATGTTAACAAGAACAAGATAAAACACCGCTATCCGGAACAAAATAGAAGACCACAATTTGTTATTCGATGCACACTGGTTTGCCCCATTATCACCATTGACTTTGCAGATACGAGCCATAGTAGAGTACTAGGTACTCGAAATCGTTAAACATTTTTTTTCTAAACATTTAACATCAACGATGGGCGTAACATCTTTGGTTTTAGACCACGGGAAGGCTTTAAGCTTTCCCATAGTAGAGCATTATGTACTCTAAATCGTCAAGTTTTTTTTTTTTTCTAAGCACATCCCTTTCAATTGAAATTGGGCGACAGGCGTGAATAACTCTGGCAGCGCGACCAGTAGGACTGAATATGCACCACGCGGTACACCTTTTCAACAGGGAGAAGGATAACTTCCTTTCTGGGCTGTTTCTCGGGAGCACAAACGCTGACGTCACAGCATCGAATGTACACTTACGGGGGGGCACGCATGTTAACAACAGCCCAGAAGAGAGGATTATGCGGCGCCCAGGGAACCTTCGTTGACAACGTGCATTGGAAAATTTCTCTAAAAAGTAGTATTGCAACTGAAAGCCTGATTCAACGTGGTCGAGTGTGGTGAAACGAACCTGCGGTGGCGAACTTAGAGTGACCGAAACTGCCACCTTAATGTGAAGAGGCGCAATCTCGAGTTACGTGTGCAACCTATTAATTTAGTATGATGCCGGAACCACCAATGGACACTCATGTTGCTGCTCTCCGAGCTCTTCGTGCAGCTGCCTTACATCGCCTGTTTGGTCAGTTGACGTCGCGAGAAAGGGCAATGGGTGAAGAAGAGGGCGTTTTCTGCTGGAAGAGGAGCGCTCTAGCGTTGCCCCCTCGGGCGCCCAGGAAGGGAACTCGGAGAGGTAGGCACACGAGCCGATGAAGGCAGGCTCACGAAGGAAAGAGTGAAACGAGGAAAAAACTTGTAACAGCGCAGCGTTAATTCACTACAGCCTCGTGCACAAATGCAACGTCAAAACTGAATTTCGAGCTCTGGGGTGGTTTAGTATCCCTTCAACTCTCCTTTCGCATATTGTTGTGTTTAAGGAGGTTTAAAAAAATATTTTAGGGGCGAAGCTCCTTATGCCATGGGTCGCGCGTCCGCGTTGTATGTAGTAGTAGTAGTAGTAGTAGTAGTAGTAGTAGTAGTAGTAGTAGTAGTAGTAGTAGTAGTAGTAGTAGTATAGTAGGTAGCCACTTTTCATTTAGTCCTTGAAATGTCCGCTGGATGGCGGTACTTGTATATGATGAATATATGTTGAAAAAATGCGAGATGACACTACTTGGAGTGTTCATTAGGTGAACGGACCGGCAGACGTACAGACAGACGGACGGACGGCAGCACGGAAAGACGTACGGACTGACTGTCGGGCGGACAGACACACGGATGGAGAGACAAATAGACAGACAAACGGACGCACGGACGGGCGAACGGGCTGACTCACTGACTGACGGATGCATGGATGCACGGACGGACGGACGGACGGACGGACGGACGGACGGACGGACGGACGGATGGACGGACAGACAGACAGACAGACAGACAGACAGACAGACAGACAGACAGACAGACAGACAGACAGACAGACAGACAGACGATTCGCCCCACTCATCATCATTCACTCCGTGGATATGCTGCGATTTTTTCTATACCTCCTTGGTTGTGTCTCTGCAAGGTATGTGACGCAGAGAAGATGCGTTTGTTGGGAAAGAGCGCAGCACTGAACTCGAACGAAAGTGCAGTTTTGGCACTTCACACCTAGTAATTTGTGTACGGAGGGGCTTAACGTTGATTCTTTTATGATTAGGATTATCTCACCAAAAAATAATAAGGAAATAACTCTCCCATGCCTCACTAATACCGAAGGCGCATCGTGTGACGATGCGTAACCGCATTTAGAAGCATGCGGTCATCAATAGCTTCATTACTTGTCAAAGCACATTCCTCACTTTTTATAAATATAATCTAGTGCTGTTTGGCAGTGTCCTTATTTATACAAAGTGCCCACGCTCTTTGCATGTGGTAACTTCTCGAAAGTAGTGGCAATAAAGTCAACTGCTCTTAATTAAACAATATACCGACAGTCATATGATGGTGCTATATAGTAATGAAGTAATAAGAGTTATGCGGTTACAGAAAAACTATTTTCAATTAATAGGCACACAGCAGCCACTTGGAACTGTCGAATGAAAACAGGTGTATTTTCTAGCGCTCATTTACGCTGACAACTATGAAATTGTACCCACCGCCTTCTATCACGTTACAGCGATAATCAGTGAACCGATTTATATTTTATTTCGCATTCCTCGACAAGAAAGAAAAGAAGAAAGGAAGTGATGCGCGGAACAACGAAATGCAATCTCCGCTAATACATGAACGCCTAATGGCAAAAAAAAAAACGTTAAGTAAACAAACAGAAAGAAAAATACTAATAAAGCTGAAATGAACGGACGGGTATATGTGTGAGCGGCACCAAAAAAGAAAACCGGGCTGCGACTGACAGTGTCTCCGACTGGAACGTTCAGAACAAACCCGCGGGAGAAATCAAGCAAAGAGTCGTGCCTCCAAGGAAGGCACGAAGTTACGCGAGGTTGTTACAAGAAAAAATGAAAGAAGGCAAAACAATAAATCTTCAGAGCCAATAAAAATTTGAAGGCGGCGACGTACAAATAAGGCGGATTTATTGTCATCCGGAACTGCAGCGCCGCTTTGTGAAGGTATAAAGCGGAAAAGAAGCGAAAGCACTGTAGTTATAAACGTATAGAGAGGAAGAAAAAAAAAATGAGCGCACAGCCGGGAGCACTGGTCTCAACACGACTGCTTCGACAATCCCGTTCGACCCCTCGCAGCGCCCGTTGCAAGTAAGACAAGCCACCGGGGGATCCCGAAATCTCGCACTATTTCACATACCTACTCTTCCCTCCACTTCCCCTTCATTCCATCACCTCGCCGGCGGTTTCAGCCGGCAGCTGCCTTGTTCGGAGAAGTCGAACGCGGACCGAGTTTTCGAACAGTTTGCCCGATTTATTTCTCCTCAGCGGCCGCACGGATTCTCACAATCTCCCACTGGGCTCGACGTGGGACACAGGACAATTGAATAAAAAAAGAAAGGGGTACCAGTCTGATGGAAAGAGTGTGGACAAAAATGTTAGTCGAAGGAAGAGAGCAGAAAAAAAGGGCGAGAAAAACAAAAATAGGTTTGGTTGTCCAGTAATGCAGGTGTACTGGTGTAAGAAGTTGTAAAGAAAGAAATAAGCAAAAAAAAAAAAAAACGTAAGATGCCAATAGCATCTCATACATCGTTTGACCCAAACCCGCGCCAACGTTATGAAGATTCTGAATTTTTCATAACAGTTTTCAGGCAGCACCTCAATGCCTCTGCAAAATGTTCTTGGTTTGTCTGCTTTAGGGCTGAGAGTCGGCCAACTCATCCTTTGCGTTGTCCGCGAAGTGGCATTGTTGTCCACATAAAAGCCTATTGCGATGGCATCGTAAGCTAAACCTTATAATGATAATACTAATTGGTATGTTCACCTTTGTCTGAAGGGGAGCTGTTGAAAAGCAGTGAACACTATGTTCAGCCGTTTAAGCGTCAATGTAGCAACTCTAGCTGCAAATATAAATAACATTATGAACATGTGATATGGTAAGACTTGTAACATTATAGACCTGAATGTTTTTGTCTATTAATGAACAAAAATACGACTACGTTTCATCCAAATAATGCCAAGGGGGGTTAAGTGCATGCTTTTCGTTGTCAAGAACGCTTAAGTTCTCGGGGACGATCTCGTAAAAACGTTTTCCCTGCGGGCACTGTTGAGCAATGTCATGCCCTTTTTGTTACTAATATGGCTGAGATCGTGACATTTGTTTTCGAGAACAATTATGTCGGAATAACATTTACGTCTTTGCAGGTCTTTTTCTACAATGAATCATAAAATATGAAGAAATAAACAGAAATGATTTGATAATACTGATGCCGCCATAACTAATTGATTGATTTATTGATTTATTTGTGGGGTTTAACGTCCCAAAGTTACCATATATGATTATGAGAGGCGCCGTAGTGGAGGGCTCGGGAAATTTCGACCATCTGGGGTTCTTTCCCATGCATTCAAATCTGAGCACACGGGCCTGCAACATTTTCGCCTCCATCGGAAATGCAGCCGCCACAGGCGGGATCTGATCCAGTGACCTGCGGGTCAGCAGCCGAGTATACCTTAGAGAATAGACCACCAGGGTGGGGCGAAGTCATAACTAAGATTATGGCAATTATAAAACCGGAAATCTTACGGATGTGGAGTCATAATTTCACAGTTAAAAGCATTTTTGAGACCGAATGAAACGCTTTCGTCCTCAAACGGTCTTTGACATCGGCCAACCTCGCTTTGATAGTTATATGTCTAGCTTCACGACTCGCAGAAACTTTCTCTTCCACACTATTGGATATATTTAGGTGAATACACTTCCAGCAATTAAGATAATCTTGACCTTGACCTGTGACCTTCGCCAATAACGTAATGATAAAAAAAACTTTGCTTACGAACAGTTACAGCGCAAGAGGCTAGTACGAACACGGAAGGCCTGGACGTTGCCACAGAGGAGGGCAGTTTCGCATCGTACGGGCGCGAGAGCCATGGTGTCGGAAACACTGCGTATGTGCGGCCCGAAACTTATGACGTAAAGAGAGGTTAATGAAGACGATCTATGGCTTATGTTACGACCAGCCTATAAAATATACTCGGACGTGCTGACGTGATGCTGTATGGTAAGCCCATAGAAAACGGATGACATAGCTGCAAGTATCATTGTCATCGGCGAGTCCTATCGTGAGAAGACATAGCGCACGAGGAATATATGGATGGCAGCTACGACCTGACTTTACGATGGCTAACCTAATAACTACCAACAGGGCTTCGTGTCGCAATGATGTAGAAGGAGTTAAAAGCACTGTCGGGTCCTTTTAATTGTCGTAGTGTCAGTCGGGCATGTTACGTAGAGGAAATGACTGAACCCAGTGTTTTCTTTTCATACCGACCCCTGTTTTCAATGACTAACGACACTACATAACACGCATCCACGCCTTCCTTGTGCCCTGGTGTAACCTACTTCGCGGCAATGGTGCGCCCTTGAGTACCCATTAATGTCCGTAGCGCTGATAAGCTTGGCCCAGCGCACTAGCCTCGTGAACTGGCGCTATAAGTTCGTGAAAATCAAGGTAGAACTCTAAGTAAGTGAACTTCGTGCCGCTTAGTTTATGTACGTTATAAAAGTATGATTGCTCTGTAAAAATAGCACGAAGCCGCAAGGAGATCTGGTACGAGTGTTTTTTTTTTCAAGAATCTTTAAATCCATAGAAACATTCCAGTTTGAAGACGAAGACCTATATTTACAAAAGTGAGTACTCCTAAGGAACAAGTTCAGCAAGTATTGACGACACAGCCGAAACACATTTGAAGCCGTCTCACCGCTGGTAGACATTTGCGAACTTGAGAAACGCGTTTGTCAACTGATAATTTGATAATTCTGCTAAGGGCTAGACGTTTGTGTTTATGCTAATTGCTCCGTAATAAGGTATCATTGCCATCTTGACCACTTTTCAATCCTCCTACAGAGAAACTCCATCCACTCCAGCGGTCACAGCACGACGAATAAATTCCTGATGGTCTACTGGTCTGCATGTCTGCACGAGGGTTCTAAGCCGTGACGCGCTCGTAACTGAAACGTGTGATTGCAATGTATTACACCTAACGCAAGGCTAAACAAAACTGTGATGCACTCCACGTACACACAATATTGTTTGTACGCAAGTCGCAGCGTGCGCCACATTGGTAAAAAACAAAATTAGCCTCTCTTTATCATCTTTGCGTACTTAAACAACGCAACAGAGGAAAGAGGGGAGGCTGCAATCGAGTCTATATTCGCAGTGTTGTTGTTGTTGTTGTTCTCCTATTGTTAGTGGCGCATACCCACTGTGGGGGATTGGCCAAGAATCGAGTGGCTTTAAAATTTACTGTTCAGATTTAGAATGATGGACGTATAACAGAAAGATTACCGATAGCCTATAGGCAAGTGTGGTGCTTAATGTAATGCATACAAATATTTACATAAACAAATTTATTCTTAGATAGACCGATAATCTGATTTTATACGTGTATAATTATGTGGATATGTTAAGATAATGAAACTGGTTAATTAGTCAACCTATTAGTTTCATCAATATAGTCCCGGACGGCTGCGCATACTGTGCCATTAGAGAAACCAGAAATAGAAGCTCCAAAAAACAAAATGACAGGCAGAGATAAGTCCATACCTATTCGCACTGCTTTTCCATGTTGTGGCGCGCGTGCACATATACCCATGCGAGACAAGCAGGGAACAGTGCCAGCTGCGAGCGATCGCCTCGCCGCCTCGCGGGGGGGAATGTCGTTTTTCAGCTGTTCATTCGATGAGCTTCGGGGGCAGTCTATCGCGTTGTTACAGGGATATAAGAACGCGAGCGAGTTGTTTCTAGCGCGCGTCGCGGTCCATGGTGCACGGGCCGGAACCTCCTCATTGATGAACGCGCACCATGCACGCCGCTTCTCACGCTGCGTTAAAACTGCGCGGAAGTTCGCGGGGAAACGTACGAGACACGCCGATTTCGTGTTTTCTTCTATAGTTTGTACCAGATGCTCCATGCGCGGGGAATGCTTTTTTTTTTGTTCCATCTCTTTGTGAAATTGTGCCAAACAGAAAGGTGTGCCATCATTGCGAAAAATAGGCATATACCGTTATCGTTTCGTGAAATTTAAGAGAGCGGAGTACGCGATCACTTAAACGCAGAAGAATTGCATCCCCCTTTGTGTAGATTTCTGGAATGGATCGACAAGTTTCTGAAATGAAGAGTCCCCCGAGGTGGAGTTCTTCGGGACGCTATTTTAGACGAATAATACAGAAAGAACGCGCCCTAGATATGGTTGTCCCACGCCCGTTCTCATATTGTTAAAACAATATGCGCGGCGAAAAGAGAAAACTGTTCAGTACGGAGAGAGAGAGACAGAGAGAGAGAGAGATAATTTATTTACGGAAACGTAGAGAGTGCTCAGTTAGAGTTCATACTGAATAAACGGTTTTATGGGCTTCTATCAGACATTCTCAGTAGGGAAGAGAGATGGTAACATACGCAACTGCTTACTCAAAGTGGTACAGCGTTGCCAAACGTCAGTTCCCTAAGTACACCTAATTACCCTTAACAAATCTTTATAGATAATCTAATGAAGTAATGTAGGTAACCAGTACTGCTGTAAGAAGTTGTAAAGAAAGAAAGAAATAAGCAAAAAAAAACGAAAGATGCCAATAGTATCTCATACATCGTTTGACCCAAGCCTGCGCCAACGTTATGAAGATTCTGAATTTTTCGTAACAGTTTTCAGGCAGCACGTCAATGCCACTGCAAAATGTTCTTGGTTTGTCTGCTTTAGGGCTAAGAGTCGGGCAACTCATCCTTTGCGTTGTAGAGAGTGCTCAGTTAGAGTTCATACTCAATAAACGGTTTCATGGGCTTCTATCAGAGATTCTCAGTAGGGAAGAGAGATAGTAACATGCGCAACTGCTTACTCAAAGTGGTACAGCGTTGCCAAACGCCAGTCCCCTAAATACACCTAATTACCCTTAACAAATCTTTATATATAATCTATCCAATTAAAACACTCGGGCATAGGGATTTATAGAGAGCCCGGAAAGCGTGATCTAATTAAGTCCTTCATGGCACAATATATATGAAGGAAATCTTTGTAGCCTCTGTGGGTATCAACATGTTGGTACATATATGCGTTTGCATTTTAAATCAGGTTACGGTTCATGCATACAGTTTGCAGTGACAAATACTTTGATGCTCTATGCGAGAGGACGTTAAACAGACAGTGGGGTGAAGAAGAAAGAGCTCGGGCACCAGCGGTGTTGCTCGAAGGAAAAAAAAAGTCTATACGCTTCATCTCGACCTTGCACCTGCTATGACTATTTGGCTGCAGTGCGCTCAACTTTATGCGCTGCTAAAGGCGCACTTGCCAATAAGCTTTGTTACAAAGGTACGCGCCAGTTGCGCTCAGGTTACATCGGCAGTTGCGTTTAGATGCGAATTACATTTTCAAGATGCGTTGTAGATAGGCTTAGTAGAAATGCTATTGTATTCGTACCTGTCAATGAATGAACAGTGAAGATGACTGCTGAGTTCAAATCAAATTTACGCACGTACCACGTCGCAAAACAGCGCTAACCAGCAGCACCGCAATACGTAGCGATCGGCACTCGTCATTTACAAAAGACGGCCGCCCGAAGGCGCTATACGGAATGAAGACACACACCCTGTTGATCGGGCGATCGATACTTCATCTCTGAGCTGCCAATACCAAGGTATATAGCACATACGATACGTTGTTGAAGATAGCGAATGGGGACAAAGAGCGGGTAATTATTTTCCCGGCATCTAATTCTCCTCCTTTCACCTCCTGAGTTTTTTTTTCTTTTAGTCCACTTTCACACAACTCCCAGGAGAGCGGCAAGCAGACAGATTATTGGCTTGTCAAAAATATATATATATATATATATATATATATATATATATATATATATATATATATATATATATTGTAATGACGAAAACCGAAACTGGAACTCTCTCTGGCACAGACTCGCATGCTAGAAAGGAAGACGAGGAAGACGAAGCAGAATAAGAACAGCCGGCCTGCAGCAAAGGCGTTGTGTCTTATTTCTCGTCCTTACAATGGCGCAGTCGACGAAGAAAACGGCTTACGTCTCGGTTTCGTCATCCAGAACGCCCGCCGACGTGCAGCCGCGGTAAGCGTCGCTTAGGGACGGCGTCAAGCCCTCCTCGGCAGCTGTTTACTGACACCACCGTTCGGGGACGGCGTCAAGGCCTCCTCGCCGTCACGCTTCTTCGCTGATGGGACCCGCAAGGCGTCCGTCGCGGCCAGCATCGATCCCAGCACCGACGGATGGCGTCCAGGCCTCCGTTGTGGTTCCGGGAAACTTGTCCTGGGACGCGACACGTCGCGGCAACCATGCGCACGGGCCTCTCTCACCTAGGGATGGCGTACATGCCTCCTCCATACCTGGCAACCTGTCGGCGCTTCAAGCACCCACCGTGTACGGCGTCGAGGCCTACCCGGCGGCGCAAGACCGCTTCATCTACGCCACAGTACCAGGTCACAACTCATCACACGGGTTCCGCTTGCCTGGGAACGTCGTTGACGCTTCCAGCGCCCTGGAACCCATGTCCACGAATCCGACCACAGCTGGATTTCCAAGGGACGCCGTCCACGCGTCCTTGGTCAAGAATTGTACCACCTCGAATACCGCAGTCACTGTATCCTCCGCAGAGGCGGGCCTTGGCTCTTCGTGCGGATCACACGACAGCGCAGCGGAGCTGCAGCATACCATCGCGCAACTCCGTGTCACGACCAACGCCCTCATAGCGTCGAGTTCCAAGCTATGTCCTGCCATCTTGCCAACATTGTGCGCACTCAATGCCATGTTGGCTGCGGCCGCCGCACAAAACTTCGAGGTAAGCTCGCCCGAGAACCGTCGCAATCTCCGGCGTTCTCTCGCGGAGGTATCGGAGCAAGTGAACTGCTTGGCGGGGGCACATTTCGGAGTTCTGCCCGCCGTCCCGCCATCGCCGATTTCCTTCGCGCTACCGGAATTTCGCGGCTTCCAGGACGACGCCGAGGAATGGGTGGCAACCGTCAACGCTCTCGGAACGACTGAAGAGCAGAAGTGGGACATGGCCATAGATCGCCTGCGGGATGCTGCCGCAGCATGGCACAGGTACGAAGGCGTCAGGCAGCAGTCCTGGGCAGAATGGAGTGCAGCCCTGATTGCCGCTTTCGGACGGATTTCCTGTGACTCCAGCAAGTCCAGCTCGATCTTCCCCGAGGCCGAGGATGGAGCCCAGGCAGCGCCCCGCCTCGAGGCTGCAATCGTTCGTTGCAGCTCGTCAACGGAATGCTGCCAGGAGTTCCCTGCTGCTGACCCTGACCGAAGTGGCTGGAATCCTACACTACAGGTCCCGGACTCTGCATCGGTATTCGACCTGAAAATACCCCCACCAGACCTTCGTCCGGAGATACGGCCCTCGCGCTCGTCGTCTGAGGACATCGAGGCACTCAATCCTATTGTATTAGACACAACTGAACCCTACCAGACCACGATCATGCTCAGCCACGCAGACACTCGGCTACCAAGGAACGTTTCCTTCGAGAAAGCCCAGATACCTAGCTACGCTGAGGCCACTGCCATCGAGAACTTGCCGAGGACCAGCCCTCCTGCTGTTTCCTCCCAGCATACGATGTTTGCACATGACAGTTCGCCAGAAGCCACCGGCTCGACTACGTCTGGGAGTTCTGCTGTGGTATTTATGCCCAACCATGAGCTGCGTCCCATCTCATTTCAAGAAATGGCCCAAACGTCATCATGGCTGCCTCGCAGGGCATCCCGCTGCAGTTCAGTCCACCAGCGACGGTGGGACAAACACCAGCGTTTCCAGGTTACTCTGCGACCTTGCCGGAACAGTCAGGGCCGTCCACCTGAACTGCATTCTACGAGTTGTCAGGAAACGTTGCATCATGGACGAGTTCGACCACGGCGACAAAGTCAAGCCCACCCACCAAAAACTTTACCGCCAGCTCCGCGCGCGCACAGGACCCAGTCTCCATCACGACACGGTGAACGACCCAGACGACATAGCCAGTGTCGGCCGCCGGAGCCAATTTCGACAAACTTCCAGCGTGGTCGAGACCGACCACGACGATGTAGCCAACCTCGCCCACCTGAAGCACTGTCAACTGCTGCAGCTAGCCTTACCTACCAGAACATTGTCGTTTGGCCCAACGACAATGCTAGCAGTCATGGCCGAGTGTAATGACGAAAACCGAAACTGGAACTCTCTCTGGCACAGACTCGCATGCTAGAAAGGAAGACGAGGAAGACGAAGCAGAATAAGAACAGCCGGCCTGCAGCAAAGGCGTTGTGTCTTATTTCTCGTCCTTACAATATATATATATATATATATATATATATATATATATATATATATATATATATATATATATATCGTTGCAAGGTAAGTCGTTTCTCTCGCTACGGTAGTGCGGGGAGCCACACTTTGTAACCTTCCGCAAGCGGCGTGTCTGTTGAGTTGCGGCGTTGATGTGGCGAGGCCGTGAGGTAAAGGGCCGGGCAGGGTTGGAAAAGGTGCCGGACAGAACGTCAACGAGTACGATGACGGCGCGCTCTCTCTAATAAATTGAGCCGAGGTTGGCGGTTAGCCCCATTTTTTTTTCTTTACGACCCACCGACGAAGCGAATCCCGCGCTGTGGCAACCGCGTATATAACAGCAGCCTGGGAAACGCGAGGCGAGCTGAGTAGAGTGATGAGACGGGAAATATAAAGGGAGAACGAGCCAGGGCAAAACAATAGCATAAAGAAAGCAGGAGGTGGAGGGGCAAAAGAGAGAGACCAAGGCGAGAAGTGAGAAGCAGCGGCGTGAAGAAGGCTCTGGGACACCATCCACTCATACATCACCCGCAGCCCAAAAGTGGGGAATTGTACCGCGTTTTGGTCCGCGATCCCCAGGAGAACTGTCGTATAGGGAAAGAAGAGGTACATCCCGCGAAAAAAAAATGTGGTTGACAAACACATGAAAGTATAAGGTAGCAGCGTGTGTGACACGGCGAAAAGAATGGTCGGTGTTATGAGAGTGTAACACGAAACTGAACCACTAGAGAGTAAGAGAGAGAAGTAAAAAGAACAATGCTACTAGAAAGGAGAAAGGGGTGGGAAAAAAGCAATAGGGGCTTGAAGAACCAGGTCTCCACGAAGCGCACGCGCCCTATTGAAAGAAGGTTGCGGCTGCGGCCCGTGGCAAGCCTCCGTTAATCTCGGTGGCGGCAGATTTATTGACAGGCCGCTGGTTGAGACGTGCTCCAGCACTCTACGGAAAGGGGGGGGGGGGGGGGGGGGGGCAAACGCTGGCTCGTTTGCTCTCCCATTTTTCTTTCCCTTGAGTGCCGCCTCGCTTATCTAATCGCACGTTGTCCCCGAGGGGATACAATGATGAGAACGTCAATAAGGTGAAATCACATAAATGCAAAAACGAAATGATAAAGGGAATAAGCGTGCACAATATCTGTGCCACAATCTCAGTGCCACAATTTTTGTGGAGGGACTGTTTTTTTTCTTTACAGCACACCTGTCAGAAGCGGCAGGGTGCATGGTTGCAAAATACAACGCAAGAAACGCGTTCGATACAAAATTCATGCTGGAAGTTATTACAAACAAGCCACAAACTTGGAAAACAATGATCACCTTCACATGGCGTTGGAAGCAGCTATAAGGTCGTAAAACTATGCATACGGGCCAAAAGTTTGGCAGTGTGGCTGCTCTGTGAAGACCAAAGATCGGACCGACTGCGAAGTCTCGTGGTCACACCTAAGTAGCTTCATTTTGACAAATGAGAAAATAATTACTCGAAGTGAATCTTTCACACGTGATCACGACAAAATGCGGAAATTATGGCATCAGCAAACGTTTGAACACGTTTTTATAGCGAGGAGTTCCTTGACTACGGCGACACACATGTCTCACATGATTCTAACGACTTCGAAATAGTTGGAGAAGAGAAAGACAGAGCTCTCATGAAAAAAAAAGAAGGCATACTGTCACTTTCTACCGAAATAAAAGCTCCTTTAGCTATACCGTGTAGTAGCTCACGCCCGGATTTTGCAGCTGCTCTCACAAGCATCTGGTCGCTCAATACACACTCACAAATACTCGTTTATTGCACCGTCAGAGAGGCGTTGAACCTGTGCCCATACACTCATCACCGTTACCAATCTGTGAAGGTCACTGCTTCGGGCAAGGGTCTTCCACACTTCACCGTTTCCTATCATTATTTTTGGCTACCATAGCCCTATGTAACTTCAAATACAAACGAAGAAAAGGATGTCGAGATCAAAGAAGCACTAGGCAAAGTACCAGGGTCCAGAGGAGCTGGTGTATCTGCAACTGGAATGATGGAATAGCTGCACTATCATCGATAATGGCAAGACAGTAGAAAAAAAGAAAGAGAAAGAAAGAAGAAGAAACATGAAAACTCCCTGTGGGGTCCTGGAATTGAAGCCATGCTAGTTCATTTAGACAGGGCCTGTTTCAGAAAAGGACAAAGTACTGCCGCGTTTCGATCGGGGTCGCGGCAAGAACGGGGTTTCGGGTCTTGGGCGGAAGAACACAAGAGTCAAGCACCGGTAGCCCTCGGGGCTCGATAAGGGCCGCTGCCGAGGGACATTCCTCCTGTATCGATGTTTCACTCCCGTTAATTGGGGAGGGAGGTGCAAGGCCCGAGCTGCTATACTCGTGTAATCCGCCCGCTCCCCAGTGGTGGACTCGCGAGCAACACGATATATATCTATGCAATACCACGCTGCGCAGGTGCTACGCAAGAAACCTTGCCACGCGCATCGCGGTGCAGCGAGACAGGGCTGATACTTATAGTCGATTCCACGCTCTCCCTTCACCTTTCCCGGATCTTCCCGAACCGGGATATCGCAACCGAGACGACGAGACGGTTACGCTGTACCTTAGTTAGCATAAATTCTTGGGCTCCATCGCGAGCAGTATTCATGGGCTGTATTATTAAGAAAAAACTATTTATATATATATATATATATATATATATATATATATATATATATATATATATATATATTGTTCTTTTTATTAATACAGTTTATAAGCACTGCTCGCGATGGAGCCCAAGAATTTATGCTAAGGTACACCGTAACCATCTCATCGTCTCGGATGCGATATCCCGGTTCGGGAACATCCAGGAAATACACACACACACACACACACACACACACACACACACACACACACACACACACACACACATATATATATATATATATATATATATATATATATATATATATATATATATATATATATATATATATATATATATATATATATGGGAAGTTGAGCAGCAGTCAGTACTCATTTATATAGAAGAAGAGCAGTCACGACAGGTAAAGTGGTAATGGCGGAACCAGCCTTTGCGCCAAGCCAACCAAACGTCTTCGTCCCTGCCTGAGCGGTACCCTCGGCCTTTCTAAGTAGCGCTCATCTTTGAAGACGATAGTCTTTCTTGGGAACCTTCGACGGAAAAACTTTGGTCTGTCTGTCTGTCTGTACATTTGTCTGTTTGTATGCTCTAACAATACCTCAAACGGCATCAAACGGCCAACCCCATTCACAGCACCCACCAATATTTCTCAAGGTTTTGCGTTCATAGTTGTGCGATTGTCAATTAAAAAGCAATTATTGCGCATATTCGAGGCGCCATAACAACACTTCGAAGTTTTTTATGTCTGCCTTTATACTAGAAAAGACACACACAACTAACTGTAAGGAATGTAGCGTTTATCGCGCTGCGCGGAGAGTGCAACGCGATACTCAAAAGGGTGTTTCCAACGCTTTGCTACGACGTCACGGTGGTGGCACCTGCCCGTCGCTTTGTGTTTTACACCTTATCACCTCCGAGACTGGCGTCCATCTTTCTCCGCGGGCTGCACGCCTTCATTTTCGAAGATAACTAACAGATGGCGCTTGTGTTTAATGCGCCTTAGAGTTACTGTACATGCTACCTTTAGCTACCTGCAGGTAGCATATACAGTAACTCTAACGTGCCTCGATGCGTTCGTTCGCCTCCGCTACCTGCTCGAGGCACTCTAACGCAGCGCCTCCAGAACGCCATTCACCAATTTTCTTGCGCAGAACATCAAATAAACGTTTTGCTCACTCACTCCAGAGGCAAGACTATCGTCTTTCGACATTTGCGGGGTAACATGCAGATTTGGAACCAATTTTTTTTTCAATTTTTTCCCTCTTTTTGTGATTCTTGATATATATATATATATATATATATATATATATATATATATATATATATATATATATATATATATATTTGTACCGAAGCATAGTGGCGCCAGCTCTATGCCAGCGTGAAAGAAGACGTTGACGTCCGTGTGTGGCTCGTGCTCGCCGGGTTCCTGCCTGTACCAGCTTGTTGCGGCTAACGTTTCTGGAATAATAACCTGTGTTTTTACGCAACCTTGCTCGTTGCATTTGGTGGAAACGTGCTGGGTAACGTCCTGGAGCTCCGCAGCCGTAAGCTACCATCTCAGTCCGCGATGACCGAGCGCGTCGATCCCCCACAAGGCTCTTCCACGCTGCCACCTGTCATGTGTTCTGGTGTACTTCGTCTGCGTGACCCAGTATACAACGGCACTGAAGATCAAGATGTCGAGGACTGGCTGGCAGAGTACGAGCATGCCAGCGCGATTAACAAGTGGGATGACCCTGCGAAGCTGATTCACGTCATCTTCTACTTGACGGATTTGGCCAACCTATGGTTCACCAACCACCAAGCCGACATCCCCACCTGGTCGGTTTTCAAAGAGGCCGTCACCTCGTTTTTCGGTCGTCCAGCCATGCGTAAGCTTCGCGCTGAACTGGGACTGCGGGGACGATTTCAGCTTTCAGCGAAATGGTGAGAGCTTCACGAGCTACATTGAGGATGTGATCAGCCTTTGTAGGCGAGTTGATGCCAGGATGACGGAGGCTGACAGAATAAAGAACATAATGAAATGCATTGATGACGACGCTTTTCATATGCTTGTGGCCAAAGACCCACAGACCGTCACGGCCGTGATTCAGTTATGTCAAAGTTTCGATGAGCTGCGCAAGCAACGAGTTTCTACACGTCGCGCTAATACGCAGACAGCTGATATTTCGGCCTTGGAGTGCAAAAGCAGTGGCTCCGACTACAGCGTGGCTCCGACTTTAAGGCCTCAAAATCAACAGTACATCCGGGAGGAAGTTGCTCGACAGCTCTCTCTTGTCGCCACCATCAACGAGACCCCCACAACACTGGACCACTCACTTCGCCGTGCTATTCAGACGCAAGTTGCCGAGGCTCTCCCTTCGCCCACATCCCCAATATCAGTGGCTGCACCGCTGACTTATGCAGAAGCCGTCCGCCGACCTCCTGCCCAACCGCCGCTCCCTTCATACAGTCCAGCCACCAACTACTACAGGTCACCAGTTTCAGTTTATCCGGTAAATCGGCCCATTCGACCACCTCGAGCACCTGTAAACTCTTGGCGTACTCCGGATAACCGGCCCGTCTGCTACAACTGTGGTATTCCAGGACATGTCGCGCGCTACTGTCGTCGCCGTGGATTCTATTTTAATGATGTGCAGCATTCCGGCAACATACCTCGGCCATCAAAATCGCATGTGACACCTGATTCACATGACCCCCGCCCACGTCGACCAGACTTCAGCCGACGTCGATCTCCTTCACCCCGTCTTCGGTCTCCTTCCCCATGCTTCGCCGTTCCAACCACGCCCAGGAGGAAAACTAACAGTCGCAGTTCCTGAGGCAAGAGCTGCGCCACCGACGAAATTTCCAAGGCCTCATCTATTGCCCCCTAACGAGATTGCCGTGTTTGTGGACGGTTTCGCCACAACTGCTCTTGTCGACACAGGTGCCGCTATTTGTATAATCAGTGAAGTGTTATGCCGCAAACTGAACAAAGTGACGACTCCACTGGTTGAAATTTCTTTACGCATGGCGAGTTCGCAACACGTCCAACCTTCTGCCACATGCACTGCTCGTGTTGTGATTCAAGGAGTGCTTTACATCGTTGAATTTGTCGTCCTTCCGCATGCGTCTCATGAAATCATCCTGGGATGGAACTTTCCGCTAATCATGCGGTTGTCGACTGCGCTCGTGCTCAACTCGTTTTGTTTCCATTCAGCACGACATTCATAGATCTCCCTCGCTCACCCAAAAAGGTGATCGTCGCCGCTGACGTCGTCATTTCTGCTTTTTCGGTCACCGCGGTATCTCTTTTGTGCAACTCTGTTTCCGATTCAACTGCCCTATTTATGCCGTCACAAGAATGCGCTCGTCGCCGGAACCTTGTCGTCCCGTTTGCCGTCATAACACTTGCCGATGGCTCCAGTGCCGTGTACGTGTGCAATCTGTTCCCTTGTCCCGCTACCTTATTGCATGGCGAATGCATTGGGAGTCTTGACACTTATGATGACATCTTTCCTTTCGATGCCCGTTCTGATACGACACCGATGTCCGTGGATGCTGTCACAGCTGGCACCGCGCCCTCACTACCTGACGAAGATGTTCTGTTGCGCAGCGTAGACACCGGTCTTACGCAAGACCAGCGCAATCAGCTCATTCAACTACTTGACCGTTTCCGCGCCTCCTTCGACCACGGACAACCCCCTTGGGACGCACGTCAGTTGTCGTTCACCATATCGACACCAGTCATCATACTCCACTTCGTCAGTGCCCCTACCGCGTCTCGCAGGCCGAGCGTGACGTCATCACTCAACACGTCGACGAGATGCTGCAACGTGGTGTTATTCAGCACTCACACAGTCCTTGGGCTTTGCCAGTGGTCCTCGTGCGAAAAAAGGATGGCTCCATCAGGTTTTGCGTGGATTATCGTCAACTAAACAACATCACACGCAAGGATGTTTATCCCCTGCCACGCATTGATGACGCCTTGGATTGCCTTCAAGGTGCGGAGTTTTTCTCTTCACTGGATCTGCGCTCTGGATATTGGCAAGTACCAATGGCTGAACCAGACCGTCCAAAAACGGCGTTTGTGACCCCTGACGGCTTATATGAATTTAATGTAATGCCCTTCGGTCTTTGCAATGAGCCTGCGACTTTTGAAAGAATGATGGACAGTGTCCTCAGGGGACTTAAATGGCACATCTGTCTTTGCTATTTAGACGACATAGTTGTATTCTCGGCGAACTTCGAAACTCATCTTTCCCGTCTGGAACAAGTTCTCCAGTGCCTTACGGCAGCCGGGTTGCAACTTAACTTCAAGAAATGTCGTTTTGGCGCCCGCAAACTCACAATTCTCGGCCACGTCGTTTCAAAAGAAGGAATATCGCCAGATCCTGCCAAACTGCGTGCCGTTGCCGAGTACCCCAAGCCTACTACCCTAAAGGAGCTTCGTAGTTTCATAGGCTTGTGTTCCTATTTTCGGCGTTTCATTCGCAACTTTGCCTCTATATTTGCCCCTCTGACTCAGCTTCTCTCCCGTAGCGCGGACCTCTCAGGCTGGAATTCCCACTGCGATGAGGCATTCACGGCGCTACGCCGGCTACTCATCTCTCCGCCAGTTCTCCGCCACTTCGATCCCAATGCATCCACTGAAATTCACACGGATGCAAGCGGTGTCGGCCTCGGTGCCATTCTCGCTCAACGCAAGGATGGCTGCGACGAGTACGTTGTCGCCTATGCCAGCCGTACACTAACGAAGGCAGAGTCCAACTATTCCGTCACGGAAAAGGAGTGCTTGGCTATCATTTGGGCTATAGAAAGTTGAAAGTTGAAAGTTGAAATTTTGAAATTTTGAAAATTTTGAAAGTTGAAAGTTGAAACCATTCGACCGCGTCGGAATTGATATTTATGGTCCTTTACCCAACTCTCTTCGAGGCAACCGGTGGATTATCGTCGCCGTGGATCATTTAACACGCTACGCTGAAACATCTTCGCTGCATGCTACCACTGCGAAAGACGTTGCGTCCTTTCTTCTTCACCATCTCATTTTGCGACACGGTGCACCTCGTGAATTACTCAGTGACCGTGGACGCGTGTTTTTCTCGAACGCCGTCGACGAGCTACTCAAGGCATGTCGCACTGTCCATAGGAAATCCTCGGCATACCATCCCCAAACCAATGGCATGACAGAACGCTTTAACCGTACCCTTGGAGATATACTTGCCATGTACGCCTCTGACGACCACACTAATTGGGACCAAGTGCTCCCTTTTGTGACGTACGTGTACAACTCTGCGCCACAAACAACCACTGGCTTTTCTCCTTTCTTCCTTCTGTACGGACGTGAGCCATCATGCTCCATGGACACCATTCTCCCTTACAGGCCTGATGTTTCCGAAGCGACGCCTGTTTCCGAAGCAGCTGCTTATGCCGAAGAGTGTCGTCAACTCGCTCGCTCATTTACCGCACAAGACCAATGGCGCCAGAAAACTGACCACGATTCCTCTGCGTCTACTGTACGCTATAACCCAGGAATGCTGGTTTGACTCTGGGTCCCGTCTACCCCTCCCGGTCTTTCCCCGAAGCTTTCGTCGAAATACCATGGCCCCTACCGTGTGGTGCGGCAAACATCTCCTGTCAACTATGAAGTTGAGCCCATTGATCCACCCTCGGACCAACGCTGCCGTGGGCATGAAACAGTACACGTATCACGCCTCAAACCGTGCTATGACCCCCTTGTCGTGTCCTTTCCCTAGGTCGCCAGGTTGGCTCCTTTCTGCGCGGCGAGTAATTGTACCGAAGCATAGTGGCGCCAGCTCTATGCCAGCGTGAAAGAAGACGTTGACGTCCGTGTGTGGCTCGTGCTTGCCGGGTTCCTGCCTGTGCCAGCTTGTTGCGGCTAACGTATATATATATATATATATATATATATATATATATAGTTGCCTCCTTTTCACGGCTTTGAGTTTCTTACGATGGCTTTTTTCTCTGTGGTTCCTTCCTCTGCTTTTCTCTTTTTTTATTCGTCTTTAATATTATAGGAACTGTTTTTTGACTGACCTTCTATTGGCTTTCGTTTAAGAGAGTGACCCGGCGAAGAGAGAAAAGGAGGAAGGTAGAGATGGGGGGATTTTATTTTTGATGTGCTTTATATTGATGAGGCGCATTGGTCGGCACTCCAGCTCGGAGCTTCGTTTAGCTTAAGTCGTGCTTTCGCTGTTCGGTCAACGTCAGAAGAACACGAAATTGTCGTTCTTCCATTTGGATCTTAAAATATCTTATTTGTATGCTACGTATTCCTTTCCTTTTCGCCATGCCATGGCTACATCCTTAATCTATCCTTAATCCTTAAGACGTAATCTATGCATACACCATACAGTACTACCATTTGTTTTCCAGCCGAGAGCTTTGGCTGTTCACTGCGTCTAGACACTCACAGTCGGCCCTCGGAGAAAACGGCCTGACGCGTCTAGAATTGGCATCTACTGGAAGCAATTGTACGGAAGAAAAGAGAAAAAAGAGACCGCGTGGTGTGGTTGCACCATGCGAGCAAGATGAATCAATAGCAAAACGTGATTCCTCCACGTGGACGATTCATTGTGCACGCGTGAAAAAAAAAAAGAATGAAGTTGTGGCTTATTTGGTATGGTCGTATTGTCCAAGTGACTGTATTTCCTTTCTTGAAGATATTTATCCGGTGGTTCTCACTGCCCAGCCGTCCTGACGCGAAGTTGTTCTAGTACACGTGTGCGAGCTTCAGCCTCTTTACAGCTAAACACATCAACAACGAATGCCCGTGCAATAAAATCTTCTCCATAACGATGAATCTTCTGTGCCGAAGTCATAATGACGGGCTTACAAAACGTCATCATTACTACGAAGAGACCTGCAGTGCCACTCATCAAGAGAAAGTACAGTAAACTTCATTATGAAGGCGTGTATATACATGTAGGTACATTATACACCCCCTTTAAGCAGTATGAGTGACAGCGCCAGTTTAACATCTCATGCCAATCAAGGCGGCTCGTTTCCTTTGAAACTGCTTCATTGGCGCGACGACTCTCACTGTAATTCATACAGAACACGCGCCTGTTCCCCAAGGAGAAGCCAGCAAAGCAGGGCCGCTGAACTAAAATAAGTATCAAAACGGAAAAGAAGCATCCAGTCAAGAAAGGAAGGCAGCGCGCGCAGTGGGGAACCGCGCCGGTTCCGCCTTCCCGCCGTCGCTCTGTCGTAATTATCCCGCCGGAGTGAGCACTAATGGCGCGTCGCATTCGGCACTTCCTCTTTTCGAGTCAGGCGAGGGACAAGACGTAAGGAGTGGGGAAAAAAGAAAGAATTGTAAGGAAGAGAGCTTGAGAGGCGGGCTGGGGCGAAAGGAGAGAAAACAGTTGACGACGAGGCGAAGCGAGGAGCAAGCCGAATATCGTTAATCCGTGAAAGGCGTGCTAGCGCGAGCGCCAGCAAGCGAAGCACGCGTTCTCCCGTAACGGGGAAGCGTTGAGGGATGAAAGGGAAAAAGAAGAGCAGCGGCGCAGTTGGAAGAAACGCCGCCGAAGCCCTGGTGCACCTGCCTTGTCTCTCTACTACCTTGTGTTCCTCGCCAAATCCCACTTCAGTGTCCCCTCTATTTCATTTTTTTACGCTCGACCATTATATAACACTTCTTCTTATCGCGAAAGCGATTGTATGAACACTCTCGGCATAATTTTGCCGCTGGCGTCGGCGTCGTCGTCACTCACCATATATGTATACTTGTCTATATATATGAAAACACTAGAAAAATAACGCAGAAAAAGATTCCGGTGCGCGAAATCGAACTGGACCTCAGAATCTTGAGTGTGAGGCGTTAACCACTGAGCCACCAATGAGCACGTCCTAAACGTTCAAACAGCAAGCTGCTTATATCTACCACTTACCGCTGGTGGCGAGCATCATGGGGGGGCGGAGAGGGGGAACTATCGTGTTATCAGCATTACCAGCAAGATGGCACAATCGGCGCGCGTAGCCACATCGTCACGACGTGGCGGAGCGTGCTCTCCTTCCCACGCGCACGTTGCCCCGCAGAGAGCAGGGGCTCGATGCTAACTTGCGCGCCCTTATCTCGCGGCGGGGAAGATCGTACTTCTTGGCTGGCCTTCGACTTTCATTGGAACAATTCGGTTGTAGTTAATGGGCGCACAAAGGTCACTGCAAACGTTGCACAGTCTCCGTTTGCGAAAAGAGCGCAATTTTCAGACAAAGGGAAGAAACAACTGGGATAATTATTCGCGTTCATCTGTACCTGAGAGTTCGTTTCGTTCGTCATTTGTGCGTGAGAAACAAGGGACACGTTGCGATCTGCTGGCATTCTGCGCTCGACCTTCTAATTTGTTGCTATCGCGTTCATTGCTTCACCTTTGCGGCAAAGCTGTGACTTTTTGTTTAGCCTAAAGAGAGTGGTTGCTGATTCGGCTGGTACGCACGTGCGCAATGAAGTAAGGCGCTCGCCTTTCTATAGCCATCCAACCGAACGGCTCGTTGCCTGTGAACTTAAAAAAACTATATTTGAGACTTCGCGTTGGTTGAAAATCACACGGCCTACTGTATATTTACGCTATTTTAACAAGACCATGATTGTAACGCATGCAAGGGGTGACTTTTCATTGTACCGAGGAAGTTTCGGTATGCGATTGTAAGCGAGGGTTGGCTTGGGGTAGTGAAAATCTGAAACGAGAACTCCCGTAACACTTGAGTAAATGCAGCACATGGACTTGCGGTCTCATTCCAGCCTTCCTCGCAGTTACGAAATCCCCTGAAACGTTGCAAGGGCGCGCCCGTGCTTCACTTGAGAAAGTGTGTGCAACTAACCTACGCTCTCACATTTCTTCATGCATGGTTTACCCGTAGGTGATTATAATTACAATTGACGAAATGACAATATTCGCAGCGTAAAACACGCTAGACTATTCCCTCCCAAAAAACAGCACGAGTAAGCTCACCGAACTTCGGGCTACGCTAGGCTGGCGTGAACATAGGCAAAGCCACGTGTTAGAACGAGTAGCAGATTTCGACGGGAACGAACAAGCGTGCGCCGATCTACTGCCTGGTTACGATCATCAGCATCAGTATCATTGTAGCTATTATCCCTCCACTACAGGCGACAGTATTGCACCACAATTATCATTTGCCTCTGTTCTGTGTCAATGGACTGCCACACCCTGCCTGTGACCTCTCACGTCCGCTTACTGCTCCTGTGTTTCACAAGCTCTAATTAAAGGATGCTACTGTTCACTGCCACTCGCAATGACGCCTTTTTGGTGCTACTCTCGACAACTAAGCATGACTGGATGCATAGTTTTGAATAGAGGCTAGCTAATATTTTATTATCAGACTAATCTACGAATGCTAGGCATCTGTGGAAATTAATTAGGTGCAGGAGTCTTCGATGTCCACCGAATTACGTTCCATCTCTTTGTCCCTTTATTTTTAAATAATAATATTAATATTATTATTATTATTATTATCTGGAGGTTTAGGTGCGACAACCACTATATGATTATGATGTACGCGGCTTCGATACTCTTGATCACCTGATGTCATTAAAGCCCACTGGTAACACACATCACACAGGCATGTAGTATTTTCCATCCATCGAAACGCCAGGGCCGGAGTAGAACCTACGACGGAATCAGCATCCGAACACCTTAACAACTACATCGCAGCAGCGGATCATCCTTTTACAAAGCTCTACGCAATATGGTCTGGTTCAAATTGCTTCCCTTAGCTGATTTGTCCACAATCAGCCACTCCTTAAGCAGACTTATGCAGAAGGAGTGCAGAAGGAGTGCAGAAGTCTGTGCGCAAAGATACCAGTGGACGGGTGAAGCGGTACAGCGTCCACCTACGATGTGTGAGGTGTTGAGTTCGACTTTCAGTGCCATTGCGCAGCCCAAATTTTATGTACTCTTTATGTCTACTTTTAAACTGTATTGCTTTTGCATCAGCAAACTTGAATATCGATAGAAATCAACTAGCCCGTAGTCTACACTGGAAGAAGAGTCACCGAAAGCTTTGTATTAGCACATAAGAAGAGGGGGAGGAGTATAAATAAAACCATCAAAAGGGTACATTATGACTGAAATGTACGGTACTTTGGCCGCTGTTCCTGCGGCGCCAACGTGGAAATTCACTCATGAAGATAGCTGTTTGCTAATGCCTTTATAGACACGTGGGCACACGGGAGAAACGTTCGGCTTAGCGGAGCGTTTTCGTTCCGACAACTTTTCGCGTTGATGGCAGTGCCTTGGTTATGTTCTAGATTCTCTAGCCCCGATATGAATTAGATTTTTTTTATTTTTTTCGATAACGCAAATATGCCCGAGAGAGCAATCCCGATGATAAGATATGCGCTGCCTCGCGCGAGCCAACAACGAAAAGCGATAGCGCATACTTGAAAAGCTAACCGGAATCGTTGTAAAGACGGGGTCACATGTTGACCGGCTTCTTTATAATCGACATCGCGTGAGAACGGCATCTGCGGCTCATTTACTTGTTCCATTCAAGCGTGTTTAGCTGCATACTACTTTGTTGAAAGACAGCGTGATTTATTACCCCGACCCTCCCCCCCCCCCCCCCCCCCCCCGACAAAAAAACTTCGTACGAATGAATGATTGGCAAGGATAACGCAAACGGCCATTCAGTTCGTAACCAAAAAATGCAGTATTTTAAAACGCACTGCGATTGATTTGAAATCTGAAGGGAAAATAAGACTAACATACAAGCAGGGGAAGTTGATGGACGCAAACGACGCGAGAAGAGGAGGAAGAAGCAGAAAGAAAAAAGAGACGAAGACACGGCCGCAGCGGTTGCTCTCGCGTGGTATACAGAGTACGCCCCGATGTTCTCGGCTCCTCCTCGAGCCATTTTAATCAATACCCGAGGCCCTGACGTTAACAGCAAGCCACAGCTCTTCGAACATCCTTCCTCACCCTTATTTTTTTTCTTCCTTTCCCTCACCTCTCTCGCTCTCTTTCTAAGAAGCCCTCACATAGCGGAACTCTATGCGCTATCTGCCGGTCTTAAAGCTCGTGCCAATTCATTGAGCTTGCTTGTATTTGACGCTTTTTATTAGCGACCACTTCTTTCTCGATTGCTACAGGCGCCTCGGAAGCCTGGCAGCAATGCCTTTAACACTCGTTTCCGTGCAACTTTTAACGCAAATCCGGCGCCCGCATGCATAATTAAAAGACAGCCGGCATCAGGCAGAAGCCCCTCTACCCCTTCTTGATCTTCCATGCCCTCCTCTCTCGTGTTCTCGTCTCACTGCGCCTCTCCTCCTCCTTCTCCTTTCCTGCTCCCTGCTCCCGCATCCCGTTGTTGCCAATATTGCTGCTTCTGCTGCAGCTGCTACGTAAGCCTCTGCTTATTTGCAGCCGTCGCGTGAGGGGTCGCGGACTTGCCTTCTACGACATTCTTGTTTATTTGTTTCTTTTTCTTCCTCGCCTGCTTCAAAGGCGGAACCCACAGGTATACGAACACTCGATGCCGCTCCTGTCGGTTGCGGCAACGATTATTTTTTCTTCTAATTACGACCGAAGCTCGCATAGATACCGCCATTGCCGCCTCCGCCGCCGCCGGCGGCATCTGCTGGCTTAGGAGCGTGCCGAAACGAAGCTACGGCCGGGCACCACCTTGTGAGAAATGGCCCGCGCACCAGTTCGCCATAATCTCTCTGGCGTGTGTCATATGGCACAAGATTGCATGTGTCGTTGTTTTCGAGCTAGTTTACTTCGTTGTCAGTAAGAATTCAAATTATATATATATATATATATATATATATATATATATATATATATATATATATATATATAATGAGATCTAACAGACAATAATGCCAAGGAATGTATAGGACCTGCTCACGGCTGGTTATTCTTTCAACCACTTTGCTTTCTTCTGATTTACATTCCATTTGTTCTAATAACTTCCCCTATACATTCCTTGGTATTATTGTCTGTTAGATCTCATTATTATTGTGTCAAAACACGAGACAACGAGCCCTTAGGTATACACTTCTTTCCCTTATATATATATATATATATATATATATATATATATATATATATATATATGTATATATAAGAAGTTAGTATGAAAGTATGAAAGCTAGCGATGACAGAGAAAGGAAGAGGAAGGAGGAAAGTCAGGAAGGTGAGTGTCAGGTTTGCTATCCTACGCTCGGGGATAGGGATTAAGGAAACTTGTAAAACAAAGGTGGCGAGGGTTATAGAGGCGACGTTTCAACAAGCCGGGAGCAATAACTTGAGGCTAGCAGATAATCACAGGCTTGGTCTCTGCCAGTGGCAAGTCATTTTTTCACCCACTTTTGTTTTTTCACATTTCGATTACAATTATAACTACTAAGAACATTCCTTTCACTTCACATCTCAGCTTGGTCTCTTAGTTTTCCCCCGCCGCGACGGTCTAGTGGCTAAGGTACTCGGCTGCTGACCCGCAGGTCGCGGGATCGAATCCCGGCTGCGGTGGCTGCATTTTTGATGGAGGCGAAAATGCTGTAGGCCCGCATGCTTAGATTTGGGCGCACGTTAAAGAACCCCGGGTGGTCGAAATTTCCAGAGCCCTCCACTACGGCGTCTCTCATAATGATATGGTGGTTCTGGGACGTTAAACCCCACATATCAATCAATCTTAGTTCTCAATATTATTGCGTCCAACAAAGGAAAGGGACCTTTAAGCTTACACTTCTTTCTTTTATAAGCAGCGAGGCTGTTGAAAACAAACAAAGTAGGACATGGGCTTGGGACCAGGAGCATTACAATAACCGCCGGTTCAATGGCGAATCCTTCGTAGTGGGTACGAGCCACGGTGCGAGAATACTTTAAGGTGAGCGAACGCCGGGACACTTGGCTGACCGATAATGTTCTGCTTCCCTAGGAATCTGAAAAATGGTACTGCAAACTTTGCCCCGGCCTATCGGTCGGCTACCAGCTCGTGATAACATCACCTGCAACGTGGCGCCAGCAGGCAAGAAAGGGTGTTCCACACTCGCCGTAGTGGCTACTGGCAGCGCTGACTGATGCTGCCTGTTTAAAGGCACACATATACACTATAAAGTAGACGGAGAGATGACCGTCGTAGCAGCCCTGGTAGAGCGTCAAACGTGTTATTCGAAGGTCCAGGTTGGGTTCCAGCTGACCGGAAGTCATCTTGTCGTCGACTTTTCTTTTTTTAACATTTATGTTATATTAGTTAATAACATCTATACTTTTCTTGAAATATTACGATCACTTCAATGACGTCCCCTACAATTTCCTTGGGTTATTTCTCTGTTCTCACTTATGCTGTGTATAATCAAAGTAAGCGAACCCTTAAATCTACACTTCTTTCCTTTCATGGAGAGGCAGTGCTACACGGGTGACTCTCGCATGTATAGGCACCCGACAGTGGACCAGAGGGCACGACGAAGCTCTTTGGGCCGCCTCAGCATTGTTGGTACCGACCACCAAGGATACTAAGAAAATGGAACGCTCGCTGAGCACAGTGACATGCTGAAGGGCCAGTGCCCTTTTTGGCACGTTTCCAAAGAACTATTCCTGGGCGCTTACATAATCAGCCGTGACCGCTTGCTCAAAACTAAAAAAGAAAATGATACGCACGTGCAAGTTTGGTTTTGCTGCGTCTACTCGCTAGGCTACGCATTGGAAGACTCGGTTTTATGCACCTACCCGCTAGGCTGTGTATTCTGGCGCTACCATCAGATCTAGTAAACTGCATTGCCGGGTGCCTATAAAAGTAGAGTCAAAAAACACTATTTCTTTAAGATTTTAGGCATTGCGATGAAGTACAAACTAGCTTTGCATGGGAGCCTTAGTTTACGGTGGTGTTCTCTGCATCTCACCTCCATCGAAAAGCGGCCACCGAGGTACATTAGGGTCGAACTCGGGCCCTGGATCTTACGAGCACGACACCTTAGCACCTAAGCTACGAAAAAAAGGAGAAAGTCGTTCTCAGATTTCGCCTAGTTATACCGCATTCGCGTGTATCTTTCCGGCACGCCTGTTCCTAACGCCATTCCCCTCCGTCCAGACCAACATGGGATGAAACGGCGCATGCTGCTAGCGCAACGCGATTCACATTGAAGAAAAAAAAACGAACCAAAACGATTGCCATCGCGGGAATAGAGTCGCCGCTAGAAGTGCGGAGAACGCGAGCAATTTCCACGGGGAAGGGATCGGCGGCGGGCCACACGGGAAACGCGCAACTTGTCGCGAGGAGAAGCCATTTGTTTGGATTGCCATGTCCGCCTGCCCATTTGCGTCTCCGTTGGCGCGGCGACCGTGCAGCTTCGCGCTTTACATACTGCAGACCACCGCTGCTCGACGTGTCGCGCTGCAGTGGCAGCCCAGAGAACACGCAGCCTGTGCCTGGGATTTCGAGCCCCGCGGTGAGGCATCGCCTAACAAGGGCTGCGGAAGAAGCGGCCAACACGAAAACTTCCACGCGCATTTGCGAAAAGGGCGTTTTGTTACTCCGCGTTTTATTTTCGTTTTGATACCTCAGTTCAGTTTGTTCTCTTCCAGGTTCAGCCGGGAGATACGTAGTGAGTGGGCACGATTTTGTCATTCTCCTGACGTTTTCAATATGCCAGCTATGATGCTTACATGCGCGCGCTGCATTTAAAGGAAGCATTGTGAAAATTAGCGTGAAGTGTTGGCGTAAGCATGAATCAGTTAGGATATGCGACGGACTTGAGGCCCCCTTAGACTATTATGGGGCCGGGAGAGGAGGGTGCAACCTCTGACCTCTCTTCCACCCACGTTGACGCGGTTGTGTATGCCTATAGACGTGTCTTCGTGGGCCATAGAATGAGCTCAGCAAACTATTATATCGTAACTAAAGCGCTGTGTGCATGTGGAAGTCTAAAAGGTTGTCAAAACGGAGGTAAAAAATATATAAATATTGAGTAGATGACATTGGCCAGAACTCTTGCTGGAAAATTAGAGCTACGACAAATACGTTGCACCCGACCGAATAATCGACGATTCTGACTATTCTTGATAAGCAAAGACAGAAGCAACAATCCCGTCGCGGAAATGAATTTGTGTGCCCTAAATAGCATGTTGAGCGCGTGCCGGTGGTTTATGTGAGGAGCTTAGGCTTGGTCACGTGTCGCGCAGCTGGCGACGAAAGTTCAGCCGTCGTGGTATGCTGGGTTGCCTAATTCGCATAATAGAAGCACACTGGTAATGGCGGCCCAGAAGTCGGCACGTGACACGCTCATTTCTACGCCAGATGTTCAGCTAAATGGAAAGAAGCAACTTTGTATGCCGACAATAAACCGGTCCCAGCGACTAGGCCGAGCGAAGAGGATTTGCTGAAAGTCAGATGACTTATTGGAGGAGAGTATTAATGATAACTAACAAACACTGCCAAAAAGTTTACTCTTATCTTCTTCATGTTGAAGAAGATGAATTTTGGCAAACCTGCGAAAGCTCCAGCACTTTGATACACACCAATGCACAAAGCACGCGTGTCGTCGTTTCCAACTTGTTTAACCGTATATTCAAAAGCAATGGCCACAAATATTATGGCTAGATAACCACGTTTCAAAAGACTGTCAGCGTTCATTTTTAAAAACGCGCGTTTGCAAAAAAATAAGCCATCACAAAGAAGAAATAATACGTTGCAAAATAAAGCCGAATAAAAAAGGAAAAAAAAACATGTGTTTACCATACGTTTGACAATGCCTATAAAAAGAGTGTTCATTAGAAAATAAGTTTCTCTCAACTCAGGCTTGCTCAAGGTTATTGAAAAGTGAGAACATATCTCTACACATTCAACTAACTTCTTGCTATGCCCCTTTTGAAGCAAATTTTTTTTTCCTTTGTGGTCGTGGTGAGCTGGCGCACTGACTTCAAGGACACTTTTGCATTCGTATTTCATTTTTTCATGCACAACTAACAGGGATTTTTTTTTCTCTCGTAGAACAAAAGGAGCTTCTATCATTTCTCGATCTTTTTGTTTTGAGGATACGTAATTTACTAACAAATCTGAAATTGCATTCCTCATTATTGCCTGTTCAAATTGCGAGGTTAATTAGCTAGACAGCTACCTTCCTTGTCGGTTGTTTTGAACGATGAATTGATATGTGGGGTTTCACGTCCCAAAACCACCATATGATTATGAAAGACGCCGTAGTGGAGGACTTAGGAAATTTCGACCACCTGGGGTTCTTTAACGTGCACCCAAATCTGAGCACACGGGCATACAACATTTACGCCTTAACCGGAAACGCAGCCGCCGCAGCCGGGATTTGATCCCGCGACCTGCGGGTCAGCAGCCAAGTACCTTAGCCACTAGACCACCGTGGCAGGGCAATGGCTTGGGGAGTGTAAATGAATCAAGGAGAAGGGTGCAAGGGAACACACTTTCGGCAAATGACAAGAGGACAAAGACGAGGAGCCCGTCTCACCAGGATGACGTAGACGACCTGGAGCCGGGCTGGGACGGCTCGCTCTGGGACAGGCTGCTGACTCGCTTGGGCGACTGCGTGGCCACGTGCACCGGTTCGGCGCTCTCGTGGCTCTTGGCGGCCATGCGCTGGCGGCACAGGTCCTGCACGTGGCACAAGCCCGTAACTCGTCAGGCCTCGTGGCAGCGACTCGGGACAGAACGTGGTAGCAGAGATTCGGGTCTAAGCTCGCGGTAGAGTCGCAACACACTTACGGCGGGGACTCGGCGTAATGACACGAAACAAATACCTAATGCAAATACTCGCAGACGATGTTTAAAGCATTGACTCACAGCAAAGACACGCGACGTACCTCAAAACAGTATTCAGGGTGAGGACTCTAGCGATAATTTAAGTCAAAGATTCATCGCAATAGCTTCATTCGGAAACACACAGTAGAGACTTGCATCATACAGCCAGGACTCAGGGTGAAGCAAAAACTCGAGGCAAAAACTCACAGCAAGAACAGATAATAGAACAAATTCTGAGAAATACACTGAATGCCGAAATGTGAGCAATATTGAAAGGTCCTGTTTTGTCATAATTGTCCGCTCATTGCAAATATGTCTGAGTTTGGTCCACTTGTGCCGTGTCTATATACAGTGTGCGTTCAGATGCATGCGTGTGTGTGTATACAGCTTGCACGAGGCCATATATAAGGAAATGTGAGCCTTACTTAAGCCTCGTCTGTGTTACTACCTAATTCGGCTCTGACTTCAAACCGGTGTAGTATTTCAGTATTTCGGGCGGTTTATGAACAGTATCAGAGTCAAGAAAAAAATTGTTGCAGTTTCTCTTGGAATTAGGAACCGAGGCGGCAAAAACGACCGTTATATTTCATCGCATTACTCTAGTGCTTCAACGCGGTTGACGTTGCTGCTGTATGGACAGCAGTCCTGTATGGCGTTCTACAACTCATCTCATGCGAGAAATTGTGGATTCAGCGTACACGCTAACAACGGGTATGAAGCGACCGATGGTTGGCAACTGAGCGCTTTTTCTCGCTTCTCAATAACCACGCCTAGCTTTTACGAGTTCGCTCAGCAGGCCTGAGTGTCGGTGTTTCACGGTACAGCAGGGCTTCAGAGCCTGACCTCGATCAAAGCCGATCAGCCCGAATAGGCCGTCCTGCAACTGATTAAACTGCTAGCCTGAAGTCATGTTATACAATACATGGTCAATATGAAATTATGTAGGCTCATGTTTTTTTCCCTCTCTGCTTCATTCTAACATTGCGCTCACGGTGCATGTAGGGTACCAAACCAGACAAACTCCAGCAGCCTCCCTGCATTCTCTTCAATTACCCTCTCCACACGTAGCGGCCATTACAGAAAAGATTGACGATGCTACAGCTAGCCGCCTTTATACGCTGAGCGCACGTGTTAAGAATTGAAGTTTTCCCGGAGAAAGGCATTTTCGAGTGAGTGGGGTTCGCGCGCTGCAATCGCAGCCATATACGCCGAAATTATGCGCGATATAAACGGTATATAAACAACGCGCGCTATGCGTGAGATTCAAATTAGGGGACGCTATGGAGTACGTGGTAGAAGAAACAGTGTGGATCTATATAGCGTACATAACCATGCCGCCATTTTTCGCGAAAGTCCTGCGGGCAAAACGAGTTACTAAAGAGCGGAAAACGCCCCTGATGAAGAGTGATCTGTGCCGGATCACTCCGGCTGCCTCGCCTCTCTTTCCCCATATATGGAACGCGTGGGAAAACGAACATTAGCATAGCCGGCCCAGCGTTTCGGGCTAGTACAAGGAGACAAATAAACCGGAAAGTGAGCGCCGGCAAGTTGTATTGTTTTTTTTTCTTTTCTTCTTGGTTTACATTGTTTCCATTGCATGACAGGATATTATACGCTCCGCTTGAGGCAACTTCTTTCGGCGATCGATCAATTTTGTGGAAAGAGTTCGGGAAGTTTTTAGTCGATCGCTGGTTCTCCACTTTAGGTGATGCATTTATGAAAGAAGCTGAAAAAAAGGACGTTATGAAGTCGCCAAATATTCAAGTTACAGTATTATACCAAGAGCTAAGCGCTTCCAGTTTCGGATAACGAACCATTTATCTGTAACAATCTGCAAGACGTCATGCAAGATCAGTTGAATCAGGAAAGCTGAGCTCTTTTCATGTTTGATGTAGTGTGAGGTCTTTTGACTGTCTGATTCGTGTTAAATATAGGTTAGGTGAAAATAATAATTTACTAAATTAGTGTTAAATAATCATTTTTGGCGACACTGATGTTCACTTAACTGTCTTGACTGGCACTAGCCTGCAGCGTTTGATGCGGCGAATGGGAGCTTTAACAAGCTGCCACTCCCTCAGATCAGAGAAGGTAAAAAATTGGAAGAACGCTCGTAATCGCACCTATGATAAATACACGGGAAGACGTGCACCAGAAGTGACGTCTGTCCCTCAACAGAGACAACAGAAACACATTGCGCACAAAACGTATCGCTTGCCTTGAAACTCGACGCGGAGAGACTTCGCAGCAAATTCTGAAATCATCGAGGAAGAAAAAAACAGCACCATATGAAGTTTCACAGTCGGCGACTTGGGCGACGGAGTTACGGTACGCTATAGCGTGGAACACAACTCCTTTAGGTAAGTATCCACACACTTCAATAGAATGCAAAAAAAAAAAACACTAGAAAGACTGGGTGCGAGACGGCGAAGAATGGCCCCACAAAACACTACAGATAAAACAGCACTGGAGTTCCACCGGCACCGTATGCGTTACACACACACACAGGGGCGCGCGTCAAGAGAATGAAAATGCTTAAGACAATATAGAGTTTGTGCTGACGCACACACTGACGGCGACGCGAGTCGGCCATGGCACACGTCAGCTGGCGACGCGTAAACGTCGGAACGGGGACCTAGAAGAAGTGACGCGAACTTATCGTGCCGCAGAACAAGGGACTGCCCCCCCACCGCACGAACCATTGCGTACGCTGCGGAGCGAGCGGCATCAGCGGCACGTCGTCAAGCCGGTGGCTAGGGAACTCGGCGCGAGCGGCGGCGGACGCGTATACGAGCGCGCCGTCGGATACGAGTGAACGGAAACGGAAGAGAAGCGAAAAGAAGGGGCGTGTCGACGACGACGACAAAAGCGACGCACTTTCGCAAGCGACGGAAGAGATGACGCCTATACGGTCCGCGGCTTATGTGCTGCGGATGATGTCGCGCCTTCTTTTGGTGAAACGCGTCAGCTTCGATAGCGAGGCTGCCACTGGCAGGCGCAGTTGCGGTGATGCAACTGCCCCTCTTCTTCGTCTCTACTTTGTTTTGTTTCTCTTTCTCTCTCTCTCACACATTCACACCACCCGGAGAATCGAGCTCTGCGGTTTTATCTCAGCACCACACGTCGTAGGGACACGATATAACCGGAGAGGCCAATGACCTCAAACAGTTCTTCGTATGCAGCTGCGTCACTGTGTAGCACGTGAGATATTTCAATCTCTTTGTTTTTATTGAAGCAGGTATAAACAGATATCTATCCATCTGACCCGGACGATCCAAGTGGCAAAGCCCTCGCGCTGCATCTTTTCATTTCCCTTGATTATGCTAAACGGCATTGATATGTTATGCTACGTGGCAACCTAAGCGGAAAAAAAGGAAAAAAAAGCTAAAGAAATAGAAATTGATATGCTAGAATTATTAAAGACTTTTATGCTTAAAAAAAGGCTGAGAACCAATGCAGCCGAAGCTCGAACATGCGTTATTTTATACGTTGGGGCTGCTCTGACCTGGCCGACCAGTTAGCATTTATTACCAGGTTGGACGGTCCACTGGGGCCCTTCACCATAGCTTCCTCCATAATTTTTTTTCCATAAAATAAATCTGTTCCGTTCTCTTCTGCGTCCCGCACCCTCGTATGCACTGTCTCTTCTCACTGTAAGACATTTCCATGGTTGCTAAACGAAAAACAAAAAAGCAGTCTCATGCGTTACACGTGATCCCTGTATTTCATCGCAGCTTATTTACACCCAGTCATCTTCTTTGGTGCTGGTCTGCAAATGCGTCATAGTCGTAAGGACTTAATCGCACGGCGTTGTTAATTGGTGTTCTGCGCTATAAAGCGGGAAACCGTTGGTGTCGATCTGCGAACGTGATCCTCTTTACTAATGTACCTGATGCCCTTGCGGGCACTTCCCCTTCATTTGCCATGCGACAGAATCCGCACGAGACAATTAGAGTAATTTCGAGCTATGTGTGCGCGTGAGAACCTTACAAGATCAAAGATAGATTGACTTGTTAAAAGCAGTGCTTGGGTGATTCGGTGGAGCTGTGGTTGTGCTAACGACGCGTTAAAATAAAGTACACAAAGACAATAGAAGCTCATTTGTACCATAAAGTTCTCTCCTAGCTGCCTCTCTGATTTATACGCTGCGTTACTTGAACAAGTTACATATTGAAGTTCTCACTACACGTGTTAACAATCAGCGTAACACCTTGAGCCACATGGTGCAGGTGTGAAGAAACTACCAGGACGTACCAGAGAAAGAGAGAGAAACCGAGAAATAGAGAGGAAAGGCAGGGAAGTTCACGGCATCACCATCACCAGACAATAACGTGCAGAAAGCAGCGGAACCAGAGGAAGAACTAGAACGCCAGTGCGGAAGCTCGTCTTGTGATTCATAAAACCGGATATTGTTAGTCAAAAGGGCTTAGGCGGCGAGCTACCTGGATTGAGGAGGCCAGTCTCCTTAGGGCTCAAGTAGAAGAAGACTAGTTAAGTAATGAACTTCCCATCTATGGCTCTCTTCCGAAACTAGACTATAACGAAAAGAGTGGGACCAAACATGAAAGAAGCAGATCGAAATTAGGAAATTTTGTGTTTTATTTGTAAACCCCACGTTCTCAAAGCGTTCCCTGGTGTGTACACAGTGTTTCGATCTCAGGTTATATGCTTTTCTTTTTCTTTTTCGCTGAGAGGGAGAAAACAAACATATGTCAGCAGAGTTAAGAAAGCCTTCCTCGCAAAGCGCACGCTGTCATTTCCTTACAGATGACTCCGCGACACACGCAATACTAACGTATACATAGTGGAAGCCCCTTCTACTCTATTGCTTCTATATAGGCATACGCTAACATATTTCAGGGCATACATAAAAATCAAGGTATACGACAGGCGTGCAAGAACACCACCAGCCTCAGAGGTCGTATGAGATGCTAAACTTAGAAGAAACTCAAGGTATACGACAGGCGTGCAAGAACACCACCAGCCTCAGAGGTCGTATGAGATGCTAAACTTAGAAGATATTGCCAAGCACTAATGCTGCTCGCAACGCACTACTGAGCGCATACAGTTTCCGAAACTCACGTTTATATAGGGGCGTGAGCTGGAACTCCGCTGGTCGCAATAGACACGGCGTGGTACTAGGTGCGTTAACACATATTTTGTCTAGGCACCAGTGCTCTGCGTGTTTTGCCGAGATTTGCAACGCCCCGGTAAAGAAACTTTTGATTTGGTTGGTACGCAAGCACTCATTTTTTCAACGCCCGTAATTTATTACCGCATTACGTCTAACAGAGACGTGCATGATATCAATACTGTATGAGATGATATACCTTACCACACAGTTCGCTCTGGCATTTGCAAATATACAACAATGTTTCATTCCACTGAGGTAAGGCAACAGAAAACCGGCGAAGCTCTTTCTGTCTGGGCGTACGTCCTTCTTCATGCAGATGTGGCATGAGTGTGAAAAGCAAGAATGGCATTAGATTGATTGATTGATTTGTGGGGTTTAACGTCCCAAAACCACGATATGATTATGAGAGACGCCGTAGTGGAGGGCTCCGGAAATTTTGACCACCTGGGGTTCTTTAACGTGCACCCAAATCTGAGCACACGGGCCTACAACATTTCCGCCTCCATCGGAAATGCAGCCGCCGCAAAGAATGGCATTAGGGACCACTCAATTTAAATACATAATTATAGATAATTCATGCCTGTTACAAACCTATGTAAATGTCAAAACTATAAACCCATGTCAATTGCATGGAAACTGTCACAGTAAAAAAGGTAAATAATTTTGGAAGTTCATGTTGATCAGGTGTATACCATAAGAGGTTGACATTTTTTTTTTTTGGAGCTCAAAATCAACTTTTAATCTTCTGGTCAGGTGCTACAGGACGTTCACTAGAATGTTGCATCCATCCATCTACCAGTTTACAGTAAAGATAGTTTTCTCTTTCCATCTCTTACGCCAGTGGCCCAATTCTCCCGGTATTAGAGGGCAAATCTCATGGTTACATGTGTAAAATTTGTGTCTCTTCTAGGCTTTGTGTCTTTCATAGCTTTCATAACACTCGGCCGGTGTTCTGGCTGCTCCCACCACAGGGGTATAATGGCTAAGGCACTCGGCTTCCGACCCCCAAGTTGTGGGTTCACATCCCGGCCATGGCGCCACATTTTTGGTGGAGGCGGAAATGCTTGGGCCCCATGTGCTTAGATTTAGGTGCACGTTAAAGACTCCCAGGGGGTCAAAATTCTCTGCACTACGGCGTCTCTCATAATCATATGATGGTTTTGAGACTTTGGACGCCAACATTTAGGATAAAACGTCCTGGCTGTTCGCCTGATCACGGGACCGTTTTTTTTTTTGAGTGACTTGTGTTCTTAAATAAAAGCCACAGTTAAATTTTACCACCTGATACTTTGAAAACCCCAAACGGTTCGTAGGTCTCGTAGGCAGGACTTTAAATCAGGGGGAGAGGGCGGCGCTAACCCTTTCCGTTTTTAACTAGGGGTAAACACCACACCCTGCCCAGCAGGTCAACTGTAGCTTTGCGGCACCCAATCGCAGGAGCTGGAGTTGCTTTTTTGGGCCGCCATGCTTCATGTTAGAAAATGATAACGCTCCCCATTTCTGAATAATCAATTAATTAAACATAAACTTTTGCACTGTCGTGCCGGCAGTTCTCAATGCAAGGAGTGAACAAACGAATGTTCTGAGGTCCTGCTAGAGTCATTTTCTTTGAGCTCAGATATCTTTAACGCTTCACATTCAGAGTTTATTTTTCTGAATGTCAAAAATGCGCCCAAAACAACGTATTCATGTCTATAATATACATACTCTTTTCTTTGATTCTAGAGACTGACTTCACTCCGCTGCATGTGTCCCAAACACAAATTCAGTGGTCTGACGGTTATGATGAAACGGACTTTTAAACATAATAACCCGTAATTTGTGTGTGTGTGTGTGTGTGTGTGTGTGCGCGCGCGCGCGCGCTCGCACGCATCGCAGACCTATGAGGGTTCCTTAATTATTTGAAGGGAGACTTGAAGCCATACTTGTATATCTCGGCAGGTATCACATAAAAGAAAGAAACACCTGAATAAACAAAGAAAAACAACAAAAGTTTATATAACATGCGTGCAAGGAAGGCCAACATTTTGCAAGAGTTTCATCACGGACTGGCAGCAGACGTTAGTATATTTAACAAACTAAACAAGTTTCCAAAATTAGTTTTTTACCATGTAGAAAAAAAAAGAAAGAATCGTTCGCATGCTCTTCATTGCAGAGACACACATAAAATTTTTTCACGGATACGTGAACGCGTACTATCCAACCACACTTTTCTTTTTATCTCGCGAGGCGTTTTCGAGGCACCCGTGGAGTTCCTGTTTTTCTTATTTATTTATTTATTTATTTATTTATTTATTTATTTATTTATTTATTTATTTATTTATTTATTTATAAAATACTGCAGACCCATTCAGGGCCCAAGCAGGAGGGGATACAAACATTGGTAATAATAATTAATGTCATGTGACACTAAAACGAGTAAATGTACCTGAATACATATATGCAAAAGCTTAACCGGCTACCATTGTTACATTAACAATAACAAAATATGTATAGAAAAAAACTTAGATATCCCTCCCGCCCTTCTTCCTGAAAACTGTCTTTACCTGCACATCATACACGACTCGCAGTATAAGAGAAATGCAAAAACGAGGCCATACACAGCTAGCGCGCTGCAGAGGCTGTAAAGTGTCAAAGAAGAGAAAAAAAATGTTGCATAAGGATAGAAAACCATGGGCGCAGAGGCTTAAGCTACCCACACGGCACGCACCGCAAGAAAGCGCCAGGCGTGAGCCTCATGAACGCCTTGCCGCACGTAGGCATTGCGATTTTGCGGGCACGGTGACACATTCTTGCGAAAGGCCGTCTCAAGATGGTCCAGAGGAGAAAGAAACAAAAGAAAGAAGTCGTTTCTTTTAGCGAGAGACTACGGGAAAAAAATGTGAGTAAACCGAAAATAAACCCACGAAGCCGGCAGGCGAAAAGTTAGTTTTACGCAGTTGAGAGTAAAAAAAGAAAAGAAAAAAGAACCGCAGCAAGGCAAAACGGATACGGAGCTGCATGAAAATCAAGGAACAGGCTTTGGCACTCAGGCGGAATTCTCCCCCACTCTTTCTAGCTTCACATTCCTCCGGCACGAAGAAAAAAAAGGCAAAAAAAATTCACGCCGTCACCACCACCAACCAACCAACGAACCAATGGGTGGCTGACTGCAACAGCACGCACCACAAAACCCAGGCGGCTCGATTTCTCGATTCACACAGAGCGAGCGTCGGCACGAGCGCTCTCATAGGCCTAATCCCCGAGCAGGAAAGGGAGGAGGAGGCAGTCGGCGGCGCGTCGGTGAGACGCGCAATTCGCGCAAATCCCGCGTAAGCGGTCCCCGCACGCGGGCCGCGTCGCTTCTTCAGCTCCGAACCCGTACACACGCGCAGGGAACGCTGCTTGCGAGAGACAGCCGAGGTCTGGAGAGGGCGCGTACGAGGAGACTACTAGGCCGGCGGGGTTATTCGAGCCCGGGGTGCAAATTGGAAAAGCGTGCCCGCAAACTTCCTCCGTAGCCCCGTGGTATACCCACACTTAGTCCCCCCCCCCCCCTCCCTCCCGCTTCCCTCTTCTTGTACTGTGAGCTACGTTCCAGCGCGTTATAAGAAGGCACCAACTCTGTGAATCTCGATCTCAACGCCCCTCTTCTGAGTTAGTTTCGATTCATTTTTCCTTCAGACGTGGCAATGAAGTTGGGTCCCCTATAGATTTGCCGTGACTACCGTGAGATTGGAAAGCTACTGCAAGGGCAGAGGCGATAGTTAAAAAGCACGCACAATCTTTGTCGTTAAATGCTTCCGCAAGTCACGCAACTCTTTTTTTTTCTTATAAAATCAACGCTTCGGTTGTGCAACAACTGATACTGTTCGACGCATTTCAATACAGGGATACACGAAGTTCCTATGTCTTCATGTCTTCTATCTAGCCTCAGAGTTTAAACGCAAGTTTTGCTTCGGCTACCGCAGCAATTAAGGTCGGGTTAGAAGAGCACGGAGAGAAAACTGTTTATTGCGTCGTTTTCTATTGATTATATAGTTGGGTCTCCGAACGGTGTTCTTCAGAAAACTTCAGGTAGTCCAACTGCTTCAAGTGAAGAACGGGTATAGGATGCGAAACTTGTACCAGTTTAGCTTGTTTTAACGCTTCCCATTAATGTGCATGTGTACGTCAAGGCAAATGGTTATCGACACGTTCTTGTTCGAGTGTCAGAATATCCGTAAAGCTGTGCCGTTTCCTCCTTCTATAGTACTGTTTAAAAAACAAGCAAAAACAGGGCAAGAGCATCAGGCAGTGACCGCGCAGTCGATTTGTCAGTGTCACGCCAAAATCATAATAGAAGACAGCACGTCGCTTTACAAATGGGTTGTTCAAAAAAATGAAAATGAAAAAAAAAATAGAGAAATGTGACTTTGTACCGTGTCTATACGCTGCAGTAAGACACTGGGCTCGCGTCATCGCTCCCACAAATTTGACCCGAAAACGCCAATACAAAAAAAAAAGTTTGCGAGCAATAACAAACAAAGAAAAAAGCACACTGCCTTACAGTTACACTCAGCTTCAGCCGATGATTGATGACCCTCGCCCGAATGCCGAGGTATGTAGCACGAGATTTTAAGCGAGGTGTTCGCGCCTTGTGTTCCGGGGCTTTAGCCCCGAGGTCTCTCAGACGCTTCACGTGCTGCCGATGACCCAGAAGTAAAATAGCTCGGTGATACAGTGGATAATATCCCAGCCGTGTCAAACATGGATATTAACTCCTATCTTTTCATCTGTTTTCATCCTTCTTTACCTTTCATGCAGCGTTCTCAAAGAAGCACGCCATTTTCTTTAGACAATAGCCACTATGGCACGCGCGTAATGTTGTAAAGTTATAGACCCATGTTTTTTTTTATTTTGTTTCGCTGATATATAAATTACAAGCAGAAGCTTTGACCAATATGGATATTTTAGCTGCATGTTGTCTTTGAACGGCCTCATGTTAACTTTATTAGGTCAGTCCGCTATGCACTAGAAAATGACGAGAGGCAGGGGTAGCCCGATAATAATATCTTTCTGGATTAAAAAAAACGAAATTAAAATTTAAGCATGTTGGTATTGTCAAATTTATGATGATAGGTAGTGATAGCGGATAAAGAAGCAAAATGCTGCTGGACATCCGACGAGGGCAATCAGCTTCACCCATGCCCGCGGAAATCGCTTTCAGTATCATTGTTGTAAGACTATGTTATATCTCCTGTAGGGCGAATGCTTCTACGATTGAGCTTCAGTTTGCCCAAACTCGAGTACAACTGGCAGACCGGTGTTCACGATATTCCCGTAACATGAGAGGTCATGAATTCAAGTACACATGCACAGACAAATATTCGGTGTCTGCACCTTTGCACCCTGGGGTAGCAGTTGTAACCTTTTTTCACCGCGGTCAGTGAGTGAGTAAGAGCTTTCTTTAACATGTCCGGCACTACTGAAAGAGGTGGGGCAACAAGCACCCGGGCCCATATAACGACCTCAATTACGTGGGACAGAGTCGGCTTTCTGTGCATACCGGAGGGCCCGCAGTGGATCGGCGACGCCGTGGCTGAGCAGAGCCACCTCCCATCATGCCTCGCGATTCGAGACCGCCATGTTTACCCGGTTCGTAGGAGACTGCTGCTCACTAACCTTGCACTCCCGCAGTATGTGCTGCAGTATCACTCTGGCTAAAGTTACCTGGAGCACCCTGTATACTTCCGGCTAGTGCAAAGCGTACAGAGCCAGAATTTAAAAATACGCCGACACACGCAATTACGGTGCCATCAAATGCATGTTGCTCACCGTTGCTTGGAGTTAGTCAGACAATTTTTTTTGTTTTCTCAAATATTGTTTAATTAGATCTGTTTAATTAACTAACTTTTAAAGGAACGAAGATACATGGTTATCTGGCCTGCGAATTACTCGGCTTCCTCAGCTCTAGTTGTTCCTTATAATGCCGGCTACCGCAATTTGCTTCCCGTTTCATGCTTCGGCATTACCAATAGTTGTTGGTCCTAAAGCCCATTGCATGGTCGAACGTGTATCAAGTTTGTAGTCATGCTAGTCGCGGTCGAGCATGCAGCCAATCTAAGCTGCGAGGAAGTAGCTCCTCTTATTTTTAACCCCTCGCACTCGTCTATGAGGTACAAGTTTATTGCCAGAGACACTTATCACTATTCAGCCAATATACATGCGGGATGTACAATCGATGCTGAGTGGATGTTTACGCAGCTATGAACATGAAAATAAGGGACGCTGCCTTAGGCCTTGCGAATACATGCGAGAACAGTGCGTCCATCTGAAGTCTCCGAGACGCTTTTGTGTACGGTCTTCGTACACCGCGCCCCCCAAAAACAGGGAACCCACCGACCGATGAGATGCGTGCACTCTATAGGTGCACGGATCGGAACAACACCGCGGAAGGGGAGGGGGGGGGGAGAAGAAAAGTTTACTGGGTTTGCGCCATCCCATTGGTTGCGTGTCATGCCCTCGGGTAGGGCAACTCGATTACCCGTATGAATACGAGACACCGAAGAAAGGGACGCACAAGAGGGGGGGGAGGATACGGGTGGGGGTGGAATGAGAGCCGAAAGGCCAGTGCAGGAGATGTGAGGGAAGACTTTTCCGTTTCATACTTGGGCAAACAGGGTGGACGAGCCTTGCTCTCATGGCATGAGCGCCACGGCTATGGCAGAGAGGCCACTTCAAAATCCATTACAATCTCCTTTGATCCGGGAGTATCGTCGATGGCTGCGTGCATCCCAGGCGCCATCTCTGGCAGAATGATGCGTGAGCGTCTCTCCACTGGACATCCAGAAGAGGAAAATACTCAGGACAAAGAAAAAAGGGTGGGGGCGGGGGGAAGAAATTGTTGAAAATGCAGAAACATCCATCCCGCCTTATATAGGAGAAGCTTGTACATCTAGTGCAATATGGGGCATTGAGGGGTGACCGTCTCGTCCTTTCCATCTTTTATCATCCCGTATTTCCCTTTCTCTATCGAAACGTCCTGTACAAAGGTAATTCAATTTCACAGCACCATGCCCGCAGTACACGCCCGAAAGACATAGTAAACTGACCCCTCGGGTGCACGCTTGGACAAGTGCGCACGGACGAGCGCGCGTTGGGTTTTGCTGGGCACAAGATGCTGGCGTTATCGCCGATGTGATCACGACGCTTGAATGTTGGTGAGCGCAGGCGTTCTCGTGGCACCACTTTGTTTGCCTGTGCATTTTTTTCGTCTCTGCCCGCGTTTCACGCGTGCAAGATGAGGCAGGCGGATTGTTGAAATCTCTTCACGAAATCGCCATCGGTCTATTTTCTGCAAGAGCTTCGCAATGGACGTATAGCCTGCGGCCGTACACTCTGTGTGCAGAAAATACTCGCTATACCCCTGTAGTTAGCAACGTGTTAAGATAAAATGCGGAGCATCTGATGCACATTGAAAGTGCGTAATGTATGTGCGAAGTATCCTGTCGAAGGACTTACGCGCTAGTCCCGCATACAGATTTAGATTGGGATCCGCCTATTATTTCTGTCATGACAGCCTATACTGTGCTACTATGACCTATATCCCGATCTAGTGCGCGGCCTGATGATACGGTTCCGGAGATGTTTGTTGACTGAACAGTGGATAAGGAATGATTAGCGTGCGACAGCTTGTGCAACAGCGTAAAACAGTGTTTGTCTGGTTTTCATTGTCCCATGAGCGACAGCGTTCGTTCCGTGGTACTTATGAAATGAATTGGATTCACAGTTTTAGCGCATCTTTATAGTATGCCATAGGCGCATGTGTCATCTCCCTCGAAATATAAGATCGGTTCTTGCGAGCTGATTAACTACTCTGCACTGCACGTCGCGGCGAAGGCGTTATCGCTATTTTTACTACCAATTAACCTGCATGAAAGACTCCCGTACTGATAGATAACGTCATGAGCTGTGACCAGAACTAATAGTTTGCATAAGTTTCTATCCGCACGCTCAGGTTAAAAGCATTGTTTTTGGTGCTCGGCCTCTCTCCTAAAGGTCACCTAAAGGGTTCGATACCGGCCATGGCGGTCGCATTTAGATGGAGGCGAAATGCTATAGAACCGTTTAGTGTGCCACGCGAGTCCACGTCAAGGAACTGCAGATCATACAAATTTTTGGAGCCCTACAAATACGGTATCTCTAATAATTCTGTCGTGGTTTTGATATGTAATACCCCAGGTATAAATATTAAGCATCTATCTATTTCCTGTTCATCTTCTTAGTTCTTTTGTCCAACCCACAATATAGTGAAATGAGCTAATCACAGGTATTAAAAACCTTGGCTGTCTTTACATTAATTTATGTATCTCTCACATTCCAATAAAGAACAACAACATATGTTCAAAGTCATTGCTTTCGGGAAAATGTTTCAGCCTAGTTGTAATGAGGGCATAGTCCCCGTTCCTTTGTGATAGTTTACTCTCTATTCTTATTTTCTTTGAGGGGGGGGCGAGTTCTTCTACGGTATATATATGCAGAATCATTTAACTAAAGCGGACGCCAGGTAAACGCCCCCACCTTGAGTGATGCCGATACTGAATATATTACTAGTTTGTGAACTTGTATTCATGTTATTATTTTTTGTTCGAAACAAGCTTCGTATATTAAATTGAATTAAAATTGTCCATTACCTTTAGAGCCAAATAAATTATTGTACGGTTGCTCCACTGGTTCCTCAAATACTTATTGGGAAAACTTGTTCAACCGTGGGGCGTCTGCCGCTGGAACCTGGCTAACAAAAGTAGCATGGCTCTATACTGCGCTGCTGACATTGGATGTCGCTCCACTAGAAATAAGTCTTGCGACGAGTCCTTACGTTTTCAGTGTAAGTAATATATAAACTTTTATATGGTGGCGGATCAACTGCTAGCCGGTGACTATAAAAGCACATAAAGTTATCTTGTGACATCTTCAATATCGCATATACTCGTACAACATCGTTTATAAGTACTGATGAGTTGGGGAAGCAAGATAAATTTTGCGCTCTCCGATAGAGACGGTAATTAAATAATCGGGCGCTTGGATTTAGAGTCGAACACTGTGATTAATACAAGAATAAATGATCCGTGCGATTAAGATAAAGGACGGAAACATATTGCTCTTTTATAAACGGGGGACATGAATGGACATTGAAGTTTTCGATTACAAGAAAAAAAAGTGTCCTTAAGCTGCTTGGTGATCCGGTTTGGATTCTAAAGTATTAAATTACATACGAGTTCTAATGTTTCTCCTTTCATTCGCTCAAGATATAAAACTTCGGCAGAGCTTAGTTGGTGCACATATTTAAAGGTGAGAAACTTCAGCAAAAACCAGGGTGGAACCAAAAGAAGACTTTGGACATACGCTGTAGGGAAAGAAATGTTTTGCTTGTGGACTTAGTGAATAATCTTCAAGCTGATTCTCAAATGCGCCTACCGAAGCGGCAAACACGCTGCAAGTGGGCTACAGTTTGCTGTACGGACAATACTCAACTTGGTTACACCATCGAAATCTTTTGAATCTCAAGCGGATGTAAGAACACTCTCTAATAGCTTTAGTAAATCTTCTTTAAGGAGATAATAGAGTGACCACAGTCAAACCTCATACAAAAGGTTTGACTGGTCTTGGTCTTATTAAATAAACTCAATTTACGAGCGCTTTTTTTTTTCAATTGGTTCTTGTAAGCAGCGGTACGTGTAGTGTTGTTTGAATGCACAATAATATCAACCTGTTTATTGGCTAGCTCTTCAGGTCCCAACGTTACCTTCCCCCGATCACAAACGAAGCGAAATTCAGCGCTTTAAATCAATTGAAATAGTACATTATCAAAGAAGCTCCCCAAGCACGTAAGAACGTCATCACCGCTTAACTCTGTTCAAGCGTTTGTTTTCTTTTAGGGGCGAAGCTCCTTATGGCGTGGCTTGGGCGTCCCTCGTAGTACGTAACCACCAGTGGAACATACCCGACATAGGTATAACATTTGACCTCCAAGGTGGTGCCGGTGAGAGATTTCTCTTGTGCGTTGTTGAACAATAAAAAATAGTGCTCAATGTACATGCCAATGGCTGCTAATGGGGAATGAGAGACAGGAGCACTCGGCTTTTAGTCAACGCGCACGCTGCGATCCCCATTAGCAGCCATTGGCATGTACATTGAGCACTATCGGACAAGAAAGGCTACATTATACTCGCTGGGTGTAACCTCCTTAGATTTAGAAAGGTTTAGCGAGCGTTGAGCCGCAGGGCCATGAATACAATGAACTAGTATATACCATGAATGAATTCGAGGTGGTTAAATGTGGGAAGTAGATACGAAGCGCAAGCCGTAAGAAATTAAAAGCTGAATCCTCCTGTCTCTCATTTCACATTAGCAGCCACTGGCATGTACATTGAGCACTATCTGACAGGAAAAGGTTGCTACGTTATACTCGCTGGGCGTAACATCCTTGGTTTTAGAAAAGTTTAGCGAGCATTGGGCCGCAGTGCCACGAATACAGTGAACTAGTATATACCATGAACTCAAGGTGGTTGAAGGTGGGAAGTAGACCCGAAGCGCAAGCCGTAAGAAAGTGTGCGTGTGCCACCTCTCGTTTAGTCCTTGGAATGTCCACTGAATGGCGGTGCTTCTATATGGGGAATATATAATAAAAAAGATGCGAGATGGTGGGACTTGGAGTGTTGAATAGATGGACGAACGGACACACAGACAGATGCATGGATAGACGCATGAACGGACGCAGGGGCGGATGCATGAACGAACGCAGGGACGGGCGCACGAACAGACGCATGGACGGATGCATGGACGGACGAATGGTTCGCCCCAGTCTCCATCATTCACTCCGTGGATATGCTGCCAATTTTTTGTTTAAGCACGCATGCCTGGTTGTACGTGTGTTCCACGTTTGCTGAAATAGCGTAAGGTGCGCTTACATAGGCACGCGAACAAACAGAGCAAGAATAACGTGGAACCACGTCACACCACCAAAAGCGATCGTGACATGGACGCTTTTATAATCTTGTAATACAATCGCTCGCCTGGTACCCGAGGCGACGACATCAAAGCAGGCTTACACAACGTGCAGAAGCGAACAGGGGCTCTCACGAACCACCGGAGAGTCACTATACCGCGCGGATGCTAACTACTTCGCGCGCTCGGCCCACGGCGCGGCTCCCCTAAACAAACCCGACGAGCTCAATCTCGTAACCGCTGCCCAGCGCGGGGCCGAAAGCGTGTTGACTCGTCGAGGATAACGATTTACAGCGCGGCGGCGGCGTCGCGCTTATACGAAAAACCGAGGTTGCCGTCCCCTCGCTCTCTCACCTCTATGAGCGTGCTTTGTTCGACGAACGCCGGTTCTCAGCACCTTGTACAAACACTGCAGTTCGCTGTGAATTTCAAGCTTTATTCGGCAGCGCTTTCATTTTATTATGATAGCGTTTATAAGCTCGTTTCGCAGATATTCTGGCGTCGGCGTCAGTGTCGTCGTCAGCGTCGTCGGTTGTGAGCGAAAAATGATCATCTATGCATGACCAAAAAAAAATCGAGAAAGATTCAAATGAAATAAATAATCACAAATCTCTGGTCTGTGTGCCGTTCGAACGCGGGTCGTTGGCGTGTGTTCTTCCCCACAGCCACAACTCTGCATGCGAATACAGTGAAAATAACTTCTTCTCCTTGGAAATGCAGTGAAAGTAACCTTCACGCTTTACCAAACACACGCGTCCCGTACACATGCTTCGCTATACAACATGAAATATTGCCTTAATAATGCGTGGTACAAGCGTGCATTGCCATCGGTCGTCAGAAGTTAGTTGGTTGGCTGGTCAATATCTTGGCGCAAACCACTCTGCGGGATAGTCAGTTGGTGCCTTGTTTAGAAAACTAATGCACTTATTTAGGTGACAGGCTGAAATTTAATTGTTAATTATTTGCAGAGTAATAATGTGAACTCAAAAAATCTAAAAAAATAAAGCTTTGAAGTACTCGGGCCAACAAATAATAAAAAAACTATAAATAGGCCAACTGGAATAAGTTACACCTGACATTCAGTTATTTCAGAATCTCGTAAAAAGTTAGATGGATAAGTGGGGTTTAACGTCCCGAAACCACCATATAATTATGAGAGACGCCGTAGTGGAGGGCTCTGGAAATCTCGTGAAAAAATTTACATACAGCATGCTCCTGTGGCTAAAACCAAATATAAATGCGCCAAAGGAAAGAATAACTGAGAGTGACAAAGCCAAGCTCCACTTTTGCAGAGGTTCTTCTAGTATTCCTGTCTTTTACATTTTAAGTCTTCGGCACGTCAAAAAAAATGCTTTAGAGATTCACTTTGATTACAGCGAAGGCATAAAGATGACTAAGCGAGACTCGGCTATCATCTTTCGACGACATTTGCAGATTAACATGCAGATACTGGGCAAATTTTTATGTTCTTTTTGTCGCTGTTGAAAGTCGAGTGTTGGTGAACGTGACGTAGAGGCTAGGAGAACAGGTTTAAGTCAGAACGGGTCACAGTAATCAGGCAGCCAGTGCATAGCATTTTGTTTATTACAGGGAAGGTGTCCCACTTTACCATGGATCATCGTTGTCTTCATAGTACTAATATCAGCAGTCAACATTATGAGAAGTAACAGACAGTAAGACCACTTCTCAATAATGTTGTGTCTAACAAAGAAAACGAAGCCCTAAATTTGCATGTTCCTCATATAGCAGTAGTAGTTGTTGTATTAGTAGTAGCTGTACAACTAAGCAGTAAGCCACTTTAAACCCTAAAAGGCTGTTCACCACGCTCATTGCTAACAAAGAGTGTTTTCTCGTATAAAAACACCCATATCATAAGGTGTTTTCACCATCCTACCCCCCCCCCCCCTCATGTGGTGTTTTCAATGGCCTAAATGTCCTTATCACTGAATGCGCGAAAAAACTAAAATCTACCAGTCAGGGAACACGCAGTTACCGATGCTATCAGCATAAAGGTGCGTGCACACACTAGACAACACACACAATAGAGCGTATTGTGTTGTGGTTAGAACAAAGGCTGGATGATTTAGAGTATACGATGTAATCTACTGTGGGAGAGAAACAGCTGTCCCAATAAACAATTACTGGAGTAAACGACTGCCAACACGTAGCACTAAAATACCCAATGGACGGAGTGCGCACTCTACATTGACTTACTCAGACCGCCTCGTATATTTCACCACACTATCTTGTGCCGCCATCTAGGGCGGTTGGGAGTACTCCTGTTCCGTAGAAATGATCACCAACATCAAGAGAATAGGTGTATATTTATGGCATGTTTGTGGATAGCCTCAATACAGACACAATTTTTGCCTAAACTCGCTCAAGACCGAATAATTTTTAGATAAGAAGCAGCTCTACGAATAGCCCGTGTAACGCTGTCTATCCAAGTCTTTGTGTCAACATGCCGCACCGCGCTTCACTCGCCGCAGGTGTTGGGGAGGTGCCAAGTAGGTCACGCCTTTCCTCGTTTTCTGGTAGTGCCTGTCGACGTCACTCTCTCCCTCACCTGCCGTGTGCTCGCCACGTGTCACATTTCTCTTGCTTCACCCGCTCAACCACTCTCAACGTATGAGCGCACATCTAGTGAACACTATTTCGAGCCGGCTCGTTTATCTACGATGGACAGGATGCCAGAAAGCGAAGCTCCTTCGCCCGTCTAACTATGCGCCGAAGCAATTCGGCCTAACCCGGCCGTCAGCGGCGTTGCGAGGGTTAGCAGAGCCGATGGCGTCCGCGAATGGCAACGTCGCGCCTGCAACGCCGACAAGGTGCGAGCCAAGGAAGCCAAACGCAAGCATCGGCATGGAAGACTAACGACACCGACGAGGCGCGAGTCGAAAATGCCGACTGCATCCGTGCACAGCGCTGCATCCCATCAGGGTTCTCTTTGGTATGTCATGGTCATGGGTGTTTCAATAATCCACAACCCCCTTTAGTTCGAAAGCATATTTTCGTTGGAACATCACACATTTTGGAGAAGATAAACATATTTACATGCTAATTTCCGAAAATTTTGGTCAGGCAATAGGTGCTTTGCTTGCTTGAAAACCACCCTAAGGGTGTAAGGTGGCTTACAGTGTAGTAGTAGCAGTACTAGTAGTAGTAGGAGTACTAGTAGTAGTAACGCATGTCATGTGACCAGAAAGTAAAGCAAATAAATAAATAAACAAAATAAAATGATTACACTCGAAGCGTGTAAGCACGTGTATTTCAAATAGGGCGGCTGATTTACGACACTACGCGATCCCGCTAGTCAATCACACACTCGCGTGCTTACACTTGGCTGCGCCATGGGAGGGACTGGCTGAATTTCTTTTATCTTTATTAATAAAAATCACTCATTCATTTCAGAGACAAACATGCTGTTAGAGGGACAAGAGTTCGAAGAATAACGTTATATCGGTTACCAGGAAACTTTCAAGGGTGTCCTCTTACTGCAATCACGTGCTGTTCGGCGTGGATGCGTCGCTATAACGCTGTGGTGAAGTCTCGTATAGGATCCCCGGGCACCAGTTGTAGCACCATGTTCATGTGGTTGATGTCGATGCCACGACGTTTATTTACAACATTCGCTAGGTATGTAATCGGTGCGCAGTGAGGGCTAAATTCATTTTCCGTGCACGTTTAGTGCGACTTAATGGACCTCGATTACGGTGCAACGAGGTACAGGGGAGGTGAATTACGAGATTTTGAAGGCAATGTCCTTCCAGGCCACTTGCATTGAGACTTTATAAGAGGTAACGATGATGTGCTTTGTCGGGGGTCCAGTTTCTCACCGAAACAAGCATCAAGAAGAGAACCAATCGCGGTGGTCTAATGGCTAAGGCACTCGGCTGCTGACCCGCAGGTCACGGGATCGGACCTCGGGCCAAGGCGACCGCATTTTTGATGAATGTGAAAATACTTGAGGCCCTTGTGCTTAGATTTAGGTGCAATTCAAAGAAACCCAGGTGGTCGAAATTTCCGGAGCCCTCCACTACGGCGTCTCTCATAACCATATGGTGGTTTTGGGACTTCATACCCCATCAGTTATTATAATAAGTTGGCATTAAGAAAACAAAGAAATGCTGAACAAAGAAAAATAAATAAACAAGAACCTTAATCTTAACAAAGTGAATCATCTCACCGTGACCACCTGGGGTTCTTAACCAGTCTGGAAAGATTGGTATGCTACCCTACACTGGCGATAGGAATGAGGTAGTGTGAAAGATGGAAAAAAAAGGAGAAAGAAAAGAGCACGCACACACGTTGTGCTGAAAAATGCTGCTGACTTCTCGGTTTTTTTGGCTTAGATGAATCAGTAAATTACACAAAATAATGAAGATAGTCACCCACTTGCGCAAAAAATAAAAAAATAAAAATTTAGGGTAAAATCATACATATGAACAATACGAGTATTGCAACGAATATTTGTAAAATGCACAAAAATGACAACATTGGCCTCATCTATCTCCAATCCAGTGATGAATCATTCTGCCTTCTTTTTTTAATGAAGGTTTACGCAGATTGTCAGCTTGTTGTAGAAAACACCAGGTTCATATTTCTTGCACTGAGCGGTTTTTTCACTCTTTTTCCCTTTAGCTGGGTAAATTCGTAGGACAGGGGCATGGCTGATATGATGCCTCACGACCCTCAAAAAAGCGTACGAATGTACGAAGGACACTAATCCTCCACCAACTTCGTGAGCGCTGACTCTTGGTAAACCTTCTGTCACTTTTTTTTCACAAGAAAAGAAGAACCCGTGATTTGGGTTCTGATTGATTGATTGATTGATTGATTGATTGATTGATTGATTGGTGGGGTTGAACGTCCCAAAACCACCATATAATTGTGAGAGAATTTTGACCACCTGGGGTTCTTTAGCGGGCCCAGAAATCTGAGCACACGGGCCTACAACATTTTTGCTTCAATTAGAAATGCGATTTGGGCTCTGGTGCGACGCCATGGCAAGACCGAGTTCCATGAAAATAGAAGTTCAGGCGTATGCCCTATTGACCACGCAGGTTTCTGACAGTGAGAACTACTTATCAATGAATAAAAAGAGCCTCTCTTTATTTGAAAAATAGAGATTTTCGCTGGCGCCTATATATCACTGGCATGCTACTTTGTATAGGATTGTAGAAGGGGACTAAAATATTTACATTTATTAAGGGTACTTTGTTTTCTTGTGTACTGGCCAGCCGGCCAACTAAAACAGATACTTTACAGGCTTGATCAAAGTCACACTGAAGAAAAAAACGGATTCAGATGGATGGATCGTAAAAGTTCAGACGCACGAATTCCAAACAATCACATCTTGAAGTGTACCTGGCGGGGTATCATTTCTGTCTGCGACGTTCGCGGTAACTTTGACGAATATTGCGCAACAGAGATTGCTGTTTCTTTTTTTTTCTACATGCTCCATTCAACAGAATCAAGACTCTTCTTTTACATAAACGCAGTATGTGAAATCAACCATCTATGTAAAACAGAACTGCAGGCAAGGTTCTCCATGGCCTCATCCGTAACTGATTGTCAATCAGAGAAGCAAAGTGGAAAACCAGGCACAAAAAGCAAACGACGACACCGAGCCAAAGCACCGGGAAACAAGGCTAGAGACCTGACAGGCGGGCAGATACAGATGAGCCTCCGGCGGTAGCCGATAGAGGGAGCAGCGATTGAAGCCAGAGGGAGAGCTCACGGAAGATCTCTGGCACAGCTACGGCAGCGCCGCCGGCTCCAGTCGCTACACTAGGCGCCAGGGGAGGATGAGAAAAGAAAAAGAAATCGCGGTTCTGATTACTGTCAGAGAGACCTAACCGCCACGGCACTCCCTTCGTTACCCTGTCCTGGCTAGCGCTTGTATTATTTCTCTTGCCTGCCGTTCTCGCTTCTTCCGGAGAAGCCTGACAAATGGGCTCCGGCCGCCAGAGGCAACAATTTGGCCGATTCCGAAACCGGGCGAGAGCGTGCGCCTCACCCGCGCGCGCGCATTTATCTCCGGACATTTCGCCCCGTCCCGTCATTGTGACGCGCAGCGTGGGGACAGGATTGCGTAATATAGCGTAGCGGCCATTTCTCGGCGCAGTCCACTCGCCGTATGATGCGCGAAAGGAGGACTCGATGATACTTCGTTTGCTTTTCTGCCCGAGTTTATGGAAATCCCTTGAGCCAGCTGCCGGAAAGAAGGAAGCGCACCAAAAGACGGTAGCCAGAAACATTTGTGGTTGGCTACGGTAGGCTAGGCGAATCAGAAATGGCAATGGAAATATGAGAGGGGAGGAGTGATATGAATGGAAGCAGCTTCAAAGACTGAAGAAGGGAACGAACCTCGTACTGCATGTGCTGTTGACGAAGAAGAATTTGCTCGCGACTATCAAACGCGGGCTATCGCAGGCTTTTGTATTATCGTTTTTGTTTTTTTGTCGGAATGCTACACTCTAGAAAAAAATGTTTGAGTTGTTGCAGTTACGCAGCGCTACCTTGAAAGAGAGAGATGCAACATCGTTCGAAACAGTTCTGGCTGATTAATGGGATTATTATTTTACGCCAAGCATCCACCTAGAACACGCGTGTGTCGCACTTACCTACTAAGCGGAATACTTGTGGCACTTATTAGGCTTCACGTTCACTTCCAATGGCGTCTAACAACGTCCGTGAGCGCCAGCGTCAGACGGAACGTCGGCACTCACTTTAAAGTACACACGAAACTTGATATTGAGGCGAATCAACTAAGCAGCATTTGTTAGCGCTTGTGTAGATTATAGCTTGTTCAGTCATAGGAGAATGAAGGTGTCTGTGTGTGTTACTTCAATATCGCCGACTACAGCAAACCCTATGCCGTCCTCTTGTTTAAGTTTTCAATGTAAACTTTTGCTGTCATTGGTTTATAATAGACTGCGAGTCACACGAGGTGCATACCTGCGTAGCGTGAGCCGTGGTGAGTGGGTAGGCGCAACATGTGTGGGAAAGAGTTCCATGATGTTAGTCCTGTCAGAGCATGGTGGTCATGTTCATCAGTAAGACTAGTCACCTCCGTCATCATTTATTCCAGAAAAAGAAACAACAAAACAGCGCAGAGATCATTTGGGGTTGTTCAAGGAGCATTCAAGTAGTGGAGGTCAGAACAACCAAGTCTAGACAGAGTCGATGTGCAACGATCTGCGCGAAAACTTAAAGTTTCGCGACGTACAACATGTCGGCACGAATACTGTCACTTTCCAGAAGGGTGGAGGGGAGGTGGGGGGGCTTTAAAAGTTGCCATTTACAGTTCTAAATTTACATTCAGGCCCAAAACATGACATTACGCCGGCGCATGGGCTTGAAGAGCAAATAAATGCAACAAGATTCCTTCTACAGTATTGAGACATAAAATAATTAGGATGAAACGAGAGGCATCACTCGGTGTGGTTTGTTGTTGCATATACGCACGACCATGCACTTCTGTCGGCAAACTTAGGACAGAAGGAGCACGTTTTCGGAAGTTTACTACTAACTGGCCAGAAATTCCAGGTTATCACAAGAATATAACATTTCATTTGTTTACGGCACCCACGGGCTTCCGAGCAAAGCCATCGAAGTGGTCTTATGCTCATGCGGTTCTTCTCATGACGTCTTTGTTCCACGCGATTGGCAAATGCCTACTATTGCACACATACACAAAAGTTGTGATTGAGTACAAACAGGTAATTGAGATGGATAAGCTCAGTCGGTTGTAAGATACTAGGTAAAGTTTTTTCATGCCTTTTGAGCACATCAGCGAAGCATGAAGTTCTTTTTTATCACCCCCAACACGGTTTCTTGCTGCGTTTTATAGAGCAACAAATTCCCCCGATTTCATGAATGGCATCGTGATGTGCTTCGTAAGGGGCATGGAATTGAAACGTTTTCGGTCATGCTATATCTAAATTCTATTTATTTCCTAGCACTATTAAAGCTTTGTATAAACTCCCCGTGGCTTTATTTTTATGTCTTATTTCTTCACGAGTGAAGCGGTGTCTGCTTTTTTACTCATGTCCATTTTTACTGAAGTTTGTAGTGATTACTTTCTGCTTCGTTGATGTGCCCATTTCGTTTTCGCGCTTATAAGAAGGCAGTATACTCTGATATTGATTATTATTGCCAATGCTTTTCGCGTTCCGCACTCTGAAAAAAAAAGAACTTCTATTTCTGTCATCTTAACCCCCTCACCCCTCTTTCTTTTCCTGGGTGCGCACTAGCCAACAAAAAAGGGCACTAGGAAATACATGTCATTTTCTTTCTATTTTAATACCCCGTCTCTCTCGATCTCTTTAATGTACGGGGAAAAAGAAATAAAAACAAACGCACGAAACATGACACACCAATCGCCATTTGCCAACTTTCACAAAAAAGTATTATAAAAATAAAAAACGTCAGTGAAATTTTTCATGTAAACCAAACGCAATTCTATTTGTGCTATAATCTGGCGAGAAAAATGGGAATAATGGCTCAGAGACAGCTAACACATTTATGTAAAACATAACCGAATTCGCAGCGTAAGGATTTTTATTCCGCTCTCCTGACCACGGCTGCTAGTCTGCTGGTAAGAAGAAAACGAAACGCGCCGCGCGTATACGTCGTAAAGACAAAACGGTACATGGAAAGCAACGGCAAGCGAACGAGAGAGGTGAAAAGAAAAAAAAAACTGGGAAGGTTCGTGGGCCCCAAAGTCTCAATTTACTCGATTTCCGCTTTTGGCGATCACGAGCAGAGTCTGACATTCGTGACTAACTGCAGCCGCACCATCCGAAAACCATCGTCTACACTTTCCGAAAGGAGACGCCCACAACGTTAAGCAAAACGACAGGTTGCGGTTCCCTACGCGGCGGCGTTCGCGTCAAAACACCTAATTTCCCTTTGAAAACAAATGAAACAAAGCGAGAAGAAACTGTACAAACCCGAGCGCACGTTTACTTCGTTTGTGGCGACGGGAAACAAATGGCTCTGAGGAGAGGAAATGGCGAAACGGCGTTTTGCGTGCCCCGGTTGGTGGCGAAAAAGTGCGGAAAAGAAGAGGGAAGAATGGTAAAAATGAATAAGGCACTTACCCTCCTCGCTCAGACTAAAGGATAGGGGGGAGGGATGACGAAGGAGGGCAAAAAACAACAGTTGCGGACGAACAGAAGCGTGTTACTTCCAAACAGCGCGAGAACCCACCTCTAAATTGAAAGATACCACTCGAGAGAGCCTCTCTCCGAAACTTGGCCCACACGAGTAGGCGATGTCTAACGCGCGATATGAAATTTGTTTACACGTCCTCTGCTTTCTTTTTACTTTCTCATTTTAGTTCTTTTTCTATTGCCTTCTCTACTCCGTATGCACGGTTTGGCCGCTGACGCTTCCCCCCCTCTCTCTTTTTTTTGTCACGCAACCTTTTCTTCCTATTCGTAATCCAATATTCTTCATTCACAGCTCACGTTTTTACCACGTGTACCTTCTTTTTACGACGCCTTTCGTTTTGCCTCGAAATGTGATGCATTTCTATAATCCCTTTTTTTTTTGTCGTCGGAGTTTAACAGTGGGGAAACTGCACGGCGTGTTGCTCTTCGAAGACGATGTGCCGCTCCCACGGAGATGAAACAGGTTTTCTCAAAAGCCCATTTGTGCGCGCGCACGATGCCTTCCGTGTGTCTGCGAGCGAACCTTACTTTACATTGTTCCGTTGTGTGTGTTTTTTTCTGCTGTTCATTGGTTTGTCTGCGGGATTGTACGTGACAGGGCCTGGAACCGAACCGTTTGTTTTACAGATGAAAGCGTCCCGAAGAGCGCCCGCATTTCGGCGGCGCGAGTTGAATGTCCGCTCAAGTGAGAAGATTGAGAGAGTAGCGAGGAACGATTTATACTACCTTCTGCAATGGTAACCTTTAAAGAAAAAAAAAGAAACAGTTATACCGCTCGATGCTACGACTGAAATTCTTTTACGCGTAGAAAAACGGGTTAGAGCGTGATTAGTTTAGTAGATGTTTTTAAAGACGGGCGTACGAGATCGTAAAAGTAAAGCTGCGGTTTCGGGAGATATAAGTTTTTGTTTGTGTGGAGGCTGACGCTTGAACGAACGTGCTCAAAACCGGTAAGCCAGTTTCTACAGAGACGGTATGCATGAATTGCATGAATATCCCTGCTAATGCTCCTATGTATTATTGTAAAAAGCCAATGCACTACAGACCTAACATTATTTGGGGTTTGACCTGTTATAAACACAATACGAATACGAGGCGTGTGTACTGGGGGCCTCAGAAAATTTCGACCATGCGGTGTTTTTATCTTGCATCCGCATCGCTTAGTACATTCGCCTTCATCGAAATGCAGCTACAAGGGTCGGAATCGAACTCACGACTTGAGGGCCAGCAATCGAGCACCACAACCACAGTACCAGCACAGCGAAATAAACTGCGAATCACTTTCGCACTTGAAGTCATGTATCTTTTTTGATGTACTCACTTTCATGTCGCAAATCTGAAAACTGCACGCCATAGAGGTTGTGGCTGCTGACGAAGGAGCAATTCACAAAAGGAGCCTAGTAAGTCACGTGGTTGGCAGCTGTCTAGGAAATGAATGGACCAAAGAGAAGAAGAAGAAGAAAGAAAAAGAGACGGACAGAGACAGAGAGAGAACAGTGGTTACAGAGCTGGTCGCTCAGGCTGGAATCTCACGGTATTGATTGGAGGCAAGTATCGCAACGCGAGCAGAACGCGCGCAGGGAATCGTCTGGCTCTGGCCGCGCAATCTGAGTCGTGGCACTGACCACATCGCCGACAAGGCCTGCGGCCGTCTATATCGGGGGTGGAGGGTGGGGACAAAACCAAATGGAAGATTAGGATCAAAGGTAGAGGAGGAAAGATGGTGTTGGTGATGATGCAGGAATGCGCCAATTTGGGACGCGAATCGGCCGCAGTAGTGGCAGCAGACCGCGCGCGCTCCTCGGCACACACGCACGCACGCACACAGGCGGGAATATGGTATGGAGTAGCTGTCCCTAATAACGCGGCCGGAGAGAGGGGACGTGGGAAAGAGAAACGATGACCGCTGCCGAGAGATCGGCCAGAGGGCCCATCGATTTTCAATTATGGCTACCACCAACGGCGGACCACAAGCTCGTGCCGAGGTAGAAGAAAAGAGGAAGGAGAAAAAGGCGGGTGTTGTGGATGTGCTGGTAAAGTGGGGACGAAAAGCCTGTGGCTAGACCGCACGAAAAAAGAAATAGTGAGGAGGCAGTGAGAATAAAACAAAGAAACTCCTCGTACCCCCCTGATTCTGGCTTTCCAAGTATGCGGCTGCGTTTTAGGGAAACGGGAAAGACCCGCAATCTTAGCGGGCGAGGCTGTCAGAAGAAGTGCTCGAAATGGAAGAGTCTGAGGGACGTTAGGGATATTCATTCGGAAGTGAGACAAAGATAGACAGTGGCAGGAGAGCGACAGTTCGGTGGTAGATGCCAAAACAGCTAAATGATGGAGGAGGAACGAGGGCGTTATCGACGCTTTTGTCATCATTTTTTTTTTGTAAAATGAAATGAGCCTTAAATCGAGGACTCATTTCCGCAGTAAGAGCTGCATGTATTTGGGGTAGCAGAACACGTCTTAGCAAGAGCAGAAGAGCACGCAGTGCATAGGACAGCGCACTTTCATTGAGCGAGAATTTGAATAATATATTGACAATCACGAAACTTTGAAATGAGAGCCTGCTTTAGTCTTATCATTTTTTTTACAAAATTTATTGTTACCTCTTTACTGTTGACTGCGTGACGCCCACGAAGAGACTCAAAGCAAGAGCGACGCATTGCAACGGAGTTTCTCATTTCCAAAAATTTGCACCACAATTTCCCTGGGCAAGCACAAGTGCGGTCAGAGGCCGAAATGTAATTCGTGGAACACTTTGCTTACAATACGGAAACATCAGTTATTCACACTGCATTGAATCTACAGCAGTTCTTCTATGAAGAAGGCAGCTTTGTAAGAGTGGACCTTTGACCTGAGGTATACACACAATAATTATCCGAGTTTTCATAGACAGTGGCATTTGGAAGAGTAAACAGGACCACACATTATCTACAACATGGTGAATATTATTGCAGAGAAGCTACGCTGCTGACCGCCGAGAGAATTGAACCATAGACTCCAGCTAAACGAGACAATAGAAACTCACAGTCAGTCGAATGAGCTGCGCATTTAGCCCTACGTGTAAATTCACGCTGAATTCATGCTTTAGACGGCAAGAGCCCATCACACTTTGAAAGGTGCTGAACGGATAAACTACTATAACAATCAGTTGATTGTAGGTGCTCGCAAGTGCGTTCGTGAAGTGCTAGCATTGACAAAACCAAAGAGATGACACAGATGCTAGAAAATCTGCAAAAACAAAATTCAAGCAAAATTTCCAAGAATGCAGACAGCCCGAACAAAACAGGCAACAAGGCAACACGAGCCGTGTCTTGGAGAATGTGCCTACACAAACCTCGTTTCACTGCTTTCTAGAGCCAGTTTCCAAATAGAACCGCTGATGCCAGGATCTCGCAATTTCAGCTTGCACGCATTCAACCGAGTGGATGCAAAATGCTGGAATTATTTAGGGCTTGCAACATGAAGACGCCACATGAAGAAGTTGCGAGACAGCCACCTCATCGAAGCATCGGAGTGGGGTTCCCCCTTTTCTTGATTTTCTCTGTACTGTGAACGGGTGTCTCATATCGAAAGCTTTCGAGCCCAGGCGGCGGCTAATATAAGCATGTGGAGGCGACGAAAATGAAGAGTGCCACAGTCTCCAATAATAGTGAAATATCCCAACAATGGAATCAGAGTGTCCCTATCTCAGCGCTGCAATCAAGAATTTTCAACAAGTGTTGCTTCAAATTTACACCGCAGATTGCTGACTAATAATCAGCACTAACTAATACGAAATGACGTTATCAGAGCATGCAAGGCGTTATAGTATTAATGTGCTTAGAAGACTTGGACACTGAAAATGAATCATAGTATTTCCTTCACACATGCGAACTATAAATTTGACAATTCGCCATCACCTATTTACTTTTAAAACAAATATGCATAAGTAGAGCATGCCCCCTACTGGAATCCCCACCTAGCCAAGTTGCTTCTTGAGGAGCGTGCTTTACCGCAAGAATAGAGTTACTTTAAAGAAGCCAACTTTGTAGGGGCACACATGTTTGCATGTGCTTTGTCGCGTTAGTGTATCTATGCGTACGGTTAGAGAATTTTGGTTCGTTTTTAACATGCGTTTTTATGGTCAATGAGCAAAGCGTGTGAGGCGGAAACGTAGCCGCACTATAGATAAGCAAGCAGATGCAACGCGTCGATGCGGGAAATGTGCTTAATTATAGTGAGCGTATCAGAATTGACGATGTTTGATCATTTTTAGACCCTCCCATTTATGTTTTCACATTATATTGGAATACCTGAGCTGTCTTCAGGCCACATGATGGCAATACAAAGCCATAGTTGTGCATTTCACTTACCCCACTGGAGGAGACAGCTCATACCACGGCCAATGCATTACTAGCAGTTCTCTGAAACAACATTCTAAACGAAAGACTTTATTCATGCCGTGCACGCTACTTGGAATCGCTCAGTGCTGTAATTGCAAATATATAAGAATGACACATTAGGCTCGATTATCTCTACATCTGTTAAATGTTATGATACTGTTAATGGTTACCTAAGGCAGCTGGACGAACCGTTCGTTTTGAGCAAAGGGACAACTATTTAGCTAGCACTCCCCCGTTTTAAAGTCTCAATACAAAATCATTGTTTCTCCTTTTATACCTAAATATATAAGCTGGATTCGAAAATTTCGTAATTACTTTTGGACACTACAGTTAAACGTTGGCTTTAACTGGGTGTATTTATTACAGCATTTCTTGCAAGCCTCCATTCACGTAAATCAAAAAGTGCGATCGCGCTAAAACTATTGAACGTTCGTTTGCGATTCTGATATCGACGATAACTTTTGGCAGGTACATTGGCACGTTGAAGAAAATTTCACAATGCTTCGTCGTACAAAACGCTTAGTCATTGGCCTGTCACTTTCGGTAATTATATATCGGCCATTAAAATTACTCGATGCGACGTTAGTGCGTAAAATGGCTTGTGTGTACAAATGAACGCCGTGTTGGGAAAGGTGTTTTTCCGGTGTACATGTGAACAGAAAACGGCAATCACATGCGGCTAAAAATAACATGTGCACGGACTAAGGCTTTTTGGGGTGTACCAAAACCACGATGTGGTGTAAAACCGCCGTAGTAAGGTTCTGTGGATTAATGGTGTATACCTGGTGTTTCTTTAATGGGCACCGTAATCTAATTTCGCGGGTGTTCTTGCAGTTTTCCATATCATTCATTTTGCCACGAACGAGGTGGAAAGATGAGAGCTCCAAGTGTCTTTCTGGTGCCCCGGTTTGTTTGTTTTTTTGCGTTGGGAATTATTGCATGATTTTTGAACAGCTCGTGGAATTATGAATCAAACGGTAAATCATTACTGGTATGTAAAATGTGCGCTTTTCTTTGTGTATAACATTAAAAAAAAAGCTCTGAACAGATGGTCAACTAGTGAGTTTTAAAAACGCGGCTCCAGTGCACGAGCTGGGATCTGTACAATTGGTGTGGGCATTTAGTATTCACCTGTACTCTTCACCTGTACATTATCATCATTATCATGTGTTGCTCATGCATCCTCATCGTTGTCGCCTAGCATCATCATCTTGGTACATTCATCGTAGCTGTCGGCTGCCGGTTCCTCTGGCCCAATAAAGGTCATCGAAACCAAGACTTCATAGTATGTTCTGTTGTATTTGTTTTAATTTTGTGTCACAAAATTTATAGATGACTGCTTTAAACTTGAATTTCGGTGAAGTTAGCTTAAGTGATATTACGAACCCCGAAAAGTTTTTTTTTTTTATGGGAAACCGTCCATACTGCGGAGAGTGTGACCCCTTGCTTTGCATTTCTCTGCTTCCTACTAATATGCGGCTTTGCTGTAAATAATGTGGCAAGAAGCAAACCAGTAGCATAAAAGCCTTCGACAAATGTGCTCCGTCGAAAGGTCTCACCTGATAGTCTTGGCTTGGCTCGGTGTCCGGCTGCGCGAGACCGTGCAACTTCTCTTTGGATCGCAGGCTGGCGCGGCGCACCAGGTACGCCACGGATCCGGCCACCACGAGCACAAGCACGGTTCCGCAGGCCACCAGCGTCGCCACCAGCATGCGACCATCGCTGGGACGCACCAGTTCCAGTTGTGCCTGCGAGAGAAGAAACGACTTGTGATTCTTGGCTCGCGTAGCTCTGGTTTCGGTTTGAAACACAAAATATACTCAAAATCAAAGGTGCGTCTTATTCAGGTGTGTGAGCAAATGATATTCTCCGCACACACTAATAAAAGACAAAAGTAGGAAAGCTATCATTTGTATTCATGGGGCTCCAGCGCATCGGCAAGAGCCGCACAAATGATTGTGTTTGCCAGAATAGCCTTCAATGCCGAAGTTTCGCACATGATACGCACTGGGATTTCAGGCATTATGCCATACACAATACCAACATTGACGTAAACTCGGTATTTTTTATCACGTTCTTCACACCTTTTTTTATGCGGCTGGCTGACAAAAAGACAACAAAAACTGCAATCGAAGGCCTATGCAAAAATGAAGGCAGTTGAAATACCGCGGCTGCTAGAGGTTATTTCACCACTGGAAATCCCCGCATTTCAAAGTCGCATACATACATTCACTCGAGAATATCACACGTGAGAGATTTCGCTGCAGGGTTTCTGAGCTACTGATAATTTTGCAAAAACCACTGTCTTGTTTTGGGGGGTAAAATATGCAAACGCAATAGAAAGAATGGCAATAACCAATGGCAATAACCAATGGCAATGCACATTGACATTGGCTAAGAAGTGTATAGTTCGCGATATTCTAGACACCTGTCTCGTAAAGCAAGCCGCGTCATTCTTGAGCTGACATGAAAGTATCTACAGCTTTACTGTTGTCGCGATGTCGCAACATATGAGAACTGCCACTTGAAGGGTGCAGAAAGTTTAGATTAAATTTATTTTTTGGCAAGTCAAGGCCTCACGAATACCAATATCTCATTGTGTGCCCGTCACGTGCACATTGCAGCGATTGACAAGAAATGTTATATGGCGCACCTCTGGATTTACAATAAAATTTTGCATATGTCGATTCATTCATTCCAGGTGCCACCACCTTCATCAATTTACAAGTGTCGCTTTAACGTTCTCATATGCCTATTGAAGACTTGAGACGACCACAAAGTTTTCGTAAGTTAACAAAAATTTTTAATACGGTCTCAAGTACATTAAATACTTAGGAATTCACTTAATGTGATTGATAAATTAGTATAGGACTTGAATTATGTTAGTTATTTCAACTCGTTTTCATAATTTAGTGCATCTCAGCTCACGGAAATGAGAAAAAAATTACGAGCCCAGCGATATACACAAGGCAGAGGGTGTTAAAGTTAATAAATAAAATTCTACCATACATGGCAAGGCTATTATCATCTCTGGTAAAGGGAAAAGAATAAATTCAGAACAAAATACGGTGTTTTATGTTAAGCCTATAATATAGTATCGAGTACTCAAAAGAGCTTATAGTAAGGATAAAGAAAGACAACAATGAGATAAAACCAGAAATATCCCCATTTGCAACAGTTGCAGACTCCTCGTAAACAGTTTTACTAGAGCACTGCACTTCGTTAGCGAACCAAACAGTTCACTTCGGATTTACGTGCGTGCGGTCTAATGATCTCGCGGCTAAATGCGGAAGCGAGATTTCAGGCGATAAAACTTACAAAACCCAGAGGCCGGCCATACGTCTTTTGTGTTAATAAAATAAAAGCACCAAGGAATGGCGACGTTACGAGAAGTACCGCCGCGCGCTCCTTCTACAAGCAGCGACCGCACGTAGTATGGTCGGCGATAAACTAATTTAAATCGATCAAGCCAGCTCTAAAGCCTGCACAGCGGCACCTTGTTTTATGACTACGCACGCGACTTTCGTAATTCCTGCGTTGTTTTCTGGGCAAAGCTTACAATGCGACGTTTTACAGCGGTTAAGGTTTCACGCCCTTAATGTAACTGTGGCGACGATGTTCTATGCAATATCGCGCGAAAGAAGCAAAAAAAAAAAACCAAATCATGGGGCATGCTTAGAATTTCGTAAGAATGTTAAAGAGAAGTCCTAGCTAAATCAATAGTGATGTGGAAATAAACTGCGAGAAAACCGCTGCGTCTTATAGGCACCGCACAATATCGAGCACAAATGCGACTGCTGCGCAAGAACCGACGGCCTAGTTAGCGGAACGGTAATAATTATCATATACCCGCGGGCAACTAGATAAATACCGAGATTTCAAACTGCTTCTCCTCACGAATATTGATGAAATAGCAAAGCGTGTGTGAATTTATTTCAATAGCCTTCATGAGGCTATTTAACTGAATTGTTTTGCAAGTATTTCGGGTATGTTGTATCTCTGCTCTTTATTAAACACTCTTCGTTAGGCTTTAAGGTGGTATAGTATAGCCACCACTTTTTTTATAAACACAAACTATTTTATAACCACAAAGTTCTCAATAATGAAGCCGGTTCGACTGCTTTGCGAGGCAGTGCGTTTGTGTCGTCCATTTCTTCCAGTTTTTGCGCAATTCCGACGAATGAGTTCGCGCAGTAAAATCTGATTACATACAACAGAAACACTAGGTGGATATATTAGCGTAAACAGCGTCTGTCTCACTAGCTTACACTCGAAGAAGAGAACTGTAGGACAGAAAAAAGAGAAATGGCCTGCGCTAGTTGTCGGGATAACAAAATTCCGAAATAAGTGGGATGTCAGGATTGAAAAAAAAATAAAGATGTATTTATGGCAAGGTGTGCTAGTTCGCCCACGCGCGAAAACATATACGTATGAGTGTCACCTTAAATGAATGCAGATGTGCTGAGGTGACACGAACCAGCCCGAAAAACAAAATCCTCCCGTAGTATTAACCGTGACACTGCGTATGGTGATCCATTCCAACGAAGGACAAGCATGCGTGATTATATTTCCGCATCTTTCTATTGTTTTGTTACCACCTTTGCCCCGCATCCACTGTTGCATTCTGCTTCTCCACAGTCCGTGCGGGCTCCACCATGAATCATGATTAGTTCCAGCATTCGTTTCTTTTACTCAAATTCTGCTACATCTCCCTGAGCACGAAAAAGAGAGATAAAGAAGCGAAACTAGAAAAGGGCGAAATGGAAGAGAAGAACAAACAACACGAAGAAGTAAACAAGCTTGGGCGGGAACAACAATAGCTCCCAGCCGGTCGGGCGTGAAAGGGCCACAAAGGTCTTCACGAGTTACAAAAGGAACCCGAGAGAAAGGACGAGGATGAAAGAAAGAAAAAGAAAGAAAGGCGACAGCGGTGGCACGGGTGGTAAGCAAAGCGGAAGGACTCGAAATTAAGCAGGGAGATGGGCGCCGGGAATTGCCATTCGTCCGAGAAAAATGGGCGCCTTAATGGACGGACGTACGGCACGCGAACATCGAGAGACCGCACCACGTTGCAGTCACCTTCCTCAGCGAGAGAAAGGCTCCCGCGTCCAGGACCTCGCCGAGCCATTACGGCAGCGCCCCACCATTGCGACAGTTGCAACGGTTTAACGAGAAGCGTGTTCTAGAGCTGTCGCTCGTCACTCGTTTCAGCCTGAGATTTTTCGCCTGATTAAGTTCGGCAGCAACGAACAAAGCATGACGCGCATGTTCTAAGCTCCCTCCGCGCTTGTTTAATCTGAAACAGCAACAGATTCTTATCCACCATAAACTCCATATTAACTACTACTACTTCTACTACTACTACTACTACTACTACTACTACTACTACTACTACTACTACTACCACTACTTACTACTACAGCGAAAAGTTTTCGCAGGTCTGAATCCGAGTGACGCCTGAGGGCAAAGTATATATCTTGAGCAAAAGACATTGCATTGTAGTAGTAGAAGTGCATTGTAGTAGTACTGCTACTACTACAATGCACGTAAGTAGTAGCAGTACTACTACAATGCACTTCTACTACCACAGTGCACGTAGTCGTCGACGGCGACTACGTGCAGTGACACCACACAGTGCACGAACGTCAACTTTTCACCTCCGCTGAAATACAACCATCACGGTTATGATCAAGGCCACGTTTTTCGGGTAAGAAGTCGCGCATCTTGATGAACTACCCACCACGACAGCTTAAGGAACGTTACCGAGGAGACGCGCGAGCAAACTGTAACAGTTCGTGCGTTAACTCGCTTGGTCACGTTATCGAATACATTCACGTGTGGGGCCAAAGGCAGGCGCAGTTGAGAGAGCGAAAGAGTGAGAGAGCCAGCAAATATGCGCGCGTTTTGCTGTCTTCTACTACCTAATTCTCGATTCATCTTGAATGCGTAGGACAGCCCTAAACGAATGGGTAAATTAAAGATACCATGACAAAAAGAGAAGCTTTGAAAAGCGGGGGTCGTACAAAAGCGTCTGTCAGCCCAATGTGAGCATCGACAAGTCCAGGCAACAACAATTAGCTTTATAATTTCACATAAAAACGGCACGCTAAGAGACGCACTGCTTAGTAGGGCCGGACAAAATGTTTATTATCTTTTACATCGACGATTTTGTCCTCTTAGTGTAGCTTCATTACTGCGATTGAGGTGCAGTCTTAGTGGCACTCAGTGAGTTTTTTTTTTTGTATACCATCGCTTTCCAAACTACGGGTTTACGGACTGGCACTGCCACTACCGTTCATCAGCTGCTTTGTGAGCGGGATGTTTATTAGGCTCGTCAGCGGACTTTAGCATGCGCGGGCGGCACTACCAACGCCCCGCGCAGCTCCCCGACAACGCTTTAGAGGCTCAACGGTTCGGACAAGCGCCGGTACCCATCGCGCGTTCAATCAAGGCCCTCTTTGCGCATGCTCAGTCTAGTGCAGTGTCCGCTGTTTTATCTGAGACTGGCGAGCATCTTCCCGTTCACCATTCACTTTGCGTGGTGGCAGGCGTTCTCGTAACGCTAGCTGACGTCCGTGAACCAATTAAGAATAACAGACAACATGTAAACGAGCCACGGCGTATATTAGGCGCAAATTGGTGCTGACAACTCGCGCTTGTTACGCGAATAACAAGCCTCGACACCCTTGCACTTCGCATTGTCGTGTTTTCAGAAAAGAAAGTCACCTGAGACTTGATAACTTGGCTGCACTCCGTGATAAGACAGACAGGAAAAAAGAAAAAAAAAACAAGAAGATGCTCACTCGTTTCTTTATTTTCAGCCCACCGCGATATAATCGAGATTTCGTCGCAGAATCGTAACGTGTGGCTTCGGCAGAAATAGTGCTCGATAACAAATAATTGTGACTGAAAAACAAGCGTTGATCGATAATCATCTCTAGAAGTAGATATGATGTTTCAACTCCCGTTTTTTGTTCGTCTCCCGCTAAACAACGCTGATTTTCATATGTGAAGTTCGAAACTTGCATTCGACATAAAATTTCATTTTACTTTTGGTATGGAGTTCTCTAATGGCCTATTTGTGACACCGAATGAGTCCAGTAGGCTCAATAGATGTGGAAGTCCATTTTCTGCCGAAACGTTAGTTACTGTTCTAGTCTACAAATATTCGTCTGAGCTGCTAGTAAATCCATGGTCATTGATGTTAAATGGTTTGCTGCTGTAAAATACCTTACCTCACTCTATTTCTCTCTCTCTCTTATGTGGTGTTATTTTCCGAACACGAAAAAAATTATATCAAATATTGTCTGTATAGGGAAGAAAATGAGTTTTTAGTCATTCACTTCTACTAGATATTATTTCTTTATGGCAAGGCACGCAGCGTGTTTGAAAGGAAAAAAAAAACTTTCAGTGTTCACGTTAACTCATCTCATGGGAAAATTTTAGCGAACGTGAACAAAACAACAAAACATCACACACATTTTACACTCTTAACCTTTAGCGTTCAGTGTTTTTCCATTGTTACACATAGTGTCAAAAAGCTGGCGATCACTCCGGTTCAAGGTTTCATTCGAAAGCGTTTCAATTTGTACTCCAACGTTGTGTTTGAAAACAGTTCGCAACGAAAATCTCCAAGCTTAACCCAAATTTTATCTGTACAAAGCTTGTTTTTCTAACAAACAATAAGTTCGTTTCAGGTAATTGATGTATGCAGTAACGCTGTCCTTCAACCCTATATTACGAACGCTGAAACTCAAAAGGAAATAGTATCAGCAGATGGCAATATTATATACGAAAAGAAAAACTGATTAGTCAACCGAGAAGGAAGATTTGCGATTGTGTTGCTCCGTCAATATTGTCAATCGACTTTCAAGGTCGAGCAACGAGAAGCGATACCCGGTTTGATATAATTCAAGAGCGCTTCCTAAAGCACGCAGACGGTCGTACGCACATCTTCAATTGTAATGCGGATGGAGTGTGAGCCAATTTTACACAATATTTCATGCAGAATTTGACATTTGCAAATGCCAGGATTTCTAAAAGAGAAATACGAGAGAGGAGCCTAACAATAAACATTCGCGAGAGAGCTGTAAAGCAATGGTAATTGAGTATTCGAAAGGAATATGCACTTCAATGAAGTCCGCGTTGCCTTTTATGCCGGCATCGCTACAAAATGGTGTTTTTTGCAACAAATCGGAAGCTAATTATGCAAATATGAATAATAAATCAGGGCACTGTGCGGCATAATAAACGAATGAACGCAATCTCTTCGCCATCGCAGGAAAATTGATCGAGTTTATTCGGCAGCATGTTTACAGGAAAAAAAGTATAATGCATTGATTAAAAAGCGTCAACACTGCCGTATCTGACATCTGTGAGTTGTTTACTGATCGATGTGTCTGCTGATTCATGTGGCCTTCAGTAGATTTTTATAGTGCCTGTAATCATGCCTTAACTTGAGCTACAAGCAAGCAAACAAAAAAAAAGAAATAAAATTGACGATTTTATGTAATTAGATAACTGAGAAGAGAGAAACTTCTTTTTTGCTGTTGAGCCAATTAAATGACAATGCGTTCTATTCATCAGCATGGTATGGCCCACAGAGAAATGTCGAGTGATACTACCCGTCATCGTGTATTCATGTTGCGATATAAGCATAGGTGACAAGTATAAGGGTCAACCAGAGTTATCGCAGGTTGCGCGTTTAAAAACGTTGTGTACAATTTTAGGCCTTACGAAATCCACAATAGTCAGTCCTGAATGAAAACTAAGCCGATCGAATGAATGCAGTGGTCATTTAGTTCGGCTGAGAATTTTGCAGAAACAGATGACTACTTAAGCAGGATATTTCACAGGGCCAGCTGTAAAGACGTCGTTCCTGAAAGAATAAATAAGAATGATTTTAGCTACTTTTGAATAAAATTAAAACAAAAGTTGCTTCGAGAACGCCGCTGAGAGATGAGAAACATTAAGAGTAACCGAATAGAGTGGCTAAATGATACCCTCATCGAAAGTCATCTGAGAGAGAAATACGAGGAAAGGCGGAGAGGTTACCCAGGTATGAGCCCGGTAGGCTACCCTGCACTGGGAAAAGGGAGAAGGAAAGTTATAGTTTGTCTTAAGTTTTGCGATGACACAAGGAGCTTGCGATATGCACCACTTTTATGCCCTCGTTTTCAAGCCATTTCGCGACGATACAAAAAAGTTGAGCGGTTTTTACAAAAGAGAATGCTTTGACAAATAGTTCAATTGAATGATTGATTTTTATTTATTTATTTATTTATTCATTTATTTATTTATTGAATAATTGATTGATTCAATCGAGAGATTATGGCTACGTTGAACACCAGTCTTCTGTCAACATGCCTGTAAAGCGTGCACCACCTTTTGCACCAAAGTAGAACGACATAGGAACAAACCCTTCTTGAGTTTGGCGAGATTAGCGAGTTTTTTTGTTATTCGATATTAAGAACTAGGTATATAAAGCCTAACTTATTACGTTATACACAATTTCATGCTATATAGCTCGTTTTTAATTTTTTGTCGCGTTAGAAATACCGTCCATCTAGAACACGCTAATATTGGTCCTACCGAGAGAGCGTAGCAACTCAGGCGCTGAGAATGCACTCTCGGTTGCCTTGTTTTGTATATATGAAGTTTGAGCCCGAGTGAAAACAACATAATGAAAACCGGCTTACTGCAGTAACTTCATCTGAGCGCGACATCTTCGACTTCCGCTCGCCGTGTCACGCACTCGACATAACTACTGAGCATAACCGAAAAGCAGAGCGCACTCCGCACAGTTCGCGAATATTAATGCGGCGTGTGCAGGAGTGTGGCGCGTTCTCTTACGCTCACATTACGCCGAGTACTTTGATGTCGCGCTTCGGGAACTCTCTTTGCAACCACTTTTCGGTGAGCAAACCCTTGGAGATAGAGCAACGCTCGGAACATGCAGAAGCCCACAGAAAGAAGTCGCTTTTCGGGAGGACGAAACGCGGCCGGCGTCATGCGTGCGTCTGTTCCGCCTTCCACGTTCCGTGTGACATGTTCCGGAAATTTGGGGAATCAGCGCTGGCAAAGGAACCGGCATCGAGAGAGGCTGAATCAAAGAGGGGAATATAAAAAGTTAGGTTCTGAGAGATGTAGGAATTTTTTAAAGGTCACTTTGCTCTTGGGGAAAAAAACACGGTTTTTTCAAAAACTACTAGTAAACAAAAATAAGTTACATAAAAAACTTGCTCTATTCATCGTTGCCCGTGCCTACAAGAATCATAGGCAGGAATTGTTTTTCGTTACTCTAGGCTTCAGGTGAGACATTTAAGAATAAACGCCGCTTGATGGCCTGGTTTGAAGTTCTGAAGTTCAAATAAGGCAGTCGAAACAAGATGAAGATTAACGTAACGTAATCGACAATTGAAACAGTCAGAAGTAGGTCCATGACGAGAAGAGAAGGTGATACTTTCTTAGCTACTCGGTTCTAGCATACAGTGGGCGTTGGTGCACAGGATAAAAAACGGGGAGGCTGAAGGTCAAAATGACAACTATAAATACAGACGTATATGCGCGTAAATATAGAATAAAAAAAACGAAGTTTAGAGCACTCACACATTCAATTTGACTTCGCTCAGGAATACAACGCAATCTCCATAGTGCCCCTTAAGCTGTGAAGTTTAGCGCAGTGAATAAGAGCTAAAGACGATTTCTTTCTGCCGCAGTCGCATTTCTAGCATGCCTGAAAGAGAAAGCCAGCCTGATTCGGCTATCAAAGAAGAAAATAAGAAAAATTCACTACCTCCCGCTCAAAGGAACTACGTGAATGTGCGAAGCAGCGGGTGCTAATGCTTACACTGGCGGCGGCATTGGCACAGACACTCATTGCGGAGTTGAGCAAGAGATAAACCTGGGTGAGGCTCAAAGCACGAAATGACTGTCCAGTGTTTATCGCTGGAACATGCCAATCATTGCTAATGTACAATGAGATTGCAGACTGCAATCGAACACATACACCCTCAGTTCGTTTTTAATTAACACGCACGCTGAGAAGTTTCATAGTTCAACAACGTACAAGAGAAGTCTCTCACCGGCACTAACTTGGAGGTCAAGATCGAGTGCCTATATATAGTGGGTGGCCAGCGAACGGTTCTGCAGTGCGAGAAGCCCGTTTTTTACATCAGGCAACTCTCTAGCAGGCGCTGCCTGCGTCTGCGTTGCGAGGTGAGGAAGTGTGACAGTAGGAAATGAGGAAGAGGTGAGCGTATGCGCAATGGCTGTGCAAATTCCACGGAGAGGAATGCCCACAGGAGACAGAGGCGGGGGGGGGGGGGGGGTAAGCGTATCCTAGAAGTCGCTGTCTAAGTCGGCGTAGCAAGGCGAGAGAGGGGAAGGGGACACGCATGCACAATAAGGCTGGTCACGCCACAAACCGGATTGAGCTCCACCATAAGACGCTTTTCATCTGAATAAAAGCTCCTTTCTACAACTCGAAAATTACCACTTCGTTTGGTTCCAAACTATTGTCCCCGCAGGGCCGTGGTCACTTCCCTTAATCGTTTATAAAGGAAGAACAAAACTTTATTTACAAAAAATAATTCGTTGCCGCTAAAACAGGGCAACGCCGCGTAGCATGGACCCTTTTTCGAGGCACTGCTGGCTTTCGCCATCCGTTCAGCCTTCCTGACTAGCCTCAGCTGGTCATCAAGGACCGGGCTGGACAGCATTGTCTCTTAACTCTCTCTGCTGTTATCCCCTTCCAGTTCTTCGGTGTGTGCCGTACATTCCCCACGTGATGTGGATGGAAGTTAGCGTGCCAGCGTCGAACCACCAGCCTACGTGTCACCGCATTTGCTGGCACTTCATCAGACCACAAATGCGTCGTGGGAATGAGAAATAGAAGGGAAAAGGAAACCTCGCGCTAAATCGAACTCCCGCCGACAGAACTGTTGCAGACTTCAAACGTGTAGACGGAACGTGTTTATAAACGCACAAATATTTCGATACCAAGCGTTTTTATACGAAAAATCAGTGCACCCACACAGGTGGATAAGGTGCGTCATTTCCGCTCACAGGAAGAGAACGAGCGAGAAAGCCCTGTCACTATCAGACTCAGAGCCGGGAAATGTTCAGTTTCGAGAGAGCAAGAGCTTTAAGAGAAGGAGTCCCACCATCACAGAGCCATGGCGATGAATAGAATGGCGTTCCAAGTGTTCCCGCTGAGAGGCGACAAAAAAGGAAACATAAAACCACGCACACATGAAATTGTGGTTGCCGTATATGAGCGAAAGAAGGATCAAAGAGTCCAAACAAGACCTTTGTGGTGAGAAAAAAAAACCTAAGATGCATACGGAGAAGTAAAAAAAAAAACAATAACAAAAAGTAAAATCTCGTCACGGTAAGACGTTTGTCGCGAACGTTTTTAGTATAAATGGTTGCAAATTACCGCTAACGAAGTCCTTTCGGGTCTGTCGGCAGGAAGACTTGCAGGAGGTGAAGCGACGGTGCAGGCATAGGAAATAGAAGTGAGTGGAATACAGGAGTAAAAAAAAGTGGTGCCGGAAAGACAGGTAGCGAAGGGAAGCGGAATGGTGCGGTCGGTCGGACGAGTGAATAGTGAGAACAGCTGTTTCATGATCTTATTTTGCTACGTTCTTCCGCTCCGGTGAACATTTACGCTGGAGGGGAATTGGAGTTCCGTTCTGAGAGTGTCCTCTTAGATAGAACAACGAATCAAGGATGTGGGAAAGAAACGAGATAAAAGAAGCGAAAAAAAAAAAAGAACGCTCGCTCGTTCCTTCGAAAGCGGGGACTGTACAACGAAGGTACAACGTAGGGACCTACATTACGCATACCTATTGCTCTACCCCTTGCTGCATATTTTGCTGCTTATTCGAAAGAGCTAAGAGTGATTCGAGATTTTTAGAACAGCACAAGTGAGATACGCCAAGTCGCATTTAATGTTGCGAACCAGTTACTTCGACTTCCCTTTACTGTCTTGGATATCCTTCTGTCATCCAAAATATCAGGTTGTTGCGCGGCTAGCCACAGTGCACGAAATAGGAGGTAATGCATTATGGATTGGTAGATTTCATGTCCCCATACGACATCGTACAAACGTAGTTAATGGAGCACAAGTGTGTACAAGATAACTCGATAAACATAGAGTCAACGCAGCTACGCGTTTGTTGCATAAGGCATTAGACTTGCTCTCATCTTTTCTTTTTTTCGTCTTAAGCTGGCATCTAGTTTTGTGTACTAAGCGTGATTGCTTTCGTTTTATTTCTCGTATATACTACGACGGAGCTGAATGTAGCCAACGATGGCTTGTACCGAACAACTACGCAAATAAAGTACTTCGCAAGCTAACAAATCATGTTCAATACTAAACGTTGCAGTTTCATTTCATTTCTTGTATCCTCAGGGGTGAAGCCTCATAAAGAGTTGTTACAAATAGTATTATATAAAAATTATAATAATAATTAACAACAAAATATACGATGTAAACAGTATTTTACGAAGCAAATAATGAAGAACAACAACACAATATACGTCGAGAAAACTTATTCTTACTATTAGTTGAAGCTGTCCGAAAACATTGATGGTTAGTAATGACTGCGGTGAGAGCAGAAAGGTGGTTCCAGTACTTTGCAAGTCCTAAAAAAATTAATTACGGAAAGTGAATGTCCTGCAAAAGGGATCATAAACCTTATGTCGGTGATCAGTGACGATACACACTGAGGAGGTGAGATGAAGTCATTGCGTAATGAACGATGATGAAATATGCGAGGAAAGAGACCCAAACAGAACATTTTATGGCGGGATGATAATAATTGCAGTTCTAGGTTCGCCTTCGTGTTAGTAACACTTGCGGTTATACACTATGTTTCGGATGTGGCGTGGATTAGCCGTCGAAGGATTCGATTCTGTCAAGATAGCTAAAAAGAGGCCTTCATTTACACTGCAGAGGCTACGAAGAGCCTGCTACTACTGAAATGTCCCCGTTTTTCTCGTGCTTGTTTGTACACCTTCCTGATCTGGTGGTCCGCCAGCGCTCGTAATGGAATTAACACCCCAACATGGCTGAGTTGTCTGCAGAACTTATGTGCTCAGAACTTTTTATATATCTTACGACTATAAATATCAGCACGGGGTTTTTTTATGCAAGCACGGGCGACGACGTAGCAAAGGACAAAAATGACGCCGAGACTGGACTGTCATATATAACGATAGCACGGCCGCAGGCTAAAGTCTCTTAAACTGCCACACGTACAAATCGTGATTGTGAACGACTCGAGAGGTCTCGACTGAAGTCAGTGTCTTGCAGAACCGCCTCTTACCAAGAGCACGTCACCCTATTTCGTGGCTCATCTGAGTGTCACATGCGAACGAACCCACTATAGGAACAAAATATTCGCCTTTCAGAACATGCCAATCGGACACGACTTGCCACACATGAGCGTCGCGCATTAAGAATATTCATGTGGACAGTACCGGACATACTTTAAATAAAGAAAAACAACCATTACGAGTGGTAATAGGCGTTGAATATATAACATGACGATTACGCTGAAAGCTGCCCGATTAAAGATGACAAGAGACAAGAGCTATACGGCCCCTAGTCAGCGCATGCCATCACCAGGATGACTGTTTATTTTTACCTTGTTTTTAATTTGGATGCGCGGATCTTTTTCAGTGTGACCACAAACGTGTTGGTGTGATTCTGTAGTGTCAATCCAGACATAGCACGGTGTGGACCCGTCCAGGCACGCCGCTCCCGGTGCCAAAATCTGCCCGTAGCTTTGTTCACGTGCTTTTAGGCAAATGATATCATTTGTTGAGAGACGATCATGTCGTTCCTAGTCGACTTAGACACTTGTTAATTTCCAGCCTCGAGCTGCGCTATAACGCCTGTCTTGAATGTTCGCAGGAGCCTCAACCACCAATAGGCAGACTTTTGCGGCCATGCTTAGAACGCGTTGCACGGTCCCGTCAAGAGCTAGATCAAGCGAGCAAGAACGAACGGCACATAAATGCGAGGTAGCGACACGCGCGCAAGAGAAATACTTCCCGCGCGTCGTGACAGCTTATTGGTTCCGGCGAACGGAAGGGGTGGTGGCTTAACCCACAGCCGGCCTGCTGCGAAGGAGGGATGTCCTTGCAGCGAGAAGGGCCCTTTGGTCGATTCGAGTGGTGTTGTAGAACGTGACGTGCTTCGCCGGTGAACGTGACCCCATACATCGGCGGTGCAACGATCCACGCCATGATTTATCGGCCGTATGTCGTCGAGGAACGCCTGGCGCGCTGACTGTTCACCCACTTCAAAGCGAGATAAACACGGGCAGAGATGGGAGCTATGGCAAAGCGGCAAACGCCACCACGCCTTTTGTTTGGTTTCAAAGCAAGACGCCATCATGTTGCAAAATCTGAAGTTTATGCTAACTCAACTCGTTTTGTTGTTTCCGGCTTCAAAAAGTATGCACCGATGAGTACAGCGTAACTTGAACTTGCAGTTGTGCCACTTGTTGACCAGCAGTAAAATAAGCTACGCCTGCTTTGTGCTTTATAATGACCCCGCCGATGTTTTTCGTTTGTGTAAAACACATCAGGCCGTATAAAACTAAGTTAATGAAGTTATTTCACTAGTTAATAATTCTACAAACATAACCAATGTACACACAATAATGCGTATACCTTATAACTTAAATTAGCATGTCACGTGATCAACGAAATGACCGCTCAAAATTTATCAGTGTGCTTTGTTTTTCTCCCTCTCTTCTTAATAATTTTGCGACAGAATATAGCGCTGACAAAATAATTGCTGATATTTTGTGTTCATCAAGTCTTGATATAAACATAAATGTTATTCACAAGTAAAGTGTGCTGTTTTTATTTTTCTAGTGATTATGAAGAAGACCGTGAATTTCAAGTCTGAAAAGTGGTGCGATACAATGCAACTGGATCAATAGACGCCTTCCTGTTCCTCGTCTATAGCTACTAACGACAAAATCCTGCATATGATACAGAGAACACATCTCTGCTGATGCTGACGAGGGACAATAATTACTCCAAATTATTAGTATTTTCCTGAGCCACTGTGGTCATACAGATCGTGGTGGCCTTTGGACAGTCGATGGGTGAGTAATAACTATACATAACCCCGATATCACGTCTACTGAAACAGGAAAACGTACAGACTGTGCTGGGCAACAGCTGGAACACTTCGAATTGCCAAAAAATGAGCGCTAGCATGAAAACAAAAGAGAAGGGGGAATGCGTTCTTGAAGCACACATCATTGAAGAAAACGTGCTCGTGAGAATTTCGGTCAAAGGAAAGCTGTTATAGTCGATTCCTTGTCAACATTTGGCGACAGCTAAATTTACAAACGTTAAAAACTGCCTCAATAGCAATCAAGATAGTAATGAGAACTAACCGACAATAAAGCCAGAGAAAGTACAGGGGATGTTATTAGAAGTATATGTAACGTGAAGAGAAAAAGTGAACGTTAAGATAATATGTCACCGGCACGATCAGAACATGCGACTTTCGAATAACGCATCCGATGCTCTATATTCGAGCCGTGGTGGAGCTTATCCGACATGTCCTCTTTAGAGATGATATGTGCATTTAAACGTGGGAGAGATCTGAGTAGTATTCTGTATAGCAAAGGAAACGAGCTCTTAAAATTACACAATCAAGATATCAGTTATACGGTGCACAATTCATTAACTTTGCCTATCTTTTACTTCCGATTGAAATCGATTCAAAAGCTTATACTCTCAGTTTTTTTTTTAGGTAGACGAAACGCAAAGTTTGTAATTTTGCTTCGAAGTTGTTTACATAACCACTCATTGCAAAGTTCTGATAGTGTAATTCCGAAAGTTTTCATCCATATATTTTGTAGCAATCACGAGTCGAACAAGACCCAAGCCTACGCGTATACATAGGCCTACTTGTAAGACTAAAGAAGGAACGCGTTGAATCCGCTATCCGATTGAAAGCGTATTCTGGACAACCACGAAAAGAATACGCTATCGTAATCGATTTTCACGCATCTACTCATGCGTGGGTAAGAGGAAGTAAGGATTTCTTTCCTTAACTTTCTCCACAACCACGTAGAGAACCTGCGACCCTGAACGCGTCTAAACTATGTAAAATATTAGAGAGCTCTCATGCGAGTGGGAACGAGATATCATTTTTTAAAAAAAGAACAATAAGAAATGACTAAAAGTCTATTCCACTCAGCCGTGTCCACACGTATCGTGCGAGTGGGATCGCCGAAAGCTATTCACACGCTGAAGAGACGCATTCCGCGGAAAATCGTCCGCGTATATACCGCGCGTGTGCAGTTTGCATGAGCAGCCGAGATGCGCGAGTTGTCGCATAAATGATGAACGACGCACTCTGCACGACCCGGCGAAGTTCGCACCGCTGCGACAGCTCCAGCGCGCGCGACGCGAAATTACTTCAAGGGTGTCCCCTGTAGCCGGGCAGCGGATTTTTGAGAGAGAGATCCAAAGCACTGCGGCCGGTGGAGAAGGCAGCCAATAGCCGAGCAGTTAGTTCTGTTCAGACCAGCGAAAGTCGGCAGTCACTCTTCGCTGCATTCGGAAGTGGCGCGCGAATGTGTGTTCCGGGAGGCTTTCCGTTCTGTCCTTACGGAGAACGTTACACTATAAAGTGCAGTTTTGCCTTTCTGGTCGCGTAAGTGTATCTTTACAACAAACGTCAGGCGTATGAACATTAGCGTTCTTCGTTAACAATGTTGGACTCGCTTGCTGGATTCCGTGCCGACCGGTTGTGCCCTCGCGCTCTCCGGCGTCAGCGTAGATCTGGCCGACTGGGCTCGCCCTACGTCATCTCCTGACACCGACGACCTTCGACGACAGTGTAGCTCTGACCGACTGGACTTGCTCTACGCCATCTACTGACTCCGAGAAGAGCTCTCGCAAGTCGTGCCCCGTCCTCGGACTCCTATGACCGTGTTTCCATATTTCGTATCTCTCCTATCCCCTCGATATGTCGTCGCTCTCTGGCACGCTGTTTCTCGCTCTCTCTTTCTCTCTACACCTTTATTCCTATCCTTTTAATCCATCCTCATCCCCATTCCTTGTGAGCTACTGTTGAGGTGTCGCTCCTTGAAGCACACAGTTACGGGGCTCACTTTTCTCTTCCTTTCTCTCTTAGAACCATTTAGTAGTTAACAATGTGCGCGTTCCCTCGAGATATGAGCCTATACCGTGTTCGTCATACATTAATGCCCCCCAACAAAAATTTTGATTATACGATGCGGTAGATCAGTGGTTGAAGTGGCTCGGCTGCTGAATCAAAGGTCACGGGTTTCATACCGGCCGCCGCGGCTGCACTTCGACGGAGCACGAGGGTTTAGAGGCCCGTCTGCTTTAGGATCTCTGTGCATGATAAAGAACGCTGGATGACCTAATTCGCGAAGCCCTACGCTACGGTGAGTCTTGGAATCATATCGTGGTTTGGCTTGTAAAACCCGTGTTATTATTATTATTATTATTATTATTATTATTATTATTATTATTATTATTATTATTATTATTATTATTATTATTATTATTATTATTATTATTATTATTATTATTATTATTATTATTATTATTATTATTATTATTATTATTATTATAACTCGGTGCCAATATTCTCGTTTGGCTATTATCGCAAAACTACCCCGTTCGCAAACATTTCACATCACAATGCCAACCATAAGCCGGATCGATTGAATTTATACCCAATAAGAACCGGGTAAGGCGAAAACCTCCCAGAAAACCACCCCATCTTTGAAACTAAGGTGCTCGGGAGTTCTCAGTTTTCTATAATTCAGGTAATTTACATGAGATAGTCACGACGTGACTTGAATGCGAGGTGCACCGTATTAAATCTGACCACCTTCGATTAATTCATGCGCACCTGGTTTTATAGTACACGGGATTTTTCCGTCACTTCCTCCCTATGAAAACGCGACGGACGTTGCCAGAAATCAAAGTCGCGTCCTCGACTTTCGTGTTGCAATGCCTTTGCCGCTACGGTACCATCGCGTGTCTCCTTAGATATACCTCCCTCGTTCAATTATAAACGTGCGGTGTAGACGATGGGCGTCCGACTGCTTAACTTCGCTTCATCTATCTTGATTTCTCTCTCTATCACTGTACAGTAGGGAAGATGAAAATATTTTTTATCTTCCCTACTGTACAGTGGGGAAAAGATAAAATACAGTACCGCTGCGCGGCACGGTCCATAAAAAAAGTGCACGTGGAAAGTTGGTGTTTACGCAGTAAGCTTAAAAACGACACCACTTTGCATGAGTCTCGTATATGGAATGGCTTTATGATAGCAGCTACACCCAGAGCGCACGACGAAATAGCATCCTTATATTTGGAATACGCGAAAATGTGTTTCCAAACGGGGGCACTGCGTGCGGTAACTGCGGAGCGTTTCTGAGAGTTATCATCATTGCAACGAGTGTGCTTATTTTTCTTTTTTTCTTATTGCTTTGAAACCAGCAACCGGCAAATGCTCAGCAGTTGCGCTGCATCACCTTAGTCTTTCGGGCTTACCATTTCAAATTGGGTGATGAAGCTCAGAAGGGTTCGTTCTTTCCTTCAAAACAAAACCAAAACACAGCAATAAACGAACCCGCAAGTGCGATTCGCCACTCGCAAGTATGAAGACTAGGCAAATCAATGTACTACCCGTCACTCCCATGGCCTCTCAATGATCGCAGTGGCAGAGTCCTCTGTAGTTAACTTTAAAAAAACCTCAATGGTCACGGGAGACCGAGGAAACCGGAATGGAAAATTCGGGGAGCCCGAATATGGTCACCCGGATGTAATGCTGAAAAATCACGGGAGCGAGAGACACGACAAGCCATCTTGAAGATCGGCAAGGAGCGGGAAAAACTTTTGGAGGCGTCTCGAGTTACACGAGTATGCCATCCGCTTTTTGGAGATTATCTCGCTCCGAAGATGGAATAACTCGGAGAACATGACACGGCGTTTTTTTTCTCTCTTTTTTTTAGTTTGGTACTTGAATGATTTTTTTTCTGAATGTCATTTTCTGTCCTCGGAGTCATTTTTCAAAAGAGGAGTTCAATTTTACGGTACATTAGGGAGCCACTGAGAGGAAAGCCAAAGACGTGACAACAATCCGTTAGAAGACGGCAACAAAACCGCCAGCAATAAATTTACCGGTGTTTTGATGTACGGTGTATATGTCAGACGAGCTGAAGACCTACGAGCTAAGCCTCTTCTCTATGTGTACTTTTTAAAATTATTTTGGTGGGCGTACATATGACACTCTTTGCATGACATGTGCTCAGAATACTCGCAGTATTTATTCACAAAAAAAACTGAAATTCACAGTGGTTGCGTGTTGCGCAATCTTCTAAACGAAAAGACTAATATTCTTTTACGAAAATACATTCCATCTGCAAAATCTTCAATAAGACGCTCACTTCCCGTTCAAGCTTACCAGCCTAACTGAAGGAACGCAACTGAGCAACTGTGCTATCTCAATGTCCACTCGACGAATACAGTTCAGTAAGATAGAAATGTGGTTGATCCCTCTTACATCGGTATAACACGCGAATTTTAAACCTGTATTAACAGAACTAGTTCAGTGTGTATGACACATTGATATATATTGTCTATTGGTTTTTAGTAGCCACAGCACCCTTAGATGTTGATGCAACGATAATGACATCAGGTGGAACATTTCCACTACGACAACTACTCATTCACGACCAGTATGCACTTTTTGGAGACACCGCACGCACTGGAACATCAGGCGGATCACATTTGAACCACAAGCGATCACAAACCAAGCACCAATGAGAGACAGGAGCATTCGGCTTTTAGTTAACGCGCAGGCTGCGATCACCATTAGCAGCCATTGGCATGTACATTGAGCACTATATGACAAGAAAGGGTTGCTACGTTATAGTCGCTGGGTGTAACCTCCTTAGCTTTAGAAAGGTTTAGCGAGCGTTGAGCCGCAGTGCCATGAATACAATGAACTTGTATATACCATGAATGAAGTCGAGGTGGTTAAAAATGGGAAGTAGATACGAAGCGCAAGCCGTAAGAAAGTAAAAGCCGAATTCTCCGCCTCTCATTTCCCATTAGCAGCCATTGGCATGTACATTGAGCACTATCTGACTGAAAAAGTTCGCCACGTCATACTCGCTGGGCGTAACCTCCTTGGTTTTCGAAAGGTTTAGCGAGCGTTCGGCCGCAGTGCCATGAATACAGTGAACTAGTATATACCATGAACTCGAGGTGGTTAAAGGTGGGAAGTGGACCCGAAGCGCAAGCCGTAAGAAAGTGTGCGAAGCACGCAAGGTCAGACGAATTTTCACTCAAGCATTTCTCAACTCACTATCTGCTGCAGTAAAGTAGCGTGATTTGCGACTGAGCGACCATCCTGTAGATATGTGCTTGTCATGCAGCGTCCTGCTGATAGGCCGTTTCGGTGTATACAATCATTGCGGTACTGCATCGGTGTCAGTATGGCAGCCAGTTGGGTCTTGATGCTCTCAACTTGACAAACGCGCGAGACAGGTTCTCAGTTTGAGCTGTGAACGCACCCCCGCGTCAACCTCGCATGTCCATCGCTGCACTGAACTCAGTTGCGCGACATTCGCCCATCGACGTCGCTGTGTTTCAGTGGCGCTTGATACAACTGTTCTCGCAGTCGGCAACATCCCGCTCGTATCAGTAGGCGGTGGAGATACAGCATTGTTGCTCGTGGAAGCTGTACTACACTCCACACAGTATAGCACAACGCAATACACGAAGCATGTAACCAACCCAAATACGATGCAAAAATTAGGCACGTGACTGTGTCATCACCAAGTCAAGTCAGTCGTAGAACGCATCGCATCTACAGACTGCGTTTGTGGTCAGTAAAACCCGACCCAAAAACCTTGTCGAAGCTGACTGCGGAGGCAACCCTTCGTTTCAAGTAGGGCCAATAACAACTGGGGCGCGTTGGTAGGCATGGAGAGGCCGAATGGCTGAGACTACAGCAGCGTTCTCTGTTGGCTTTAGTTAGTGTCATAATAGAGTACTTCTTCCTCTTCTCTGTTCTTAAACGGCGGCACCGACCCGACAAAGAGCGTGGGTACAAAGCGGAAGAGTAAGATAGGTAAGGCGCGTCCAAAAAGCGCTCTGCAGATGCGGCGATGGCGAAGTTGGCTAAACGCGTGCTTCCTATCGCCGAGCATAAAGAGGTCATGTTTTCGATGTGCACGTCTCCAAAATAGCGAATTTCTCCATACTGGTTTATTTTGTTGTATACTAGTTATCTAAATTTTAACAACGTCATATTCGTGACGGAAATACGTCAGTAATATTGGTGGAGTCTGGCATAAAATACTTTCACGTTAAAAAGAATTACTTTCGACCTAAAAATCTCGGAGGATAGTAAGTCGAGGTAAGGCATGACAAAAACTTTATTTAATAGTCCTGATGAAAATAATGAAGAGAGCTCTAGAGCTCTCCATCAAGTCGGCAGCTCCACCCAGGACGGAGCCGGGAGGCGGTGACCATGAAATAAATACAGTGAGTGGCCATGATTGGTTAGTTTACTCATGAGCAAAAAGAGTGAAAATACACTCACATCATTCTATATTGAATTTATGCGCGGAAATTTTTCCCACTGAGTGTGATCATGTTTGGCAGTGGACGTGTACCAAAAGCGAGACGCTTGCATCATCACGTTTACTGACTCGACGTGCTTGCTTGCCAGGATGAGGTATATTCTAGGCAGACTTATTCTGGCGCTCCACACCGGTGTCGTACCCCTAGTTTGCCTCTTTCATTTTCGAAGAACCTAGCTCACCCTTTTCGAGTCGGTGGTGCGAAAACGACATTGCATTACCGACATCACAGCGATACTCTACAAGTATCAGTGGACCTACTGACGCAGTGTTGCGAACACTCTGTGATCGGCTCCTCGAGGTACTTTGATGGTACCTAATGCAGACGGCGGCTGGATTTCCGTAAATTTTACTGGCAGCATTATCCGGAGTTACGCATATTCAGCGCCAGCGCTGAACGATGACTTAAGAGCCACAAGTCTCAGATAAAGGGTTCATATCGGGGCGCGAATAGTCAATTAGGAGAAGTATGGCTCATGCGAGCTGCATCAATCGTAGAGTGCTGGCGAGTCTGGGCTCATTGCCAAATGCGATGAGGCTGCTGCTGGGTGAAGAAAAACACTCCCGATCGTTTCGATCTTTTCCAGGGCCCGCTTATTCTATTCTCTTTTGTCAGCTCGCACAGAGACAGCGCGAGCTGTCTTCCTTCCGTCTTCATACGTCTCCATATGTATGGTCTCCATACGACGCGAGGCGCGAGGGCAAGCCCTGCGGAGCGACTCTGGCAGGGATGTCTTCGAGCCCAGCTGGCACACCTTCGTTCCTCGTTTTCCTTTGCACCGCGGCTGTTTGTTCTCGAGGACAGAACTCACCGCAGCGATGATGTTGCAGTGAATAGAGGCAGCGGGAGTAGGATAGTGATATGGTACAGGCGCGTGGTTAGTAGTGCCAGTGAAGAAACGGTATAAGGCAGGTTTAAGAAGGTGAAGCAGGGAAATGGGGACGAGGGGTGCAGTAAACCTCCGTCGTGGCGTTACGACAGCGTTCTCTCAGGCAGACAGGAAAGCAGGCTGGCAGGCCGTGCACGCCTGTCCGATTTTTCCAGCAAGCGCACTCTCCTCCCACCACCGGTGCAATACTACACCAGGAGCGCGGCGATTGATTGAGTGGCCGGATCAAAATTGAGACTTGGACAGGTGGCCAGCGGGCTGCGGCCTTCGAAGGCACAAGGCACGGTGGAACACCGCTGCACAGAACACGCAGCTACCACAGAAAAACGCAACCACATGTGAGACGAAGAGAGGGAAAAAAAGAAAGCTATACAATGGCGAGATCGAAAGCCAGCTCGAATCGGGCCTGGCAGCAGCTGTGGGGATTGACCACCCGTTTGTATAGCATAGCGTTACTTCAGAGATCGTTGACGCATTGCTGTCTGCGACCTCCGAGAGGAACTGAGGCCCACTAACGCTCAGCTTTGCTTTACCAGATTTGCGCCGGAGCACCGTGAAGTATTCAACCCCAAATTGTCAGCGTGAAATCCAGGACAATCGCCTTTATCCGTCGTGGGAAGAGCTTGCGAATTGTTGGCGCTGCGTTTGGACGCCGTCTGGTTTTATTTGGTGACTCAGCCCCCTCCTTTTTGTTCTCGAAACTGTTGTTTCAAAACTGTGAGGAACTACAAAGGGCCTTTTGACGTGCAGTTCCCATTTTGATATCTGAGCGTGGGTTTATCGGGTGAATGATACATAATTCTAGGGCCAATTTCGCCGCGGAATAGGAAAACAGAAAACTCGCCCAAGCAATGTGACACGTGTCACATTGTCCAAACCAAGGACACATATAAGCAAATAAATGTTTATGATTGGTGATTTACTTTGAGTGCATCGTTGCATGGAGCACAACTAAAGTTTTTTACAGCCAAAGCTGTTGTGAGACCAGAACACGGGTCACGCGCGGCACCGTAGTTGTCCGCAGCCGCCGCCGCCGCCGCCGCCAGTGTCCGTAACCAGTACAGAACACAAAAAAAAGAAACTCAGTAAATAAAAAAAAAACACTAATGACACAATGACTTCAAAACCGGGTTAGATGCTTACCAGCCCAGTACTCTACCACTGAGCTACGAAAGTACTTCGAACTCGTTCCTAAACTGGCCGTAGGTAGGCTAGATGTCGGGAAAGGAATCGCGGTAATACGAGAGATGAAGCGTTTTAGAACACCAATGGAACAGCCAGGCGTCACAAAATGCGAATTGCGCAACGAGTGGGTCGTCCTATGCTCCAACCCAATAGAGAACTTGTTCTTGATTCCCTGTCAACCGGGGCGCATACCCACTTCAGGCATAATTCCTCATCGTCGTCAGCCACTGAATAGAAAAAAATTGCACGAAATTCCTAACAAGTGTGTGACGGATATCACGCTTCTCCAAATAATTACGAAGTATAGCATAGAGAATGCTGGCCTGCTACACAAAATTTATGATTATTTATTAAGTAGTGGGTACCCAGCAGTGTGCTTGTAGCATCCCGAAAAGTGTTTAGAAAAAGCTCTGAAAGGCCGCTATTCCAGCTTTCGCTGTGACTGTGCTGCGCGTTCCCCACAGGCCTTTTTTTTTTCCTAAAAGGCATTCATCGTTCTAGTGTTCTCGGACAGAGGTAACAAGATACTAAAATAAGAGACGCTGTACTATAGGCGAGCGTCCTTTTCTAGTGATATCATCCCATTAGAAATAGTTGAAAAAATTTTTACGCTGATTTTTCATAGTCATGTTTTTTCAATGAAAACAGGACTTTGGAGCAACATCATGAAGTTTCTCCTTCGCAAGCGTTCATTTGCATTAGGATTGTCTGAAGTGTTCTCCAACAATTTCTCAGTACGTACTCAGGTGTTTAAAGTAGAAGGCCCCGGCACCACAATGGGAAACCTGGTGCTGGCACAGCAGCTGGTAAATACACGTGTAAAGGTATTATTTCTGTACCTTCCATCGTTCTGTCAACATTTTCTTACGCTGCGATCATTTAGGGTCTTTATAAGCTTGTTATTGTAACGCTAACGCGCGCTGCAATCATAAAGCGTGTCTCTACAAGTCATCAAATAGCGATATCCCAAAGGTGGCTGCAGGTGACGTACAAAAAAAAGTGAGGCACTCTTCAAGTTATACCTTTTTCTGGAGATCATATAAAGCGCACCTATTCAACGTGCGGCATTGATTCAGCAACCGTGAGAACGATGCAAGGGCCACTCTACGTTACTTATTGGCCAGTCATATCTCTTCTGCGTCGCCAGAGGAAACGTGAGCGAAAGAGAGCTAATGCCAGGGGAATTGTGAAGAGCATAACAGCCTACACTCTAAGCCAAAAATGGCCAAAATGGGAGCAACGGCTGTTTTTACTCCTTCAGACCGACTGTTACTCTCCGAAAAGACCAAGCGGAACAAGATGGCCGACTTGTTCGAGAATGGGGGAGCAACTGTATTCATCTTAAGTTTGTAAGGGAGCAACGGAAGGAGGAACCGCTGTAAATGCTCTCGTCACGCAACGGTTACTCCCCGGCAGGACACCGCACACAAATATGCATGCCGCCCACATTGATATTCATGGGCCAGATTATTGTTTGTTCTGTGTGCCAAACTTCACCAAACCAAAACAGTGATTTATTTTAGCATCCGTAGATAATAAGATAGCAGCGCTGGCTGAACACAGAAGGCCTGAGAATACAGTACGGCAAATACCTAACACACGTAACAGCAGAATGGAGAGTTGGCACGTCAAAGCGGACCGAACGCCGAAACACGTGCAAAACAACGATAAAAAAAGCCAAGACACGCCGTTCGTCCGCGAAGTAAGGGCGAAGTCGATCAAGCACCGAAACACGTGCATAAGGAGCCCCCCCCCCCCCCCCGCCCAGATATATCGGAGAAAAAAAAAAAAGCGGACCCAGACGCGCTTCTCATCAGCCATACACTTAGTAGCACGCTTCACCGTGTGGTTTGAGGGCAGAATGACAAATCTGCGCCATCTGCGCCCGCACGACAAGTGTGGCGCTAGTGTAGCAAACGATGTAAGTTACAAAGTAATTTTTATTCAGTGTTTATGTTGACTAGCACTAAATAAAAATTACACTCAACTTTTTATGTTTATTTATGAGTTTTAGTGTACCTCAGTTTTTTTTTTATAATTGTATTAGGAGAACACACTGAAATTATTGCGCTGACGCCTGTGCTGCCACTGCTCGACGTTTTTTTTTTTTCGGCGCAACTAGGTTCGCGTTCGCACTACTTACTCATTTTCATATGGTCGGTGGTTGGCGAGCACATGGACGTGCGAGCTTGTAAGCTATGTTTTGATCGTGTGTGTGTGTCGCAGATTTGCGTTTCTACTTATTTGTGATGAAGGTTAGTGTATATTTATCTTTATGGAGCGCGAAGTAGTTGTGGATTTTGCTGCTGGGTGGAACAAACACATCGTGAACACGTCTTCAGCTATCTGCAAGCCTGTTCGCTCGTCGGACAAAGGACTGTGCATGCATCAGCGTGCAGGTGAGTGGCATTTCCAGCAACATTTAATGCTCTTACAATACATTGTTGAGTGGTTGCGCTATTGAAAGAAAAATGATTTGCTCTTATTCACCGTATCCATTGCTAGCCGTATCGGACTAAATTACCTCAATTACCGCCTGCATACCCTCTTGCTTCCCCTGTCACCACTGCAGTGCCAGTGTACTTTTGCAGTTAAAAGTTCATTTCCGCAACACTACCTCGCTTGAAAAAACATTGGGGCGGGGTTGTAGCTGCATTCATACTGGCACTTTTCTACCATTGGCTTTATGTAATGTTAACGGCTGAGTGTTGGGGCCTTGGGCCGCATTTTTTAGAGATGTAAAGTGTATGTAAATCAGTAAGTGAACAAATCATTGTCGCATCACTTCACTGGCACAGCCAGGCGGTTGCACAGAATTTTTTTAGGCCGGGCGTAGGGAGCCCAAATTGACGACCATATTCGCTTGCCCGGCCTATTCAGATAAGCGGACCGCCCCCCCCCCCCTCCCCGCACGCCTAAAAAAAAAAAAAAAATCTGCCCACATCACTGCGTCACTTGCTTCACCTCTGCGCTGAACGTACTATTTTATAAGCGCACCATCAAGCGAGCAGTTTACATATTGACAGAACGATTGGAGGAGGAATGACCCAAATCTTTCAGATTTTTTTAGTGATGCAAAACCTTAGCAAAACTGAATATTGTAAAAGACAATCATAAATGCTGTATGTTCTCGTTAGTGCTGTCATTATTCTGCATCATGAAATCTTTGTGCGCTGTGAAAACTTGGCATGCCGTTGAAGTCACATATCGACGTTAATACCAATCGACGGAAATTTCGACAACCTCAATAACGCCGTTTGGGATTTGCCGCATGCACATAATTAGGCTGATTCCCACTTGGCTGTTCTTAACCTGACTTCACTGCTACCAAATGAAACAATATTTGATGCATGTCTTTTACTTTTTTTTTCAGGGATATGACACAAATTTGGTTATACTGCAGATAAAGATGCTCCCAACGATGCTAAAGTACAGAAAGCAAGTGAATTTTGGTAAGTGCAGACTTTTTGTACTACGTATATGAAAGCATCGCTTTTTAGGGGCAAACTGTGCATGTGTTGGCCAGAGAATAGTTCATTATGCCACATGGTTACACTGGCACTGACAATTCGACATGGCTCCGCTGGCCCGTGTGTGTGCTCACACTGTTACCGTTAAGATAAAATGTTTGTTTTTATTGCAGGGATTGCTGTTTGTACTAAAAAGCCAACTGCCAAGATTTGTTTACGCTGGTACTCCTAAAAGTATGCTTTCCCTATTTACATGGATTTTGCCTTGCACAAAGCATAACACTTGGGCCTAGATTCACAAAGCTGTCCATGCGCAGGCCTTCATAACAGCGTTTCTTGACTTGCCTTTACCCTGTTTTCTGCAGATGTTTCGTGGGTTTAAAAGTGCCACAGCATGTTGACCTCCCCCACTCTGAAATATTCGCGTTCAAAGTTCCGCAAGAGTGGGCTTAACTTTCTTGTGCACCTCTTTGCTAGTCCAAGATACTGAAGTGTTATGCTCTTACTAGAGGTGGCAGTGTTTCTAACGTTTGTATTTCCATCACATTGACCAAGTATGCGATCTTGGCTTGACTGGTAGCACATCCTCAACAAATGTCTTTGTGGCACATGTAGAAGGCAGTACAAAATAAATAGGCAGACATTCACACCGGGAGCTAACTTCTAATAATGTTTTTTTTTTTTTTGGAAACCATGGTGTGCTTATTCCAATTGGTCTAACAAGCAGTAACCTGTTTGGCTGTGAACCAACAAGACGTTGAAGTAATAAAAGCTTCACATCTTGTTGCTCTCAAATATATATGTATTGGCAAGCTATCTGTGACACTGTCAAACAAAGAATCAGAATATCTGTGCATGCCTTAAGATATATTGCTTCGTTTACATATCTCGTGGCTGTGACTCGTCAACCGAGTGAACAAATGCACCCTAGTTTTCTAAATTTAAAGCAATTTTTGAAGGTAGCACGGTCTACATTTATTTGTCTATAGTTTTGTCCAGCCGTTTGCGTCAGGTACAAAGAAATATACTGAAGATTATCATGTAGCCTCTGCAAATGGTTGCTTTCAAGCAGGCTTTGCATGCTTGGCTTGTGCCTACAGGTATTGCACAATTCAAGACGCAGCAGCGTATGATAGAACAGCAGAATCGAGAACAACTATGTGCACGAGCTAAATAAGTATTTTAACATGAGCGGACAGTACGTGTTATTTGCCACACACATGACCTCATTTAGAATGCCCATTGGTGAATGGGCTCATAGAAATTTCACTCAGCTGTGTATAGGAAACAAGTTAACTGAACCTAAGGGTATCTTTAACTGCTTCAAATATGCCTTGTTGAGGTGCTGCACATTTTCTTCCAGAATATTGCTGTCTAAGACATCATGTGAAGAGCGTCTACCACATCAGCATTTATATGGCTTGCCAAGGAACGTTTGGCCGAACCTTCCTTTTTTTCACATTTCGTTTTGCAGTAGACATCCTAGAATGTAAGCGCTGCTGCAGTGTGTGTGACTGATTGTTATGAATTGATTCTGGCATGTTTAACCTCACACTTCTATTTTTTTTTTGCAGCAATGAGATGCTTCACATATGCCTGCGGTGACGTTCTGCTGCGCTAGCCTGATGGAAACACCAGCTGCGAAACTTGAGTTCTTCAGAATTGGAGAAGTTGCCCTTCTCTCACCAATGATGACACAGACTGCCCTATGCTAGAAATTCAATATTGTTTTTCCACGGATGACGCAGAAAACCTTTGATGTATTATGGTGTTTGTTTAGTGCTGGCTGTGGTGTGGCGAAGTCTACTTTTACGTGTGGTCACACGTCGCCTCATAAAAAGATCAATAAAGCATTTATTTTCCTTTCAATATTGTCCACTTTTTGTGTTAGAAGCACCCAAGCAGTGCTCTTCCAAGGAGCTCTCGCCATGTGTTAAGCGTGTGACAAGCATACTCGAGATAAATACTCATTTCCCCAAGGAGTAACTGGAAGCATGTGCAGTTGGTTTTCAAAGAGTAACTGCGAACACGTGGGAGGAACGGTAAAGAGTAACTGTTGCTCTTAGAAGAGCAACTGGTGGGAGTAATGGTTGGTCGGCAGGGAGCAACTGGTGGGAGTAACTGTTGGTCTGCAGGGAGGAACTGGAGGGAGTAACTGTTCATCCCCCGAAGGAGGAACTGAAAGGGGAGCAACGGTTCCTCCCTCTGCAGTTACTCCTTTTAGGAGAGTAATGGGAGTGGCAATGCAATTGCTCCCTGAAAGGAGCAACCCCTATACCCCTGTTGCTCCGTTTTGGCTTAGAGTGTACGCGTCAGCTCGGTCAGCGGAGATCTCTCTAATTCCTCGTCAATGACCGGAGCGTGACAGACAGGGCGTCAATGCGGCCGGCTCATTTGCGCCAGCACCGGCACGATGTCGCCGGCCGGCTTCATAGAGGAAAGTGACCGGCTACTACTCCCTCCGTGCGAGCGCTCTCTAATCAACACGCCACACCCAAAAGAGCCCGTGGCAGCTCTATGACCTATAATAAACGAGTAGTGACCGAGTCCTAGCATTCTCCTTTCAAAAAGAGCACACACCCCTACCCTCCCTCATCTCTATATAACTCGTTCATCTCCCTGCATGCGCCGCACGGTGTTGTAGTACCTTTCCGTGTCGACCGTAGGATATAGTAGGACACAATAATTGATTGATTGATATGTGGGGTTTAACGTCCCAAAACCACCATATGATTATGAGAGACGCCGTAGTGGAGGACTCCGAAAATTTTGACCACCTGGGGTTCTTTAACGTGCACCCAAATCTCAGCACACGGGCCTACAACATTTCCGCCTCCATCGAAAATGCAGCCACCGCAGCCGGGATTCGAACCCGCGACCTGCGGGTCAGCATCCGAGTACCTTAGCCACTAGACCACCACGGTGGGGCAATAGTAGGACACAATTGAAGTATACGTTATGATACCATACGCTTCAAGATGTCGCCGTATATGTTGAGGGAGAGAGCCGCGTCGACTCAGTCCACCCCCATCGTCACTATGGGTAGAACCACTCGGTGAAGACGGTGTGAGTTGGTCCCGCCTCGTCAGGCTCAAGCCTTGGAATGGTGCTATCGTTCGCAGTTTGGCTCAGTTTGCGAGACGCATCGATCGAGCGAATGATGGCTATGCATAGTGTTTTGGAATTCGCGGCTACGTGTGACGTGTTGTGGGGCCGCTGGCAACGACGGACACTTTGGTAATGTAAAAGAGAAAGTGCGTTGAAGGAATACACACGCTAGCATCGTCTCTTTTTTTTCTTTGTTGTATGACCAAACTGATATGTCGAGGCAGGTCAAAGCGGCGGCCTCGTCTAACCTGGCCGCCAGCCACTTTAGGACAATTTGTTGACATTGTCCACTAACTTAACCCACTGCTACGGGATAACGTGCAATGTCCACAATGGTCATCGTGAGCCTTACACAGTGCTTACTCGCAGGAAAGTTTGTTTTTCACATTTGATCGAAAAAGAGGGGGGGGGATGTGGCGTCATTCCTCTTTGCCGTAATTACCCCTTCTTAATTCGTGTACCACGAGCGCTGGCTAGTGCTAGCTGTTGCTGCCAATATGTACAGTCGGATGAGTAATGTCCAATGTCAGCTCATATTCGCAGATCATCTCGTACCGTCGGCTGAGCACTGTCATAACAGAAGCAATGTCTTAGTTCAATATAAGCACTTAATTGATTGATATGTAGGGTTTAACGTCCCAAAACCACCATATGATTATGAGAGACGCCGTAGTGGAGCGCTCCGGGAATTTCGACCACCTGGGGTTCTTTGACGTGCACCCAAATCTGAGCACATGGGCCTAATATAAGCACTTATTCTTCTAGGAATTTGTCTAAGCAAAAATTGTTTTTGACAAGCATAAAAGGCCCCTTAACCTGGATGTGGTGATTGTATTTTCGATGGCGACGAAAATACTGTAGGCCCGTGTACTCAGAATCGGGTGCACATTAAATAACCCCAGATGAATAAAATTTCCGGAGCCCTTCACTTCGGCGTTTTTGATAGTTATATGGTAGTTTTGGGAAGTTAAACCCCACATATCAGAAGGCAACCTAAACACCTGAAAAGGAATGATTGTCTACATAACAAATGAAATGAATTATGAAATTTCGTGTGCTACGAAGATCATTTTTACAAGCAGGGCATTGCGGGTGCGACTGAAGACTAATCGTTTTTTTTTTCGTAGGTGTTTACTTAGTGTGCACCTGTGAATCTGAGTACAGAAACGTTCTGTCTATCACTTTCGCACACATGCGGCCGCCTCGACCGAAAGCTGAGCTACATTACTGTCACGACCTTTCAACTATACCGAGGCCGCTATTAACCAACGCGGAATCTAATGACAACGAGATAGACAATATACAGGACTACTAGGCGTAGTGTATATTGCACTTGGTTGCAGTGTGCTCGCGGTAACCAAGACAAACAGGTAAGCGACGACAACAGGTGGATCAAAGTGACTGTGCTTGTTAGCTCGTTATTGGGCGTACCTCATTCCTTCATGCATGCTCGTTGAAAACCAGAAATAAACGCATCTACAAACTTGCCATACAGTTATCATTGTCGCATCGAAAGCCTCAAAACTCTAACGTGACTAACTTGGACAATATACATAAATATGACTTATGTGAAATACGAAAAATATTATTAGGTTCTTCTTATGACTTATACATGATAACTATGTTACGTGACGGTCTGTTGAACCACTAGTATTAGAGCAGGAGTGTTCAATACCGTGTGAGTGACAGCGTCACTCCTTTTCATACGCTAAGAACGCGTTGTAGAGCCAACTGTACGTGCTAGGAGTGAAAAGCATAAAAGTTCTAGAAGAAACATAAGTGATATGCTCCGGCTGCGCATATGTGGTGCAATGACCAGAAATTGGGAAACATTACCAGATGATAGTTCAAAAAAAAACGACAGGAAAAAGAAAGAAATATATCTAATGAAGTTCACAGGTATTTTCATTCTGGAATACCTACTTCTGTTTATTCACATTTCACAGGGTACAGCAGTATTACTTAATCAGCAGTAATTGTCAGAGTGATATTTTGTACATCACTTAAAAACATAGCTAGCCGAAGTAATGCAGCTCTCTGTTCCTCGAAAATGTCGCACCTCTTTATTAAATAACAAATTACGCAACATACCCTTCACTGGCACTACAAGCAAAAATAAATTGATTTATAACAAGAATAGTTTGAGTATAGACCTAGTCACCGGCATTCCCCATTCTCTCTGAACGTCACGCGAGGTACCATTAGTTCTTTAGTGCTACTACTTCCATATATTTTTTTCTTTTCGTTTCATTCATTTGTCTCTGCGTATGAATAGAAGACATATACCCAGGAAAAATGCAGGCGAATAAAGAGTCCGGAGAAATGAAAGTCGTTGGATGCAACGCATTAGGTGTGACAAACTCATCGGCGCGCCTGAAATGTTCGATAACCGCGACGACAAATGACACTCCAGTGAAGCGAAACAGCCAAAGCAACATTGCATGCTGGAAACGAAGGAAACCCGGAGAATCATAGCAGGAGCGTGATCATACATTCCGAAAGAAGAGAGAAAGAGGCAGGGAAAAAAAAAAAAACAGGAGGGTCGTAGCTGAGGGAAGAAAGTGAGGGCAGAATAGGACGAAATCGAAAAGGACGCTACACACACACACACACACACACACACACACACACACACACACACACACACACACACACACACACACACACACACACACACACACACACACACACACACACACACACACACACACACACACACACACACACACACACACACACACACACACACACACACACACACACACACACACACACACACACACACACACACACAAAGGCTGAAAGGCGGGGAAGTATAGGATCCTGGGAAGTGGGCATCGCAGTACAAGCTGTCCGTCCGGAGATAGAATTGGAGAAACGAGGGCTGGATTGAAAGTGGCGCGTAGGAGTCCGAAGGGCAAAAACGAAGACGAAGTCACACGGAGAAGATAGAGCAGAAGAAGAAAAGAAAACGCCGAGGTGGGATCAAAAGAGGATCGGTGCCCAGAGGCGTCCGTTTTGCGGAAAGGTTCGGTTTACAATACATCCCCCTCCCCACCCCCCCTCACCATCGGCCGACAAAAACGAATGATCCGGAAAAAAGGGAAATATTGGCAGAAAGGACAGCAAGACAGCAAGTTAGGCTACGTAAAAAGAAAGAAGTAAAAGGAAGAGAGCATACACTGCCAGATGGCGAGCGAAACCGAGAAGCGTATACCAAGAAAGGCCCCGCCGAAGCTCTTCTCTTTCCACTTCATATCACCTCCTTCCCTTTCATACAAGACAGCCTTTGAGCACGTCCAAGCCTCCTCACCCAGCTTCACGCGTCCTTTACCCTCGAGCTTCTAGACTTTGAGTACCCCTTCCCTCATTTTTCTGCTTCATGCTGCGGAAGCTTTTCGTTACCGTCTTCGCTTTCAAATCGAGGTCAAAGGATAACGAAATGAGACGAAGCCAGTGGAATCGTACGGAGTTGAGTGGAGGCGTCCAGTGGAGGCGTCCAACGAACGAAAAGTGGTGCTGTAAGTAAAGGGATGCGTGGGTACTCGCAAGGACATCGTAAAGGACGCTCGGGATGAACGAAAGATACGGAGGCTAAAAGGGAGCTACGCGTGGCTAGAGAGAAGGAGCCAACTATATAAAAAAAACACAACGCACAAAGGTGATGCAGACAAGCAGCAAGACGAACGGAACGGAGAAGAAATTGAGAGGAGAGAGAGATAGAGTGAGAGGCGACGGCGGGCCAAAGTGGGAGACGACCGGAATTATATTGATACAGCCGGGGTAGATTGAGAGATACCCGCCGGACGCACCCCGGCATGGCAGAAATAACAGGCGCCCGCAAAGAGAAATAAGGAGGAAGTAAAAGGAAGAGAGGGATAGAGAGAGGAAACGAAGCCATAATACGTATATCAAGCTTAGCTCTGCTCCCCCCCCCTCACCTTCTATTCGGTCCATCTTTCACTCTACGTAAACGAATAGACACCACGGAGCGCCAGACATCAACTGAGGAGAGGCGAAAGTCGAAGAAAGAGGGAGCTGCGCTAGAATAGAAGAATAAAGGGCAAGAAAAGTGGACAGAAATAAAGCTGACAGCGCTGGAAAATAAGTACGGAAAACGGTCAAGGCGACTCGCTCTCTCTCTCCCGTCGTCCTTTTGCCCAGGGGCAACGGAAAAAGCAGACCGGAGACACCAAGAATCGAGGGTAGGAAACGAAGGGAAGACCACCGCTCCACCACCACCACCCACCGCCGCCGCCCACACCAGAAGCAGCAGCGACATCAAGAAGCGCCACGTCGATGCTTTTGTTTTGCCAACTGCAGCGGAGACCAGTCGCTCCCATATATCGGCAGAGTGGCACCCCTCTTTCGCGCGGAGCTGCTTTTTCCGCGCCCGTACGTGGCCCAAGCCACTGTGCAAATAAACCGATCCGCCACTACGTTTTCTCCCCGGCTTGGCTGTCGTCTTCTTTTCCGTCCCCTCGTCTTCTGTCTTCTCTGGGTTTCACTCTTTTCTTCCATACGGGTGGCACTTCTTTGTATACTCTTCTTGTGTGTCATGCTGTGTCGCTTTCCGTCCGTGGAAAGAAGGCTTCAGTCACGGCTGCCGACCGAGGATCATTTTTTTTCTTTCTCCTCAGGAGAATATACTTCGTGGCGTACCCACTTCGCCAGTTATGCTCGAGCTATTCTTCCAATATACTGTCACTGATCCCATAGGTCACTCCAAAACACTTCACTATGCCCTAGCTCATCAGCGTGCAGGGCACCCCTGCATTATCCTCTCTACACTCGGTTTCTCCTCGTCTAAACTCGTGCCAGCTTCATTTTCAGGGGAATTCGCTCGTATTATACGATTACGTGAGCACTGAGAGAAGTTATGCTCTGTTTTGGCGAACGCTGACTGCGAAAACGGCAGCTGGCAAGTTATTGTCTTTCTCGCGCAGAACTATGCAGCTTGCAAAGACAAACAATTCCTAACGCGTCGTGACGTTCGGATGATCGGCCGCCATCCGTGCAGGTGCTGCTGGCACACCATCCCCACCGCTCGTCTGCCGACGAGATAGTGCAGGCACGTTCATCCTTTTCAAGAAGGGTGGGCCTGTGTAAATGGGCCTTATACTATTGTGGTGCAACCCACACAATACGTGTCAACGTAATTATTTATCATATCCTTCTTTCATTCCCTCTCTATTTCTCGTGTATCCTTGTTTCCTATTTCCCCTGCGTAGGGTAGCCAACCAAGCCTGTTTCTGGTTTATTGTTCCTGCCTTTACCCTTTGCCTCTCTCACTAACTTCCTGCTTCATGTTTTTTTCGATTCTTTTCTTCTTTAAAGAAACACCGAGTTTAGCTTGTGTATCGACGAGTTTAGCTTGTGTATAACTTCAACATTATAAAGCGGAGAGTAGCGAGAATGAGTACTCTTAGAATTCGCTTTCAGCAGTGAAGCTCATTAAGCTAGCCGTCGTCTGTGTGTGCGGCCTTCCAGGAAACCATCATTATCATAAGCTGGTATGCGCCACTGAAATTGGATAAATCCCATCTTTCACCACTGGTACGCTAAAATTAAAAAAAAAGGTAAGGGTTAGTTCAAGAAGTCGTAAACGGACATCGACGTACATCTAAGAGGGGTGCGAACGCAAGGTTTCAGCACGAGTTTCTGTTACAGGAATTTAGACATTCAAGTGATGCATGCGAATGACTATGGTTTATTGAAACATCTCTGCGAGGAAAACCAACGCGATAACAACCTAGCATCACCTAGCTCAAGCCCAGCAACGACCTAGAAGCAACGAGATTAGTCTTCAGAGTCATACAGTTTCGCTGTTACAAGCCTCTAGTGGCTTGGTGGTGGCAAGGCCAATTTTTAAATTAAATTTCTTGTTTTCAAAAAAAGAGCCCCCCCCCTCCTATTTTCGTTTTTGCTCGCCACTAAGTTTGCCATTACCGCAAACTCGTTTTTTTTTTCCAACGAGTGCGTTTATTGCATCGAGAAAACGCTGAAGCCCTCCGAAGTGAACATTTCTACGCCACTAGTGAGCATCACAACTAATTTTCATTTCGTTGATTTACTACTTCACAGAGCAGAGGGCATAGGAAGAAAAAGCTCGACAGAGTTTGACAATCGAAGTCCACTCGGTGATTTTCGCGAGCAGTAAGCCTAGTATTCGCGGACTTCGCAAGTAAAATTAAACGCGAGCGAGTGTATTGGCGGCACCAAATGTCTTAGAAGGAACGGTTGGCGGCAGTCGAGATTCAGAGCGCCAGCCAAGGATCCCCTTGTGGCTCACTGACACTCGCCCTGGGTACTGGTGCCAAGACAAATGTGCCAGGATGAAGGCTGACGCCGTTTTCCCGCCGCTTCGGATTTGAATGGGCCGGCATCCGAGCTTGCGTTGGCAGCCGAGAGTTTCTCCTTCCTCGCAGACTGGCTACCGCCACCGCATATTCCGGTAACGAGGAGTGGTAGAGAGTGCGCGTATTGCGACAACAATGCTGCATGCGCTTTCAGCATAGGGATTCGAAGAAGCGTCTCATCATGCGGCTGCGCACGGCTAACAAATAAGGCCACCAGCCACCAGTAAACCTTCCTTTGTGTATACGACGTGCGATACAGCCCTCAATTGTATCGAAAAACCCATAATTTTCTCGTTTATTACTCACGTTCACTCTCATTAGAAGGCAAGCACCCCACGACGAAAACACAGACGAACACACACATACAACACTATTACGCGCGTTCACTCTCATTAGAGAGCAAGCACTACATGACGAACACACAGGAACACACACGTACGCACGCACGCACGCACGCACACACTACCCACGTGCATTCACACAACTTTCCCTCACTCACTACGGATTTCCGATACCATTCGCTCACTAGCATTAATTAATTAGTTAACTAACTACTTAATTAACTCATTAATTATTTATTTATTTCATTAACTAATTATAATTAATTATTTAACGCACACAACTTTATTATCCTGAAGGCTGGTCTTTTTTGGCCAAAGCTGGCCTCGTCCACGTCGGCACCGTGGACCTTCCGAACAGCCCGTATAGCTGAACTTGATATGAAGCGCTTCACACCATCTTCTACCAGTAGAGCCATTTTTCTTCTAAGTCGGGGAGAGTCGCGGGAAAGCAAGCCAACATGAGTCTGATTCCAAAGGAGGCATCGAACGCGTTACACTCTTTTTCAATTTCACTTTCAGAGTGGAAGAGAGAAAAATAGTATAAGAGAGGCAGGAAAAGGGTGAATTTGTTTGAGAATATACAGAGTGGGGTAAGTTTCAGTTTGCAGTAAACGTAGCGCAACTGTCTGAGCCCTGTTCAACATTAGGTGTGGCAGTGAGAATTTTAGGCATACGCCATGACACTTTGTGGCATCATTGTACGTGATTAAACAATATTTATGATCCCCGGAATAGTAGCGGACATCGGGTCGGGTCTGGCCGGCAGCCACGGTATCAATTTTAGAAAAATGCGAAATACCAGAGAAAAACAAATACCTTAAGCTAAAACAAGAGTTATGCTGCGGACTAGTCCGTTCACAAATAACCTTGTCTCAAAAGGCGGCTATGTAGAGGCGTCCAGATAGGAGAACTTTTCAAATAGGCAGAAAGCTCTTAATATTGACAGTGTGCAATAGAAGTGATAGACACAAAGCTTATGTGTTAATTATATAACTAACTAATTATTCATTATTTATATATAGTTATTTGTATGTGTGTTTTTAATTATTTCATAATTATTTATTCATTCATTCTTTCAGCCGGGGTTAGAAGTGCTCAGGTACAGCCCGAATCTGCGACGAAGAGATTGTCTCCGCTCCCTTGCGCACGCACATCTCTGTCAGTGGTCTTGATACGAGTACGGCGTGGCTCGTGTGCTTTCCGCGGAGAACTAAGGTTCACACACGTAAAACCGTGAACTAAGCCCACTACTTGTCACTTTGGCGTCGTCATGTTTTTTTTTCTCTTTTTATATTTTCTTTTTTCTTTAGTCTGCATTTGCCCTTGTGTCTGTTTTCATGGCTTGCGATGGCTAACTGCTATTTTGAGTGTTTTTATGAGGTGAAATGAGAGATGGAAATGCCTCAGACGAGATAATAAAAGTTGTTGTAATAGGCGGAGTACACTCCACAGCTTTATTCTCTCTTCGGTGATATTTAAGTTCAAAGTCCCATCCACGACGACAAAAAGTTAACATCGTTTATTAATGAGGCCTGGAAATTTTGCTAAGGCACGTCACCGGGCTAGTTAGTTTGGATTCACAATTCACGTGGTTCGGCGCGTCACGACAGGGACAGAGCAGGACACAAGCACCGAGCTGTACGTGTGAACCATTTCCATTCTTCACTCTATGAAAGATTTTGGGAGCATCACTTTCAATGTATGATGCATACGTTACGTTAGTAGTCGCCGACGATTTGCTGTCGTTATTATACTAAACGTGGCAAAATGAGGCATGAAGAATACAGTATCTTCAATCTCATTCCTGTGAAACACAAAGAAAGAGAGAAAATCGCCTCATGAAACACTGCGTAAACGAAACGGGGCGGCACTGAAACGTAACAAAAGAAAAACGAGAGCAAAAAAAATAAGAATGCGAAACTGAAAAGTTTGATATATTTGCAACGCCGAAGAGAAACGAATGAAATGAAGCATGATGTACACAGGACGGACGATTACCTCTTTCGTGTACCATCCTGTCGGCTACATTTTCCTTTTATTTCTCCTTTTTTTTTCTCTGTGGGCCAAGCAAACATCTCAAAACATGTGAAACTGAAATCGAATACTCCAGCTTACTGCCTGAACAAAACGGAGCAAGACGCCGTTTCGGGAAACATTACCGGTGCAGTATTTATTTCTTGTCTTATTATGGCAAAGCAAGGGACAGCTGGTTTGAAGGCATCTACACAATCGCAGCACACGATCTCTAATGTCGACGCCTTTTATAGTACGCTGCTGTTTAATAATACTCCGAGTTCCGCGCGAAGGAAAATTCTACTTTCGCAAAAAAAAAAAAAACGAGGTGATATGGCAAACATGTCACGCAAGGACGCGACGGTAATTACGGGATAAATGTGCGGCAACAGTGCTCACGGTTTGAGGAATTTCACAAACGATAAATAAACTCCGTACTCTCTCGGTGTTTGCATGCATTGCTGCTGCGACAGAAACTCTCCTGGAACATTTTTACGACACTTCAAGGGCAACGATACGAGGTGTATCACGGAGTGGCAAACAACTTTGTCCGTGTGTTATGTGCTGTATAAGCACGAGTTATACGCTGTAGCGACGACCACAATTATGCCATACCATACCTGGCGCGAAAACAGAACATACGTAAACAACGCCGCAAATATTTTTTTCTTGTTTCGTAACAGAGAAGTTGTAAAAGCAGGCCGAGAAATACAGGCATAAACACAAATGTGTTTCAAAAACTATCATCATCATCATCATCATCATAATCATGAACAGCTATGTGCCACGGAAATCGGGCACACCCCTCCACTCATTGCTGTTCTGCTTAAGACGAAGAAGGCAACAGATGGGCGGTAAACACCAACTACGATTTTCCTACAGACACAAAAAGTTATTGAGAAGAGCCTTCACGAACCATCGGGATTTTTTCAACGATAAGCATTGAGGCCGTAAGTTTCAGCTTCGCTGAAGCATCAATGCCGAGTGCTTTAGTGGTTCGTACAACGAGCGAATGGTAGGGAACGGGGAAGGCAGTGGCGAGCGAGAACGCCCCGAAGCAATGAAAGTCGCGAAGGATGCTGCGCCCTTTCAGATCTGTGGAAGATGCAAAAGCTCGGTTTCTGCGCGAAATGCTGTATCTGCAGTTTGGACACGCATATCGAATCTGGGACTGGGTGTGTTTTTACGCAAACCTCTCAGCGCTGAAAAGAGCTATTTAAAATAACTACAAACAAGCAAGCTTCACCTATAACTAAATCCTAGCAACAATCTAGAAACAATCAGCATAATCGTCCAGCCTCACTGTGCCAAGCCTTGCGAGACTTAGCGCAGGTTTTGAGATTGTTTCTTTTTACTGCAACGATGGCATTCGTACACAAGCGAAAAACAAAAAAAAGATCTAAAAGACCCACCCATTAGTTTGTAAAACGTCGCGTATACGACGTACGAAGAAAAAGTACTTTTGAATCCTCGACAAACTTATGATCTAAACCTCACGGGTGATTACTTCGCTACCAAGGAATATCGTCTTCGCAAATGACGTTCTCAAGCCCGTACAATCAACCTTGCTCGCCCACGACCTCGGCCACGCACGTATCATTAGAAACGTAAAAGCCACTCGAGAGATGAAGCCACGTGGGGCAGAAATAAAAGAAGGAGACTCTCCAAAACACGGAGCGCGAACGCAACGCTGTTACGAAAAATCCCGGCATCTTCTATGGTCTTTCATATGTGATAATAGAGGGAAAGCAATTACATGGCTGTGGTATATATGCCAAAATGACAGTTTACTGCGACATGTTCCTAAATAAAGGATGAAAAGAGAGAGTGTCGTGGCAGATGCCGAAATGGGGTAGATGATTATGGCTGTAAAGTGGAGCGCCCGAATAAAAAAAAATCAAGGCATAGGCGCTCACTTTTTACAGCACGTGCCGGTGTTTAAAGGCGCGTTTGGCCCGAAAGGATGACGTGTACACATAGCCAACGAGAAAAGCGGAAATATACACATACGTCTCTTAGTGTAGAGGGAGGTTTCGCGATTCTCTCGATTGGCGAAAAAAAAAATACAGGATGGATGAAGAAGCGGTAGCAAGCAACTAGAAGGATTAGGCGAAGTTTATGGGAGGGATTGGCGTATACGTTGCGGTCTCGGAGGAATACGGGGATGGAAAGGAAAAGCGTGGTAGTGGGCGACGCGAGTGCTTGTGGCGGCACTCGCGCATACGGGCACATCCGACGTTCCAAGAAAGCTTCACGGGCAACGAGCAGCCCCAGGGCCCGTCCCCGGCGACACGCGTCTAGAATTTCCTCATTAGCGCTGATGGCGAGTTCTCAGGCTACACTGCAACCCCTCCCCCTCCCTAATTCCTCCCGGCCTTCCTGTTACCCCACCCACTCACCCACACTTACGCTTTGCTCGTTCTTCGCAAAAAAAGGAAATGATCTAGTAAGAATTGGGGATGGTAGGGAAGCCGAGTCACCTTAGGAGAGGAGGAAGGAGAGACTGATGGAGAAAAAAATGGGTATACCTGAGAGCCTTCCCTGTTATAGAGGTCGTTCCTGAGAGCATGCCCCAACGCAAGGACAAATATAAGTGCTACGTAGAGAGATGCAAAGAAAGCACTAAACTGCGGTGCTTGTGACGTACGCACAGCGAATAGAGGAAACAGGGGAGAGAGAGAGAAAGGAAGTGGAAGGGAAGCTCGGATGGAAGGTGGATAGAGAAAAGGGGGAGGCGTTACGGGGAATAGAGGTAACCTTAGACCAACTTCATTAAAGACGGCGAAATCATTTTGCCTGCTCGCGAGTAAGGAAAGGAACGCCGGTCGTACACACGATAGCCCGTATCCTCTCGACGTACCCGCTTTGCCCTGTTACGCGGACGATGGAGCAAACGGGCGGCAAAGGCTTCGCGGACGCAAGCCGCGCTGCTTTCCCTGATTACGTTTACAGAATCGCGAGACGGTTACTTGCTCCGGCGATTCATTGCCGCTTCTGCTGCAGCAGCAGTCACCGAGCCGTTCACAACTACGCATACCGCCGTACATCCCCCATGAAAGGGATAGGACCTGCTTTGGGGGTAGGGGAGAAACGCAACCTAGCGTCGACGACGGAAGATTTGAGGGAGGACGAAAAAGATGATAAATAAAGAGCCGGAGAAGGTTACACCGCGACGAAACGACCCTTTCACAACTCGACGCGCCCGCCTGTCTCCTATTCAAGGGAAAATAATTACTCGCCTTGAGATTCTAGCTGCGGGGTTACCTCTCCTCGCAGGCCTGGGTTCCGTTAGATGTCTTTTGTTGTTTTTCCTTCCAAGATCTCTTTTGGAACGCGTTGTTTCTTTTCACCTCATTATTTCCTTCTTTCACTTGCTCCTGCGGAGTCGCGCTTCCAATTCCGGGGGTTTTGCCGCAGCGCTTGCACTCCACTCTTTTTCTGTCGGAGCGCGTTCGAAGCAAGCACGGCGCTATGGGGTGCAGCACTCCTTCCTAAATTGCGTACACCCGTGCCACGCTGTATTCGGAACGAAACAGAAACAAACGCTTCCACGTGTGTATACTTCCTACATTTTTCTCCATACACGCGCGGCGTCCTCCGAAAAAGGCTGGTTATAAGGCCACGTAAAAGAGGACCACGCACACTCGCGCCAAATACGCATATGCAGGCTTTTGCTTGCTCGCTTTCTCGCCGGCTTCCAAAGGCGCACGTGCAAACTGAAATCCTTTTTCAGATGGCAGTGGCAGACGTGGGAGACGTGTGTGTACGCCTCGGACGTGAACGGTAAAGAAAGCGAAAGACCCGCCCTAGCCGTCGCGTAAACGTTCGTACGCCCTCCGTGGCTCACGTCTTCTTCGTATAGCGGAGCACAAGAAGAAGAATAGCAAGAAGTGTGGAAGGCGAGGCAGTCTCGAGTCTTCGGGAGATGCCGCGTTGCGCTCTCCGCCACGCTTCTGGAACCTTTCCCTAAATGCCCACCCTCTCTTGATCCCTCACAACGCGCGCGTCGAAAGGCTTCGCGAACCGGGGTCTTAAGTAGTCAGCGAGCGCCCCAGCCCAGGGACTCGCTTTCCCCTTAAATACGCGTTTCACCCCCCTTCCCCCGTCGTTGTCGCACCCAAGAGAAAACTGTTTGCAATAGAGACTGCAGAGCGTTTCGGAGATAGTTTTGTTTCCTTTTGGAGATTGGAGACGGCGCAGCGGCAGCTCGGCGAGAAATTCGGTTCGAAACAATCTCGGCTGTCTTGGCGAAGGCTTAACGCTCCGCCTTATGTGTAAGTTTGAATATATCTCTTTTTCTTAGGCTTTCTCTCGCCCTTATGCACGCAAATGCTCGCGCGCTCCTTACATCTCAACCAACAGTTTGTAATACGGTGTCGAAGCCAACGCCGACAAACGGGTGCTCAGCTCCTGCTGCTTTCTCTGTTCTGCGCGCACAAAACTGAAACTTGTTCTATGCTCCTCATTGGGAAACTTTGAAATACGCTTCATTCTTCTTTTCTTAAGAGTACCTGTCAGAAGCAGTACACTGTCGACTTCTCATTGGGACAAGTTCCATTGCGTTTTTTCTTTCTTTTTCTCTCACGCACGAAAAAAAGATTAGTGTGAGCGCACTGATTGGAAATATGGTGACAGCGAATACGGTTGAACTAGATGGCGGTATCAATAAAAAATCGGAAAGTTTTGCAGCGGCGCTTTCCCGCATCACAGCTGCCGACTTCCCCATTACCTTCACTTTCAACACAGAACCATGCTACGACATCTACAGTAAGTAAGATATCAGCAATATCTGCATTTTGTGCTGAAGGCCGTAGCACCCACCCCAGTAGTCTAGTATCTAGTGGCAATGGCGCTCCACTGCTGACCTGCAAGTCACGAGAACAAATCCCGGCTGCAGCGGCCGAATTTTCGATGAAGGCGAAAATGATGTAGGCCCGTGTGCTCAGATTTGGGTGAACGTTAAAGAACCCCAGCTGGTCAAAATTTTCGGAGTCCTCCACTACGACGTCTCTGATAATCATGTCCTGATTTTGACGTTAGTACAAAAAAGTTATACTATTAAACGTCGTAGCATCGGTCAAAAGTCGGCCGATGCTGCGTAATGTGCGATAGGAGTGAAGACCCGTCAAAATGGCCCAGAAACGTTCTCTTTTTTTTTGTATCTTTTAACACAATGCGTGTGCCGGACACGAGTGTTTATTCCCCAATGGAAGTTCATCGCTCACACAATCGTGGTATAAAAGTATCTCATATGGTCTGTGACAGGTAAGCGAAAATGCTAGAGAAGCAAGCCATTCGAAAATTATAATAATTATAATGGTCGCCGCATAGCACCCCGAAATCACGATGCGATTATAAGGGATACCATAAAGTGAAGTGTTGCAAATATTTAGATCGTATGTTCTTCGTTGAAGGGCACGTGAATTCAGCGGCACGGGCCTGAAGCACGCCTTCATTGAAAATGCTGCCGGGATTCGATCCCACAACCTTCGCGTCAGCGGTCGAGCACTGTAACCAATAGATGACCATGGTGGGTATTCCAAAGTTCGGTTTCTTTCCGACGCAGTATATTGTCACGGGGTCGTGACGTGGCCGAAGACAGGAGACTTCGTGTTGGGATTTAACTGTTTATTTGGGCGAACCTGTGCCCGGTAAACGGAAAGTCCAATTACAGCAGCAGTCTCGCACAGATAGCAGTCTCGGACTGATAGCGGCGAACGGAGCGTAGGCCTTCGATCAACAACTCACAAGCGGCGAAGCGCGTCGCCATTTATACTCTTGCCGTCGAATGTTCTAGCGTTATCGCTGGCGGTGGCGTAGGTTCCAGAACAATCTGTACCGTTCGCGCAGTGGGCGTGATCTTATCGAAATGATCTACTACAGTCCGGAACCTCCTCGAAAACTGCAGGCGCGGTTTGCGCTGAGAATCGTGTGGTGTTTTGGGACGATAACGAAAACTTGGGAAATGGAACGTGGCATTGCCCCCCTCTGAAAAAAAAAGGCATCGCCCCGATGCTTTAACTAAAGATGAAGGTATAATAATAATGCAAGAAAGTACAATGAATAAATTACGATGAAACAATAATACAAAAAAACACTGTTTCAGTTTGTTAACGCGCATGAAACGGCTTGAGGCGTGCGACATGGACGACGTCAGGTCGCGATCGGCGTCGTTGAGAGTTCGTGATGCCGTCGGGGACAACCTCGTAATCAAGTGGGCCGAGACGTCGAACCACCCTGTACGGTCCGAAGTAGCGTCGCAGAAGCTTTTCACTTAGTCCACGTCGGCGTATCGGCGTCCACACCCAAACACGTTCACCGGGCTGGTATTCCACGAAGCGTCGTCGAAGGTTGTAACGGCGGCTGTCGGTCGTCTGTTGATTCTTGATACGGAGCCGCGCAAGTTGTCGGGCTTCTTCGGCGCGTTGAAGGTACTCGCTCACATCGAGGTTTTCTTCGTCGGTGACGTTGGGTAACATGGCATCGAGCGTCGTTGCCGGGCTCCTTCCGTAGACCAATTTGTATGGAGATATCTGCGTCGTCTCCTGCACCGCCGTGTTGTATGCGAAGGTCACATACGGAAGAATGGCGTCCCACGTCTTGTGTTCGACATCGACGTACATTGACAGCATGTCGGCGATCGTCTTGTTAAGCCGCTCGGTGAGGCCGTTGGTCTGTGGGGGGTACGCTGTCGTCTGGCGGTGGTTTGTCTGGCTGTATGCCAAGATCGCTTGAGTTAAGTCGGCAGTGAATGCCGTTCCTCTGTCGGTGATAAGGACCTCCGGGGCGCCGTGACGTAGGACGAAAATAGGAAGGAAAATAGAGGGAAAAGAAAGGCAAGGAGGTTAACCAGCCTATAGGCAGCCGGTTTGCTACCCTGCGCATGGGAGAGGGATGGGGGAGATGAAAGAGAGTAGAGAGAGAAGATTGAAAGTAGGACGATATTTTCGACGAAGAATATACTGTCTGCATAACAGACGAGGCAGAATCTATATGCGTGCGAGGAGCCTCGATTATCTGTCGGATCGTTCGATGTCTATTTGCAAGCAACACCACGGTTTTTTTTTTAACAGGGGTTTGATTCGAAAGCGCCTGGAATGTGCCGTCAAATTAAAGCTGGTGGAATTTCCGAGCTGCGCTGCACGCTCGTTTGAACACGTCAACTCGCCAACTCACTCAGCTTGCCGTGTTAATCAACATATGCCCGATTCGGTGAAACAAAAGCAAGTTAAGGCCAGTTAAGCAAGTTGACAAGAAGGCCAGAAGGTTTAGCGCGAATGTGATTCTTGTTTACTGCACTACATGAAGGAAATAAATGAAAGTGTAAACATACGCGTATAGAAAGGTAGAGAGGGCACCAGCCGACGCGCACATGTCAAGGTTCTGACTAAACAAGTGAACATTGGAGCGGGAATATGTCAAAAATACAGGACAACGTGCACCCTATCGTCTTGGTGATGAAGCGCCGCTCATTCTGCCTTTCTATCTCGCCTGTCAATGCCGGTTAGCCACTAGTACAAGCATGCCCGGGCAACCAAACTTTCTGACCACGAAAACTATTTTCGTCAGACAGTGTAAAAGCAGTGAAGTCGGTGGCCACTTCGAGGAATACGTTGCGATAATGATTAAAAAAGAAAATGAACGTCGGTCCAAGAAGATAATGACACGCAATCGATTTCTTTTCGCGCCGGTGTTCGCGTCCCCACCGAGGAAACACTCTGCTCTTCAGTAATTTCCTTCCGCGCCTTCACAAAACGAAAGCGCGAAAAAACTCTCAAAAACTAACAAAGAAAACAACGATTTTCATACTCGTTCGTTTGTCTTCTTTCTCCTAATAACTGTTTTCAACCCCTCCCTCCCCCGAATTCCTGTAGCACTCGTTTCAATTTATGCGATTGAGCAATGAACGCAGATTAGTCGGAGCACGTCGTCGGCAACACTGGCCTCGTAAATCGTGGTGTGGTCGCTACAGCTGCGTAAAGAGGATTTTACGCGAGTGCAACCACGCACACACGCGGGGACACACGAACGAAATGTTCTTGGCTACAAGCAGCGGCGGGTTCACACATATAAGAGAAAAATGAGAGGAAGAGCCCCGGTGGTAAACTGTTGGAGCACAGACGAAGAGGGTGTGTTTTCCGATACAAGGAGAATAGAGATTAGAATACAAGAAGATCGGGAGAGAAGAGACGAGAACAGTGTGGAAGTTTCGTGCTCTTTAGGGCCTTCGAAGGACGCGCAGCGCAGTTCTCTTTTTTTTTTTCTTAGCCGCCAAAAAGACGTTCTGCGTAGCAAGGAGCATGATTATAAGACGGAGTGTATACCCACGGTAAAAGAGCTCTGAAAGCTGACACTACGTAGCCAATACTTGTCACTTTTGCCTTCCCGCCACCAATTCCCGGTAGAATCAGACCACCGTAAAAAGAAGGAAAATGGAACGGGGGCTGGAGCATTCTTTCGTTCTGTTTCTCTCCCTGTCGTTTACGCCGCTTTAGTGACATTCAAAATACCGCCCATTACAGACGTATTTATTCCTGCACTTGCTTCTTCTTGCTTTACGCCTACTTTTTTTCCCCCGCATCCTATTCGAAGCTGCATTCATGTTCAAAGTAAAAGATAGTGTCTTCGAAATGACAACTCAAGCCAAGCAAAGCCTAGCGGCGGCACACACGCAACACAGCGGGCGAGGATGGCACGCGATCGCTCCTGTTTCCAGCTCCCTCTCGCCGTAAGTGAACGGGCGGGGCGGGTATAGAAGGAGCCGCTGTCTCTGCGGCCCCACTTTAAAAACGATCCGTCTTTTATCTTTCACCCCCCTTCCCCCTTTCCAACCTCCACCAGCTACCGCCACCACCGCCAAGTGATGCCCTTTGAAAGCGTATCTTGCCACCTCCCCCTGCAGCCGGCTTTCATCTCGGTCTTCTTCTCCCGCTCCTCCCCGTCGGCGTTGTCAGTTTTCATCCTCCCTGTATTGCCCCGAACCCCCCTCACTCCCAGGACCCTTCTCGACTGAAGCTGCAGAGACTGAGGGATATATGGGAGACGCTGCGGGCACCGCCACTCCTCTGCGAAGACGACGACGACGTGTCGGTATTTGTCCCTTGTTGTCACCGTATCGCTCCTCCTTTTTTTTTCCTTTTCCCTCCCGCCCTTGTTCTCCTCTTCATCTTAAATTCTTCTTCAGCGTTGATCCCTCTTGGCGCGGCTCCTCAAAGAGAGAGGCTCCATCGAAATTTAATATGCTCCCCCGGCAAAATTTAAGCCCCGAACTAGAAAGCGTACAGCGTGGGTGGCCGGGTGAGACGCGAGTGGATAGGACGAGAGCGTGCCGAAGAGGAGGAGAGAAGGTGTTGAGACGAGTGCTGAGGCGGGGGAGGAAGAAGAAGAGCGGGAGCGATTCTAATCTCACGCGAACGTTTTACTCACGCGTACTTTGATCCCGCGTGTCCTTTCGTCGCCGCCGCCAGTCGGACCTTTATTTTTGCCGCTTTACAAATATTGCATGGTGTGTTCTTGTGTGCTCATCGGCGGCCAGTAGATCGCCCTTTTGCTCCGACACGGCGGGTGAGGAGGTGGTGACCGCTCCTCTCTTAGCGCGTCCTTAAGATTTGCCTTTTTTTTACTTTGAATTCGCACCGGCGCGACCCCGTTATTCCAGCGAACTTACACACACGCGAACATGCATCTCAATCCTAAAGGTGAAACCAGGTCCTCTTTTCGGAAAACATATAAAGTGAAAACACGAAAAATTCACAACTTTTTCACCAGTGTGAATATGGCAGCCAGCGTAGCTTACGTCACCAGACAAAAGGGCGCTGCGTTTGGTGGGTAGTGCCACCGCCCAGTAGCTGGACACTTGTGAAAGAGGCAGTGGCGGTGGCGAGACGATGAGACGCAAGGCGAGCCGAAAAATTTCATGCCTGGCTTTTGTCGATGAACACGATCCGCCAAAACTGAACCATATATATCATGTTCGTCGCAAAGAAAGGTAAGCGTGGGCCGGCCAATCATACTGCGATTCTCTGGGTGAACGCGCAATCAGGATTCCCATCTTACAGTGACAGAAGGAGAGCCTTGGAAACCGCTCCCGTTTGCTAGTTATTTCGAAAAGTGTGGTTAACCACAAAATTTTCTAAAAATAACTAGAGCGGACTCTGGCGCTGCGATCGTCCAGCCATCGTGGCAATGGCCGATAGTCCGCAAATTTGCATAGTCTTCGGGCTTGCGGGCTTCAAACGTACTTGTTGTTTCGTTATAAGTTTTGGTTTTGTTTCAAGTAGAGCAATAAGACCATTGTGAACTTTGTGCGCAGACTTGAATTAGTGAGCCAGAAAATCAAGGTGGTGAAGTGCTACTGCTTGACATTTGCTGATTTTCGTCACGAGACAAAGAGGCTCCAGTCCACGCGAAGTCTGAGGGAAACAGACGAACGAAGATTAGGCATATCTCTGTACTACCCATCATTCCCCTGCTGGCCGAAGCACCGAGCGTTGCAGCTCCCATAGACTAGCGCTATAGAGTTCACCCTAGTAGGTATTGTACAGAACTCCGTGCGAGTATAACGTGTATACAGCGATTCTCGTTATTTCTTCTACTTTCTAATAAAAGAATATGCAACGTTAAGAGTGGCGATGAATATGGACAAGAGAACACGCGGAAGAAAATGGAGCCTATAGCGTCAGATCTTTCGCGTCGACGTGAGCCATGGATAAGAAATACAATATCCGTGAATGCTTTTCAAACGCGGCTACTCCACCAAGCAAGGCAGGAGCCTCAGAAACTATGTGCAGCGCTCGAATGAGTTAATTCAAATGCCGTTTCAAAACACAAGGAAAGAGATTCTCATGCAGCCTTGTGATACATGGAAGCTATGAGCAAAACTGTTTATTTTTATGTTCATTTTCTTTTAGACAACACAACAGTCGTTAACTTTTAACCTTTACGGGGACTGCATTTCTGGTGGAGGCGGAAACGTTGTAGGCCCGGGTGCTCATTTCTGGGTGCACGCTAAAGAACCCCCGGTGGTCGACATTTCCGGAGCCCTCCACTATACGGCGTCTTTCATAATCATGTGGTTGTTTTGGGACGTTAAACCCCACATATCAATCATCAACCTTTACGGGGAATCCAATCGGAAATATTGAAACCAGCAAAATGACAGCTTTCACCCCTGCCACAGCGTTCTTTAGGCAATTGTCGGCTTGAAGTAGTCTCCGACGGATAGCCGTGAATGCGACGGAAAAGTGCGATTTAGTTCGTAAGTACGGCATCTACAGGATGAGATCTATGGACGTCAACGGCAATTTGCAAGGGACGCGTTTAGGCCGCTATATCGTATACGTGAAAAAGTCTAATACATTGAAAACTGACACCTCAATGTGGTCTTAACCTCGGAGTAAGCGTTCATCTACGAGATTGTTAAAATTAGCACTGCAGTGGCAGAGGTTAAAAAAACCGTTCACCATACGTTTCGTCTATTCATTTGCCCTATTGATAAAAGCCTTCTTGTTCACTTGCCTTGTATTTGTACTGCCAGTTATTCCACTGCCATCGGAGAAAACTGGACACCGTTCCCTACGGCACTTGTGCAATATTGCTGTGTCTTGAATTCCGGCATCACTAAACGTTATGGATTACCATATTCACGCAGTATCATTGAGAAATAACAGACAATGATGCTAATAAAAGTATAGAGGTTGTTATTAGCATTGGTTGCAATGTAACTGTGGGAAAAAAAATTGGACAACGAGATAACTTGCCACTGGCAGGACACGAACTTGCGAGCTTCGAATAACGCGTCCGATTCTCTACCACTGAGCTACGGCGGTGCGCACCTCTCTACAAGTTACCTTTTCGTAAACATTTCTTCGTTTACAGTTACACTACAGTTGCTTCTAATACCATCCCCTATACTTATTTGGCATAATTTGTTAGTTCTCATTATTATTGTATTTACAAAAAAAGGAGACTTTGAAATTACACTTTTTTTTCTATATATTCAAGCAGAACACAAGAGAATGTTATTGCTTAGGTGACAGGTAAAAGTTCTGATACGCGTTGGTGAATGCAAATCGCGTCAGTCCCGGCCACTTCATCATGCGGCCCGCCCTACTTAAAAACAAAGAGAACGAAACATTATGGCGAGTGCAAATTAAATCATCGGTACCCTACCTTACTTTCAAGAGTAAATATATATAGTTTATATATAGTTTATATATAGTTATATAGTATAGCCTATATATGGGCTTTGGCACATTCCGCGAGCGTCTTTTGGCCCAACTCAATGTTTTCTTTACTTGTCTTGGCACTGCGAAACGGATCCTAATGTCCGTCGACTCTGAGAGCTCTCCGACCCACTGAGACAGTTCTTACTTCTTACGAGACAAGTGTGGCAACATGCGTGGTGCACTCGTGTATTTGCTGTTTACATCCCTTAGAATACTGCCGGATTGTGCACAGCTGCGAAATGAGCTGGACGTATAAGCTACGCAAAACTCTGTAAAATTCATTGTGGGGCTCTTTCGAACTCAAATCCGGCCTCTCGCGCGATCGATATTGAAAACACAGGGCAGCCACAGTCGGTAACAACGATATATATACCCCTCAGTTCTGATGATCGGAGGCGACGGTAATTTAGTTTAGAGGATCGAGACAACGACGATGTGTGAAGAAATAAAACAGTTTATAAAAAAAAAGAATGAAGCGTGTAGTGAGCGCATTGCATCCTGAAGAGGATTGGTACGCCTTGAAATAGCGCGAAAAAGAAAAAAAAGAAACAAAACAAAACTAGAGTATGCACGTGTGTAAGGAAAGGGTTTTCGATAAAAATATGTGAGAAATATGAGGAATGACCTGGTTTGTGCGTGTGTATAGAACGAAGGCTCAGAACCGTAGTACAAGACGAATGGAGACGAAAGCGACGTAGAAAGAAAAAAAAAAGCGCTGCACCGAAACGACGGGGCGACACGTAACAGAATGCCGGTCTCGATTCACCCGGTACACGGGCCTGTTCAAGTCCCCTTTATATAACGCTGTATTGAATTCGCGCTGCGCCCAATGGAAGTCGTTACGCAAGCGCTTTTGTTACGTAAACAGCAGGTATAGTACACGAGCTGCCGCGTACCCCCCGTCCCCCTCTCTGCCCCCGCTCCACGAGATCTCTTTTCCCAGAAGGACCGACTCTTGGTGCTGTCGGTTTTACCCGAGAAATCCTTTACGCAATTGACCGTCCGTTCGACAGATTCCGGGTTCTCCACTGTCGGGTCCGCAGCCCCATGGCAGTAGATAGCAAGCAACGAGATTTTGATGAAGTGCTTGCCCACGGCCTGCGAGCCCAGAGACGAGCTCAGATTAGGATGAGGAGACGAAGTAAGAATAGAAAGAAAGAACAGATCGGGGAAGGGGGAGGATCAGGATGAGAATGCCGCGAGATTATGGAGGTGTGGGCGTACACATTTGAAGAATATAGGCGTGTCTTACGGGTATGCGGAAATCCGAAGCTATACGTGGACGCATACGTTTTTTCCATCGCTTTTATAGTCACGCTGGTGGGGCGGTTCTCGCATATAGGCGCCTTGTGAAGGAATTCAGATCCGATTCCGATTGAAATTCGAAGAGAAGTGAACGCTACGTTTCAGAACAGGTGCTGCTGCTGGTCTGAAGGGACACGCACACACTAACAAAAGTGAAAGGAGTTGCCTAAAGTTAACACGTACACATACGAGTTGGAATCGCTTATTAGTCGTTTCAAAAATTCCTTCGTCAATGATTCACCTCGCCGCAATCGTGCTGTCCCAACTTAAACAAACGCATACACACATTTGCATTACAATTCGGTCTAACAACTTTCTCTATACTTTTCTTAGCGTTAAATTATAGGGTATCAAACCAGACACTTGCTTTCTGGTTAACCTCCCTGCCTTTCTTCATACCGTATCTCTCTCTCTACATTATATATATATTGTCTGTTAGACCTCATTATTCTTGTGTGAAACACGGAAAAACGAGCCCTTAAGCATACACTTCTTTCCCTTGTTATTGATTACGGGGGTGTCGTACTCGCAGACTTGGTGCTTTTGGATTGTATACGAGAGATTATTGGTCAACTGCCACTTCGTAAAAAACTTCACGTGCTACGTGAAGCCAAACAGGCTCATAAAGAGTGTGCCACACTCGCCGCCATGGCTACTGGTGGCGCTGACTGACACTCCCACGTTTAAATTCACGTATATACCTAATAAAATGGCTGAGGGGGAATAGCCGCCATGGTAGCTCAGTGGTAGAGCATAGAACGCGTTATTCGAAGGTCGTGAGTTCGGTTCCTTCCCACGGTAAGTTATGTGTTCACCCACTTTTTTTTCTTCGCATTAAGATCACAATTCGGTCTAATAACTTCCCCTGCACTTTCGTTAGAATTATTGCCTGTTATATCTCATTATACTTTGTGAAACACGAAAAAACGAGCCCTTAAGTGCACACTTCTTTCTTATATATATATTTGCCAAGACTGAATGATGTGTGAAACCTCATGGAGCATCTAAAGGAAACGGCATCTTTTTACGACGATGTATCATATCACCTGTGTTCAGGTGCTAGTTAATATTAGCGATGGGTGCCGTAACTAAAATGTTATGCGTAAAAACTACTTTAAAAGCAGCGACTAGAAAAGAATGTTACGTGCTAAAGCTGTTATATCGTTGTATAATCGGTTCTTTACCATCTAACACCTGAAACCGCAAGTACATTTATTTATCGACCACACGGGAAGTTTTCTTCTGCATTTAGTTGTCTCAAAATCACCCTAGTTATTCAGCATTAATTGGGGAAGTGTACTTGTACTCAGCCTAACGGAAAGGTTGCACCGTACCACTGCCCCAAGGGAGGTCTGCATAGTGTTTAGCATGCTTCATCGAGCTTCATGCCTCGAATATCCGTTCAGGCGTGCGATAGGGAATAATCAATGTGTGTTTTTCACGGGTGCCATCTGCGCATGCGTACCGGAAACGCTTCAACGGCGCCACCCCAAAACATTTTTGGTGGCCCGTGGCCTCCGAAACTCATCGGCGCACTATCTAGGGGGCAATCGGTGCAAACGAACACACAATCTCCCACGCTGTCGCGTTGGCGAGAAAGCCACCATATTTGCTTTTAGCTCTCACTGCTAAGGGCGCTGTACCTGTCGTGAAAAAGGTCAATTGAATATAACTTACGTGACACGCTTCAAATCTCGATTAAAATACTCCTGGACAACATTGCCTTTCATGCCTCTTCTAGAACAACCTGCCGAGCTAAATGCACCTGATGTCCAACGGACGGCAAGACAGGCGGAAACCTCGCACAAAGCAGAGCCGTAGACAAGAGGACTGGTTGTGCGCGCGAGACACACCACGCATACTCTCCACTCTGTTGAACCGACAGGCCCAGCATATGATAACACTATATGTCTCAAAGTTGCCCAATCGAGCACTCTCTGTGAGAACAATTCGCGTGCATTTGTATGCAAGAGCGGTGTCTTTCCCGTGAAAATATGCGTTGCCACATGTGCAGGGATGAGGCCTGTACACCGGTAAACCTAAACGAAGATTAGGAGGGAGAAAACAAATGTGGACATGTACACAATGGGCCACGTAGAAAAAACGAGCATTTCTTTTTTGTTAAGGCAAGGTTATGCACGAAAAGAAAAAAAAAATGGCAACAAAGAGAGCGGCAGTAATCTGCTCGGATTTCAGGCAAAAGCTATAGGGAGCAGCCGTTCCGGACTTATGAGGCTGACGATGCTGGCAGTAGTGACCGAACGAATATGAACTGGACAGCGGCAGGGGAACAAAAAACGGGAGAGCTGGAGCGGCGGGAGCACCACAGAGGAACGCAATGAAGAAGCTCATTTGGCCGGATGAGTTCTTCTTCCTGGCTCTCGGAGCTATTCCTTTGTTTCTTGCTTGGCGACAAAAAGAACAATTCGGTATACGAGGGTGAAACCGGGGGACCGAGGGGCGTGGAGGAAAGGACCCGCTATAAAGCGTCACGACGCCGAGGACGTCGAAGAAACCAGCGCCGCTGTAGGAAGAAGAGGAGAGGCCGATCCAAGCCGGAAAACGGGGAGACAGAGTAAAAATAAGGAAACCATTCGAGAGAGAGAGAGAAGAAAAAGAAGCGAGTGTCGTAGGAGGCTCGTAAAAAGCGTCCACGGAGCGCGCATGGAGGAGAAAGAGGGGGGGAAAAGGAAGAGAAAAGTCCGGGCCACATTTATCCACATCCATCTCGTTTGCGAGGAGGACAAAAGAGATACGCAGTCGTCAGGGCCGCCGCAGCACTCAGGCCTAATTGAAACAGGGCCACTCGCTCTTGCGCATCGTGCCTATATGCGCACCGGCCCCGGCTTGCGTCCCGTTGTCCCCGCACTCTCTCGTCCGCGAGATCGCGCGTGCGGGGCCGTCCCGACGTATCTTAAGAAAGTGACCGGCTCGCAAGCGTGCCGCACCAGACCGCGTCGTCCAGCCGGAGGGAGCGAGAAGGGAACGTCGTCTTTGAAGAATGTCCCCGCGCAGTGGATACGCCGAACCTGTGCAATGAGACGTGCACCGGTAAACAGAGCGCGTAAAACAACCTCGCGCATGGTCGTCCACTCCATGTTCGCTCTTTCATTCTTTCAACCCCTTTTTCTCCAAAAAGAGGCGCAGTTACTGTTTCCCGTTGTGGCAACAGTGGATGCAACGGCTCTTACGGAGGCAGGTCAATGGGAAGTGACTAACTGGGCCCGGCTTCGCACAACCGGCCTTCGCGCTTGGAAATGGCAGAGGCCATTCGGAAAAGTGAGCCGGAGCTCAACGCGTGGGTCGGAGAATGCAAGACCTCAGTTCAGGCCTGTCGCAAGGCGAGAAAATGTTCCATCAAACTCAAACTATCGCTGTTTAGTATCTGTTGAACGAGCGTCGGATGAGCGTTGCGCAAGCGTCGTAGCATGGCTTTGACTATGCAGCCAGGCAACGAGATGTCTAGTGACACCTACAAATGTCCTAATGAACCAGCAGTGAAGGTGTTGTGTGTCGTTAGCGTTTTGCAGCAGATGGAATAGTTATCAACGAAAAATCACTATTATAAGCCATGACATGCTAATTATTATTTCCTGGACAAAATGTTGGGCGTGCCCCTAGCTTGAACTTCTGCTTAATGAAGGAATTCATGTTCAGACTATAACCCATACAGCTATAGCGCAGTTAACACATACTCATGGGTTAGTTGGCATGTCTTCAGAAGGAAGGCACTTAAACAAAAGACACGTTCACGCACACTATAGCGAAATACAAGCACGAGCGGTGGGCTGCAGCTGTTCCAATATATGGAACCCATGCGTGTCTTTTACCACGCGTGCGCTCACAAGTTTATAGTTTCTAGAATGAATGTCTACTCTCGAATAAATGTCTATATGTAGCGTTTCCGCAGCACCAATGCACAAACACTGTTAGTGGCAGTCCTTATTATTGTTGTTACAGAAATTGGACGATTCGCAGTGTCGCAAGTGGTTTCGGTGGCGCGATCGATCGCACTGCGAGTTTCAAATGCAAACCTTTTATCTTCTTTGAAGCAAGGTGTTCCCGAGTATCGCAGCTAGCCTAATCCTCCATCCAGTCGTCATTGCGACCGGGGCCTCTCTCACTATCACCCCACTTTCTCATCCACAGGTCTTCTAGCGCATGTTTCGAGTTCTGAACAAACGAATTCATTCTTGTTATTCCACCTGCCGCGATCGTCGCAGTTTCCTTATAATTCCCTGCAAAGGCCACTGGAAGCTTCACCCAGATTCCGACGAAACTCTTAAGTCGTCCTAATCCGCCAATCCGGCTCTTTGTCGCTGTTTTCGCTCGGTGGGTCATACGGACGGCTGCTCTGATTTAGCTGCTTCGGTGTTTGGCCGAGCACAGTGAAAAAAGTATTTGTACAAGCGTCGCAACTATTGTGAAACATTGTGGCAGAGCCCCCTTCCAAAAAAAAACAAGAAGAAAATAAAAAGGGTAGCTGTTTCGACACTTCGCTCGCATGAAAACCCAAGAAGGGCGAGTTGCTCAACTTAAGAATATTACATGAAAAGCAGTGCTATACTTCAATGTATTGCCATGTCTGTCTGCACTACTATATACGGCCTAAAACTTACTGGCGAGAACTTCAACTCAGAACAGGTTTAGTGAACCAGAATGACGCGTATTTGTATCGCCTTTGTGTAGTTGGCAGGCGTACAGACACCGACGTTTCGTCGAAGATCAATTGAACTGTATGTTATAAAAATGAATTCACGCACAAGCTAACTGCTCCTAGGTGGGAATTCTGTGTGATGTACGATTTATAGAAGCCTACACAATTCGCAAGCACTTTCTGTCTGACCAGTGAGACACGCGCAGGTATCGATTTTCCTGCTCCGGGGCGTATTCATTCGGCGCTCTACGCAGATGTGTAGAAGACGGTATTCGTGTAACCGCGACACTGAACGAAAGGACATAGCACTGCGCAGTGCAAACGTGCGGCAAGCGTCACTTCACACTGCTTGCTCATATTCCGTCGAGGATAAAGAACACATATGTTCAGTGAACTGATGTCATTAGCATGGAGAGAGCAAATTGTACAGTTATTGATTTCTGGCGTTTTACGTGCGAAAGGCCACATATGATTTCGAGGCACGATTACGTGGAGGGACTCTGAATTTATTTCAGACAGATTGCTTTTTTCTTACGTGCACCTAAATATAATTACAGCTAATGTTCTTGCAATCAATCAACATGTAAACGTGGCCGCCGTAGCCTGGAATTCAAAGCCGCATGTTTGCCATAAGCAATGCGACATATTACATGCCAGGCAAACATGGCGGATGACAAATTATGTAAACAATATTCAGTACGTGTTAAGGCCTATTTGCACGTACCTCGCCATACGGTATGCGTTTCACCACTGAAAAACTTGTCTGCTCAAAAGTAGGGTTAGTAGCGTAACGTTGCTTGGATACGTTATATTCAAACTACAAGGCGCGTATGCAAGACCTCAGCGTATGGCGGAAGACCTTAGCGTATGGCGCATGCGCAGAGGCTAAAACAATGACCCCACCGGCCCGAAGGCAATCGTGGGGAAATGCGGGTGCACTGCGTAGCGTCTAGAATGGCGTTTCACACGTCAGAACCCAGCGTTAAAAGAATAATGTTTTCTTTTGTTTTCTAACACCATGCAGCCAATAGCGCCGCTCACCCCACGTGGCGTTTTTCTGCCGCGAGAAACGTGGTATGCGTTTCTAGCTGCAGAAGCTAGCTTGCACAGTTACAAAGTGCTATGAAGTGAACAAAACAAACAGTGATACTGGCTCGGCGTGGGAGTTTCATAGCGGCGTATCGAGCACGCATTTCCAGATGTTCTTGGGAGGCGCCCAGCCAGCGAACGGCCGTGAGTGGGCGCGAGTGGATGGGAAAGTGGAGCGCAGGGAGGAGAGAGAGTGAACGGCGAGAGTAGAAACAGCGAAGCACCGCACCTACCCTCTCCTACACTCTCTTACATCACATGTTCTGGCTGGTAGGGTTGAGGATAAGCGCACGCGCACGCCCGAAGCTGTTGCTGTGGGAGAGAGAGTGAGAGCGGAGAGAGAACACTTGCCGGTGCGCGGACATTGCCGTGGACCCCGCGGACAACGCCGGATGCTTGACATATCCCGACTAAGAAATGCATTCGAATTTAAAAGAAGTCAACACAGAGCTTCTCGTGCGCTATCTTCTGACTGCCTTCTAAAGCAAATCAACCGTCGTGTTGCATGTGACCAAAAAACACGGTCGGGCAAATGGCGTCGACATAAAAAAAGAACTATCATTTAACAAATAAACGAAGATTTCGATACTGCGTAATAAGAATAGTGAGCGACTGTGCAGTTGTTTTGATCTTATGATGAGTTGAGGCGCGACTGCATCGCTAACTGGGGCGTTAGTGTCTGCGTGGGCTCGTCCCACAACAGCCGCCGCCGACAGGCCTCCGTTCATGCGGCGCTTTATCGCCATATGCAGTGTCGGTTGACGCCCTCGCCATATCTCTTAGTCATTGCGTCATCGGGGACCGCACCACGTTGCTCACTAGTATAGCGCCGCGGGGGGCCGCCACAGAACCGTGGTCTCGCCACTGTCGTTCCCTCGTTCACACGCTTACTCGCTATCGACGTCTTTTATCGTCCGGTGCATTTCACTTTCGCTCTCTTTTGTCCTCGTTCGCTCAGCCAGTTACGACGACGCCGGCGCCACTTAGCGCAGGAACGGCCGCCTAGGATCCGCGCTCACATGCTTCTTTATAATGGGCGAACTTGTCCACTAGAACGTTCCACACACAAAGTGTCCCTTCGACCAACGCAAGTCTTCTTCTCTCAAGCCTCCCAGGTCAATTCACATAATTGAGCCCGTGCGCAAGAGGCACGCGTTGTGCTGTCACAAGAAGTGCGAGCCGTCAGGAAGCATTGCGGACGCTGATTGATTTGTAGGGTTTAACGTCCCAAAACAACCATATGATTATGAGAGACGCCGCAGTGAAGGACTCCCGAAATTTCGACCACCTGTTGTTCTTCAACGTGCACCCAAATCTCAGTACATGGGCCTACAGCATTTTCGTCTCCATCGAAAATGCAGTCGCCGCAGCCGGGATTCGATTCCGTGACCTGCGGGTCAGTAGCCGAGTACCTTAGCCACTAGACCACCGCGGCGTGGCATTGCGGACGCTAACATAGCAGTTTGCTGGCTCTCATGAAGATAACTCTTTGGGGAAGTCTCGCTTTGGTCCTTGTTACCTCTATTGGTTACACCTACAAAAGCGCCACCGCTAAACGCAGGAACTGGGGCCTGTGAAGCTGCGCTCTACAACGGAATAATAAAAGGATAAAATCAGGTCCATAGATAAAACTAGTTTTTTTTTTTCATCTAGAGACCTTAAGATAAACTATGGAAAATGGGACATGCTGTGGGACTTGCTCACTAGCCAGAGATAAAGAACGCTTGTTAAAGTCAGCCAAGAATGAAAGAAGTTCCAGTGCCCGGGTGGCATAAGGCAGAGGAAGAGCAGAAGAATCGCCGCCGCATGCACAGGAGAGAAAGAAAGAAAGAAAAAAAGGGGAAAAGGAGGGGGTGGCTGGTGACGACGACATGCGCGGATATAAAAAAAAGGGGGAGCCTGGTGAGTAGATCCGCGTTTTTAAGTATGGCGGGCACGCATGATGAAGCGAGGAGTGACGCGGTGGCACTGTTGGCAGCAGCTTGCGCGAATTTCTCGAGCGTCTTTGGCGAATGAGGGCCGCTCGTGAATTCCGAACGCGTACGCGCTCCATCCTGCAGCAGTCGCCGCCGCCGGCTGTGCTTCGAGATGCGCAGCTGCGCGCCTCGGGAAACTAGACACACGTATACATACACATGGGGAGCCTCCCTCACCGCCCATCTCACCGAGAAAAGCGGCGTACACTGCACCAGGTCTCTATCTTCGATGAGCGTAAGAATAAGGTAGGAATAAATAAGGGGGCGGAAAAGATAGAGGGATGTACAGCGGGGATGCGAGAAGTCCTGCGAACGGAGGAAGAAGCTTCTTCTTCGTCGTCGTCGTGTATATCCCCCTAGAGTGCGGTATGAAATTGTAATACGTCGATTCGCCGTCTCCTTTGAGGCACAGTCAGAAAGTGCCCCGGAATAATAAATCACAATAAAAATGCAGGCGGCCAAGGTTGGATGCAGGCGAGCCACCTGCGGTTCGATAGGCAGGCCGCAATGCGGCACAGCAAGAGGACTCGCGGAAGAAAGAAGTGACCCCGAACTCTCCTTACTTGTGTGCAGAGAGTTAGGAGACCCGGCGACGCGGAAAGATGCGGTTGTTAACATACAGCCGGTGTACGTTTGTGTGGACGTTAAAGCAGTATGTGAAAGCCACATCACTGCGTCGTCTGAGTGAAATTTTGAGAAGTTAAAAGTTAACTACACGTAACACCTGCCGTAATTATCTCCGAATATATCCAGATAATTTATGAAAACTCTGCGAAAAACAACAACAGCGACAACAAAAAAAGAGGACCGGAAGTGAACAGATCCAACAGGGGCGCAAACTATAAACTGAATTACTGACGCTGTAATCTGCGTCTTGGCAGTAAAGTACGATGTGAATTCAGTTATTCGAAGTAAAAGCTGTTACAATCTATGATATTCGCACAATCCTGTTTTAAAACGCGAAGAATTTTTTTCGCATAACAACAAATATTTGACCATATCTATCTATCTATCTATCTATCTATCTATCTATCTATCTATCTATCTATCTATCTATCTATCTATCTATCTATCTATCTATCTATCTATCTATCTATCTATCTATCTATCTATCTATCTATCTATCTATCTATCTATCTATCTATCTATCTATCTATCTATCTATCTATATAGCTACATGCTTCTTCTGTAAATAAGTGTTTGATGTTCTCCTGAATATGCATAACTCAACGTCTCAAAGAAACTCGCAGTGTAGGATAATGGCAGCATAGTTGAAGGAGTTGAGAATATCCTTTTTTATTTTTTTTTTCGTCCCGGGAGGTTTTGATAGTACGCCTAAACTTACGCGCCCGAAAGCACCCACCGATCGGTTTCTTCTGAGCGAGCTCCCTGTGGGATGTGAACCTTACCCCGTATTCTAGAACGTCCCTTCACTCATCGCTTCACCTTCACTTGAGAAATCCGATGGGAGCGCCGTCTCTAGGCACGGCCAGTCCCTGTATATCAGCGATAATCTGCCGCTATTCTTGAGTAGCGCAGCGTCATCTTCAAGCGAGCGGTGGCGCAGTGCTCAACTCTGTCGAGGGAAGGCTGAAAGTCGAGTCGAGGAGCGTTTGTGAATACGGGGGTAAGCCAGTAGCGGGATGTGTAGCACACTAACTCCTCCTTTCAATTTGCACTGTCGAGGAGGCTCACTGTAAGCATTGTTGCCCAGCCAGTGTTGCATTGAGATTGCCTGTTTACGATTGAGTTAATTGCTTTTTCTAGTGTGTCACGACTTCCATCATGCGCCACGCTCTTTTCTTCGACGTTATTACTAATACCTTTATCTTTCTCTGATCTGCTCCGCATGTAAATGGGACTTTCACGCTATCTTATATTAGCGGATTTTGGCGTAATCAACCAGCTGAAATGAAGGCCTCGCCTTAAAAACTGCTGCAAAAAAGGATGACACGAGGATAAACCCAGCCAAACGAGTCAGCTGCGTCGCGTATCATGTCACTTAACGTCCGAATGGTCATGGCATATATTAGCTGAAACGAATTATTTATTCCTGTCTGCTCTAAAGCAACACGTGGTGGTATTGACTAATTGATTTGTACCTGCTCAAGCGACATCATATAATAATGTTAATATTTCAGATTCAACGTCCCAAGATTACCGTATGATTACAAGTGACGTCGTAGTGGAGAGCTTCGGAAATTCAGACCACCTGGGGTTCTTTAACGTGCACTTAAATATAAGGACACGGACCTCAAATATATACGCCTCAGTGTAAATGTGGCCTCCGCATTCAGGGTTCGATCCTGTGACCTGCGGGTCAGCATGCAGCCGAGTGCCTTAGCCACTACGCCACCACGGTTGGTCACACGACATATTAATCCGGATGAATCTTTTGCATAAACGCACACATTGGCATTTTCCGCGGTGCAACATGCAAGTGATATTTAAATGTGTTTCCCCTCTGTTGTATCCGGCAGTCGCACGTGATATCGGAAAACGTGGCCTTGGAGATCTGTACCAGCTGCTCGAAGAAAACCATTCCTGGTAAGCGATTTCAGACTCGGGATACACAGTTAATTTCTTGTGCGCATAGGAACACTGCCACGTGTGTAATTAGGCCACGAACCTTAAAAAATAAAAATAATACTAGTGGAGCACCCAAAGAATACACATATTGAGGAGGAAGGCGCATGAGATAACGCAGAATATAAGCTTTTGATGGTGACGTGGATTATTTTCAAGAACCCCACCGAAATTAAATTCAGAAAAGGAAAGACTTGAAATGACCACAGCGTCCCCTCCAAAAGCCGCTGAAAGGAGAGCTATTCTTCGACATATGAAAAGAGGCGAGCGCATCCCGGAATTAATCAGTCTCTGTGTAGCACTCGTCTACGCGTCGGCTCAGTTGAAAGATACAAAAGCGGGGCCAAGATAGCGGCCGCCGGGAAAAAAGGAAAGCCACCTCCGAAATTAACCACACTCCCCACTCTCAGCTACTCCTCTCTCTTTCCCTTCCTCGACGTTGTTTTAGATCTCGCTACCTCGCCTTATTTTCTCCCTCTCTCTCTCACCTATCTACTGAAAGCGGTATGCATACAGAATATACGCACGGCTCACTCGCATACCGATGAGCCGACAATAGATTATACTTTTTGTCTTTGAATATTTCAGGATGCGAAGTAAAGCGAAAAAAAAACATAATCAGAAGACAACTGAAGCGCAGATGGGTAAAATGTAAAGGAAATTAAACAGAGTAGAGACACGAGACACTGAGAGGACAAAAAAGAAATACTGACAGGAACAAAAATGAGAGAGCGTGGCTGATTTTTTTGTTCTTTCTGGAAAAAAAAGTAGGAAGAAGAAACTCGCAAAACACGCGCACGTCCGTACACAGAGAGTAAAACATCAGCCGGGCAACAATGGCAGAGGCAGTGCCAGAGAGAAGCTGCTATAGGCGGAACGTGCCCACAATTCAGATCAGGATCCCAATTTTTTCGCTTTTTAAATGCTTTTTTTGCGCGATGAAAGAGCCGCTGTTGCACTATACGGCACCCCCATCCCATGCAGAAGCAGCAGCACCGACAACAGAAGCGAAGGCTTCTGCGAGCTGCCTTTGCCGTGAGGCTCGGCTGTGCGCCTAGGCTCTCCCTATCTGGACCACCCCTTCTCCCCACCCCACACTTTTCTTTCATCCCGATCCGTGCGGTGCTTGGCGTGCTCCGCAATGCCGGCTCACCCAGCGTGCGCCGCGCACATTGTAGATCCTTCCCGCGCCGGCTGAATTCAGCGCCACCGGTGCAGCAGAGCCAGTGCCGAAGCAGAACGGGCTTGCGATTATGATTAGCACCATCATCGCCCGCACCACGGCGTATATCCCTACTGCTTCCCACTCATCTTTCCTCCTCTCCCTACTGCTTCCCACTCATCTTTCCTTCTCTCTCTCTTTCTGCCCGTACTCTGTTATTCCGGATGCGCTGTGCTTACGCAACGCACGCACAGACCAACGTATACTTACTACATACGTTCACGGACAGGCGGACGGTGTATGGCGCGAGGGACAGGAAAACCAGGGGAGTTGGGAGAACTCATTTCCATTTCGACGTTGTTTTTGCAGCGGCCTCATCGTGCGCAAGCGTTCCCTCGCCCGTCACTTCTTTTTTTCTCACGCTTTCCGCAACCTTGCTCTACGGAGGGATCGCTTCGCGCGATTTCTCTTCGTGTGTTCCTGCAGAGGCCAGCCCTCCTTTTCCACAACTGCAGACATCCGCATCTTCTCTCCTCTTCCCTCTCTCTCACCCTCTTCATACTCATTCTTTCCGGGCGTTCAGAAAAAAGAAAATGCGCGCCTGCTTTCTTTCTTCTCTCCACGCACTCCGTCCTTGGTTTTTCCTGTTTTTTTTTTTTGCTATGCCCACGGAATTCAACAATGTCTCACTTCCGATATACATTGTTTTCAACCGCTTGCTCCATGAATTTGAACCGAGCTGCCGGCTTCTCACTCTTCACTCTTTGCCCTTTTTTTACCCCTCCCCTCTCTGCTCCACAAACACACACACACGCACACATTTTTGGGCAAGCGCACTTTCAGTGCCTGTCCAAGGCCCGGGCCAGCGGTGCCCCTTGCGCGCAGGGTGCCAGGCGCAATAGCTGGAAGCTCCCTCTTCAAAGTTCGATCCAGCCGGTGTAGCGCCACCCTGGGCTCGCGATCGTGCGAAACTTATTCGAAGGGCCTTGCGGTTTTGGCTCGTAGTCGATAGCGGCGAGCGGTATGAAGAACGGAACAAAAAGAAAACTGCTGCCGGGCGCCGGGTAGGAGAAAGAGCAGCGAGCGGTATAGCACGAAGCCAGCAGCACATGCTCTTATATCGACCAGCAGTGGGAAACAAATTCGCCAGCGCGCCAACAGAAAGACGTATGAGTGGCGTGGACGTTCGCTGCAGTAGATTCTCTTTGAAAAGACCTGAAACGTATGGGATGGCAGCAGGATAAGATAGCCAGGTCTGCACCGGGAACTGAGCTGCAAATGTAGACAAGGTGAATACAATGAAGGACACTGAGCGAAGTGAAGAAAACTACGTGACGTTTCGACACCAACTGAGAGGCCTTCTTCCCCATGAGCCGCTGCGGACAGGTGGGTCCCTAGAGTGGGAACCGAAACGTCGATAAATATTATCCACTTTTGTCGGGACCTTCGAATATTGCAATTTAATGTTTCATTTCGTTCACTTTGTCACATCTTTGCCTTCATTAGAAGTCTAGGATTTTTTCACTAAGGCACAATAACAGAAGAAATTTGCGCGGATAAAGAAGTTATAAGTATGCAAACTTCCTGTCCTGTACTCTATTGTGTAGCGCTTCTCTGTGGAGCGTGTGCACACAGAAAGCTTGCTTCGATAGCCATTGCTTCTTTCAATCTGAGCAGGTGCTCAGAGCTAAGCCTCAGTGATGACGTTGGTGGTTTAAAAATGTTTGTTTGAATCCATACGGCAAGGACGAGATTGAGGATAAGAAGACGGGATCACGACGAGTTGAACACAGACAACAATGATATTGTAAAAAAATACAAAAAAGAAAGCCATTACAAAATTTTACGGAACAAAAAGAACCATCATTGAATCTGAGAGATAAGAACACCATCAGAATCATTCTCACCACGCGCACTTTTTTTATAATAAATAACTGTAGGGTTGAACGTCCCAAAACTGCGATACAATTACAAGAGACGCCATTGTAGCGGAAGCTGCTAAGCACCACCGCATTCTTTTCTATCCCGTCTGCAGCCGGCCGTCGACAGCGCGCCTACTCGCGGCGCCAGCTCCTCCTCCTCCGTGTTCGGGGAACAACGTGTTGTCGGGGCCGGCTCCGGGGATTAGACCGGCGGCATTCTACGTCTGCTCGCTTGGTGGCCCCCGTTTCCTCTTTCTTGTAGAAGAACGCGGGGGTGCCTCCTTCTCTCCCTCGTCGAGGGGAGCTCTCGTCACTCGCACGGAGTGGAAATAAACAGTCTTGCCTTGCAACTCCAAACCTGCTTCACGTCTCCTTTCTCGCTGCCTCCGGCAGCCGACATTCCCGGCCGCTACAAAATTGGTGACCCGAACGCTTCAACGAACACGCCGCGATGAGCTCCGAAGACAACGCTGCTGCCTCCACGCCTGCGGTCATCGCCACAGAACTGAAGCTACCAAATTTTTGGCCGAAAAATCCAAGAGTTTGGTTCAGCCAAGTGGAGGCCCGTTTTCAACTCCGGCACATCACCTCGCAGTCGACAAAATACCTTCACGTCGTCGCAGCCCTGCCCCCCGAAATCGCCGACGCTATCGACGACATTTTGGTTTCACCCCCCGCGCAAGAAGAATATGACACCCTCAAAAAGACGGTGCTGGACCGCCTCGAGGCGCCTGAAGAAAGCAGACTGCAGCAGCTCTTGTGTCGCGAAGAGCTGGGCGACCAACGACCTTCCCAACTGCTGCACCGTATGCGGCAACTACTCGGTGTGCACGCGCGTCAGGACGGCCAGCTCCCACTTCTTCGTGAACTTTTCCTGCAACGGCTCCCCCAGTCGGTGCGCGTGGTTCTCGCGGGTTCAAATGAGACGTCCCTTGATCGACTCGCGCAACTTGCCGATCGCATCACGGAATACTCAACTCCAACCTTTGCGCCCATAGCTGCTGCAAGAACACATGAGCAACCAGATCGACTGTCGCGCCTTGAGGAGAAACTGCAACACCTTACCGAGACCATGCAGAAACTTGTGCTATCTGGCGCTCCCCAACAGGACGAGCAACGACGCAACCGATCCCCTTCAAGACACCCAAGCTCTTCCCAGAGAAGCCATGCACGAGATACACAGGACGGAGTTTGCTGGTACCACCGTCGTTTCGGCACGAGTGCTAGCCGCTGCACTCAACCTTGCTCGTTTCCGGGAAACGCTCCGGCCAGTCGTTAACGGCGGCTTACGACATCGGCCCTCCACCCAGCCGCCTGTTTTTCGTAGTCGACCGCGTAAGCAACTCGCGCCTGCTAGTCGACACGGGAGCCGAAATCTCTATTGTCCCGGCAACCCCCGAGGATCGCCGACGTAGCAAGAACACATCGTCGCTGCAGGCAGTGAACAACACTGCCATCGCTACGTACGGCTTCCGTTCGCTGACAATAGACGTCGGACTCAGGCGCCTGTTTCGCTGGGTCTTCGTGGTGGCGGATGTTAATTTCGCCATACTCGGAGCAGATTTTCTCAGCCACTTCAACCTGGATGTGAGCGTACGTGACCGTTGCCTCAAGGATAACAACACATCTCTCAAAGTACGTGGTTTGGAGTCAAACATCTGCTCATCTGGCATCTGCGCCTTCCAGCCAGTATCAGCCTACCACCACGTCCTGGCCGAATTCCCCTCGCTAACCAAGCCCCGCAACACGGAACAGCCGGTGAAACATAACGTGACTCACCACATCGTCACCACCGGGCCGCCAGTCACCGCCCGGCCACGACGGCTGTCCAGCAAAAGGCTTCAAGCTGCACGCAGGGAGTTCGAGCATATGCTGCAGCTGGGAATTGTTCGCCCTTCGTCTAGCAACCATTCATCGCCGCTACACATGGTGCCTAAGGACGACGATTGGCGCCCGTGTGGTGATTACAGAGCCTTGAACGCATCGACAACGCCGGACCAGTATCCTCTGCCACACATTCACGATTTCAGCGCGCGGCTGGCAGGTACGAAAATATACAGCAAGATCGACCTTGTAGCGGCATACCACCAAATCCCCGTCGAACCGCAGGACATACCAAAAACAGCCATAACAACTCCGTTCGGCCTGTTTGAGTTTGTCCGCATGCCCTACGGCTTGAAAAATGCCGCACAGACCTTTCAAAGGTTCATGGATGAGGTCACCCGGGGTCTTCCTTTCATCTTTGTCTACCTGGATGACATTTTGGTGGCCAGCAGAACGCCTGCGGAGCACGAAGAGCACCTCCGCCAGCTCTTTCAGCGTTTGGATGAGCACGGTCTGGTGTTGAAACCTCAAAAGTGCGTGTTTGGAGTAGAGGCGCTCAACTTCCTCGGCCACCACATCACTGCTGAAGGCATTATGCCATTGGAATCGAAGGTGGAATCCGTCAAGAAGTTTCCAGCTCCAACATCTTTTCGCAAGCTGAGGGAGTTCCTCGGGCTCTTAAACTTCCACCGGCGCTTCATTCCGTCTTGTGCTCGAGTGCTCCAGCCATTGACCGACCTGCTGCGCCGAGACGACCAAAAGGCACCAGAATTTTGTTGGTCTGACGAACACCAGAACGCTTTCCAGAAAGCTAAGGACGAGCTAGCCGCGGCTACCCTCCTCATTCATCCACGGCCTGAAGCTCCTACACGCCTCATGGTGGACGCTTCCTCCACATCGGTCGGAGCAGTGCTGCAGCAACAGGAGGGCGCCCAGTGGAAGCCACTGGGCTTCTTTTCGAAACGTCTGAAGCCTGCAGAAGCACGGTACAGCACTTTTGGAAGGGAGATGCTCGCAATATATTGTTCCATTAAGCATTTCCGCTACTTCCTCGAAGGCCGTGAGTTCTACATCTTGACAGACCACAAGCCCCTCACCTACGTATTCAAAAACAACAGTTCCTCCTACTCAGAACGAGAGATCCGTCAGCTCGCATTCATCTCCGAGTTTTCTACAGACATCCGCCACGTTCCCGGGGTCGAAAACGAAGCAGCTGACGCCTTGTCTCGCGTCAATGCTTCCAGCACAGAAGTCCTGGACTTCGAAGCTATGGCCGCAGCTCAGCGGGACGACCCCGAGTTGACAAGACTGAAGGGAGGGGGATCTTCACTCGTGCTCTCGGAGGTTGCACTTCCCTACGTCCAGAGCACGATAACCTGCGATACCTCCCAGGCAGCACCACGACCTTTTGTCCCACTGAACTTTCGCCGAGTGGTATTCAACACTTTCCACTCCATCAGCCACCCAGGTGTCCGTGCCACCCAGCGGCTGATAACGCAACGCTTCGTTTGGCCCGGAGTCAACGCGGACGTGCGACGATGGGCTCGGACATGTGAAACGTGTCAGCAAGTGAAAGTGACTCGCCACAATCGGGCTGCACTACAGGAATTTCGGACTCCTGAGTCGCGGTTTGACCACGTTCACCTTGACCTCGTCGGACCACTACCGCCCTGCCAAGGATTTAGGTACCTGCTCACATGCATCGACAGGTACAGCCGGTGGCCCGAAGCTATACCAATTGCGGACATATCAGCTGAGACCGTCGCGCAGGCCTTCATTCAAACATGGGTGTCCCGCTTTGGCTGCCCCGCCCGCATAACAACTGACCGGGGACGGCAATTCCAGAGCAACCTCTTTTCCGCACTTTCAACGCTCCTCGGCACGAAGCTGCAGCATACAACCGCCTACCACCCCGCCAGCAACGGAATGGTTGAGCGCTTCCACCGGCAACTCAAAGCCGCACTGGCAGCGAAACTCGACCGCCAACACTGGGTGCAGAAGCTCCCGCTCGTTCTTCTTGGCCTACGCTCAACGGTGAAGGAAGACCTCGGCTTCAGCGCAGCGGAAATGGTCTACGGCTCAACAGTGCGCCTCCCGGGAGAATTCTTCTCCGACCACACACCTTCCGCCCCAACAGCCTCCGATCACATCGAGAAGCTGCGCGCATGGCTCGCGCAACTCAGGCCAACAGCACCTCGCATCGCCCGCAACAGGAAAGTTTTCACTTTTCCTGACATGGACTCTGCTACTCATGTGTTCGTGCGACACGACGCAACGAAGCCGCCCCTTACTCCGCCGTACGATGGCCCATTCAAAGTTTTGGGACGTACTAACAAAACCATCGCAATCGACGTGCGGGGGAAACGAGAAGTCGTCGCCGTTGACCGCGCCAAGCCTGCTCATATTGAAGTTTCCATTCAAGCAGCCTCTCACGTACGATTTCAGTGCTAACCATTGGACTGTGACCTTCCACTATTCAGCCAGTAACTGCTGTCCTTCTTTAAAAGCTCCGCAATCTAGGGGGGGAGCCTTTGTAGCGGAAGCTGCTAAGCACCACCGCATTCTTTTCTATCCCGTCTGCAGCCGGCCGTCGACAGCGCGCCTACTCGCGGCGCCAGCTCCTCCTCCTCCGTGTTCGGGGAACAACGTGTTGTCGGGGCCGGCTCCGGGGATTAGACCGGCGGCATTCTACGTCTGCTCGCTTGGTGGCCCCCGTTTCCTCTTTCTTGTAGAAGAACGCGGGGGTGCCTCCTTCTCTCCCTCGTCGAGGGGAGCTCTCGTCACTCGCACGGAGTGGAAATAAACAGTCTTGCCTTGCAACTCCAAACCTGCTTCACGTCTCCTTTCTCGCTGCCTCCGGCAGCCGACATTCCCGGCCGCTACACCATAAAGGAGGACTCCGGAAACTTCAACCGTCTAGTGATTTTTTCACGCGCACTGCCATCCTAAACTACGCGAGCCTCCAGCATTCAAGCTACATCACCAAAATGCGACCGCCGGGGTCGAGCCCAAAACCTTCGACTTAGCCTTGCGATTATTTGGCATGTACGTTTGCAAATGTACATTGTCACCTAGTTCAATGCTGTAGCTAGAAATTTCGCTGCAATTAGTGAAAGTCATCGGCGTATATATTAGTTCAAACCCGCGTAGGTTCACTTCAGTATTCGCATCCGTTTGCTTTAAACTTTGTCTCGAATGGAACTAGTAAGATACATACCATGGCTAACCTCCCTGCCTTTCTTTCTTTCATTCATTCATTCTCTCTCTCTCTTTCTTAGTGCGCTCAATTCGAAAGAATTGTGGTAGAGGCAATGAATCACTTTTTTTTTTCTTCGGAAACTAGGGATCACGTTCAAACAAACGAAGCGTAAGGTGGTTAGTGTGGTTAGTTCCAAATAGCCAACAGCAGATGATTTATATGAGCACACCTCTATCTTTCACATCTGCAACTTTCATCAGCGGTCAAGAAAAGAAAAGAATCATAAAGAAGAAAAAGGTAAGTGTGGTCAGTTCCAAATAACCAACAGCAGATGATTTATATGAGCACCCCTCAATCTTTCACATCTGCAACTTTCTTCTTCACTCGAATTATTGGCATCAGCGGTCAAGAAAAGTAAGAAAAATAAAGAAGAAAAAGACACTGCCTGAGAAGAAAAGACATGCAAGCCTGACATTATCCAAGCGCACAGTGTAGCGTCAGACGCAACTTCATTCACGAACGAATTAATGCAATGTCATCAATGACACGGCGTACTGGTAATCACTCATTCCAATGTAAACGGATTGCTGTGCAGTGTCTGTCATGAGTGTTTACACAGTTTTAACTTCCCCAGCATGTCGGCCACCACGCTGTTTATCGTATACAGCGAGTGAACGCTGCATATAGGTCAATCGACTGAAGTAAGAAATGTTATCAATCGAGCCAGCAGTGGCAGTCATTATGAGCTTCACCCTGATGTGGTGGTTTTGTTACAGCTAAACTTCTATTCTGAACGGATGGTCTAGTTTCGGATTGAAGAGCTTATCTTGCATCTTCCGTAGTTTCTATCTGCTAGCTTTTTTGTTCGGTGAATGGAATTGAAATTGTTTCTTTTTTTTTTTGTGAGCAGCACAACCTGCTTTCTAATCATAGATTTCCCTTTCGTGTGGCATCTGACGAGCGTATTCAGGTAAAATTTGCTATGCACCGTTCTGTATTGAACGTCCTATAATTAAAGAATAGAGGGAGATCTGTGTTAACTACTGTCGAAATGTGTAGGTGTTAACTACTGTCGAGAAGTTACGGCGTCTGCGTTTAAAGAACGCTCACATATCGCAACTTGCTTTTTTTTAATACTTAAATGTAGCTGGGTCCTGGAAGACTTTTGATATTATTTACTATATTTTTTTAACTCGAGCTTACCTTGACTTCGCTCTAAGAGTATAACATTCCGTACAGTGCATGCATGGACTTTATTTATCTTGGTTTCATGGAATTTATAAAGTAGTATTCGCCCGAAAAATGAACTCGTAAGTAGCAAACAAAACAACGACTACTGAACGTGTTCGAAAATGTGGCTTTGCTCAGTTTTAACTAATGATTCCTAACTCTATTCAAGCACGCAACCGAGATAAATAATTTTCTTTAGTTCCCTAGTCACGGCTTCTGCAAAGATCGGTTAACTATTCTCACTTCTACTTACCTTTCTTTCAAATTATATTGTTTAGCTAGATGCATAAGCTGCCTTTCTCTCGACGTGCCCACAGAAACCACTGCGTGAAAGAGTGGGATGTAATTTATAGGCCTCAGCTGTCAAACTCCACCGCTTTACAGCAATCTTTAGTTCTCTAGTCACGGCTTCTGCAAAGATCGGTTAACTATTTTCACTTCTCCTTACCTTTCTTTCAAATTATACTGTTTAGCTAGATGCATAAGCTGCCTTTCTCTCGACGTGCCCACAGAAACCACTGCGTGAAAGAGTGGGATGTAATTTATAGGCCTCAGCTGTCAAACTCCACCGCTTTACAGCGAATCCGACCCACCCAAATTGCATTCTCCACAAAGGAAGCGTTGTTGGGTTGATCGAGCGTTTAATATACAACTTCGGTCAATAACGTGCATCGGGCAATCTAAAATCTACCCTTCCAAATCCAGCTTCCAACGTCTTAGACAAGTTCCATGGAGCCTGTTCCTCTGAGGACAACCAGAGCCGTTCGTCTCCTCCTTTGAGTGGGTCCTCCCTCCCAACGCTTAGAGCGTACTCGAGTGAGCGGGCAATGCCTCTTGCACGAGTCCGTCCCAGTGAGGGGTTTCTTGGGCGAGTGACCGTGCCTATCGGAGGGTACACACACGCACACATCAAGAGTGCGCCCGACAGTGCCATGCGACACCACGGCCTTCTACCTCTTCTTCATGCTGGTCGCTTCGTTGGCGGCCGAACGGGAACAACGCCTGCTTCCACGTCACCCTTCCCCGTCTTCTCCCTACTTCCCTAAACCCAGCGTATGTACATCGGCGTGCTCTGGCAGTGCCGGGAAGCGGCTGCAGGACATGAGACGGCGAGGACGACGACGTTGACTGGACGCTCCTAATCTCGCTCGAGGGGCGTCGAGGCACGGCACGCGTCTTAAGGCATCACACGGCCAGCGCTGCTGTCCGCGCAATTACCGTCGCGAAACCGTGCGCGAAGGCAGAGGACGACGCCGCGGCGCGCAGATAAGGGAAGCCGCGGGGACACGATGTCCCGGGCCTGGCTGACAACGAGTAAGAGAAGACGCGGACGGGTGAAAGCGAGAGAAAGGGTGAGCAGGCACTAGATGAGTAAACGACGGACATTGAGAGCCCACCCTCCTCTCCTTCTTACATCGGAGACAGGTCGACACGCGGGGGACAGTAGTAACAAAGAAGCGCGTCACAAACGATAGAAAGAAAGATAAATAAACCCATAGCAAGAAAACGTATTTTGCGTAAACAGCGTTAAAGACGCAAGATGGCAAAATACACATTCTGTGAAGAAGTTTGAGGTCGTAATCGTCCCAGAACGTTCTTTTTTTTTTTGACTACTTGATTGTTTTTTCGAGAAGTCGTTTCTGACTCGTGTCTCAGCTGTTCTCTGAAGCTTACAATAATAAACGTTACATTTTTTCAAGACTTCATTTTTTAAACATTGGAAACCACGACAGTTGAGGCTACGTATGCTGCAGCAGAGGAGCTGCAAATAATACGAAACGTCTGCAAATTTTCATGGTCATGTACGTAATGTCAGGACGGAAAAAAAGGATGTCAGAAAAAGGTCCCCTAAGATTGAAGCTGTGAGTACATTGCCGCTCTCATTTTGGACAAAAATGCGTCTCCCGACCTCACACATACGTGCGAAGATTGAGGAGCCGTCGTGAGGAATGTCGTGGGAAAAGAGACAGGTGATAGCGGGCATTAATTCACTTTTCTTGCGTTTCATCTGGCTTGCTATGGAGTGGCTAAGATTTACGTCATTTTAGCTGCTCTGTTTTCACAAGTTCTCCAACAACAACAAAGATTACCGAAAGTAAAAAAAATAGCAACTGAAAACCACATAACACTTTGACACCAGTTAAAATAACATGGTAACGTACAGTTCACTTCCAAGAGTTCACATGACCATAAAACGTCCACACGCACACATATCTAGTTCTGCCCCCAGTATATAGACTAACGCCTTAATCCTTATTTATCTATACATTGGTGTTCATCTCAGGCGCTTACCTAGTCCGGTGCTCGCTAAGAAGCATTCCAGGCATAGGTTCGCCTTTTCCTGACGACGCATTTCATGATAATGATGGTTTGTGTAGCGTCTGTCAAAACTTGCTAATTTACTCCGTAGTTAAACATAAGTAGTGTTTTTGAATCGCAGCTAATTCGATATGGAAATACTTCAAGTTTAACAAGAAATGAGTTACACTGACTAAAACAGCTGTAATTTCAGGGTTTTGCTCATGAGACGTTAATTTTGCATGTTTTTAACATCTCTGTTGTTTTTTATTTTCGAGAGAATGAATTGTGGACAACTTTTCTAGCACGTGAGGTGCATTTAGTCTATCCAGTGGTCGCGGTAGTTACTAACTATAGACCCTGCACAGAGAAATACATCCCCCTTTCCCCTCCAAACGCACACACTGACACACACACACAGTGCAACACTACTGGATTACCACATTCCTAGACAACAAAAATGGCGAGGGTATGCAATGGGAGTGGGAGGAGAATGAAGGAAGATCTCGCAAATTTGCGACCTGTCTCCTTAGAGAACAGATATTTGTGCGCGGTACAATTTGAAAAATTAAACTCGATGGATCTCTACTACTTTCGACACAATGTATCGACAGAACCACCTGCGGACGACGTTCCCGATAGCTCGATACGTACGACGCAATGCAACAGGTATGATGGAAGCTGCCTGCGCTTGTCTACAATCACTTAACATTTCCTTCGTTTTCTCTCTGGAAACACAGGAAATATTCGTTACACAAGGAAGTTTTTTTTCTTACGGGTAAACACCGGCTGGCGTATGGAAAGACGGATGAAGAAGAATGAATGGAAGTGCCAGGAACAGAGGCCGTGCACGCGATCGTACCACTCACACAAAACGTGGAATAACTTAAAGATGGAGAATGAGGAAGCGACTGAAAAAAAGCGAAGTATCAATGAAGAAAACAAAAACACTAAAGAGCGCCATGTTTCGTCCTTTCATCGTGCTGCGGGACCACCCATTAATCTAGCTACGGGGCCCATTATTTTTTTGCCCCGAATCCCGCCTTCCCCACAGTTCTGAACGTCGACGAGAGGCGTTTCACTTATTTTGGGATGTTTACCGCGGTTTGAACATCAACGCAAATGATGATAAAATAAAACGTGGGCGGGGCCGTAGAAAGAGGAATGTAGCGAGGGGGAACAAGACGGCGCCATATCATACCGTGTACGGATGATGATAGTGTTGCGTAAGGACGACTGTTTCTGGCTAAAAAAAATGAGAGAGAAAAAAACTGAACGTGAAACTAATCTGGACGTGCGCGCACTCAGAAAATACAATGGTGCAAGCACCGGTCGTTTCGGGCGGCTCGACAGCTTACGCTGTGAATTTGTAACGTTTGCTGATTGAGGCTGGCAAAATCTGACAAGATTTGCGTAGGAGTGTTCGAAACAAAAATATAGTTGCTGCTTGAAGCTCTTTTTCTGTCTCCCCCCGTCTACGCGTGTGAGAGAAACAGAGAGTGAAAGAGACAAAGTAAATATGTCCAAGGTGAACAAAGCTTGGAATAATCAGGCAGCATCGTAGGGATACTCTTTCTCTCGTTATTCAATTCCATTGAAGCGATGCGGTAACGCCCTTTAAAGCCACGCTGCTCTGGTTGTATAGAGTACTTTCCCTGGACAATTTAGTTGATTTCACGTGTTTTTTTTTTGCTCCTGACACAAGTTTCAGTGCAGCAGTTATAAATGAATGAATGAATGAATGAATGAATGAATGAATGAATGAATGAATGAATGAATGAATGAATGAATGAATGAAACTACGTTCGTTCGAGACTGTGGTGCGCCAGCAAGCTACACAACTACTGCGGTGAAGCTCTTCCTTGATCAGTCGAAATAATTTTGGAGTGACCATGCTTGGTTTTGCTGATGTTGAAGTGTTAATCTTCACAACGCCCATTATTGGGCACAAGAAAACCCACACTGGCTGAGGCACCACAAGCATCAAATTCGCTGAAGTGTGAATGTTTGGTGTGGCATACTCGAGGACAGGATACACGGACCTCACTTTTTTGGGGACAATTTGAACAGAGAGATATACACAAAAGAAATATTAGATGTTGTCATTGATGACCTTGTCTGCATTTTTTTTCTGAATGATCTTCCCCAAGTCTGATTTCAGCACTACGGAGCACCACCACATTTTTTTTTGTTTTACCAGGGCGAATAACTGGTTGGACAGACGTTTTCCACAACTGTGGATTGGACGTGCAGGAGCGATGTTTTGGCCACCACGACCTGTTATCTTTCCGCTTGACTTATCTTCTTTAGGGGCTACGTTAAAGATCGAGTTTACGTAACAGAGCCCAGCGATGTTAATGATATAAAGGACAGAATAACATCCGCCTGTGCTAGTATTTCTGCAGAAATAGTGCGCCGAGTCGCCGAGTCGACGCGAAAGCGGTTTATGCTTTGCGTTGCTGCCGAAGGCAGGTTTTTTTAACGCTTTTTCGGGCATTGACGTCTTGAGAGATGACGAGTTTCGACGTGATTTGTGCGCGAACTAAAGAATCCTATGTAGCAGCAGGAAATATGCGTAAGCAAGGATAAAACTGTTGCAGTTATTATTGGTGGAGGTGTTGCTTTTGATATCAATGAAAGTTACAGTACTCGGACATCAGCCGTCACGCTATTCGCGTAGCCCAGGCTACGACTACGCACGCTTCTCTAGTCATTATTACGCACGCGAACTGGCAACCAGATTCTCCGCTCGCACCATTATCTTGGCATGGTATCTGCCACTATCATTAAAGCCTCTGAAATTGCGTGTTACGACACTTGTCGCAAGAGCTTTTCGATATTTTTTTTTATTTCGACAGCTGAGAGGCCATGGCCAAGACTAACTGTCATCATCTATGCCTACGCTTCCATCCTCTTCACACACTAAACAGCACACACAACCGATACATTACTTTAGGGAGGAGCTTTGCGCTGATTCTCAACTTCTTGCATGCATAATTATGCAAAAAACAATTAAACTTCGGAGCTGAATCTCAGAGCACAGTCGAATAGAAACAATCTTCCAATTGGAACTGTGTACAAGCACCACTGCCTACATTTTTTCAATATAAACACGCCAACTTGCCGCAGCAAGTAAAAAATTAATTACATTTTAGATAACTGGGCTGCTGACAGCAATAGTTATCACCTAACTTTCTGCCCCCTTGACCAATTAACTGCGAGCACCTAATTAAAAAATCCTAACGCTCAACTTTGAATACCCGGTATAGTCATATCTTCCTATACGACTATTTTTCGCGTACTCAGCATTTTAATTCTCTGGCGGTGGTGCGCTGTTACCGTAATATATCATGCAAACAGGAAAAAAACGTTCCCAGGCCAACTTTCGTGACAGTGGATCAATCTATAACAAACATGCAAAGAATGCGATAGCAACCCATCAATGTTACACGAAATATAAGGCCAGGAGATTTAAGAACAATACGAAATGTAGTGAACACGGTCAATTGTGTTTGAATTGACAGTAATGTAAAACCTAAATATACAAACCAGTGTTCTGAATAGTTGGACTGCACGACGACCAACAGGATGTGAAGTCCGAGTTCGGCATCGAGAAACGCGACAAGCCACTGGTTTTCAAGTCGAAGTACATTAACGTTGGAGTCTCCATTGATTGTCACCGGCACATCCTGTAGGCACACCGCAAGAAAGTTGTGCAGCAAGCAGCTCATGGCGTCTGTCCAAGAGGTTCCTGGTGAGGTGTACACTTTTGGGACGACAAAGCCGTGCGATGGTTTGAGAGTGAAAGTGGAGCCAGAAACGTTTTGTAATGCCCCGTTCATCCAACTGTATGTCCTTCAGTGAACCCACCTCCTCCATTGATCAAGCAATCGGAGACGCCAATGTTTCACGAAAGCATGTATGACTTGTCCAAACAAAGTACACATGCTTTGTTCAAAATATTTCTTTGAAGTCCATTTTAAGTCCAGCCAGTAGTAAATGATGTAGGTACATAGCTAGCCGTTAGCGAGATGAACAGTATCCCTGGCAGGTTCTAGTTGGCTAACGCAGCGCGCTGAAGTGTGAGGAGTCGCTGGTTCGGATCTCCGGCAGGGTTACCTAGATTTTTTTCTTTGTTTCTTTTACATATATATATATACATGCATACACATATCTGGGACATTACGGCGACGGCGACGGCAAGAAATTAGCCGAGAATTTACATATAATTGCTATCACAATAAAAAAGCTCCGAACCGTTAACAAGACACACATAAAACTAATTCGAAGTGACATTGATCGGTTGTTTATGTTTCAAGCATTTCACGCATGCACGATTTACACTATACTGATACAGCATTACACTTTTGATTACTGTCAATACTATCAAGATGTAGTAAGAAAACGTCACATTAGGTAAAACTAATGCCGATCGCTATGCGTCAACGACTCGTGAGCTGTGCTTGTCAGGTATATCTTCTTAATTATTTTTTTTCAGGTATTACAATATTGACGCATGGGGTTCTGGGGTACTCTGCACTGATTTCGATCTCGCGGGGTTCTTCAACGTGCTGCCAAATCTAAGCACACTGATGTCGTTGCATTTCATTCACATCGAAACATGGCCACCGTGGTCGGGACACGAACCCACGTCTTCCACTTTGGCAGCGCGATACTTTGCCTGCAATGCTATCATGTTGGGTAGTTAGGTATAACGCCATGTGACACGAGATCTACATGGTTAGAATACTTCGATGTTTTAGACAGACAGACAGACAGACAGACAGACAGACAGACAGACAGACAGACAGACAGACAGACAGACAGACAGACAGACAGACAGATAGACAGATAGATAGATAGATAGATAGATAGATAGATAGATAGATAGACAGATAGATAGATAGATAGATAGATAGATAGATAGATAGATAGATAGATAGATAGATAGATAGATAGATAGATAGATAGATAGATAGATAGATAGATAGATAGATAGATAGATAGATAGATAGATAGACAGACAGACAGACAGACAGACAGACAGACAGACAGACAGACAGACAGATAGATAGATAGATAGATAGATAGATAGATAGATAGATAGATAGATAGATAGATAGATAGATAGATAGATAGATAGATAGATAGATAGATAGATAGATAGATAGATAGATAGATAGATAGATAGATAGATAGATAGATAGATAGATAGATAGATAGATAGATAGATAGATAGATCATATGCTATATATGATTACAACATGTGCACAAAAGTTTTTTGTTAAACCTCGGGAATATAATGCATAAGCAGTTGACTGCTCAGTGAGCATAACTTGCGAGGCTCTCCTGCACGCTAACGGCAAAATTTCAAGTCATGAAGAGCTCATTATAAACCTCTCGCGTACGGAGGCGCCACGGCCCGGTGATGAATTCCGGTGCGAAAACGTGAGGGCCAACAAGGGAACTAATCATGGCCATGCACCTTTACCGCAAGCGAGAAAATGAACGCAAAAACCTAGCGTTCGTAAAAAAAAAAAGGGTAATAATAACACTTGAACAGAGAGCGGCAGTCTTTAATGGCATCTCGATCGATGATGTGGCGGCAGTGCCGATGTGGTGAGTAAAAACGAGAGAAATAGGGTAAAAAAAAAGAGAACGTCGAAGTGGGAATTCCTTAAACAACGTATGATGGATGGATGTTTAAGTTGCCCGACGATGCGCCGGCGGCAGCTCGGCGAACAAACTGCGAAGTGCTTGGGTTTTGTACTTTGTAACTTATTAAAAGGCGGGCAGCGCCTACGTTTCATGCGGGTGGTGCCTTTTACTTTGCGGCAGCGAAGTTGACGACAGCTCGCGTGCGTTAAGGGTGTCATAGCGGTGCCACGAAGCTGCCGAACGTGCAAGCGCAATTTGAAAATAAGCGATAGATGAAGATAGTAGAAGCAAAAAAAAAACAAGAAATTGGGTCTATGAAAATAGACAGTTCAGTGAAGGAGGTAATAGTTATTGCATACGATGTCATCGAGATATTCAGTATTTCAATAAAAGTGATTGCGGTTTTTGCAGTAATCTTTAAAATATTTCTAACACGACACCTCGAAGCCACAACATGAAAGCACGAGGCAATAGTTTTTAAAAAAAATAGTTAATCGCTATTATGACTGCCTGCGCAATAACGACAGTATAACGACAGGTAATACTACTACCACGACATCTAGCAGTAGCATTAATAATATATTTATGTATACTGTACTATTATCACTCTAAATAAAGTTATATGTGCACCATTACGTTACTCAAAATCAGTGCTCTGACATGGCCGCGTAAGTCCATTTAGTATAGATTACTCTTGATGTGGCTGTAATGATCCCGTAATTTCTGTATCACTCCTATAATTTCCCTTACGGCTCCCCGCAGTTTTCAAAGAAACGAACGCCTGTGGGGAACCTCAATGAAAACGGTTTTGTGGCAAGCGTAATCAAGGAGCGAAATGGAGGGACAAAATGATCTCAACCCGAAATGAAGTGACTAACGGGAGAATTGTGAAATAATTTAGGCTCTATTGGCCTAGTGGCTCTTTGTATAGACATCACGACTACGGTGTTTCATATTTGTCCACGCGCAAGTGTCCACCGAAGTCAAAATTCACTTTGAAGCACACCACCCAAAATAAAAAGAAAAGACTGAAAAAAATAACACGCAAGCAAATACGAAAGCAGGTAACAGAGGGCGCAAACGAGCCGGGCGCTTCCAAGCCAGGCTGCATTGGAAGGCACGCTAAGCAACTGGGGCAGCTCCGCTAATCGGAGCGGAGAGGAGGTTGCATGCTGCCGTGTGCGTCGACAGGGGCTCGCACATCACGCGAAAGGGCGCCTGGGTAACGTCACGCGAAGCCCTTGCTGCCGCGGGGCGTCGACCAGGGCAAGGAGGAGGCAACGTCGCCATGTTTCCCGCCGGAAGATGGGCGTTACGTTGGCTCCGTCACCGTGAAAGGGCACGCGGCAACTCTACACGGGAAGCGCATTTATTCGAGTGCCACGACAGGCACTGCCTTGGTAAAGAGTATCGAGCATCGGCGGCGTTCGCTTAGCACGGGCGAACGAGGTGGCGTGCGCTAGGCCGCACGCAATGCGCCGCTGCCTGGCGGCAAAAACCACTCCTACGACGCGTCTTAGACGGGATAAAGAGAAGGATCCGAAACTCGACGCGTTCGTCTGTGTCGGGATCCGAACGTGTGTGGGATCGGCTCAGGCTGAGCGAAAAGCTAGACAGTGAACCCACGTTCACTGGCAAAGCTTTTTACGATAAGACATTACCCTTACGCTGACTTACGGGAAAAAACTTGGACGGTATCTAACGTTCTTGTCACGGTAAGTGTGTGAGGTATTCCTCGCGCAACCACAACGGCTATGTCATTTTAGTACATTCATGCATTATATTCGCGGAAGCCTAAAAAGATTATAGCATGTTATTTAGGTTTGGGTTTTATTTTTATTTTTCAACGTTCTCTTTGGTTGTGTACCAGTGAGTTAACAGCTTTGACATAGCTTCCCTACACAGACAATTTTGGTTCTATTCACCTGGGTAAAACAAAAATTTTCGCCATGCTTACGTACAATTCTTTCAGTGTCCTGCGTAATTTAGCATTCACTAAATTAGTAAATGGCCGAAAAGATAAAACGTGTTCGTGCTTCGTAGTTCTCAAAAGTGTCGAAGGCAATCCGGGTTTCATGTCTGGTTATTTAATTTATTGTTTACTAAATACTATCAGCTCACACGTAACGCCTACGTGTGGTATTCACATGCACTATATTCAAGGAATGTATGCAAGCCTACTTGGCAATCAGTGTAAACGAGAAAAATTAGGTGGTAATGATGCGACTAAAGTAATGCTTAAATGCGCACCGCTTTGAATGAAGTCAACTCGAACATTCAGAAAAAAAAAAAGGTTGCCCTAGAGGAAGATCGACCAAGACTTGTCTCAGCAAATGGAAAAACAAACAGAGATGACGGGTTGATGATAGCAAGAACTGCACGCAAAGCAATGTAGCACTAGTCAATGCACAACTGGAAAGTGAGGTAAACTGCTACTATAGGGAGATTCGCATTCTGAGAAGGATCGGCCGCTGGCCAAGAAAGCCAAGAACGGCAGATGAAGGGATAAACAATAGTAATGACATCACGTCGCAGATGACGCCGTATATACAAGTCGTTCGTTGTCACTTGCAAGCAAGGGGTAGCTGTCACAGTAGGAAGGACAGGCACACTTCCACTTTCTTCCTACAGGCACACTTCCACTTTCTTCGACACGTCTTGGTTACAGAGGCCTCGAGAGGCGCCGCCAAATAACGTCATCCTTATTCACTTACGGGACGAGAGTACGGCGTCCTCGCGTGGAAGGCGTTAGTAAGAGGACGGAGGAAATCTACGGTCGCACGTCGTCCGCGGAATCTCGCAGGACTTCCCGATTAGTGTGGCGCATGCCGCATAACGTCTGAACGGCATAGACGAGAGGGGCGAGCGCTTGGAACGTATATGCCAGAGTGGGAAGTGCTGCACAGGTGGATCGCACGGTTGCCTCCGATACGCCACCACGGCCCGCTAACGCAGTGCCAATAGCGGTAGTATATTCGCGTCGTCACACAAAGTGCACCTGTCAAGAGTCGACGGTGTCAGGGGAGAATATAGGAACGATCAGAAACAAACAATGGAAAGAAAATCAAGACTGACGAGAAAGCACGACGGGCAGAGTGGAAAAGAGATCTCACCTGAACGCCGAAAGGGCGAAAAGCCGCACCGCGCTATCGACATAAAGGTATACACTAGCCGCGTCTCGGTCCACTCTGGGGACTGCCAATCGCCATCGCGTCGGCGACGCTTCATCGCGCTGACAGAAAGGAAGAAGGGGCTGGCCGTCCATACAGTGGCCCCCCGCAGTGACCGCCGCCAGTGCGGTGGGAGCCGCTTCTATCGAGAGTGCGTGCCGACTCGATGATCGGAGCCGCGATGGACTTATGGATGCGCCAGCCTAAATGGATCGGTATAGCGGGCCGCCGCCGGCCTGAGAGATGCTTTTCGCTGCACACTCACGAGCATGTGCCTACGAAAAAAAAAATACAGAAGGTAAAAAAAGAAACACAAAGCAAACAGACTGAAAGAGTGGAGCTCCGTGAGAAGGTAACTAGGAGAAGGGCGGCGGCTCTTTGGGCTCGACGTTCCTTGTTACTGACTGAAGAAAAAAAATTGCGACATACAAGCAGGTCCCATGGGAACAGCATCGCTTTTTTCTTTCTCTATATATAAGCTCTTCGCGTGGGAGAAGCTCCGTGAAATGCCCATCAGCTTGCCTTTCGTAAGGATCATGCGCCGGGCGCGCGTACGCAAGAAGGCAGACCCCTCTCCACCCCCAACCCTCACCCCCCCCCCCGCTTCTTCTCTCTCACCTTCACTTGGGCGGCTTAATATGAGCAACATGAAAGACACATCATGCGCGTAAGTAGCAGCGCCGGCTGTCTTTCACCGCCTACGCTCTCTTTCTCAACCCCAATGAAAACTACAGCCGAGGGGAAAGAAGAACAAGAGGCGCACTTTCCGAGTCCCCTCTACCGTTCGTTTCACCATCGCTCTCCGTCGACCGGGCTTCGTCCGCTTTCGTTTCGTGTGCTTCGCGAATGAGCGTTTGTCTGTCTACGTATACATGTTTCCATTATCGGTGGCTGGCACTCTGAGAGCGCCCACCTCACCTCCACCCCTCCCTATCCCTACTCTCTTTTCCATTCAACGTGCATTGTAATAGTGTTGTTGTTTGAGTTCCTGGGGTGCAGAGTGAGCAATTATATATATATATATATATATATATATATATATATATATATATATATATATATATATATATGTATATATTGTTACTGCAGTAGGCGTTGCCATCTGTTAGTCTATACGACTTCTCTCCGAGGAAGCGAACAAAATACATACTAAAACAGATGAGTTTGCCTCCCACTCACATCCCCCTCATTTATGTATACTACCCTGTTGAAACGAGTAGCAGCGAAAGAGGCTAAGGCTAATTAACCATATGGTGGTTTTGGGACGTTAAATCCCACATATCGTCATCATCATCATCATTAGGGCTAATTGAGTAGTGAACATAACTAAAGCAACTATCTAGGCATTGATTCGCTAATGAAGTCAATTTGTTCGGCTAATTCAATCCAAAGCGATTCATTCACTTAATAAGCTGTTTTCATGAACCAACTTATTACAACTTTTCAATGGATACCGTCACATGCTGGTGTCAGCGGCACCAAAAGAGAAGACGCCGTGGCCAACAAAGAACTTTCAAGAATGCCGACAATCAGAGCTCCTGAGAACCAAGAGCTACCAAAACAAACAATTCGATGTCATTTCTGCTGTCTATGAAACTCGCCCCACCAGGCTTGTGTCACAAGAGGCCTTAGTCGGGCCGAATCAACTCTGCTATACAGAATAAGAACAGGATCGGCATAAACTCCTCCATGGTCATTTAAACTCAACGGTCCTTCTTCCCCGCTGTGCACCACGTGCGATGAAGTAGCGGATACTCAACACTATCTCTTGTCGTGCAAGCGTTTTTGCTGTGAAGGATAGACAATTATGGACAGTATGAAGAAACGAGGTTTCTCCCACGGATACTGTGAAGACGTTGTGTTCCCGGCAGGTGCGCGATTGATGCGAAAACAAGTGACGTTTTCTCCGAGAGATAGGGTCAAGCGATGCTCGGTAAGCCAAACTGCATCAAAAGAGCCGCCCAGGCGGAGCAATTGCCGGTCAGGTCTGCCAGGCTAACCCCGCCAGTGGCCTCGGCTGCTGACCCGCAGGTCGCGGTATCAAATCCCAGCTGCGGCGGCTGCATTTTTGATGGAGGCGAAAATGCTGTAGGCTCGTATGCCCAGATTTGGGTGCACTTTACAGAACCACCGGTGATGTAAATTTCCGGAGCCCTCCACTACGGCGTCTCTCATAATCAAATGGTGGTTTCGGGATGTCGAACCCCACATATTATATCAACCCTGCCAGTGGCGACATCGCCACTACTAACCCCCCTCCCCCCCCATCTTACTGTTTCTTTAATTTCAGCTGACATTCGGGAGATCGAGGAGACATTGAGGCGACACCATACGCACACAAATAAATACTCCTTTACGACAACTAGATTTTGCTTATCACTGATGTCTTGGTCCATAAAAACCGCAGTTCGACCAGGGGAACATAACAAGAGAGGCGTAACGCAAATTTGAAGCAAACTTGTGAAGCATCATCTGAAGAATTGTAATGAGAGTAAAGCAGGTAACACTGTACTGTTCAACGAAGGAAAGCTATACGAGTCGAAGAGGCGTGGCAAAAGCACACTATACTGCTACTTTGTCCTTCCTTATCCTTGGAAGATGCGATGCGACAATAGGTTCGAGGCTGTGTCTTTTCACTGGTTCTCCAATGTAGGTCTCCCAAGCTCGTTCGAAATCAACCCAAAAGCAAGTGCGATGACGTATATATCACTGAACGTATTGGCACTGATTCTCTGTACTTCAGCATCGCAATAGGTTTTTTTTTTTTCTGTTCGGAAGTAGTGTGACGTGTTTCGAGGTACCCAAACAAATTCGCCTTTGATCAAGCGTAATGTGTATTCCGGATTAATTTTCTGAGATCACCGTGAAACCTTGCGCGTTCCGCATAATATCAGTTTCCTGCCTGGTTTTTCGTTTTTTTTTTTTTTTTTGCTATCCCGAGACTTTTCTTTAATCATGTCTTTGATACCAAAAGTCTTCCGTGACTACGAAGAGCCGCTTGAGAAAGTGAGAAAAGATAAGCTTCGGCGTTCTCATGAGCGCCTCAGTAGCAATTTATTAGTCTAATTATAGGACATTAAAACGAAATTAATCAACATGCGCGGAAACTCCGGCGAAGCGCGCTTGCTTCGCCAAGATCGCTACGCACTAACCGCGGCCAAACGGGCGGGGCCTACCTCTATACTTGATCCTTTCGTTCGTCGTCACCCAATACATAAAGCAAGCAAGCTGCGCACTTGGGGGCCCGCTCGTTACACGTGAAAGACGGCGCCGTCGTTTCACTAAGCCCCTTGTCGATTGAAAAAGAGGAGGAGGAGGCAGTGACAGGGGAAGGGGGAGGGCTAGCCTTCGCACTGCATCTCCTGATCCGCTCACGCAGGGCCGTTATAGTGGAACGCGCAACAGCAGTCGTTTTGGCTCCCGTAAAACAGAATTAATAGTCGTTAATTAAAAGGGGCGGGGGAGACGAACAAATAGGAGGCTTTCACGTTTTATGGACGGGTCCGACAGCGGCGGGCCAGTGCGTGTTCACTGAGTGGGTTCCCCCAAAACGCGAGGCATAAAACCGTCGAGCAAAGCGGTCCGCAAGAGAAGCAGCAGCAGCAGCCGACAAGCCAAAGCCTGTGCCACGCGTTGTTGCTCTGGATGGTACAACGTTGGTTCGGGGGCTCCTGGTCGGCTCGGAATAACTCGCGAGATGCTAGTTACGTGCACTGCTCTAGAGGACCACTAGTAGCGCTAAGAGGCGCGGTAAACGAGCGTGGTCTTTTCAGCGTCACGCTACAGCCACTGGCACGACCCGATTATGCCCCGACTCTGGCCGCTTCTATGCCTCAAGACTGTATAAATGACCAGCCCTGCTGCGTCCTTATCAAGTGAGTTTGTGCTCTCGATGTGAATTGTGCTACGAATAATTGAGAAAATTTATTTGAAAATGCATGCACGTGGTTTTCTGTTGTGCGCTCGTGTATACGACCAGGAAGGGCTTCCAATGCGCGGAACTGGCGAGACGTGGATTGCGTTCCGTGGACGCAACGAAAGCGAAAGAAGGCGAGCGTCCTGTGAAGCCCGGGGAACGCACGGGCTCCGTTTTCCTCATTTTCTCTCCGTGCATCCTGCCCGAGTACGGACGATGAAGCCCGCGCGGAAAAGTAGATCGGGCGTGCTTCGGCAGCCGCCTGGTCGGCGCACTTTACTGCCGGGCTTGAATCCGCCCGTTGCCCGATCGGCTTCACTATGCTGCTACCACTGCCACACTGATGCAAGAGCCACTGTTTCTCGCAAAAAAAAAAAACAGGACGAGATGGGGGAAGGGTAAAAACAGTGCGTGGAGGCAGTCCGCAGTGACGTCGAAGTGAACAGAAAGGAGAGCTGCTTCTAGAGCTGCGAGGCGAAAGAAAAAGAGAGAGAGAAAAAAAGGAAGGGGTGTGCAGAAAAACGAACTGATGCAGCCAATACCCTATCGGCCAAACGAAGAAAAGGGGGGAGGGGGGGTTCGTTTTACGGCTTCCAATTGCCGAGTAATAAAATCGTTGCGACGAAGTAGCGTGCCACTGTGCGCAAGCGGGAACGCTAGCTACAAAAGAAGCGGCGGAGGAGAAGTCAGTGGAATATTCTGCAGCGGCCCATGTTGACCGGTAGGACATAGAAAACGCAATGACCTGTTTTTATCCTGTAATTTGCTAAGACACGTTGCCGGGCTAGTTGGTTGGGGTTCATCATTTATAAGGGTATAGCGCACCACGACAAGGACACAAAAAGAGAGACGCACACACACACAGCGCTATCCTGTACACTTTACGTATAATAATGTAGTTGGCTGCTCGATGCAATAGTGTCACCCTTCATTCAGTTCCTTTGCACCGGGTTAACGTTCTGCGGGCATCCGAATTTAGTTAAGCTCGAAGCCAAGCCAATGATTGATTTGTGGGGTTTAACATCCCAAAACCATCATATGATTATGAGAGACGCCGTAGTGGAGGGCTCCAGAAATTTCGACCACCTGGGGTTCTTTAACGTGCACCCAAATCTGAGTACACGGGCCTACAACATTTCCGCCTCCATCGGAAATGCAGCCGCCACAGCCGGGATTTGAACCCGCAACCTGCGGGTCAGCAGCCGAGTACCTTAGCCACTAGACCACCGTGGCGGGGCCAAAGCCAAGCCAAGTTGGTGCTTTTGGAACGTTTGGTGAGTAATAGAATACGCTGTGCTTTATTTTCTCTAGACATGTCCAGTAATGTGGCCACCGATATGTAACAGTTCCACACGCAATTCGAAATATTAGGGATCGTAAACAGTCGTTGATGGAGTGTCATTTCACAAATGATAGATACAAACATTGCGCTAGCTTTGCTATGGCTGCTTATACTGAAACATAATTGTTGCAGTGCATGCATACCTTCTTCTCATCTTGAACGATTTCGAAGATTTCCGTCGCTAAGCTAATTTTCTGCTTTGGGTCTTTCATATGACGGTTATCATTCAGGCTCAATCCTAAACTGGTCTTCTGTAAGCGACAGCACATATTGTGCGTAATGAGCTGGTGTCAAACTACCTATCATTTACAATCGGAATATCGGCCGAGTGTGGGTGCAACACAACAGAGTAATAAGGGGTATCGAATTGGCTATATTAAGCCAACGGCCTAAGTTAACACGATGTGGCGAGGTAGTGGCCCACTCATCTTCGTTAGAGACTACTTACTAAGCACAACTAACTTTGACCGCATGCCCAATATTGAAGAATGAACTCTTAATTAGAGAACTCACAAGTTGCCCAAAAACTGTAGATCTCCATTGTTCCGTGTACTATATCAAATGCAATATAAAGCTTCGGACTTGAGACAGCACTCCGTAAAATCATTTTCAAATGTTTATTAAATTGCACTAAGAAAAGCCTAGTACGAAATAACTTTTTACCTTTGAGATCCTGGAACTCCACGCGTCTTCCCCTAAACGAAGAAGCACAACGTAAGATGAACTGGGCAATAGATAAAACATAACCAGACACGGACACGCCTTCAACGATACGAATCAAATTGAGCTTCTAATTCCTTGTGACGCCACGCCTTAAAACACAAGACACTGATTGAAGGTTGAAAGCTACAGTGGAGTTCCTTTCTACTATCTCTTTTTATTCTGCTACGGCCATTCGACCGCCGCCAGTCGAAGCCCGTCACCAAAGTGGTCCGTAACATGACGCACACTGCCGACAGAAAGCTAACAACCGGACGGCACTTTTAAAGCAAAGGGACAAAAGGAGTGTGCGTGCGTGTGTGTGTGTGGAGTAATCGTGCACGATATGGCGGCTTTTAATAAAGGAAGCTACCATAAAGGAGTCGCCCAGTGCGTGAGGTTATGATTTCTTACTTTTCTTTTACCCTCCATTTCAACGGCCGCCGAAGTGGAAAACAGCGAAACGCTAAAGAAACAAAAATAAACACTGACGACGACAATGTCTTCTTTCGGTAAGGAAACGAAGATAGCCCTTCGCTCTCCGCATCAGGCACCGAGGGAGCGAGGCTTGCCAGCCTGCGTGGATCAAGAGCAATTTTGAACTGGTCACAAAAGCAATCACAGGTCGCCGAGCGAGCGAAGGGAAGGGGGTGTGCGTATATACGCCGCTGGGGTGCCTCGAAACTGCCGCTACGCCGAAACTGAATCATGGGGCTTTTATAAGCACACCCAAGAAAGAGGCTTCGCTGGCTTTCTTGGCTGCGCGGGCGCACGTTGGAAGCGACACCACGGGGGGGGGGGGGGGGGGGGGGGGTTGGTTCGGCGCAAAAAAGCGTGGAAATGCGATTTAAAAAAAAAGAAGAAGAAGACAATGTGAAACAGGGTTTTTTAGCATACAGGACGGGTCGAAAAGACAACAAAACAACGGGCTGGTTGAAAGGCGGCTGGAGGGACAGGAAGAAGTGACCGAAACAAGAGCACGGCGAAGAGCTGGAGATAAGTGAAGAGGACAAGATAAAGCTCCGCAGCGGATGCGCTAAAGCCCCAGCAATAGGAGGGGCGAGCGGGTTCCCCCGTAGTGCCCGGAGAAGGCGGCGGCCTAGTTTCCAAATCCCATTATATTACGGTATCAAGGGCATGATCCTATCAGGCACGGCGGCATGATTCATTTCATGTTTCTCTGTTTGTTTGTTTGTTTTTTTCCTTAAAAAAGGGTCCGTAAACAAAAGGCAACACGTCCGAGGAGAAAGCGCAGCGGGCGTGCTCGATTTGCGAGAAAAAAAGAAGGAAAGAGGGGAGAGAAGAGTGACGTCGGCTTTTGACCGGAAACTGAGGCTCTACCCAGTTCCGGTTTCCGTCTCTCGCGGACCCCGACGGCAACCTCTCTTTCGCTCTAGGGTGCCACAGCGGGAAGCGTCGGCTGCAAGGGTAAACGGAAGAAATGTGCCCCAAATGGAGCTTGCCTTGCGAGACGAACGTTATCTAAAGGAGGCAAACAAAGATACGCACTATAACGCGACTAGTTTTTTTTTTTTTGGACGGTTGCCGACAAATTCCGTAGAAAAGAAGAGAGGGATCCCTGGCGTAACTCGGCGGATGTGTAGATTAAGTGGGCTCTCTATACGGGAAGGACGCGAACGTGTATACAGTGTTCCGTTATTTCGGGTTCGGGAAGATCGACGCTTTTCGTGACGCCCGAAATTATTCCTTTTTTCTCCTTAATTCAATGTCATTCCTTTGCGCGTCACTAATCGGCGCTAAGCTTTCTCTTTGTCTCAGCAGATTTAATTTTGTTCGCGATAGCTCCCCTGTGATGTTTTAAATATTTCTTTACTGCCCCTTCCTGAATATTCGTTTTAATTCGCGATGAATAGGTCGCTCGCAGTGAACTGCAAGGTAAAAAATAGATAGTGTGGAGACTGTTTCATTCAAAACCACTTCTAGAATATTCTACCAGTCATCAAATAAATTTTGAGACATTCTCGCGTCATGCTCAATGTGTAATATTCGCGTGTGACTTGAAAAGTGCCGTTGTAAAAATTAAACAAAGTGCTACTGAGCAATCAAGGGAGAAAGGCCTCCTCGGCATGAAAAAAGGGACTATATATAAATAAATTACGTACACCTTTAGATCACAAAACTATTCTGAAGGTTTAGTAAGTGGCATTAAAGTGGTTTGCCGTGAAGTACATTGCAATGATAACATAAACACAAAAGGAATGTTTATATAGAATGGCAAACAGAATGTTGCTGAAGTGATGCCTTTTTTTTTTTTTGGACACTGCCCACCATCGACATAGAGGGCGGTTCGGAAAGTAGTTGCGCAAAGTATGGTGGCGACGCCTTATCGCACGAGAAGTAGCAGAGATATATTGGACACTTTTGTATACTCTTCTGGTAAATGAACTACCTTGGACTCTATCGAATCCATGTTACTCTACAGGCCTAGCCATCTTCGAACCACTAACGAGAAAGTCCCAGCTGGAGATCTATGTACTCTGCGCATATGTGACGACAGCTCGTCGCTTTTTTGGGGGATGAGGGTGCATCGTCAATTAAGCCGCACTGTTTCCCCGGCATTCGAGTAGAATAAAAATACATCCTATCCTGCTTTTACATGTGAGAAACCGGATATATTGAGAGACGGAGCAGTGAACGGCTCCGGAAATTTTAACCATCTGTTATTACTTTACGTGCAATAACATCTCACAATACACAAGGGTTTAGCCTATCATCTACTTAGAAAGACAACTGTTGAGCCTGGTATCGACCAACAACCTTCTGGTCAGCAACCACAAACCTTAAAAGGCGTACCACCGAGGCCGACCCGTGGCAGTGTGCAAGAAAAAACAGCTGCCAAAGCCACGTCTTTTTTAATACTGTCGGAAATCCGCCAAACGCCGAGTGGTGATATTACGAATCATAGTCGATCTCACACGAAGTGGACTGATACGGGAACAAAGGATTCCTTCAAGCCATCCATGAATGGATTTCACTTTCGCTTCTATCACATGTGTAGTGATTAACAAATGAAACAAACCAATCAGCCGAGCAATATGTGGGTGTACCCGCATACATTTTCGCATAGAGAGTAAGCCAGCAGCCGGAATCAGTCGCAAAAACACTGCAAAACAGAGACGCATGGTTTCGCCGACATTACTGGGAAGGTCTCTTTGATTCTCATAATCTTGTCCCTCCGGAACTCAATAAAGTTGTGTGGAATCAGGGTCGTCGCAATGAGTACGGAGGATGCAGTGAAAAATCTCTGCAACTCGTTTTCCATAACACTATCGCAATTGAGAAAAAAAAAATGGCTCCGTATCTGCATGTTTCACTGAAAATGTCGTCGAAAGACGATAGTCTTGCGTGTGGAGACAGTGAACAAAACGCTCATTTGATGTTCCGCGCGAGAAAATTGGTGAATTGTATACTGGAAGTGCTGCGTTAGTGAGTCTCAATCCGTGCAGCAAAGGCGAACGAGCGCATTAAAGGCAAGTTAGACACGAGCGCCATCTGGCAGTTATCTTCGAAAACGAAGGAAGGCGTGCGCGCCCGTGGAGAAAGATGCGCGCCGGGCTCGGAGGCGATGAGGTGTAGAACGCAAAGTGACGGGCAGGTGCCAGCACCGTGTCGTCTTAGCAAAGCGTTGAAAACACTTGCCTTTTTGAGCATCGCGTTGCATTGTCAGCGCAGCGTGATAAACGCTACGGTCCTTAGAATTAAGCCCAAACTTCATAAGCGCGAAAATGCACGCGACAGCGACGAGCGACGCTATGAGCGACGAAACAGGGCGTTCGCGCGACGTGTCGCGTGCTCGTTTTCGCGCGATCGCTCGGTTCTCCAGATTTGGAAACCGTCGCTCATCGCCCGGAAGTGCTGGGCTCAAGCAGCCAATAGCGAAATACCGGAAAAAGACAAAGACTACGTAGGTGCACGTGACCCTGCCCGAGTCACGTATGCGCAACAAGAAATAACGCAATGTTTATTAAGCATGCGCATATAAAAAATGCTGCAAGGCAATAATAAACACTTTCCGTTCCATTACACAACAATATATCTTATTTTTAAATCGGAAACCGCTCGCTACGCGGTTTTCTTGGTGCGAGTTGACGGCCTCATGCCAGCAACAGTGGAATTCGCTCGCCGAAGCCGTCGCGTGAATGAGGTTTGCCTGCGCTAGCGACTGATCGCGCGACGCCGATCTACGTCGCGTCGCTCGTCGCTGTCGCGTGCATTTTCGCGCTTATGGAGTTTGGGCTTTACTTGTGTGTGCCTTCTCTACTATAAAGGCACACATACAAAATATCGACGTGTTGTTATGGGGCCTGATATATGCGCAAAAAATACTTTTTAATTGACAATCACACAAGTATGAACGCTGAAACTTAAGGAATATTGGTGGGTGCTGCGGATGGGGTTGGGCGTTTGGGGTATCACTTGGTGCCATTTAGAGCATCTTTACGGCGGACAAACAGATAAACGTACAGACAGACAGACTAAAACTCTTGCGTCTAAGTACCCCAAGAAAGACTATCGCCATTAAAAGAAATTGGGGGGAGGGGGGGAGGATTTAGCCTTTCAAGTACCAGAGCACGTGGAAGAAACGCCGGTAGCTGACGTGTATGGGTGAACAGTTGCCCCAAAAAGCGGGAAAAAGCTTCAGTGGTAGCGACGTTAAAGAAAGTAGATACACGTTACATAATAAAAGTAACATAAAAAGAAGGGGGAGGGACGGGAGGGGGGGGGTCTCGCGAGCTTCGCACAATATCGGACGACCAAGGATGCGTTCGTATAGCAACAGCATCTGCAAACTGTGAGGCCTCGTTTTTTCGCACTATCCTTGAGAATGTGACGAAGGATTTTTCGTGCGCATTTCTGCCTCAGACACGGGTACGAAGTTTATCGGGCCGCGGGTGCCTTCTCGGCAAACTAACGAAACAACTGCGCGAATAAAAAGACACCTACGAAGCTTCCCTTCCGTGCACTGTTGCTTGGATACGTGGTAATACTTTTCGCTTGCTCCTACATTTCAGAACTCGGATAACACTACTGAGAAGTGAGGAGGTGTCGGAGATGGAATGGGGGGGGGGGGGAGAAAAAAAGAAGCACGTAGTAAAAAGGCAAGGGCACGCGGAGCAAGTTCCGTTCCTTCCTTTGCCGGGACACCGTGCTGAGGCGAGAACCAGATTCGTTCGTTGGTATCCTTGAACTGTCACGCTCAGGTGCGCCTTTCCAAACCAACTCCAAAATCAGAGTACAGACAGACCAACGAGAATACAAAACAAAGGAAAAAAATAAATGCAAAAGTATCCGAACAACGCACGCCAGCGCCGTCAGCGTGTGCGAAAGCCGCACACGAGTTCGGTAGCAGTCTTGTTCGTCCCCTTCCGTTCCCTATATTCCTTTCTTCGCGCTCTCATCGAAGCGCGTAGTCGTGTTGCGAGACGACAGAATGTAGTTTTCTAAAGAGAACACACTGCGTTCTGTGCGTGGCGCCGATGCCCACGCTCAGCTTCGAAGCCGTTGTCAGTCTGCAGAAGGGCTGGAGTAGGGTGCTTCGTCGGAAGATGCGTGTCGGCCCATATACCTTGGCTCTTACCCTCTCACCGGGCATTGGCGGAACGCCGTGTTTGCTTTGGTTTCAAAGGGAAGACGGAAATCTCGGCTGCGGGCCATCTGTTTTGTTTTGTTTTCTTTCTGAAGTTAAACCCCCGGTGCTTCATTTTACTGTGTTTGCAGAGTTACCACGTGCAAATTTTTTTAGCACCTTTTATATCTTTTATAGTACGTTGCAGTGGACTAAATAATTCACCACGGTGGAGTGAAATTGTAGCGAAACACGTGGAAAATGCCTAGCTTTTAGTCACAGCGGCAAAGGAGCTCTGAACGAGCGTAAGCAGCACAAATATGCCAATCGTGTCAGTTTAGCTCTCTAATAAACATACACGCGCGGTTTTACATTCTATTATGATTATGAGAGACATCGTAGTGCAGGGTTATTTAAAGTTTGTTCATCTGGTGTTCTTTAACGTGCCTTGACATCGTACAGTACTTGAGCCTCTACAACTCCACCTCCGTGGAAATGCGACTGCTGCAGCCGGGGTCGAACCCTCAACCTTCGGGTCGGTAGCTGAGTACTGTGACCGCTACCCCACTGCGGCGGACTGTTTAGCTTTCTTGGGCATGAAAGTTGGGGCAAGTTAGAGCTATTAAAGCTGGGGCAAGTGGAGATACTGTTCCCTTGGACGTAAAAATAGCCATCAGCCAGTGAGGAAAGGGAAGGAAGGGAAGGAGAGGGAGGTTAGTGAGTTCCGAGAACGGCTGGCTACCCTATGCTCTGGAAAGGGTAAGGAGGATGATAGATAAAAATACACGTAACAAATTCTTATGCACACTAGACGGACATATCTTACAATAGAACATTACCTCTATAGAATAGAGTATATTCGTATAACTTTTTTTACTTCGAGAAATACCTATGTTCTGGCGGATACCATCTGCTAAAAGCTGTTGGCAAACAGCTTGACTAGGTCGATGACTGCGGAATGAACTTCCCCTGCTCTCGCTACAGCTTCCTTCGACCTATTAAATCAAAAGAGATGATGAACAGCTGCCGACACAGTTCGCAAACCTATTAGCACACTGGCTCGATTTTCAAGATGACGACTTAATCAAGAGCACCACTTTATTTTATCGTTTGGGGGCGCTTCACAAAGGATGCACGTGTTATCATCCCACCGTTGAAAAACTCCCTTACATGGTGAAAATCGGCAGTACTCCAACGCGATCTACTTAATATCTGCTTTACAAACACGCACGGCCCTGTGCAAAAACAGGGCCGCCCCGAGTAGGTTCGCTCTGTACCGAAACACGGAGGAGGGGCGCGAGTAATTACTGGACATTCGTGAACCGAGCGGGCCGGCTTCATTTATTGCGCGCAAGCCTCGTTTCGCACGACAATACTTCTACTACTATGCACTACTGCTCGCGAAACAAACCCTTCCTTCCGTGGAGCGCCGCCGATAGCTCGCCTGCAATGGGAAGAGCTGCGCTCGCGAAGTGCACCGAAAATGACTGCCCGTCCTTGCGCTGCCGGCTTCTCCTAGTGGAGTCGTGTAGTGCGGCAAAGCTAACACTACAAGAAAACCCTCTCGGTTTTTTTTTAATCCATCTTCCCAGCCCTCTTCTCTAATCCCGGTGGGTAATGACCAGAGGAATGGCGGCTCCATCTAAATAGCGCGCTTCGTCTCGCCGCCCCTGTGCCTGATTAAGCGCGTTGCGTAATGAAAATTATCGAACCCCGCCGCTTGTACGCGTCGCTGACGCGCGTTTTTAATGCTACGCGCCCGTGTACCGTCTTGTCTATAGATGGCTGTCGCAAACAGGTGCGCTATCGCGTCCAGCGAGACGAATGGGCTTTCAAATTCACCGTGTGCGCATTGCGCTGCGACGCTACTGCGAGACGAGGGCCAAGTGGAATGCTTGGAGCATTTTGCGTGAAAAACAACAGTCCCGGAAGGGTTATCCGATGCGTCCTGTAATTTCGGCCTTGATCTGCGCTTTTACGTTTTCTGACCATGAGTTGTGCTTAAAAGGCATAACATGCTTGTTTTTTTCAGGTGGATTTGCAACAATGTTAGATGGAAGGAAGAATCTGCGGTTGAGATGCGAAATTGTGGGAGTACGCGTCTCCCCAGTAAAGCAAAGATAATGTCCTCATGATCTCCTTCTAAATTGACCGATCAAGACGGGAAATGCGTAAGCGACCGCCTGTTTGTTAGTTTTTTTTTATTTTCTGAAGAACACGCTCAGAACGACCGGTGAGAAAAAAACTAAAGTACGATATTTACGCTATTCTCATATTCGTGCTTCTATTGTTTTTTTTTTTTTTGCTTTCTATACATATTTTCCACAATTTATCCGTGTATTTTCGCCCAGTTACTTATTTAAGTTGGACTAAACCAGAAAGAGGACGTTACCTGGAGACAATTACAGACTCACACGTACCCGAACCCAGTGATCCTTGTTACCCAGACATTTATACATCCGACGACAGTAAAGCGTGTGGAGCAAGAGTGACGCTGCAGCACATGCTGTGGTAGTGCATCGGGAGTGTGCAGCAGTCCACTTAGAACTGGGTAGACAAGGCAGCCTTCAACCACAAGGCGTGATGGGAGGCGGCTCTGATAAGCCATGACCTCGCCGATCAACTTTGGGCAGTCCGGCACGCCCAGGCAGCCGCCCATGTCCAAGGACTCGAAGTCGCCACCTAGGCAGGGGTGCTTGGAGCCCCACCCCACTAAATACCACCGGACAGTTTCAGTAAAATTTTTACTCACTTTCCCCTTTTTACCTAGTGATAATGTCGTTTGACACTAAAACAGGCTTCCGATACGGTGATGCCAGCGGCAAAAGGAAAAGGAAAACCTGCTTTCAGATATAACATTTATTTTTCAAGGGAAGTGAATCCCCTGTAAGCACAACAGGTATTTTCTTAGCCGCAAGTCATTCCCCCACGATGGTGTAGTGGCTATGGTGTTCAACTGCTAACTCGAATTTCGCACGATTCAATCCCGGTCACGGTGGCCGCATTCGCGATGGAAGCGATTATGCTTTAGGCGTGTGTGCTTAGATTCAGGTGCACATTAAAAAAAGCTCTGGTGATCGAAATTTCCCGAGCCCGCCACTACAACGTCTCTGATAGTCATATCGCGGTTTAGGGTCACTAAACTCCCGCAAATATTATTTCTAGCTGCACTTCAAGGCTACGCACCCTATAGGTTCTCGTATTAGTTAACTGTATTATGGAATCACTTAAATTCAACGAGTACTGCGTTCAGCGGCCCCAAAGCAGCTCATAAACATGTTTTGCGTGGTTTAACCCGTCTTTTGCCGAAAACCTTATCTCTATTCGAAGAAAAAAATAGACACACAGATCATATGCGTGAGCTTGAGTTTTGAGAAACCTGACATTCCTACCTGTAGAACCAACTCAAGTTCGGCAACCACGGAAACAAGTCTCTGTGTAGAAGTCTTCAAAGGGTCGACTGTGGTTCTTCTTATAACTGTAGAACATAAAACGCTCTTCAGGAAAGCTGGCAGCGTCGAATTTAAGAGACAAAAAAAAAAACTCCATATATATTGCGCTCAGAACGCACAGACAAAAAGGATGACGGCCAGAATTTTTTTCTTCTTTGCTTTGTAGTGCTACCGGATCCTACAATACAAGAATGGCCCGAATGTTCCACCTGTAGCAAGCACAAAGCAAAGCAAGCACAGAGCAAGCACAAAGGGTCCTTATTTTATGAACGATGCATTGTCAACGACATTTGTCAGCACTTACTGGCCCCACGGGGAGATGCCAGGCCTGCCCTTCGTACGTCGCGAAAAGGCACGGCCCGTACACAGCCATTGCGCCAACGCAGGGCACTCCTGTCGATTTTGTTACAAGCCTATCGCGATGCACATTTGTGGACTAAGCTAGCATCGCCACTTCTTTTTCCTGTCACGATATGGCCTTTTGTTAATATTCATTTCATCTACATAGAGGAAAGGATGTAAAGGAACGATACAAATAAAATTGGTGTTGCAATAGTAAAAGAGGCAAAACACGTACGTTTGTATGAAAGAAAACACGCAGATGTATACACATATATGAAGAGAAAAAGAAGAAAAAAAAACGCTGGGTATGGCAAGGAGCGTCAAAGCCAAACGCTTTTGTGGAGAAACGGCGTATTGTGGCGCCGTCAACGCCCGCGGCGGCTTTGTGCTGGACACGTTCGACCACACAAGCGGACTCCGCGGGAGGCTTCAAGCACGCACGCACTGATTCCGACAGACACCGATTCCGACAGTCACAGGAACCGCCGAATCGTGGCGAAGCAGACCCGACGCCGCCGGCGTTTGTGGACGACGGGTCCCGCGTGCCGATTCGCGAGGTCACGTTCCACGACAACGACGACACACCTCCGGGGCAATGCCGAGACAGGCGGTCTCAAACGCCAATGCCCTGTCCTATTTTACCGTTCCGCGCCTGTCATTCCCTAGGCCGCGAGAAATCCCAGCGCATGTCACGTTACGCTGTGTTGTGTGTATGTAGAGTATGATCAGCACATGAAGTGTTGTATGCCTCAAGCGGGTGTCTAGTCAACTTTCACTTGGATTGATTGATTGATTGATTGATTTGGGGAGTTTAACGTCCCAAAACTACTATTTGATTATGAGAGACGCCGTAGTCGAGGGCTCCGGAAATTTCGACCACCTGGGGTTCTTTAACGTGCACCCAAATCTGAGTACACGGGCCTACAACATTTCCGCCTCCATCGGAAATGCAGCCGCCACAGCCGGGATTTGATCCCGCGACCTGCGGGTCAGCAGCCGAGTACCTTAGTCACTAGACCACCGTGTCGGGACAAAAAAATTCGCTTGGTTTCCCAGCTTAACTATATCATTGGTAACAAAGTATTGATTCATCGATTGATCAATCGATTGATCGATTGATCGACATCAGTCCTAGGTAACCACAAGGTCGTCTCCGCTCATATTCTGTCTGGATGGCAATCTCACTTTATCACTGGTTACAAAGTGCCGATTGATTGATCAATTGGTTGCTTAATTTGCAAAATAGTCCGAAGCGAACTGCACACGTCAGAGGCAGCAAAGTTTGAGCTCGCGCAAGAGAAATTTCTCACCTCTCATGCCTACGAGAGCAAAAAAAAAAAAAAAAAAAGGGAAAGCTTCCGTAGGACTGTCGCAGCTTTCCATCAGTGCGCTTGCTATAGAACAAGGGCAAGAGAAACTGGGAGTGGTTCGTTTTTTTTTCTTTTTTGATGACTGTAAACCAATTCACCAGAGTTATGATAGATGCGTAGTGATAGTCTCAGAATTCGTTTTCAAATACTTCACCACCACGATTGCGTTAGTCATGGTATGACAAATGCGCATCACGTATTGACTTATAACTATGTGTATCAATCAGCGGCGTATTGTTTTATCGCTGCCAGATCACGTACTCCTTCGGGGAAGAAGGACTGAATGAATACAAAAACTGATATAATATTGACGCGTATCACAAGGCTTGTAACTATACTCAACGTGCACGTCAATGCGTGCACATAGGCTGGCTTGTGTGATCCTTTATCTCTTTATTTTGATCATTCCCCGTTCTCATAATCAACAGAAGTGCATCACAGCAACTCATTAAACGCACAATGCATTGATACCCAGAATAGGCAGGTGTAACTTTAGTTTCTGGGGTGACAGAGACAAAAAAAAAAAGAAAAGACGCCAGCTCGCAAAATAAAAATACTAATAATCACCGCCCAGCCACTCGATACGAATGGTTAGCCAGCGAAAGCTGAAGCGTGTGGCACCCGTATTTAGCAGTGGGTCCAACCCAACGTGGCACTGAAGCGTTTCACAATTACTGGTTACATGTTCATGCTTCTAAATGAGATTAGACACACCTTTCGCTTGGGTTTACCACAATGTTTATTTCACATGCCGAAGCATGATTGCAGTCATGGAGGAATGCAGTGTGCAGTAAAATGCGTTCCGCAATGCGTTAACAACAGTCGTTGTTTTGGAACCGCAGGCGGTCATCGACGTCACATGCAGCCAATGTGCCGCCGAACACGGGCGTTCGCCCCGACGAACGCGCTTCCGCAGTGATCACATCGACGCCGCAACGCCGCGTTGATGCAAGCGTCTGAAATCCTGCGCCAACTCGGCGGGGAGGTCTCACGATAAGCTGTTGCTCTCGGGCTCGGCGCCATGGCTGCGACGACGTCACTCACAACGCAGCCAATGGCGAGTGTGCTTGGGAACGACGGAACTCATAACACTGCCAATGGAGACCGCTCATGACACCACTGCCGAACAGATTTTCGTTTCTCCTAGCCATATACAGCTTTCGCTGTGAAAAAAAAAAAACAACACAACGGAACGAGAGCAGCCGCATAAACAACCTTGGCAAAGGTGTGAATATTCGCTCCGTTAGGAAATGCATAGTGCATCACACGCCGTGCATCAGCGCAGCGGGTGTCTCCCTTCACGTAATAGAAAAACGACCGCGAAATAAATGGAGAGTGCGGGCACAACCCCGACCTATACACACTCTTTTCTGGAGTCAAACACTTACGGGGTGGAGCTCATTTTGTAACTTCTATGTAGCACTACGAGGAAGCTTCCAAGACAGTAAAAAACATAAACAAAAAAGAAAGAGATTCAGGAAGAATACTGACGAGGCAATGGATAAATGAAAGCAACAAAGAAAGAAAATTGACGATAGCTCAGGGATGCACGAGCATGGGTGGCGAACTAATAAAACAGACAGAGGTCGCGAGCGCGAGCCCATCAATCAACGTTTGCTCGGGGGGTTTTTGAAAAACCACCTAAAGAAGAAGACGAAGAGGACGGGTATACGATAGCAGTGATCCTTTCACGCACTGCCATCAAACTTCCTGGACGAGTTCATTCAAGTTTCCGCGTCGACAAGACGAGACCTGAAACAACACATGAAAGAACAATCAGCAGAAAGGCGAAAAAGGAAAATGAAGAAGAACGATGAGATAGCGGGTCGCTGAGAAAAATAAAGCTATCGGTGAAAAAAAGCTTCGATGGTGTAACGTGAAATGCGCGTCAGAAAAGTCAACCCTGCCAGTACGTGGACATGGTAGACGCTCGAGCGAACATGTAGCAATATACACGTAAGACTGCACAAGGCCCACGCAAGCAGGACGAGATTTAGGGAGTTTTGAACGAATATAGAAACAGAGCACGAACGAATTTATGGACGAAAGAAAATGAATAGGGTACACGGAGGAATAGAGGACCCAGTTAGAAGCGAATAAATATATACGACGCTTGTTCAATTTTTCACACCCCATGACTGGGTGAAGATGTCGGAGCGGACAGGCACACTGATGCCTTTACACTGAGCTCGAGCTGGCAGTTTCAGATTCTTCGACGTGGGCGCCACATGTACGGTTTCCGCAGTCGTGCTTGTAGACGTTGCTCGTATCGAGCGTTCGAGAAATCATGAAGGTAAAAGAAAGAAAAAAACGAAATAAAGCGGAGTGAGCATACATCAGCGGGTGTCGCAGTGGTTGCTGGGACTTATTTGATACCAGCAGCCGCGTACGTGTCACAGACGACATAAATATTAGCTCTGGCAGCATACGTCTTAACTTCGCCGGACAGCTGGGTAACACGACGGGGAGAAATGCGCTTCATGAGTGGAGAGGATCGCCGTTAGTTGCGGTAGCGTTTTCGCAGAAAAAAACTATAAGTCATTGCTGCCGTTTTGGTAAAGCTATATATATTTTTGCCAAGAATATAAAATTCTAATAAGCTCGGTGTGTAGGTGTGAGTGCTTTGAACGAGCTTGTACAAATACTGTTTGAAGTTGCAAGAAATGTTGCAGTGATCTATGAAATACATTTATTATTATTTTTTTGCAAATGGTACTGCGCCGGCAAGGACCGTAGGTCAGAAACTTGAAAACATTGAAAGTGCCTCTTCCAAAGGTCAGCTGTCTTCGCTATTGATAGGACCCACATCATGATAGGCTGAAATATTGTCTTACAAAAATTTGTAGCACAAGACGCTCATGCGAACACGGGTTCGGGCTTTTGAATCGGTATTACTGTTCGATGAACTATTGTGACAGGGAACGAGCTTGGTAGATGCGCGCATAGGAGTACACCAGGTCCCTAAGCAATGTAAAAAAGAGCTACAACTTTGCCGCAGAGGCGAACCAATGAACGCGATAGCAACAAATTGAAAGGTCACGCGCAGAAAATGGCAAGCAGATTGAAAGGTGCCCCACGTTTTTCACAAATGACGCACGAAACGTACTCACAGGCACAAATGAACGCGAATAAACGTCTCAGTTGTTACTTTGCTGTGTCAGAAAAGCACGCCCTTTTCGCAAACAAAGACTGTGCAACAATTGCAGTGGTCTTTGTGCGCCCTGTAACTGCAGCAGAATCGTTTTGGTGAACATACCATTCTCCTTACCGCGAGATATGGGCGCGTGAGTGAGCGTTCATTTTCCTCCTCTCCGCGGAGCAAAGTACACGTGGGAGATGATAGCGCGTTCCACACGTCGTGACATTGTGGCGACGCGCGCTTAATGCGTCATCTTGCTGGTAATGCTGAAAACACAAAAGTTCCCCTCCGAGATGCCCGTCACCAGTGATAAGTGGTAGATATAAATAGCTTGCCGTTTGAACGTTCAAAGATTGCTCCTCGGTGGCGCAGTGGTTAACGCCTCCCACTCACGATACAAAGGTCCTACGTTCGATTCCATGCTCCGGTGTCTTTTTCTGGATTATTTTTCTTTCTTGCGTTTTCATATATATAGATACACATGTGGCGAGTGACGGCGAAACCAGCGGCAAAATATAGCAGAGAGCGTCCATATAATGGGTATCGCAATAAAAAGAAGCGTAGGAAGTGAAGTTTCCAGACGTCACTTAGAAGACCGCAAGGACAGCTGGAATAAAAGCCACTCGATTAGCCAATGTCATTTGCTGATTGAAAACTGCAAAGACAGACGCGTATTAATTTACTTCAGTGTTGCGATTCGAATTGGGATACGCCTGCAAATTTTACACGTGTTAACTTTTGAACTATGCCAAAAAGAAAGAAAGTAAAATGAATACCTCTTCATGAAAAGATTACAAAAACGCCAAGCTATCGACATAACGCCTTCAGCTCGTGAATGTTGCCGCTTTGCTGACACAAAACAGTCGCTGTTCCATTTAATGTTAATAATAGTTGTTCGGGGTAAATGTCTCAAGATAACGATATGATTATGAGAGGCGCTGCAATCGAGGGTTTCGGAAATTTCGACCACCTGGGGTTCTTTGACGTGCGCCTGAAACTAATCGAAGAGTTCTCAAGCATTTTTGCCTGTATTTAAAATGCGGCCGCCACGGTAGGGATTCCATCTCGGGACTTGCGAGCCAGCAGTTGGTCCCCACAACCACTAGACCACCGCGGCGAGTGCACTATCCCATGTTGCGCAAAAAAAAATGCTCCCAGTTTTACTACCGGAGCCAGTATAGGGGAAGTTCACATTACGTTTGACTCATTGCAACATGAAGGAAAAAAAAAAAAGCCACAGCATATCCACGGAGTGAATGACGATCAGAGGGCGAAGCGCTGGAGGGCTTAATCGCTGAACCGTTAACCAACCACGAATATCACCCACTACATCATCCAGGACGTGACAAACACTGCATATATTTATACAAGAAATATCATTTTATTTGTAAGTGGCAGCTATGCGTCGATTCTGTTCTCCCTTCACTATAACGGCTTTATGGTCGGTGTAGTGGTGAATCGGCGATAGGGTGAAGTAGTGGGAAGCTAGCAAAGGTGGAGCTATAGGCGGCCACGTACATACATAAAAATAATGGACAGACCCACACCTTTAAGAGCCTCGCCCCTCAAAAAATAGTCCCGAAGACAAAGAGGTTGTTTTCGCACAAAATACGTGAAGTAAATTTTTCATAATAAAACATGTGTAAAATAAAAAAAGAGGACTGTTCCAAATAGCCATCGAGAATCGACAAAACCTGACAAAACCATAAAGCACTGCTTAGAAAGGCACGCACAAACGTGAAATTGGTTTGCGGACTTTTTTAACAATTTCTAAGTTGAACAGTATACACAAAACTTTCAGTGACATTCTCAGTAGATTCCGTTCTCGTCAGGAGGTTCCAGCACTCTCGTGTTGCGTACGAGCATGTTCAGGACGCAGATAGGGCGAGAAAATGTTGCCTCATATGCTCTTTGCATGTCTGATTGTTCTCAATTCAGATTTGAATAATGTGCGTGATTTTACGCGTCCTAGCTTTTCGATACAAATGGTTTTCAACGAGAAGATCAAACGACCTTTTTTAGGCAATCAAAACCATTAGAGCAATGAATATAGTAGACATTTGTACGGGCATAGGTATATCCAATTTTAAAAAAAATTGTTTGATGTTTTCGAATCAGCACACAGTCAATCTTTGGTGGTCTGCATTTGACTGCTTTTGTTGCAAATAACTCCTGAATCACCGTATACGACAGCAACTGTTTCGCAATTGCATTTGCGATACCTTGAAATATGGCGTTAGAGGCAACGTCTTCCGACCGATTTCACATGTGAAATGGGGACGTTCAATGAACAGCGGCAAAAATAGAAGTTTTATAAAGAAGACTGAAGAGTGTGCGATTTAAACACTATTCTGCATCACTATTCGTAAGAATAAGTCGTTTGCTGACCCCCAATGGCCATCGTACAAGCTGTAATCCAAGAAACGTATCTCATGTACAAGATTTTCCATCTTTTCGACTTGAACGCATATTCTGCGAGCCGCTCTTTCCCGCCCTCGGGGCCCAATTCTGCGGACTCAACGCTCGTTACTGACGTATACCACATCGTGTTTCATAAATGTCCGAGTTCATGGTTCACAAAGTTTCTTTTGTTGATTTTTTTTTTGCCTGACCTGCGGTTAAAATTGAGTTCTGTTAAAAAAGCAAAAAAGCTTTCCTTTCGAACCGTGAAACCAAAGCCTGGGTCCGTAAACTGAGCCACGCCAACAACGGACATCGTTTCAAGAGAGACCGCATAGAAAATTCGCAGGAATAGCATTGTTTCGAGGCTGCCTCGCATCATCTTTCTTTAACGTCTGCCTTCATTCTGGTTTACATTTTTGTACCTAAATGTATTTTTTTGCTCCTACTCTAATTTTTTTTTATTCCACGCGGAAAACCGATACCCGTCTTTTAAAATAAGCTAGAATATCAAAGAACACAAATTTTTGAGACAATAACTTTGTTCCCCATGATCTAAGCTTATAGAATCTTGCACAACCAAAATGGCTACAGAAGCTCGTTTGCTTGCTATGTATTTTTGAAGGGCGTCAGTGCTTTATATACGCTTGCATCTATCCCTTTTTGTTCTAATTGTGTATTTTGTCGCCGCTTAAAGTGCACGTATGATGTCGTGCAGCATTGTTGCGATGGTGCTCTAAATTTTTCTGCGCTATCGTTCGGTGGCTCCAGTTACGAATCAAAGCGTGTCTATGAGGCATGGTTGCGTTGATATACTCTTATTCACCTTCCATAATGTTCCACAAGAGAAGAGAAATATTTTTGCTCATATGCTTCTCATTTTAAGTGTAGAACTGATATACAGAGCACGCCTTGTCATAGCAGAGACTAGACAACTACCCTTTCCAGTCATGATGACAACCGAAACATGGCGCCATTTTTTTCGCTTACAGACGCAACACAAAGACCACCCATAGGCACTGGAGATGTTACGAAAGGATAAAAGCAATGCTCAAAAAGAAATACAGAGTTATGTAATTATACTACCAAGAAATGAATTTTGAAGCTCTGAAACGGACTATCCTCCATGGCTGCTTGCAATACCAAACATTGAATTCTCTGTAGATGGCATTATCAGAAAGAGAGACATGTTCATCCAAGCTGCTCATCAACTAGCGCTTTATCAGATACACATGTGGTATCCAGGGTACATACACGTTTACACTAATGGCTAGAGTATTACAATGTCTTCAACATCAGCATATATTAAAGCACAGCTCAATATTGAAGAATCATTTAAATTATGTCGCACGACGTCATCTACTACAGCTGAACTTTTGACTATTCTGTATGCTATAAAGTTTATAAACTCGGCAGCAGACGCGAGAAAATGGGTACGTTTCAGCGATTTACAGGCTGCTTTAAGATCACTCTTCAGTATAAACAAGACAGTAATTAGTGATAGTATGAGATACGAAACGCTTAAGCAGCTCACCAAAGCAAACAAGGCGCAACATGAGATCAAATTCCAGTAGATACCTGGCCATTGCAACATTCCTGGAAACGCAGCTGCCGATGAAGCGGCACGGTAGGCACATCGTAAAGATGTTACTGTTCCTTTACCAATTTTGAAAAAAATAAATTGCGTAGTACTATAAAAGGTACAACTTTCAGAATGAGCAAAACTGCTTGGTTTGACAAAAATTCAAAAAGCTGTGATTTATATCACATTGACTCATTCATTTATATCGAAATTACGCTAGTATAAGATAGAAGTATCGAAACTCTTATTCACCGACTGAGGCTATAGGCACCCCATGCACAAAACATTTTTTGCGAAGAATTGGCAGAAGTGAAACTCCCAAATACGAACGTGGATTTATTGATGAAGACGTATGTCACCTTCTCGTCGACTGTCCACATCATGACACGTCAAGACGCCATCTTAAAGCGGAACTGTTGGCATTAAACCACAGGCCATTAAGCATGAAAAAACTTCTGGGCCCCGGGTCAACTGGAGTTTTACAGACACACGCTTTAAAAGCGTCAACACGTTTCTTACAATACAGTGGAGTTGCTGACTTCGTGACTATTACTTTGTGCTCACTCGCTGTCTTCCTGCTTGGCGAAATAGAGTCAATAGTATGGTTTAGATCAGACTTTCGGAGACGTGGGGAAGTGATGGGGTGAAGCAACGTGCTTGCTAGCCTTCGCAAGCGCCAGTTGCCAGCTCCAGCTGTTTGCGGTCATCCGAGTAAATCGATGGTCGGATAGAACTTTACAAGTATTATGCTATTCCTCACGAAATGCAGATGCACACAAGCCCACGCCAATGAGCGGGCTGTCCAGTCTGACGTCATCAAGAGGACGACCAGCGACCACGCTTCAGAGAACATTGTGGAATGCATGAGAGCTGTACTAGTTCTTATCTCATTCGTTTAGGAAAATGGCTGGCGTGCTTCAGCCATAGGTGCGGTCTTCTGACTAATTAGGTACTACCTAACTATAGTCAAGTCTGCCTCAGCATGCCTCACACAATGCTGGCTAATTAAACTATCAAACGAATGTTTACTGAAACAATGCCACCCGATGAGCATGCGAACATTTCTTCGTATAATTTCTAACACAGTGGCTTCTAATAAACTACCTTTCTTAGAAAACTGTATTGCAATCTTCCCATCTATTGGTTGCTCCGAAAAATTATGCGTACGTTTCTGTCCACATTTTGAGCCGTTCGAAAAGACCGCACTAATATATTGCGCAAATAAAGCAACGAATCAACACCCAATCTTTTATATCGTCTTCCATTGCCTCGGGATAATGCGCTTGTCCTCAGATTTCGCGTTCTCATTCTTTACTTTTTTCCTCTCACAATGCGCTATTACAATGAAACAGGGCTTACAAATTGTGTGCCAATCGATATGAAATGTCCAGCATTTATGATTCAGAACAATTTATTAGCATATATTTCTTTTCACTTTCAAGTCACGTTCCTTTGATATATCCCCCGAAATATAATCCATCAAAGTTCTCTACAATTTCTTTCTTCTCTTTAGCACGAGATACTCTAAAGCTGTGATATCGGGGCCCGACTCTGCATTCATTTCCTCTAATAACGGGAAAGTTTAATTTGCGGAGCCTGCGCAGGCTTTCGTCTTTGTGAAGACGACTGGCTAGTCTTCTTATTTTTTTTTATTCATGGACACCACGCTCTTCATATTGAAATAAAAGATCGAAAGAGAAGGAAAGAGAAAATTTTCGTACGAATTTCGACGCTAAAAAAAGGTAATAAAGTAGACAAGGGCGGGGGGTAGTTCACAAGGATATTGTCAATAGAGGCAAGGAAGGTGGGCCACAGAGGGAGCACAAACAGAGCGCCGATGAGATCCCGCATATTTCTGCAAGCGCGCCCGCATTTCGCAGCACGGTAACAATGATGCTGGGCTATAGGTGAAGCAAAGACAGCGACCGCAAAGACGGCGTATAAGATCGGCCGGGAGAGGATATCTGGGGAAGGGGAGAAGATAGACAAAAAGACTTCCTTATTATTTCGAGGCAGAGAGAGAGAGAGAGAGAGAGAGGCGAACGTCGAATGGGAAGAGAATAAATCAAGCTCAGCTATAGGGATTCGCCGCCGCCATAGATCGGCAATTCGTTTTGATGTGTCGCGAATTCCAAAGAGGGCGTCTGCTTTGCATATCTCTATTTTCGTCAGCTAGGGCCGAATAAAAGAACGCCTCCTCTCTCTCATTCGTTGACACGCTCCGAACCATCACCAACGCCAGGCCGTACCGTGCGTATCAGCCTTGGTACACCTGGTCGTTTTACGAACCACCGTTCTTTGTTCGGCCGCGAACATCTACTATGCATTCGCGCGGAAACAGAGCCGCCATTCGCCTCCCGTGAGCTATGAGCCTTCGTTCGTCCGCACCTCTCCTCGTCCTCTTTTGGTCCCCGCTTCCTACTGTTCCTACTCTACAAACGTGACCCCGCCTCCAACATCCATCTCCACCTCTCAAACAAAGCATAGTGGCCGTAATTTCCACCGACTGTCGGAGACGCTAGGATTACGCTCTACAACCGCGTTTTCGAACAAGATATATTTATACGCATACATCTCTCACTTTGTTATACGTTTCAGCGCCGTTCCTTCCCCGTATCCCTCAAAGTGCACTCCTATCGTTTTCCACCTCATCCTCTTTTCTCTCTGTCTAATTCACGAAGATAAAACGCCCACTCGCGCTAACTCTTCTCTCTTGTTCTTCGTGTTCGCAGGAAAAGAAAAAAAAATACGGCTACCTGAAGCTCCGTATATTGGCCCGGGTCACAGTGACTCTCAAAGAATACGGAAGTAGATTAGGGTGTAAGCCCTCCCTTTTGAACTCGACACCGTGAAGAATCAATCTTTACACCGTATTTTTGAAGCCCGTGGTTGATTCCTGATTAACCACAAAAAGAAATAACGCCCTGCATATCGGCGCGTGCCAAGCTCAATTTGAGTCTAGCCGTGACCACCGGCGGTGGTGAGTCGATAAAGGACAGAATAAAAAAAAAAACACAAGCTGGCTTATTAATTTGCGCCTCCGCGGTCGTCTTTCGTCTACGACAGAGATATTCATGCGGGGATTGAGGCTATATATGGCAACGGTCAGGAGCACGGCCCAATTACGCTAATAATGCATCTTGCAGCCAGAGCCTATACAACGTATTAACCGGCTGCGTTTTCGCAGAGAAGAAAATAATGAAAAAAAAAACTGAAAAAGTTTCATTTATCTGTCGAGCACTGGCCATGAAAGAGAGCTGAGACCGTTATCCGATTAGTAAAATGTTGTTACGCTTGGTGTGCTCAGCAGGTGAAGCATTATGCAGTATGTCAATTGGAGCAAACAATTATTAGCGAAATACCCAGTTACTTCCGCCGATATGTAATGCTGCACCCCCGCAACGTGCAGCCCGGTCAGAACTTCGTGGTTCGCGTTTTCTCCAACAACAAACGTGTCCTTATGGGGCGCCACGAATGAACAGTGAACCGCGAATGACCTACAACCACCTGACAACGATGAAGAAGAAGCATGACTGCACCCTTCAAATTAGCCGGGCAAAATATGATTTGGCTCAGCGAAATAATTTGGTATTAGAGGCGACTCTATTGTTCGACTCCGTACGCACTGAGTTCAAAGGTGAGAGTGTTTCGTTTTCTAGGTTTCCCTGCCTTTTTTTGCAGGCATTGTCTGTCATCACCAGGCAACTTAAGTAGCCTGTCAGGTGAAAAACCAGGCAAACCTCTCCAGCTCCCCATTAAAATAATTCTCTCTCTCTCTCATCCAGGCCACTTTGTTCATAAAACACATCGGCCGCCATTGGCCGCTGGCTCCCAGGCGTAGGCCTGAAGAGATGACTGCACCAGGAGCACTATGCCTCTACCCCGCCCATGACGTCGAACTTCGTGTCACAACACTTGGCTCGCTAATCAGTCACCGCAGGGAGTAGCTGCTACTTCGTGCAGTACAGGGTCTACCAGTTTATCTTTCTCGAGAGGAGGCAAGGTCCATTGTACAACTGAAAGCCGCCGATCACGAAGGAGCACCCGTCGAGTAAGAATGTCGCTCAAACGACAAGCACCTTACTTCGTGAGCCTCACACGTCGACAGCGTGCGGAGAAATGTTCTCCGAGCTGCAAGCGGCCCAAGCGAGAAACACACACACACACGCACACACACACACACACACACACACACACACACACACACACACACACACACACACACACACACACACACACACACACACACACACACACACACACACACACACACGCACTTTTGCGTGGGTCATTGTTGTTTTACTGCACATGTGACGCAGGCGAGGGGGCGGAGAATGGGAGTACGGCGAATTAGCCGACAAGACCGCATTCGGTGACTGTCACCGCGTGTGTAAAGAGAAAGGACTTGCGACCGCTTCGCGTCACACGAACGAACAAAAGCACACGTCAAACAGTTACCGTGCCAAGCAAGGCGGACTTAACGCGCCGCACAAGTAAGAAAGAACGAAACCACAGTGTGGGGAGCAGGGGTGGGTATATACAGCCCGGCAAGAAGCTACCGCTCGCTGTAATCCCCCCCCCCCCCTCTTTTTTCCCCTACTCTCCCCAGTGTTTTAAAACGCGGCACCATCACCATCAAGCCCGGCGCTAACCCCCGGTGCTGATAAGAAGACAAAGGCCTCCCGAGCAATTTCCGCGCACAGCGTTGAAATATTTAATCTCGGTGGTCTCCTTACGGGTGAGTACGGTACGGTTGAGGTTGAAAGGGGGGGGGGAGGCAAAGGAAGCGCGTCGAATGAAGATTGAGACAAAGTGAAAAAAAAAGGAAGAGGAAAAATGGGAGAAAGAGACGGAGATGGCGAGGAAGCAGCTGCGAAAAAGAGGACGAAGATGAGAAGACGTAGAAGGAGGCGCGGGGGTAGGAATTAAAGCGGCCACTTCGCGCGCAGCGCGAGCAGACCAAAGCGCCCGCGGATGGATGAAGTTCCTAATGGGCGACGACACACACATTGCCCCTTTCTTTGCTAAACGTCTCGCTTTTCGCTTCGCCGACGTTCCTCGCCCCTCTCCCCTCGCTGTTTTTTTTTTTTCCTGGTGGGCGCGAAGTTCATCGGTGGCAACGTTGCACCGTAGCGTCAGGAGCATGGAAGACGAAGAAAAGTACTGCGTCAACGTGGTGGACTCCTCGCCGTCGGAAGAAAGAAAGAATGGAGAGGATAGCACAACTACACCTCCTCTCTTCATTATCACGCTCGCACATCCCCGCACCTTCGGGATAACCTCGTGGGGGAAAGAGAGAGATGGAAGGGCGCGGTACAAGCTGCTGGCAACAACAGCTACACGCAGTCTCACACCGCAAGCGGCTCCTTGTTTTCCGCTGGGAACACTTTGGACGGCGTCTTCGTTTTCCTCATCGTCACGACTTTCCAGCCCGCACGCGCAACAACAACACCGCCTTCCCTCCCTCTATCTTCGTCTCTTCTATTTTACAGTGAAAAAAGAAAGAAGAAGCCGTGGGACGGATTCTCGGGGTTAGCTAACTCCGTCCGCGATTTTCCTGCGCCCCGGAGGAATCCCCTGGAGTCGAACGGGCAACGCGTCGATGAAGTCCTTTTATTTATTCGGAAACTGCGATAACGCCGATCCTTCTTCCCCTCTCTAGGATCCTCGCGAAACTTTCTTCTTACTTGAGATGTCTCGGTCGGCCTGGGATCGAGTAGTCGCGAGGTCCTTTAATCTAGCGCTTCGAGCACCCTAAGCTCCGATTTCAAAAGAAGCTCCAACGACCAAGCATTGCTGGGCGCAAGCCAGAGGCTTTGCCATTGCTGCTCACGGAAATCGGTCGTTTGATTGTCCAGGCCTCGGGAGGGCGGAAAAAAAAAGGGGGGGGGGGCAGGAAAAACAATGATTCAACTTTTCAATCTTGGCTCGAAAGTTTGGAAACGAGAAATATTCTGTCGCACGGGGAAATAAAATAAAATTGAAGAAGAAACAAAGGGCAACCGTCCGCCCGTAATATTCGCGACGATGTGTCTCTCGTTTTCCTACTGGGCCAATTTATTTTCTGTCGATCGAGCACCTTTGAAGAGACTGGAGCAGTTGAATATGGCAGCTTGAAGCAAATAATGCTCAGTGAGCGTAATACAGACAGTGTTGCTTTTTCTAAATTTCGCAACAATTTCGAATATGAAAGTTTTTTTTCTCGATTGGAAATGCGGGGAAGGCTACACGTTTGCGGAAGCTTCTGCATATTTTACTTGGCTGCTGCGTTCGTCGTGATAATGACACTCTCGTTTAACATTTTCGTTACTTTTTGTTTTGGTGGTTATTTTTTGTAACCTAATTTTACGCTGCAACTACCTTTTTCGCGTGTCAAATCTGTTGTAACTCTTGTTAAATAAACTATGTTTACGTTGCAAGTTTTTTAAGTGGTTATAATCAGACAAAGATATTAGAGTAGCAAGTATACTTTAGGACAACGTGCTTTTGTAACCCTGATATAACGCATCAGGAAAAAAAAAGTCTGATTTTTTTCGTTAAGCTACAATCTGAAGCAAGCTGAGTAAAAAAAAAAACATACAGGTTTTAATGTAGTTGTGATCCGTTATAACAACTGCAGCAGTGGGTGAGAAACATAACAAGCACGACGTTATGAAAAAGAGACCTTACGCTGGACAACAATAAATGCAGTACTTTTCCCTCATTTTCCGTGTAATTTCTAAGCGGCACCAAGAGCGACCGCAATCACTTCGGAGTATCCGTCCCTTAATGTTAGCGTTAGCTCACATAGAATACATAATTCTGAAAGTGACGTAAGCAAGGAGCTATTGAAATGCGTACCATTTAGACTGCTAAAAGCGTGATCACGACAAAAGACTTTGATTACTGATTTCATTACTCCAAATGTAACAGCATTAAAAGTCGTGCTAACGTAACAAATCAGTCAGCTGTTTTGGACAACATCTCAGTATATGGTTGCCCGTTGGCGTCATCCGCGTTCTAGCTCTGCTAGAGCCTTCATGTTTTCCAACTACAAACAGATGTGTGCCAAGTTACAGTCACCATTGCATAGTGAAAAAGATTTAAAGGCTGTAACTTTTTGGGACTTAGCACGCCCCAGAGGCATCCTAAAAATTACGGCACACGATGTCATAGGCAGTGGCGACCAAAATAAAAAAAAAAACAAATCTAACCCAGCTGAAGCCACGCCTTTTCGAGAATTTTCTTCTAACCCAGACGTCCAGTTTGGGACGAGTTCAAGTGAATGGTACAAAGCGAAAACAGTCTGGCTTGAAATTCAGGTTGCGAGTCAGTAAGACCGCGAAGGTAAATCTCTAGCGCGAGTACTGCCTGGCGCGCAAACTTTCTCGCAGTGCATTAATGCTTTCCCTACTGCAAAGTGGGCGGCAGCAGGCGTACGGAATCACCGCGAGAAGACCCGAGGAAGAAAAAAAAAAAAGAAAGAGTGCCCGCACCGCTCGTTTAAGTCCTCAATGTGCAGAGAGGCTTAGAGGGCGCGATACATTAACGCCAGCGTCATATTTCCAGGCTAACTATGACCAGCACAGCGCGTACTCGCGTTGTAGACGGAAAAGGAAAAAAACGAGACAGTCAAACGCGTGGCTCAACAAGAGGCCCACCGCGAAGAATGCGAAGGGGAGGGTAAGTAGAAGAGGTCGTTGGGGAAGGAAAGGCGGGCAAGGAGAGCGACATCTCGGATATGCAAGCTTCCGGTCTCGAGTCGAGCGCGTAGGGCGACTTGACGAATGGAGCGCGCGCCCACAAGTACGCCCGCCCATCTGTCTTCGGCACCGCCGGGCGCCAGCGTGCTCGCCGCTGGTGCGCGCGGGGGCGCTCCGACGGCACACACGCGAGTCGCTACAGTAAGAGCAGCAGTACACTACGCAGCAGACCCTCCTCCCTCTCGATACGCGCTCAAGTACAGACTCACGCACGTACACGCCAGTTGCCACGCTAGTAGCCGGCGCGCACGAAGAAACGAACGCGCCTGCCTGCTGGGCCGGTGACGCCAGCCGTGCACCCACCGGCTCGCCTCCCAACGCACCCCGCCACCCACTTCGAACCTTCTCCTTCGTCGTACCGCCTGACAAATTGAATGGCTTCTGCGCAATAGCAGCTCGCGTGCAGGGAAGCCTTTCTGGGCGCACGCCGCCGACGCCCGTTTCTCTCTCTCTCGTAGACCCGAAGGCAACGCCGCGTTGTGTCGGAGTGGATGCATGCGTGCGTGCGTGCGTACGGCTGCTCGCAGAAGCAAGCGACGACTACGAGCTTGTTGGGGTTCAGCGACGAGCAGCGATGCTGAGCGCGTGCCAGCACGTTGAATTCTGCCTGCGAGGTTACAACAGGCCGTCCTGCCTATCTTGATATTTTCACGCTTGGGACTCCTTTCATATCCCTGCACAGCCTCTCACTATTCCGTAGCATTGCCTTTTCACTCCCTCCCGCTACACCGAGCGCGACGCATAGCGGGGAGCTATCCGCCGCCACGACTCTAAACATGAGCATCCTGCTGGCGCACGGTGCTTGAACGACCTGCCTTGCCGAGGCCCCAACGCTCGCCGCCGTCGACAAGAGAAGCCCTGTAGCGGGTCGCTCACTGCCAGACAGGAACGAAGGCGTGCCGATATTGCGAAAATTCCACTCCAGCTTCGCTCTTCGCTGCACGTTTCCTGCGCGGCCCGCTTCCCTGAGTGCTCGGCTTCTCCACTCCGCCACCGTTCCTTCTTTCCGTGGCCACTCCTCCCCCTCTGCCCTGTTTAGCGTCGTTTTACCCCCTCGATTGACGTTCCTTTGTTTCTTTTCTGCACCCCCCCCCCCCCCGGCCCTTAAGTGAACGAGTGACGATACATTTATTTTGCGTCGATACTTCCCCTTCCCGTGGCTATGGCGCGTTGCCGGCGTGCCCCGACAGCGCAACATGTTGCACTATAGTGCCTCGGTTGACCCGTTTCTACGTTGTGATGTGATTTGGTTGCCGCAGCACACACTGCACTAAGGCATGCTGTTCGATTTTTTTTTTTAGATTTCCCTTTCTAGTTACATTCTATGAGGCCCAGCATTGGCGCTATCGGAGGCTTCGAGCCAGCTTCTGAATTTATTACTACTTATCTTCATTCTTTTCCCTCGAAAGCCAATTTTCATCACAAGCAGATATTTTGAGCAAAAGGGACGTCGCGGCCTCTCACGTCCTCTCCTCTCCTCGTTTTCGTTTTTTCTTTTACTCTCCATTCTTCGCTGTCTTCAGACGAAACCTCTTAAAAGCCTCGGTGAAAAGTTTTCCTCGAAGTTCCGAGGCTGCGCACGTCTTTTAAAGATCGTCGCGCGTAAGTGCTCACGAGAGCGCGAGAGGAGCGTCTCTGATATTACGAACAATGAATGTCGTACGAGAATGTGGGAACCGACACGAGAGTTAGGCCTAAGCTCATCATACCGCAACTAAACAGCTGAACCGTGTAGGTATGTAGCTGTACAGCACACGCCACAGCCAAAGCAACGGCCACGACGGAGGTAATTTTGCACGAAGCATTCTTCATTGCGAAGCTGCCGTGGGGTATAGTTCTCAGCCATCTTTTTCTCGATGTGAATAATCAGGTATATTTGTAAACTAGTGATGCCCTAATAGTCCGGAAGCGAATAGCTTAAGCCAGAGTACCTTTCGCGTTTCTCAAAGCAGCTGTTAAGCCATGCACTTCACGAGTTTTTGTCGACTTTCTCAGTGTGATTATTATATCAATTCCGCGGAGTCAATATTCGACATGTGGGTAATCGGGAAGGGCGCAATACTAACCCAAACGTCTCTGCACAAAAAGGAAAAAAAAGGCAGGAACAAGAAAACACTAGAACGTCGACTACCTGGTAAATGAAGGAAAATGCGGATATAGCTCACAACTGATTAATAACCCTGGTGGTTCGCAACACTGTGACGATAATTTATGTGCTATTTAGATTTTTCTCGGAATTACAAAGCCGATTATTCAGAAAAGCATGCTTCCTGGTGCACATCAATAAACTTTCTTCTAGCATCCAAGCGTATTGCACGTTCGAACAAAAAAAATTGGAAAGGGTGTCAAGATAACCTTTAACAAGTCGTATCAAATGATTATTTGTTCGTTTTTGTTCTTTATTACGATGAAATTGCAGTTATTGTGTTTCTGATGCATTTACGCACTACCGCTCAAGCCATATGAAGCAATTGATTGGCGTGACGCATACGCTGTTCCCTTTCTAACTGTAGGAAATAATGTACCATTAATACTGTATCACTAATATATATCTTGGGTGTTGCGAAAGAGCTTGACAAGCCACAGTAAAACCCAATGCTTCGTAAAGGAACGCTCAAGTTGTGACGACGCGCCTTATCTGTACAATACTGTGCACGTATTGCCAAATTTACGCTTCACAAAAGAAACGAACGTAAAAAACATTTACCGATGACTACGAGGCCGCCTAGTCCGGATTCCGAGCGAGGCTTCGTGTTGGAGCAACGCACGCTAGATATGAAGCTTTGGTTATACGCAGTTGTAGCAATGTAACATTTGTTACATATTTTCACAGAAACTGCCATCGGCTGAGCGCTACGCACACCACTCCGTACATTGCAGGCGTCACGAAACAAGCAAAACGCTGGCAGCTCCGTTAGGGCAATCGAAGCCAGCTGCCGTGCACCTGCCAGCCCTGCAGGTGAACAGTATGTTCACTTAAGAGCCAGCGCGCGTGACGGAGGGAGTAAGTGAGGTTAGAGACCAGTCCAGTGGCTGGTTATGTCTGCAGACACCAGGAACCACGACTTTCCGAGCTGGCGCTGGGAAGTGAACTAGTGTCCCCAAACCAGGCCCGGCGAGGCGCCGCGGCTGGTGAGGCTCTACAAGAGGGTTCCACCAAAGATTAATCAAAGACTCTCTCTCTGAAATAAAGTTTGCTATCTCATCCACATTCGCTTCTCTGTACTCTTTCGCTCTCTTGTTACAGCGCTCAACGCTGAAATGGGCGGCCTACAGCTATGCTCTACTAAATAGTTATACTACTTTTACTGCCACGTTTGTGAAGGCATGCATTTCTCATTAACAAAAGCAGTTGAGCAGCGCCTCAAAGAGAGACCCCGACTATAGCTTAACAAAACGATGTATCTGACATAACAAGCGCTTCCAAGCTTGCGATATACAGGCACCCCTTGTATATGACAGAGCTCTAGTCAACATAGCAGTATCTGTACTTTCTCTATTGCCAAGGCATATTCACCAGTTGAACTCAGAATTGTTATCCCACGCCACGGGGCGTCATCTAACTGTGCACTGTGAAGACAGTGTGGTAGCGGCAATATTTACCGAAGTTTAAAAGTGGAGACTTTCTATTAGCCTTCTTCACGCATACAGACAGCAGCGGAAAAGGAGCCTTTGTAGTTTGTAACAGAATGTAGGTAAACAAAACGAAACTGCGGTCTTCTTCCAGCTCAGAGAACGAAAGCGTTTTGTCCAGCACCTAATAGTGTTGAGCAATGCGCGAACGGTGCCAGCTTTCCGAGAAAACAACGTGGAAGAGTGCATTTAGCTTCACGGAACCATGGAAACTTGTTCTAACCTTTTCTAATTTTTTTTTTAAATTTCCTTACCTTGTACCCGTTTTAGTGAAGCGGTGGCAAAAAGTACAGTCGTTTGTGTGTTTTTTTTCCACGAAAGTCACGGTTCTTGCGCCCGCTGCTCGCGATCCACGAGCTCCGGTGCCGACAGCAAAGCAGAAAGAAAGCACTTTGTGCTCTTCCGAGTCTCGTAAGACACCGACGGGGGCTGGGGTCCAGCCGCCATCAAGATGCAAATACCGAGGAACCGAACTCTTGCACTTATGGGGCCGGCGGAAGCAGCAGGTTCTTGTTACGCCTCGCAGCCGTATACGCTCCAGGGCAACGGTTCCTTCTAGTCCGCCGCCGCCGCCTAGCGACTCTTGTATGAAGCAGTAACTATATGCTACCTCTCACCACCCATATGCGACTGCTCGCCTGGTTTCTCTGTAAAGCGCGTAAATGGACGCAAGAAAAACAAACAAACAAAAAACGAAGCGAAAGAAGAAGATGTCTGTCTGGAACAGGGAGAGTGACAGACTGAGAGGAGAAGGCGGGCAAGTATGCTGTGTCCCAGACGCGTTGCCTGGCAAGCTCGGCTCTCTTCGGACATTAAGGCGACGTGCTTCGTATTTGCATATAATATCTGCGCCTGGAGGACGGCAGGCTAAACAAGAGGGCCCCGCCCCGAGACTTCACTTCTGACTGCTTCGGTAAGGCCCCTTGCAGACTCGAGGACCTCCTCGGAAGCTGCGGCCCAGACGCCGGCCGCGCCTGCATTAGGGTAATTAAGAAGTTGCACGCCAGCCGCAACTGTGTGAAAGATCGCTCGGTACCTCACGCCGGCGTACTTCACCTCCACCTCTCTTCTAGCATCGCTAAACTTCCTAGAACTGACACTGCTGTGCCTTCTAAAAGAAGAACCTCCACGACAAAGTGTTCTTGCGCAAACAGCCAGAATCAAGAAAAAAAGACAAAGTCTCGAGAAGAAAGCAGAAGGAAAAACGAAGCAGTTCGTACGTAGTACCAGGTTTTTTCGAGAGTGAAAAAAAAAGAGTGATAACTAAAACTCCGTACAAAGAGAGAGATGGACTGTGCTCGCCTAGGAATTGGTAATAACAAGACACTGAAACATGTCCTCCCTAGGTTGACGTCACAAAAGAATAAGTGCATAAATATGCACAGTATATTGCGCAAGATGGCGACAGATGTGAGGAGCTATTTTTAAATCTGGGTTCTGGGGTTCCGAGCAAAACGACGACATTGCCACAATGCACGGTGTGGTGGGATATCCCGGATCAGATTTCGTCAGTTCATGTTTAATAATTAGCACCCAATACGTTCTTGTTTTGCCTTTAGTCGCCTTAGAAACCTAACGCAGCCGTGACCGAGAATTTAACTCACGTCCTATAGATCCTACAATGACTGAAGAATCCTCGCATTTCGTCTTTTACACAATGCTTGGATGCTCACACATGACGCTCATTTTTCTGTAACGTGGTGTGACGTCCAGTATGCCGACGAACGTTTCTGAATAAACTTTTCTAAGAAGCATTCGAACATTAGCCAGGCTATAGCCGGAAGTGGAATCCGAAAGTTGGTTATAAAACCAGAAGCGATGAGCGCAAGTGAAAAAGCCTTCTCGCGCTCATCTTGAAAACCTGGCGTGCTATTTTACAGATTCAACAGAAATTACGTTGCTGAATTCTTTGTTGTACCCAGCGAAACACACCTTCGTGTTGAACCTGATCACAACGCCTACATTGTCCGAAAACGATACGCACTGTGAACCGTTTTCTGAAAATTCCAGTCTGACGCTGCGAAAACTGAACTTTGCAAGTGCTCCTAGATTTTCCCCTGGTGCCAATGTGTGTCGTAAAGCATAAATGTGAAATCCGCTGTCCACATTGAGGCATCCGAAACGCAAGCAACACGCTTTCCTATAGTAAGTGAGAAAACGCTACGCCGTATCTGCGAGTATGTAAATGCTATCGCGTCCATTGTGACGCCGGATAAACCAAGCCATATTACCAAACGGACTTTCTTATCCGTGATTGTTTGTAAAAAGTTTCGTAGTGAAAAAAAAAACAATATTAAAACAAAAAAAACTATTTCAACGGAAGAAGCGCAAGACGTCACCTCATTTTGGCACAAGGAGGACACCAAGGCAGCATAGGCAGGGCTCGCTTACCTGAAACGAAAAGAAATAAAAGCGGAGTCTAAACATCTTGCATTCTCGCAAGTTCAACACTAGCCAAGCAAACTTGTGCGCCTGTAAGAGGTCACGGCACAGTGTGCTGCGACAGATTTCCGTGTCTTTTAACCAACACGAACGATTATACCCGTAGCTAAAAATCGTGGTGCAGAAACTCAGGTTTATTTTGCGTGATATTATTTCTTTATGCTTGGGTATTAGCGTCTAAAAACTTGGAAATTATTACCTTTTGTCTACAAAAATTGATATACAACTCGGAGTGGTATACCCGAATAATGTTCCCTGAACTCAAAATGGAAGCGCAGACCGCAGAGGCTGCCAATAAATGACAAAACATCCCTTTCATAACTTTTTTTGCCACTTACCAGCCAGTTCACATGGCAGCGCCAGGATTGGCTGAAATATTCTTTCGGGGCATTTTTATAGTCAGATATTTTCGCGAATAGAGGCCCCAGAGTGGCGATCCGTATACGTCACCTCAACCTTGGATTATTTTTGTTGCTGTATGTAATGTTTTGCTTTGAACATGTTGCAACATGGCTGGTCACTTCCTTTCGAGTAGAGTTATATTATCATATTGTTCTATATGCAAACTTAAGCAGATAACAATGTAAAACACTAGCATTTTTTGTTATTTCAGAACCACTGCCACGTCTCTTGAGGCATGTCTCCTGCTGAAAACCTAATTTAATCTCAACTTTTGAAGCGCATGAACACTGTTCTTTTTTTGCAGTATTGTGCAAATACACATATTTTATAGCCAACTGCGCAGATATATTTTTTGTATATCCACACAGTTTACTGCCAAAAGAGAGCAGCTCTAAGTATACGATCAAAGTCAGTGAATACGCATCCACACTTGGGAAGAATCTACAGCAAGTGGAACTGAAATACCGCGTCTCTATAAATTTGAACAGATAAAGCGAGACCTGATAAAAACACTTTTCTTGGAGCCGTTACCCCCAGTGAGGTATATCCAAATATATACAGCTTAACTGGAACCGCCCTTTATGCACAGACTGTCTCAAACGCGCTGTCAAGGAAGTTGAATTGCGGCATCAACAACAACAACCCAAAATGAAGAGAAAGAAACGAGTGAAACCGACATACGCTCAAACACGGATTGTCCATTTGAACAGCGCCGGCCTTTAAAGAACTTACTTGCTAAAGAAGTAAAAGAGAAATAACTGAAGTCAGGGCTGCTACATAGAGCGCGTTTATTCAAATCGGTCGTTGATTATGAATAGTGCAAGTCTGAAGTGAAGGAAAACAAACTAAACAAGTAAAACGAACGGAGGGCAAAGCGTGCATGGTGGCAACGGTATGGGGAAAACTGCCCAGCAATGAATGCTCCCTCGGCCGTGGCTGTCGACCTCGTAAGTGAGGAAGCGTGTACAGTGGACGCTCTTCATGAAAGCGAGACACGTATGACGCATTCCGGACCATTGAGAGCCGTGCGTTGACTCCCGAAATAAGAACCGAGCTGCTCGCCGAAAGCTGTGAGTGATCTGTGTGCGATATTTAGATGGCAAAGATGACGTTGTGAAGTTCGGTATAGGCGGTAAGTGCCGAAGCTAACAGCGTTACCGCGATCGCAAAAATGTGCGTCTCCTTTAGAAACGGTGGCTTCAAGCGTACTAAAGGCTGAGTTTCGGGTATCTTTCTCTTAACGCAGATCTCAGCGGCGTCACCATTGGCAGCGTGACCGATAGTGTGAACGAAGATGAAAGAGAGCGAAAGAGATTGCTCGCAGTGAGCCAATGTGTTAGCGTCAGTCATGCCTCGTGTCTGCTCGCGCTTCTGATAGTGCAACGCAGGTCTCTCGCGTCCGGCATGGAGAAGTGTGTTGACCTTTGGGACTTCGGAGAAGACTTGGGGTGGACGAAGGGACACTGTGTGTGGGACGCTTTTACGGACCATTACGCATACAGTGTTCGCCACAGCCAGCGGCGGCCGAAGTTGGCTGTGCCAGGTTCTCCACGTTTACACTGATGGGAAAACGGAGCATTCACTAGCGCTACACAGTGTCACCTTGAGGAACGCGCATTTGCTCAACTAATTGCAAACTCAAAACATTTGAATAGTTGCACTCATAATCCGCTTTAGGCAGCATCACAATCGTCCGTCAATCTGTTACGGTAATCTAAATGCAGAGTAGAGGACAGTTTCTCATGGAGAAGCCATCGTGATCAACAGAAGGTATATCATAAATATGCTTTTATTGCAAAATTTGACACACCACACGCCCAAATCTTTGTCGAAGAAAACAACCCGTCATAGCTATGTCAACCAACAGTTATTGTTCCCCAGTTTTATTCTGTAAGTGCCATACAACAGCGATATGTATTTTTCAATGCATTACTCATTAGGAGAGAGGGAGAGAAAATTGAGGAAAGGCAGAGATATCAACTTATGGCTTGCTGTCCTGCCCTATCAAAAAAGAGAACAAGACAAGACACTAAGAAAGAAGAGCAGATACGCAAAGCAGGCGTGGCTGATAAGGAGGCGCTGACGAGCAAGAATTCATGTGGCCTCTTAAAGAAAGCTTAAAGTAGACAATACGCTTAGAAGAGCATGCACAAGCATTCGCGCAAGACATTCACTGGATATAGCCTCCAGACAGAAGTTCTGAACTAAGCTCTCGCGTGTATCATTTTGAACGTGGGTGGCAAATAAAAAAAAGAATATAATCACGGTAAGTTGTAACCATGCCCTGACGACACTAACTAATCAACTTTTTGAAGCAGGAGGTGGCGTGTCATAGGCTGTTGACAGAGGAAGAGTGAGTAGTTTTGAAACTGAAGAGTATATTCGCAATTTTCATAGACTGTCGTGCCGCCTAGCTGAATTCATGAGCGTCTTCTCGAGGATGGTCAGTAGGCGGCTGCTCCCTTGCTCGGCTGTGCTATAGCCTCAGTGTTAACGCGTTAGCAAGAAACGAACACAGACCACTTTGTATGCTTCCTGCATCAGTGAATATACCGGGACATCCGTTATACACAATAAATCTGCTTCGTTCTTGCGAGACGCAAAGATCTCGCGAAATGACGCAACGATTCGCCCTTTAGATTATAGCCCGCAGAGTACACGTGTAAGCTCCGAGAGATTTTCTGCGGCGAGTTTGATAACCAAAATTATCGAAATTTGCCTCCATAATTAAATGTTATCGTCTAACCTTTGCAGTTTTCAACTCACTTTGTTTTACGAGGGTATAGCATTCTCAAGCACTCTTTTAGTTCATTAGCCCCGTAACATTCCTTTCTACGTGGAAAGTAGCGCAGGCTCGCGATTTGTCTTTCTAAACCTTGGCCAACACTTCTTTTTTTTTTACGTTTGTTGATACATCGCACCACATGGCAAGTGATTCACTGTTTGCCGGGTTTCAGAGCGAAATGTTTTCGCGGCTAAATAAACGTGGTGAGTGACGCCATCTTGGTGTTGTGGAAGCCATCTAGCGCCGAGTATTCCTCAAACTATTTTCAGAAGTTATGTTCAAAGAAACCGCCTTGACGTCGACGATTTTGAATTGGACGTAGAACGCACCGTTAGTGACAGTGACTATGAACGATGAGCTGCTCACTTACGAGCGGCGACTCGCAGTTCTCGTCCCCTCGTGCGTTAATTCACAGGCGGCGTCGGTACGGCTCCTGCGGACGCGGAACTAAATCTGTCTATTGAATGCAAAGCAGTTCTTGGCGAATTTCGGCGACATTGAGCGTATCTATCTATCTATCTATCTATCTATCTATCTATCTATCTATCTATCTATCTATCTATCTATCTATCTATCTATCTATCTATCTATCTATCTATGATAGATATGTGGGGTTTAACGTCCCAAAACCACCATATGATTATGAGAGACGCCGTAGTGGAGGGCTTCAGAGATTTCGACCTCCTGGGGTTCTTTAACGTGCACCCAAATCTGAGCACACGGGCCTATAACATTTCCGCCTCCATCGGAAATGCAGCCGCCGCAGCCGGGATTCGATCCCGCAACCTGCGGGTCAGCAGCCGAGTACCTTAGCCACTAGACCACCGCAGCGGGGCCATCTGCCTGCCTGCCTGCCTGCCTGCCTGCCTGCCTGCCTGCCTGCCTGCCTGCCTGCCTGCCTGCCTGCCTGCCTGCCTGCCTGCCTGCCTGCCTGCCTGCCTGCCTGCCTGCCTGCCTGCCTGCCTGCCTGCCTGCCTGCCTGCCTGCCTGCCTGCCTGCCTGCCTGCCTGCCTGCCTGCCTGCCTGCCTGCCTGCCTGCCTGCCTGCCTGCCTGCCTGCCTGCTGTTGCGCCTTTGGGTAGCGTGGTGCGGACTCGGGCCATCCGAGTCCCCGGAGAGGACGAGTAGAGAAGCCGGAGAAGGAGAAAAAAATGTTTATATACAGTATTTACATGGTAGCGTGGTACAACATGAAAAGAGAATCACCCACGAGCGCCTCTGCGCTAGCGTTTTTATACATCGTCCGCCTTCCCAAGATCCCTTGCAAAGATAATTTATGCGCAGGATACTCCAATGAGATCGTCGTCTTCCTCTCCGGCCCCGAAGAGGGAAAGCCAAACACCGCCTCCCTCTGAACCTAGGAAAGGGGGCAAGGCATGCCCAGTTCGCTGTTTGGTGAGGGAGACCCCACGCGCCAGCGTGGCACCACAGTGAGATGACGTGGAATCCCATGCGCAAAGTCGCTCCCTGATGCAGCCAGGTTGACTCAAGCAAGGCAGAATACCCCGTACAGCTGCTGGGTCGACGCTGCTTCGGAGTGTTGCTCTCGGCGGCTGACAAAAGCTTGGCCAACGACTTTTGTGTCAAGAGGAGCCGGCGACGTGGTTTTTCCCGATTGTCCGCGTCCTTCGCCGTCCCGGTGCAGGGTTGACTCATCAACAGCTGCCAGGTGCCAGCAGGCCGCGAAGACCACGTGGAACTTGGGCGAGGCACAACAGCACCCCCGCCGCCAGATGATACATCGGGAGGTCGAGTTGTTCCATGCAGCTCGGCCGGGTCGATGTCGGCGACGTTCCGGCAAGGCTCTTGCTTTCTCGAAGGGCCTGGTCAAACTGGAATGCTCCAAGAGCTGGCCTCTGCGCCCCGCTTCGGTGAAAAGTGGGTGACAAGCTCCAAGAAACGACCTTTGTCAGCCACACACAATGCGACAAGCACCGCGTGCACGCCACTCTCATCGCCAGGCCTCAGATTTTACAAAGCAAACATCTTATCTTAATAACTTAAGCTCAAGGAAACAATGTGCATACCAATCGGGACAAGTGTCCAGTAACTCTTTCATACGTAATTCCATTTGGAATCGAGATAACATTATAATCAAGCTAAACAAGCAAACTGTAGAGCTCGGGACAACGAGGGAGTCAGTAAAAAATTTCTCTATGCCCTCACTGTAACACATTGAAAGAAAAAAAAAAGTACACATAAACTAGGTAAAGGTAAACAAAAAAATCAAACAAACCTTCCGCGTCTTTTGACGAGTCAAAACGCTCGACTTAGGGCGTCTGCATTTGTATGAAGGCCACCTCTCTTGTAGCGCACCTCGAAATTGTGCTGCTGCAGTGCTATGCTCCATCTGAGCAAACGACCATTCTTAGGTGACATTTGGTGTAACCAGGTTAGTGGAGAGTGATCAGTTTCTATAATAAACTTAGAGCCAGCAACATAGCAGCCTAGTTTTTGTACGGCCCAAACAATGCAAGCACATTCTTTTTCCGAAGTGCTATAAGCCTCTTCCCTGCTGCTCAATTTGCGACTCAAATACAAAACCGGCCGCTCCTCTCCACTCTGGTCCGTCTGACATAGCACTGCTCCTAAACCGCGTTCGCTTGCATCACACTGAATAGTGAAAGGTTTTGCAAAATCCGGTGCCCTCAAGACGGGTTTCTCACTCAATGCGTGCTTCAGCTTCTGAAAAGCGTCTTCCTTGTTAGAGTCCCATTGAATGTTCACAGGTTCGGTCTTGCGTAAACTATCTGTCAAAGGGCTGGCAATCTCGGAGTAATTCGGGACGTAATGCTGATAGTAACCTGTGAGGCCGAGGAATGCTCTCATCTCGGTCTTAGTGCTGGGACGACGATAACCGACCACCGCGGCTACCTTGAGTTCGGACGGTCGACGACGCCCATTTCCTACAATGTGCCCTAAATAGCTTACTTCAGCACAGCCCAAATGACATTTCTCTCTCTTTACCGTAAGACCTGCATTTTTGATCCGTTCCAAAACCATCCGAAGGTGTTCAACATGGTCTTCCCATTTGTCCGAAAATATCGCCACATCGTCTAGGTAAGGCAGCGCAAATTTCTCGAGCCCGTGGAGAACCTTATCCATCAGGCGGCTGAAACAATACGGCGCGTTCTTGAGCCCAAAGCTCATCATCAAAGGACGAAAAGTGCCCAGGGGTGAGATAAAAGCAGCGTATCGACTCGCGCGCTCTGTCAAAGGGACCTGCCAATACCCCCTAACAAGGTCTAACGTAGAAATGTATTTCGCCTTAGACACTGTCTCTACCCTCTCTTCAATGTTAGGAATAGGGTAAGTCTGGTCGATTGTTACAGAGTTCAGGCGGCGATAGTCCACGCATGGCCTTGGATCACGGCCCGGAATCTCAACCAAAATCAAAGGCGAGGTGAAATCACTGTCTGCTTCGATGATAACACCTAGGTCGATCATGCGGCGAATTTCGGCCTCTAGTATCTCTCTCTGTCTAGGTGACACCCGATACGGCTTACAGCTGATCGGCTTGTTAACCGTCAGCTCAATGTCGTGCTTAATCACATCCGTTTTGCCTGGCTTCTCGGAGAAAACGGTAGCGAATTCCTGTACTAAAAGCTCTAAATCTTCCTCTTGAGCCTTACTTAGGGTGTTCCCTGTGTCTACCCTATCTGACAATGTGCTGCTGACCGTGCCATCGGAAAGACAAAGGATTTCCGCGCCCTCGTCCTCAGGAACATTGAGTGCAAGGTTTACTACTGCTTTTCGTCGCATGTAGGGTTTCATTAGGTTACTGTGATACACTTTGGGGCATTTCCGGCCCCACTTTACCTCGTAGTTGGTGTCTGAAAGCACTGACATCACTGTCGCTGGTCCCTCCCATTGTACGTCCAGCTTGTTTTTTCTTGAAGGGCACAACAGCATCACCTCATCGCCCACTCTAAAGACTCGCTTTCGAGCTGACTTATCGTAACGGGCCTTGGAAAGCGCCTGTGCTGCGCGCATGTTGCTCTCCACCACTTCGCGTGTAGTCCCCAGTCGCCCCAATAAATCCAGTACATAGGAAACCACATTAGGGTCCTCCCCATATCCAGTCCATGACTCTCGTATCAAGTGCAGCGGACCTCTCAAGTTCCTGCCGTAGACAAGTTCAGCCGGACTAAAACCCGTACTCTCGTGTGGGGCCGACCTCAGAGAAAACATCGCAGCTGGTATACACCCCTCCCAGTTACTTTTATGCTCAAAGCACAAAGCTCGCAAAACGCGTTTCATGACCGAGTGCATGCGTTCCACAGGGTTCGACTGTGGATGGTGAATAGAGCTATGCGCGATTTTTATCCCGCAGCGTTCTAGGAATGTAGTCGTAAGGCAGCTTGTGAACACACTTCCGTTGTCACACTGTATCTCTGAGGGAAAACCCACCCGAGAAAAAATAGACAACAATGCGTCCACCACGCATACTGAACTCAACTCTTTCAGTGCGATTGCCTCCGGGAACTTGGTGGCAACGCACAGCGCGGTCAGGACGTACCGATATCCTGATTTAGATGGAGGCAGAGGCCCCACGATGTCAATCACGAGCCGACGGAAGGGTTCTGTGATTATTGGCACTAGTTTCATTGGTGCCTTCCATTTGTCTGTTGATTTTCCTATCCGCTGACAAGTGTCGCATTCACGGACAAACATCTCTACATCCTTCCAGCACCCGGGCCAGTAGAACTCCTGAGCCAGCTTAGCTTTCGTTTTCTTTATACCTAAGTGGCCCGCCCAGGCGTTGCTGTGGGCCAGGTCGAGAATGTTCCGCCGGTATTTTAGTGGAACTACCACTTGGTTGTAGACCCGCCCTTTAGCGTTCTCATACCTGCGATGCAACACCTCGTTTTGGGTGTAGAACGAAACGTTCTTTCTAGAGTTACCTTCCTTATGTATGGCATCTAGCAGCATAGAGAGTGCGAGATCCGCCTTTTGATCGACCACTAGCGTTGCACGGTCGGTTCTGGCTAGCTGACACCAACTGGTGGACGCGGGTGTTAACACCGAGCCTGTCACCAAGTCCTCGTTTTCGGGCGTTAGAGATATTTCCTCGCTGTTGCCGACCATAGCCCCAGTTTCCGTCTCGACAACTCGCATGGCAGACTCATTTTCCGTCGCAACTACCTCAGGTTTTCCTACACTGCCCTCGGACGTCTGTTCCCCAGAGGGTGAGCTGCTCAGCTGTTGCGTCAGCTCGCGCGCCTTCGAACGGGTAAGGGCCATGCAAGCTATTTCGGTGGCAAATGATTCTCCACGTGTTTTTAACATTTCCTCAGACTTATTTGAAAATAGGTAAGGGAAGTGCTCCGGAAGGTTGGCTGAAATTGCTGCTTCCGTACACAATTGGCCGAAAGGGCCCTCGATTACAACCCTCGCTATCGGTAGGCAGACGCTTTGCTTTTCTGCCACTTGCCGAATCCAGGCACACTCTCCTATATAGTCTTCGGAAGATACGCAACTTGGATGCGCTACATCCATTGTGGCCGCCGAGTCCCTCAATACCCTACACATTCGGCCGTTCACTGAGAGTGTCCTCATGTAAGGCTTCAACAGCTTTAAGCTATCCTCTGACTCCTGAATTGTGGCAAATGCCATGTGCCTCTTACAGCTCCTGGCCATGTGGCCCTTTTCTCCGCAGCTGTAGCAAACAACTGGCTTCCGCGCTTCTAACGCATGCGCTATGTCACCAGGCGCCTTTGAACCTGATGAAGGTGCCGCCTTAGTCCCCTCACTGTCCTTTCCCTGCTGATTGTCTAATAACTTGGAATTTTCGGGTTTCCAGTTATTTCTTGCAAACCTCTTGCGTCCCTGGTTTCCCGACCAGCTTTCTACCTTTTCATTTTTTTCCGAAGTTCGTGGTGTATTGCGGAGACTACGGCGTGAGCAGTAATCTTCGGCGAGTTCTGCTGCCCTGTTCATGTCTACGTCTTTCATCCTATCCTGCACCCAAAGCCTTACCTCCTCGGGAATTCCCCGGTAAAACTGCTCAAGTACCATCAACTCAATGACCTTGTCATGGTTGCCATAGACTTGCGCGCTTTTGAGCCACTCTTCAAAGTTGGCTCTAATTTGGTAGGCATAGTCTGAATGAGATTCGTTGCCCCTCTTAGAGTGCCTGAACCGCAGGCGGAAAGCCTCTGTCGATAGGCGACATTTTCGTAGCAATGCAGCCTTTACCCTGTCATACACCTCGGAGTCCTCTTTATTCATTCTTGCGATAACATCGGACACTTCGCCTGGTAGTACGCATATCAGTTTTTGTGGCCAAGTCTCCCTACTAAACCCTGCATTTTCGCATGCTCGCTCAAAATGCACGAGGTATAATGCAATGTCGTCACCCGCCTTGAAGGTGTGGATTAGATCCTTTATCTTTGATTCTCCACCCCCTGAATTTTGATTTCCCACGGACATACGAAGCTCCAGTTCTTTCAGACGGATTTCATGTTCTTTATCCTCGCGATCCCTCCTTATTTCCTCCTCTCTTTGTTCACGGGCTAAGCGCTCACGCTCCTCTTTCTTTGCCAAAATGGTTTCTCTGGCCTCAATGGCCTCTTCTAAACTCACTTCCTCTTTTCCCAAGTGCTCCAAAATTTGTTGTTTTCTTTTAACCGAGCCGACCGAAATATTCAGCTCCTGACAAATTTCGAGGAGTTCTTGGACCTTAAACTTCTCCATCTTAGATATGCACACCGTTTCTCTTCTAAGGTAATTTTGCCCACGAGCCACCCAATTCTTGGTCTGCGAATCAAAATTTACCACAATCACCCTACCACGTTACCGACCATCTGCGCTAACGAGTCTGGCGAAAAGAAGAGCAAACACGCGGCACTCACCACTTCGATGCAGCCGACGCAGGCGAATCCCATAAGCTGCCAGCCACTGTTGCGCCTTTGGGTAGCGTGGTGCGGACTCGGGCCATCCGAGTCCCCGGAGAGGACGAGTAGAGAAGCCGGAGAAGGAGAAAAAAATGTTTATATACAGTATTTACATGGTAGCGTGGTACAACATGAAAAGAGAATCACCCACGAGCGCCTCTGCGCTAGCGTTTTTATACATCGTCCGCCTTCCCAAGATCCCTTGCAAAGATAATTTATGCGCAGGATACTCCAATGAGATCGTCGTCTTCCTCTCCGGCCCCGAAGAGGGAAAGCCAAACACCGCCTCCCTCTGAACCTAGGAAAGGGGGCAAGGCATGCCCAGTTCGCTGTTTGGTGAGGGAGACCCCACGCGCCAGCGTGGCACCACAGTGAGATGACGTGGAATCCCATGCGCAAAGTCGCTCCCTGATGCAGCCAGGTTGACTCAAGCAAGGCAGAATACCCCGTACAGCTGCTGGGTCGACGCTGCTTCGGAGTGTTGCTCTCGGCGGCTGACAAAAGCTTGGCCAACGACTTTTGTGTCAAGAGGAGCCGGCGACGTGGTTTTTCCCGATTGTCCGCGTCCTTCGCCGTCCCGGTGCAGGGTTGACTCATCAACAGCTGCCAGGTGCCAGCAGGCCGCGAAGACCACGTGGAACTTGGGCGAGGCACAACACTGCCTGCCTGCCTGCCTGCCTGCCTGCCTGCCTGCCTGCCTGCCTGCCTGCCTGCCTGCCTGCCTGCCTGCCTGCCTGCCTGCCTGCCTGCCTGCCTGCCTGCCTGCCTGCCTGCCTGCCTGCCTGCCTGCCTGCCTGCCTGCCTGCCTGCCTGCCTGCCTGCCTGCCTGCCTGCCTGCCTGCCTGCCTGCCTGCCTGCCTGCCTGCCTGCCTGCCTGCCTGCCTGCCTGCCTGCCTGCCTGCCTGCCTGCCTGCCTGCCTGCCTGCCTGCCTGCCTGCCTGCCTGCCTGCCTGCCTGCCTGCCTGCCTGCCTGCCTGCCTGCCTGCCTGCCTGCCTGCCTGCCTGCCTGCCTGCCTGCCTGCCTGCCTGCCTGCCTGCCTGTCTGTCTGTCTGTCTGTCTGTCTGTCTGTCTGTCTGTCTGTCTGTCTGTCTGTCTGTCTGTCTGTCTGTCTGTCTGTCTGTCTGTCTGTCTGTCTGTCTGTCTGTCTGTCTGTCTAGCCGCCTACGACTTTTAGCTCTCGAGGCCGTTTCGACAATGGTATCGATTGGTATAGGATAACATGACTGCAGTGTATGACGGGCATAAGTGACTAATCATAACATGAAAACCATGACGTGTGTCTCATCAATGGCATGATTTACACCTTGCTGCTTTTCGGTTGTTTCGTTTACATGACATGTTGCAAAACTGGTATGCTGTAACATGACTTCATGGAGAACAAAAGTAACAGACCTTAACGTGGAAAGCATGAAATACATGTCATGTAAGTCATGACTACACACCACGCTCATAGTGTGCTCGCGGTCGTTTCGCTAGCTTCACATGTACCAAATTTGGTACTACATGATGCTAACGGGCGGCGAAGGTTAAATCACACACCTAAACATGATAATCATGACGTGCGTGTTATGTAAAACATGACTACATGCTGCGCTCACAGTGCACTCGCGGTCGTTTCTCAAGCTTCACATGTACCTCTCTCGGTGTTACGTGAAGTCGATGAATGTCGATGGTATATTACTGGTGCCGAGAAGGTAATCATGATATGCGTGTCATTTAAGAACATGGCAACATACCATAATAATGATGAGCCCACAGCTGTTTCGCTAGCTCCACACACACCAAATTTGGCATCACGTGGCGTGAATGACGACGAAGGTAAATGGCACGTCCAAACATGATAAACATTATATGCATGTCATGCAAAACATGACTACATGCTTCGCTCATGGCATGCTCGTGGCCGTTTAGCTTGTTCGACATATACCGAATTTGGTATCACGTGACGTGAATAGACGACGAAGGTAAATGACACATCCAAACATAATAATCATGACACAGACGTCATGTACGGCATCATTTCCCCCAATTTCGTAACGTTGTTCTGATTTCAAAGTGACATATCAACCTTCCTCATTCGTACTTTTCATATCATCGAATCCCACTGTACATGAAATCTGCCCTTTTTTCATGCTCGTAAGTCACTTTTACTGTATTTAATGTATTTACTTCAGGGACCTTAAAATAAAAGCATACGTTTGCTTGTGAATTGCATGTAGGCCAATTACAGAACTACGGAGCCCCGCACGCCACCAACACAGTCGAGCTTGACCAGCGAAGCGAAATAGTTAAAGCAATGAAACGTGCAGTTGTGACCAGAATCTTCGCCTCTCTGCTAACTTGTCCTGTACTTCGCCGGTATCATCCGAACGATGTTGTTGTTCAACAAATTTTCATAATTTCAACGTTGTGAAAAGCGTAAGTGTATTTTATTTTCGATATTTCTTTGCGATCGCGCTGATGTAACCTGCAACATCCTAGTGCAGTGAGTCGCGCACTTTTAGAGTGTCATGGTTGTGACTGCAGCACTACTTAACGCGAAGTTAAAACCTTGTGTTCCTATTGAGAAGCAACCCAATGGTGCTTACAGCACAAGAAATGACGAAGGCTAAAACCATCGCTACGTTTAACATTCGGTCCTGTGAAGCCGCGACGGCCCGGTATACTCGCTAGCACCCTGCTACTGCGGAAAGTTCTTCCGGCTGGCTATACACAGATTAACCCGGAGTGCCATTCAGTTCCTACCTCAATTCCATTTCACACAATTTTCTGTAGCATGCACAAGATTACGCAAGGCATCGTTGATGCACGGTCGACCAGCTAACATCACCACCCTTTACCTTGCGGCAAGAGGTGAAGTAGCAAACATTTACCTGTTCCCATCGTTTGGGAAATTACTTTTGTGCGATATACACTCGTTTGACGATCAAGAGTTCATCCTGTGTCCGAGTGTCCTATATTTTCCTGTGCGAGTTCCTGGGTTGACCCTCCTCTCACGGGCATCTTCGATTGGACAGGGCACCACCTATAGCCCATGGGCATTGCGAATCGTATCGCAGGTAAAGTTCGAACAACGTTGAGAATATGCAAATTAGTCATACTGGATTCAGAAACTAGCTCTGAAGCCTTGAGCGTTTGATTATACTACCTTTCATCATTGAAGCTAATAAAAGGGCCATGCTTTAAATGCGTCGAGACAAGCCTTCGTCTCTGATTGGACAACTAGTACGACTTATTCTTGCCCCGACATTGAGAGACTTTCCTGGGCATAGTCTACCTGACTACGCTTGGGTAACTTCCGATAAAACACTGTAGCCGCCCCTTCCGCGAGCATAGGCGACCTTTGAAGACCGCGAAAGTTTGCGTGCCTCGTAAAAGAGACTCCCTCTGCAAAGCATACGAGTGTGTGCGCTCCCGCCGTTCTCGCGTGCCGGTGCAGAGCATGAAAGCGAGCTAGCCAGCCATGGCGTGGAAAGGAGGAACCATGCGGTCACGGCTTGCGGACCGAGGGATCGTTGAAAAGAGCGTACGCGTCTCTTTCTCTCAATGTCCGTCCCCGGTCCCCTCGTCTCCAGCTTTAATTAGCCGATCCACGCGCCTCCCTGGCGGGATTAATGTTTTAATTAACGAGCCGCTTCTCTTCCTTGCCGCTCGCTCTGCCCGCGTGCCACTCCGGTCCCCACGCGCCGGTTGAGGACTCTCTCCCACCCTTCCCTGCTGGTGCAGAACCTCACGCGTTATACGACCCGCTCAAGACCATGGCGCGGGGCGTGTCCCTCGCTTTCCACGGTCTGTATTCTTGCCGTTGCCGAAGCTGCACATCGTTCACCGATCGGCGCCTCGGAGGAACGCGTCCCCGAAAGTGCGACGTAAGGTCTTTGCGGAACGCGTTTCTCGAATCCATCGTCGTCGCATAACAACGCGTTAACGCCCCTCGTGTGGCAACGCTGTTTCTGCGTCGGAGGGAACGATGAAGAGAAGGCCGCAATAATGCCTTGGTGACTGTTTCCCCGAGAACGGGGTGGGAAAAGCACGCTCTCGTGCTGATGGAATGAAATCAGCAGGATCGTGCTGAAGTGTCTTTGTTTAGATGTGCATGCTTCTTTCTCCTCATGCGTGCAAGAAACTGAATGGGTACTAGGAGAAGGAGTAGAGACAGAGGAGAGAACAAAATACGCTATTTCTGCAGCCATGGTGTTAGATTGGTAGCAATACAGCATTTCAGAGCGTTCCATTCGACGATGAAGCGTGGTGCGCACGTCGAAAGGGTCGCACGTGTAATTAAACGTGCTCGTTTCACGCAGCGTTTACGCTGCTACGCGACGGTGGTCGCAGGTGTATCACACGTTCGCACGCTGCAAGAGGTGTGTATTTCACGCAACACGCCTCCGGCTGACGCTAATGCTGACGTTGCGGTTTCGTTGTGGCAATGTTTAAGCGTGTCGTATGTTAGGTGCACGGGCTATAGAACGTGCCTGGCTGGCTCCCGTCTTGCAGACAAAAGTGCAACGGCGTACTCCACGTGCCGTTCCGATCAGTCAGAATGTGCTATTCGTTCAACAAGATGAGTCCCCTAAGTCTGCGTTTACCGAGCTAGCGCTGGTCGATTTAACGAACATCATCGAAGTAACGAGAACCGATAGGAAGGAGGGAAATCTCGTGTGACCATACTCGGTGCGTCTTGCTTTCGTTTACTGGGCACGAAGCGTACTTGTTCACTGGGAAACATATCGTTGCACGTGATTGTACCAAAAGCCTGACTCGTGTGGAATTCGCTACGTGGAATCCACAAAACAGTGCAACGCGGTGCTAGTGTTGATCGAGGTGCGGGTTAAAAAAATTAGATTACACGTCCCACTGCGTAACCAACCTCATGGAATATTAACTCATTTCTCGAGTTTCAGTAGACGTTTGGGAACAACATTGCATAATGACTTCTTCGTTCGTAAGCCAGTTTTGCCCAAGTGCCTGGATCAATATGTAATACCACAAATATGCAAGCACAAAGAACAAAAAAAGGTAACTAATGTCCAATCCGTGCACTAGATTTTCTTCATATGAAAGTTCTTGAATCATCAAAGTATAGAGTTCTGATAGGTAGCTACCCGGTTTATTTAGATGCAGCTTTTTTAATAAGAATGGAGACGATTCAACTCCCGAATTTCGTGCTCAATTTTACAAATAAGTCTACAGACAAAAACATGACACATAAAAGCAGGAACGAGGGTCTTCTTCTTACTTCATCTCTATTTTAGCAAACATATATGTGTTCATGTATCAGCTAAAATGTACTTCAATACCATCGAATTCTGAGAGAGAGAGAGATAGCCAGGGAGAAACGAGTGGTGAGGAGGTTAGGAGGTACGACATGCTGCATTATACAACTGCATTCACTACAAATGCGACCCCTGACTGAGTGGCAATATCAAGTACTAACAGAAGCAACTTATACAGTTGTTCTTATTTTGTTCACGTTTGTAGAGAACATAACATGAAAATATGTATAATAAAGCTACTAAGAGGCTGAGAGGGCTGAAGAAGGCTGATAGGAGAATGCTGATCGGGAGTGATAAAGAGATTATAGATAACACGAGCATATAGTGAAGCTGTTCGATGAACTATTTACTGATAATGAGACTGCTTGGGATATATGCCAGTTTATTCACTTGACAAAATAAAAATAAAAACAAGAGGATAGCTTTAAATCAACCTTATAACAACGCCTTTACGTAGCACTGTTCAATGCACAATTAAGCTATCTCAAAATAAGATACTAACCCTGACACATTGAAGTCTGCGCTCGCTAACTGATTTCCGCAAAATGGTTTTCGTACCGATGGCGATCGCCTCGGAGTTAAATACGGAAGGTGCTCCCCTAATTAAAAAGTTAATTAGGAAATTTATTTTTGCATTTGGAGACGTCCTCATTCAGCTGGCGAGAGCAAGGCGCGCGTCTGTAAGAAGCACAGGTACAGTAATGCAGTGCGTTCTGATACTGTCTTTGCTTTTTTTTTCTTTTTAAGTTAATGCTGGACCATGGTAGCCATATAAAAATCACTATAGGGCAACGAAGGCGGAATAGTTTCGCACTCCCCATGGCATTTCCCCCCCCATTTTTTAGCGCAACCAGGACTCCATGACGACAGCGACATAAAATTAGACAATAAGGTTAAATCAACAACCCATAGACATCCCTATCTGCCATAATATGACAGTGAAAAAAAAATCGGAATAAAAATATTTGAAAAAAAAGCTAATTTCTTTGTGTGAGTAAACGACCAGAAAATTAGATTGAATCAGACAACTGGGAAGACAACGGAAAATCCGGTCTCAGCGCTTAGGGCGCGTATTAAGCTCAAGAAAAAGTTGAATTCACTACCCCTTTCATATGTGTCATTTCATTATTTATACTTTCAATATATACGTATCGTTTATTACCAATAAAATATGCTTTGCTGCTGCTTCAGTCGCTTCAGTGTTATGCGACGTGTACTTATCTGATCAATTAAACGAGGCATCCTTGTTCTTCTTCTGGTTCACCTATTACCTGTGGAACATACCCACTGTGGGGGATTGGCCAGGAATTAAGTGGTTTGATAAAATAGTATAGTATTTTAGAATAACTGAGGTTATACGTTAGAAAGATGATAGGTTAGCTAGAAAATCATCGTGTTCAGTCTAATGCTTGTATCTACTTAGTAAAAAGCTTTTTTTATTTCCATCGATTCGAGCAATACCCTTATTTTTTGACGTGTCTGATCTGGCAGATACGATAGAATAATAATGATGATTTGTCAGTCAATCGATTAGTTTGATTAATATAGTACCTGACAGCTGCCCTCACCTTCAGAATGAAAAACCCAGAAATGAAGGCTAAAACAGGCCAAAAACAGGCACCGATACTTTCATTCCAATACCACGTAAAGGTATTTTTCTAAAAAGGCTTTCCGTGCTGTAGTAAACTCGCTGCAGGTCAAAAAGAAATGATTCTTTGATTCCAGTTCCCCACAAAATGTGCACAGTGGCGAAGGTGCCTGAGCATAGCTGTTTTTGTAAAAATTTGGATACCGTACCGGCAGCGCAGCCTCGTGATAGCTACTTCTATAGTTTACGAGTCTGGCAAGAGGTTCTTCGCCAGGGAGATAATAAATGCTGATATTCGGTGATCCTGGGTAACCTCCCAGCCTACCCCTTCATCTCTGCTTCTCTCTCTCTCTCTCAATCACTCTATTGTAGCAATTTGTTTCATCGGACGCAACAATCTTTCAGCCGTGTTGGGCGTCGGGCTGCGAAAAAGGAGGTAGCGGGTTTAAAACTTGGGCAAAGCGACCACATTTAAATAAAGGTGGATTAAAAAAAAGAGACGAAAATGTCCGTGTATTAAGCACTGTGTGTAAAGCAAAGAACACAAAGTCAGTAAAATTATTTAATTATAATATTATCCGGTGTTTAACGCTCTAAAACCACGATATGACCAGAAAGACGCCATATAGTGCAGAGCTCCGGTAATTTCGATTACTTCGGGTTCACCTAAGCCTAAGTACACGAGACTGAAACATTTTTGCCCCGATCAAAAATGCAGCTGCCGAAGCCTGGATTCGATCGCATGACCTTCGGGTTAGCGGTTGAGATCCATATCCACTATAGAACACTGCGGCGGGGCCTGAATTATTTGCCAGTATACAGCGCGTGCCCTTTTAATCTGATCGTACTTTTCGAAGGCATAATAATACTATACAGGTGACAATAAGCGAACAATAATTTCACATATCTTGAGATGCAATGAAATGATAGAGGATAGTTGGTGAACACGATTAAATGCTTTCGAAGGAAGATCCAAAAGAGAAAGGGCGGACAACGACTCTTTGCAACCACCTTTCTGCGCCTCTCTTATTCAGGAATTGTCCCAGTGTTAAACTCTGTGCAACGAGATAGCGAATAGAGATATGCTATACCACCAGTTCACAGTTCGTGTGTCCATTACCAAAAAGCACTAAACCCTGGTCTTTGACCAGACGATCTATGACGATCGTTCATAAGCCGGTTGCGTATGTGTGAATGCTGGTTGGTCAACTCCGTCACCGTAAGAGCACATAATACGCTCTGCTGCACTCACCTCAATGGCTTGTCCGCCACCAGCATGGACGGCGACAAACCCACCGACTATAAATGTACTATATGTATAGTGAGGCTTTCGGCATTGCTGACGGCGCAGCCGAAACAGCGTTTCGAACGGCAGCCAAGTGTGTGTAAATGCACGCGAGAGATGGGCGCGCGATGCCGAGAACGGTGAGCCGCCACTTGATGGATGCCTTCCGTATTGTGTATTCCTCGGGGCTCCCTGATCACCGAGGCCCCAGCCCCTGGGAGACGATGCACCGCAGGTTCGCTATAGCGTATAAGCGGGGCAGCCTGATCGAGCCGAGACTGACCGCTGCTTCTCTTCCTTCTGTCCTTATTCCTCTTTGGCAGCGTCTTTCGAGATGCATTAGGATAATAAACGCCGCAACCCCCGACACATACATGCACCAAGCCACCCACGCTACAGACACCACCATGGTCGCCTCGCCCGTGTCGGCGGTCTCTTCTTGGCTCGCTCGGATGATTCGTGGGCTCACGTCGGGCGCTCGGCTCGCCTAGAGTACTTTATTATTTCTTGGGCCCCCCGGTTATTCTGGTCGGGAGAAGGAGGCGGAACGCGCATATTTTTTTATCCGTTCTTCTCCTCGACACTTGCGCAAAACCGCGCGTGTGCTTCATCGGCTTTCACTTTATGTATCGAGTTCCTGCCAAGTTTCTCCCTCTAACATACCCCTCTCGGGACGGGCGTTCTTTGTAAGTCTGTACTTCCAAGTGGAGCTGGTGGTCGCATAATTTCATCCCGCGAGGTCGCATCCTTCCTTCCTTCTTGTCTTCGCTCTGCGGGCTTTCTTCGAGTTACTCGGTGTCAATATCGGCTTACCCCACTTCTTCCCGCTGTTTTTTTCTTCCTTTCTCATTCTTCCACCTCTTTCCGCTACAGATCACCTCGATCGGAGAGAATGCATTTTCTCTCTTATTTCTATATTCCGACCCCTTTCTTATTCCGAGAGGAAAACACGCAATCTGTCTCTTTTAGGCGCCAGAAATCGGAGACAGGACGCTCTTGTGCGGTGGCCACCATCGAGAGGTTCTCCCGCGTGAAAAGGCGGCCGTCGACGTCGAAGATGCGATGACGCAGTCGGGTTGCACGGCGAGTGGATCTCGTGTGCGCCTCAATGCGTGAACAATCACGTCGCCAAGAGAGCACGCTGCGCACATCGTCGGCTCGTAAAGCGTGGAAAGTGCACAGAACTTGTTGAGTGTGCTGAACCAGTTTTTTTGTCGCTCCCGCTTCTAAAACAACGTTAAGTCGCATGTACCCGTGAGCGCCGCTGTGTTCCGCGTGGCTGATAATAATTAAAGGCAGTAGGCAACACGAAACGGAACTGGGTCGTAACCACAGTCGCCATGCAGTGAAAAGCATCGCGAAGTGACGTTGAACTGGAAAATGCACAAAAAATAACGATCCGCGTGTTGCTGCAGCCGCTGTGAAAGCGGCTAAACAGCTCGTGCACAACAGCTTTCGATTCGGAGACTCCCGATATAACCTACAGTCGTCAGCAAGCTTAACTCGAATGCACTGACGTGCGTCCTGAAACAGTTTAGTCGGCAATATTGCGCCCCGTAAGTTTGGGTTATTTTGTCGATATGTCACCTGTGGATGTCGACATACGATTCAAGCATGCCAAGGTATTATCACGGCAACAGCGCCCAGAGTTAAGCGGCTCGTATCACTCAAAATATTCCAGGTCACGGGTCAGGATATTCGTGCGTATTCGTTTATTCTATCATTCGAAATTGATAGATTTTAAATGTTAAAATAATTGGTACCATTAGTATGACGATAGTTATAGCACGAGAACGGAACGACGATATTTCTTGTCTCTGTGTCGTCGTTCTGTTCTCGCGCTATAACTATGGTCATGTCATACCAACTAGCCCAAGCTGCCACACTTCTAAGTACCGTCAGTATTTCATATGATACCCTTTCAACCTGCACAGTTATTACATTGCAGTTTGCAGTTCATATGAACATCTTCTTTACTGCATAATGTTCACACTCCTTGTCATTTGTATGTGCTCATATTTATTGCTCTGTACAAATGATATTGCTTTGTGTAGATGGTTTTTTTTTTTCAACCCACTCCAGCAAGGTTCCGAGAAGGGCCTGCAGTATTGTGAAGTAAATAAAAAAATAAATCTCTATAGGAGTAGTAAGCGTCTGTCTTGCTTCGGTCTTGAACAAAGGTCAATTTCAGGTGGTTGGGTGTTTTCTAAGGCCAGTTGGCTTACCCTTAATTCTATGGGCCACTAGCGTTCAGGCTGATAGATAGATAGATAGATAGATAGATAGATAGATAGATAGATAGATAGATAGATAGATAGATAGATAGATAGATAGATAGATAGATAGATAGATAGATAGATAGATAGATATAGATAGATATAGATATAGATAGATAGATAGATAGATAGATAGATAGATAGATAGATAGATAGATAGATAGATAGATAGATATAGATATAGATAGATAGATAGATAGATAGATAGATAGATAGATAGATAGATAGATAGATAGATAGATAGATAGATAGATAGATAGATAGATAGATAGATAGATAGATAGATAGATAGATAGATAGATCCATCCTGCCACGTTTATATTTCCTTCCTGTTCATCGGCTGCTTGACCGCTGCTAGCAAGGCATAGGGTCACAGCGGGAGGGGGGGGGGGTTATTTCCAAACGTCGTGAGGATACGGTCGCCGCGCACTGAAACGACGTCATTCCTCCATGTTTTCGTTCTTTTCTTTTTCAAGTAACGATGGAAACATTCCCCCGATTGGACAAAAGGGGAGGCTTATTCTTCTCAGCCAGAGAACACAAAGAAGCAATGGGGAGCGATCTTCATAGCACAGCCAATAAAATTAAACAACATGCCCATAAATATGACGACGTCGCAAGCACACAGAGCGTTAAATGTTGTATAAGAAGAAAAAAAATGGGTTCCAGCGATAGGACCGTAAAACAAGATACGAAAACAAAGCGACGTCTGTGACCTAAGGAAAATAGGAAGCAAATTTCACGGATACCCACAGGGCGACAAAGCTAGGAAAGTAGAGAGTGCGGGGTGGGTATAGCGTGGGCCTTGTAACGTAAAATAGAGGACCGGCGAAGCAACGTGGACGTGAAGCTCGAAAGGGAGGCGTCCGCGTGGCATAAAGGCCTCACTATAAACCATCAAGAACGCGCGCCCGCATCAAGATGCGGGCGCGCCCTGGCGTAGCGCGCCCGCATCGAAGTCGGTGCACAAGCAAAACGCTAGCAGTTATAACTCTGCGAAAAGAGAGAGACGATAGAGCGCACTCGGATATGGAGGGAGAATGCGCGCCTAAATAGCGTGGAGGGGGCGACCCGCTTTGAAGCGCTCGTCGAGCGAGCGGTGCGCTATACATCACATTTCAACGACCCACTCGGAAACACCAGTGGCGAGCGGGCGGGTACTCGACTAGGAATCAAGATGAGCATGACGGGAAAATGGCTTTCTCTACCGCTCGGCGAAATGCAGGGGGGTATATACGATGGAAAAGGAGGGGGGCTCTTAGTATGTGCTGGGAGCTAAGTAGCAAAAGGAGAGGCGGTAGGTGGATCCGAGAGAGAGAGAGAATGGAGGGATGGGGAGGGAGCGTAGCAGGTGATTTGAAATTGGAGTAGAGCTGGTCTGTCTCACCCGTACGAAGCACCGCGGACGCGGAAGACAGGCACCGCAGTGCGCCGAGAGGGAAAGAGCGGAACTTGTTGTAGCACACGTGTCCTACCGATCTCGAGAAGAAGTAAAATATAAGAGTACTTGGTCCCCCCCACCGTCATGCCCTGAGACACGAAGTGGAATGCTATCCTTACAATGGCAGATTCTATGTCACTGAAGTAAACCTCCTTATTGCAGAAGGAAAAAAAAAGCTTAAAAGAGGAATGGTGAAGAAGAAGAAGAAGAAGAAGAAGAAGAAGAAGAAGAAGAAGAAGAAGAAGAAGAAGAAGAAGAAGAAGAAGAAGAAGATGATGATGATGATGATGATGATGATGATGATGATGATGATGATGATGATGATGATGATTTGCATGAGTACCAGGTGAGGACTTGGGCAGTGCGGGTACATACCGGACGGGTGTGATGAGACAGTTTGGATAAGTGCATGGGCCGGCAGTCGACAGGACAGTTGCCATTCGTAATAGCTGTTCACATAGCTGGTCCCAGTCGTTTTCTCGACCTCTTTGCCTTTTAATTGCACTCCTTTTTTTTCCACATTTGTTCTTTTCCCTTCAGTTTTACCGAGACAGTCTCCGCACGCACTTCACCCTTTCTTCTATGTCACTTCGGGTAGGATTGTTTTTCGCTGCGAAACACGAACAGAAGAACAGTTAAAACCTGGGTTTGTTGGTGTACATTATCATCGGCCTCTTTCGTACAGGTGCTATTACAGCAACGTACACATGCCTCGACAGCCCACAAGGCAGTGAAAGCCCTGCTGCGTTTCCTGAGAAAGACAGGCTTGTGTGAACGCCTCTGACATGCGGTAGAGTTCTACACGCTGCAGTGAAATTACTGTCAGTCTCTCCCCCACCCCCTTTTTTTCCTCTCTTCCCTCTTTCTCGTCTTTCTTGTCCCCTTCCTTTATCCCCCAGTGTAGGGTAGCCCACCGGATGTCTTTCTAGTTAACCTCCCTGCCTTCTCCCTTTTTGTTGCTTTCTCCTCCTTATCATCGAAGAACATAGCAGGCGCACTCGGACACGACACACACAACGGAGCCGCAAGAGAGGCGCTCTATTGGAGTGCGCCCGAAAGCACGAGGGACCACGGGTCACGAGGCTCGCGCAAGAAGCAGCGGCGCGCGGCTCCTCAGAAAACCCAGCTCCGCGTACATAAACACGCTTCATAACTTTTCGTCTTGCGACGGGAAATCGCCGTTATAGGACAACACGAAAGACACTCGAGAAAAAAAAAAGAAGTAAAACCGCGCGCACGTATCGCCGCATGGAGTCGAATAAAACGAAAATGCGAGCGCGAGGTGAAATGGCACATAGGAATGGTCGGAGATCGCGAAAAAGGAGATCGCGAATACGTCGCCGACTACGAAGCAAGATAGCGGAAACTGCGCGGCGGGGGTCCAAGCGAGTGGCCTCGGAAATCCAGCTTAGCTCGAGATGGAATTTTAATGAGCATGTATACCTCTGAGTATAAATCAAGCGAGTGCTCTCCGTCGGCGCGGGAACCCGCGCGCTCAGGAGCTCGGGAGTCGCGTTGCTCGGCTTGCCGCTGTTTTCCTTGCCTCCCGTTCGGGTACGCAGCCGTCTTCGTTTCACATACCGGTCCTTCTCTCACACTCCCGTCTTCCATACATCCTTTTTTCTCTCTCTATCTTGCGTACTTTTCTTTTTCTCAGACCCCAGCGCAGCAGTGTTGCTCTTTAACTTCTCGTTCCCTATGAGTCAAAGTATAAAGCCTGGCTGGCCCGAAACCGTGGAAAGACGCGCGTTCGCATGACGAAAGCACGCGGGGGGGTCGGTTCTGCTGTCTCTCGTGAGCTATTTTGCCGCCGTGTTTGTGTATCGGCATTGGCCGTGAAATAGCATCTGCCGATCAGGTAAAAAAAAAAAAACTCGCTTGTGTGTGTCTGTCCGTAGGTGCGTGTGTGAACGCGCTTCCCGCACATTTTTTCCCGCACCGCATCGGCCTCGGTGCAATGCTCGGTAGAGCGCGATCTCCTTTGAGAACAAACGTGAACGCCGACGAGCCCTGCGGGCTGCATCGTTCGAGCTTGATTGAGTCGACTCGCTGATGCTGCTCTGCTGCGCGACAGGCTCGACTTCGCGAGAAGCAGGGATGTGCGCAACACGTGTGATGCGCTTGGTCGGAGCAACGCAAAAGGAAAGAGACCAACGGGGAAGAAGAGAACTGCGAAGGCTGCGTGTATACGCAAGAACCCTCGAAAAAAAAAGGAAAGGGGGGGGGGAGGGCTAAAGTGAGTTTCTTATAGGGAAGAACAACCGCAGCCACGCTTAACCTTGGTAAAGGCGTATGCATGAGTTCGCCCTAACTCTCATCCCATTTCCACCCACCCTTCTTACAACGAAACCAGTGTACATCAACTCGCGCGTTTTGTGAGAGCTTTTCTGTCCACGGGATGGAGAAAGCTAGAATGTGAAGGTAAAGTAAAACTAAACGGGGCCGTACTAGCAGTGCATCGTAGGCGGCGCTAGCAGTGCGTCGTAGGCGGCGCTAGCAGGGCCGGAAAGATATTGACGGGAATACATGCTTGAAAAGAAACTTGGGAAAAATGATATAGCAAATAATAAAGGTTAAAGTTTCACAGTTTCGTGAAATAATCAGCAATAGCAAAAAATGAACAAGTGCAATATTGATGTAATCTCACACAGCAAGCAAAAGGAATGAAGAAAGTGAAGGTTAAGAATGTCTTCACACTGATAAACCAATAAACCATTTATTTCGCTTTCAAGAAACTGAAATTTTGTACTCAACTAAGAAAGCTAGAAAGCTTAGCTCAAATATGCAGCTGTTTTTTTTTTTTATCAGCGGCCGTCAACCTGTCATTGATATCACTTAGCTGCATATCATACTGAAGTGATTTTATTTCTCTAGAAGTTTAACACCCCTTTGATATTTAAGCAGCTGAAAACAACATTAAGGTCGCTAAAACATGACATTGTATAGCGTATGATTTCCTTTCATTCCCTAGCATTATTTTGTGATTTAATACTTTGGCCTAACGCTTATAATTAAACACAACCTCACGTAGTGAATCCCACTTCCTTGATAAAGTATTGCCCACACAAGTAACATTCGTTGTGGCTATGTGAATGCGTACGTGCCCCAACGCGACCCTGATCCGGTGGTTCTCTTCTTTGGGCAGACTTTTACACGGAGCTCCAATAAAAACAAAACAACAAGAAAATGACAAGCGACGTCACACAGTTCTTACTCAGTCCGCGCATTATTACACTATCCATATCATCGTTACCAAAGTTCCCAGGGCTGTTGCCGAACACTGGGCGCGTTCAGTGTTAAATAATCGTCAGAGCACACGGGCTTTCGATAGACCTGAGCGAAATCTTTACTGCCACGGTGTTGGACACGATATGTTGCAATCACCTTCCACAAAGATGGGCACGCCCCTCCCAAGCACCTAAAGAACCACAGGTGGTCAAAATTTCCGGAGTCTTTCACTACGGCGTTTCTCATAATCATACGGTGGTTTTGGGACGTTAAACCCCACATATTATTGTGATCATCACCTGCCAAGCACCCAGGCGTTGCTTGAAGACCGTTGTCTCTGTAGAGAAGTACACGTATTAACGAAGTACTACGTCAAATGTTGTGTTGTCCTTTACGAAGAAAGCACGGAAAGACAGAAAATATTCGTGTTCACAGAGGCTGAATATTTGCTTTCTTCAAAACTTTGAACTCGTTGGTCTCATTGAATTGTTGGATAAAGAAGAACGGAATTGAAAAAGAGAAGTGAACTCTATGCCAAAACGTGGTTATTTTATATCCTTAGGACAAGACGTAAAGAAGCGGCGGGACTGCTAGGTTTGAGAAAAAGAAGGCAGAAAACATGTCCGAAGGAAAGTAATTCACATTAAGGAGCCCCTGAAAAAAAAGGAGCTTAAATAAATACAGAGAGATATAGAAATGAAAAGCGGTGGAACAAAACAGAAAGCTGAGACCCTGCGGAAAAGCGAAGACAGAAGGCAGTTCACGTCATAACACGACATGTTCTGTGATTTTTCTCCGGCTGTATATCAAAGGAGCACCGAGGGGTGTGGGAAGAAGGGAAGGAGAACATGCATAATTCAATTGCGTTCGTCGTGTCAGCCCCCCGAGCGAAGCAAAAGTGGCCGGCGCCTTGCTCGCAGCGCGTCGCGCATAACCAGGTTTTCTTAGGGTCCTCTATACTCTCTCGGGACTCCCTCAAAACTCCCTCTTTCCCGATACTCCCTATATTCACCACCCTTACACACTTTTCATCGTGTTTCCTTCGTTTTTTTTTTCGTTCTTTTTAATGCTCATTCGTTGCGTCCTGTGGCTGTTTTCTTTCCGTCTCTCGCCAGCATGTATACCCTGTGGCTATAGTGGCGACAGGGTTTGTTCTGATTTTTCAAGTCACTCTTAACATCATTTCCGTTCCAACAAAGGACTTTTTCGTCACACCAACATTCCCTGAAAGCCGGGACAACGTACTACGAAGCGGTAGGATGCTACGGAGTGCAGGACGTGGTGATTGAATGGATTTGGCTCTGAAGAAAATTTACAGTCTTCTCACTCGGTGTACTTATCTAGAATGCGCCATTAAAAGAAGCCATTCGCCTTTTTTATTTCTGTTCTAGGGCTCTGTATGAAATAAAAAAGACACATAATGATTTGTGGAAAACGATGCATTGGACCACACACACACACACACACACAAAAAGTGGTATATAAGTGCTAGTAGTGTCATGATGCCTACGACTGGTGTGCATAAAGCGCCTAATTCTGGTCGCACGCTGATGTTTATATAGATATGGTTACAAAAATAGGGTCATCACACATATTTGCACATGTTATCTGTGTAAGAACTCAAGGCTGGACCACCTGATGCACGGTGATGTGAGAGACGTAAGTTCAAGAAGTGCGATTGTGTAGTGAGTCACATAGAGGGCAATAAGAAAAACGAAATAAACAACACCCGTGAATGGACCATATCGCATGAAAGTCGTAAAAACGACATCGCATATAGGAGCCGGGCTCGAGATCCCTGTGATTACACTTTGAAGGGATGTTCCAGACGTACATTCGCCGTTATGTTCCAAATAACGCAATGCCAAATGCGATGATATCTACATTCACGGTAAACTGTGGGCGCGAGAACAGGCGTGCGAGGATGAATCATTGCGTGCTGTCTTCTAGTGCTTGAGAGGGGGTTATCATTAAGGTACGCGCGCCGTAGTGGAGAAGGAGCTGGGTAAGAATAATAGCGTGCTGCAACACGGCAGGGGCGACTGAGCACATCAACAGTTCGCGTTCACTACTTCGCAAAGTCTGCATCAAGTGAGTCGTGCTGAACCGTTGAGCTCTTCTTAACCTGCTCGGCACCGCTCCAAATTTGGCAAGCAAGCCGTACATATGTGTGGTAAATTGTAGGGTACGGGTCAATATGGATTAAAACGCAACGCACTCGCTTGATTCTGTCTGTGCTGCTCCCGAAACCAGCGTTGTGAGGATGCTTTCGCGGTCACCACGCCGGATTTACAAGGCTTACTTGATATAATTATTTACCTCGTTTTTACCGCTATGAATACTTCACTGCTAGGGGAAAAAGGTTCGATGAAGAGAATGGACATTAAGACGGGACGAGATTAAGACACACACACGGCGCTGAAGTGTGTCTTATTATCATCCTGTCTTAAGCGCCGCTTTACTGTTCTCCTATTATGCACCAATCAGCTCAAACAACCGCACAGTTAAGAAAAGGTGTGTCTCTTCAACGTCGTTTACCACTCCCGTTGTAGTGAATACAAGCATTCACTCAACTGCAACAAGTCACCGGATTATCTTGCGTTGCACAAGCCTCCGCTTCCGATGAACACAAATGATTTGATTTGATATGTGAGGTTTAACATCCCAAAGCCACCATATGATTGTGAGAGACGCCGCAGTGGAGGGCTCCGGAGATTTCGATCTCCTGGGGTTCTTTAACGTGCAACGAAATCTGAGCACACGGGCCTACAACATTTCCGCCTCCATCGGAAATGCAGCCGCCACCGCAGGGATCCGATCCCGCGACCTGCGGGTCAGCAGCCGAGTACCTTAGCCACTAGACCACCGCGGCGGGGCGATGTGCACAAAAGGAGCGCGCAACCATGTTTCCCCCCTTCTGCCCCGACGCGTTAAAGACTACATCTATCCCACTTAAGCGTATTCCACGGGAAAGAAAATGTCCATTTCAAGTCCTTTCAAGCGACAGAAAAGAATACCCTTCACATTTGCTGTCAATTCTACTGCAGCCGAAAGCGCGGGTGTTGACGTAACCGCGCTAGCGAGTCGGCCCTAGGGCAACTGACATCTAAAATGCGGACATCGAGAAAGAACCGGAGGCTTCTTTGACAGAACAGCAGTTGCGGGAGGCTTTTGAAAAAGTGACGACCACTCGAAGTAGACAGCCGAGGCGGGGGCCCCCCTTCATCTCTTCTCAGCTTCGCGATTCTGTCTCGCTTTTAAGTCGCGAAAGAGAACACAGGAAGCGGCAGTGCGCTTGCCGACGCTACAGTCAGAATCGAACCGACTCGCGTGCCGAATTCCCTTCCTCCCCGTAGAAGTGCGGCCACTTCTATAACAGCAGCCGAGGCATCGCAGGCGCCCTCTATTTCCTCTCCCGTTCCTCGTCGCTCGTAAATGTTTAATAGCGACAATTCGCGCTCGGTCTTCGGCACGCCTGGGAAGGAAGATGGCCGCCGCCGTTCGGCAGTACTTGGCTCGGGGCCTTTTCCGAATGCATAATAGATGGCGTTCCCGGTATGGCGTTCCCGCGTGTACAACATGTGCGCGTCACAGACACGCACACACATACCAATCGTACGTACACAACGCCGCTGCCAGCCCCATTTCGCCACTGCACCCCGTGGGAAGGGCTTGAAGGGGTTCTAGGGGGAAGGAGGGGGGTGCTGCCGCGTTGTTCGCTTCTTTTGTCTTTCGTGTCCGCTCTGTGCCCCGCTCGCCGTCTAAGGAGTTCAATTCGCCCGGGGCGGTCGCCGCATTTCGTTGTACCAGCGATTCGCTGTTGCAGGATGTTGTTCTGTGGGACAAGCTCGCGCTTAGAACGCCGAGCACCACCACTGCCGCACTGCAGTAGCAGGAGCAAACTGCGTCGGTTATCAGCCTCCAGTGCTCAGTCGCAGTTTTGCATGTATGTATGTATGTATGTATGTATGTATGTATGTATGTATGTATGTATGTATGTATGTATGTATGTATGTATGTATGTATGTATGTATGTATGTATGTATGTATGTATGTATGTATGTATGTATGTATGTATGTATGTATGTATGTATGTATGTATGTATGTATGTATGTATGTATTGTATGTATGTATGTATGTATGTATGTATGTATGTATGTATGTATGTATGTATGTATGTATGGCCGTCATGAGGAGGACCTTCGGTGTTAAATAGAGGGGCCTGTAACGTTCATACTTCTACAGAAGCAACGGCCGAATTCACAAGGCTTCTATTTCGTTAATGCATTTTCCCATGGGTCAGCAGGTAGAACTCGGTGATTGTATGCAGATTATGGACGCAGGTTGCATCGTTCCGTGGATAATAAAAAAAAACGTAAGCATTCACGTGGCATAAAAAATTTCTAATACACACCAAATTGTGGGGCTCCGTATCATTTTCTTTTTTTTGCAGTTTTTTTGCATAATATATCATAAACACCGTGTTACAGAAGCCATTGATGAATCGAAACAAACGGAAACTAAAGAACGTAAAGCTGGCTTCTTCACAAGAGCTTTCGTAAAAAGAAAAAGCCCAACGTTGCTTGCTCTTGTGGTACATTTTCAAGTGATCCTTCATTCGCTGATAAAAATGATGGATCACCTTCACAAATCATTTTCACACATGACCCATCATTCATTACCACATCAACAGTTAATTTTACCCTAATTATATAAGTTTAAAAGAGAGTTCACAAGAATCCGTCAAACACGCAGCCTCTGTGTTTTGTCACCAGCGCGTGATAAATGCGTAAAGACGCTCACTTAATGAGTTTCATCGTGGCCATTAGACTTCCTTGAAATCCCCCCTCCAAGCATTTTCTATTCAAAACTGTATAAAATGCACTAGAACACACAATGGTAGCTTCGATACCTGTAGGTAGTACTATACCAAAAAACTTAAGACTTCATTTCTAATTTTTTCATATAGTCGCCAATACAGCTTGGTAAGAACCATAAAATTAACGACACATACAAAGAATATTACCGTCTTAGGTTTCAGGTACTGGAATGCCGATATAATTATAAAGTATGGCGTAGTGGACGCCTTTGCGAATTTTGAAAACACGGATGTTTTTAACCTGCATCCTCAATCGCTGTACACGAGCCTCGACGATATTATCTTCATCAAAGTATAGCCACCTAATCATTTGGAATAAAAGTTTCCGACAATGTAAACTGGAAGAGAAAAAGAGAGAATGTTTTTTAATAAATTGTAAAAGATGTTTTAGCGCGTATAGAGGCGCCTACGTGCTACTTCGTAGAGTGGGAGGTGATGGAGGGCAGAAAGCGCCTAGGAGCAGGAAGGCAAGATAAGGAAAAAAACTAAATAGAGAGATTAATATATCAACGTGCTGAAGCGAACGGTGCGTACAAAACAATAAATGGAACACTCCATACATAACATTCTATCCTAAGATGACAAGAAACTTTCCCTACGGGAAAAACAGGGGCAGTTAGGTGGCATTACTTTTACGCAAGGAAAGATCTCCGTAACGTAACCTCGTGAATGGGCGATATACCAAAAGCAGCGCTGCGTCTTACGAGGTGTTTCCGCCTAATGAATAAGGAGACGCTCTGGAAAGAAGCAGGCGGGGGAAGTATATTTTGGGTAGACAGAAATAGAGGTTGAGGAAAGAAAGATACGCAATTTCTGTAGCCCTAACTGGGAGCACGGCACAGCGCCTTTAAGTGAGTGCGTTCTGCAAACCGCGAACCTCTTTTCACTTCTTCTTTACCTACGCGCATCTTTCCCATTTCATATTGTGACGTAGACGAGTCGGCTCAACATGACTAACCTGCCTGCGTTTTCGCCAAGCTTTCGATACCTCATTCTCTAGCCTAGTATTGCGGAGATATCGTGATCCGTGCAAGCCATTTTTTTATTGTTGGAGCCTTGAAGTGGCATCATGTTCCAATGGAATGTAATGCATTGGCGAGATGAGTTGGTGCTTTGGTATAAGATTGAGTAAAAAGACAAAAAAAAGTTTCGAAGCGCACTTCTCGAAGCGCCAAATGAAAGGGTAGTCGCGTGCCTCCCTTAAATGACACGCGAAGCACTGTAAAGGTCGACGGCCAAGCTTGTGGCTATTCAAGCGCAGATCGCCGGATGTTCCTCCCCATACACCATCGCCTTGTGCCACGGAACATCTAAAGAACAAAAGGCGGGCCGGCGATTGGCTCTCAAAGAAGACGCCGAGTTCTTTCCGGCCTAGTTGGCGCGTTCTCGGAAAAAGGCGCTCAGGGGAGAAGGCGAGGGAGTCTAAATTGTTCGTTTCCTCTTTCATTCTCTCGTAGTCTACACGGCCATTCCCTCGTCGCATTCTACGCGACAACCTTCTTCCCGCGAACGCTGCCTTACAGCTCGTTCAAACAAAAACCTCGCCCGACAAATAGGGAGCACACCCGGCAAGGATTCGTGTACCCCTTTCGAAGAGGCGAGTGCGCGTGCGAGGTTGAGAAGGAAGAGGGCCAGACCTGGACTCAACACGAGGACTAAGCGATGAAGACCACTTCAAGGGTGGACGTCGGCGCGCGTTCAGGGCACTCTATGCTGGTGCACCAGATGTATGGAAGGAGTTTGGTAATTAAAGAAGGTGGGAGGGACCACCGAATAACGGACGTCCGCACTCACTCGGTGAACTCACTCAAGAGGTAGGGAGCGCGCCGACTGAACTAGAGGTGGTAGAGACGCTGGGTATGAGGAAAGGGGAGGACAGGGGCGTTGAAGGTTATAGTGGACGCTGTGGTGGTCAAAGTATTTGAAGACGGCGGCGAAGGAAGATGGCGAGGGAGAGGGTCCCCCACCCTCCATCCCCGACCTCCTCCTTTTAAGAGACCGCCACTAAAGCTTGGCTCTGGCTGTTCACCGAGTTCACCCGACAGGGAAGCGCTGATAAATGATAATTGGCGCGCGTCGCGCCGACCCTCTCGTTGGCGAGCAGTTTGTGAAGCGGTGGCCGAGCTCGAGGAAAATGAATGCATCGGCCCCGCACTTCGGTCGCCGACGAAAGGTTAGGCATTCTGCTCGGAGACGGATGGCCAGCCCAGTAACTAGGAGCGCGGTCGCACTGCCTCATCGCCTTTCACTTCCTTGTCTCTTACTACCTCATCCGCTCGTTGAAAATCTATCGCGAGGGGGAACCAAGCTGCGTGGCTGTCAGTGTTGGCGAGCTCCGATGCCAGAACCACAATTTCAAACTGCGAAGAACTCAACTTTGAAGGATGTGGCTTTCGTGGACGTTTTATTAATTTATACACACTTTTTTCAAGGCTAGGTTCACGGGCATTTAAAACTACCAGTATTTACCGACAGCCCCACACTGTATTCTTCTACAGAAGCGTATTTACACCATGGTTAAGTACAGCATCTCTTTCAGCAGCATTTCAAGTTTGAATCACAGTTTGAAAAAAGTTCGAATTCTTTTAAAATTATTTTGTGCGAAGATAAGTTTTATATTTTTTGTAAAGGAAGTAAATGCATAATGAATTAATTCAATCTGAAGAAATATGGTGAACCCTCACATGCAGCAGAACTCAATATCGCGAGGAAACGATATCGTTTTCCCTTGTCGATCGGCACCGCCAGATTGAGCGCGCTTTACCTACATTGAACTCTTCCACTCTCGCCGCTTTTCACACTTGCAGACTATCCAGACAGAAACTTCTTACATCTGGTTTCGCTTACATTCGTACTGGCTATTCTCCCGTCAAAAATTGGTTAGAGCTAGGTAAATAAACTGTAAGCTTTGACTGCATAAAGAACGGAATGTTTGAGTCATATTTGTTCCTTTTTTCCTTTCTGCTAATGTGAAAGTTTTGATTGCCCGAGTTCAGTTAATGATCTGCATTACTGCAAGCACATAACTCCTCTATATTCGTCACTATATTTTTTTTTATTTGAGAGAGGAAAAACGTGTACCATATCCACGAAGTGAATGATGATGTGTGGGGCGAAGCGTTCATCTATCCGTCCATCCATCTGTCCATATGCTCCTAGCACGCTACTGCACGCATCGGAAGAACGCTTCGCCCCATGGATCGATGGATGGATATGGCTGTACCCTTTAGATCGGGCGGTGGCTAGCGCCACCAAGCCGTAATACTTAATGAACCAAAAATTAGATTTATTTTTTTCCGTGAAATAGTGAGGTTGAGGATTCGTACTTTGCACTGAAGGGTTTAATTTTCACTCGTGCCATGACTTTAGCCACCAATCAGATAACCTCCTTCGAGGTAATTCTACTTGCTTAAATTCTATTTTGCCCTCACTGTCCCTAAACCCCAGTGCTTTAAAAACTCTGCGCCATCATCCTGAGCTATAGGGTGAAGCCCTTTTAAGAACATTATCAAGTGTCGGCAGTTTCTTTTTCGTCTCCACATGCAATGCATACCGTGTCTACCCCTTAGTATTTGGCCCGATATGTCTTGGATTGCAATACCCCCGTCCTGGCCTCAAACGGTAGAGAACTACCCCGAGTATTATCATAGATCCTTTCCTTGGCAATTTCCTGCTTAAAAGTTTGATAGATCTCTAGTGCGAACTTCTTAATCATGCCGATTCTCCACATATCGGTCTCAGCGTCCTTCACCTTCTTCTTAACCGATAATTCTTTTTGGTTTGGCCCCCTGCTGTTTTCCCACTCTTATAACAACAGCGCCCTCTATCCTCTTTAATCATCAACTGTATGAAAACTACTAGCGCCATAAAGTGATATCATTTCCAAGAACGTACAAACACAATGTCATCTGGTGAACAAATTTCAAATCTAACTAGAAGTGGGAATGACCCGCACATTAAAGAGCTTCGTCCCTAAAAAAGCGTACTATGGCCATGTGTATTAGTGTAATATGTTCATTAAGGATAGGATTTTGGCCGGTTTCTTTTTGAATGCATAAAGTTGCACGACTTGGACATAGACAAATGAGCGATACGATTAGGCACACGGAGTGCAGTGTATGTATATATATATATATATATATATATATATATATATATATATATATATATATATATATATATATATATATATATATATATATATATATATATATATATATATATATATATAGCTGGTCGCTTTACAAGATAAAAACGATGATCAAATGATGATTTATACTGATGAAGTAGGCGGGTTCCCGTGAAGATACGCACCTTCAATTTATAGCTTCTCCTCAAGAATCGTGCCTGATGAGCCAGTTTATCATGTCAGAACAAGTAAAATAAACAATCAGGACCATGCCACCACGTGGTGATCAGATGATCGAACATTTCCGCAGAAAAAGAAGAACCGAGCACCAGGAATTCACGCAGATAAAAGCACCGGATACGGACGCAGCTAATACGTTCGATGCGATGTGATCAATCGTGACAGCACGGGATAGCTACCCTATAAAATGCTTCGCCCTTCAGAAGAAATGAATTTGGCCTTTTTATTTTTCAATTCCCTCAATAGGAAAACAGAAGTGTTCTGCCGGTTCGTGCATCAAATTTATTCACGTCATTTTGATAAGTTTTTGTAGCTCATTTCCAATAGTACTGGTAGATGACGGCCTTCGATCGTCGATGAGTAATATCTAAATGTTGTAGGATGAACAATCGGCATTTAACAATATTGATATGATCACGTAAGGCCTAGCGCGTTTCCTCGTGTCGTGTGGCTTTGCCCGAGCTCAGAAATTTCAGTCCGGTATTATGATTGGCTATTGCCTCGAAATTGAGGTCACACTTGAACTAGTTTGCCTGTTGCTGTAAAATTCCTTCACAGTCAGTCGCCATCTTCGCTGTCATTTCATATATAGATAGCTAAATAAGGATGAACGCACTATACTACTCAATACAACTGTATTTATTTCATTACCTAAGTCCACTCGATGTACTGAGAATGCGTCATCGCCTAGAAAAACACACTTTTTGGAGTCCGGGTGACTACTCCGTGCATCGAGAAGAGGTAATTTCTGCTTAATATGAAGAGCGCTAAACCTGAAAAAACAAAAAAGGTCATGTTGCTCAGAAGGGAAAAAAACTGCACAAAATCCGGATTACCACAGTAAGGTTGCGAAAGCGCTATTCAAAACAACTTTCCGCGAAATTATTGTAAAATATGGTGGTGTTGTTGCACCTTTTGCACCGTGGTTTCAGACAGTTATTTTGGTAATCTGACTACCTACAGTTAAACGTACACTAGAGAGATAACTTTTACGCTGTCTACAGTAAACGAGTGCGCCATTTCTGTTGGGAACGAAACAACAAACGAAAGCGAAGCGTCAGAGTGCAATGTGATCGTTTTGGTCTTTACGGACAATATCGCTAATCCGCAGCAACCATGTGGCTTGAAAATAGAGAAGATGTTTCGATAAGGTGACCCACATCACGAAAGTAGGTCAGCCGGTTAGACCACACGTAGGCATAGACCAAATAAAAACTCTCAGAAAAAATAGAACGACTAAGTATTCGCAGAGATACGCCACGCACAAGAAAAGACAGATGAAGCGAGCGAAGGACCGGCTTTATTTATTATAACAACTTCTAGACACTTGAGCCGGCTCTGCTAGTGGCACACGGCTTCGGTTAGAAAAACAAGCTCAAGTTGAAGTGAATACAAAATGCCACATAAATAAAGATAAATACGGTAGCTAGAGGGGGGGGGGGGGCGCAGCACAAGTCCAGGCGGTCGCTTCACGCAATAGAAAAACGAAAAGTACATATCACGTTAAGCATGATTATTCGATTAATCATTCGGTAGTACGTTCCTGCAACGCCAGACTTCGAAAAGGTGTGCAAGCCCAGGTTAAGTTTATTAATTTTTGTACACTATTCGTTCCTGAGGCGGTGGCTGTCTTGCTGTCCTCTGCGGCTCCCTCTAGCAGCAGCCGTCTGGCTAGGAAATAGAGAATATTGCCAGAGTCTCCATCTTTTCGTCGACCTTCCAGCGTGAGCTCTCTGTGGAGTCCCCAGAAGCTGCGAAGCAAAAGTGCTCGCAGGAGTGCCTCTCGATCGGCCAGTTGTGCCGTGACGACGAACAGACCATCAGGAAAAGAGAAGAAAAAGAGAGAGAGACAAAGCCGGAGGGAATGACTGTAGCACGTAGGCCGCAGGAAAATTGGAAGCCTCACACGCCTGGCTTGCTCGGTTAGCTTCTTGTCTCACTGCTGCCGTTGTCTTTTTGCGCGGCGGAAGCCAAACTTGATTAAAATGAGAGCGAGGAGGAGGGGAGGACGAGCTTGGAGAAGACCGAAGGAAGGAAGCAAAGACACAAATAAATAGAACGACGGTGGCCCTTCTTCCATCGGTGAATGGAGCGAGCAGGGAACGGTGATGTGACTTTGCGGCGGCGGCTGCGGCGAGACAGGATGGGCGTCGGAAGAAGGGTGACACTCCATACACTGTTTGCTTAGATTAACGCGGTGACGAGGTAAACGTCGCTCAGCGGCGGCCAGTGGCGACACCACCGCTGTTTGTGGAAGGTGATGGAGAACGGTGGCCACCGAACGGAGGACACCGAGGCGTTTTCGTTACCGGAGTGCTTTCCTAGCTCTCGTGGGGAAATATGGCCCCCCCCCCCCTTTTCCACTCCACAAGACCACTCGTCAACCGTCCCCCTCGCCCCTTTGACACACCGCGCGCGCACACATGAGTGGTCCCCTCCCGTCCTATTTTCCCGTGCTTAGAGATTCCCCTCTCTTCTTCCATTCCGTGCCAGTAACCGAGCCAAGCCGAAGCCGTGGCTTCGCCTGATGTACCGCGCCACAGCCTGGGAAGGCTGGACGCGGGCTTTTGCTTTACCCGCTTTTCTATCCTGTGCCACGCTTTTTGTTTATTTTGAGCGGGAGCGTGTCGTAGCGCGATCTTTCGGCGCCGCGCGACACTGACCGGACCCTCGAATACTGTGGAAGCGGCCGGGCACCGCACAGCGGCTGGTACCATTGGCACTTTGACGTCCGGCCATTCCTTGTTTACGCAACAGCGAACAAGAAAAAAATAAAGAAAAAAGAAAAAGCAGTGATGAAAACGACGCAAGATTTATGGTGCCGGATGCATTTGCATTCTTACCCGGAAAGAAATAAAAAACTTCGCATCGACTTGTTGGGAGGGAATCGCGTCGTGCCAAAATTGTTTGTACGTTTCCTCATTATTTAGTGGAACTGTTGAGATTGCGAATACAAATACGTATGCGTCAGTCTCAAGTTTCTCGATCACTTCGCCACTGTGGATGCTGAGGTCATGCGACCCTCGGCAAGAACACAGATAGCAGCAAGGTTGTAGTTTCGGTGAACCATAGTATAAGGCAAACTTCGATACGTTCGCTACAATCGAGATAATTACTGCAATTATTTGATGCTGCAGTATTCAAAACACCATTTATGGAACTACAAAGAAGGGCTGCCAATTTCGTTTTTATGTGTAACTTGAACACGAAGTAACATCTTACGGTCATCGTCCTCGCATCACACTGAAAAAAACTGTGAAAGGCCAATATGTTTAGACTACTACCAAGTCAAGTATAATAATAACTGTCGGGTTTTTACGTACAAAAAACGTCATATGACTATGAGAGACGCCGCCGTGGAGGGCCCCGAAAATTCCAACGATTTGAGGTTCACTGAGGCACTTTCTAATTTTGAGAACTTCGCCTCTATCGAAACGCAGTAACCACGGCCGGGAATCAGCCGTCTCAAGCTAATAGGCCTGTAAGTCATGGAAGTGGTACGAAAAAGTTATACTTGTAGAAACTGTCTTACACGGCCCTTCAAAAAGGTAGTTCAAAATAACATCGCGACATTAATGCTTCCATCCCGTCAAAAAAGTTCTACAGAAACAGTATCTTTGCGCACTATATATAGTCTACATTATATAGTAGCTTTATGCTTTTTGATCAGTCACCAATCAATAGCAAGAGGAGGTGAGAAGACGTAGTTGAGAAGACCATAGCTGACAACACATTACCTAGTTAGACATACCGAAAGGCTAACTACATAATAACAACAACATTAAGGTGTAGCAGCAACTGAAGCATTGTAATCACCTTCCTAAGTGACGCGTTTTAGAATCGACTTCCTCATTGAACCACCGACTATTCCACATATTTTTACACCTGAAACGATAAACATTGACTCCATGGTAACACATTTCTTTTCTCCCTTCAACCTATTGTCGGCATTTCGTTGATTGCAGAAAACTTACGGAGTATAGAGCTTGAGCGATGCGTAGTGAGCGCATCAAAAGCAAATACTTGTCCTTGCAAGGTGTTGCAGGAAAAATACGCGCAAACCTCACTGTATCAGAACGACTAAACACAAATAATACGAGAAAGAACAAACTAAAGTAAAAGTGGACAGTTGCAGCTTTGAACGCGAATAAACGATACAAGAGGAACGACAGGGCATAGTGGTGCGTATCTCTTGTATTTTTTTTTTGTTGCGCTAGAAGTTCCTACGGACAAGCACCTACTATCCGATTGGCGCATTGTGTTAAAGGTTGAGCGGTTAAACACGTTACTACGGACAAGTTACTACGGGCAAGCACCTACTAGCTGGTCGGCACATTGTGTCAATAGTGGAGAGGTTAAACACGTGCGCGCTCTGTTTTCTACCCTGCCAGGGGAGGATGATCAAGTGGCGAACACTAAACTGATGCAGAGGAATAGACACAGAGAGTGGTGGTCACGAGCACACCTGATGATTCACGTCAAGCCTACAGGGAAAGCAGCAGATAACCTATTGACATAAAGTGCGCCAACAACAGCCTACCTTGCTTTCCAACGTACGCGAGTATCCGACCATCAAACTGCCTCAATGTGCTGCCATGAAGCACATTTATCCAGCGCACGTCAGAACGACATTTATTATTAGCTTTTGTTGCTGGAAAATCCCGTCAGGCTTTTATTTCCTCTCAAGTATTCGCGACGGGGAGCGTAGCAGAGATAGCTAAGCGGTGGGCCAGCCCTCTCTGCGTCGTTCGAGTGAAGATCACCGGTTAGCGTAAGATGCGAGCTTGGCGAAGAGAATAAAGTTTAGGGGCCGAGTAAAGGGGAGGGGGGGGGGGAGGGGTTCGATGAGAGCGCAGAAGAGCGGGGAAAGATCAATCTCCTTCTGGAGGTGATCAATACAGTGCAGGTGATCGATAATCTATTACAAGAGGAGGCGGATGTTTCCTTAAGGCCTGCCAACGACACGCTTGTCGCCGGGTGCTCTTGAGGAGATCGCGTGACTCTTCAGCCCCGGCTCTGTCTATCGCGCTCTTTCTTTTTTCACTCTCTTTCTCTGCTCTTTCCTTACACGTTATTAGTTTTTCTTTGGTCGTTCCGTCAACCTAAATGGCTACCTTATTCTCTGTTCCTTCAAGCTGAACCTCGAAGTGGTGAAAAGAAAAAAAAAAAGTCAGTGAGAGAGAGATAATTGTTTCTTCTGTCTAGATTGTATATCCATTTTTTCACCTTCCGGCCAATCTAATGACAAGACTGTTGCTGTATTATTTTTCCCACCTCGTCTTTATTCCTAATGTCTAAGTTTTATGTAGTAGGAAAACGCCTTGGATCAGTATTGTCTTAGGCAATCTATTCGTACACAATTCATGTACAATAAAAACAGTTTCTGCCGCCAGGCATTCATTTTTTGTATTATCAAGATAAAGACAACGAAAAGAGACACAGCTGCGTTGACGAACGTGAAATACTAACAAAAGGGTTGAAAAGCAGGGCTGGTTGGTTTAGTTTCATATTGAAATGTTGGCAGCGCCAACTAACGGAACGCGCAAAGATGAGACAAACAAAAAGAGATAAAATCATCATAATCATCACTATCATGATCATCATCAGCAGCAGCAGCAGCAGCCTGACTATGTCCCTCTGCAAAACAAAGGCCTCTCTCATTTTCCGCCAGTAAATTCGGTCCTGTGCTTGCTACTGCCACTTTATACTCGCTAACTTCGTGATCTCATCTGCCCATCTGACTTTCCGTCTCCCCTTCACCCGCTGCCCTTCTCATGGTATCAAGTCTGTCATCCTTAATGACCAGCAGTTATCCTGCGTTTGCGCTAGGTGCCCTGCTCATGACCAATTCTTTTTATTGATTTCGACTCTGATGTCCATAACCCGTTTGTTCCATGATACACTCTGCTCTTTTCTTTTTCTTTAGGGTTAAACCTATCATTTATTTCTATTGCTCGCTGCGTCGTCCCAGGTTTCTAGAATTTGAAGGTTCAGAGCGGCATGAACTAAGGTTATCCGTGTCCACGTATTAGGAGAAGCGCTCACAGAACCATGTGAAGTCCTCTACGATAGGACGTCAACAGGTGCTCCATGAACGGCCTTGATCATTCATCCGTACACGATAGTTTACGATATGCTTATGAACTGCGATTTATGGCCGGACAATTCTGTTGATAAAATCGGTGGAGCAGTGTTCGAGCTAGTAGCGATAGATGAATAACCGTCACACTATTCCCAGTTCCCTCTTCAGCAGAATAGCCCGTAGCCTACTGTGCTAAACAAGGGTATCTGCTTGCACTGAAAGTTCCTGAAGAACAAAAGAGATGCTTCCAGGTTGTCTTTACGTTTATTCGTTTCTTTTTGTGACAGAGGCATGAATGTTTTGTTGGTGTTTTGAAGGATTACACACCAGAATAAAATATCACCAATTACTATTTTGCGTGTATGCGTATGTATTTGTCTGTGACTGCGTAATATTTCTGCGTATGGGTGATCAAAGCATATATCTTATACCCACTGTTCGACGCGCGGAGTACGTAGCAAGCCATTTGACAAACCAGGCTATCAACTCCATGGTTATAATATGAAACTGCTATACCTCAATAAATCTGTATGAAAAATAAATTGTCTCTTTCTTCCCATAACCACTGCATACACCGCAAGACTTCCCTACAATTTCGGGGTGCCTAAAGTATGCTGCGCACACCCCGCAATTTGTGTGGATTACGAAACTCTGAAAGAGTACTTGCTCATCACAGTCATGGTACATTGACTCAGTCGTGGGACTGAGCGAAAGCCTAAAAGAAAATATTTTTTTTTTCGTGGTACTTCTGTTAAAGCAACAAGGTACTTGTTGTATAATAACTTTCTGTTAACGACGCGAGGAAGGTAGGCTGTTCATAAGCTTGAGTTACGGTGACGTATGAAACATAATTCCTAGACACAAGCCATAGGCAGATAGTTCCCACTACGAGAATACACACGTTCAGCAAACCGAGATCACATCAGAGGAGGGCGAACAACACAGGAGATTAATTTTAAAACAAAACGTCAGCTATTTTTTTTAAGTTCAACATCAGTTTTTGCAGTGCTAGCATATTTCCGCCAAGGAAAAAAAATGTCACGGCACGTGCTAAGCCCCGCAAGACTGGACAATTGATTTGATTGACATGTGAGGTTTAACGTGCCAAAATTACCATATGATTATAAAAGACACCGTAGTGGAGGGCTCTGAAAATTTCGAACACCTGGGTTTCTTTGACGTGCGCCCAAATTTGAGCACATAGGCCTACTGCATTTTCGTCTCCATCGAAAATGTAGCCGCCGCAGCCGGGATTCGATCCCGCGACCTGCGGATCAGCAGCCAAGCACGTTAGCCCCTAGACCACCGTGGCGGGTGCAAGGATTTATCACAGCAGAGTTGGTGGGCTACTAGCTCGTCCTGATTTTGCTAGGCTTTTACTCTTATCAGCTGTGTTTTTTCCATCCCTTATTACGCTATACTAAGTTACACTATACTATGTTATAGTGTAGTACACCAGACATACACTATACACGAAAATGCTTACTGTTCTTTTTTATCTGCTTTTTAAGGTATGCCATTCCAGCTCTTTCTGCCTATGCCTGTCGACAGACCTCGACCTTAACACCTCTGCTAAAAATGTAGTCGATAGAGCCAATCGGAAACGTTGAGGGCAATAATTAAAACGAAAACCTGCTTTCCACAGAAAAGAAAGAGACATAGGCATGCTATCGGAAGCGAAGACCAAGTAAGGAGGTGCGTAGATCATACCATAAAATGGTCAGCGCCTTGCCAGGCTACGAGGCACTCTCTGCCGTAGCCAACCCACTCTACTTAGGAGAGGGCGGGAGGAGGGGAACAGGAAGAAAATGGTTTTCGCGTCTCGTGGAGACTGGAATGTGCGGCGCAGTGCTCCGAAGACTGCCTTTCCGAGGGGCTGTCCATCGATTGGCCCTGGGTGTTAATAAAAGTGGCCCCTGACTCGAAAGCTGATCGCGAACAATTCCAGCGTCATTTGTCACTCCGGTGTTGCACGAGGGGGAGAGAGGCCGAGGACCGGGAGAGCGCGAAAAGAATGGCTCAGGGCCGAAGCACAGAGCACGCAGGCCTTGCCCCTCCACTCTTTCCCCGCGCCTCCTCTACGGAGTGGTCCTCCCTTTCTTCACCAGTGCACCCTTTTGCTGGTTCTGAGCGAACGCGACTTGAAGAGCTCTCTTGGTCGGCTAAGCGCGAAGATACGCTAGAGTGAAGCTAGTACGGACACCTCTGACATCGCGGCTTCCTAGCCTTTTGCATTTGAGACATTGTTTCCTTTTTTCCTTTTTTGTTCCTTTTCCTCCCGTATTTTCCCGTAAGTAGGACCGGAGTTGAGGCACATCGGAGTGAGCCTGAATGCTTAACGATGTGAGAAGAAAAAAAAACATAAAGAGAGAAAGATTGGTGTTGAGGAGTAAAATGCGATTCAGTGGGGGTAAGCGATAAATTCGGACGTGAGCAGTTTTAGACCATGCGAATCATGGAAGTAGTAAGGCGTTGAGGGGTGCGTAATAAGAGGTTAGAATGCTATACGAGTGGAGGGACGAAAATATGGTAAGTTCGACTGTGTTCACGGCTGCAGAATTGTGAGTAAATGCAAAGATCAAAATGTTTTCATGCGCGATTCCTCGTCAGTGAGTCTGCCTCTTTTCTGTCACTTATTCAGACTTCAGATTTGATTTGAATGCATAACTGTTCGTTTCGATACATTTTTTCCCTGCTCAAGCTATTCATGGGCTTCAATGAAATTACTCGAACAACCGTACTGGTTACTACTGGGCTATCAAAGCCGACGTAGCACATTTCACAGCAATGATCGGACTATAAATCGCTTGTTATCTCCCTGTTTTCTATTTTCAACTAATACCTAGAGGTATACTTATTAGGAAGACCGCATTAGGTACCTGCTGATCTGAAATAACTATCGCAAAGATGTAAGACAAAGAAAAGGTACGGAAGCCAAACAAGTACTCTGTAGCAAATTTGGGGCCATTTCTATGTACCAACTGAAATGGAGACCCTTGGTTCGTAACTGATGAAGTAAGCTTCGAAGAACACAGACATAAGGATTTGAATTCGACTGTGGGTCATAAAGTTCCGTAAAATAGTTGAAGCAACGTAACGTGCAGAATGTACGCCGGGATCGGGGTTTAACACACTGGTATTGTTTATTATTCGAAATAGGCGGTCACACAGTTCGTAAACTTTCGCTGTGTTTTTACCGCATTTGAGTATGACGAAATGTTTCAGTGAAACAGCGATTAATCATGCAACTTTTAGACACAAAACTTTCGCGATCCCATGTACGATGTACGATAGCTTATTCAGGTGTGATCACAGTTTCAAAAACGCTTCCATGTTTCCCACGAGCCCTCGCTAACGGCAATATATTCTCATGGATGTGGTCCGCTGTTTTTTGCCGACAGTTGCCCTAAGAAGAAATATTCGTTTAACCACGCAATCTTTGCAAGTGATTGTTTAAGTAAGTCAGTTTATATGTCATGATATCAGATAAGTATGCGAAAACTGCACCTTCATCTTTATTTACTGGTAAACAGGATATTGAGGTACTATGTGAGTCAATGCCGATGTCGAAACAGCTATGTACACGCCGAAATAGGTGTACACGATGGAATCCAAAGAAGATTCACACACCTAACATCATTCAACAGCTATACTTGCAGCACGTGCGTAGTGAATTTCAGACATGAGCGTAAGCTGAGCCCTAATAATACTTTGTGGAATTTAAGGTCCCAAAACCACCATTAGATTATGAGAGACGCCGTAGTGGAGGTCTCTTGAAATTTCGACCACCTGGGGTTCTTTAAAGCGCACCCTTATCTGAGCACAAGGTCTAGAGTATTTTTGCTTCTATCGAAATCGCAGCCGCCGCTGCCGGGATTCGATACCACGTCCTGCGGGTCAGCAGCCGAGCACCTTAGCCACTGCACCACCGCGGCGGAGCGTGAGCCAAACCCTCTAGCAAATATATATGCCACTGCGCCGAAAACGACATTAAAAAAAGCCCCTACTGTTATACTCCTCAAAAACACCGCAATATATTCGGACATTTAATTTTAGCTTGCACGGTTTTGTGAACGCCGTTTAAAACTTGCAAGTTACAATGTTACCACTGACACATTACCGCATTCAGCATACTGATCAAGCCTCGGCCTTAATATTGGCTTTGGTCACCCAGTGTACCTTCAACCGTTCATCTGTAGGCTGCTTGTCTATTGTGCTCAGCCAGTCACATATAGCACATATTGAGCGAAGTTCAAGACTGCAAAATATCAACGCACATCACGAACAATTAAAATGGCGTACTCAGTTTGTCTCGAACCTAGATTGATGACTGGATAAGGTGTGCGTGACACTCCACACAGGCACTCTGCAGTGACATGCAATATTATTAAACTGTAGCATAGGTATTTCGTCGCGTAGTTGATAATGTTCTCTTTTTTCTAAATTCTGACGTTTTCACATACTGGACTGCATAGGGGCGTGGATTATTTGCTAGATAATTCTGTAAGTGTCTCAAGACTTAGTTTGCGAGTGCTTCAGTATATCTGCCAATCAGTGCGCGTTTCTCTGAGTCATCATAGCACCTCATGTGACCTACATTCACAGGCTTTGTATCCTAAAAAAAACTAGCTGAGCTGTGTTTGGTTTGAGGTAATGGCCTATTGATTTGCTATCGCAAGAAACAGACAGGGCGAGCAAGCGTGCCATGGCACAAGTGTTTTGCATGTCATTACTGCTAAACCGCAATGAATACAGAAGGGCTCTTATAGAAGAACGTGGACTAACGTAACCAGGCGCGATAACAACCAAAGTGGCATATGTTGGTAAAGTGATGAAGATTAGATTTGTGGGGTTTAACGTCCGAAAACCACCGTTTGATTATGAGAGACGCCGTAGTGGAGGGCTCCGGAAATTTCGACCACCTGGGGTTCTTTAACGTGCACCCAAATCTGAGTACACGGGCCTACAACATTTCCGCCTCCATCGGAAATGCAGTCGCCGCAGCCGGGATTTGAACCCGCGACCTGCGGGTCAGCAGCCGAGTACCTTAGCCACTAGACCACCGCGGCGGGGCGATAAAGTGATGAAGTACTGGCACACCAGCCGTGTTTGCCGGGGAAGTTTAACATTGCTTCGAAATGCTATTGTTGCGATTTTCGCCGAAATCGCCATATGTAAGTTAACGTGTTCCTATTCAAATCGACGAGGCTCGGTTAGCACGCACAAGCGAGAAGCAACGCATATTACAGAACGATAGGCATATACGGAAACAAACACAAGATATGAGAAACAAGACACCACAAAGGTGGTTCCTACTCGTGCGTTCTATGTCGACACGACAACTTCGCAATACTTGATGGGATTCAACATCCCAAAACCATGATATGATTATGAGAGACGACGTAATGAAAGGCTCAACGTAATGAAAATTTCGACAACCGGGAGTTCTTTAACGTGTACCTAAGTGTAAGTACTATCAGCGTTATATATGGGCAGAGGTGCCGAACAGGATGCGCACCCATCAATGGTGATAACTGGACGTTGGGTACTATGCCGTCACGAAGGCCTGGCGCTGTTTGCGTTTCATTTGACGCTGATAGTACATGTGCCTTATTCAACTCTATTGAAAATACGGCCGCCATTGAGAACGGCAACTTTTTTTCTTTACATTTAAACACTATAAACTAACTCTGCTTTTTGCCATTTTAAGAGATAACTATTTTATTCGAAAAAAGTATACGCGTGAGATAACGCTGCCAGGAGTGATAGCCTCGCATAAGATCATGGCGTGCCTTCTTTGGCCTGGATTAGCGATTCTTTTTTATTTTCGCGTGGTTTACGTCCTCTGCCAAGGATACTAAAAAACATCGAGCGAAGTTTCCACTAAGCCACGCTACAGTCTTGAATGATCAAAACTTGTCGATTATGAATATATAATCTCGCTGCTTCTGGCTTGTTTCTAGACATTAGCTAGGTGATGAGGGTCGTCGTTAGATTGTTTCCAGGTCGTTGTTAGGCTTTAACTAGATACGTTGATATACGTTGATTATACGTTAATTTGCAACGCAGAGACGTTCGAGTTCCGTCAGAGATAGTGACAGACGTGACACTGTAGCCGAAACTCCAGATACAGAACGCCGTGTTGAAACCAAGCGGTCGCGCCGCTCATAGGTCACGTCATTGTCGGCGTAGGCCTTCTATCTCACGGCCGCCGTCACCTTCCCCGCTTGCCGGTATTTTCTGATTACTTGATTGATTGATAATTTGATTGATTGATTGATTGATTGATTGATTCATTCATTCATTGTTTGATATGTGGGGTTTAACGACCCAAAAGCGCCATATCGTAATGAGACACGCCGTAGTGGAGAGCTCCGGAAATTTCGACCACCTGGGGTTCTTTATCGTGCACCCAAATGTGAGCACACAGGCCTAGAGCATTTTCGCCTGTATCGAAAATGCATGCAGCCGCCGCAGTACCGGTATCCTCTCGTTGTACGTACTCGGACTTCTCGGCTTGCAGCCGTCACTTCGCAGCCATTTGTTGGGCTAACCGTTGCCTTTTTTCATTTTAGTTGACTAGTTGGCGGTAGTAGGACTTACCCAATTATTGTGGAACATGCCAGTTTATGATGGTGATAGCTTTCACGTAGGACGCACAGTGGCATATGCCCGTATGCTATGATAAGGAAATACTTTAGCTCCATTGGGGCATGAGCTATAGCACGTAGCGGGCCACTTCCCCGTCGGGACAGATAGGCCTAGTCTCTGCGCCACGTTGTAGGCCCACTCGACTGCCCATAATTGTGTACTTTAATCCGGACTGCGTAGCGCAGCATCTCACTTCGAAGATGTAACGTCTTGAGCCCGTAACGTGGGGCACCACCAGAGCATGTGATCTAAACTCGTAAAGTGAGAGCAAAGTACGCATGTGTTTGACGCCTGAATTTCAGGATGTATTTTTTGCAACAGCACTGCCCCGACCTGCAGGAGTCGGAGTATCTATGTCTGAGGCCTGTTCAGTTTACTGTGCAGTGGCGGGTATTTTCGCGTCATCAGATAATAGTTGTTCGTAAGTTAATTGAACGTCTTTGGGTGATCTCTGTAGCCCACGACCTCATTGCCGCGACGTTCAGTGTATATCTACGCGGTCGACGAGTCCTCGCGCAGCTTTGTCGGGTGATTCGTTGAGGTTGAACGGAGAACTCACGCAGCCGTAGTGAAAAGAAATTCCTGTACAACTTCCACTGTTTGAAACGTCAATGCTTCGTAAGAGAGCGCGTTGCCGTGCTATTTGATTTACTACTGTAACAGTACTTAGCGGCCTATAGGATGACAACGGAGGAAGAGGACATCAACTAAGAAGCACTGACTGAGAGCCTTGAGATATTATTGCAAAGCGGGCAATAGCATTATTCGGAAGGTTTATTGTTATATAAACGTTAGGAGAGAATGTTTTATAAATAATCAAAGTTAAGCGCGTCGTCAGTTCCGTCTCTGTAATTCGTCGTGATCATATACCCTTCTTGAGCCATGTTATACCCTCATTGTTTTCTGGATTACAAATCGCAATGTCGTGAGCATTACGCACGAAAACAAACCATGTACCCTCCACGGTGTTTTAGTTTTTACGTCACGGCATCGTACTTCGGTCGTCACATTTATATCAAGTGAGAAAGGCTGGAAGACAGTGCGTTTTATTTTGGTGCACGTTCAATAAAAAAACCATGTGGTAGAAATTTCCGGAGCCCTCTACTTCTTCGTCTCACATAACTATATGGCGAAACAATGCGTAAACGTGGGCGTTGTGCTTGAGCCGACTTTTCTACAAGTGAGCTTCTCTTCAAGGATAGATTATACAATAATTTATAGACTCGAGACCACAATGGTAATTGATTGTTATTATTAACCGAACACTATCACGTACTTTTACTTTTCTTCAAGACAGTATATCTAAGTTTGAGGTATGACCGATGTCGCTGCAATTCTATTAATCATGGTTACCCTAAATTAAAAGCTCGCATTGAGGTGTACGTCGGCTACTGTGCGTCGTCGTCGAGAATAAACAGACTGTGTCAGAAAAAAAAAAGACTCTCACCGGCTTGTCCCCAGAGTGTCTCGGAGGCCACTGAGGAAACGCGAGACACAACTCCGTAACAGCGCATCTTCAATACGAAACTCACAAACGATTTTGGCAAGCTAGCTGTCCGAAGCCGTATTTTAAATTGTAAATGTTGGGGTTTCGCGTGCAATACACACTGCATGATTGCGAGGTTAGACTTAGTGAAAACCTTCAAATGAATGTTGATCAGCAGCCGGTGTTCAACGTTCGGGTGAATCTAAGTGCATGGTCAACATGGTGGGTAAGAAGTCTCCTGGACTACCCGAAACCAAGGTTGTAAACTTTAGAATAAAGTAGGTTTATCAGCCCTCGATCCTGAACATCTCTAGGGTGTCACGGCTGTGGCTCAGAAGGCATATAGGAGGATGGTCGGGCGATTGAACACGGTGAAGTGATAATGGCTGCCACATATCTCTTCTAACTAGCTAGATACATGAAACGGTGTTACGGTGCTCGGCTGCTGAGAGGTTGCGGGTTCGATAATCAGCGCTACGGTCGTACTTCGACGGAAGTGAAATGCAGGAGTACCGTGCCATGTACTGCGGGATTTCAGTGCACGAATAACAGATGGTTGAAATTTCTGCAGTCCTTTATTATGGTGTGGCTCATAATTGTAACGCGCAGAATTGCCAGTTACGCTTAGAATAAGCGGATTCGAGCTTCTTTTTTAGTCGAGTCACTTGCGAAGCTTTCAAGTCGCTCGTAAGGATTTGGGGGGCTTATATGTACTTCTCGGCAAATGTTTTATCTTAGTAATCATCACGTTGAATAGCGCGTTTATCGATTAAATTCAGTAATTGAGATCATGGGAATTACCCTATCAAGGAAGGCGAAGGTTGTTCGCAGCGCCCCTCATCCCATTATGTCGGTATGTGGGGCAAATACACCCTCCCCCCAACTTACCTTCCTGGTGCCCGTCTATGATTTGGCGTTCAAACACAAGTTAGATGAAAGCCACGTAAACATTGAGTGAAAAATACGTTGAGGAAAATACAACCAACGTTAATTATGCGCTGGCAAACGTACCTTAATCCGAATCGAAACTACCCTGGAGACAATGTTCAAAAAGAAGCTGTATGCTTTCGTTCACAGCTGCGCATATTTTCACTGCCCAAAACAATTAGGTGATCTCGTGCATTCCCTACGTAATTTTTCACAGTTTCTTAAAATCATAATTAAAAGCATTCTCAAGAATGCGAAAATTCACTATGGTTCCCCTTCATTTGGGCCTCTGTTTGTGGTGAGTATTCGCTTGTTTGCTCATTAGCACCTGGCAACGCTCACATTGTGGTTTCGGCTCATAATAATCGGGATACAATGATCATCATTTTTTACTAAAACAGTGTTCTGGACATTAAACTAGGTAGAGCCAAAGTTATCAAGAATCTTCAACGCTGAACTTCAATGACAGCTATGGATATAATAAGTAGACATGACTGCAAATGTTTCGGTAACGTCACCTGTCTTTTCTTGGGATCAGTCTCTGAACGATAGTGAAGAGCCACTGAGTATAGAAGGAAGTTTCAGGTGTGACCAGATCACTTCGTGATACGTATGGCCCGCAATGTAGCTTGCAGCATACGCAAAGCGCCTCAGCTTACTGTTTCAAAATGTCCTCAACGTGAACCTTATATTCGACAGTTTATCGAGCTGGCCGTCGTGGACAAGAGATTGAGTACCACTGCCTTCTACGAATGCCTTGTGATACTGGTCTCACTAGAAGAAATTACTAGCATTCTAGTCGGACAAGAAATTGCATCGCATCCATATAGTTCAGAATGGATGCTCAAATGACGAATACATTATAGTTTTTACCAACCACGTGGTAGCAACAGGAAAGAAGAAAAGTGCAACGCTGATTTTGATTTTACTGTTTGTGTACGATTCGTATACTAGACACTGTAAGTCCAACCATTTTAAATGCCCACGATGGATCACTTTATAGAAGACGAGCGCGCTTTTCTTTTCGGTAGCATTTTGTAAGAAATATTTTCTGAAAATAAAAATCTAGCCCTTAATACACAAAAGTAGTCTTCAAAATTATACTAACCCGTAATATCAATGTTTTTTGTGCTCATATCCAGACACCCCAATTCGCTTCATCGTGTAAAACGAAAATTCATATTCTAATATGTCATTACTCATCGCATACACGTCGTAGTACGGGCCTGCTTACGCTGTGATCGTAAAAACTTGTTCATTTCCACAGTGAATTCGTTTTATGGCACTAACACATTTTCAGTGTCTCATAACATATCGATATTTTAGGACGCGTTCTGGCACTCTTGTGTGAAGGAGACGGAAAAACAGGTAGACAATAATTAACGAGTGATTGCATTTATGTCTAACGTGCTTCGTTCTGTTTGCGACCGTGAACACTTGTAGATAAGCCCCTAATAATTGTTCGCAAAATTGACAGCATTTAGTTTGTCGCCTAAAAAAAAGCGGCCCACTTCATCTTGATTATGCGCCGAGTTCTTAGTCAAACCGTTATTCCTGCAAACAATCCACGCGTGCAGCATAACGAACAAGAACAAGGGAAACTATGGCTACTTTTTTTTTTCACTTTCTAACACAACCTTCTGAAATGTAGCGTTTTCAGACTGCGTGACTGACGAAGCGCGAAAGCAAATATGTCAAGTCGCTAAACGACATACCGCCGGTTAAGTGACATCAAAATCCTAACCGCTCAAAGAGAATCCCAGCACTGTAAATTATAGGCGAAATAAGGGCACTCGTCAAATCGGAAGGCAGCCAGAATTGCTTCTAATTGATTTGGGAAGACGCAACGAAATGTCAGCGAAAAATCTTTGATTGGTTGGTTCACGGCACGCTACGTTTTTGCGAGAAAGAATGTTCGTTATCCCTTGATGATAGGGCCAAAGAAAGAGTAAGTTTGTACGTACAGTCCCCACATTCTATTGACACGTATCAGCAAACTCACCAAGAGGGGCCGACGATCATCGTTGGTTCAGGGGTTGTTCACGTGCTCGTAGGCGCCCCGGATCGGAATTGCATTGACGCCCGAGCTCGCCTCGCTCAAGACGGTAGTGGTTTTCCTAATGCCTAAGAAACTTAAGCGTTCAGAGTTATCGCGGCCAACATGGCTGTTACATAGGTTCTTCTAGAGCATTGCTTTTAGATGCTGCCAGCCATGGGTGGATGACACTAAAGTTAACATTCGAATTGCCTAGTCCGATCTGGCTGACATCGCGGCGTAACGGACGTGCCGCAGAGTTTCTCGTTTTTCAACTTGGATTCAAGGTGGCCAAATATCACCTAAAAATTCGAGCTGCTCATCTTGAGAAGGCGTTACGCTGACTACAAGCTGGCCGGAGACTGCCGATTTAGTTGTACTTGGTAACATAATTACAAAGCACGGAGTGATTTATGTTGTAACACCAATGGATTTGAAATGTAAAAAGAAAAAAAAAACGCTTTAAGGTGAAACAGGCACTTACTGCGCGTTTAATTAGGTAAGCGTTAGATGGAATACGATCAGTGATGAACACTATTAAAACCATCAGTTACAAAGAAAAATACCAGAAACGAGTGAGCGCTGTAATTCGTCGGACGAAAAAAAAAAACGGCGAAAAAATTTAGCATATTTCTACGACAGGTGAGGGCCTGCGAGTCGCTTTCCAGCATTTAAACCAAGACGAAACGAGAAAGTTCTACGGGCCAGTATGAAACTTTCGATACGATCACCCCTGGCTCAAATTCTTGTAGCAACGTCTACCAGCCAACTTCGTAGACGACCGAGTAAACGCGGAAGAATCCTAACCGGCAAAGTTACAGTAAAGTGGCCACGCGCCGCTGTGTCGGACCAGCCGCGGCGAACGACAAACCTTACTCGGGACGGTGCGGAGAGCGCGCGCGCGCGAGGCGAGCGTCGGGCGCCGTCTTGAGGAGAAGCGTCCGACGAGACCAGAGCGAGCGGCCCAACGACGTCGCCGGCGGCCCCGTGCGAACTGAGGCGGCGAACGTCGCGCTAACGAGAGAGGTATTGGTACAGGGAAGAGGGGGTGGGCCGGGGGGAGGGGAGGTGGAGTGCCCCGCCACCATGAGCGCGCGCGCGCCGCGCCGCACCCCGGCCCGGGCCCTAAATATTGATCGCGACGCCCTGGCCCGTTGTCACGGCAACGGGGCAACCTGCCAATCACGGGGGGACTCCGCTCCTGTTCACCTGGAAGGAAGGGAAAGACTTCCCGCGGCTTGCTGCCCAGGTGCGCGCGATCCAAAAGGACGAAACGGGGTGGAACCAGTGCGCCTTCTTTTTTTTTTTACGCGTTCCCGCTGCCGCATGTACTTCTGCTTCCTCCGGTAGTGATGCTGTTGCTGCTACTATTGCCTCAGCACCGGAACCCGACCGGTCCCACTCTACTCGTCATCTCACCCCCTTCGCTGCCGACTTTCGGATGCTCCCCCTCTTCCGGTGGGACCCCCTTCCCGTGCACCTAGCTTCACTTCCTCGCTGAAAACGTTGCCCCTCCCTATAACCCGCAACCCTCATTCTCCCCACGACTTCCAATACACTACTTTCGCCCTTCCCAGCCTAAAGTCCCAGGCCCCGTTCCTTCTTTGCCGGTCGCATCCACCTTTCTTGCTCCCGATGCGCTCGTCCGGTGGACATCCGCGATCTCCCGCAGCAGTTGCGAGTCACTTGCGAAATCTCGGTCGCTCCCGCGGGAATTTTCTTCTCCGCCCGAAAAAAAAATCTTAGAAGCGGTGGAGAGGTCACTTTTCCTTTAAAATCGGGAAGCAATAACGGAGCACGTATGTTTAGGCAGCGGGACATAAACCTGTTCAATGTAAATCATCACCGGAATAACTGCGGGCATTTTTCTCATCGGTTGGCAGTATATGTGTCCTACAATGTAAGAACCATCTATCTCGCTCCCTGCAGGCAGTCCAAGGCATCGTCAATGCGCGACAGCGTATAAAAGTCCTTGCGTGTAATTCGGTTGACACGTCGGTAGTCCACGCAGAACCTGATGGATCCGTCTTTCTTGACCAGCACAACTGGAGAGGCCCAGGAACTGCTTGATGGTTTGATTATGGACGTTTCAGCACATCGTCCACCTGTTCTTTGATGACACGGCGTTCGCCAGTTAACACACGATATGGACGCTGTCGTAATGGTATCTTTTGACCAGTATCAATAGGCTGATTACGCTCTTCCTAAGGAAGGGTGATTGTGGTCAAAGGAGGCTCGAAAACGCTGGAGCAGTTTGATCAGCTGTTCCTGCTGCCCAGGTGTGAGGTGGCAATCAAGGGACTTGCGGAATACATCTATAGTGTCATTGGCGGTGGTTGCGAGTGTAACGGCACAAATAGTTGGGAATTGCTTGTCAGGCTATATTGGGTCTTCGAAAATACAATCTAAAGTCTCGAGGCTCCCTAGACACTCGCCGCGTAGCAGGATGTATGTACAAGCAGAGACGTTGCACGCATAAAGTACCACCGAACCATTGGAAAAATTGATGACGGCAAACGGGAGGACGAAGGTTCGGTGGTGCGCACTAGCTATAGATGGTTTAAACAGGAGCGTCGAGTTAGTGGCAGCAGGGGAAAACACAGGCACTAGGACAGCGGACAAAGGCGCGATGCGGACATCAGCTGCAGCCAACACTTTAGAGGGAATGCCGTGGTCGATATCAGGGCACGGATTCATCAACGTGAGCTCAGCACGAGCGCAGTCGACGAGGGCCTGATGGGTAGGAAGGAAATTCCATCCTAGTGTGACGTCGTAAGATGAACGTGGAAGAAGAACAAACTTGACGGCGTACCAAACATATTGAATAAGAACACGTGTAGTGCGGAGAGCCGTCGGCACGATGAAATGGGAGGTGGCTGTACGCAGGGCAAGATTCGTAAGTGGCGTTTAAATTTTTCTCAAATCGCGAAACAGTTTTTCACTGATTACAGAAACGATGGCGCCTGTGTCGACAAGCGCACGTACAGCGACACCTTCTCCTAGCACATCAGTTTCGTTGGGCAGACAGAGAGGAGGTCTTGGAGAGTTCGACGACAATGCAGTTCGTGCCTCCATAACTGCGGCAGTCAGTTTTCCTCTTGTGCGGGGCTCGTGCACCGAAGCATCGGGGAGGCAAATCAGTGACGGGACGAAAATTACCGGCGGGAGTCGACAGGGCGTCGGGGAGAAAACGTGTCGGAGATAGGGAAAGATGGTCGCTGGGGGTTCTAGGTAGCTTGGTAATTTGCAGAATTCCCATGGTCCGGAGGCTGGAAGTTGCGACGGCGGAAGCAGCGTGCTATATGTTCCACAAAACCGCGTGCATGCAAAACAGATGGGTCGATTATCGAAGTTGCGCCACGGGCTAACAACAGGAGATGCAGGGTGTTTAGTAGGATGGGGTACCGTGTATGTAGGCAGCGTCGTAGGGACCCGGTGCCCCGCTATGTGCCAGAGACAGGTGGGGCCAGTGGTCTAGCAATGACGGCAGTGTAGGTCAGCGGCGTAGAGACAGGTGGCGATGAAGGCAGTGCCTGCGTTACCTGTGTCTCAATGACCTGGCGTAGACCTGGGGCTAACGAGGTCACTGGCTCGCATGACTCGGCCACAAGATCAAGTTGACGCGCAACTTCTTTACGGATAAATTGTTCGGTGTGGGGCAGTAAGACGGTGTGATCAACAGCGACGTCGTGCACGAGGACGGAAACTTCAGCTGTATCTTCAGCGGCCTTGCTTGTCGAGACACGCTGCTTACGCAACTCGTCGTACTCCTGACAGAGCTGGACAACGTCAGCGACAGTCAGTGGGTTCCTAGCAATGAGCATCTGGAAGGTATCGTCGTCAACTTCTTTGATGATAAGCTGGATTTTGTCGTGTTCAGCTAGAGATGCATCGACGCGTTTGCATATTGAGACAAGACATCTTCGACATAACTTCTTAAAAGTCTCGTCCCTGCACTGGACTCGACTACGCAGACGCTGTTTCTCGCGAAGCCGGTGCACGGCGGGACGACCGAAAACCGCGGCGATGGTGGTCTTGAAGGCGGACCAGTTGGTGATTTCGCCTTCCTGGTTCTTGAACCAGAGGTTGGCCACATCAGCGAGGTAAAAGCGCACGTTTGTGAGCTGGTCGCGGGTGTTCCATTTATTTGAAGAGCTTACGATTTCGTACTCGATGAGCCAGACCTCGAGGTCTTGTTCGTTATTGCCACGTGAAATCGGTGGGTCGCGTTCCTAAGCCACGCCAGTACAGAAGACTGTCGTTGGTGGAAAAGCTTGAGAAGGGCCTGGAGCAGTCACGGTGAACGGTGAGCGTAGCGTCCGATTGCGAAGTTCCCGGTTGATTGGAACCCCCCGACTCCTTCACCACTTAAAGTAGACATGTAGTACGTCGATAAACCTTCAGACGCAGCTTGGCGAAAGGTGCTTTATGAGGACCATATGGCTACCGGAAAACGCGTGCGCGAGCTACTGCCACAGCCACCGATCATCATCAAGATGTTCAGTGACAGCGGAGCATCCGTCATTCAGATTCTTTACAATATATATATACATATATATATATAGAGAGAGAGTTTGTAGAGAACGAACAGTAAGCTGATCAGCCTGTTTTTTCAAGACCTTGACGTCTGATTTATTATGTATTTTATAGATTATGATGGTGTTAGTGTTCTTCCAAGATTCTGGTACCCTTCCCGTCAAGAGACACATCGTATATAAGGTGGCCAATTTTTCTAATACAATATCTCCGCCATCATTTAGGAGGTCCGTTGGTATACCTTATCCTCACCAGCGGCTTTGCCTCTTTGCATTCCTTCTACGGCTTTATTTACATTCCCTGTCCTTACTGGTAGGATGTCGAATTCCTCTGAGCTATTATTGCTTCCTACGATATCTACCTGGTTGTTTCGGCGTCTGCACAGCTCTCTGTAAAACGCGGCCACCTCAACTATCCTACTCATATTGATTATGGCATTACCTTCTTTGTCGCTTAAAGCAGGCATTCGATTTTTGGCAATGCACAAGTTAGCCTTCATAGATTTTAGTCTACTGCCACTTTTTACAGCCTGATCAACTTTTTCCATGTTATACCTTCTGATGTCCGCTACCTCACATCAATTGAATAACTTATAAAGCTGCACTAGCTCTATTTTGTCGGTTGCATTTGAGGCTTTCATGGTTTGTGGTCTCATAATAGGATTTTTCGTCTCCTGAGACAGTTTGCCAGTGATCTGTCTAGTAATTTTAGCTTCAACTTCCATTGCACGTTCTTTGATGATATTAGTAAGATTATCGTGCATTGTGTCTACGTTAGCATTGTTTATCTCGTCAGGTTACTCAAATTGCATTATGAAGTGAAACACTGAATTCATGTACTGTCCCTCTAACCGTCAGTTCTTTATTTGGCTTCTTGCGTATTAGTTTTTGTCTTTGTTTCTATAATCTGGGTAAATACGAGCTCTTACCATTTTATAATCACTGCATCTAATCTTGCCAACTACTTCTACATTCTGTAAAATGTCTGAGTGTGTACACAGAATGAACTTAATTTTATTGTTAGTTTTGTTATTGGGACTTCGCCACGTCCACTTACGATTAGCCCCTTTTCTGAAGAAGGTATTCATAATCCGAAATGGTATTTATAATCCGTAATTTATTGCGTTCTGCGAACTGCACTATTAACTCCCCTCTGGCATTTCTAGAGCTGATGTCACATTCCCCCACTGCATAGTCTCCGGCCTGTTTCTTGCTTACTTTAGCGTGAAAGTCGCCCATAAGAATAGTATACTGTGTCTTTACTTTATTAATGGCTGGCTCTACGTCTTCATAAAAGCTTTCAACCGGTTCGTCACGGTTCGATGTAGGCGCGTAATCCTGTACTACCTTCATCTTGTACCTTTTGTAAAACATAATTGTGATACTTGCTAACCTCCCACTGATGCTGTAGTATTCCTCCATATCGGCAGTGATATTCCTGTGTACGAGAAAACCCACCCCTAGTTCTTTTCTGTCAACTAATTCACGATAGCATAGGACGTGTCCATTCTCCAGCCCTAAATAAGCTTCACTGTCCTCCTAACTTCGCCGAGCCTTATTGCATCCTATTTAACACCCTCTAAATAATCGAATAACACAACTAGACTAGCCTCACTAGATAGTGATCTAGCGTGTAAGTTAGCCAAGTTTAGATTTCAGTGGCAGCCTGTCCAGATCAAGAGATTTTCTCCCCTGCCCCGCAGGTCTTATTACTGTCTTGCACAGTTGCTCTGCAGCCGCTGGGGACTGAGAGCCAAGGGTTAATTGCTATATATTCATGGGAGGTTGTGATCAGGTACTTAACAGGGTGGCCAACCCTGTGGTTCGAGAGTGCATAACTGGCTGCTAGTCGCCAGTGAGGCTGCACCCCAAACCTCCTTTTATATGTGAAGCATTTCTTGACGAACTTCGGCGACTTTGAGCGTGTCTGTCTGTCTGTCTGTCTGTCTGTCTGTCTGTCTGTCTGTCTGTCTGTCTGTCTGTCTGTCTGTCTGTCTGTCTGTCTGTCTGTCTGTCTGTCTGTCTGTCTGTCTATCTATCTATCTATCTATCTATCTATCTATCTATCTATCTATCTATCTATCTATCTATCTATCTATCTATCTATCTATCTATCTATCTATCTATCTAATCTATCTATCTATCTATATCTATCTATCTATCTATCTATCTATCTATATCTATCTATCTATCTATCTTGCCACTTACGTCTTTTAGCGCTCCTGGCCGTTTCAATACTGATATTGATACGAAACTTGGTATGGTATAACGCGACTGTATGACGAGTGTAAGTGACTAGTCATAACATGAAAATCGTGACAGTTATGTCGTGAAAGTTATGGTTTACATTTCATGGTCTTGCAGCTCTCGCAGTGGTTTCGTTCACATGGCATGTTGCAAAACTGGTATGGCATGACATGACTGCTTGGCGAATTCAAGTGACAGACCCTAACGCAAGAATCATATGCATGTTATGTAAGTCATGAGTCATGACTACACGCCACGCTCAGGGTGCGCTCGTTGTCGTTTCGCTAGCTTCACATATACCAAACTTGGTATAATGGGACGTGAATGAATGACGAAGGTATGTGACTGGTGAAAACATATTAATCATGAAATGCGTGTCATGATGGTGATGACATGATGCGTGTCATGTAAGAACATGACTACAGCCTCACTCAGGACACCAATACACTTCGACGGGACCAGGCGCACGCGCGCACCGGCGTTCGTTTCGTCGCAAGACGACAGCGTTGCCGCGCCAGGCGTTGATCTGCCTGCCTTATACCATCTTCGGGAATTGTGCACTGGAGAAGTCGTGGCACGCTACGAATGCTGGAATTGCGAAGCACCTCAGAGCAACGAAAAAAAAAGTGCCCCGACAGGGTGCGCCCTGGTTACCGAAGACAGTTGCTGCACAACGGTGCGCTTTCCCGAAGATACCATTTTAATCGCAGGCGCGCGTCGCGCTGCGTTGCTTAGACGCATGCGCGTTTTAGCGCGTCGACGTCCATAAGCCACGAAAAGAGGCAGACGCAGTGTTAGCTGGGTAAAGCAATGGCACGAAATGCAGCATGTCGCATTTCGCACTGGTTGCCGTCGGCCCACGCCCACAAACGCTGGTCATGCCGGTCACGCCTGGCGTCAGAATATAGAGTGCTCGCGTTGCTAGCGCAGCGTTGCTGTGCCCAGCGTGCACGCGCGTCAACGTTACGTCGAAGTCTATTGGGCCATTCATAATGCGCTTGTGGCCGTTTCGTTAGCTACACATATACCAAATTTAGTATCAAGTGATGTGAATGAATGATGAAGGTAAATGAAACGTTCAAACATTATAATCGTAAAAAGGAAGTCATGTACGGCCTAATTTACGTCCACCTCGTAACGTTGTCCTCATTTTAAAGTGACATAACAATCTTCCTCACTCATGCTGCGCATATCATAGATTCTCACTGTACGTGGGATCTGCCATTTTTTTTTCTTTCCTTAACGATTCCTTCATGACGCTTTTCAAGTATAATATGTGATTGGGAATGGTCCGGCATATGCATTCCAACCGTATTTTGTCATAGCATGCTAGGCTGTTGCACTATCTCTATGTAGAGAGTTCTGTTGCACTTTCTTAGCACTGTAGAATACCCCCTGACCGCCTCTCATCTCCCAACTTCACCTGACTAGTAGCTCACTTGGCCTTCTTTTCTTGACTGTTTGAAAGTTCATTTTTTCTTAAAAAACAAGAAAAAACACCCTGCACGTTTTCTAATACCTGACTTTGCGAGCATGCGCTGGCTTAGTGCTCAAGATGACCATCCTTCTTACGCGTTGATTATTTCCCAACTTCTTCCTGCCTCACTCAATTTGGACAATGCTAGCTTGAAGAGTGTCTGCGATGTCAGAGTTTTTTTTATTTCGAGTAGTCGCACTGCTACGTAAACGTTTCCTGTCTAATGACGAGTTACGCGCCCCTGTTTCGCGACTGATTGGCTACTTCCAGGTGATTGTTACGTTGAGCGTACACGTCGCGGGCGATCGGAGTGCATGAAAATTAAAGGTGAAAAGTTTCTAACTGCTAAAGAATAGACAGGCGCTACCTTAAGGGCTGTAATTAAAACGTCTGGTAAATAAATATTGAAGTAGACACTGGCCCTCAGTCAGGAGTCAGATATACGTAATAGTAAGTACATATACGGGTAGCCTAATAACTTAAAATAGTGAATGAAAAGGTAAGAAGCAAATCACTTTCAGTTCTAGCAAGCGGTGAAAGGCAAGAAACTTTTAATCACACACCCCGAAGCCTCAGCTTGAATTGCTTGACCCCGACGACACTCACACACAAGAGTATGTCAACGCAATAAGTTCAGCTCCCAAGTGGTTCTAAGCACTGCCCTACGTAACTAGTGCTTTTGGGCCTACGCTTTCGGATAAATATTTCAAATTTACCTGTTTGTTTAGACAGTGTAAATTTATATTAGGCGCCTCAGGTAATGTAGTGTAGGAATTTAATCAAATAATAATACAAAAATTGTTAGCGTAATACCGTCTTGTAAAACGGTTGCATGGCAAAAAGTTAGTAACAGTGCGCAACAGAACCGTTGCACCTTTATGTGTCTGCAACTTAGTTATTAAAAAAAAGGTCACAAAAGATAGTAAGCTTGTGCCCAAGAACGTCAGTAGCAACTTTTTTACTAGTACTACGCTTGTTAGAAACTTTCTACTAATTTTTTTATAGTGCACACTTAAAAGTACAGTGATTCAGTCGTGAACAGACATGAGTTTGTTCGAATGCAGTTCATGTTTAACGAACCCCTCGGAATGCAAAAGTGTGGAACGCATCAGTCAACCTACGTTGCGGGTGAATTAAAACGCCAACAGGTATTTCACGCAACGGGCTGCCTGAACACCTTGACATGAATTTAAGCTTTGCGAGCGTTACGTAGTACAAAGCAACATACTGCAACACGAAACAACCCGAGTATCACGACTGTTTAAAGATGCGTGCCATCGCGAATGCATACACCGACATAAGTTAGCTCACCCGCAAGGAAAACACGTCTGATAGTAGTCGTGATCATTGTATGTCATGACTACTATTTCAGACGTGTTTTTCTTGGTACATATAAATTTAGTCTAAGGCGTCGGCAAACGGTAGCTAAAGTATTATTCCGTAACGTAGAATATATGTTGCGCGAAATGAGACAATGTTCAGTTGTCTCATGTACTCCGCAAAAAGAACAGCTAGGAGAAGCCGCCAGGCCAGCTCTGTGCAAATAAAAATTATTATATAGTGTCTGGCAGCTTAGTTTGGTGATTGCAACTTCTAGTTCTTTTGTTTGACATAGTTTACTGTTTCACCGGTGTCTGAGGTGCCAAAATTCCAATGTGGTTGTTAATAATGAAGCGCGAAATTCTTCTAACAACATTTTCTCTTTATTCTAAAGCCTATTATGAATTCGGACGCCAGCAATACATCAGGAGCCGACTTATTCAAAGATGTCTTTGCTAGCGCATCCGTAACTTTATTCAGAAATAGGCTGCTATGTCCTGGAAGCCAAACCAACCTCATCAAATTATTGTTGAGAGGAATTAACGATTGCAGTGCACTCAGAACATGTGATTCCTCATTTCCTAAGAGGGATGCACCAACTGATAAAGAATCTGTCTAAATTACTGCAAAACTTCTTGATGATGTTAATTTGGGGAGCGCTCTAATTATCGCTAAAAGTTCTGCCACAAAGATGGGCACAAAATCTGGAAAGCGAAGAGAAAAAAGACCAATCTAGAGTAGGATAATCATCTCAAAATTGTTTTAACTCATTCTAAATATTAATCACAAATTCAATATGCATGATCCACCCGACTCATGGCCGAACCTTCATATTGGGTAGGTGTCAATGATTCAGGAAGCATCATCACCATCATCAATTTAGTAAGAATACAATACAGTCATCTTTTTCTTCTATACGCGTTCACGTTCTTGCCAGTGCACCTCACGCGCACGCCTAGCTCGCGCTCGCAGCTGCACACGTAGTGCACGCTCAAGAACAGGGCGTCGTTCTGAAGCTACGTTGCAGGACCGACATGGGTGACCGCTGCCGAAGACCCCCGCTCGCGCCGTACTCGAAAGGATCCCGACCCCGGAAGCGCTCGTTTCATGGCAGACGCCAGCACCCGCCGCCGGCGTTTGACGGACTGATAAGTGCCGCCTACCTGCAGGAGCTGTTTGGCCTTCCGTCGACGTTCTCTTGGACACAGGGGCCCACACTGCCCATGGAGACCGTGCCGTACTACTACGTCCTGTGGCCCTACCTAGTGTTCCCGCTGTTCCCACCGTGGTCACCGTGGATGGCGCCAGCGATTTCTTACGAGGTGGCTCCGAACCAAGGCACACCATGGCGACCGGGTGCGAACCCGGACGTCACCAGGAACGCCATCCCGCCCCGTCCGCAAGGTAGGCAGGTCTTCAAGCGCCGCGAGTCCCGGCCACCTGCTGAACAAGGCACCGAAGCGGTGCGATCCCAGGATACCAGGGCGCGTAATCGTGAAAGTGCCACTCCTTCAACAAGTGAGACGTCGCGAAGCAGCCCGTCAAAGAAAGGGCAAGAGGAATACATCGAGCTGCTGCTCTCGCGACTGCTGCGTGCTGTGGCAGACCTCGGGCTCGGTGTGTCCGGCAAGAAAGAAGAGCCAAGGTGCTCCAAACATAGATTCATCTACAGCGCCGCGATGCTGAAAAGCTTGAACGTGCACAGCCGCGCCTCAACGCCTGCCTCGCGATCGGAGCACCAGCACAAAAACCCCGAATGAGCATCTCGTCCGCCAGAAACGTTCGTGAGTAACCAGCCGAGATGACCCTGGACGTTGCTACGCTGGTTTGGCGCCGCTGACGCTCCAGATGACAGTTTGTTTTAACCCAGGTGCTGCACAAGTTGACTCCACCACGTGATTTCTTTCTGTTTGATTGGGACAATAAAGGTTGTTTGTTGACAGAGGTGTGTAGGTTGATTATTAATCAGGTGTTGCAGTCGTGTCTATGCGCGTTTGATATGATAATAATGGATGGCGTTTTGTGTCCCAAAATCACAATATGATGATGAGACACGCCGTAGTAGATGGCTCCGTAAGCGTAAGCCACCTGTGCTATGAAATGTTACTGATGTAGCATTTCAATCTCATTCGAAAATTAAAATAACGCGGCGGTGGTTTGATACCACTATCGAGGACCATACCCCTAGACGACCACACGTGCGTTTGAGACGCTTTCTAGGGGTTTGGAAATGACATCACACGGGAGACGTAGCGAGTCTGATTGACGCGCGCAGTGTTGACTCAGTGTATCCCATGTTCGATCTGGTTGTTGTTGTTGTTGTTTCCCTGTGCAAATGGCTCGTATCCAAAAGAGGGGATTGGCCAATTATAAGGTAAATTTGCCCTATACTTTCAGCATATTCACCTTATATACTGGTTGTACAGGTTAATATTTTTTCTTTAAGTTGAATAACCATACCTACGAAGTGGGAATAAACCAAAAGCTTGCCAAACTTAGCTGTATTTTTTATCATTCTTTCAGATCGTTCATGAAAACATAATCTGCTGAAGGCTGTTTTTTCAACAAGTTAGCCATTTTAATCATCCCTACATATAGTATAATCAATGCCTTCGTCATCAATTCAACCCGTTCGTCATTACTGTCATCAACATCATCCTATATGTACTCGTGGCTGCTTGCTAACGGCTATGATTCAGCACTTTCAGCACTATCGTTATCATCAACACGCTAATCGTCATGTTTAACGCTTTCACCATCGCCATATTTATCACCAATCAAGGCCCTTTTTTTAGCCCAACAGCTCGCTTTGTTGTTCTCGTTCACATAATAACTATGGCTCATACCCATGTGGGGCATTGTCCAAAAATTGAGTTGCTTTATAAAATAGTATGACATTTTACAACAATGAAGGTTATGTATTAAAAGAGATTGCAGGTTACATAGGAAATTATGGTGCTTGAGGACGACGCAGTGATAGATGGAATGAAAAATGATAGGTGCTACCTTACGAAACAAGAGAGCAGAGTGGGTCAGGGAACCAACGGGGAATAAGGATATCATGGTTGAAATCAAGAAGAAAGAATTGATGTGGACCGGGCCCGTAGCACGTAGATGGGATAAACGTCAGTCATTATTGGTAACTCAACGAGTTCCAGGAGAAGGCAAACACGTGAGAAGGAGACAGAAAATCAGGTGGGAAGATGAGATCAAGAAGTTTGCAGGTATAACATGGCAGCACAAAGCACAGGACCGAGTTGATTGTCGGAACATGAGACAAGCCTTTCACCTGCAAGACGATGGTCATGATGGTGATGATGACGACGTTGATGGCGATGATGATGTCGATGGCGATGACGACGACGACGACGACGACGATGATGATGATAAATACCTAAGACAAATATATATAAACGAGTGTCTAGATGAGCAAGAAGTGGAGTTGAGCGGCGGCTTGTTTGCTGTCTTAAATGCAACCTTATGAAACCAGCCGAGAAGAGATAGATAAAAGAAAGGAAAGGCAGGAAAGTTGACCAGATGCACTTCTGGTTTTATATCCTGCACTTGGAGAGGGGGATAAATGAGCTGAAATAGAGATAAAAGATAAGATTAGAAGAAGGATTGACGAAATTGCGAGGGCACTTGGGGATGTTAAGTCCGCAGGCGTTCTCTAAAGAATGGTTCATTTCCGGTATTTCAGTTGCTCTTTAGTTGCCTTCTGTGCCCTCGAAGTAGATGTACGAAGTCCTAGAATGATATCGCTAGAAAATGGCGTTGACTCCAGTTTGTGCGAAATCATCCGGAGCGGGCGCGCTGAAGAAGGTATAGGAGAAATTACCATTGTGTTTCATCTGTAGCGCAGTAAATACGACACAATCAGAACATCGTACGCTTTTCGCAAAACAAGCGCTTGCATCACGCTGCGCAGGTAAGGCACTCTTACAAAGGGGAAAGTTAGAAGCTCATATACATTAGTTAGCAGAGCTTTCTCCGATAAGGCCACTATTTAGCAAATAATCACAGCAACACTACGTTCGAAAAGACAAAGATTTCTTTTTTTAATTTATCATATTAAAGTAGACCTCGAGAAATAAAAGGCAGCATCTCTGCCGGTAGTCAATGTTGGAAACAAGGAAAAGGAAAGTTTTTCTGTGAACTATGCGAGCTAAAAAAATGAAAAATGATCGAATCGCAGCGCATCAACGCGAGTGGGTGAACGGCAGCGAAAGCGAAAGAACGGGTGCGGCACACGTACAGAAAGAAATTGAGGGAGAGAAATGAGGTGAGGAGGATGCTGAGCTACCAAGCATGGAGGCTGAAAACCGGACCCACTATCCTCGGAGCGTGACGTGCAGGCTAAACAGGAGTGCAAACACTTTCATCCCTCCCTCCTCTCTCTATCTTCGCCGTAAGAGGCGTCCAAACGGAGACAAAGACATAGGTGGCAGCGAGAGACCAAAGAGAAAAAGAAAGTAGGGCCGCCTCGGTTTTTCGCCACGCCTCGCAGGTGTGCCTCGCACGGTGGTTGACTGCAGTCGACCGCACCGCAAACAAATTAGTCCTTCTCACGCTCCCAAGGCGTCGTCGTCAACATGGCTGCAGTGGTTCTCTCTTAGAGAAAGGGTTGAGCCTGGCGGGTAAGGAGGCATGCGCGAGGGTTGCTCAGGCTAGTCGGCTATCAGCTTTGATTACGCCGCTTAGTTCCGCCCTCGACACCCGCTGTCGGCAGCTAAATGATCCGTTCAAAGAGAAACCCGCGCGACCGCCGGCGTAGGCACAAAGAAACAGTCCCGAACTAACAACGTTACGCCGGGGTGCGTCTCCGACGCGCGCGATGGTGTACGTGTGTGCTGGCGCACTGCCGGGCGCGCTCAGGCGCAATCGTTCACGCGACTTGCCGTTTCACTCTCTGCTACTCTCTATATCTCTCTCTCTGCCTCTTGAAGGAGGACTTGATTGATGTTGTTACGCTGACCGCGAAACACGTTCAACAGTACGGGAAGGGGAGAGCGGTTAACCGCAATGAGAGAGAGAGAGAGAGAGAGTGAGACGGAGATAACGCTGCAGCTCTTCTGCAAAGACTGGTTTAAGTGACGTGGGCGAGCAACAGTCGGGCGCTCCCCGTGGGAGGTGGCTTCCGCACGGTTAATAAACGATAGAATGTTGTAAGCGGTGTAATAAAAAATGCTAAAAAATAATTGTGTTGAGTGCGTTGCACAGTTCAAATATATCAGTCCTGTCATATAGCTTACTCATTATTTTATCCAGATAGTCAAAATACATAAATGTTGCTTTCGTTCACCAATATTCGAGTGTTTTTTTTCTTCTCTTGAAATACCTTGAGTGCTGTTGTATTTGTTGTATGTATTGTGTCGATTGAGAGCTATGTGGTCAAATTATTATGTGTACCTCTCCTACGTAATGCCTTACGGCGATGTAGGTGAAATGTAGATAAATAAATGAATAAATAAATAAATAAAATATTGCTATGACTTGTACGAGAGATTCTCGGTGAATGCCGGTCAAAGATCAGCGCAGTGTTTCGATGAGGAGAAGGCAAACAGTATGGCCTCTACGACCAGCTCACACAAAACTTTCCTCTCGCTCCCTCTTTGTTCCAACAGCTTTGAAAAAACAACAACAGAAAGCTTTCATAAATTATTCCAATCACGCCAATGCAGATAAGTGTCATGTTTAATAAAAAATATGCGACATCAACTAAATTGTTTTTTATCTTTAAAATTAAGCTAATCACCTCAGTCATTATTGTTTAAATCAAATTGATTTATTTTATTTACAAACCAAAACTTTACGGTAAGAGCGTAATTTTAAAAATTAGCTCGCGAAAATTATGAATATGTAGCTCCCGCAATTCCACCCAAAACTTTTCTTCCGTCCAGCTCTTTATGTGCGCGAAACTGAAAACCCTACTTCGCGGCAGATCAGATCTCGCGAAGTATAAAAGTTGTATCGAAACGATCTTCCAACATACGGCAACTCCGGAATAAGAAAGCTCACTTCGTTAAAGTGACTGAATATACATAATGAGTGAAATAGCGATCATATATAGATGTGTTCGTTTTTTTTGTCTTTCTTTGTCTATGCAATGAACAATTGAATGCAAAACTAGAGATAACGCTCTCTGTGTGCTTTCCGTGGTACAGTCATCGCACATGACAAGTGTGTGCTAAAGATAGACGCACATACAAGGGCGCACTTGAACTTGGGAAGAGTTAATGAACATAGGCCGGGCACGTAGTGCGTAGACAGGATAACCGCAACATATAAAGTGTAACTGACTAGATTCCAAGAGATGGAAAGGGTAGATGGAAAGTTAGGTGGGCAAATGAGATTAGGAACTTCACGGGCATAAAGTGGCAGCAGCAAGCACAGTATCGAGTTCACTGGTGGAACATGAAAGTGGCCTTTGTCCTTCAGTGGGCGCAGTCAGGCTGATGTTGTTGGTGATGAGGACGACGACAAGGGCGCACGGAAAATACGAAGGGAAAAGGCTGACGGGAGCTACCGAGAGGGTAATGACGCCGTATTATACAGTCAGGAGCTGAGCAGGGTGGTAATAAAAATTACGTCATCGACAATTAAAATCGGAACGATTGCATATTTCTCTCCATCATTCTATGTCACAAAGGGCATCTGCGTGACTGGATCGTCAGAGGCAATGAACTGAAGGGAATGATTTATTTTAAGATCATTATTTTAAGCCGAACAGCCACTTCTTTAAAGTATATAAACATGTTGCAATTATATTTCAACGCCCACACACTGAAGCGTTCATCATCCGGCTCTATATAAGCATTCGAGTAGGTAAGAGCATCTTCAAACACTTTCATAGCTTTTAAGCTGTGCTTCAAAAAGTAAGAGTGCCACCGTCCTTAATTCATTCTTGAAGCTTCAAACTTTAGCTCTGGGAAAGTTAATATAGGTTGCTAGAAAGAAGTGCTCTTTTTTATAAGTTCTATGAACTCGATTGCTAATGGGCATCCAAATGACAAGCAGTAACAGAAAAAATCAAGCTGGTTTCCTTCGGAAATTATTCCCGCCTGGTCCGGTCGCACATCACTGAAGGCCGCCGCTTAAACAATGGCCAATGTACTTTCATTTATTCCGTTTTTTACATTGTATTTCGGAAACACCGCAATTAGAATAATGTTTACATCCGCCGAGGTCTAATAACTGCGTACCGAACACGCTGCAACGCGTTGGGAAGGTGCTCGCGAAATATACTACTGTTTAGACACACGATGTTGTCAAGGAAGTTGCGATAGTGTATTTATTAAAGGTCTACACTGCATTGATTACCAAGGAAAGATGGTGTTAAGCATAAAAAAAATCAGTGCTTCTAACTCGAGCATTGAAGGGGCCCGAACACAAGAGCATCACGTGCGGCGTTTTGCGGCAGCATAGTGCCGCGCAAGAAGCAGCACACGTCATTTTCAGAGTCACACGGAAGCGCGCCCTATGAATATGCGATGAAACCGATTAACGGCAACCGACCTCGGCGCCAACACAGCCTATGCTTGAGCCTCCGTGCCCCGCGCTCATTGATTGCTTCATCGAAAGACGTTTAGCCCGCTTCAGAAGGCAGTGACGATAACGAGCTTACGCAGGCGCTTCTCCCCTCTTCAGCTACCGCTGCTCGTTCGCATGCCTCTCGCTGAGCATCGAGCAATATGAATTAGTTATGAAGACACTGATTGCTGAAACGCAAGCGCGCCACGCGCACCGTTTGAGAGCGCGTTCTCCACTACCGTTTGCTTGAGGCATATTCCGGGCGTGGTTAATAGAGGGCGGGCGCGTGACGAAAACGGGTTGAGTGTAAGAGAAAAAGGAAAAAAAATCATATGCTGTTACGTGACAAATACAAAAGTCACAATAGCATTTACTCTCCTAACTAAGACCTGAATGTTTCGATAATGTCAATAACGAATTAGCTCTCACCCTTTCACACATGCGGTGACTGACATAATCCCTAATATTTGCCCCTGTAAAGGGTGCACCGCCTCACTTTTACTATTATTGCAAAAAAGCCAACTTTTTAAACATAAAGCGAAAGCGCGTTAGTAATGTATGTATGTATGTATGTATGTATGTATGTATGTATGTATGTATGTATGTATGTATGTATGTATGTATGTATGTATGTATGTATGTATGTATGTATGTATGTATGTATGTATGTATGTATGTATGTATGTATGTATGTATGTATGTATGTATGTATGTATGTATGTATGTATGTATGTATGTATGTATGTATGTATGTATGTATCCTCCGACGTCGTGGTGTTGTCGCGACCTTTTTATTAAGTACTTGTTGTTGGACAAGGCACGGCCTTTATTGATGAAAGAGCCAAATGACTTTCCACGAGCTCAATGGCTTGAAATTAGATCATACGTTTAGTAGGTAAGGGATCAAAAGAAACACAAACTGCGTGGCCCGCTGTTTTCATCGCGATCTGACCTTGTTGACAATAAAAAGATGTCACTTGTTCCTTGATTGTGTCATGGATTACTATAGGGGCTTTTCATTACCATCAAGGCCACATTCACTCTCAAAAAATGTGGAGCAGCAGAATATGTAGATGCTGCACGGTTCGATTGTTTCCATTCCTCGTGTACGTCGGTAAGTCTTCATGGTAGAACCAGCATTTTTATGATATGACATGGCATACGTGTCGTAAGGTGTACTTTATTTACTCACGTAATACCAACAGTTGTTGGTTAACTGCGGGTTCGCGTTGGTTAGCTTTGTCCTTGTACTAGGTACCGTACATAGGGTTCGGTAATAGCTGGCTATGACTTAGTTATGCCAGTGAGCTGTCGCCTATTTTCAAGACAAGGCAGGAAACCGAAGCATATATCTTTTATTTGAACGCACCTTCCACCGAACAAAAAGGGCAGTACTTCTCACCCGCACGACGACAACATGTGAAGGCAGAATGTCGCCAATGTCACTGTTTTTGCAGCCCAGGAATTGTTGGCTTGCAATTAATTTGCTGGATCTTTTCCTATAAATATACTGGTCAAAAATATGAAAAAAGGGGATAAACTGAAATACGACTCGGAAGTCACGACTGCTCCGATAATCAAGATTCGTTTCATAAATTTGGGACATGTGGCTGAATTTTTAGAAGACTGTGACCACGCGGCGGATGCAAGCCAGCACTCTTGACAACGGTCATCACGCCAGATGTGACAAGGAGGAGACGCAAAATCGGCCCGCTGTTATGCAACTTTCCTCTCTCCGGCTCTCGTTTAAATTACGGCTGAGACCAAGTTTTGAGACACACTCGCGGTAGTGGGCGCTGACATTCGATGTCGGTGTATGAGCGATTGCACAAGGAACACGTAGGGCATGACAGGTTTCGGTGGTTTTCACGTAACTTTCCCTAGTGCCCGGCGTGGCCACTTGACTAAACACTTTTTTCAAAACGCGGTAAAATCAATATTTCTAGCTATTGCTTGCCTGAAATGAATGCTGAGCCTACCGCTTTCGGCCACCAATCTGCAATTGGGCTAATTATTTCGACGATAAAAATTTTCTTCAGTGTTTTTTGCAGTATGAATATGAATAAAAAAACACAAAAGGCTTTTGGGATATAACCACACTTAGGAAATTCAACGAAATTACTCTTGCTCCCCTCCCCTTTTTTTGCTATCCAATCTTTTTATTCATTCTCTGGTGCCCATCTCAGTCAAAGCAGGCCAGAAATTACATCCATGTTAGTCCAGACTTGCGGTCATCAATGAAACAACAGCGCGATTGAAGACTGAAAGACAAAGAAGACACGTCATCACGCAGGCGCTGACGTGTCTACAACTAAACTACAACGTAGATTTCTTTTGTCTGTGCAACGGGTATGTTAAAGGGCCCTAGAACATTTTTTGAGCATGGTCAGAAAACGCTAGCGATCAGGAGTCGAGCCTCCTGACAGCACGTGAGCCAGAAATTAGAGCACGGAACACGCAACGTGTAACTAATTCTGAAAGTCAGCTTGAATTGCGCCCCCTTTTCTCGCCAAATGATGCCACGTACCTGACAGACCGCACCATACACAAAATGTGTAAGGTCGATGGCTGATTTGAGTACCGCAAGCTGCAGAGTTCTTGTTGCGGCCGCTGAGGAGTGCTGTCCAATTTCGTGCGTGAGCAGGCAGTCACGCTAAATAAAACCCGCACGTTACAACAACCGCAAAAAAGTAACAGAAAAGAAAGTGATAGAGGTCACGACGTGGGCTGACTTATGGGCTTCCTATTCGTTCTTTCTTTTTTATGTCACTCTGTGTAGCTTCTAGCGTGCTCGCTGGTACAAATGGAGAGAACAAGAAGACGTTTAAAGCGTGAAATAAATTTCTGCAAATTTGTGCTCGCACCTCTTGTTTATATGAAAATTTGTTGCAGTCGATTCATGTAAAACAGATTTCTTTTATGAAGCCATTCGATTGTTAGTTGGAAAAGTGCTCCAAGTCCCTTTTAAGATATAAGGCGCTCTACACACACACACACACACACACACACACACACACACACACACACACACACACACACACACACACACACACACACACACACACACACACACACGCACACACACGCACACACACGCGCACACACGCACACACACGCACACGCACGCACACACACACACACACAAATCACAACATATCCACGGGGTGAATAATGATTGGTGGGGCTAAGCGTTCGTCAGTCCGTCTATTCGTTTTTGTTTCCGTCCGTCTATGCGTCCATCCGTATGTCCGTCTATCGGTGTGATCGTCAGTGCGCCCGTCCATGCGTTCATCCGAACGTCCGTTCTTCCTTCTGCCCGTTCATTCATCTATCTGTCCGCCCGTGCCTCTATTCGTGCTGCCGTCCCTCTGTCTCTCCATTCATCCATCCGTCCGTGCGTCCGCCCCTCTGCCTGTCTGTCCGTTCGTGTGTCCATCAGTCAGTCCGTCCGTCTGTCCGTCTATCTAGCGACCACTCCAAGTACCGCCATCTCACATCTTTTCATCACGTATTTACCATATACAAGTACCACCATCCATCGGACATTATAAGGACCACACTTTCGGGTATGTACCACCGGTGATTGCGCACTACAACAACGGACGCACAAGCCACGCCATAAAGAGCGTCGCCCTTAAAGAAATGCATCCGTACGTGCATTATTTGCGATTCTCACTGATTTAAGCAAATATCGTTAACGATTGGGATGTTTATATTTCTGACAAACTATAGCCTAAACCAGCTACGATGGCCGATATGAGACCTCTATCATGTGCACTGCACTTCAGCCGTCAGAATTGTACGTTGAGAAGTAAATAAAAAAAATCTACTTCTAGAAGTCAACAGAAGGACACGGTGAACCGAATGCAACGTTGTGGCTGACGTGCCTGAAGTGTTCGAACATCACAGCTTGCACAAACGGTAGGGCCGTCATGTTGCGATAGCTTGAGTGGACTCGTGCACGGCGGCAAGTCGGGGCGCCCTGGGAAAATTCCGACTCTTTTTCTGTTCCATTATTCAACAAGCGACATCTCACAGCAGCGGGCACCAGTGTGCGGCGAATCCGTACCTCGTCACGATCGGAATCCAGTGGCAAGCACTGCAATATGGCTGCGTCTTTTTTCTCCTTTTGCGGTGGGGGGGGGGGGGGGGGGGTGAAATGCAAGGCAGTTCTGTCGATGCTTCTTAAGCGATCTACAAAGGGTGTGATAACATTTCAGTGGTATGATTGTCTTTTTTATCAACCTTATAAGCTAGTTAAAACTACTTTCTATTTCTGTTGTCCCTGTTTGAATGAAACAGGTCTCTTCTTGTTGTTGTTGTTGTTGTTGTTGTTGTTGTTGTTGTTGTTGTTGTTGTTCTTCTTCTTCTTCTTCTTCTTCTTCTTCTTCTTCTCTTCTTCTTCTTCTTCTTCTTCTTCTTCTTCTTCTTCTTCTTCTTCTTCTTCTTCTTCTTCTTCTTCTTCTTCTTCTTCTTCTTTTTCTTCTTCTTCTTCTTCTTCATCTTATTATTATTATTATTATTATTATTATTATTATTAATATTATTATTATTATTATTATTATTATTATTATTATTATTATTATTATTATTATTATTATTATGAGGTCAAATGAGTGACTCACAACAATTCTTCCCCCTTCTTCAACCTCTCAGCTCGAATTATCCAACCCTGTGCGTGAACCAGTTGCAATAAAGATAATTAAATTGTAAACATCGCAAAAACACGAGTCCGTGTTCACAAACGAAAAAGACCTTCTCGAGACACAAGTTATAATTATGCTAACAAAATATGTTTCGTTGAACCTCAACCGTCACTGTAGCCGATGCAAGCGAAATAAGAGCCATCCATCGAAAATCTTTCTCCCAACCCACTCGTCTTCTAACATACGGCGCTCGACGACCCTCGAGAGAGGCTAGTGAAAATCACCGTGACTTATGCGACCACGTAAATGCCTACAACCGTCGCCTCTGCGAGACCCTGCGGTAAATGCACCTCGCTACTTCGCCGCTATGCATTATTCAGCCATCCGGTAAGAAACAATTTGCACCGCGAAGCCGCTTTCGTCACGTTATCCTCTCTCCATGTTGCATAGCGTTGCTTCTCTTTTGCATGTTACCAGAGGGGCCAGTAAAGGCAGAAACATTCGAGTCCATTGTTTCGAATAGCGCTGTTCATTCTCGTGCAGTCCAGGGCGGCCGTTCTGATTTCCTTATTTAAGGAAACGAAAACTACGCACGTCGAAAAGAAGAAAAGACCGCTATAAGGTGAAGGGTGATGACGGAACTCTCACGTCACTATACTACACTGGTGTCTCGAGGAAGCAAACACTAATACAAAAACTGTACTCGGCATCAAAAAGAAAAAAAACGAAGAGAGACGACAGCAAGAGCGACGTCTTTTCTTCCCCATCTCCGTTCGTTATTTCCGCTCTCTGTGCGGTGCTATCAGCGCCTCCCAGCCGGAACGCAGTCGGACACGCCAGGTTTGCAAGCCAAGCGTGATGCGTGGACATTGAAAGACCAGCGAGTGGGGACTTCCCCTCTCCGCGAGGCCTGCGTCTTGCTCGGCATTACGCTGCCTGACGTTGTTGGTGTAACAACTTCGCCTTTCTGGCTTTCTTTCCCTTTTTTCCTTCCTTCCCGCCTTTCCGGGGAAGAAAGGGACAAACCGTGAAACGGCATCACGAATGTATGGAATTAGAACGTGTCCCGTGACCTTCCTATACTTCTCTTCTCCACTTTCTCCCTTCAATTTTCTCTCCCCCTCCTACACAATATACCTTCCTCTGCGTCTTCTAGGTTTCCAGTTCTTTTTCTTCCTTTCGGCGCACACGAACCGTGCTCGTCGAGTGTGTTCTTCGCGACCGCCCTGCCATGATATCCTCTCGCCTCTTGTTTGCACTGCTCGTAAGCCAAGGTCCTCTCTTTCTCGCTGTTGCCTCTCACGTCAACTTCGGTTTGTCAAAATGATCGACATTCTTTTTTACTTCTGGCTTTTCGTTCTCACGTTTTATTACGTAGGAACATCACTATACATTGAACGAAAATGTACAGGAGGTAATTATATGTCCTTAGTTGCGTTCTTTATACATTTAATGACTTCGTTTTTACATATGCTGTTTACACCAGATTCGTCATTCGCTATGTCTTTTATGTTTGTACCGACTCCGACTCACTTTCTCCTTGCACTGGCTTCGACTCACATTCTGTAAGTTTGCTGCTTATACTGACTTAGTCTCACCTTCTCTACGTTCACTGGTTGTACCGGATTTGTTGCACTTCCAATACACTTTCTCCGTACACTGACTTCGTCACACTTGCTGCACACTTACTGCTTATAGAGACTTTCGCTTTCAATACGTATTTTATTTACGCGAACTTCATCTTACTTGCAATACGCTTGCTGCCTAGAATGAAAATTGAAAGCGCACACGACGAAGGCAAGAAGAGGCTTGAGAAACGCGAGTGCTGACTTTCAACAATATATGATTTCGAAAGAGGCAAGTAGCTATATAGCGAAAAAACGAAAAAAAGCCACGCCTCTCAAGCCTCTCCGCTGAGCTTGTCTATTGCGCTTTTGGTTTCTTTCATGCCAAATCAGCTCTCCCAAACAAACACCTTAGTTCACTGATTACTTACACTGACTTCGTTTAACTCGCAATACACTCTCTGTTTACCCCGACTTCGTATCACTTGCTATGCGCTTACTGCTGTCAAGCTCGAGCTAACTAGACAATTCTTCCACGCGATCACGCCTTAAGAACTTAACGTGCGCCTTTTATTGTAGCCACAGGAGCGTTAGCGCGCCTGTGTGGCTCAGACAACACCATGGAACAAATAGCGGCCGCACATCATTAATATCAAATAGAAGCCGCACATCATACAAAAGTTGGGCTATTTTTGTTGGTGCCACATGAGAAAGAACTGCAGTGCCACCAGTAGCTGATGTTTTGTATATCTTGACCCTTAAGAGACAAGGGGACAGCAGAGTAGATTAGGAAACAAACGGGGGTTAAGGATATCATAGTTGAAATCAAGAAGAGGAAATGGACATGGGCCGGGCATGTAGCGCGTAGACAGGATAACCGCAGGTCATTAAGGGTAACTAACTGGATTCCCAGAGAAGGCAAGCGGTTTAGAAGGAGACAGAACGTTAGGTGGGCAGATGATATTAAGAAGTTTGCGGGTATAAATTGGCAGAAGCAAGCACAGGACCGAGTTGACTAGCGGGACATGGGAGAGGCCTTTGTCCTGCAGTGGACGTAGTCAGGCTGATGATGACGATGATGATGATGGTGGTGGTGATGATGATGATGATGATGGTGATGATATCTTGACCCCACGTGAATTAGTTCATGGTTAATATGAACATTCGCTACTCTAACAAAAAAAACAACTTGCGTGTAAGCGGAGCATGCCAATCAACAGTGGAGTGTAGATCACATGAAAACACGAGAACGATTGATCAGGTGCGTTGTTGGGAGAGCTGGATTATGAGGGCTGATAAACCAGACAACGCGATAGACAAGTGGACAGGGCAGGGAAACTTCGTTTTGTTCCTTGTCCGGCTATCTTATCCGGCTATTGCCTCTCTAGTGTTCTGACCTGTTTTTTTTTTTTCTCTTTCGGGAAAACTGTCGGCAAAATTTCTTATGAGTAAACAATGAGCCCAGGTAGGCTACATCCTGCTGTGGTATCGGCTGATTGCACTTACAATGTTTAAACTCTGCGTCGTTCTTTTCCAAAAAATCACAGGAGGAATGTGGTACTCTCACCTTAGAGCTCTTTCTCTTATAACGTTGTTGTTTAGTAGCGTTTGGCTGTTCCGGTGCAGTGTAGCAATCAGAGCGCACTGCTCCACGCGAGTTCATGGCACAGGATGTTATTTTTAAAAACACCAAACCACTACTGGCAGACTTGTCATTTTTATTACTCTTTTCTTTTCTCTTTGCGTCGTTGCACTACGACGCACAGGTACTGTCTCCAGCATTTCTCACATTGAAGAACGAAGTCTTTCAACCATTTTGAGAAGCGGCATATATATTTTAATCGGTGTGCGCATTCATGGCGAAGCTATTCATGAACACATCTGAAAAGACGTCATCTTAAAAGTGCGGCAAGGAAACTTTCCGGTGCTGTTTGTTCCTGTTGTCAAAGGGCAGCGATGCGCGGGCAAAGGATAGAGAGGCAGGGCTGGAAGGTTCACAATCGTCGCTCGCATCACTGAAGGGATAATTGTAATGACCCCCAACGCGAGACACGGGGATTCGCTTATCGTGAGACGCGTCACATTCACTCACCCCGACAGCGCCTGGAGCCACGTAAGAGGCACGAGGTTGATAAGCCCACGCTGTCCCGCCAACGACGTTGGCTTCACTCTCACCTCCACCTCTTTCCTTCCCCGTTCTCTCATCTGATTCCTTCTCAACCCCTTTCCGCCATATTGTGTATATCTCTCTTTCACTCTTTCTAGGCACAACACGAGCCAGTGTCCGGGCGAATGCCTCTGCCGCGAGCGGCGAGATGGTTAGGATTAGGGCACACAATTTGCGGACTGAGTGCGTTTCCCGAGCGAACCGAGTCAGGTGCCCGGCGAGCCAGTGTTTAGCCACATCGTCGCGGAAACCGATCGCTTGGAGATCGGACCATCTGTGAAAGTAAATGCGATGCCGCGCAGTGCATAACTGGTCGCGGCCTCCTCTCGGTGCAAGCCTGATTAATGTCGCCGAATTCAATTAAGCCGCACGAGGTCACCATGTCGAATGACGGCCCGAACTTTGCTCTTAGGAAAGCGATGTTTGTGCATTACGGCTACGACAGCAAACGGGCCCTCACGCTCTCTCATTTGGTGAGGGCATAGCCTGACTAAGTACCATCATCAAGCGTACCGATGTTGTAAAAGGCTAGGGAGATGATGTGAAAGGCTAGGGTGATTGTAGCGTTATGATTAGGCTTAGCTCATTTCTGAGCAAGGAGGGGTAATTAGCCCTGACCAAAACTAATCATAGATTTTTTGGGGAGTTAAAGGAGAGGCAGCTGCTGGGTAGAGTGCGTCTCTTGCGGAAGCGGCTTGACTTCTCAGCCTGGAAGCAACAAACATGAAGGTATAACACAAACTGAAGGACGTTTCGACATCACGAGATGTAGAGAAAAGGAAGAAACAAATACAACACCGAGTCAGTTAGCTACACTTTCGAACCACATTTCGTCTAGAGGACCCTAAAGACTGTTGTTCTGAAGAACGTTCTCCATAAAATATGGGCCACATTCTACCGAGTACTACCGAGCACCTCGAGTGTGACGAATGCCTTCATGAGAAATTTCCTAATCAGTTGTATGATATTAGCTTATGTGGAACCTTACATGCGTCCTAACGAGGTGATACGATATCCAATGTCACTTATTGTTTCATTTTTATAAACCATAGAAACATTTAGGCGTGTCTTGTTTGCTCAGTTTTTGGGCGAACATTTCAAGCAAATAGAGACGTAGGCTTACTGCGTCTCTGTACGTAAGAGCAGTTGTAAGGGGGAACATATGTCGCACCGACGGCTATCCTGTATTTGAAATGCGCATCAGCCTCTGAAACGTTCGCAAAGCAAGGTTATTGTAGTAATGCTTCTTTAGCCGGAATTCTTCAGTGCTGCGATGGCTATATATAACGTGAAAACTAACATCCTAAACAAACAAGTTTAAATAAAAAGTTAGAAAACTGAAAATCCAAGAAAGCCATAAATAACTTTTTCTTTAAGTATACGCAGTCGTTACGCGGAAGCTGAATGTCGCGAGTGACGTCAGAAAAATACAACTCCTAGATATTGTTAGCTGAAAATTATTATTTACGTAACACACTTCAAAGGCGCCTAAGCCGGCGTTTTCTCCTCGTGCGCAAACACACTTTTTACTTGCAAATGCGCGACAATTGTACAAACGCTGCCAACTTAGGAAACCCTCCCGAATGCTACTTGCCTTGCCTCCGCATCAGTTCGGGTATTTTCGTGTACGCGGCAAAAAAAAGATAATAAACCATAGGAACCCCTCCCGAATGCTACTTGCCTCGCCTCCGCATCAGTTGGAGTATTTTCGTGTACAAGGCAAAAAAACAAGCAAACAATAAACCACTTCGCTTCACCGCACCAACATTGCTGCATCGTGTACTTGCAATACGCCTTGCCACACCCTTCCTGTTCGGCATCTCTGGCGAAGCTCGCACAAGCAACCGCCAAGTGCCGGCTCAAACTAGAACGCATGCTTTCTTTTTCTTTTTTTAATTTTTCTATTTGTTTTTTCTAAATCTGTATCTACTTCCTGTTTATTATACACATTTGTTCATCCTTGCCACGGGATGTAGTCTCTTGCAAACACTGCAGTCGCGCGTCGGATTAACAGGAAGAAAAAAAAATCGAATGATGGTTCTCGCGGCTTGCTGCGTTCCGTTCTCATTCGGCTGTCATGCTGTTATGCTAGTACAGCGTATACGGGTACCTTTTTTTTACCTTCAATTTACTTAGTACTGCTTCGCTCGGTGCTTAGCAAAACGAAAGCTCCCTTCATTAATGCCACTTCACTCTTCATCTTTTTTGTTCGCGTTATACCGTTCAGCATTCTCGGTATTCGGCCATACCTCTCTCACCTCATCTCCCTCAATCTCCTCCTCCTCCTTGTGCGTCTTGCTTTAGCATTGAGCTTCCCCGTGCCTCGCCATTAACACTTAGTTACAAGGCGGCTTTAAGGGAGCTAGGCGGTGCTCCGTAACCCGTGTAGGACGGGGCGAGAATGAACGTCTTTGATCGCGAAACCCTCAACTAGATCGAACGCTATCAAGGATAAGGAAGAGAAATACATAAATTCGCGTACTGTCAGAGTATCGAGGAATCAACAGGAACAAGAAAAGCGAGAGAAAGGATGAAAAAACAAAACAACAAAGACGAAAGCTCAACGTCCGGGGAACAGTGTTCTAGAAACCCCGTCGGGCGGGAAACACAAACTTGGCGTGGTGTAACGTAACAACGCGCGGGGCTAGATGAGAGAGTGAGGAGTCAGTAATGGAGAGAGAGACGGAGGAAAAAAACGAAACTAAACCGCTCGAAACAAGTGTACACTCGTATAGGATGAACGCCGCTTGAAGAGATGTAAGAGCTTCACAGTTAAGAGAGAAAGAAAAAAACACGCACATTTAAAAAAAGAAGAGAGAGAAAAGTTGAGGCGACGAAGAAGTAAAAGGTAACGGTACTGCTTCGGCCGCTTCAATGTTCGTTGTGCTAAAGCACCCAGTACCGTTTCTTGCACTCGCACAGGCGCGCTCGTGTGCGCTTGCGAACACAGAGAGTTTGCTGTTGCTGCTGCTGCCGCCTCGTCGGCCGCTTATTTCGGTGGTGCGCACTAATGATGAAGTTCAGAGATTAGCAAGCTGGCAGCTTTCCCGCTGCGGCATTTTCAAACGAACAGGAAGGCCCGAAATGAAGAAGAAAGAGGCGAGCGAAGAAAAAAAAAATACGAATTAAATGTAAAATCAGCGGGTATGATAGACTAGAGCGACGTGAAGAGATCGAGAGTGGAAAAAAAAAACTTATATTTCTCTGCGAAATTTGAGGGAAATAAATATACGAAGACAAAATCTTGCTTGAAAGAAAAAAAAAGATGACGTCTGTGTGTGTTTGTGCGTGAAAGCTCCCGGCAATGTGCACCCGCGCGTCCGGGATCAAATGAAAGCGGAAAGGACAATGTTGAACGCTGCACCGGGAAAGCTGAGTTGAAAGGGAAAAAAAAGCGGGGGTAAGAAGAGGGGAAAAGAAGATGGGTCGAGATTAATACGTCCGTAGACACGCTTACACGCGCGGTATAGTCACCTACGGCTGAAATTCGTTGGAAAGATTTAAACAGTCCCCCGGGGACGTTCCTTTTATTCGAACCGCTCTATCTTTGTTGGCGTTTCTGTTTCTAGCGTTGCAAGAGATTTCATTACTCAAAAATACTATGACAAGTAGGGAACGAAAAAGAAAGAAAAACACCAACAAGTTGTAATGGCATACGTCAAACATTTAGTGCATTTCCTATTTGACACGCAATAAAAACAAAAAAGAAAAATATTCATTTCACTAATTAGTATTACAGAACAGTAGAAACGATTTGAAAACAGTTTCTATTTGGCACACGCAGTTCATTTAATGCCGGAAGAAAAAAAAAGACATATTTGTCTTGTTATCAAGGTCAAGTAATATAAAAACATGGTAAATCCCACCATCGTAGGAATCGGTGAAACGCGAAAGTAAAACGTGTAGTTACAGAAGTAGTTTGATATTTACTGTACACAGACTACTTCCATAAGAGAGCTTGCGCAATGTCTATAATTATTTGACAGCTACAGCTCTGCTTAACGTGGGTGCATCGACGTTGACGCTTAGTCGTACATCTATATCACTATTACTAACGTTCCTCATTAATGAATAAGCGTTACACTTGTGGATATATTATCGAAATGCGACTGTCGTGGCCGGAGTTGAATGCGCCACATTCGGGAGAGCAGCCACGCCGGTCAAAGACTTCATCAAGGCAGTTGACCTTAAGCAAAAAGCACTCCATGAAATCGGTGATATGCATGCACTATACCGCTAACTCAACCCCAACAGCGGTAGACGCATGTCAGTGCGTAGAACATAGGTCAGATTTATAACCCAGAGTCCCGACTATGGTGTATCACATAATCATCTCGAGATTGGGGCGCTCAAACCATTGTATATATTGCAATAGTGGTGTTTTCAGGCACCTCATATGTTACTTGCAGTCCTCTTCCTACTTTATATTTCTAATGTTTATATATCCAATCAGAATTTGCTGATTGTCAGTATTTCTATGAAATGATGTTTTTCGATTGCGTCAAAGATGTGTATCATATAAATAAAGCAGCTTTATTGTGAAATCAGGCAATTGCTTGTCCGGGCCAGACCACTCAAATGGAGGATGGAAGACCTTGTCTCCCAATAGCCTCCCTGGCCTGCCGGATAGCCCAGGTTTGATCTAGTTCGAAGCTGAGCGGAATTGTACGCCATCGCTCCTGGAGAGGCTCTAAGGAGTCTGTAGCTTCTCGGAACACTCCCAGAGCATGTGACTTAGAGAGGCTGATTCTACTTTACAGGCTTCACTTATCGAGTCTGGGTATATTGCTGAAAACATTATGTGTAACTGAGCAGGGCTGAGAAAAGAGTGAGTTTGTAATTTGCGCTAATCTGTCGCCTGTTACCGATGTAATTTTGGATGAGGTGGAGGGAAAATGCGCCTCAAGTCACGATGATTTTTGGTATGTTCTGCGTAGCTAGAGATTCTGTCTTTTAATACAGGTTTAATTTAGGCAGCAGCATCTCCCGACGAGGGTACCCCTTGGGCTACGCGGCAGATTATATCTCGCGCAGCGCATGGACCGTCTCGTTCGGGTTGTTGGTGGCCGCGTTTGTGTGCACCGGGAACCAGATTAGATATTTAGGTTCCTCCGAACCCATCAGTTCCTGGTTCCTCGCTAGAGTTTTGGGGGACCTTTGCGAAATGCGTCCGCACTCGAAAATTCCTAATTGCAACCTATGAGTTGCTCAGAAAGAAGGTGTGTTTTCCGGAAGTGAGGGCCATGGCGATGGCCACCTCTTCAGCTTCCTCAATCAGTGTCGTAAAGACAGTACAGGCATTAACACAGTTTCCGGTCGCATCTAAAGCCGCTGCAACATGCGCTTTCTTCTTGGAGTACGGGATCGCATCTACGAACAGAGACTTTTCACTTGTCCCGTGTGTCTTGAGCAACGCTTTTGCTCTGTGATGTCTGCGTTCTGCATTCGCGGTGGTGTTTTTAGAAAGCGGGTTTATCACAATTTCGGAGTGGATGAAGGTAGGAATGTCACATTTCTCGCCGTGCTGAACGTGGTATGTGATACCCAATCTCGCTAATATGTTCCTGCCCGTTTTTGTTGCTGACAGCCTTTCTAATTGTGAGACTCGCTAGGTGTCGGCAATCTCATTTAGCGTGTTGTGAACGCCTAGTTCCAGGAGTAGTTCCGTACTTGCATATTCTGGGACGCGTAAGGCTTGTTTGTACACCTTCCTGATCAGAGCGTTTATTTTGTTGCTCTCTGCGGTGTGCCGATTGTGAAAGGCCGCTACGTAAGCAACATGGTTAGTTACATGACGCTGGCCTCGCTCATGCCTCGGTGTCTATTTGTAACCCTGCGCACTAATCTCATAGCGTTGGCGACCTTGGGTTGTAGCTTGTGGACGGTTTTTCCATTGGTTTCCTTGGACTCAATGATCAATCCGACGACTCTTATATGCTGAACTATGGGTATAAGTTTGCCATCGGCCGTGCTGACGGTAATCTCCTCGTACTCGCGACTCGCTGCGTATGATTTTGGCGGTGTGCCTCTAAGAGTGGGTCTATATAGAAAGAGCTCCGACTTTTCTGGAGAACATCGAAGGCTCGTACCTTCTAGGTATCTATCCACCGTGGCTACGGCTTCGTAAAGCCTCTGATCTATGCAGCTATCACTACCGTAGGCTATCCAGATGGTAATATTATCTGCATAGATGGAGTGATGAACTCCCGGAATTTTATTGAGTACCTTCGGTAGACCTACCGATATCAAATTAAAAAGTGTTGGCGAAATCTCGGAGTCATGTGGCGTTTTGCTACTAGCCAACTCGTAGAGGTCTAATTTAAGACCACCTATGGTGATCCTAGCTTTCCTGCTGGACAGGAAGTTGTTGACATAGTTGTACGCTCTTTCTCTCATGTTTAGACTATAAATTTGAGCTATATTCGCGCTGTGTGCCACGTTATCAAAGTGTTTTTTTGAGATCTATTCCAAGGATCGCCCGGGTGGATCTGGATTTATGGTCGAGTACTCGGTGCTTAATTTGCAGCATGGCGTCTTGTAAAGACAAGTGCCGTCTAAAGCCTAGCGTTGTATCTGGGTAGTGACCACCATTTCCTAGACATTCGTTCACTCTACGGAGTAAGGCGTGCTCCATTAGCTTTCCCACACACGACGTCGGCGAGATAGGCCAGAGGTTCATTTTGTTGATTGGTTTGCCTGCTTTAGAAACTAAGATTGTTGTGGCTTCCTCCCATGACTCAGGTGTCTCGCAGCTGATCCAGCACTCGTTTATATACTCGGTTAAGAATTCTATAGAGCCCTCATCCAGGTTTCGGAGCATGCGGTTTCTTTACACCGCCCGGCCCTGGTGCCGATTTAAGATTTAATTTGTGAAATACTGCTCTTATCTCCACCGTGGTGAATTTCTGGTCTAGAGTTGGATTGGCGTCTCCTTAGTAATCTCGGTGCCGCACAAGTGGGGTCTGCGCAACGTATAAAGCCTTTAGATCCTCGAATAACTGCTCCTCGTTATCTTTGCGATTGTGTGTTTATTTGCGAATGGTGTGCCGCTGTTCCATTTTGGTATTTGTCGGGTCTGAAAGGAACCGAAGAAACTTCCATGTTTGGGAAGCGCCGAGCTGCCTGCCCATGTCTCCACAGATTTCTTCCCATTGTTGCTCGTTTAGTTGCCTGCAATAAGCCTGAATATCCCTGTTTAGTTGCGCGATCTTTTTTCGTAACCCTCTTTGGTGTCTCTGCTTCCTCCATCTCACTTCAAGTGATTCTTTCGCATGCCATAGGTGTATAAGCTTACTGTCTAGCCTGTCGATGGGAAGGTGCACTTCCTGCTTGGCCTGCCGGGCGCTTCTTAATACGTTTTCACACCAGCTCTTTATGTCCGATATGGGCGGGGAAGATGACTGTCATCTTATCTCTCTGAATTGGTCCCAGTCAACAAGCCATTTTGTTTGATTGGTTGACCGATTTGCGTCGTTCTCACGTGGAATGGTCGTCACGAGAATTCTATGTTCACTACCCAGCTCGTCGAAAGTGTTATGCCACGTCGCACCAGAGGCGTTTTTAGTCATAGTGACATCCGGCGTCGTGTGCCCTTGGACACTCGTACCTATTCATGTGGGCGCACTTGGACCCATGATTAACGTTAAGTTCTCGTTTTGTATGCTTTGCCAAAATATTTGCCCTTGGGGGAGGTGAAGCCGTAGCCCCAAGCATCGTGTGGAGCGTTGAAGTCTCCTCCCACTAAAAGCAAAGCGTCCCCCGCTACTGCAACCGCTTTTCTTTAGAGATTGTTGAACTTTTGTCGCCGATTTAACGGGTTGCTACATACGTTTATTATAAAAATACTTGTCGCCCTTGAAATTCGAGGAATTTCTTCTACCATTATGTGATAAAACTCTACACCAAGGTCATGGGTTTTAACCATCAGTTCTCTGCTAACTAATGTCGTGAGAATTTTATCATTGTCACCCTGTCCGGTGCCTACGGATTGGTAGCCCACCAGTTCGCCCATGCGTTTCCTGGAGCAAAAGAACGTCCGGTTTATTGCCCTGCTTAATATATTGTTGGAGAACGTATCATTTGGTTCCGTATCCCCCACAGTTCCATTGCCGGATTTCGAACTGTCCCTTACCTCGTCTGCCCATACCTTAAGTCGCGTGTGACGGAGGGATAAAAGTAGCTTGCCGTAGAATAGCTATCAGTGTCGCCACGGTCGGATTATCCGAGGAGTGCTGTTGCTGTGGTTGCACACTGGCTCCTGCGTGTACAGAAGGTGTTGTTCTCATTGAACTATTGGTACATCGTTTTATTGCTTCGACTCTAGCGGTGAGTGCTGCAATATCGATGGACGCTTTGGTCGTGGCCTCGACTAACGATTGAATCGTGGCTAGTACTTGATCTACCTTCCTCTCAACAGTATCTAATCTTTTCTGTTCAGCGAGATCTTGCGTGAGGACTTGCAATTCCACGGTCTTTTGACTTTTGGCCTTTCGTTTGATCAGGGGGGGAGGGGGGAGGGTTGTTACCTCCATACTATCCTCGCCTATCGAAATTTCGCTATTCGCTACTATGGTAGGAGTGGATTTTTCAAGTTCTCGTTTGTACTCTCTCGCGAAAGTTTCTCAGTTTTGGCATATGACTGTGCGATCATCTTTCTCATTTGAGTAGTTTCTGCTTTGCACTTCTCGAGTTCCTCATTAGCGTGTTTGTAACTGACTCTCCAGTCTCAGCCAGTCGTGACCCACGTACTTTATGTGCCCAGCTCACCGTGTATGGCGAATCCCTTGACTTTGATCCGGACCTGGACCGCAACCTGACAGGGGTGAAGCCTCTAGAAGTGGACCCCGTCCCTCGTCGTCCCCTTGATCTCGATTTCGACCTTGAGCGGGATTTTTCTTTTGATGGAGGAGTCGCTTGTCTCTGGTTTTTCTTGTGCCTTTGCCCGCTGTCTTTGCTTGACGATGAAGGGCTTCTCATACTTAGCTTTGTAGTTTCTGCCCGCGGTAGCATGATCCTCACCGCACATCCGGCATTTGGGTTTGCTCGTGTGGTCTCTGTGTGTATTGAAGGCACCGCACCCAGGGCAGAGTCTATCCGTCGGGTTAGGGCAGATATCACCCCTGTGGTCAATCCTGTTACACAGTCTGCAAAAGTCTATTCTGTTACACTTTCTGCAAAGGTCTGTAGAGCACACAGCGTATGATGACCCCGGCGTAGCACATGGTAGTCGGGACCCTGTTGCCGCTCAAGAGCACTATGGCATTCGTGGAGTTTCCCAGCCTTTTTGCAGTGATGACCATGGGGTTTCTAACCGTAAGAAGAGCCGATAAAAATTTCCTGGCATTGTCTCCAGAGGAATCCCTCGAATAACTTCCTTGGATGTATCCTCGAGTGCTGTTTCCTACGCCGCCATTTTGTGTATCTTCCCTCAGGCGATGATCTGCTTGATTCGTCTGTTCTGGTCAGCCCTATCCAGATCAGAACTGCTAACTACCAAAATTTTCTGAATCTTGTTGGGACAGATGGCGTCGTACTCTTTGTCCTCGAATGGTATGCCAGCTGTTTCGTATATGCACCTGTTTATTTCCGTCGAGCCGAGCTGAGCCTCGCATAGTCCTCATCTGGATCTAATAACCACCCTATAGTCACCAGCAAGTAGCCTAGGCACCCTGATCCTCTTCTAGATTCAGCCAAGCTCTTGGGTGTTGGTTTTCGTCTTCCTCATGCTCCCAGCATCAGCGTTGGTGCCATCGCGTTCGCCATCGACACCACGTTTCTTGTTTTTGTCCTCACCGCTTCTGTGTCACCTTTTGACAGTGTGCCATCCCTTTACATCTGCCGAGTCATCACGCATTTGGGCATTTTCTTCTGTAAAATTGATTTCGCTTGCCTCGGCATCGTCGCCGAATGCTCTGGCTGCCGGCGAGACCAGCTTCATAGCGTTTAGTGCCACCCTGCGCGTCGGGGAGCCTGGCTTGGCGTTGCGTCTTTCTGTGTCGCACGACGCGCAAGAAAGTGGTCGTAAAGTAGTGAAAAAAAAAGAGTCGGCCCACCTGGATGTTGTTATCCGCTGATTTCTGATAATGAGGCGGTTCTGTTGTGACCAAATTTAAGTTGTTGCGTGGCGATTGTCGCCGTGAAATCATTCGTAGACAAAGGAGCCGACGTAAAGTGCGCCCCCATCCTCCGGCCTGTATAGCATATGCTTTTATTTTGTACTATACTCTATCTCCGTGAGGCTACGTAGCCTTTCGCTTTTGCTTCGTTTTTTTCTGATATGTGTACAAAAATACACCGAACCTCGAAATCTCAGAAATCTCGAAGTTGAAAATTTTTTCCGCAAATTTTGCAATCTCCGTAGTTTTTCGTTTTTTCTTTGGTTTCGTTATTATAAAGTGAAAACAGCAGCAGTTTATAAAGACTGTTCCTTAAGAAGATTGCTATAGAGACTTCTTCCTCTCCGCACTGGACTTTATCGACGCTGTGATTTTTTGAAGTTCTCGTAAGCTTCTTGTGACCTGGTGGAAAGAAGGTCGTTAAGCAATATAAAGGTCTGAAAGAGTAAGAATGGAGATGTGGAGGTTTGGCATACTCGAGCAACAATCTCCACTACACAAGCGATGTCTCTAACTCTTCTGCGTTATTCCCAGAGATTCGTTTTCACACATGTTCACTGCTTGCTTTATATGGCATTCTGTCTTTCATTCGATCTGTAACTCACCCTGCCATTCTTGTGCGGAGTGAACGAACCTTAAAATCACCTCACTCAAGCAGGGTTTCGTAGCGCAATCGCATGTATAGGTATTGTGCAAACGTACGAGCTACAAAAACTAGCTCTAAAACAAGTAATAACAACGTTTATGTAGAAATCTATATTTATTTATCTTCCGACAATTTTTTTTTCAAATTGTAACTTGCACATGTTTTTTTTCAGCTCAGTGATGAAATTAGAAGAGCTACATAAGTACAGAAGCACAGCTGGCATGGAATTATTATTTTAGCATAAAATTTTAAGTCCCTCACATCTCTTTGGTGCGGTAAAAAAAATGCATGCGGAAACTGACGTTGCACATGCTATCAATATAGCAGAATCGCCGACGACAAACATAGCATTTGAAAATCGGGCCATTTCATGGCAGAGACGACGGCTGAAAAAATAAAAAGAAGTAAGTCAAATATAAGACGCGTTGCCGTTCTCGGCATATGTCAGCTCTTGAAAACAGCGACTCAAAGGGAGTGAAAACGAACTTCGCGGAACGCAAGCACGCACGGCGCTGCAGTCTCTCATATTCGCGGAAGTTAGATAATAAACCGCGTGACAGCGACACGTCTTTACCTCGCTGTTTCTTATTTTGTCGGGCTCAAACATTTCATTGAAGAAGAAAAACGAAAAGAGAGAAAGAAGAAAGCAAGGAGCAATAGGAAGAGGGATGTCTTAGAATGCAGTCAAGCGACGTCGCCAGGCATCCGGCATGCGCTCACAAATCTGGTACCGCTCCACCGGGACAAGCACATTTCGGTGCGGCGCCCAAGCAGAGACATCGAAACACGGTTGCATATTGAGCCGGCAACTACAGGCGAACCGGAGTCGGCAAACAAGCACTACTATACCACTTCGAGAGCGCAAGCCGGAGTAGATGAAGCGCGCCACACGCGAAAGTGACAGCGCCAAGGGGAGTCCCTCCCACGGTTCCGTAACACGGGGATAAACGAGCAGCGTTGTTTGGTGGAGTGGACATACCCCGGTTCGCACAAACACCTCACCGCTGGTGGGGTTATCGGTTTTCACATGTCGTATATGGAGCTTATTCGTAAGTATGATAATGATGGTGATTATAATGATTATGATCATAATCATCATCATCATTAAGACATTTTATGCTGAAACGGAGTTCCAATGAGTGGTGACCCAACCTTTTCTTTACGATCCCATACCCGGAACTCATGCTCTTTCATTTTTCCTTTTTTGTAACAAGCTCGCGTTTTATGATGTACTGTTATTTGATATGCCAGTAACACCTACTGTACTATAAATATAAAATCGTTTTTGGTTCGCCAATAGACTTATGGACTTGTGCGTCTTACTTCAGTGCCGGCTAAATTGATTGATTTCTGGGGTTTAACGTCCCAAAACCACCATTTGATTATGAGAGACGCCGTAGTGGAGGGCTCCGGATATTTTGACCATCTGGGGTTCTTTAACGTGCACCCAAATCTGAGTACACGGGCCTACAACATTTCCGCCCCCATCGGAAATGCAGCCGCCATAGCCGGGATTTGATCCTGCGACCTGCGGGTCAGCAGCCGAGTACCTTAGCCACTAGACCACCGTGGCGGGGCCAGTGCTGGCTAAAGCATTGCCTGTTAGGCAATAAATGACTCACAGTGCTTTTGCCGCGCTGTTCTGACGGTAACACTTACGCGTATGCATAGAGAAATAAATAAAGATGAAAATGAAAAGCATGGAGGTCAAGCTAGTGCTAATAACTGGTGTCGTACCCTGTGCGGGGGAGGGGGTGAGGGCGTGAGAGATGACAAAGAAGGACAGGGAGCAAAATGAAATAAAAAGGCAGAAAAACAAAACGCATACACGCGCACACAGCAAGGGCTCGCCTTCACGTCCGAGCATAGAAAAGATTGAAAGTTGGGCTTGTTCGTGACCCTGAAATTTTAAACACAGTGCAACGACGAAGCGGACGAGGAGAAAAAAAGGACACACCACAGCGCTGCGGTGTGTCCTTTACCTCGTTGCGTTGTGTCAAAAATGTTCGTCTACACAGTCTGATTACCAGACCAAAATTGTTGCAAGAGTATTGCATTTGGGTGAAGCACCGCAAAATATCACTACTAGCGTGGCCACTCGCGTATACTTCACCGGTATCTCGTAAATAAAAATTTTACGGTTAGAGGTTTAAGAACCAACTAAAAATGTCTGATGTGTCAGTTTTGCCTTAGCAATAGTACAAACGACATTTGCGTATGCCAATCGCTGACCACAGCCCACGCCTTTATCCACTTCCAAACCCAGATTACGCGAACGCCTTTCAGGGGTCTTGTCGGGTGAATATCATGTCATTCTATCAGAGTGCTTTGACTTAGCTTCCGATTTTTTCTTGGTCCAGATGCATGTTTCCTTTTGTTGTGTGGGGAAAAGCAGGAATGCTGGCCCGTCATGACGTTTCGTCCTTATACATGCATAGCGTCGCATCAGTGTTTTTCTCGATGTAAGAACACTGACGCGCACATAAAATTACTGCATATTACTGATTATCCCACTTACAGCGCATTCTGCCATCTTTAAGAAGAGCATGCACGGTGGCATAGTAATTGCTTTCAGTGCTTATAGTTACACCTGGCATCATCAGATGTCGCCAGTGGCGTCCTTTCTTCGTTCACCTAGTCACACAAGTTCGTTGGAGACTGGTTAACCTCTGTGGTTTGCGTGTGGTATGCTCTCCTCTCAAAGCCACAGAGTTCGCTATTCCGAATGGTGCAAAATAGTTCTTATGGAAACGACTGCCAGCAAAGTCGACAAGAGATGCCTTATAACAGTGCAGTTCATGCTGATATTAACATTTCAGCTAAAAATACTTGCCCGCACTGTCTCGTGTGCCTCACGCATATGCAATATTCGGCATGATAGGTGGGCCTTCAAAGTCATTCGTTTGATACTAATCACCATTCACACCTTTGCAGTCTTTTCTCATTCAGTACGGTTTTTAAGTGAACTTACTGCATACGGAATTTCTACAGGGGTTCTGAGTTGATAAATAAGCGGAAGTTGTTTATGATTTCCCAATATGGCTGAGTAGCCTTGCTTGCAAACTGACATCTGGACCAACTGGAAACACTGCCTGAGTTACCTGAAGAGAGAATCAGCGCTGCCCAAAAATGTAAAAATGCTGTGTATGAATTTCGTAGATCGAACAACGATAGCACTTTGCAAGCGTAAAATGCTTTAATGATTTAAACTACTGATTACGCGTTTTTACTTACCGCGAATTTCTGCCCTGACAAAAAGAATTCTGCGAGCAAGATTGTCTTTAATTTTTCTGCTGCAAATGACGACGCTATTATAGATAAACTTGGTTTGTGCTTCGGTGACTTTGAGGCAGGAGGAGACGTATTAAGTCTGTGGAATACGTTTAAAAACGTTACTGCATCGTGTCTTGATAAATTCGTACCGAAATTTCAGAAAAAGAAACGGTGCAACCCCTGGATAACACGTGATATAATACAATTGAAAAGAACAATATCAAGAAAACGTAAAGCAGCGCGTAAAGATAACCAGGCCATATCTTCCCTCTCAGTAACACTGAAGCACAAAATACGGACCACTCGAGATCATTTTTTTGGAACGACACTTGTTAACTTCATGCAAAACGCTCTGCAAAAGTTTTGGGGATACTTGTCCGGAAACAAAAAATCTGTTGAACAGCTTCGCGTTGACGGCTGCACAGTAACTGATCCTTACGCAATTGCTAATGAGCTAAACAGAACATTCCCCAGTGTGTTCAGTCAACAGAGTTTAACCAATAATCCGACGGAACCATCTCCTCTCTCGCCCAACGTAATGCCGGATATAGATTTAAATGTAAATGGTATTCGCCTTCTTCTTCTAAAACTTGATACCAAGAAGTCTTCTGGCCCTGACGGTATCCCTAATGCCTTTTTGAAGCGTTATGCGGACATTATTTCACATTATTTATATATTTTGTTCAACAGATCGTTGGATGCCGGATGCCTACCTTTTGATTGGTTGTGTGGAAAAATTGTCCCAGTACACAAGGATGGAAGCAAACTGCTCGCTTCGAACTACAGGCCAATATCATTAATCAGTAGTTGCTGTAAAATACTTGAGCACATCCTCTCCAGCCAGATAACTTCGTTCTTGGAATCAAAAAACATATTAGGCAGTTTCCAGCACGGGTTTAGAAAAAAGTTATCAACGACGACCCAGCTCGTATCAGTCATACACGACTTCGCTGATGCTATCAATGACAGAAAACAAATAGATGCAATATTTTTGGACCTATCAAAAGCCTTTCATAGGGTACCGCACTTTTTACTGATACAAAAAATGCAGCGTGTAGGGATTGCTCCCCGCCTCGTGGACTGGATTTCTGCGTATCTGAAAAACAGAACGCAGTTTGTAGAAATTAGTGGCTACCGATCACAAAACCTTGATGTATTATCAGGAGTGCCCCAGGGGTCGGTCTTGGGACCACTCTTGTTCTTGATCTATGTGAATGATATTTGTGATGATATTGACGCAGGAGTGACTGTGAAAATGTTTGCAGACGACTGTGTTATTTATACAACTGTCAGTAGCCCCTTGCATCAATCATTGCTTAACGACAACTTGTGCAAAATTGCTGACTGGTGTGAAAGGTGGCAGATGGTTGTTAACTACTCAAAACCTTGCGCTCTTACAGTAACACACAAGAAAACTCCTCTTAAACATAAATACCATGTCCGTAACCAAAGTATTGAATTTGTTAATTCCGTAAAATATTTGGGATTGACCATTAATACGAAACTTAGTTGGGACGCTCACATCGACAACGTTTGCGCCAAGGCCTACAAGAAGCTATGCTTCTTAAGAAGGAAGCTGAGGTCATGTGATTGGAAAGTTAAACTTGCAGCCTATAAAACCCTAGTTCGACCAGTGCTAGAATACGCATCCATTGCGTGGGACCCATATTTAAAGAAAGACATAGATAAAGTGGAAAGGATTCAGCGGCTAAGCGCACGGTTCATTTTTTCAGACTTTAGGCGCCTCTCCTCCGTTTCAGAAATGTTAAATAAATGTGAGCTGGAACCACTGGAATGTAGGCGAAGAATTGCAAGGTTAGTCTTCTTTTATAAACTATACAACAATGAATCTGGTTTAAATAAAGAATTGTACATTCTGCCACCTCCTCAGCGCTCAGTCAAACTACTGTTTACGCGTAAAACATAGTTCCGTAACCGTATGTTCTCGATCTCCCCCTGGTGTAAGCATTCGCGATGGTACGTGTAGCATGCAATAAATTCACCAAGTCCGTCTTGCCTTATGTTACTGTGTCGTCAGAAAGCTCCTGAGCAGCGAATGATTTTATTGTCGTATATTTGGTCGTAAGCACTTATGCACTCGTTATTACCATCGCAATCATTTCAAATTTAAATGTTGGAATACCCCCACTTTTTTGACATCTTGGAAAGATAAAAACTGACGTCCGTTTTAGCAAACCCTACGACAGCCTCTCCTCTCGGTTACATAGTACCTGCGCGTTCAGCTGAGCCATGCAGCTTCGCGCCATCTGCCGCCAACTTGTTGAAATGCACGGGAACGTGTACTCGTAAAAAACGAAAAGAACGCGCGAAGATGGCAAAATAAAGAATGGCCTGTCCTCACAAGTTGATGAACAAAACAAAGCGTCGAGGAAAGTAAAAAAAAAAAAGGCTAGGGCAGACTACCGGCTCAGCATCAAATGAGAATTCAAAAAAAAAGAAAAAAAATCTTCACACGGAGCTGTACGTCAGGAAAGGAAGACGAAGCAAGTGCTGCAGCCGTCACCGGCAGCATCAGCTGCTGATCAGTGCACTAACAACAGCAAACAACAGCGCCGACGGCAACGGCACTTTCGATCAGGTGCCAGTGGCGCATATATGACGATCACTCGAGAGATGTTCCGTTTCCCCTCCACCTCCCGTTCGCATCGCGTCTTGCCTCGTCATCGCTCTTGCATACAGCCCAAGATGCCGTCGCCGCAGCCGCCTCCCCCCGAATGTGAGCTGTTGCTCGAACGATGGAGTGCGCGCGAATGTATCGCCATCACCTCCTCTCGGGCTTTCCACTACGCTACCTTCGAGACGCAGGGCGGAAGAAACACACACACACACAAACACCGGTCGTACACGTGTGTAGCTCCAGTTCTCGCATCGAGTTAGCCAGCGGACGAGCGGTGGAAACGGGCGCGAGTTTTCTCGGTGCGACGTACGCGCGGAGCACGTCAAGGCAGCAGCAGCTGCCGCAGTTGTGACGGGCCTCGCACCGGCCGGCATTCCCGTGCTTTGCGGATCGCTGAAGAGCAGGCGGCACATACTTCTAAGGCGCGCATCAACGGTTGCGTACTGGAACGGGATCTCTTGCGATCGTTTTGGTGACAACCGCACTCCTACGTTGTTAGCTAAATTGAGTAAATGACGAGAAGTAATCTCGGTGGCACTTCATGAACAGAAAGGAAAAAAAACGACTAGTTTAACTCAGTGGTACAGTGGTTAAGGCGCTCGGCTGTCAAGACGGAGGTCACGAGTTCGATGCCGGACACCGCGGTATAGCGTTTCGATGGAGGTGAAACAATAGGGCACCGTGTACTGCGCAATGCTAGGGCACCTTAAGGAACATCAGATGGTCAAAACTTCCAGAGCCCTCCGCTCCGACATCCCTCATAAAGGTTTCAATGGCTCTGGCATCTGGCACAATAAAATTCCAGATGTTATATTACCAGGCGGCAGCTTACCGCAACAGTATTAGTGAGACTAGACTGACAGAGTGCACATAATGCATGCTAATGCCGGGTGAAGCCAGCTGATAAATCATCTAACGCTGCGAAGCATAGTAAGAGACGTGGGCATAAGTGTATGTGTTCAGCCAGTGCGATGGCTTCCGGACGGGTCAGCAATCTGGCTATTTGTGTGCTCCCCCCCCCCCCACACACACACTCACATTCGTGAGTGACAAGAAAAGAAAGCGTTCGTGTAAATCGGATAAACATACACAATGTGAAATGTCAAAAGTGTCCCAATGACGGCATTTTAGCTCTGGGCATTTCCCAGCGACGCCCGATGCTCGTATCTATACGCCAAATACCCGTGTCTCTCTTCAGGCGAGACGCAAGGCGTATGACGGTGTCCCACGAGCGAAGTTACGCATTAAGACCTCTGGCTTGTTCTCCACAACGCCGCACGTATGGCGAAGAATTTCCTCCATGCTAGCCAGCGCCTTGAAACAACTGCCACATATCTAAAAAGTTGGAGTAGCGCATTCGAGTCACCACCATGTCTTTAAATATAGGACTGTGAGTGTTTTTCGAGCGAAAGCTACTTCCACGTCCATTCACATTAGACGCTTAATGCAAGGTGTGTTAATGATTTGTGACTCAAGCCCAAACAAACCAGAGAACCTTTTATGCGGAAGAGTTAGCTTTTCGTTGCAATTGATATACAATGTCACCTTTCTTACAGATAAATCTGTTTAGTGATGAGTTAATAGGTAAAGCAAAACAAGTAAACAAGTATAGTTACATATTCATTACGTTCCGAAGCATAGACTAAACAATTCTCTATCGATTATTCTTGCGCTGGTGGACTTTTCAGACTAACTTTGTTAATACACAAGGCCACTTGAAACACTGCACGTGCTCTTTTAATGCAAAAGAAACGCAACAATTCCGGTAACCAAAGAGTCAAAATGCTAAGACATGCCACCTAACCGGAAGCACCCCGGCGGGCTTCTTTGAGTGCGATGTTGGAGTTTTTCATAGCGTGCTAGAAGTGCTTTTGAGAACGATCGTGCTAACAGTGATCGAACATTAGGTTTCCCATTGCTGTAGTACATTGAGGCAAGCGCACGTGCTGTACATTACGTTCCAGCTAAAAAACGTTCCAGCTAAAAATACATTGCGCATGAACTGAATTTTCATTTGTCATTATTTATTTATAGAGCATTAACCGGGAGAAGGGGGGGGGGGGGACAAAATTAGCAACTATTTGAAATTTTTGAATATTTGAACTTATCAAGGCTGCGTAACTTGCCTAGTGCCCCATTAGAAGCAGCAATCCAAAGTTAGTACCAGTAACTGCGCGTGTGTCTTTGGTTCGATGTCGGTGTGGGCCACACAGGATCGCTTGCTTATGCGTAAAAATAACAAATATTGTGGCTTTTGCTTTGCATCCACGTTTTCTATTTGAAGATTCACCGTTGCCATTAACTCCTAGGGTTTCCCAACGGGTCCCCACTGTATGGTTCCAAAGATGCGGAATTTTTATGAATTAGAGGAACACTAACCGGGCGGAAAATTCCTAGAAGCCCAGTCTGTAAAGCTAGGCATATATGCTTTCAAAAATAAAAATGAAAGATGAAAGCGAGCGGGGAGAAGCAGGCTTTACTTGAAACAAGCACTGCGCTTGTCTTTCACTCGGGTTTCCGTTTTTTCATTATTGCAGAAACAGGGGCAGCTCTTTATTTTATCTTTGACTGGAAAACGATCATTCCATCAGGGTAATTAGCAAAGTATAACGTTGCTAATGTAATACAAATGCAGCGAGCCTTTGAAGCAGATTGATGGAGTTTGCATTAAGTTTCTCGCTCTGGACGAGTTGAAAGAAGGCTTATGCGCAAAAACACAAAATATCACGGCATATTTTTTCTCTTCTGACGGGAGCTTCGGTGTACCCTTTGTTCGAAAAACCTCGTAAAATTGTAATGCCGTTGGATTTATTTCGGGGGAAATAAACTTTAGCTATAACTTTATTTTTCTCGTAAGCGGAAGGCACCGTATTTACGTCACCTAAAATAAATTTTTCGCCCATTGACTATGGAAATTATTTTGCTAAATAGTCACCACTAGGAAACGGCCACGTTTTCCAGTGGTGACTGGGAAACGTGGCCAGTGTTTTCAATGTCGACAGAATCAGTGTTTTCAATGTCATTGTGTTCAAAGGATGGACAGATGTATTTATTTATTTATTTATTTATTCAGTGATTGATTGAATGATTAATTGATTGAGTGATGTATGAATTGACTGGCTGATATATTGATTGATTGATTGATTGATTGATTGATTGATTGATTGATTGATTGATTGATTGATTGATTGATTGATTGATATCTTGCCAACGTTGGGGCCACGCACACTTCGTTAAATGACCTCGGACTGATTTCGATGGTATTCGATGAAATAATGGTACGAAGATTAGTGGTGCTCTACCACTGAAACGAAAGCGGCGGGTTACCATACCGGCCGTGGCAGTCGCTGAGCCCGTGAACTGTGCGATATCGGTACACTTCGAAGGACAGGAGACTGTCGAAATTTACGGATCTTTACAGCACGGCTAGACTCATAAAGATGCCGTCGATTGGCACACAAAACCCGAGAAACTATTATAATATTTATTAAGACTGACACAAAGTAAAGTTAAACCACAAGCCCTACTCATTCTTACGTAGTTGCCAGGCAGATACGTATGTGCAACGCTCAACGCAAGTCAGGCGATTTTCAAATTTTATGATACATGACTTATTGGAGGAAACTTGAACCACGGCGTGAAGCGAACTCAGCTTTACACATCTATTGTTGTTATATTCCTCGTAGAACTTCCCTGTAATTGTATACATGTAGTCGAAGAGGAGTTATATAGAAGCACTGCTATATCGAGTGTTGAAAGTTCAGCTTTATTGTTTTCTCAAAATGCAACACTGGGACGAACGTGAAAACTAACTTTGCAGATAAGTTATGTGTTCAGAGGTTAGGTCATAGTTATCACAGTCAGACACCGAGTTCACTAAGCGTAAACAACGAGATTCCGGAACTTTGTTATAACTATAGCAAACTGGCATGTTTGCATGGAGAAGTGTTCACATCGCATGAATCACGTGTTCACAAAGTTTCACTCGGAAGAATTCTAGCGTGCCTGTGCTCGTAAATATTCAGCTGAAAAGTTTACTTGCACTTTTCATGATAAACAATGCAAAGCGCTGATAATCGTCATGATGTTATCTTTTATCAAGAAGCAGTCATTTCTCCTCATCGCAGGCCCGTACTAAAAAGGTAACTGGTACCGCCTCTGCCAACGCCTTAGACCTGCTGTCACAGTGAACACAACAGGCAAGTATCGTGGCACATTGGGGAAGAGGTTTGCGCCAGTGCTCACTGTCTTGCATGCGCAATCATGCAAACCGCAAGAGCAGATCAATACTACAAGAATTTCAAGCGGAACTGGGCAGCTAACCGGTCTATAAGAACTGGCTAACCACCATGTCCATTCTCTTGTTTCTTCCTTTCTCGTAAGTGGGACTGCTTGAGAACGAGACTGGCTCCGACTTTTCAGTACACATATGCCCACTTGCTGCAATCATTAAAAAGTTCGTTACTCATTCTTACGCAATCTGGGTTGTCGATAGCGATAGTTATTGTTTCACTTTGCGTCCCCTTGGATAGATAACTTATCTGCGCAGGTGGTTTTCCAGTTGTTCCCAGTGCTGCCGAGTTTTAAGAGAACCATCACAGCTTAACCCCGGACACCTGGTGTAACGCGGACACGATTTGCATCCCACTGAGGTTTCCTAGCACTACCTGTAGGTGTTGGCATGCTGTGTCGACGGTGTGAAATCCACGTCGAATATACGCTCGCCATACGTCATGCGCCTCGCCGTGCAATCCGAACACAAATAAGAAAGCTATAAGAAAAAAAACAGTATACCAATAGTGTGATCTAGTCACGGTGCATATTGTGGTGAAATACGAGGATGCGGCGAAAATACGCAGCCTTTGCATGGGGCGTGGCGCCGCTGTTCACACCAGGAAGGTCGCGACTCCGGGACTACCGAGAAATACAGTCGAAACGCGACGATCGTGGCCAAAAGAAGCGACGATCGCGACGGCGCCATGTACTCTCTCTCTCTCTCTCTCTCTCTCTCTATGCCTCATATATATATATATATATAGCCTTTTCTTTTCTTGCAGACCCAGCATCACCTTGCTGCCCCACCAACAACGACGTTATTGCTCACTCATATTGGAACAGAAAGGCGGCCGCCGCTTGCCTGTGACTCCGAGTCGTTGTAAAACACAGTGCGGCGACGCTATCGGGGCTGCAGTATATAAGCGAGGCGAGGGGAAAAGGAGGAAGAAGAGAAAGATCGAGACTTGCAGGTGGGGGACCCCGGAAAAAAGACAGGTCCATCCGATGCGAAATGAGCCCGACCTTTCCCGCCGATATTTCTCAATTGAAAGCCGCGCGCGTGCGTGCTTCCTGCAGCGCCATTTATTTCCTTCGCGCTCCCCGAGGCCTTCCCGCTCCCCTAGGCGCTGTAGCGCCGTCGGTAGACCATCCTGCGTTCTTTCGTTTTGTGAAACGCGTTATACTTTTTGCGTGTGTGTTTGTGTTTTCTTCCATGTCGGAAAGGTCCTCTCTAGTGCGACGACCTGGGCGAATCCGCTACGGCGATTGCTGTACTGTCCTCGGAGGCTATAACTGTGTCGCCAGTAGGAATTCCACGTGGACAAGGACGCCGAGAGGCAATATGTGCACCCTCGGTGCTTCCTGAAAACATTTTTCGCAATTGCGAACACCCGGTCACTGGCCTCTCATTGTATAAGCTTTATCTTTAAACTCGGCTATAGCACTGCCGCCGCAATTTTCTCGTATATGAAACTAAGGATGGGGGGGGGGGGCGGAGTAAATGAAGGAAAAAGTGAACAATCATCGTCACTTGTTACACGAAGTTATGTTCACCAATATATAGTGTGAGATATAGATGCCGCTGTTGAAAAATTACTGCTTGTTTTTAACGTCCCGAAACCACGGTATAATTATGACAGATGCATCAGTGGAGGGCTCGAAAATTTTAGCCAACTGGTTTCTGCCGTCATCGGTCTAACAAACTATACGAGCTAGAGCGGCTGAGGTGTTCTTTTGGCCATTGTAGCGAGGACGTCACAGAAGATGTGCTGTAGTGTTGATTTGAGAGATCATCGCGGGTCAATGCGACAGACGCGGTGTTCAATTTCTCTAAGGCAACAGACTTACGTCGGTGAATATAGACTTGCTGTGTTACGATGATTGTGGAGGGTGACTGCGTGTGTGTGTGTGTGCGCTCTCCTCTCTATCTCCACATTTAAAACTAACCTACCCCTTTCCACCATGTAGAATAGCAAACCAGTTCATCTAGACCGGTTAACATCATCGCTCCTGTTCCATCATTCTTCGACCAACTGAGTTTTTTCTTTAACGTACACCTAAACAAAAAAGCACACGGGCCTCTAGCCATTCCGCCTTTATGGAAAGTGTGGTCGCCACGGCCAAGATTCGATCCCGCGACCTGCTGGTCAGTAGGCGAGCTCTTTAGCCACTAGAGTACCGTGGCGGACATACATGCCACTGTTAACAAGACTGACAGCGTGGCTAAAGGTGACACAGTTAAAGCGTGTAAAAACTGATACTAAACTCTTTCTCTCAGCGAAACACCGTCATCTTACATGCTCTTTCCTTCACTATACCTATAGTAACTTCACCTGCACACTGGTGAGCTTGTGTTAGCGGAAAACAGCCACCGTGTGCTTCGATCATGCCTTCATCTGCGCTGCAGCAGCGTTCCCCACCTGCCACCACCTGGCGCACGTACAGTAATTTACTACTTGAGCCTTTGTATTTTTTGCCACGAATTATTGCGTTCTTCCTCATCTTGGTTTGTTTCCTTTTTTTTTCTTTTTCAATGCTAATTATATGATGCACAGAGGACTTGAGAACAAATATGATGATCCTACGTAAAATAGAACTGTAACAAACTGTTGAAAGTAACTTTTCTTTTGTGCAGTAACACAACTGCAAGGTAACTCTAGTTCTAGCCGGCAAATAAATACACTGATTCATGGAAACGTCCTATGCAAGATAAGCTGCAACATGCCTCGTGACCTGTAAGTGATCAGAAATACACCAAAATTGATAGGCATAACGGTGCCTATACATAATGTACCGCACAACAATTTTAGCGAAGACATTTTCTAGCGAAGACTGTTTGACGCGACGTGATGCCAACGCTATAGTAGTGACCAAAGTACGTACCAAGTACTAACTGATCAAGCAAATCACGACACGAAACCATATGGGGCTGCGTCATTAGAGTGATATAACGCATCATCGATACTATGTGACAATTACCGCTTACCTCGGCCCTGATTATGTCTTCCCACTTGACCCCATATACTGAGTATGAGTGGTATTATACTGCCACTACATGTGCTTGGCACGAAGTTTCAAGTGGGTTTCTCCAGAGCAGTTGTCCTGGTGTGCAAGAGCTTTTAGGCTAAGCTTCGTTCAACTTCGCAGCACATACTATATATTAGTAGTGCTACCGTTCGACTGCAAATGCCTGAAGTTCCCTTGCAAGACGGCTTCTTCACAGCAATTGACTTTATGTGGAAAATCTTCTTCGCTAAACAACCGTGTTGCGTGCAACGGCGTTTCACGGCGTATGTGTTGGACTTAAAAACCCTGAGGACGTGCTTGAAAGCGGGCTTTACTGCATTTATAGCCTTTGTGTGGCGAAGCCCCACATATGTATATATATATAAACCAGATTGCAGCTTTATCGGGGAAAATATTCGTTGTCCAACCCACGTTGCGCTGTACTTACGTTTGATATCGGCAACGTAGCAATACAAATATGTAAGAAATGTTGTACAAAACCCCTGTCAGTGGATGTTCTATAATGTTGTGAAGTCGTACGCAGGAATAAATGACATTTTGTGGCATGGTAAACGGTAGTTATTGCGATTACCGTTGTACCAATCGGATAACACATCAGATTGGCAAAATATATACTTACGCTCACCTAACTGTTTCAATTTACCGTTAGTTGGTCTTAACTTGTCCCTTGATCTACATGTGTAGTAGGACACCGACCTAATAAAACATGCTGATTACGGAAGATCTACTAAGAATTGTCGCACGTGGATTACCTCACACCCCACAGCGCATCATCAATAACCAGGCTTTCTGTTTTTAAACGGTTCACCTATGCAACATCCAACCAATCAACACAACCGTGATGTAGGCAATAAAAGTGGGTATACTGCAAAACAGGTAAATGTTCCGAGAATATTTTAAATACTAATGGCGGCCATAAATTGAGCCATATTGTCTCAACGTGGAAAGAACATGACACAACACTTCGTTGCGACGAGAATAGAAGGGCTGGCTGCGGCGGCTGCATTTCCGATGGAGGCGAAAATGTTGTAGGCCCGTGTGCTCAGATTCGGGTGCACGTTAAAGAACCCCAGGTGGCTGAAATTTCCGGAGCCCTCCACTACGACGTCTCTCATAATCATATGGTGGTTTTGGGACGTTAAACACCACAAATCAATCGAGAATAGAAGGGCTGTATTCGCACATAAGAACACAGCATAAGAGCAGACGCCCTGACGCCATCTTGCTCCGAAATCTAGAAGCTGCCACTGGTGCTGATTGCATCGATCTCTTCTATTGTGCTGCAGAATATTAATCGTAACAATATCACGCAGGGCTAACACATAAACGCCTCGCGCCCTGAACAATGGCGCTTAATTCGTTCGCTAGTGTGTGTGTCAGCGTCATGACTGCTTTGGTGTGTATCGCTGCAGACAGTAGTACTGCTGTACGTATCTTATCTGACCAATCTTATCGGCTTAACTATACTATACATAGTGATGTGCACGTACCAAAGCTACGCGCGGAAAGAGCGAGTCGTGAATACGATCCATGTGGTTGCCTCCCTTTAGAAGCATTTGTTATTGTCACACACTGTACGCAGTACGCCTAGAACGCAGATAACAGTTCTTATTGTATGCTTACAATTTTTTTTTAAAAATGAGACGCGACAAAATTTATACAATGCGACGCAAAAAAACAGGCACGAAATTTATTATAAATATTTTATTTTTAAGCATAACACCAGTTCACAAAGGCCAGCCCTGCCATTATATATACAACAGAATGCACCACGTCGAAGCACAAATCCTCATATGCCGTTACAGAGAGGCAGATATTAATATTATTGCCAGTAGTTGCCAATCATGTGAAAAATCCTCGCAATATTGTGCCTCTAATGGTGACAGATTCAGAAGGAGCCTGAAAATTAAAATTAAAATGTTAGCAGCGACTCAAAAGGCAAAAAATAATGAAATATTCGCGCTTGTGTTGCCCACCTTTCTTTCCTACCGATCTGAGCAACCATCGTAGAACTTCACCGAAGGTCGTAAAACCGGAGACTCCCGAAAAAAACCTCGCGAAGAAGTGGGGCGCTCTGTATTGCGACAAAGTGCGACAACGAATCGCGAAACTAAAGCATGCAAACAGGGAGCAACATTGTCTTCATCCAGAACCTTTTTTTGAAGCTCCTTGATGTGACCATTCAAAACAAAAAAAACAATTGGAGCAGGTCGAAAATATCTAAAAGAAAAGAATCTAATTCACAAATGGTGGCCGTCACATTGAAACGGCGTTTGCGTAACGACTCTCTGAACGAGCCACTTTGCTGCATCGGTGAAAGAGAGCTTCGGGAGCATTATTATTAATCGGAAATGAGGCGGGCGAACGGAGCAAAGATGAAAGGGCCACGCCGCACCGTTCTCTCGCGAATATCTCGACAGCAGCAGCAGCATCAAACGGGAGAGTTCGCCACATCGGGCGCGGAATGCGCGCGTTCTTTTTTGTCACTAGGCCGCGATCTAGCACGCGCGCACCCGAGACTCGATTTCAAAAGAGTGTCAAAAACGCCGCGCTTGTCACACGCACTCAGTGGTCACCCCTCCCGGCATTCCCGCTAAGCAGCCATGGCGACAGCCAGGAATGCTGATCTGTAGTTGCGTGCGCAGTCTTTTTTGAGAGAGTGAGACATTTTGAAGGTGATCGAGGGGTAGGATGGGGGTGAGGGAAAATAACGCAGCTAGCGGCAGCTCATACACGGTCGTCTGAAAGCGTCGGATTGCCTGCACGATGCCAAAGTACAAGCAGACGCAGACGTGAGCGCGCAACATTGTAGAAAAACAGCAGCCAAATACAGGCGAGGTATAGTCGCGCGCCGCACGAACAAAGAAATGGGCCGCTCGCACTTTGACAGCTCGTGCCGCTGCAGTTCTCGAGCTGCACGGTGGGATTTTCGAACGCGGGAAGGAGCGCCGCAGTTATGTGAGAAACGCGCTTGATACGAGCGAAACAAAAAGAGTACACGGAGTAAATAAAGATGGAAACTAGATGGAAACAGAGGGCAGGAACCAAACGATGCGAGAACAGCACCGAAGTGCACGGCGAGCTTCGCTTCTATTGAACGACGACTGTGGATTCGAGGCTAAGTAAAAAAAGGAAAAGTAAAGGAAGCGAGAACTGATAGGAACGCGTGGCACCGTTTGGAAAGCGAAGAAGCCCCTCGCGCGCGTGATACGGTCCGAAGAGGACGCCGCCTGCTTCGAGGAACAAAGGAGGCGAGTGTGCGCTTTCGGCAGCCCTACCGATGCGCGTCTCCCCTCCTCCTTGTTCCCTGTTCCGGAATTCGAGATCGGTGCCCCCCTCCTTCTATCTTCCCCTGTTCGGGGAAGCCGGGAACTCTGAGCAACAGGTTACCGCTCTGCTGCCCTCCTAGCGTGTTTCTTTTCTTTTTAATGCGTCCGGAACTCTTGCTTATCTCTTTCTCTCCACTTTCTTTTTTTTTCATTAGCCAACGTCACCGTTGCTCGGATTTCACGCTTTTCAGTGCGTCGTGTTACCCGACTTTTAAGTTACTGCATTCTTTTTCCTGTTTTTTTCTACTTCCTCAGCGTGCTCTTTCTGTTCAATTTTTCTTGGTTTCTTTCACCGTGCTCGTTCTATTCATTTCCCACTGTTCAGGCGATTCTAAATGAATGACCGCTGCTGCATTTAAAGAGCCTCTTAGCCTTCTCTCGCGAATTTCTATGCACCATTTCAATGGCGAAATGAGCATACTCCGATTCCTTCTTGTATCTCCGCTAGGTTTCGTCTATGTAAGATAACGTGTGGCGAAACGCGGACGTCCGAACTGACCAGTGTAAGGTCTGGCACGACAGCAGTAAGATCTCCCCGTAGACTAACAGGGCTGCGCTAGCATTCCTCTTCTAGCGGTGGAGCGTTACCGTTGATTTTGTTTACGCCATACCGCGATCATCTAGTGGCTAAGGTACTCGGCTGCTGACCCGCACGTCACGGGATCGAATCCCGGTTGCGGCGGCTGCATTTTCGATGGAGGCGAAAATGCTGCAGGCCCGTGTGCTCAGATTTGAGTGCACGTTAAAGAACCCCGGGTGGTCGCGAAATTTTCGGAGCCCTCCACTACGGCGTCTCGCAAAGTCAATATGGTGGTTTTTCGTCGTTAAACCCACCATATCGATCAAATAACTTATTTCGTTTAACTTAGCCTCGCAGGTGCCGTTCAGTACGGGCTTCCGTCTTTATTACAGCAAATCGTGCGCAAGAGCTAGTCTCCGAGTCGTGGTACTACAGGGAGTGGCTGCCTTTTTCATACAGCCTTAAAGTTACAATGTTATATGGGATTTAACGTGCCAAAACCACCATACGATTAAGAGAGACGCTGTAGTGAAGGGCTCCGGAACTTTCGACCGTCTGGCGTGGGCACGGACCTCACACAGTGCATAGGCCTCTAACATTTTGCCTTCATGGGAATGCAACCGCCGCAGCCGGGATAGAACTGCAAATCGAACTGCAACCGGTACGCCACGAACTGCAACCGGTACGCCACGACGTCGGACATACAGCCCAGTAGTAGACCACGGGCGAGGCATGGTAGTACCAGATTTCTTTGACTAAGGGGGCATCGTTACTTCCCCGAATGTTTAGCATTAAAATTGTTTTCACATAACAATTCTGGCCTCCACCGTTTACCCTGCAACCTTAATGTTTTTCGAAGAATTTTTCTTTTACCTGCGTACGAAGTAAGTGGAGATGTCTTTGACAAGCGCATCGGTGAGGAAAACTGTAGTCCATGATGAACGTTGACGATACGAGCGTCACTGGTGCTGTCTCAGTGGCTTAATTTGATAATAGTTTATTCACTGTCCACATATATATAGTCTTTTGTAATTGATGAGGCTACACCCCCTAGAAGAGCCATCATAAGGTTTAAAAAATTGAGGGCCTCGTAAGCTTCGCCTTTAAGAGTTGAATGCGATAGCGATATTCCGTTCCTAGTGCGTACTTGAAGCACTTAGCGTATATGAAATCTTTCCTAATTTGCTATGCGCCCACAGCGTGGCTTTAAGGGTACAGTAACCTGTCTGCCTTTTGTAGAAATTGACGGTCTTATAAATATGACGTAAATTTGATAGTCCTATGTTCTGATGCCCGATGACCATGTACGCTTGTACCACGCATTATTACGGCGAAATTTCATATTCTACTGTGAAACATGTATACAGGACGCATGTGTTTGTAAAACATGTGATATTTTCATTGTATTTCGAAGCAGAAGAAGTTATTTTCTTTATACTTGCAAGCAGGGGCGTAACTGTGTAGTAGAACACCCGTTTGCCATTCAAATGACTCGAAATCACAGGTGCAACCAAAATTTTCATTATTTATTTTATTTGCAACTTTATCAATTTTTTGACAACGGAAAAATGATCATGTTTCACTCACGATCAACGACGCTGACACCGACGTCGGAAGTTCTGCGAAACAAGCTTTTTTAACGCTATCGCGTTAAAATATTTTTGCCAATTCCTAGCTTGAAGGTGTTGGTGCCATGAGAGGCTGGGCAGGAGCTGCACATGAGGGCACGATATCGTGCTCAAGCTTCATGAATTTTCCTCACTCAAAAATATTCGGTATGAAGGAGCGAATTGCATATAGGAAATCATTCACATTGACGTGCGATGAACAAAATTCGTCGTTGAATGTCACACAAGCTGACTTGCCGGCTCGCAAAATGATAACAGCTCCACCAGGGACTGGTTTAACAAACATTGAACTGGATATTGCTAACTATCTTAAATTACCGGTTTCAAGTGCTCTTGCGTACGTCGTAGCTAGTACCGGCTATGCAACCTCCTTATAGGGCAATACATTGGAGACCACTTGCGTGGCCCCAAAGTCGATAACCTGAAACAATGTCTACAAGGCGTCTATATATTCGACATATGTGGCTAATATGGTAAAAACATTCTATCGGATGTTTATTCTGATATATGGAAAGAACAAGAACTCATTCTGTGGTTCAAGTTATCTCCTCGGTATGGTATGGTATGGCATGGTATGGCATGGTATGGCATGGTATGGCATGGTATGGCATGGTATGGTATAGTATGGTATGGTATGTTATGGCATGGCATGGTATGGCATGGTATGGTATGGCATGGTATGGCATGGCACGGTATGGCTATAACTTCTGAAGGTCCTGAAGATTTTGTTTGACGCAGGCAGCTCCCAAGATCATTACAGTAAGGTTGAACCTTACTGCCAGTATCGTGGGCATTCTGGGTGGTGTGTACTTAATCTTAAAGATCTCCACTGCGAAAGACTCTTTGCCACCAGTCTCATTCCTTGTCACAGTCGCATGAACAGAATGATAAGCTATGCAGTCGCCACATGGTTCATAAGACTTAATGGTAAACACAGTGTTATCGGTAACGCATATAAAGATCTTCCACGCGCGATATGTGATTATTTATAGGAGGCTTGCATTCCTTCAACCCCACAACGATCGAGGCATATTACAGCAAACAAACCAACCACCCCAAGCACGAGATTTTAAAAACATTTTTTTCTGGCTCACCGTCACTGTATCACAGCCATTCGCAAAGTATTTTAGGCAAAATCGAGTTTGAATTATCCCTCCTGCGGTTTCCACAAAAACCTGTACTTCTACTTTCGTGATTGGCATGCCGACGTGGGGCACTGTTCTGAATACCTTTAAATCCTGCCACATTTTGGAAATTGCACTATGTTACCCTCTTTGACTCCCTAGAACACTGCTATGGCCTCTCTCGTCAGTTCAATATCCCGCCATTTCAAATGCTAACGATGTGATTGAGTAAGAAAATGTGTTTAGTGCCACGGTGCTCTCCAGCAGTCTCCTGTTCACGAGCTCTACGCGACCAGGCGTAACGCTGACTGAGAGACGCTTCTGCTCCTAAAGTGAGAACGTCGCAGCGCCAGCAGCGTCAGTTTCAACAGGGACACAAGGACGGCGCGGCGCCGTTTCCAAACCTTCGATCAGGTCAAGCAGCAACAACAAAAGTTGCTCGACAAAGCGGCCGATGGCTGGCTTGCTGGCTGCCTCGCCTTCGGAGAAACGCGGATCAGGAGATTACCGTCACTCGCAGCCAGCCAGCTAACACCACGTGTTGCCCGAGCTGCAGTTGGGCCCTCCCCTTCCTCTTCCAACAACCCTTTTACATATCTGTTTTTTATCGCTCCGCCGATGCCTTCGCCCCCCTTGGTGGCCCGTTTTCGGCTTTGACGGCGACAGTGCTTCTTGTTGCGCTTGGTTGTTCCGTGTCAGAATCCCTTGGCGTTTCGCTGCCCTTTTTTGGTGCGTTGCAGCGCGGCGTGCGAGATGCCGAACCGACGCCGCAAATGCGTTCGCCGGGCTCCCTCCTCCTATGGCGGGGCTAAACGCCGTCGGATCAGCATCAAGAGCAGGTGCTCGGCATGCCGTTACTTTGGCCCCGAAAAGTCGGGCCTCGGTGTGACGTGAGCGTGGCGTGCCCTCCCGGCATAGGGCTCCGCAGCTCCCCGCTACGTTTTCTTTATTCCATCCAGTCACTTTTCTTTTTTTTTTCAATCGACGCTACCCACGTCCGTCTTAACTTCTTCATCAATTCTAATTTACTTTACCTCTTCTTGCTTCCGCAGTTTTCCATGCAAAACTTTGAAGTGCTTGCTCTATTGTACACTGCACTGTACATCCGTAACGCATGAACATTTGCATACAATGTTGCAGTCTCGCAAAAAACTAAAAAAAAACAACGGCTCTCATAATGGCTTGTAGGAATCTGGCCGGCCTGTTTGTTTTGATATCTACTTGGGGGCACAGATTTAGGGCTCGCGTCACGTATACCAAGCGCATTCACTTCTTTTTTTTTTGCTTTAAAATTGCCCTACCATGTCTTAGCATGGGTTTAACACACGGAAGTGTACGAAACAAGTTTAGGCCTTTAAGGAGGCAACATCAAATTAATACAGCTTGTACGAAGTAATTGGGCGGCTTCCAAAAGCGTGGATCATAGCTGACAAAATCGGAAAGAGCGCTTCGACATGAACGCCCCAGCTAACTTGAAAGCCCGCCCTAGAGGGCTTACATGAGAACCCCTAAACTAGTACAGTGTTTCAGCTGTCAGGCATATACTGTTCGTATAGAGGGGCCGAACTGTTATGTGACAAGTTCATGGTAACGCATAAAAAGTACGCACCGGGGTTGCCACGAACTACGGATATTTTGTCACATAAGTGAACGCACTGTTCCATACTACAGTTCCTTTCTACTGCTTCTCGCGTTGCAGCGGCAAAAGTTATGACTTTGTTTCATGAACACGCCAACACAGGAGTGCTAGGTCACCAAAGATGCTCAGTGTACAAAGAGAAAGGCTGGCTTGAGAATGGTAAATAAATCAATTAACTCAATATACTAAATTAACTCTACTAGCCGCACCGAATCAACTCTGCTCTACAGAATAGGAACTCGATCGGCATACACTCCAGTATGGTTATTTGAAGGCAGGGGCACTCCCTCCCCACTGTGTGCGGAATGTAAAAGAGTCGAAAATACTCAGAACTATCTCTTAATGTACAAGCGTTTTTTGTTTTGTTTTTCTGTGACGGAGAGACATTAATGAACAGTATGAAGAAAGGAGGGCTTTCCCGCGGTTGCTGCGACGACATTTTACTTCCGGAAGGTGCGCGGCTGATGCGAAAGCAAGTGACTAACATGCCCTTACGTATTCTACGAGATACAAGATTAAGCAATGTATGGTGGGCCGAACTGCATGGAAAGAGCCGGCCAGACGTAGCAATTGCCGGTCAGGTCTGCCAGTCTAACGTCGCCTGTGGCAATATCGCCACCACCACCACAATCAATGTTAGAGCGCCTCTAGCATGGGGCCTAAGTATTCGAGACGAGTAGACATGGAGCTGCAAGTAAAGCACAAATTATGAAAGTGCTGCTTTGTTGATGGTATAGGCAAAGTAACGTAAGTTGCCATAAATGCAGAATATATATTTAGGAGTGGTGGCTCGTGCGGCTCTAATAGACGCTGCCTCGGAAAAGCTTAGCGTGATAATAACGCATAAGTAATTGTATAGGAATAACTGATATGCTAGATTTGAGTGCATAAGATAATCTCAAGTTTGAGTGAGGGTTTGGCTTTATCCTCAAGCATGAAGAGGACTTGTTTGGTCGCTTCGCATATGGTATACCTGAAGGGCAACGTAAAAAGCACATTTCATGGGCATCGTTCATCAGAATCACAATAAGATTTCATATCTGTTGCGAGCAGCCTGTTTCCTCGCATAAAATTGACGAGAGACAAGGAAAAGTGATGGTCTTATATATATATATATATATATATATATATATATATATATATATATATATATATATATATATATAAGTCACCAGATGAAGCGAACAAGCAAACAAAAAACGATGCTTTATTGCCAACATTACGGCCGGGGACCGGCCTTCGTCAGGGCATACGTGCATATTGTGTGATGGTAATATGCACGTATGCCCTGACGAAGGCCGGTCTCTGGCCGTAACGTTGGCAATAAAGCATCGTTTTTCGTTTGCTTGTTCGCTTCATCTGGTGACTTAAATATATATATATATATATTATATATATATATATATATATATATAATATATATATATATATATATATATATATATATATATATATATATATATATATATATATATATATTATATATATATATATATAACCGTAAGATATGAATGGTGATAACAACGATATGAATGGTGATAATCCAGCGGAAGTAATCCCTGCAAAACTGCGACACACGTTTTTGGCACCCAACCTGTACCCTTCCCAAATGTGCAAAAAGTGGTGTCTCTGGTAACAACAAAGAAGCTAAGTGGTTGCTTCCAGTAAGATTTTTGGGGGGCGCTGCTTTCTTTTGTGGTGGTGAGCACAGTCATGCGTTACTTTTTAATATTTCGCGGGCTTTCTTCATTCACAGAATACGAAATGAGCACGCAATTGATGCGTTGTCGGAAGTATAGCACAGACCACGGTCATTTCCACATGTGTACTTCTGCCTCATTAATATTTTGACAATTATGCAGTATTTTTGAGTTACAATTAAAAAGACTAATTAAATATTCAGCAGCCGCTACTACAGTATGGCGGGAACAATATGCAGTAGCTTTGTTTCGCGAAACACCATTTCTCTTCTTTTAAGTCATGCTGCGTCATAATTAGGATGCCCTGTATATATCTTGGCACGTGGCTCAGGACTGCACTTATAAACCGGCATTTGTTTGTCGAACATCTTCACGAACACCCGCGCTATCTTGAACAAAGAGCCACTCTGCCTTATCGCATAAAAATACATACGACACCGAGCGCGACGGCAACTTGAGCGTTGCGCTTTTGAATGATGCGATTCTCTTGAATGCATTCGTCTCCCCTTCTTCTGACGCCAGGGAGCTGGGATGCACAAACAGAAAATTTACTTTGCAGACCTGGCTGAACATGTAACGAGGGGCATCACTGTGAGATAACGGCTTTTAAACCGTCTGGAGAGGATTATGGAGTGGAAAATCTCTTGACCATCGTCTACTATTCCGCTTGCAGCACCGCAGTTCAGCTCACCTGTTAGCACCCAACACTGGCCCTTAGCCAGTATACGGTTCGTTCAGGACGCACTTCGAAACACGCACCTATGCACAACACGACTCTATGCACAACTCAACCTACCACGTCGGCCTTGCTGGTCTCTCATCTTTACATATGCTAGCATCAAAATCCAAGTTGACCGAGTGACGATACATCGAAGATCCGGGCCACACGCTTGAATTATAGTATTGTCAATTTTTCGAAGTATGAAAACACGGGAAACCTTGTGGCTGGATTGATTCCGCACGTTGCTACCAGTATTTTTTCCAACAAAGGTAGGTTTTTATAGACGTTCATGAAGTTGTTTCGAAACTTAAAGGGCCAGTAAACAAGCTCCGAAACGCGCTGGAAAAGCTCGTGCATTTTTCGTACGCCTGACCAACCTCCTTCCCCGCGCAGTGACGTAAACTCGGCGACGCAGCTTGTCTATTGGCCCAAATCAGTTCTCACCAAAAAGTGTAGAAGTAAAAAAAAACACGCCGAAGCCTGTTAACTGGCCCTTTAAAGCTTTCGCACATGCAGGTTTCCGATTGTGCATGGCACTTGGTGTTTGCCAGGTTTTCTTGTAACATTCCTGATCTTGTACAAAACCGCAAACTTGAAATTTCTTTTTACAGGCGGGATTCACCGAATGATGAAATCGGAGCTACTACCATGAACAGAACGCGTGGACACTTCGCGATTCCAAAAAATAAAAAAGAGGCCGCATTTCTCCACCCTCACTCCACTATAACCCCGCTTTATCACTATTATTTTTCCCTGGTCTCCTGCTGTTGTGGAATGATCCGGAAAACTTTAACAAGGCGCCGCCGTCAGCCGTTTTTGGCGTCAAGCGCCTCGCTGACCGTTCGCGTTTCAGAGGCCTTTTCTTAGCGAGATTGCTTATCTATCTCTCCTTACCTCTGTGCTTTTTTTTTACTTTCTAAGGGGCCCACGTCATTTCTCGTGCATTAAGCTTGCGCATTTTGTTGCTTGACAACATCGCGGTATTTATTTTATATTTTCGTTTTCTTGTAGCTACGGTGCAACTTTAAAGTAAAAAAAATGTACTTTTGCACTGCCCTGGAATATGCATCATTTCGACCTGCGTTATGTGACGCTAATGCCATATCTAGAAAGAAAACTAAAAAAATCGAAAGTTAAAACGGGTTTCAAAAGTTTGTGTGTGATTATAACAGGACTTTTTATCGAACAAAGCACACTGGGTTGCAGACTGCTCGGTTACCTGTTTTTTAACGAGTGTATCTTAGTTGATTGTTTTTTCCTTTTTTGTTATCGTCCCAAAAGCAACTGTACTAATCAACTTGAGTTTCTTAATTACCGCGTTTGTTGTCGTCGTTTGGCCTCGACGATTACAGCAGAGCTGCTATATATCCTCGATGTTGACCGGGTGTTGTACATGAAATGAAATGAAATGAAAAAACTTTATTTGGAATGAAAAACCTTTATTTGGTTTTTGCCAAGTTTTCTTGTAACAATCATGATTTTGAATAAAACCCCGAATTTGAAATTTGTTATATATTTATTTGGTCTTGTACATGAAAAATTATTATCTCAGAAAAGCAGGCATTGGTAAGTTTTAATCGGTCGGTCGGCCTGTCAAAGTGCATTCTACACTGATACGCAAAAATGAAAAAGAGTAGGTATGAATGTGGAGTGAGTGAGAAAACTATAGAAGAGAAAGAGATGCGTGAAATTGGCTGCGCCGTCATGGACGAAACAGTGTGATAAAGCCAAGCTAAATGTATACGTAGCTTCACAAAGAAACATAAGGACTTTAATGAACCACCGGTAAACATGTCCTGATAAACACGGGAGCCGCACGTTCCAGCTTTACTAGTTAAGGATCTCTGAGGAGTGATTGTGCAGTTTTTCTCTTTTTTAAAAAAAATATTCCTCGGTTTAAAAGGTGATGCTCCCTTTTATCCATGGAAACGAATTCGCAGGGCAGAGTTAAGCTGCCTATCATGACGGCTTCTTGAAAGAGGTAAAGCAACAATTTTATTCCGCGCGCTTCATATTTTATTCCGCGCGCTTCATACTTCAGGCTTTAGGTGAGTGGATGCAATATACGAACCAAGCAATGTCCCCGTTGAAACGCTATTCACCAGCAATGAAAGGCAAACAACGAAATAATACAAACAGGTGGAAAAAGCTATAGCCGCAGAAGGTTGTGTATACACCAACCGTTCAATATACATTGCTGCCCTAATACAACGTTAGCGGCCTAAGCTACCTAATTTTCGGACTCACGAACATCGTAATGGCGGCTATTGCTTCTTAGGAGCCACTAGCAAATACGCCAATCAGTAATTACACGACCGCTAATGTCGGGTAATCAAAGTGGAGAAACTTTTTCAACCTTTAAGTCTTTTTGCTTGGTATCAGCCATATTAGAGCCCCAAATATTCATCGCCTACGTATGCTGTCAAAAAGAAGTGTCCATGTGCTGTCTTCTTTCGACTTTCGTGTGTTGGCTTACAAGAATGTGCGCTGTGCATAAGCGTTCGTGTGTGCATGTCTGTCGTACCTGTTTTCCTATACGTGTTACCTGTATTTATATATGATCGTTAAGTGTAGTGCTCGTTAAGAAGAAAGACAACGCACTTAGATTCTGTGTCGACTACAGAAAACTGGATAGTGTAACTAAACGAGATGTCTACCCCTTGCCACGTATCGACGATGCACTAGATCGGTTGCGATCCGCAAAGTTTTTCTCTTCCTTAGATCTGAAAAGCGAATAATGGCAAATAGAGGTCGACGAGCGGGACAGTGAAAAAACGGCATTCGTAAAACCAGATGGCCTCTACAAATTTGAAGCGCTTCCATTCGGCCTCTGTTCCGCACCAGCGACGTTCCAGCGAATGATGGACACTGTCCTTGCCGGATTGAAATGGCAGTCATGCCTAGTGTATTTGGATGACGTGGTGGTATTCTCTGCAACGTTTGACAAACATCTAGAGCGACTACGCACAGTATTGGAAGCCATCCGGTCAGCAAAATTGACTATCCAATCCGAAAAATGCCACTTCGGCTTCGAAGAGCTGTGATTCCTTGGACATGTCATTAGTTCCGATGGTGTTCGTCCTGATCCCGAAAAGACAGCCGCTGTTCAGAGGTTCCCTACACCCAGAGACAAAAAGTCAGTGCGTCGATTTTTGGGTTTATGTGCCTACTATAGGCGATTTGTTGAAAATTTCTCAAAGATTGTGGATCCTCTTACAAAACTGACGAAAGAGGACGTGCCCTTCACATGAAAAAGCGAACAACAGAAAGCTTTTGACGAATTAAGAAAACGACTACAGTGTTCAATAATACTTGCCCGTTTTGATGACACAGCCGACACTGAAGTCCATACCGATGCCAGCAATGTCGGCCTCGGCGCCATCCTTGTCCAGTGGCAAAATGGTCAAGAGAAAGTGTTAGCCTATACCAGCCGCAAACAATCAAAAGCTGAGGCTAACTACTCTGCAACTGAAAAAGAGTGCCTCGCAGTCATCTGGGCGATAAACAAGTTTCGACCCTACGTTTATGGTAGACCGTTCAGAGCTGTCAGTGACCACCATGCTCTATGCTGGCTGGCAAATCTCAAGGACCCCCGTCAGGTCGACTAGCAAGATGGAGCCTCAGGCTGCAGGAGTATGACATTACGGTCGTGTACTAGTCTGGAAGGAAACACAGTGATGCCGACTGCCTGTCACGCTCTCCCGTCGATCCAAGTGTACCTGAAGAGGAAGACTTCCCGTTTCGAAGCGTTGTCGACGCATCCGAAATAGCTCAACTACAACGAGATGACCCGGATTTGCTGGCGCTTATACAACACCTGCAGGGTCTCGACGTTCAAATCCATCGCATATTCTCCAGAGGGCTCTCCGCGTTCTGCCTTCGAGGAAGTGTCCTTTACAGGAGGAAATTCGAACGTAATGGTGAAACGTTTTTACTAGTCGTGCCCACAGCCATGCGAGAGGAAATTCTGCACGCATGCCACGACGAGCCAACATCTGGACACATGGGTGTGAGCCGAACATTCGCCAGGATTCGCCTGAAATACTATTGGCCTAAGTTGCTCGCATCAGTGCAGCGCTACGTGAAAACTTGTCGTCAATGTAAACGGCGCAAAACTCCGCCCGTAGAACCAGCCGGCCTTCTCCACCCAATAGACCCTCCAGATGCCCCATTCCAACAAGTCGGCATGGACTTCCTAGGACCTTTCCCGACATCGTATGCAGGCAAGAAATGAATAGTCGTAGCCACAGACTATCTGACTCGTTATGCTGAGACTGACTTTATGTACAGTGCGACAGCTGCCGAAGTCGCCAAGTTCTTTGTGAACAACATAGTGCTCAGACATGGTGCGCCCATCGTCGTTATTACGGATCGGGGCACAGCATTTACTGCAGACCTAATGCAATGCCTGATGCGCATGACAAATACCGATCACGGAAGAACAACGGCGTATCACCCTCAGTCAAATGGCTTAACCGAATGCCTCAACCGAACTCTGACCGACATGCTATCAAAGTATGTCGATGTTGAACATAAGCAGTGGGATGAAATATTACCCTACGTAACATTCGCATATAATACAGCCGTTCAATAAACAACCCACGTTGCTCCTTTCGAACTAGTATTCGGCCGAAGAGTGACCACGCCGCTGGATGTCATGTTACCACTACAGGACGAAAGCAGCTATCCACCTGACTTAGATGACTTCTTGCAAAGAGCCGAAGAAGCACGGCAAATGGCAAGATACCGAATACGTCACCAACAGCACGTCAATTCTAGTCGGTACAACAAGTGACGCAGTGACGCACTTTATCATCCCGGTGACACAGTGTGGATATGGATACCAGTGCGCCGCCGCGGACTCTCTGAAAAGCTTCTTTGACGATACTTCGGCCCTTATGAAGTACTCAACCGTATCAGTGACGTCACTTATGAAGTCAGAACCGCTGGACACGTGAGTTCAAGACGCCGCAATCCCACGGAAGTGGTACACGTAGTCCGCATGAAACCCTATCATGACAGATCGTCGAAAAACGAGTGAGAGTGCGCATGTATCTTTTCACTGTCTTAAGCATCGGGACGATGCGTCTGAGGAGGGGGATAATGCCGTGACAGGTTGGCCACGTTCAAGTAGCCCGCCGCAATCATCGTGGCAAGAGCACAAGCAAGACCCGGCTGGCATGCGCCACGCGTTCGTGCGCTCCGGCAACGAGGAAGAGGAAGATAGTTGGATCTGTGCCACTCGGCTACTCGGACTTGACGACCATAGTCTTTAGAATCGTGGGCACAAGTTCGCCCTAATAAATACGCTTGTTTTTTAACCTGTCTACCTCAGCATCGCTACAATATGAAGCACTCCTGACAATTTGTGCGGTTTTACGTACCGAAACCAGGATATGTTTACGAAGCATGCCCCGTTATAGCGGTCCGAAAATTCAGATCACCTGGCATTCTTCAACGCGCGCAAATATAGCACAGCACACAGATCCTCTCAAATTTCACCCTCATCTAAATATGCGACTGCCATGTTCGGAATCGAACCCACGACTTTTCGGTCAACGGCCAGGAATCGTAACCGCTATACCACCGTGAGGGATCACATGCAGCATTAACTGAGAACGTGTTACGTTCATGAGTTGAAAGTAGGACTGCCGTTTTCATGTTCTCATTCGCTCAAAAGTATCCTTTAAGGTGTACCAAATACTTAAGGTTATCAGCGCGAAAAAAAAAAACCGGCCACGTACAGGAAACACACGAGAAAAGCGCTACCCCGTGTGTATCGTGTGTGTTTCCTGTCCGCGGAAGTGCTTTTTTTGTGCTCTTAACTTTATTTACGGATAACCAGCTAGCGAAGACAGCTACTTTATTAAGTCTACCAAAAAACTGGGGGGAAGACGTTTTCGTGTGACAACAATTCATACTCTCAGCCAAATTTTCCTAAATCTAAAAAATAGAAAGCAATAAAAGTTGTTTCGAAGAGAAAAATGATTCCCTATTTCCTACATGAATAACGATTTAAAATTGTTTCAGTCTGACAACTCTGACAGATGTGCCTTTTTACCTAAATTTACACATGCTCATGTGAGGCACCAGCCCTCGCAAAAAGCCATATCATATCGGCACGTGCGATGCAGCCCTGTTTCTTTGCATTGTATTCGGACACTGTGTATACGTCAGATAATTTTACACGTCATCAAAAACATTGCTTAGAGCACTGCTGTAAACAGGACTGCTAAAGTCCGATTCTAAACGCGGAAACGCAATGTCTCGGCGAACGCTCTAAGTTTCGTACGACTAGATAAACTGATTCTTAACCACCAACAACGTCCACTTGTTTCCGCATTGAAGCGAACCAACGGGAAAATAAAATGTGCCTACCCTATAGTCGTCCTGGGAGGCACATACGCGACATACGCCGTGCATGGTTACCGACCGCACTAAGCCTCATACACAAAACCGTGAGCTCCGTCAGGGATAAAACTAGTTTGTAACCTTAAAAAAACAGTTATGAATAAAAATAACGCTGTGATGGGGAAGCACGTGACTGAGAGGAAAAGGAATAGAGAAGGTTGCGAAAGAACGAGAAACGAAACCATTGGCAAAGACTGCGCGAGAGCTACCCGCGTCGCGTTTCCAATGCGAGGCGGCGAACTGTCCCAGGGCACCCCGCATGCCACCACGGTATATATACAAGCTGCCACACGGTGGAGAAGACCACGTGCGTCAGGCGGGGTGGAACGTGGGACCACGGATTGCGAGCGTCGAAGCCAATTCCTGTGCTTCCATCCTCCGTTCTCTTTATGTATACGTATCAATGCGTTTACTTCTTTCTTTCGATTCCTTTTTTTCTTTTCGCGGGTCGACGCTACCCAATAGGGGACGAATCAATCTCAATTCCCCGTAGACGTCCCTGCCGTCGTTGTCGGCGGATTCCCAGTCCAGCTCTGGTTACGATCAGAGATTTCCGATTTGCGACGACTGCTGCGCCGCAGCTCGAGGGCAGTTCGCCGGCTCCGGACGCGGGCTCTGCGTTGGCGCCGCGCGCTTCAACCCCGAAACTCCTTCCGAACTTGTACTTTAACCAACTACCTTTCCTTTGTTTTTCCTTAGAGGTCTTCCTTGCATGAAAGTGATTGCCGTCATTGTATCCGTACTTACTTTTGCGTCATGTTTTCTTTCTTCTTTTCTTTCTTCTTTTCTCTCTTTTTTCTTTCTTTCCTTCCTTCTTTCTTTATTTCTTTCTTTCCTTCCTTCTTTCTTTCTTTCTTTCTTTCTTCTTTACCATGGCTCTGTACTCTTTCCTGGACGTATCCTGAAGACCATGCCACGTAATAAAGCTGGTTTATTTCATTTTCCTTCACGTTCCTTCCCCCTCTTCCGTTTTGTATACACAGAGGCATTCTTGTGAACTGCTGAAGACGAGTGCTCGTTCATGGCAGCCTTCCTCGTTTCCCCATTTTCCCCTGAACTTTTTTATTCGTAGGAAGGAACGGCAAAATGAAAATGGCAGCACTGAGACTACGTCGCCCTTGTTGTGTAATGGCAGTTGTAGTGGCTCTCTTTTTTAGTATTATGACTAGTAGTAGTAGTAGTAGTAGTTGTAGTAGTAGTAGTAGTAGTAGTAGTAGTAGTAGTAGTAGTAGTAGTAGTAGTAGTAGTAGTAGTAGTAGTAGTAGTGGAAGAAGAAGAAGAAGAAGAAAGGAGGAGGAGGAGTGAGTAATAAACAAGACTGCATTTTGAAGTGTAAACTAAATGTTGGTACCATTTGTCTTATCTCGGCCACTCGTTCTGTGCCATTGATACAGGAGCCATTACGTGAAACGTCGGGCACTTACATGAAGTGACCTCACGAGAACGTCCGAGCTAGACAAAGCACACGTGCAAGGAACAACTGGACAAAATTAATTCCACACCAGTTCTTCCTGCTGATACATACTTGAAATTGACTTTCGATATCTTTGGTAACGCCACAGTCAATGCTGAGGCTAAACACCAACTGGAAAAAGGCGTCCCAGCCAAAAGCCGACAGAACAAGAAAAAGGAAAAAACCGTTATCTTGGCGTCAGTTACAAAAAATTTCAAGCGTCCACCTCGTCAACATAGTCATAATCAACCCATGCCGCCCCCCCCCCCCCTTTTTTTTTTGCCTTGCGCGTGTTCGGAACGAAGGTGGTGGTACCGCCGCGGATCTGGATGCATTCTGTGCAGGGTGCATCGATTGCCGGCACAGAAGCTCGGCTGGGCCCTCCACCAACGTACGAGGGAGTGCTAGCAGCACCAATATGGCACGTGGTAAAAAAAAAGAAAGGAAAGGGGGGGGGGGGCGAAGATACAAAAAGGCCCTTGTTGCTCGCCATGCACGGAAGGCTTCGGTAATTATTTACGTTTATCGCGCCGGTAATCTTGTGCGCTGCTCTTCGAACCACGACGACCTCAGCCACTGCTTCCGGGCTGAAGTGGAGAGGGAAGGAGACGGCCAGTTCTCTTTCCCTCTAGCATGACTCTCGCTCTCTCCCCTTCCTTTCGCTGTCTCCTTTCCTCTCTAGTCGCTTCCTTTATTTCCTTCTCGTTCACTCGAGCACCTCCTCCGACAATCTATGTTCCGCTTCGCGTGTACAAACGATGGCCGATGGCCTGCTTAGAAGACCGCTCGAAGCAAAGCATGAACGCGCCCCGAACACGACCGTCATTATACGACTATGCGTGGCCAAACGGGAAGACAAAAGAGGAAAGGCAGGTGTACGTCGAGCGGCGAAGACGGAGCACTGGCGTCACTAGAGAATGGGCCCGATAGAGAACTAATGGTGCGGCATTAACAGCGCTGCGTTAATGTGGCACTTGGGTCATCAGCCTAATCGTGGCGCGCAAAGTTGCCGCAATAGTTCGCCTGACCTCGACTCGACTCCGGCTGAACATCGGCAGTCCCGGTTCGTTATGTGGCAGGGACGGTGAACTTGAAGGAGGTCATTCAGTTTTCATGGCGCCTGTATTCTTTCTTTTCTTTTTTACTGGTTAAACTGTACGTTATGAAACGTATCGTTTTCGATATATAGCCAGTTAATGCCTGCTTATTAGATGCCCACGTTTGCCGTGTCTCTGATAATAAACGTTAGCGTATAGCTTCCACTTTGTCCGAGTAAAGAATGAGATATTGAAATAATTGCACAATGGGGAGAGTTACGTTTCAGGCAATAGGCATGTGACTTACGATAAAAAAATGTTCTTTTCCGCAATTGTTGGTCATCATCATATTTTTTGTTATTAAAGCTGTAAGTTGAAGCATAAAATGCCAATTGCGGCTCTTGTCCACTTAAGTTTGATTAGGGTACAAATATGGCTTCCTAAAGCAACTCTGGTATGTTCCTTTCCTTGAATCGGTCAGCAGTCACAACCTCTTCATCAACAACTTACTTTTAAAGTGAAAGTAGAAAAAACCAAGTGGGTTGATGGACGAGTGCGCCGTAGTGACACCGGGATTCAAAGTGTGGAGACTTCGGAAAACAGTAAGAGCATGCGCGCTAGCAAAAGAATATAAATGACCGGGACTGAATAAAATGACGGGGGTTTGCACTCACCTCTCCGACGACACCCGCCGCCACGATGGTGTAGTTCTGGTGCAGTGAGTCCGCCAGGCTTTCTGAAACGTAACAAAATAATAATACTTATAAATCAATAAAGTATATGTCGTATAAAAACGCTGTTGATATTATCAGTTACATACAATAACAAAGTTAAATATAGTATTGTGACCTAATATGATACTTGAAGTATCAGTAAACACCTCAGCTTTCTCTAACGCAAATCCATTGCATTTCGAAAGCCGACACACGTGGTTATAGTTGGACCACCCATATTTATATCCTGTCTATGCATGGTTTCTATTCTAGCAACCCTCCCTTGCGTGGGATGATCGCAGTGTCCATTCTGAACACACATGAAATCTATTGCGCGGGCCTCTCTGTATAACGGCGTCACATGGTCACTTTACATTCCCATCAGACCTGATGCAGATTGAATTTTTTTTTGTCGTGATGGGTTCCCTTACGCAAGCTGTAGGAGGAAGCAAATGACTGTAGAGAAACTTGATCTCGACCTGGCTCAATCGCATCCAACAGGAAACCATGCGACACTGATACAAGTGACCAATACTTTTGAGCCAGGACTACTGTTACCGAAGAGAACAAGATATGACAATCATGGAATACGGCGTCGTTCCGGCATACCACTTGCCTTTCGGAGAGACCACGTACATTTAGGAGGAGGCTAAGATGACGTTCAGTATTACGGTATACGCTGATCAAGCGATCATTGCGCGTGTCTGTTCAACATCGCCGCACCCGTACATGCCCAACAGAAGCTTACTCATTGTCTTCCAAGTGCGGATGTTCATAAACAAAAAAGAAAAAAGCAATTAATTCATCCACGCGAATGGGCAGGCGTGTTTTACCAGTTGCAGTTAGCAGAAACAGCTGCCGCTCACTATAGAAAAGTCTCACCCGCACGTGCTTATAACGCCTGTAAACAACAACAAAAAAGCAAATCAAGATTAGAAAGAAAAAAAAAGAAACAAGGCAACACAGTAGAATTATCTCACCTCTGTTGTGCGCAAGCTAAAGCCATTACTCTGGCATAACCACGAAGCAATAAACGGGGGAAATCGGAGTCCCGACCGAGTTTCTCTAGCATTCATATTGATTGAATAGCTTTGGATATACTCAGAGGTGCAAGTGGCTGCGTTGAGAATTCTTAGTCAGTATTTATTAAAAAAACATATTTAAGCGATTTTGTGAAAATGCAGATTTAAAAAAAACAAGCCTAACCGTAATAATACTGCCACCGCGTTTTCTGTAAAATTAATGCAATGATTCCTGTCTCATGTGTTATCGTCCCCATCTCACTCACTGCCATGGCTCTGATATTTTGCTAGAATTCAAGCCTGCCTCACAGGCCACCGCATTTTGCCGTCTAAAACTATCGCGACTTCAAATTTTCTATTGTAATCGTCGTCCACCGTACCCTCTTGTCATCTATTGGTACTACATTTGTCACACACAATAATCAAAGAGAAGAGGCCGTCTAAAGAAAAAAAAGGAGCCCCGATCTTAGCAGCATAGACATCAGCCGCAAAAGATAACTCCTATACTTTAAAAAAATTAATAAATGTGATGGGGTAGGGAAATGTCTACTTTTGCATGCCTATGACGGTTTCCTGTGGTTCCAATAACTAACGGTTTGCATGCACCAATGGTACATGAGGATGTCGTGGAGTATGTATAGATGCAATGAAAACTTGAGTTGCGGGAAGCACTCGTGTTGTGCCCTTTATTCTCACAATCGAGTTAGTGCTTCCGTTTTTTTATTATTATTATTTTGAACCATTACCAGCTAGCTCACCTTTCAATTTTGCTTCAAAGGCCATTCTTGCGATGAGATAGGCGTGTTTTCAAGGAGTGGGTATAGATGCTCTCAACAAAAATCAATTGTTACCATGAAAACATTCATCTTTACTGCACAAGGAGCACGTTTCGATAGTTGCGCGGTAACCTTCCCATATGCGTTAGGCACGGCGTTATTTCAGTGCGAGCCTTACTATCAAGTATTGTTTATGTTTCATTAGCAAGCGTGTCGACGTGCAACGGGGAGCAGATAACGACGTCGAAATCTATAGCCACTTTCTCCCTCATTATTCTGCACATCGTTTTCCCTCACTTTCATGTATTCGCGCCCTTGCACCTGCTTTGGAACAAACGAGAGAGAATCGAGTGAAGCGTTCACACAGCACTGGAGAAACAAGGCCGGCATCGGCATTTTTGAGGGGCACGGTGCGGTTATGCAAACGCCGTAGAGCCCGACACCTCTAACGGCGCGAACGAGACGGGAAGAATTGAAAAGTGCGATGGATGATAGCTAGCGGTGACGGCGAGGTGACAAGCGCACGACTATTTGAGAGCAGCGAGTTGGGGTAGACAGAGAGAGAGATAGAGAGATAATGCGGCATAGACTGACGCCTAGACACCCGGAAGAAGTGAGAGAGAGAAGGGCTGATTGTGTAGAGGAATGAAGAGCTAGGAGGAGCGGGTCGCGGTCAAAAAAAGAGTTTCCGCTTAGTTGTGCCAAGGATCCTGGAGAATTCTGCGAAGCGCCGGGAGCACAGTTCGTGGTACTTCTGCCACAAGCAGATGGCGCTCGTTCATGACGAAGAGAAACGCAGCGCGCGCCGAGAAGGTGGGTGCGCAAAATTAGGCGAAAAACGATGGGTCGCCGCATCTGGGTTCGCGCGGGTAGCGTCATCCCTTCTTTACCTCGCTTCCTCACTGCGCACCTTGCACGTCCTCGTTCAGTAGGTCGCCAGTATCATCGGAACTTCACCCTTTTCTTTTACTTCTTCGTTTTTTTTTAACCTCTGTCTCTGTGCACGCTCACCAGCCCGAACTTCTTGAGGGCATTCCCCATATACGCTTTGTCGTGCGCTGGGATCTCAACCACAATAACTGTACTTTTTTTTATATAAAGCTTCCAGATGCACACGCGAGCATGTTCACTATTGGCCCGTGTAAATAGAACGCAAGCAGTGTCCACGAACATTGCCATTCGCCCTTCCACCTCCCAGTTATCTCTGAGTTGCCCTCACTTCCACACCCGCACCATTTTTTTCTTTTATTTCCACCGGCGAACTCATAGGCTAAAAGCGCTGTGATGGCCACCTGCTGGACACGCACGTCGATAGAGAGCAACAAATGTTTTAGAACTAAGTTGCTGGCGTATCAGGGAAGCAGCAACGACCTCTACTATAAAACTGAAGATAAAACTAAACTTTTGCATTTTTCCTATGGGGAATCGAAGCTCAAGTTTGCGTAGCGACGACAACGCCGCTCCTGGCTCTGGCGGCAAGCTCCGGGCAAATTCAGGATATGCGTCGCCATGTGTTTCGCGTGCGACACGCGCAAAACGCGTTCTGTAGTCAGTGCGGGTAACTTCGGCGCCGTGCCGTCAGCTTGGCGTGCTAAAACGAGGCGCTCTCTGTGCGCAGTTGCCTTTCCGCGATGGAAGAAGCGGCCCCACAGAAGCGACGGCGAGATCCGAAGTATTGCTGTGTCGTGGGCTGCCACAACAATGCGGACAACACCAAGAGACGCTCTCCACGGGTAAGGGCCCGTGGAGAGCCTCTCATAAGCGCGAAAATGCACGCGACAGCCACGAGCGACGCTATGAGCGACGAAATATGCAGGGCGTTCGCGCGACGTGTCGCGTGCTCGTTTTCGCGCGATCGCTCGGTTCTTCAGATTTGGAAACTGTCGCTCATCGCCCGGAAGTGCAGGGCTCAAGCAGCCAATAGCGAAATACCGGAAAAGACAAAGACTACATAGGTGCACTTGACCCTGCCCGAGTCACGTATGCGCAACAAGAAATAACGCAATGTTTATTATGCGTGTGCATATAAAAAAGTGCTGCAAGGCAATAATAAACACTTTCCCTTTCATTACACAACAATATATCTTATTTTTAAATTGCATACCGCTCGCTACGCGGTTTTCTTGGTGCGAGTAGACGGCCTCATGCCAGCAACAGTGGAATTCGCTCACCGAAGCCGTCGCGTGCATGAGGTTTGCCTGCGCTAGCGACTGCTCGCGCGAAGCCGATCTACGTCGCGTCGCTTGTCGTTGTCGCGTGCATTTTCGCGCTTATGAGGTTTGGCCTTAAAGCGGGCAACCGAGAACTGAGCCGCGTTTGCGAAAGATAGAGCCAGCATGACACTAGAGCCGGAGAAAAAAGCAGCCGAGCACATCAACTTGACTCACAGTGGCTAAAGCTGAATTGACAGCTTCGCCGTGAAGTCAGCGGGTCTTGATCCGGTGGCATGGAGGACATGACTCTAAACCTTCTCGTACATTTTAATGTCGTGACAGTATAAGTTTAGCGTTTGTTTATTCTTTAGCACGCCGCAAACGTTTGCACATGACAGTTCACGGCTGCTACTGCTAGATATCACATCAAAACAGCAATTATATGACTTTCATAAACGTCCACGCAGCACATCGATAAAGTACGCGGCTTCGTGTCGACAGAATGAGACTTACCTCGAGGCGTACTTCGAACACGGTACTATCGCGGACACGAGAAATGCATTTTGCAGTGACTTGGACGACCCCGTCTATCGTCCGCTGCACATCATAAACGTGACTGCCGAGCTTTACTACTTTTGCTAGACTCGCTTTTCGAAAGCACTTGTCCAGATCAGAGATCTCTTTGAAGCCGCGCTGCAGGCGGCACATTGTGGGATGACTCAAAGGCACCGCGCGTGCTCGGAGCGAGCAGGTAAGCGAGCGAAAGCGCGTTGGCGGGAAGGGAAAACGCGCAATATACATTCCCAATTTCTCCTTTTTTACCAAAGATGTCGCTGCCTGTCCAGAGTCACAGCGCCCCCATGCGTTGATTTGGATACCCGCCTATTCACAGTATAAAAGGGCACGATACGACAAGGACGAGAGGGAGCAACGAGGACCAGCACTGATAAAAAAATCTTTCTGCAGCACATATAGGTATTCCGAAAAGAGGGAGGAGATTTTGCTACCATATGCGCACATGTCCTGATGCCATGGAAAGCTCATATGCGAAGATAATTAATCTGTTTGTCTGTTTCATAACGATTCATATATATGATTCACATTTCAAGTGAATTCAAAGTTTATTTTCACCTATAGGCATCGACACTGCAGTGTCGATTTCTTGAGCTTGGTGCTAAACTCCTAGAAAAAGTAGGCTGTTTGATTGACTTTCGAATGATTGCGATGTATAGATGGCGATAGCTTCGTGATATTGACGGACCAACAAGGCTGGGAGTGACGACGGAGGTGGTGACGTAGGGCTTTCCACAAACTATGCAGCGAAAAGTGTATTGAGACATGGGGCCACAGCAGCGGCCGCCCAAAAGAAAGCGCTCAAAGAACTCAGAGAGAGGTTTGACCATTCGTTCTAGAAATAACTATTACATTGCCGTAAACAAAACTTTTTTATCATTTCTTAAGCCACATGACAGGGCTAATTGATGAAACAGTCTGCTAAAGTCGAGTGCAATCTGTATGCTGGATGTAAGTTGGTGGTTGTTACTTACTGCCAACAATAGCTCTCACAATAGTATGTAAGGTGCCCCCAGCAAACTCTAGCCATAATTTGTAAATATGTCAACGCCCTGTACGACGCCGCTCTCTGATTCATCTTGCTCTTTAGTAGAGGGATAAAACCCCTCTAATTTCGCGATCATTCTTACTGCTTAGTAGGGCATGGTTGTTCTATTACGTTTTCATCAATGAATCTGTGAAAAGAGTTTTGAATATTAACCTGTACATCGGTTGAAAAAACTCTCGATTAGGCAGTGTGTAAATATATACATTACCAGCATACATTACAAAGTGTCATGACAACACGCAAACTTCAAAGCGAGCTTACACTCATCAGCAAAAAGAACTTGGAGCACGATTTATAATTATGACAATAGAACACCATTATTCTTTGCGAGAAGGTGTGAAACGTACTTGTTGTTTTTTCTATCCTTTTCAAACGCTATTCCAGCGCATGTTTAAGCTCATTGTGCGTCGCATGCCGCCGTGCCAGTTACGTCGTCAAGACGTGCGCATAGTCTCGCCTATAGCTAACGATAGCAACATTGAACCGCTGAATAGCGGCAAATCTCGCATAACAAGCCGGCGATGTCACTTAAGACTTGAGCATTACGGTTGAGCTCTGCGACTATAGGACACAACCTGTGCAACAGCGAGTTAGCAGTGATCCCTCCTTCGCTTGTCCAAGCACGATTGACGCTTTGAAAGCCGAATACCCCAGAGCAATCTGTGAGAGTATGCGGAGTAGCTAAGAGCGCGTCCGTTTGCGACAAACTCACATTGGCGAAGATATTCGCAAAAATGGTATCACACTTTAAAAATCCTGAACGTAGGTTGTCTTTGAATGTAATATAAAATTGCCGGCCAAAGCCTATATATTCTCGTCTTTTGTATTTTAGTTCAGAGTGAATTAAGAGTGCCCACGTGGCACATAGCAGAAAAAGAGGGGAAAAACAAAGGGGGGGGGGGGGGCTGCACGATTGGCGATAATAGATTCAATGCTATTTGGCGCCTTTTTGTCGACATATCTCGACGGCTACTTGGAGACATGCCCCAAGATTAAAGGTGGCTGCGTACGTGATATTCTCGGGACTGTGAGATCAAACAGAACGCGGTACTAAGTGGTATATATACACTATCAGTACGTAATAAAAGCATTACCTTACCGTTTGTTCATCTTCGTACACTTATTTTTTAGTGACGTCGAGATCTCTCAAAACGAAGCGCCACAATAGAAGATTTTTTTTTAGTTCTGGAAGGGCCATCATCACAGAGATTCTAACATCGCACATTATCCAAAATCATGCATTGCGTTATTCGAAGGTAGTTACTTTTGTCCCTCACTGACGCCAAGTCATCCGTTTGCTTTGCTTGTTGCGTGCTTTAATTTCACTCTACTTATGCCATAGCTTCGACGCTACAGTTAAACACACCCTTTAGAAGAAAAAAAAAAGAGCAGTCATAACGATCATCTTACACTGCGTGAATACTTTTGCGCTAACAATGCATTTAGTATTTCGTTCTTTCCGCGAGCTATTTGGGAGTGGAATGCTTCGGCCGAGATGGCAGTCAAACAGCCTATACTGCAAACAAATTTGTTGAACTTGCTGGTTAAACCACGCGACACACTAGTGACGCTATCATTATTGCTTTAATCATTGCCCTTTTTACCTGTATATTTTAAATTTGGGACGTGATACGATGGCAATTCCTACCTGAAGCGCTTGTCTTTCTTTCCATTTTTTTGTTTATGTTGTTTTTGCAGTACTTATGTCCCGTAGACGAAGAGAGACTGCGCTATCATACTTTCACCCCTTAATAACCACAATATAATAATATCTGGCATTTAACGTCCCCAAAACACGATATGATTATGACAGGCGCCGCAATGGAGGGTTCCGGAAATTTTGACCATCTGCCGTCCATTAACGTGCTTTGACACCACACAGTAAACGGGCCTCTACTGTTTCTCCTTCATCGCAATGCGACCGCCACAGTCGGAATCGAACCCGCGATCTTTAAAGACAGCAACCGAGCACCGTAGCCACTGTTCCACCGAGACGCGCACTCCTTAAAAAAATAAATCGATAATGGTTATCATTTATTATCATAATTTGTCGTAACTATATTTAACTACAGTTATATTACGTGAATGTGTACCATGTCTGTAGATCCTTCAAACCGGCTCCTTTAGAAATCCCTGACGGGATTGACAACATTGCTAAATAAAAGTTACAAAGAGCTACAAATACTTTTCCCGACACCTTCCTTTACTTCACTCTCTGTTGGCTTCATTGTGCCATCTCTAGCGATAATCCTAGTTCTTCATCAACTCGCCATATTATACAACATGGTCATGTGTTACCTACTTAGCGGCCTGTTGCTCCATTTCGCGAAATATTTGTGATGTCGATCAGTGACCCAAGTCCAGAACAATCACAAGGGGGGATAAAAATCATATCATGACAGTCATATTGTTTTTTTTTCAATTGGGTTGAATTTTTATTTACGTGATAATTGAATCACGCTATGAATTGAGAGACAGAACAACTTTATTGAACATGTCTGTAGAATCAATAAGGCTAAAATTAAAAAAAAACGAGCATTGAGTTTGAGCTCGAGTAATGGCACCGTTCTATTCGGTCTTCTATACGAACCGATCAAGCGGCGTTTGCGAAATTCAATGTCTCATACTGCTGAGCGGTATTGGGCATGCTGAAAAATAGTTATGAAGCCCTTAGGAAATTCAATTGAATGTGCGATACTTACCAGTCAAGTAATTCAAATATAGCATGTTCTAAATAAAAATCTCATAGGTCACACTTGCAAGGGGTGTATATTCCCCGCAGCTTGAATGCAAGGAGTGTGCTGATCCTTCTGAACCCCCCTCTCCATGATTCACGCCAATGATATCAATTAAAACATGCAGCCGATGCACGGCGAAACCCTAAGGTGTTCGCGCAACTCTATAAAGCTTTTGATTTCGACACAGCGAAAACACTCCGAAAATGCGACCTGTTGTAGTGCTCACTCACATAATACGTGCATGTACCACTCCTCCTTCAATATTTGCAATAGGCACTATCTCAGTCTTGCTCGTCATAAAGAGCGAGACAAAAAATGCTTAAAGTAACCGTATCCACATAAATACTCGCTACGTTGTTTCCCGAAAAACGTTCGCCTCGAGTAAAGCCCAGTTTTGGCGGGAATCTCAGATCGACATGTGTACACTTTCGAGCCTATACCGTAGCCAAAAGTAGGTTCTATCCGAAAACTTTCAACGATTCAACTATCGTGTTTGCGAAATGCCATCCGCAAAGAAAAAAAAACAGATGGTTCTTCACTAGCATCGCACCATCTGAAGATACAAGTATCTGCGTGTCACGAGGAAAAAGCACACGTTAAAAGAGAAAAAATAAAAAAAAGAAGAGCTACGAAGAACGCGAAAGCAGTACGAACGGGCATTGCTTGTCAGCGCCTCATAGTCGGGTCTGCGGGCAAGAACGCCAGAAAATTCTGCGGCCCTAAAAACGTTTGCCATACTTGTCCACGTTTCTCGGAGAGTGCGAGGATAAAGGTAACCGCGGCGGGGCGTCGGTGATAGTCCGGGGCTTTTCTGAGTCCTCTCTACGCGAACGTTGTTTGCCAAGGGCCGTCGTTGCCGCCGTTCCCTCGCTCATACCTCTCTCTCTCTCTCTTCCTCTCTGGGCTAGAAAACGCAACGCGCTACTGCAAACCCGTGGGAAGAAGCCGGCTTGGCCACAGGGTTCGGCACGGGCGCTTTTAAAGGCTCTGCGGCGCGCCGTCTAAAGATCCTCCTTTGGCGCTGGTGTTGACACTGCTCGCCCGCGCATGGCGTCGTCGTGGGCGCCGTTTACCTCTCTGCCTGCTACCGAGGTTTTTGCGGCCGGGGGCTTAGCGCGTAGAGCGCGCAGACGGCCGTGTGCTGGTGCACCACAAGCGCGTCGCAAATGGAACGTCGCGCTTCCTCCTCAAGCCTCGGCACACCACGCAGTCTATACGGGGCCTGTAAACTTCTAAGCGGCGGTCGTCGGTGTGTGTGTGCATTGGTGAAGGCTCGTTGAGGCTAGCGCCGCTGAACCTCGAACAAATCGGTGGCACGCGAAACAAGCGTTACATTCTCGGTCGTCGTCGGAGTCTTTCGAGCACTCGGATGAGGCGAACGGTCGCGCTCTCTGCCTCCAACGAGCAGGAAGCTCGTCAAGCCGCTGTAGAACCCGCGTGTAGGCTCCGTTTAGCTAAAACGGCGTAATGTTGAGAAAACTTGGAATGCCGGTGGGCAAGGCAAGTAGAAACCACTGAGTTCACGGAGCTTCCTGCTCACTACATTCTCCGTGCGCACACAGGCGTTCACGATTGGCGTGGACTATCTATATCTCGGGAATGGCTACCGCAGTCCAAGTTACTTTTTCAGGTCAATCACTTCAATAAAGCGAGCATGCTGACTGGCCGTCAAAAGCTGCAGCCTTCCCCATCCTGCAGAAAGTTAGACGTGTACGCGGAGCCACGGAATCTGTACGCTATGTACGCTGCGGATAGCGTAAGTAGGGCCATCTTGCGTTAGTCCGGTAACGTGGACGAGCTAGGTGCCCGCCAGCTCTGCTGTGATAAAGCCTTGCACTTCGCCGTGGTGGTCTAGTGGATAAGGTACTCGGCTGCTGATCGGTCGCGAGATCGAATCCCGGCAGCGGCGGCTGCATTTTCGATGGAGGCAAAAATGCTGTTGGCCCGTGTGCTCAGATTTGAGTGCACGGTAAAGAACCCTAGGTTGTTGGAATTTCCGGAGCCCTCCGCTACGTTGTCTCTCGTAATCATATAGTGGTTTTGGGACGTTAACATACACATATCAATCAATCGGTAACATAGACAAACATGTGTAAACGTTGTGTAAAGCTATGATTCAGACGATATTTTCGATTCTTTCTATCTGTATTTGCGTGGGTGTGTGCCTTTCATCAAGCTCTGAGAATCCCCTGAGCTTTTTAAAAAAAGAAGAAAAACTTGAAAGAATAGCCTGTTTTAGAAAGCTTAACTATTTCTAAAATCAAGCCTTAAACGGCACGCCGACGTTTTTGTGCGAGCGATTGCTCCACCTAAGTTTGTTTTTGTGTTTTTAGCACTTGCTGGAAACTATGCTAGAGACTTTTTTCTGCCTTTACCAATTTCAAAATAATACACGCCGCACTCAGCGAAAACAAAAACACTTTCATGTCTGCGTTCTTCACGAATTCCATGGACTACAGCAAGCTTTGCTAGCATTAGAGCAGAAGTTTGCAATCTCCTCTACAGTGTGAAGTTCGCAAGCACTAAAGAAACCAAATATTTCTGTTGGATGTTTTGCTTCTTTGTTTTATAATCTGCGACACAAGCCCAGACGGCGTATTTTCGTTAAAGGAAAACTAATCACGATAACATTACTTAGGTGTTTAAAACAAGTCTATTATATTGCCCTGGCTCTTGTCACAGCGTCCAATTAATCTTTAGTTGGAAACTCTTGAACAGGTGATTACTACCCTCGACCAAGGGGTGATATTGCTGGGGCGGCGTTCGCTACTTTAACTAAGAACCGTGCATCAACGTGGATTCTAACGAATTAGTGCGAATATAATTTCTCGTAACCAAACTGACATCCTATTTGGCGTGAGAACAGCAACTGGTTTCGGTGAATCTGCTACAGATGCTGTGAAAAGGAGTGCTACTAATGATCCATTATCGCAATTGTTGATGGCTTCTGCAACAAATACGCTCGTACACAAACTCAATATTATGCTGTAGTAATTTATGTTATCGCAACAGGTAACAAAGAAATAATAATTTTAATAAGTAACCGAAACTGACATTGCGGAATATATGCAGCTCCCTCTCTCACCACCATCCTGCGTCAAATTCGTAAATAATGTGTGCATACTTGCTCCACAATTTGCGTACTTAAAGGTGAATAAGTAAAGACGGATGACGACAATTGAACCCTTCATTACTTTTTTCATAAAAACTGAGACATTCATTCTGTGACTGTTGTGCACTGAGGCAAAGCTACGTTGTTTCTGCCGTGTAGTATGCTTCTAGTAATGCACACGCAAATTATCCTACGCTGTGAGAAACGTTTCTGAATGAGCCAACTTTCAGGGGCTGAATCAGCTTTAAAGAGAGACTAAAGACAAACAACAATTTAGGTCGACATCTAAAATAATAAAACAAAATAGCAATGTATGACAACATCTAAAACGGTAGTATCATCAACAGCAGTGTCCTACTTACCGAGACACGAAACACGTAAGTACACGAAAAAACATGCACTACGATAGGACATTTGCAAAATGAGCCCGCTTACGTCAGAGGTACCACCTACAATTATTCACAAGTAATCAAACTAGCTTCACTAAAGAAAGAACGTTCTAGGCATCAAGAGACGTAATAAAATGCCGCTTGTTCGTGTTTGTTTGATTAACGTAAAAAAAGAACCATCGGACGTTACTATGGAGAATGGCGCGAGCGGTTCAAAAGTTCAGTTTTCGCCTGGTTAAACTGGCAAGGTAGGGCCATCTAGCGAGGCCCAGTTGAACCAATCACGTCTGCCATCTTGCCGGCCATGGCAGGAAATTGTTCAATGTCCGTTGTTGCTGCTGTGGCTCCCGCTACTTTCGTTCTGCTGTTACTAGTGTCGGCGGCCACGCAGTGATGTCGGGAAACGTTGTGCACGGCAACATTGACGTGTGAAGTTCCTCTTGAGGCGGGTAATTTGAAGCGCACTAACCTGATGCGGACCACTAAAACATAATTTATTTCAAAATAACCACTTCCTTGCACAAAAGTAACACTAAGAAGTTTCTGGAATGCTATTTTAAGAATCAACGAAAACATAATTGGTTATTTATTGTTCCTTTAAGAGGAAGACGCGCTTCATTCCATACAATAGCAACTGGCATTGCAAAAATTCACCCCTAAAAGATTATGTTATCGTTTGGTCAATGCGGATATTTTGTCATATATTAACAATGAGACCCTTTAAAGTTTTATTAAGATAGGTTTCAGCCTGTTAATCGACCTCTTAGTATAGCTGGTTGACTACGGGTATTGCCAAAGCCAAGGTAACAGCATTCACGTCCAAGCAAGGATAAATTATTTTTTCTCCAGTTACAAAGCTTCGTATATCAGCCAACCAACGCCCTTAATTGCGGTTTAATGAAAAAAGATATCCACACTGCAGTGCCTGGAGCAACAGCATGCAGGTGTAAACTCTCACCTGCTTTGGCTGCGACGGTTGTGGCGTTGAGGTTCTGGGAGTTCGGGTTCACCTTGAAGTTCACTCGGTTTCCCTCCAGACTGTAAATAACAGAAAAGATGTCACACTGACCGAAAAGAAGAAATAGCGATCACGCTTTCCTCCAACTGAGCTTTCAGTGTTGTAAAATGATAGCAAACCAAACTTATTTAACATATCACCACACATTACAAGCCTCCAGTTCCCCTCCCCCCACCCGCAAAAAAAAAAAAACAAGCCTAAGCATCTGATTTTCTGTTTTGTTCCACCGCACTTGCTGAATCTTGCCGCATTTTTTGTTTTTATTATTCAAAACCTAGCATAGTGTGGAAGGCAACCGAACGGTGTTATTTGAAGGTCTTCTGAGTTCTACTTTGTTTCCAACCAAACTACTAAAACAACTCACGTTCAGAGGGCGCAAGCATCTACAGGTCCATGAAAACTTTTACACAGGTAACTTTATCAACTTCGCGACATCCTTTTCAACGAAGAGCGTACCGTATTTTTCTTCTACAGTATCGATCCACCATTACATGTTTTCAGTAATTAGAAATTATTTACAAGTATTACTCTCAGTGCTTTTTCTTCTATCCTGCGTTTGTGTATCGTCCAACGTAGATTCTGTCGTTTCATTCAAGTATCACTCAGCGCCTTTGAGACTTACACCCGTGACGGAATCTTCAGTGGCTGGCCACTTTTCCCATACTCTAACGCAACCAGGCGAGTTATGGCGAAACATCGAAATCACCAAGGACCGGTGAAATTGTAGCTCGTTCTATAACGCGACACGTGCACGCAGTGGAACACAAATCCTCGCGCGGCAAGCAAAGACTCAAGTGCGAAAACGCCTTCAGCACTGCAAGTGAGCGGAAGGCGAAACGGCGAGCGAAGGGCTAACCCCTAGCCGTAGACCTTCGAAGAAACGGCCCTGCCGATTTCCTAACTGGCGTTCAAGAAAAGTTAATGAGTTTCTTCAAATGAAATCTGCGCTAGCGAATCGAGGACGGGTGGTGGCACCGCCGTAGGGGGCAGCGCGAGGGAGGAGATTGGAAGGAGGGATGACATAGGTTTCTTCATCCTGCTCTCGCGTCCTCCTCTCCTCTTCCGCGAGCCGTAGGTTCAATAAACGGTTCGTAATTGCCACGGCAGGATTGGACCTAGCTTCCGTGCGCGTTGGCTGGAGTAAATCTTCAGCGAAATTGCGAGGGGAAAGCCTGGAGACCCGGGCTTCCCTAAACCCCGCTACTGTACCACACTGCGACATTGGCGTTACACTCGCTCTCTACCTCCTCTCTCTGCAGTACTATCTTGCTCTATAGTGTCTTCTTTTGCTGCTCATTACAACCGCTTCGTTCTGCTTGCTTTGTTTTTCAGTTCTGGAGACTAATTTAGGCGCAACGGAGAAAGAATTCCGATCTACTACTTTTATAGCGTCCGTAATGCCCCGAAGGAACACCCCACCCATTGTGCAACTGCGTCGTTGCGCATTTGTAGAGGACTCTCGAAGAGCATATTCCCTCGCCGCACAGAAAACGTGCACTACTGATTAACGGAATTCATCGTAGAACGAGCGGTTTGCAAGGCGTTATACGGCCACGCGAAAGGGTAAATTGACCGCGTTCCTTTCCCTAGCGGCCTGCAGTATATCCTTTCCGAAGTTCCAGGTGAAAGATTCGAAATGCAATGCAGGGTGCTTTCGGGAGTCCGCAAGGCGGAGGCCAATTTACGAAACATGACTCCTTCGCCTGCCTGCCTGTCTGCCTGCCTGCCTGCCTGTCTGTCTGTCTGTCTGCCTGTCTGTCTGTCTGTCTGTCTGTCTGTCTGTCTGTCTGTCTGTCTGTCTGTCTGTCTGTCTGTCTGTCTGTCTGTCTGCCTGTCTGTCTGTCTGTCTGTCTGTCAAAAACCATACATAATATTATGCGCTCGGCATGACGTGCAGGCACGACAAAAAAGATAACGCAGCATGTAACGCAGCCCAAACCTATCACTAGGATGCGCGAGCGGCGACTTGTTTCTGCGTCAGCGCCTTACGACGGAGCCAAGTTGCGAACACGACGAGGGTAAGCGCGTGCACGGAAAGTGCGCTCAGCTGGGTCCGTAGTCTGCTGGTCTGATCTTTTTTAAGCGCGTCATCCCGAATCAGCGCGCTTCAGATGATCAGACAGCGCGAGTAGGTAAAAAGTTTATCTCGTATATTAGTTTACGAAGATGGACGCTGTAGCATGAAATCTCTGAAATAACACTTAAAGATACGCCACACGCCCCCACTCACAAGACAAGCAGTAGAACATGGTTCGTCTTAAATGCGCTGTTACGGAGTTACTTCTAATAGCCTCGCAAACTATGGGCCCAGCTGATCGAGCTTCGTGGGCATGCGCTTCCCTTGATTTTGTTTGCAACTCGGCTCCGTCGAGTGGCGCCGACGCAAAGAAAACTCGCCTCTCACGGACGTTAGTTGAAGACTTGGACGGCTGTACATCATGTGTATTGTGGCGCGATTGGCATAGCTGACGTAACATTGTCGAGTACATTTCTTTTCTCTTTTTCTGAAATTGTTATCTAATGTACGTCGGGGAGGCGCCATAGCTTGTATATCTGTATATACCGGAGCCTGAGCGGTGATTGATTGACATGTGGGGTTTAACGTCCCGAAACAACCATATGATAATGAGAGACGCCGTAGCGGAGAGCTCCGGAAATTTCGACCACCTGACGTCGACCACCAAAATCTAAGCACACGGGCCTACATCAATTTCGCCACCATCGAAAATGCAGCCGCCGCAGCAGGGATTAGAGCCCGCGACCTGCGGGTCAGCAGCCGAGTACCTTATCCACTAGACCACGGTGGCGGGGAGTCTGAACGGTGTAAATTGCATGCAATAAAGAGTCCAAGAACACGTCGTGACCTCAATGGCACAAGTGGCAAAGTGTTGTTGTGGTAATTAAGCGTTTCTTGATTTTTTTCCTTCATTCGTATAATCGACGTCTAACCAACTTGTATGAAACGCCACAGCTAACTTGTGACAAGAAAAGCAATTTTACGCAGCTGACACAAGTGAACTCGAGAATTGTTTTAGTCGGGGCAACGAAAGCGATGCACGTGCACGTGAAAACTTGGAGAATGAGGCGTGTGACGACAAATCAAAATATAAACGTGAGGAAGCCAAGTGACATCAGCTGGTCTGTAGTTTTCGGAACATTTTTTGGGCTTTGTCGGCCTCTTCATATGAGCCTCCATCACTGATCATTATAACTGGTCGTAAATTTTTTTCGTTTATCTAATGCTTCACAACGTATATTACGAAAGTTTGCAAATGCACTTTAAAATGTCTTGCACTGAAAAAAAAAGAAATAGGCGAGCAGGTATACTCACCGCACGTTGGAAAAGGTACCGGAGGGCAGCAACAGCGCTCTCTGCAGAGAGGACACAACTCTGTCGGCCTCCTTCTGTGACGAAGGGCTGCCAGGACGAGAAAAATATGCATATAACATTTCTGATTACGATAAATTCAAAAACAAAAACAAATAAACCACATGGTCGTAAACCGAGCAAGCAAGGAGTTCGGGAAGTAGATTCTGATTGATGAAAGACAACAGAACACAGAAGATTAACAATTACGCAGCGTTTTACGCGCTGAGAAGACGATAATATTTCGGGACACACCCTAAAAGAGGGCACCGAAAATTACCACTGTGTGGTGTTATTCTTGAACTAACATAGCACGGTACACAGAGCTTCTAGCATTTCGTCCCAATCGTATTGCAACCACTTCAGCCGAGACCGAACCCATGACATTCTGATCAGGAGCCGAGCGCTGTAACCACCGTATATCACTGTGGCTACGTTGAACGGGGTGTTCTGATGGCCGCAGTGCTTCAAAAAGTGTGGACTATAGCCTTTGTCAAGGTGGCTGATGCATTTCTCAACAGCGATTTCATGCAGGCCTTGCTGAACACCGCCAACCTCTCTATCTCAGTAGACCCACTGCCTGTTATTTCTTTTAGCGGCGAAACTCCGCTTGTCGACGTGTAATGTCGTGTATTGAACGGACATGCGCCGTACGGAAACTGGGCAAATCCCGCAACTCCGATCCTCTTCAGTGCAGCCCAGTCCAATCCCTCTCTCCTGATGCAGACAAGTCTATTAGTCGAAACGTTGGCACCAACGATCAGCGCACTGTTACCATTGCATGGCTACGTTACTTTACTTTGCACCCAATACAAGTGCGAGTATTGCACTTTGCGACCAGTCGGTCAGGCTGATTACGTAAAAAGTTGGAAATGGTTTCATAAGGCTGTGTACAGGCGTAGAAAAAACAACAACAACCAAGAATTGCGTCCTAATAAAAACGTTATTCCGGTAATTGCTGCGATTTCAAAGTTGCGCAACTGTGTTCTATTAATACCTTCCTGGTTCCCCGGACATTTTACATTTTTCACTTTTACTTCTTTGAATAAGTGAGGCTGGTTCAAATGATTCATATCAATTTAGGACTCCTACTGTTTCATTTCGAAGGTCGCCTCACTTTATTTCAAGCTTTTGTAAAAGGCTCACGACCATGACGCTCAAGCAGTCTGAATAAAGTATAGTACTCACGAATCGAAACGCGAGAATCAAGGGCTAATAATGCACGTAGTTTCGTTTCTAAAGTCTACACGTAGGCGTGGGCACGAAGGTTGAGGCAGATTTTGCGCCCCGACTATGGTCACTTACGGCGGAAAGGAAAGGGTTATAGCGTAAAATTTCCCCCTACTTTAGCTTAGAAAGAGGGGGCACAGCGATTATCCCCCCCTCTCCCTGCATACGCCTATGGGTCTACAATTCCTGTCAGATTGCCTTAATTTTCACAACAGCATTTACATAAGAGACAAAAGCTTCAGTGGCCAGATTCGCAGCGACGTGATGCGGTTATCATGAGCAATTGCTCACAGCAGTTATCATAACAAAAACGGTGTAGCGTTTCAATTCACGGGTACTGTGCACATGTACCGCAAAACTATGGGCTCAAGAGATGAGCAACGTCAACAGCATCACGGCATGTTTTTTATTGTTTTTGTTTTGCTACGTTTCCTGGGAGAAGTCAGAATTTAGCGGTGTGCCTAACTAGAAATATGTTTCTTATTTCAAACAGACGAGCAAACAGGGCCCGTCGCGCTACACTTAAGGAGCGCGTGCACATAGAAATTTGGTGCTTGTCTTTCATCGAGTATATAGGTAATAAATCAGTTTGAAGTACACTGCGTCAAAAAAAAAAGTTGGTGGGGGCCTTTAAGCTTCGCCTTTAAGAGTTGAACGCGATAGCGAAATCCGGACCCTAGTGCACCCTTCAACCACTAAGTGGATACTTATTAATTAATTTGGTAAACACACACACACCCGCAAACACACACACACACACACACACACACACACACACACACACACACACAGTAGATTGTACCAGCGCATGCGCGCGAATGGTGCATACAGGTTTTTGATCTAAAGCAAGAGTCGCATGACCTCCAAGATACACGCCGCACGCTCGCCATTTGAGAGGCCGTAAAGATTCACACAATGCATCACAGATGGCAGCACATTATTTAGCGTTTGCTGCACGGAGGAAGGAAAGATAAGAGAAGGCATGCCCAGCCGGCGCGCTATGTGATAAGTGTGGAGGAAATGACATCATGGCGGCCATATTCACTTGGCGCAATGACGGCTTTGCTATGGTTACTTGTTGCACGGAATAGCTGGTCTAGCAGTGAACGGACGCGGCTGGCGGCGGATTGTGTGCCTCCCCAGGTCTCGTGCTGAGACGTGGCAGACAATATTCGTGCTCTGCGCCACGTTGTAGGTTACGCTGTACTCTAGCAACTGTACTCCTAGCAACGTTTACAAAATCTTTTGTCCACCTTGGGGCCTTAACAGTGCGCATAACGAGCGCGAATTCATATGTCGTGTGGCGGATGACGCGGATGAAGCATGTGAAGTGTTCAATGAAATTGCGTTGGGCACCATGACGGAACGGAACGACGACGAACGCCTGGCAGTTCAGTGACGGTTGGGCAGTGCTCTTGCTTGTGACAACGAACAGAACTGTTGTGCCCAGCAAGACGCAATAAGGACCATGTGCACATACTTGGTTACGTGTTCAGTAGGTACAGTAACAACTTGCATGTGCGTATTAAAACACCTTTTCTGTCCCGCTTGTTATACTCGCCCCCAGCATTGTAAACTTAACGTTAGAGAAACCGCGTTCAAGTATCATTCGCACCATGCTCGAAGTCACTACGGTCGTAGAATGCTGACGCCGGTGAGTTTCATGCGGAGGACGGGCACAGTGGCCGCGCGCCGCATAGGCCACGTGGCGGAATGCAACAGTGGAGGAAGGCGCACGACCGATAGTGTGGTCTGGACAGTTGCTGAATTAATGAGGTGAAAACACTCGCCGTTGTCAGTGCCGTTGTCAGTGCATCTAGCGCGCGTTCTCTTGTACTTGCTTCGTTGTTGGTGAGCTGTTTTTCGCTGGTAATACTCGAACGAAATGATTTCACCGAAAGTGTCGCGCTGGCCCAGAGTGTGGAGCCCCGTTCCATTGGTTTCGAATCGTCACGACACGCGCGCTGCGCAGCCCACGTTTTTTCTGAGTCGGAGAGAGAGTCGCGCCTTCTGCTTTACATTCGGATGTAAACAAGAGAAAAGAATTTGCCCAGTCAATATGGCCGACTTCCGGCTTCACCACGGCTTAACAACGGATGACGTCAGGGCCTCTCCAAAGGTGTGTCCTTCCTCCATGGTTTGCTGTTTGCTAGATCAACGCCTCTGGAAAGGCATGATATGTTTTCTCCTAGATGGGCATAGTTGCCCATTTTTAGGGCTATTTGAAAGTTCCGCTCTCGCAAGTTGCCTGAAAGACTACCGCCAAACAGGACTGACGCAGTCACCAACCAGCCCGTCCCAGCCCAGCCAGCACCATCGGCTGCCCCGTCTACCTGCCCCGGCGCTACTCGCCAGCGGGACCCACCAATCTTCAACGGAAAGTGGGCGTACGGCAAGTCTGGCAAAGGTGGCACAGAAATCTCGCGCAAGCAGAGCACGGGCTTTTCGTTGTCTTCCGAAGGCGCATACGCGTTGGTGCGTATGCTCCACTACACTGTGTGTTTATAGCAACAATAGCTGCTCTATCCCGGCCTCTTTCGACGTAGTGTGATGGCCTCCCAAATGCGCCTACAAGCCCCCAAAGGGGCTCGTGACACCTGTTGAACAAAATGCGTGAAGGAGACTCCTTCTACTATATGGCATTCATGTATAGTGTATTTTGTTTTCTAAACAGCTGCAAGTAACATCGTGGCTTTGTGGTAGGACACCTGCTTGCATGAGAACGGCCACGGTTCTATCCTCAATGGAACCAAGAATTTTATTCTTTACTTTGTTTCCTTTTTTCTCACCTTTTCACTCACGAACGATTTTTCGCTCACAACCAACGGTACCGACGCTGACGGCGGAATTTCCGCGGCACGAGCTCTCTAACGCTATCGCGTCAAAATTGAGGGCATCGCTTACCCAGCTTTTTTCAGGAAAGATATACAGCTTGCGCAGGAGTCTCATTTCAATAGCAAGTTTATTTCCGTGGTTGGTACGTCCCTTCTGGTACGTTTCAATATTGTTTTCTTCAGTTTTTTTCTGTTATTTTCTCCGTCCGATTGAGGTACTGTGCGCCTGACAACGGCGACGCACACACGTATGCACGTACATTGCCACACACGTAAGACACACGCGCGCGCACACACCAGCACATTGACACACACACGCCACCACACATACATACATGCACGCACACATACACTCACACGAACGTCCACGAGCACAAACAGACATACACACAAGCGCAGGCACACGCGGACGAGGCGCTGCTGGCACCGGCCGATGCAAGGAGCTGGCCGTGCAAATAACAGGCGCTCCTTCGCGGAGGCACAGCGACTTCACATGCAGGGCCGCACAGCGGGGTCGGACGAGGCAAGCGAGCCGTGACGCGGGTTCCATCGAGCCGTGCCACCGAGCAAGCCGAAGATGGCTAGCCGCATCCTGCGGGAGCCCGTGTACTCTCCGCCTCCGCGGTTCTCCCGCCGTGTGTACACACATCCATCGATGCCTGCAAGTTTGATAGAGCCACGACGCGGCCTAGTGCCAGCCGGACATCAAAGGCCGCTGCTTCCTGCCCCGTCGTCGAGGCCGCATCGCGACCTGCTTATTAACGCCCTTGCAAGTTTCATGCGGCAAATGAATGCACCGCGGCGTGTGTTCGGACTGCGAGGCCTGACTACTGGCGGAGAACCGATGACGTGAAGGAGTCGCGGAGGCCCGCAATTCCTCGGTGCGCACTGTCTACGCGGCCCACTACGCTTACTTACCGAGTATGCGGTTATGAATCTTCGACCATGCGCAATATAGATGTATTGAGAGATACATGTTGGTCTCTAGAGGTTGTGGTGCAACCACGGTGTAAGAAGTGTGTGTCGCGGATTGCAAACTCCCTACTATTTTAAATGCACTACACGACGTTCGCTGCCATACTCCCTCAGGTGGTGAACGCGCTGAGGGAGTTATAGTTTACATACCAAGTCTTCACTATTCTGTCGTGTTTTTCGGTTCATGGTTTCTTGTTCCGTTCGGGTGAAACCTAGATTTCTTTTTTTTTCAAAATTCTTCCTATATAATTATTTTAATATTGCGAGATTCATACTCAATACGTGTCACTAACGTTCTCTACGTATTGGTGTCATCGGTCTTTAGAATTTTTTTTTCTGTACTCCTCGACATTAAGCATTACCTGGTCCCCCTCCAAAGTTCACCAAACAGGTGTTCATACACAACAAATTTCAAATGAGTGCATGATCCAGTGACTAGTTTCTAGACTAACCTATCGTCAACGCATTTCTCGTAACGTTCAGTCAAGTAACCTACGGTATATATCCTTCGACGAATTCATCCCGACCTTAATTGCAGCCGTCTCAAGCGCGGACTGACAATTGGTGCATGCGCTCGTAAGCATTTAATTTTTTGTCACATTTGTATGCGTAGTCAGGCTGATGATTATTATGATGATGATGATGATCCAAGGTAAGAGGGTTTAACATGGAGATAATTGAACATGCTCTAAATAACGAAGGAAGTGTCAAAACGGTAAAGAGCAAACTTGAAATAGGCAAAAACCAGATGTATGCACTAAGGAACAAGGAAAGCAAAGTAACTATACGAATATGTATAGGATAGTTAAAGTAGCAGAGAAGTTTTACATAGAGCTGTACAGTAGCCGGGACAACCACAACCACAATGTAGGAACTAGCAGTCCTCCAGATGACATCCCACCAGTAGTCACGTAGGAAAGTAAGGAATGTAAAGAGACAAAGCTGCTGGTGAGGATCAGGTAGCATCAAATCTGCTGAAAAATGGAGGACAGATTTTGTTAGAAGAAATAGCCAGCCTGTTTACGAAGTGTCTCTTGACAGGGAGGGTACCAGAATCTTGGAAGAATGCTAACATAATCCTAATTTATAAGAAAGGGGATGATGACAAGGACTTGAAGAATTACAGGCCGATCAGCTTGCTCTCTTTTGTATACAAACTATTTACCAAGGTAATTGCTAAAAGAATTAAGACAACGTTATAATTCAATCAACCAAAAAAAAACAAGCGAAATTTCGAACAGGCTACTCAACAATCCACCGCATTCATACTATCAATCAAGTGATAGAGAAATGCTCAGAATACACCCAATCACTATACATAACCTTTATATATTACAAGAAGGCATTTGATTCAGTAAAGATATCAGCAGCCATGAAGACAATGCGGAATTAGGATGTCGACGAAACATGTGTAAACATCCTACAAGAAATCCACAGGGGATCAACTGCCCCCATAGTGCTCCATAAAGAAAGCGACAGAATTATCAATAAAGAAGGGTGCAAGACAAGGGGATACGGTCTCGCCAGGGCTATTTACCGCGTGCTTACAAGAGGTTTTCAGAAGCCTTAATTGGGAATAGTTAGAAATAAGAGTTTATGGAGAGTACCTTAGTAACCTGCGCTTCGCCGATGAATTTGCAGTGCTGAGCAACTCAGGGGACGAATTGAAATTCATGATTACTGAGTTGAGACCAGAAAGATAGGTCATAAAATTAATCTGCAGAGAAGGAAAGTAACGTACAACAACATCGGAAGAGAACACGCTTCGAGATAGGTATAGCACTGTACTTGAAGCTGTAAAAGAGTACGTCTACTTAAGACAGGTGGTAACCGCGGAGCCAAACCACGAGACTTAAATAACTAGAAAAATAATAATGGGGTGGAGCACATTTGGCAAACATTCTCAAATTATGACTGGTAGATTGATAATATCACGACCTATATATGACAGCCTAGAAAGCACCATCGTTTAAGTTGTTCCACCACAGTTACACTTGTATGACCGGTTCAGTTGGACGAAGTGCCAAAAACCATGTCATAGAAAGATCGATCAAAAGCAAGGAGTTTGAAAGTCACGCATGAAGCTACAAAACTTACAGTTCTTGCTAAAAAATGTTGTGCACGGTGCGTTCAGTAGAGCGTCGACACAACGCTATGTGAAGAATAATGCTTCAATATTAAACTGTTTAATTTAAACCATAACATTAGTGAGACGTAGCACAGAATTTCGAGTAGACATAGTGTGGACGGAACCACTCATTTTTACCCTTTGACAAAAATACGAGTGCCAACGCAGCAATAAGACCCTACCGGTATGGGTATGCCACAAGGGCAAGCTACCCTAAAAACAAGAAACCGGCATGGAACCCAGCAGCGGACGTATGAGAAGTCCGCGATCTTCCATAAAAAAATATTACTATAAATGTATGTATGTATGTATGTATGTATGTATGTATGTATGTATGTATGTATGTATGTATGTATGTATGTATGTATGTATGTATGTATGTATGTATGTATGTATGTATGTATGTATGTATGTATGTATGTATGTATGTATGTATGTATGTATGTATGTATGTATGTATGTATGTATGTGTGCGTGCGTGTGTGCGTGTGTGTGTGATGTAAGAAGGCAGGGGTGGTTGGGAGAAGTAGAGTAGGAAGAAGTCAGAATAGAATAAACATAGCGTATGAGCCAGGCCACGTCTCCCAGTCATCATAGCGTCATATATATATATATATATATATATATATATATATATATATATATATATATATATATATATATATATATATATATATATATATATATATATATATATATATATATATATATATATATATATATATATATATATTCTTACGTGGAAATCAAAGTAGGCAGTTCACAGCCACTGCACAGCTCACCAACAGCGTCCACTTCTTCACTCTTAGTCTGAGGCGCCCTTTTTGGGTATGTCCCACTATGCCCTGTTACAGTCAGCCGAAACCACGTAACAATATGAACAAGATGAGGAGCAACGAGTTATAACCAGTCAGTGAACGCTGAGTTCCTTCTACATCAGGCGGAAGTTTTAAGTAATCGCGTTTTACGTAGTCGTAATAAGGTACGAGTTTTATTTCAACTTTTTCTTAAAATATACACGGTATAGATGGTAAATAGTACTATTTTTTTCTCGAACAAAAGTTTTTTTTTGCGTGTGTGTTTGTGTGGCGGGTTCCTTCATGATTTCAGCCACGTGTTTCCGTCATTGTTTGGACGTTGATATTATAGATGGTAATTTATGAGAAAAAAAAAAACTAAGAGAAAAGTCCCACCCCAGGGAATCAAATCCGCGACAACTCCAGCTGGGGTTCGATTCCCGTTGATGAAACATTTTTCCTTTATGTTATGATCAGGTGTATTTTTTTCTGCGTGATTTCCGTGACAGAAATACATCACCAAAGTCATGGTGGACACCGGCAAAATACACTTTCGTGTTAAAGCGCTGGCTGCACTAACATCATGAAGTCGCCCAAGACGCAGTTACGTTCATTGCCTTTCACTTCGTGTTTACGGGTGACAGCTTTTTGTAGAAGCAGTGCAGCTTCCCAAAGCGCCAACGACATTTTTCAGCCGCCGACTCCTCCGAGTGCGATAACATCGACTTTTATATAAAACTGCTACAATAAGCGCTGCAGAAAGACTACAATGTCGACAGGCTAATGATCTACTTAGTGGATCGAGACAGATGGCAGCAGGACGTGGAACGTGTGCAAGCGGTCGCAGCTCAGCTATAAGCCTCTGCCTCGATAAAGCACGATTTGGTAGTGTACGCGCGAGCACAAACGCATGTTACACTACTACTCCGGAGCAAACAGCATGCCGTTCCTCTCATCAATCGACGACGCTTCGAAGAAGTGAATATCGAGTACCACTGTTCATTACGTGCTTGTTGATGCCATCTTTGTGCGGGATTCATGATACGTTGCCTGCACGTATTTGTTAACTTTTGCAAACACAAGAGTTAAATGATGATGACGGACGATGATCGTCACGATGAAGATGTCCACTAGGCATCAACATCGGGGCATCAACGTCAAACGGCTATATAGCTGCCAAGCACCAGAAGACTTTTGTACATGATCTCATGACTCGCTACACACTAAACACTACTTGTGAAGACACGTTCACTTTCGCATCATGCTGATTTTCATGATGGAGAAGCCAGCGATGTTTTTTTTTTCCTTGAAGGTGTGGTTATTCCGTGCCATTAGTGATATGCCCTCTACATCGATATCGGTATCAGAACCGCTTCACTATAGGCATAACAATGAAAATATTTGCCAGCTCTGTGAAGCACCAAGCGCGTTACCAGTGCAACGATCATGATTAAGGGCTAAGTACGTTTGGAAACAATGACATAGCATTCCCATCTCAGTCTCCGGTATCCTGGCACGTGTCTATTGTGTAGGACGTATAGTCCCTGATAAAGAGATCCTTTAATACACAGATATAATGCTGTCTTGGGAGAGAACGTCTCATATCTGAAAAATTCTGATGTTGTGCCCCAAAAATGTTTCAATATAGAATTGTTTAGAGCAGCAGTGAACTTCCCACACAGACAGAAAAACCGATATCTGTCACGTGTTCACTTTAGAACAATCGTTCTTCCACTACGACGTGAAACATTCGCTGAACCAGTGCGACATGATGCGTTTTAGAGGTTCTACCGCTAAGAGTTAACAATGAAGTTTTACGGCACCTGCTCTTCATCGACACTGGGAGAAAGAAGCATGCACGAGTTTCAGTGAGTCACACGTACGCTTCGTTGAGCACGATGTACGCGCTGCTGGAGTCCAGCGCCGAGTAGAAACCGTCTGGCGTGGGGCCGGCATCGAGGGCTCCCCGGTAGCTGTGCTCCAGCATTTCCTTAGAGCCGGTGGGGACAAGGCCATGGCGCTTGCCGTTAGCTTGACCTGCGAACGAAGGCGACGAGCATCCGCGGATAAACTACCATTCACAGACACCCGGGCGATACGTGCAGCCAATTATCTCGACAGTTGAAACAACAACAAAGTTGATTTGCATGCCTGTAGCCATCCAGTGTTCCCGCACATGCTACCATGCAACGGTGCGCTAGTCAAGCTGAAAACCTAATTCAATGTACTTTGTCTTTACAACACGCCCCGGTGGTCGAAATTTGCATTTATGTGCATTTCCACTTCGCGTCATGCAGCTCTTCTTGTCAGAAGAACGCTTTGGTTTTGGCTCGGTGGAGTGTGCGGACCTCATAGAGGGATCAATGATCGAGAATCGTCTGTCAATTTAACATGGGTGAGGAATCCCTTTACCTCCGCGTTATTGTTACTTTGGAAACACTCACTGGCGTTTTCTCATAGAGGGATCAATAATCGAGAATCGTCTGTAAATTTAACATGGGTGAGGAATCCCTTTACCTCCACGTTATTGTTACTTTGGAAACACTCACTGGCATTTTCTATTCAGGGCTGCGGACCACACTGCACCGCTCTGCGAGAAAAATGACTTGAACGGTCTCTCCCGCAACTCTGAGTCTCGAATAAGTTGGCTAGCATCTACTTCGTGTAAGTGCTAAACATAGTACATACACCGGCAGCTGAAGTTTTAGATCGTTGAGTTTATTTCGCGCATGTTTGCTTATGCTGGTGTGTCACTCACTAATACCCTTTGTTGCTTCATTATTTACTAACTATCACAAAGAGGACTACGCAGTTAGACCCTTGGCACCTTTCTTACGAACTAACCTGACGCCACCATTTACCTTACTTCAAACGTAATTATCTCTTTGTATCTCCATCTCTCATAAAAAAAAACAAGAAAAAGCGGGAAAGCACTCGCTAAGCTGCTCCTACGAACTTCAGTGACTACTCGTACAGTGAGCGCGTCTGTTTGTCAGATCGAAGAAAGACAACTCTCATCCCAAATGACCCATCTCAATCTGTATATACGCCCACAAGCGCTAAGCACGGTGTTCCAAAAATTCCCGAATAGAGAACTGAGAATCCGGAAACGCACACCCCGAGGGGTCCCTGCAAATTTCCTGAAATTCGGGCTTATTCTCATCTCGCCTCCCGACCGGGATTCATCTCGGTCCGTTCCTTTGCTTCCTGCGACAGAGTTCTCAACCACACGCCACGAATCAGGCCCCCCTCTATAGCAGACAGAACACCAAACGCAACGATACGCCTTTTCCCCTTCGTCCAGTCCTGCACCACCCGCGGGTTTGTGATTAGGTTCATTAGCGTACAGCAGCTGCCTCGGCACGCTCAAAGTTGCCAATGAACCAACGTCGAGGCTTTATTCCGAGCCTTCCCCCCACCCTCTGTCTGTGAGGCCGTCGCCTTGCCTTCCACAGCTGGGAGCTCACAATAAATCCTACGGCAAGCGCTCCGAAGACCGAATACGTCTCCATTTCCGCAGCCCCCGAGCAAGCTGGACGAGCCAATTGACTGGCGACGGTGAAGACCTCGCCCACCCCCTGATTCCGATGGTGCAACGACCGCTACTGGGCCCGCTTCGTCCCTCTAGAGTCGCCGTGTCCATGATAAGACAACATGGTCTTACAACACACACAGCAACCACCATTCATAAACTAGGACACCAACTGAGCCTTCATTTCTGCCGAAGTTTCTGTAACATAAAGGAACGAAAAAGAAAAAAGACGAAACGAACACTAGATAGTGTTTGGTGGAAAGGTTTAATCTAATTCTTTAACAGGAAACTTAAGCATTCTTTTTACTCCTCCGGATAACAGCATCCCCGCAATCTTAGAGTGCAACATCTATGCGTTGTATCAAAAAGTTCAAGTAATTTTAGTTCAGATGGGCTCACGACCTTCTGAAAATCGGTCAGGAGTAGGAGGAGAAAGGCGGAAGGCCAGGAAAGATGACTCGTTCTCAAACCACCTGGCTACCCGGCGCTGAAGAAAGGGAAGATGGAAGGTAATACAAAAGAGATGTCACAATAAAGAAAAGAAGAAAAAGAAGTGGAGAAGTATACGGTCGACACTGCTTGAACTTTGTCAAGACAAGTTCGCAAGAAACACAACAGCACCCTCCAAGTCTTCTGAGCTAAGGACGGTCTCACGGAGTGCGCTAAAATTCATTCCTCTGGCATTGGGTGATTGCCAGGTCTCTCGAACACTACTTAAAATTGGTGAGTACACTAATGGATCTATAGGGCATTAAGTGAAAGAGGAGTACCTTTTTACTCAAATGCAGACAACACTCCGCTCTATCATTGCACTATAACCATACGTATTCGGCTATTTATTAAGAAGTACATGGATGAAGCTCGTTATTGACCATGGGTACACATAAGTCGACCTCAGCACTTAAATTGCTTGTGGGAGTAAGGGGCACCAAACATCGAATAATTTATAAAGGCAGATGAGATAGTTAGAGATAGAAAAATAAAGAATAAGAAAAAAGGCGGGAAAGCTAACCAGGGTTGAGCTCGGTAGGCTACCCTGCGATGGGGAAAGGAGAAGAAAAAAATTCGGCAGATCACCTGGGAATCGAAGTTATGCGAAGCATGCGCAGGGAAGGTGACAGTGTTGCAATTTTGTTATTGAGTGACACGTCATGAATGACGCTAAATATATGTACAAGTGTTGCACGCACAGACATATTGTTGACCAGTTGCAGGTGTTTATATAACCAGTTGCTTGCACTTGCGCAACGATGTTAACTGCACCATGCCTATTGGCAGTACCAGAAGCTGATATGAAGCGCTGATGCTCGCGAGGATGCTGGCCCTGGACACTGCCTACATAAATCAAATTCAGCGCATGTCACCTAACCACAATTGACGGTATCCCTACGGTACGGCTGCATAAAAGGAGTACATATGTAATGTTTATAAAATTGGGTAGACAGCACTGCAACCACAACTGACGTTTCATGAAGATTAGCGTCTATTTGAACTGTAGTTCTTAAACTTGGCGTAGCTCTGTGGTAAAATGCTGCATTGCCACGCAGAATGCTTGGGTTTGATTCCAGCTGAGATCCTGACATTTGTTATTTGCATTCGTCGGGTCGACGCTACCGATGACGGGTATTTCTTAACGCTCACGCGTTCAAATTGCCCATGTGTGTTCTCGTCTTTCCTGGGTAGATACTAAGGCTGTGTTCCAATACTCACCGCACATGGCTAAATAGACAGCTAAATGGAAGGCGGCCATCTTAAGTCCTATTCCAATTCTGACGTAGCCGGCAATGTAGACAGCTCCGTGAAGACAACATCGTAGACAAATACGATACAGGCTACTTTGCTGTCTAAACAAGATGGCGGCTCAGCGAATCCCTCAGATAGATCAAATCTCGCCAGAATGGCCGTCTGCACACAAGCAGACGCTTTCCCAAACGCTCAATGTGAGTAACGTTTATTTTTATTTTATTTCAGCACAAAATAAGCCAGAAATTACAACTGTTGCGTTTGTTTCTTCTAGCTTTTTTTTCTAGACGCGAGGTTGCGCATCATCGCGTAAAAGCTGTCTAAACGTGTTCCGATTCTCGGACAGCATGGGCTCGGTGCCGTCTTCTAAGCAGTCTGTGTAGACTGTCTACGTGCTGTCTAAGAATTGGAACTAGCCTAAGTGTCAATCACTAGTGGCTCATACCTGCATACCAGCGGCACATACCTGCCCCTGGGTATGTGCCAATGTCTGGCGGGATGTGTTGGACGACGTACGCGACGGGATTTTGACGTTATTCATGTCTTGACCAGCGCGTCATATTCGTCAAACCATCTTACCCTCCCATGCTAATTTCGGTTCACGCCAAGTGAAGGGGGTAACCACGAGAGCACTCAAACGTAAGCGGCTAGATAGATAGATAGATAGATAGATAGATAGATAGATAGATAGATAGATAGATAGATAGATAGATAGATAGATAGATAGATAGATAGATAGATAGATAGATAGATAGATAGATAGATAGATAGATAGATAGATAGATAGATAGATAGATAGATAGACAGACAGACAGACAGACAGACAGACAGACACATAGATAGATAGATAGATAGATAGATAGATAGATAGATAGATAGATAGATAGATAGATAGATAGATAGATAGATAGATAGATAGATAGATAGATAGATAGACAGATAGATAGATAGATAGATAGATAGATAGATAGATAGATACATAGACAGACAGACAGACAGACAGACAGACAGACAGACAGACAGACAGACAGACAGACAGACAGACAGACAGACAGATAGATAGATAGATAGATAGATAGATAGATAGATAGATAGATAGATAGATAGATAGATAGATAGATAGATAGATAGATAGATAGATAGATAGATAGATAGATAGATAGATAGATAGATAGATAGATAGATAGATAGATAGATAGATAGATAGATAGATAGATAGATAGATAGATAGATAGATAGATAGATAGATAGATAGATAGATAGATAGATAGATACGCTCAAAGTCGTCAAAGTTCGCTAAGAAATGCTTCGCATATAAAATTAGAGAGGAGGAGAGAAATGTCACCGACTGGGCCGGAAGGCAACAGTCTCACGTTTCACATCACAAACGATGAAGCAGAGCGGTCTCTTTGGAAAAACGTAAAAGCACTTTCGTTGCCCTTTTGGATCTGGGATGGGATGAGCCGTGGTTTCAATACTTTCTTCACAGTGAAACCACTTTCGTCGAGTGGACTTAGAACAGTGCGAAGGTGAAGCCTCTCGTTTGAGTATGCTGGACAGTAAGTAATATAAAAGGTGTCCAATAGTCTCATCAAAGACGCAGTCATTGCAGTCCACACTGTCGGGCATACCAATCTTAAATGAGTAGACATTTGTGAAGGCTACGCCCACACGCAGACGGCACAACACTGTACCTTCCTCCCTGGAAAGACCATATAGTAATGGGTCGAGAGAATGCAGTTGATGATGTGCGAACTCTGATGACTGCCACTTCTGAAATGTCATGTTCCACGCCAGCTTAAGTATCCAGCCTCGTCAATCCTATAGATTACAAATACAAGGTTTGTTGGTACGTAAGCATTTCTGGCAGCTTGATTGGCGATGTCGTTGCCGGGGATACCGCAATGGCTTGGTATTCACTGGAATACAACGATCTGTCCTTTTTCAGTCACATTGTGCAAAATGCATTTCTTTGATCTCCCACACAGGTTGTTTGTGCGACCCACAACGAAGTGCCGGCGAATAACATTGCAGAGCCACCTTGGAGTCGCAGAACGCTGCCTGCCCATCGATTAGCCGGCTGCTGCTGTCTCTGGAATAATGAATAGAAAAGTTCTTTCTACCTTGGCCTTGAAGCAAGCAGCTCTGGAGTGTTTGCACACGTTCTATGCTGACAGAATCCACGTACGCACGGATGGCTCTACCGGCGCCACCGACTCCAATTGCAACACATCAACATCCACTATAAACTTTGTCACGTGAGCACATCAACGGGCTCTAAGATTGTTGCTCAGCGAGGTGCTATTGATTATATTAGAATAGTTCAATGTCTATTGGACAGATAGAAAAGGCCGGAATGCGTCTTTGACATGCTATATTCTGTATATGCGTGCTACTAGACGCGTCGAACGGGGCTATAGTCGGATACAACTTTAGAATTCCACCACATTTCCTCTTAAACAGAGGATGTTCACAAGCATGAATCGATGGGGATACACTTCAGACCGACGTCATGAGCCGGGCGCCCGGTGACATTGTCATCGGAGAACATTGCTGAGCGCCATCAGCGGGACTACTACGTCAGTCGCGGAAGCCATCGGCTGCCACACTTCGGTCGACTGAGAGTAGCCTGAAGGAGGCGCCGTCGACATACTGAGGCGCTTGCAGTGACTTCGTGGCACTTAGGCACTGCCCAGCCCAAAGATCACCACCACCCTCTGTGATCACGTGACAACTGGCACACCAGCTGCAAAGCTGCCTCCGAGCACAGCGAGTAGGGAAGCCTTCCGCGCGTCCACGTGGTAGGCTATCCGACGTGTGTTCAGCCTCTTTCAGAGCAGCATCAAGACCATCAGTAGTGGCGAAGTTGACGCAAGACAACATCTGCCGTTACTGTGCGAGTGGAGTTGTCTTCAGAACATTAATTTGTGAATAGCGAACCCATTCATATTTGGACTACACTCACTGGAAGTAACGAATTCAAGACTGGCGGTTAGAGCACTCGAGAATCGCTTCACGACGCTTGTTCTTTGAGTGGTTCTCCGCCCTTTGGGCATAGGACAGTGAGCGTGCAAAGACGGCTTTGACATCTTTCAGCTAGGAGCACTTGCCGCCCTGAAGTCGTTTTGAGAAAGATTGGCAACGTGTGTGCTGAGGGCAGCCGATTTTCGTATACGTTGCGATGGATTATTAACTTCTAAAGAAATAGCATGCTAATCTATCAAAAAGTGTCGTACGTTAAATCTTGCGTAATTGTCTAGTTAAATGCACTTGTTTTTTTGTGTGTGAATGGCTCCTGTAGCATTGAACGGATTTCATCGAAACGCACATCACGTTATTACAAGCTGGAGCTGGCGCATAAAATTAAAAGGCCTGCATGCCCCCTTCCCCTCCCTTTATTTTTCTTCTTTGCGTAACTTCCTATGTCAGTGTCAATCATGGTAAGACTAAGGCACTTTAATCCCGCCGTTTAAGTTAAAACTTACAACAGTTTGATAACTGTCATGCCCGCTTCGTGGAAGCACGTTACCTTGAATTACCCAGTCAATGAATCAATGAAGTCAATCAACGAGCAATCAATAATTTTATTATTTCCTCTTCTTGTCGAAAATCAATGTCAAGCAAACGAAAAGTTGAAGCTTACCGACGTAAGAATTTCACAACTAGCGCATGTGCATACACATGTTGGTAATGGCCATCTCCAAAGCCATGGACCATTCACAAACAGTCTCTTTTCGTGGGCCAGCAGCACGCAATGCCCGAGTTCATTGAAGACTTATGGGCGCGGCTGAGGAGACAAGCGCCGGAGAACGTCACGAAACCCGCCGGGGGAGAGCAAGAAAGACGAGACCAGCCCAGGTCGAAGATGGACCACTGCGCAAACCCGAACGACAAGGGAGCGCGTGCTAGCGTGAAAGAAAAAAAGAAAACCGAGGAAGCGGACAACGAAACGGGTTACGTATGGAAGGACGGAGGCCGCAGCTCCAGATCGCACCCCCCCTCCCCCCGTTTCCCAAACTGCATCCCGCCTCCCCTCTCTGCCTCATTGCAGATCGATATGACTATACACGTACTACGGGTACAGACGCCCACAAACAGAGACGCGTGATAGCCGAGCCTGCAGAAGACGAAGACGGGGAACCGAGACGAATCGCGGGGACGGCACTGTGCGATGCCCGAGCTAACATTTCGGGCTGCCTCGCAAATACGGGCGGCGGCACTCCGTGCAAACAGGCATAGCGCGTGTGCGAACCCAGGCCCGGCCGTCTGTCTGCGCCGCTCTGCAGCTGGTCGGCCGGCTAGCTGGCCGGGGCCGTTTTTGCAGCCTCCGGGTCTCGCCGGCAGCCTGCAGCGATCCCGCTCGCTCGCACGTTAGCCCGCTCTCTCGGTGGCAACCCGCGCAGGCAGCCTCCGGCTACGCTTTTTCCCTGGGCCCAACGCGTACACACGATGCTCTGGAAAGTAATAATGCGTCGCCACCGTTCCCTCCGTTACACGCTGGTGCCTTTCTTCCCTTCTGATCGGCAAACTTGCTACAGTGATTCGCGCACGCATTCGTCGCCAAAGATGCGTATAGGCAATTCGAACTACACGGTCTTGTTCCCCGTCTTGTTATCAACTCTCCGTCCACTCGCGACGCGAAGGAGCTTCGTTTTCGCCCTCGGAACAGTGATATGTAGTGAGGCGCAACGGATCATATACGAGTTGGCTGAAAAACACTTCGCTGACGTTCGCTTTTGTCGGCGCTTATCGTTTCTTCGTGCCTACTCAATAAATCTGATCACATACCCACGCGTAAGGTCCTCCAGAAGTTATCTAAGCTTATGAAGTCAGTTCAACGTAAGTTGAGAAGGACGCAGATAGCCACGGAAAGAAAAATGATGGATGTAACCCCAAAGAACTAAAAGCGAAGAGTGTATCAGGGAGTAAACGAGCGTTGAAGACACCTCATTCGGAATCAAGAATAAATTGGCATGGGCTTTGTCAGAGAACGTACGCGAACGCAAAATTACCGCTGGTCATTAAGAGTAACAGATAGTACTACAAAGGAAAGCAGACGAGGCAGAGGCACGACGTTATGTAGGCAGTCTAAGTTAAGACGCCTTCAGGGATGAAGTGGTCGTAGAAAGCACAGGAGTGGGTTGATTGGCGATTTATAGGGTTGGCTTTTGCCCTTCAGTGGGCGCAGTCAAGGCTATGATGACGATGAATCGTACAGTTTCATTGCAAGTTGCGACCTTCCCTGGAACACCGTAGCTGGGCGGCATGGGCATGGCGCCTGCTTCGTAGCGTCTTTGACCGTCTTGGGCGGCCCCTCTAGCGCCCCGCTGTGGCCTCCATTATTGGCGTTGCCGGAGCTGATCACAAAGGACACAACGAACACTGAAACGCATGCTTGGCATCAAATTTTCGCAATGTTGTAGTTTCGCTGTCTACGATTCTTCATGTCGGTTGTACATTTTGTCCTTCGAAGCTTTTTTTTTCAGTACCACGGGATTCAACTAAATCATCAAAGGACGTGTTCCGCTATTGCACTTGTGTTTTGCATTCGCGTAAGCGAGCTCTTCAGATTTGTTTTGCCGCGCTGCTACAAAGCATCCTTATGCCACGGAAATATTCAGATTCTGCAAGCGTGGTTGTGTAGACAACTAAGGCGAGGTTAAGTTTGAAAAGAACTACTTAAGTTAACCTTACGACTTAGTTAATCTTACTGTATACGGCAAGTTAAAGCTACGGCACGCTCTTTATCACACGGGCAGTCATTTCATGTTTCCACCTCTCTGTGAGCTCACATTTTGTTTTCTATTTTCTATTCCTAAATTAGGATGTACAGTTTCTCTACTGGGCTATGGGCAAGTGAATTAATCAACTACTATTCTACTGGGTTGGATCTTTTCTTTACGAATGTTGCGCTCTGCAGGACCGTTCTAAAGTGTTCATATCGTCAACATTATGTGGTTTGAGTAGAAAATGAAGACCTAGCACCGAGCGGCGTCAATGTGCTGCATAAACACGTCTTTGCCTAATATTCTGGAAATAGCGTATTCGTCCTTCACATTGAGGTACTGTCTACGTTACCATGGTATTTCCAGTCACCAATTCGCGGAATGAAACAAGACTTAAAGCTGAACATTGATAGAAATACGGTTACCGTTATTTTCTGTGATGGCTGCTGTTAACCGGATTTTGCGCTAAAGAACTACCTCGATGTTACAGGGATTACAGTGTTCGGATTCTGAGCCGAAATACGAGGGTTCGGGTGGTGGTGGTGGTGGCGGCGGTGTAAGTTTCGAAGAACAAGATCTGCTAGGTGCGTGAGTGCATAGACTCAGAAAGTGGTCTTACTTTAGCGAGACTAACCAGGAAGTCTTGCGCTGCTTCAGGCGTCATCCTCCATTAAACAGGCAAACAATCGGCTTGAAGGAATCTCATTGTCCTGGCCTCAGTCGGTGTCCCATCACAGTCAAGCACTTCACCGGAAAGAACTCGAAAGAGTGCGCCTTTACGCAACGCGCGCAATACGCACAACGCAGGGCCAATCGTACGAAACCTGATTCTTCGTTGCTCCGAATAAAATCGCGCAGTGCCAAAGTTACAGAGAAAAAGATTGGCTTGTATAAGCCTGAAAAACGATACATATAAACACTAGACTCCAAAATTGGCTCACAAAAAAGAAAGAGAAAAGAATATAGGAGAATATTTATCATCGTGCGCCACGACACAAGGGTCTTTACAACGTGAACTGTGGCTCGACGCACAAGGCGCATATAGAAGTCAGAATCCAATAACGCCACAGTCCCAAGCTGGAGCGGCAACAACCCTCGGTGCGTGGATGCAGCGCGACCAGGTATTTCAGGCAAAAAGCCTACCAGAGCATGCACCACGTGTCTAACAAAAAACAAGAAAAATAAACGAAAGAAAGGAGGTCGTACATGTCGAGTGACATTGTTTATCGACGTGTCATCGCCAATGAAGCGACATCAATATCCAAAATGCCATTTTCGCCGGAGATCGCGCGAAGCTTCCTCCTTTTTACGCAACAGCTGTTATACCTGTCGGCGCGTGCGCGGCCAAAGTGTATTAGAAATGATGGTGGGCGCACCTTTTCTTTCTTATTTTCTCTCCAGCATCAACCTAGAAGAGTATACGACGCAAGTGGGCTGCCTTCAAAGAGGGGAAGTATTATTGTTTCCGGACACATGATATGTTTAAAAAAGGAGAACAGAGGAAAGGACCGGCCGATGTTTGGAAGTCACTTATTGTACGTACCACGTGCACCGCCGTGAAAACTACTGCAAGACAAATGCAGAAAACAGAAATGGAACAGATTCTGGGAGGGTACGCTCGCCTGTTCGCATATTTGCGGGCGCACATTGAGTGACTGACGGGCGAAGGTGTTGCGTCCATTGGCTAGATGAAAAGAAATCGAACAGGTGCCTTATGACCACGCGTCCCGTCATCTTCACCGTTTCTCCTTGCCTCACGTTTGGTGATAAACTTCGTAAACCAAAAACAGCGCGGTGCAGCTCGCGTTTCCAGCCTGAACGTGTGACATGCAAAGTAACACGCAGTCGTACAGGTTATATGAACAAGTGCTCCGGTATTCTTACATAACACTCGCATTCTTCTGCACCGCTTTCAAGCACCCGCCCGGAGCATTTCGAAACCGCTCATTCGCATTCACAAGCAGCAGGCTCCAAAACATATAGCTTACGTAAGTTAACTGGACGTTCATGCTTTATAGACCACACGTGCTTCAATTCATATAGCTCTTAAAATGCGCTCGTTTTTTTTAGCAGTTTGTAGTAAATTGTGAAATAAAGCGGTCTGAACTAGCGGCGAGAAAAAAGAAAGAAAAATCACGGCATATCCACACAGCGCATGATGATGATTGGGGCAAAGCGTGCGTCCGTCCGTCTGTTTGTTCTTGATTCCATCCATCCATGCGTCCGTCTGTGCAAACGTCCGTGCGTCCATCCATTCGTCCGCTCGTCCATGCATCTGTCTGTCCGTCCATTCATCTAGTGAACACTCCAAGTACCACGATCTCGCATCTTTTCGTCATATATTCAGCATATAGAAGTACCGCCGTTCAGCGTACATTCTAAGGAATAAATTCGCACTCACGCACTTTCTTACGGCCTGAGCTTCGTGTCCACTTCCCACCTTGCACCACCTCAATAGTTTATGGCTATATACTAGTTCACTATATCAATGGCACTGCGGCAGACCTTCCTAAAACCAAGGAGGGTACGCCAAGCCAGTTTCACTAGGCAACCCTTTTTGGTCAGATAGTGCTCAAAGTGCGCCCTTTTGATACTAGCTTTTTTTAAGCATCAGCCTCAAGGCATATTTTATTGGAGATTATATCCACAATACTCGTTTCTGTAGGTTATTTCATCAAAAACAGCTATCTTCTTTATATATGATTAATGTGCGTGGGTTTCCTCCTGAATTGAAAGAATGCGCGCGTGCTGCTCCTGTAATCCGGCCGAGGCTACATACTACTACGACCACTACTGCACACATCGCAGACGCAAAACCCACGGCATAGAGAGCTTCGCCCCCAAAATATGAAGATAGCGTATCACTTGTGATGCCAAGCCTGATGGAAATACGAAGCAAGGAGGCCTGCCTTGTTTACCTATACTTCAACAGCGAAGGTGTCAGTAAAATCGTAATAACGGCTGTGCTGTTGCAAAAAAAAAAAAAACTCGCCACGGCGTTACCTAGCAACCGCCGAGCCCTGCACGCGTTGGAGGCCGCCGCACGTAGCGACTAGGCAGCCTTAACGTGCGCGCACATCAAGGCTCCCTAGTAGCGACCGATGAAGACGCGCATGGCGTCCCATGGCAGTTTTGAGCCATGGGCGCAGCAACAAAATAAAATAAGAATAATGAGGAAACATTCATCGCAACCATATTCCGCACAACCTGACCAAGCAGCGCATGCGTGGTAACCAGGCCACGTCCACCGACGGAAATACCACGAGCAGCCTCCGCTCTACAGTGGCTGCTTGGCTGTGTCCGATTGTGCCGAGGCAGTCATGAAGCGTCAAGTACGTACGCTGTAGCGATCAAGCTATGCCTTGACCCAGCGGGTCATTCGCCACGCCGGATTAGTGCCAAAAGGATAGTCTCGCCACGGCTGGACGGAGGAAGCAACAGGGGCCGACTACACGAGACGGCGCCCACTGATTGACAGCGGCGCCAACTGTGTGGAATGTTGCCAAAGAGGGTTATGGAGCCGCCGCTCTATCTCCCGCCTGGGCCACGCATCGTTAGCGCGTTAACTAGCAGACGACGACGGCGCTGGTCAAAGGGCTCTCCCCAGAGGATTCCACGAACCTGGCACCTCTCGAAAGGGCGCGCTAAGATCTTCCCGTGGGAGCGCAGCGCGAGGCCGGCACCAAAGGGGTCGAGGCGCCCGTGCGTCTTCCGCTCTCCCCCTCCCTGTTCTACGGCAGCGCTGCGACTAGTGGCAAGAGTGTGTGTATGTGCAAGCCAGTGTTGTGCCTCTATGAACATACATGACGGGCGGTACTTCACTGAGAGGAACTTCCACATCACCATTGGTCCGCATTGTTTTGTGTAGTGATCCCCAACCTAGGGACCTAGGGAACGGGGGTCAACAAAAAGGGCGTGCAGCGCCTCGCCCAACTCTCTTCTCTTCTCTTCGGTCATCTCGACAACTCACTGTAAAGATGTAAATAAATCCGTTAAATTTGCTCAAAGCTCTCCCCTAGTCCTTGGCTCGACGGAGCGACGGCGACCGGACCCGCTACCCGCAGACTGCGGTCGCCACGACGCGCAACAACGCCCGAGGAGGAAGCCGAGCATCTTGAACATTGACGCATGGGTAGACGGAGTGTAAGAGTTGCGAATGATCCAGGCTTTGCTGCTTTGCGGGATTTCGTACTAATTTCCCAAATTTTGTCTTCCTCCCTTTTTCTTCTTTTTCTCCACTCCTATTTCCTTTGTGTTTTTCTATCTCCATTTATTTCTATTTCCAGGTATTTCCTTCTCTTTCTCGGTCACTTTTTCCCTTCTTACTTTCTTTCTTTTTTTTCTTTCTTTCTCGATTCTCCTCTTTTTCTCCATTCATGTCTTTTTCCGTCTCGCTTGTTGTTTATTATATCGTTCTTGTTATGTTTCTTTCTGTATCTATCTATGTATATTTCTATCTGTCTTTATTTTTCTATCTGGCTCTTTCCTTCTCCATACTTGTTCTCTGACCCATCAGAACTATTGCATTCCACGCCATCCAAATCAGCGCTCGTGCTCGTAGAGTGGTGAAGAAGATGACAAGGACGATGAGAACGCGTGCCTTCATGATGATAACTTTTGTACGTGACCGGCGGAGTTTCTCCAAGCTTAGACTGCTCCGCTATTGAAAAAGAAAGAGTTTCTCGTGATGCAGAAAACCTTGCGAGTAATTATAAAGGAACGCAACTTATTGGTGCACTTGATCGGAACACCAACAAGCAACAATAAATGCATAGATAGAAAGCCATCCGCAAACTATGTAAGAATATTTTGACTGATGGCGACATTGAACGATCAGTTTTACATCGCTAGCGTGCCAACAGTTTATTTGCAGTTGGGATGAACGCTGCTCATATTCAGTAAACATTCGCGAGTGAAAAGCATTAAACGTACATTCCTCTAACATGCCATTAACACACTTACATACATAAATAAAAGCTCATAAATTGCGTCAATATAGATATTTTGGACGCAGGGTAGGTGTTCACCTCGGGCGACTTAGCGATCGCTCATTGCACAAGTTGACATCTCTAAAACAAACATCTCTTAAGAACGCAACTTCAGCCAATGTTTTCGCTATGCCACTGCGCCTATTTCTCGAGCAATCGGCGTTGCTAATAAGCTGCAACACTCATGCATGCAGAGGTGGGATACAACCCTAACGAATTGTTTTAAAGCCTCTACTCTCCCTTTATGAACAGCTCAGTATGAGTAGTCGTCTTCATCAGCAACATAAACATAGTGCATAGGTAGGTGTATGGCAATACACCCAGCTACGGGCGTGTCATGAATACTTCGCCAATTTGCTACACAATAAATCATAGAGTGATGGGTACTTCGCACCAGAACTTGCATTAGGAATGCATTGTTCGAGTTACGCATGGAAATAGACGAAACAGGCACGACGTGGCCGAGTTTGCGCAAGTGTCACGCGCGAATTATTTACCCTTGTCGTCTCTTCAACAAATCTTTTTTTTTTTTTGCTGACACACATACATTCACAGAGGCGACACAAAACTCGGCAACTGTGCGCGTGGCACAAAAGCGCGCTCGACGAGAGAGGACGCTTCCTGCCGTGAAAACGCACGCTCCGATCGGCACGCTCAGCGTCAAACTAACGTAACCAAACAGGCAAGGGAGGTTGCCAGCCTTTCAGTGAGAGCTCGAGAAACAGGGCCTGTGCTGCCTGCGACACAAAGCCCGACGAGCGAGCGCGCCCCACTCCAACGCTGTAAAAGCGGGTGCCAGCGCGGGTGCCCTTGCGTGTTTATAACGGGATGAAGCCGCTAGAACTGAGGAAGGAGGAGGAGGATTGGGGAAGATGTTTGGAAGCCAGTGGTGGAGTTCGCCAGAGAGGGCGATAGACGGTCCCTGGTGTGGTTCCTGGCGCGCCATTCACGGGAGGGCTTTACGCTTATATGGTATGCAGCCGCTGCCGCGATTTACAAAAGGGTGCTCTCCCTCTTCTTCGGCACGTTTTCCCACTTTCAGCACGTTCGGCCGGAAGGCTTGCCTTCGGTTTTCCCGGAGCGGCGCCGACGAACGTTCCCGAGACAAAAGGGCGTGCAGCGACGGCCGGGACGTGTGTGCCGGCGGTGGTGGCTGTGTCCGCACCGCGGAAGCGAGGAGGCAGAAAGGAAGCGAGTGCGGAAGCGGCTACTCGAAATCAGTGTTGCGGAGAGTCGAAACGGCCAGTTAATCTTTCACGATTCTAATTAATTAAAATGCAAATAAGGGCACTCCACTCTCCACCTCGGGCGCGAAACAGTAGCAGCAGCCGGCGCTCGCAGCAGGTGGTGTCCCGGATGGAGCCATTTTTCCGGACGACTATACACACTCCGCATACCATCCTCCTTCCCTCCACACCTTCTCTCAGCTTTTTGTCTCCTGCTTCTCCGTTATGCTTAAAAAACGGCAGGCTGTCGTATAAGATAACGCGATGTCGGTGAGAGCAAGATTTCCTTGTCTCACTTTGAAGTTAATGTATACTTACTCCCGCAATGAGGAACACACGGCTATAAGCAAAGTATACGGGGGCTAGAAGCGGAAGAATTATCACAGTGACACTGGACTTGCGTGCCTAGCTATGGGGCTGTTACATTGGACTGTAAGGTTAACGCCATTTAAAGATTAGCTCCGTTCTTCTTTGTTGAAACCCTTCTCCCAACATGAAAAAAAAAAAACCACGTGATATCGAATTGTATGGTGTGCTCCGAGCCCTGTTTCAGCGTTAAGTTGTCCGTATGCTCCCCATACTTATATTGCACGGGGTATCAATTGAAATAAATGCGAGTGAGGCTTACGTGGGGCCCCGGGCATCTCGCAATGTGAAACGTTTTCACCAGTAGTCTTGGCTTTCGATCTATTTAACCGTTGTTAAACATCCATCCTGTGCGAATGAGAACCTCGGCGTTATTAAGTTATGCAAATCAAGGGGTACTATTCCTGAATTCTAGCGCAAGGAAACAAACCAAAGAAGTGAAGAAAGCGCACGCACCCACACAACCACACGCAATCAGCAGTTTGAAGCGATATGTAGTTCACAACAGATATTGGCCATATTTTCACGTATGTATGTATGTATGTATGTATGTATGTATGTATGTATGTATGTATGTATGTATGTATGTATGTATGTATGTATGTATGTATGTATGTATGTATGTATGTATGTATGTATGTATGCATGCATGCATGAATGCATGCATGCATGCATGTATGTATGTATGTATGTATGTATGTATGTATGTATGTATGTATGTATGTATGCATGCATGCATGTATGTATGTATGTATGTATGTATGTATGTATGTATGTATGTATGTATGTTTTGACGGACGAATTATTGGTGCCTGCAACTAATTACTCCTGCCACGCCCGGTCTGAAAGGAAACGGAGGGCAGGAGTTCAATACTGTTCGCGATGAACCGAAACCGGACTGACATGAGCACCGCTGCGCTCTACGATTTCCACGCAATACTCGATGCACTCTTGTGTGTTTATTCATAATCCGTTACGCCAGCCATTCGCTGGCATGCGCCCGTCGAAGTAAGAAAGAATAGAGTTTCTTAAATATACACTAGAGAGAACTGTGGCGCTGGTGTCTATGGGAGCTGCAAAGCACGGCACTTCAGCGAGAATGGAAATGATGGGTGGTACACGATTTGTCTAATCTCCGTACTTCTGGCCCCGTGGGTGTTCGTGTGGCTTGAAGCTGCCTTGTCACGAAACAACAATCGGAAACTGTTCATCAGTTGGGCTTCACCACCTTAATCGTTAGGCTTGCCATTTCAAATTGGATTACGAAGTTCAAAAGGGTGCATTCTTTCCTTCAAAACGAAACCGAAACATAGCAGTAAACGAGCCATAAAAGCGATTCACCTCGCGCAAGTACGAAGAGTAGGCAAATTCGTGTACTATACCCATCATTCCTATGGTTACTGAACGATCGCAGTGGCTATGTCCCCTTTAGTTAATTTTAGGAAAGTCTATGTCGAATTCCTAGCTCTCCTGTTCCTTTTATAGAGTTTCCTAAAGTGGGTGGTGAATCACACTTGTGGCTTCGTTTACTGCGGCGCTTCGGTTTTGTTTCGAAGGAACTCTTTTAGGGGCGAAGCTCCTTAGAGTCTGTTCACCCTCCAATGGTGTTTGTAGCCACCGGTGGCACATACCCGAAAGAGCAGTCCTTGGAATGTCCGCTGGATGGCGGCACTTGTATATGATGAATACATGATGAAACGATGTGAGATAACTGTACTTGGAGTGTTCACTATGTAGATAGACAGACAGACTGACTGACAGACATATAGATAGGCGGACGGACTGACGGACGCACAGACAGACAGGGGGGCGGAAGCGTGGACGGACGGACAGGCAGACAGAGGGATGGACGGATGGATGGAAGGACGCATGGACGGACGGAAGCAAGAACGAATGGGCGGACGAAAGCACGGAGAGACTGACGAACGCTTCGCCCCACCAACCGTCATTCACTCCGTGGATCTGCTGTGATTATTTTTAACTTCGTACCACGATTTGAAATGATAAGCCTAAAAGAACAAGGTGGTGAAGCACAACGGCTGAACATTTGATTTGATTGATTGATATGTGGGGTTTAACGTCCCAAAACCACTATATGATTATGAGAGACGCGACGGCTGAACATTTGCAGATTTTCTTTTTCGTGAGAAAATAGCTTCAAGCCACACGAACACACACGAAGCCAGAACCACGAAGATTAGACAAATCCGTGTGTAACCCACCATTCCCATGCTCGCTGAAGCAGCGTGCGTTGCAGCCCCCATAGACACTAGCGCCATAGCCCCCCTCTAGTTATTTTAGGGAACTCTATGGAAGGAACAGAAGAGAAAGGAAACAAAGAGAGGTTAAAAAGCAAATCATCGTCATCATATTCATTGTCAGCCTTAAACGTCCCGAAACCCCGATATGGTTATCAGAGACGCCATGGATGGTGGAAAACCCAAAAACTACGGCTACTTGTGGTTCATTGACGTGCGCCTAATTGCAAGTACACGTGCCTCAGGAATTTTCCTCCTCCACCGAAAATGCAGCCGCCATGGTGGGGATTCGATACCGTGACTTTTGAGTCAAACGTCGAGCACAGTAACTACTAGACCACCGTGGTGATTTGGTTAACCAGTTCAAAATATACAGGTAAGCATACCCTACACTCACCCACGAATGGGGGAGTTTTCAAGTTGTACAGATGTGCAAAGAAAGGCAGGGAAATAGAGACATGGAGGAGCACAGAAATTGCTCGAGAAGAGGAGACGCCACTCAAAGGGAAAGAATAACGAGTTGATGTGAAACATATTCGCGTGGCAGAGAGTACGGCACAGCCACCGAAACAAACAATGGAAGCAGTGGTGTTGGTGGCCGTACTCTGCGCCATTGCTATACTAGGACGCACCCGAGGCGTGGTGTCGTGGGCACCGTAGCAGCGGGCTTTGCACATGGCCGGCAGTTGCACGGAGGCGGCGGGTGTGCCATTGTAAATTAACGCTAAGCGGCGGCGACTCTCTGGGCGTCGGCTCCCGGCCTGATCCGACACGCTGCAAGCGAGCGAGCGTGCGTCGCACCCTTTGGCGTCGGAACAAAACGGGGGCCGAACGAACGTGTCGCTGCGGTGCGGATTTGCATAGCGAAGCAAATGGGCCCCCGAGTTCGGCGCGACGAATCGCTGCAGCCCTCCGGCAGGGCGACAGCTTTTTTCGCCAGATCGAAGAGGATCAGGTCCCATGGAACGACTTACACTCCGCGCGGGAGATGGCACCGTAGGGGAGTGGGACATTGTTAGTGCGTGTACCAGATAGGGCGGGAGGGAGAGGAAGATTTCGGAAGACTGCTGTGTACAGGGGCCTGCGATGTTTGCCGGGAGAAACGGGCGTCGCATTGCGACGTTTCCCATTTAATGAAACGAAGTCCTGTTCTAGCCGAAGCTAATAAGTAAATATATAAATATATACATAAAATACGAATAAATAAATGATACGTCTAGGGATCAGAGAGGGAGTGAGAAACAGAGAGCCTCTTTCATTTGCTCCCGATCTTTGACCACTTTTGTGTGTGTGGATGCTTTCGCGTTTAATTATCTTATCTTCCCATTGGCCGCGGCCAATATGGAATGCGAAGAGGCTTGAAAAATTTTCACGTACTGCACGCCTACTGTGTCAGCGCTAGAGTAAAGGCTGACCGATGTTGACTATAAAGCAATCGCAAATTTCTTCTAGTCGTGGAGTGAAAATTCGTGCGGATGATCTTGAGTATCACTTTCTTAGATTATTGAAATGGTGAAATGGTACACGCACATTGTAAATGAATGCGTAATACGTGCTATGATTTACAAATGTAGAACACAGCTGAAGAGAGCTGGGAGAGTTTCGAATAAGAATGATAGATAATGTAAAAAAAACAGCGACTCGCCCAACCATTTCGCTATGTTTATATCAATTGTGCACATGTTCAAGGGCCAACATAGTTAGATAATCCACTTAATGTTATTCTATCTGCACTTCGTTCCATCGGCTTTGGTGTTCTCACTTGAAGTGCCACGGTGTGGTAAAATAAAGCCCTTTCACCAAGCTTCATCGAACATTTTTGTTTGTTAATCCCTGAAAGACGTAAGGTGCTATCTGGGCAGTGTTTCACCGAAATAATTTTTAAATTGTTCATAAATGAACAAATTAGAAAAAACTGAGCTGTTAGTTTCTTTTGCATCTAGGAAGCGAACAAGCTCTTCCTTGCTTCTGTCAGAGCCCAGAAGCTGCAGAGATCTCACACTCTCTCACATGCAAACGCGGCGGTTTGAAACTGGCGGAACGTGCACCCTGTATGTATTGAAAAAAAAATATAAGATGTCAATTTCGCTGCGCGAGCGAGCAATGCATGCGATCGCAACAAATCGGAATGGTACAGGAAATAAGGCTACAACCCTTTTTGCATCTGAGGTGGCGCAACTCCACAAAACGCTGGGCCTACGGAAATTCGACTGTTGGAGCGAGAGAATCAAACTGCATTCTGCTTGCCACTTCAACGCAAACCATGCGATAAGGATACAGCACGTGCAAAGGTACGTTTCATGTGCTAATCTTGATAGAAAAGACGCGCGCAGTCACTACCGGCCGATCACAGTAGGAAGTTTTTTCCGCAGCCACACCTCCCCAGAGCCTCTCTCGTGGGCCTCTTGATCGACAGAACGCCTCCTATAGCGCGTTTTTCACCCTTCTAAGAAGCCACGATAGCCGGCAACTGGCCTACACTTTTACTCGCTCATATATACCATACTTAGGGCTGGTAATAACCGAGGAGCCGAACCACGAGATTGAAGTAACAAGAAGAATAAGAATGGGGTGGAGCACATTTGGCAAGCACTCTCAAATTATGACAGGTAAATTGCCACTATTCCTTAAGAGGAAGAAATGTAACAGTTGAATCTTGCAGGTACTTAGCTACGGAGCAGAAACCTGGAGACTTAAAGAGGGTTCAGCTTAAATTGAGGACGACGCAGCGAGCAACAGAAAGAAAAATGGTAGGTGTAACCTTAAGAGACAAGAAGAGAGCAGAGTGGATTAGGGAACAAATGGGGGTGAAGGATATTATAGTTGAAATCAAGAAGAGAAAATGGACATGGGCCGGGCATGTAGCGCGTAGACAGTATAACTACTGGTCATTAAGGGTAACTGACTGGATTTCCAGAGAAGGTAAGCGGGTAAGGGGGAGACAGAAGGTTAGGTGGGCAGATGAGATTAAGAAGTTTGCGGGTATAAATTGGCAGCAGCAAGCACAAGACCGGGTTAACTGGCGGAACATGGGAGAGGCCTTTGTCCCGCAGTGGACGTAGTCAGGCTGATGATGATGATATACCATACGATGCCGAGGCTGTCGTTATCGCACCAGGACAATACAGGAAACCTGAAGACGACGAAGACGGCAAAAGTGTGCCTAGAGTGTCCATGCAACAAAACACGGTTCTATTCCCAGAGCCATTGGGTAGACTCTAACCACTATATATACCATGGTCACATACATATTCATCGTATCTTGCTGGTTCCACCTTTTTAAAAGCATATGTCACGGGACAAAAGCGAAATTTGTTTTCGCATTATTTCCTCGTCACAGCTGACGCTTAATTTATTGAAGTCTCTGTCAGAGGACATCCTTAGAATCAGCCTAGACTTTTTTATTATTTCTTGGTTTTAAAATTTGTACCTTGTCATTAGCAACACAGATATTTTCAGACGACTTGGTGAGGCCCGTCTAAAATATTATGGCGTTGAAACCTTGCTGCAGCAGCAACAAAGATTCAATCAAAAGAAATAATTTACAATACTGTCAATCGCTTTAGGGATTTGTTACTGGCGTACCGTGCAACGCAGGCAAATTTGTCACAGCTACGGTCTCGCATCTCATCTCAGCCCTCACTGCGAAGCCAGAGCAACACGTGCGATGAGAAAGCGTAGAAAGCCGCGCGTCAACAGTATTCATGTCCACAGACGTGTCAGTCTCGGCGATCGCTAGCCGAGGATCGCGTACCGTGGTGTGCCAAAAGAAACAAATGAAAACACGACGGGTGGAAAGAGACCCCTGCCCTGCTCCTTTGACGATATCGAACAATCGCCTCTCGTCGATCGACCGATGACGACGACAGAGTGGTGGCGGCGGTGGTGTGGAAGCACTGCTGCTTCTGTCGCCCTATTCAGCCCATTTATAGTAGGCGGCACGACATAGTCCACTTAGCGTTCGGCAGTATATCGATGCCCACCGGCACCCTCATCCTCCTTCTTCCTCGTTGGGCTTCTTCGCTATTCTCTCTTCACCTTTTAGTGCCTGGCTCTCGCGACCAACGGTAAAAAAGAGACACGGTCGCCTGGATACCAAGCTCAGAAAGCAGAGGTCGGAAAGGAGCAGCTGTTCAACGACGGCCGATCTCTTCTTACTGACGACGGGGGGCCAACTATGGAAGCGGCGAACGCCCTGTTCTCTTTAAGGGTGGTAAGCCATCGGTGTCTCGGACGATTGCGTAGCAGTGAATCACGGCAAAGAAGGGGAACGTATCCGATCGCGACGATACGATCCACGGTGACCTCGCAAAAGAAACACCGAGTTAGTATTTTTTTTATTTATAGGCAAAATCTTGTGAGACTCCCTAAACCCACTTTACGACGATCTATATGACGTGGTCCGCGATAACTTCAGCCAGAATCTAACTTGCCTACAATAATGGCATTTCTTAACTGGTCTCTAACACGTAGTGAAAAGCAAATCAGAAATAGATTAAGTTGAGACTGGAAACAAGTAAAGCGTAATTGGCCAACGGGTGGTTGTTAACAAGGGAAGTGGAAGCCCCAAGATATCGCAGTATCAAAAGTTGTATCCCGCAACAAGGCAATAGACCGGAAGTTACGTAACGGAAGTTTGATTTAGCATGGATTTTGGAGATAAAAGGACAGTTGGACGCGCAATGTTGTATTCACTAAACCTGAATTTGATCAAAACCTTTCTTCCAATTTTCAAGTTCTCGCATATCTTTTTGAGCACACATGATCGTTGAAATTCACTTAAATACGGTGCGGATTTCGTTCGTTTGTCCTTCCGTCCCTACCTTCTCACGCTATTTTTAGTTTCAATATGCGTCTCAACCAAGTGATCCTACTAAAGATTGCGCATTTACGCAATTTCGCTCATTCTGCAATAGTTGCTCCCTTCTATAAGAGTAGTGACAGTGCGTTAACTGAAAAAAAAAACTGGCCGTAATCTGGCTATACTTCTGTTGCTCAAACATACAATATTTTCACACACAGAACATGCAATATCTCTTTTGCCTTAACAACTGTCTCAGAATTAACGGATGACGTGTAGTTGGAAACATCATTAGCGTCATCGTCACTCAACGTGGCTCAAAGTAAATCACGACGAGAAGTGGCGCTTTTTCAAGGAATCAAACTATGTAACAAAAGGAATAAAGAACAAAAAAAGAATAAGAAACGTGGACCAATTCAGGCTCCCCGGCTTCCTACCCAAACTTGACAAACGTGCATTGATTGCTCTTGAGATTATTGGGCAAATTGCCAGCCACCGCAACAAACCTACCTTTTTCAGTTCCGCGGCCGATCTCACTAAAGTTAAAGGCCGACAACCAAATTCGATTCACTGGCTGAACAAGAGGCAACAACGTATTTTTCTCTCTTTCTCCAAACAATGAACACAGTATGCTGCGAAAAAAAAAAGAAGTTTGAAAATACACCAACAGAACAGTTGTACACCACATTGGAACATTCATGAATAGACAGAGGCAGCACTTTTTCCCTCCTGCCTTGCAGGACGATGTGGTCGAGTTTATTTGTCTCCCCGAAAGATAATAGCAAAAATGAAGAGCTGTCAAACGAAAGAAACGAGAAAGAAAATGATACGTCTATATATACAAAGACGCAACGACTTTTTTTTTCTTCTTTGGAGATGTGCCACTCTATCGTTTCGAGTTTCGATTCTCCACTGCCGATATTCCGCGTTGACACGTTCGCACGCTCGGAATCGAAGAAAGCCAGAGTAACATAAAGGAAAAAAAAAAGAAATGTGCAGCAATGTCGAAGTGAATACGAAGAGGCGGGGCAGAGCAAACGACGGGTACACTAAGCCCCGAAGCTCAATATCGAATGATGCCGGTCGACGGGACAGGATGAAGCACGTGGCAGAGATACAGCGCGACGAGGCGCGTAGGCAAGGCAGCACTTCAGTGAGAAGAGGGACACTGACGTGGGGAGGGAAGTCGCAAGAGGTAACGGTACAGTACGGGGATGGGCGCCGTACGTAACCCCCCTTCACCCTCCCAACAGAGAGGTGCAAAGAGGAGGTGAAGGAGAAAAGAGATCTTGGCAGCGCCCGCGGGCCATTAAACAAAACTTTTTTAATTAGAACTTGCAACGCGTCGTCCTGGGCAAATATTAGCCCCCGGTTCTGCCTCTCCACTCCCTCCCTGCACTCCCTCCCTCTCCGGCCACGTCAGCATCCCCCATCAATGTAGCAGCCAAAACGTAGAAATAAGGAGCTTCCCTAGTCTGTTTAGAGGTTCACTGTTCGACTGGGAAAGTGACAGAGCTGACTAGCAGGGCAAAAAAAGAGAGAAAACAATTGTCAGGTTGGTTAAGGGGAGAAGCTATAGGTTCTATCTATCTGTGCTCAAAGAAGTATGGGTGAAGGGGATCGCAATAAAAAAAAAATAGCATTCAGTTATTGAGGCTCAGTCACACGCTCGAATCACTACATCATGCCTGAGTTCTCACACCGTTTGGCACTAAGCTACGCGGCTCACGACGCCTTGAGACGCTTTAGTAACTTCTCGCTCTTCCCGAGCCGGAGATAGATTTCGCACGTCCAAAACTACTCCATGGTTTTCAGGAGAGAAAGGAAAGACCCTAGAGAGTAGGAAGTTCGGAACTTGCCGGGTAACAAGGTAGTCAAGATAGACCAGTGGCGCGATGATCTTGCCTATACTTGGCACTACGTGGGTTGTTAAGCGGAACTTGAGAGACGAGACAAGAAGGTGTGTGCTGTTTGAGGAAGATAACACTACGTCTCAAAAGAACAAAAAAAAAAACATGTTTTGAAGCCTTCTCATAGGCATTCATACGAAACATTTGGTCACTTTCAGAAGTTTGCTTGCAAAAAATAAAAAAAAACTCGTCCTCTAGGCTAAATAAAGACGTTCAGCTTGACGGCATTAGTGACGACACTGGCATAGCTCAATAGGATATGGATCTATGGCTTCGCTTAGTATTCACGACAAAGTTTTCTTGCAAGTGAGTGCCTTGTGTGTATCACTTCATAATATATTATGCACGTCAAGAAGCTCTACATAAATATTCCAGAATGTCACCATTCAATGAATTACTGTATATGGCTGTCTTTGGTAGCCATATAAAGCAGCTCGAGTTGCATGCGATCGAGAGTTATTTGCCGTTTACATACCTGGCACACGTTCTTATACTGCGAGCAGATGAATCACCGTGTTACTCACATTAACTATTACATATTCTTGCTTTCAACTGTACTTCATTCATTATAACATTAAAGGCATTCATGTATTACACACTACAGTTTTCGCACTTGTTCAAAAGTAGAATACAGTTCCTTAAGTGAATCTTTCCTTCGTGTCCCACGATTATATTGAGAAAGAAAGAGAGAGAAAAAACTATTGTTTGAGCAAGCGCTTTGGGAGTCCAACGTGGGTGGCCTCCTTATTCCAGGTAGTCATGAGCCTTCGCCACCTCCTGTGCCCGTTGAAGTAGGCTTCGCTGATTCTCTGCGGGCCCGATAACTTGGCCGCCCACTGCTCTTTGGTTAGTGTAGTGGTTCCAGGGCTTTGTCTGCATCCCCATACCACATTGCTTAGGGTGTCCGGAACATCATAGTACTTGCAGATGTACAAGTACCCAGTCGATGAGATGTGGTGAAGTAGCGTACCATGAACGTAGGTGTTAGTTTGCAGCTTCCTGGGCTAACGTTACTGCCTTTTCCTTAGTCAGGCAGGGGTGAGCTGGCGGGTACATTCTTGTGCTTACTATGTAGTACTGCAGTATAATGTTGTACTTTTTATGTAGATCTTCTTACCTCTTTAGTGCGTATTGTGGGAAGGCCCGGTGAACATGAGCTCGGGCAAAAGCACTGACTGCCTCATTTCCTATCAAGGACTTGTGACCTGAAGTCGAAACGATGTACGTGTCAGGTAGATGCTTCACCACAACAGCGAAAATTTTAAAGAACCCCTGCAACACTTTTTGAGCAAGGTCAGAAAACGCTGCCGATCAGTAGTAGAGGCTCCTCACAACACGCGAACCAAATATTAGAGCGCAGCACGCAGGTTCGAATTCACAAAAAAATATCAAAGTAAGCTGAAAATTGATTTCTATTTTCTCGACACATCACGCAATATGCCCCGAAAAATCACACGTAGCAAGCCTATCTATCAGGCATTGACTGATCCGAACATGGCGCGTTCGCTCGTTACAGAGGTCACCGCGAAAGGCCACTACTAGTCAACGCGTGCACGCGCGATCACAGTGCAAAGGCCGCTCATAGGAAGAAAAGAAAGTGCTCAAGGTCACAAGGCACGCGGAACGTTTTTCTGTGGCCCTGCCATCCCTCCCTGCTTAGCTTCCAGCGCTACGGTAGGGGCGAGAGGAGAGAGAATGCAATTGCAGCGTGCGACAAACCTTTGTAACTCCACTCGCACTGGACGGATTCTTAAAACTTTTACGGCGTGGAATTCGTGAGGCAATGACCTCTTCCAGTGAATTCATTCCATGGTTACTTGAAAAAGTGTTTCAGGGCCCTTTTAAGGCTTGCTTGGAAATTTTCTCTTTCTGAAAATTTCGACAAGCTGCTTGAAAATCGGTTAGTATTGGTGCTGTGCCAGCCCAGGTTAAGACTGATAGGGTTATCGCTGTTTCTTCTGCCGTATCGATATCTGTAGTTAAGGTGGTAGCTGCTGTCCTGTCTTTGCCTTCGCTGTCGACTACGCTGACAGCATGTGCTGGAGTTTCTGAATATTTCGCAGGATCAGTGTATCTTGTGTCCATATTACAATCGTAGTCTTATCGAAGCTTCTTCATTCTGAATTTTCTTCTTTTGAGCTTGCAGGTAGGATGCATATTTTGTAGGATGCGGGCTACCGAGGTGAACAAATTATTGCTGAGATAATCTTTTTCTCACCACATTGTGGCAGCGCTTCAGAATAGCCCAATCTTTGAAGTGTCCCCCGCCCAGTTTCATTTACTTTAAACCGTTCGAATTTGTTTACTTTGTGTGCTTCCACGAGCTCCTTCCAGGTATTGTGGAGACGTAAGCGCAGTAGTCGCTGGGTGGAAAGACGTTCAGAGATCCGTATGGCAGTTTAGATGGCCTTTCAAATGAGTGTATTCAGTTTTTCCATTTCAGAATTCTAGAGGTCCAAGTTAGAAGCTCTATAAGTAATTGTGCAGATAATGAGTGATTGGGTCGTTTGGGTCGTGTCTTGTTCTTTCAAGCCGTGCCTTTTGTTCAATACCGATTGCAACAAGTGCGCAACTTTTGTTACGGTTTCTTGAAGCTATGGTGATGGGGCAGCGCCCAATCCCTCTCGGTAGATGTGCAGACCAAAGACTCTGAGCGATACCACTTAAGGCATTTGCACTCCGTTTAACCATATCTTCAGTTCTAGGATTTCACCTGGTGGCAACCATCCACTTGTTCTGGCTTTTAACAGAAGAAGCCCCAGCTTTTCTGGCGCGCACGTGGGCTCACAATCATTGAGGTGGTTTTCTGTGCAGTCCACTGCCTCTTGAAGCGCATCCTGATGAGCTCCTGGAGAAGTGGCGGTTGCCCAGATGGTTGGGTCATCTGTATACACCTTTTCGCAGAAAGGAAAAAAACACCGCCATTATGGGCTGTGCGTGGGAGTACAAAGGCTAAGGGCGCAGCGTTGCCAGTGCATTTTCGAGGGGACGCGCCAATTTGCACAGCCCAAAGAGGGCTATGGCGGCGCCCAGGGAGGCGTTTATGAAAAGGTGAATATAGGGTTTGGCTTATCCCTGTATTAAATGCGAATCATTTCTTAGCGAACTTCGGTGACTTTGAGCGTATCTATCTATCTATCTAGCTATCTATCTATCTATCTATCTATCTATCTATATATCTATCTATCTATCTATCTATCTATCTATCTATCTATCTATCTATCTAGCCGCCTACGACTTTTAGCTCCCCTGGCCATTTCGATTATGGTATCGATACCAAACTTGCAATGGTATAACATTATTGCATGAAGAACATCTTTGACTAGTCGTGACATGAAAATAATGACATTCGTGTCACGAATGTCATGATTTACATTGCATGGTGCTGCAGCTCTTGCGGTGGTTGATTGGTTGGATCCTAACCAACTGGCCCAACTTACCGTCTTGCGGTGGTTTCGTTCACTTGCCATGTCGCAAAACTGGTATGGTATGACATGATTACATGGATAGCACAACAAACAGACTCTAACATGAAAATAATGGCATGCGTGTCATGTTACAATATGCCTAAATGCCACGCTCATGATGCACCCGCGGCCGTTTCACTGGCGTCACATACACCAAATTTGGTATTACGGTAAGTGAATGGATGACGAAAGTATGCGACTGGTGCAAACATGAAATCATGAGACGTGTGTCATGTAACAACATGACTACATACTACGCTCATGATGCGCTCACGGCCGTTTCGCTAGCTTCACATGTACTGAATTTGGCATTACAAGACGCGAACGGATGACATATGTAAATGACACATCCAAACATTATAATCACGAAATGCGCGTCATGTAAAAAAAAAATGGCAGCATATCTACGGAGTGAATGATGGGGAGTGGGGCCAAGCATTCGTCCGTCCATTCGTTCTTGCTTCCGTCCGTTCCTGCGTACGTCTGTGTAACCGTCCATGCGTCCATCCACCCATCCGTGCGTTAGTCTGTTCGTGCGTCCGTCCCTGCGTTCGTCCATGCATCCGCGCCTGCGTCCGTTCATGCGTCCATCCATGCATCTGTCTGTGTGTCCGTTCGTCCATCTATTCAGCACTCCAAGTACCACCATCTCGCATCTTTTCATCATATATTCTCCATATAGAAGCACCGCCATCCAGCGGACATTTCAAGGACTAAACGGGAGGTGGCACATGCACACTTTCTTACGGCTTGCGCTCCGGGTTTACTTCCCACCTTTAACCACCTCGAGTTCATGGTATATACTAGTTCCCTGTATTCATGGCTATGCGGCCCAACGCTCGCTAAACCTTTCTAAAACCAAGGAGGTTACACCCAGCGAGTATAACGTAGCAACCCTTTCTTGTCAGATCGTGCTCAATGTACATGCCAATAGCTGCTAATGGGGATCACAGCGTGCGCGTTACCTAAAGGCCGAATGCTCCTGTCTCTCATTCCCCCTTAGCAGCCATCAATATGTGCATTGAGCACTATCTTTTATTGTTCAACAACGCACAGAAGAAATCTCTCACCGGAACCACCTTGGAGGTCAAAATCGTAAGGACCGCTATTTCGGGTATGTGCCACTGGCGGTTACGTACTACGAGGGACGCACAAGCCACGCCATTAGGAGCTTCGCCCCTAAAACATGACTACATGCCACACTCATGATGCGCTCGCGGTCGTTTAGCTAGCATCACATATGCCGAATTTGGTGTTACGTGACGTCAGTGGATGATTAAGGTATGCGGCTGGTGCAAACATGGTAATCATGAGATTTGTGTCATGTGAGAACATTACAACATGCCACCGTCAACGCACCAATGCATACAAGGTTAGACTAAGAGGAGCTTCGCCCCTAATAGAAAAAGAAAACATTAGTTTCTTTTTCTACCATAAATACCACGCCGGTAGGAAAAAGTCAGGGCCAACTAAGATGAAAGATGATCTTTCTTTTTGTCATCATTGTTTGCCATTTTTTCACCAACGAATTTTTTTTATTTTATAATTTTTTCTTCTCCGAAAACTGTCATTAAAAGCAATTCCTAGAACGCCGTAACGCGACGTCATACACTGTATTACTCTTCCTAGTCACTCAGCGACGCCTTCAGCGTTCGCCGTCTCCACGTAAAGCCTCACGTCCGCCCGTCACCCAAGAAAGGCCCAACTTTCCTCCGCTTCCTTTTTCCGCGTACCCGAGCTTCCAAGTCCCTCTTTTTCGAAGCCAATATTATCAGGATAGACGCACCAATAACAAAAAAAAAGGATGAAGACGTCAAACTGGCACGCAGAAAACCACGCATCTAAAATAAAATGTGCCCGATGTATCGAGTGAAAGTTCGCGAAATTATATTCTCAAATATCGCCCGATGTGCGGAGGTCGCCCGTAGCGCAATTTCCTGTCGCGCTAGCGCAACCCATTTTGGCTGCCGAAACCACCGACAGCGGGAAAAGTCTGGGCCGACCCAGTTGCAACTTGAGCTCGCGTACATATGCGCATACGAGGTGAAGGAATGAAATAAAAGAGTGAGATAGCCGAGAAAGATACAACATCGCATCAAGAAGTAAGCGGTTACGCTGTAAAATATGAATATACCACTTATGGCTGGGGGCCAGTTGCTCCTTCTTCGACGCTCCCTACACGCACACACTACCCGGACACATACATAAATTGTTAATCTGCTCTGACACCGAAGCAAAATGATGGAACGCGGAGGAAGTAAAGACAAAAGTCTCCTAGGCTCGTTCGCCGGAAGTGGCTGGCGTGAATATACCGCGTATAAAGTTCCACTCAATCTCACTTCATCCACGCCTGCCTGTGCGGCGGATGGAGCTCTCCCGCTGCTACCTCCGCTACACTGCATTCACCTCGATTCCTTTTTTCCCCCAGTCCATACTTCTCCAAATTTCTTTTTATTTCCCTGCTCCCCTCTACCTCTACCCTGATCTCATTCTCACCCATGAGGACAGGGGGCGGAGGGAATGCCCCAACATTCACCCAAAGCACGCCATCTCCGAAGATCCCTCGCGTCTTATTGAAAATTAGGCCAAACACGCACCGGAAATGAGAGAGCGAAAGTGGAGGGAAAAAAAGGGTAATTACGAAGACATTGCAGAAACGTGGAGAGAAGAAGAAAAAATGAAAAATAGCGCGGACATTTTTTAGTAATATTATTATTATTATTACTAGGGGGACTTTGGAGGGGGGGGGCGCAAACTTTTGCAAGATTAAGGCAGCCCAGCCCGTTCCAATTAGTATTTCCATTAGCGGCGACCGCAGGTCAGCTTACGTAGCTCGCCGATGTCCTTGGAAGCAACCGGCGGAGGACGATGCCAGAAATGCGTTTTACGAGAACGCTTCCGCCTTGCTGCCCCAAAACTTCGTCACAAGTCAAACGAGCCTCTCGAAGGTCAACTATAAAGTTTCTTTCTCTGCTTTATTTTTTTTCCTTCTAAGCACTTCAAGCAGTTCGCTGTACCTTCCCAGCGGCCTCTTCTATGTACTAACCTCTCGAAGCGAACTGAGATCAAATTTAGCGTGCTACCCAGCGGAACTCTCGTGTAACCGGACTCGCTTAGCGAGCTTATGTACGCATTTGCGAAGAGGTGCCACGTGACCTACTCGCGACAGGGCGATGGAGCTAGTTTATAATCACGCAGCAACTTCATGCGACTCGACTACATGTGAAAGTGAGGGAAAATAAATTAAAAAATGCACGCTGCCAACAAATGACAACTCATTCCCCGCAGGGCCACTACGTATGGCGTTACTATGAGAGCCGTGAGAGGACCTGAAGCAAACTAGCATGTACGTACGTACGTACGTACGTATAATAAAAGGAGGCAAAAACGTACTTGGTAGTTGTTAGCTACCGCAACCTTTCTTCACCCTTGCACAATGTTTTCAACGAACGAAGATGATCAGACAAGGTCCCCTCTATAGGTTGTTATGTAGGGTTTAACGTTCCAAAACCACCATATGGTTATGAGAGACGCCGTAGTGGAGGGCTCCGAAAATTTCGACCACCTGGTATTTTTTTAACGTGCACCCAAATCTCAGCAAACGGGCCTACTCCCCTCATTAGGTAAGTTCCCAAAAGTTGATTTCATGAAACTCTATGCCTATTGAATCAGATGCTGTGCCCGAGCTAGTTGGTACAGTAACATTGTGAAAGCGGTAAACGCACAAAGACGGGTTCAAGAAGACCACACACAGAGTGCTTGTGTAGTCGTCTTCTATGCCTAGAAGGCATAGGTCGGCGAACTCACTCGTGAATCGACTCACTCGGACTGACTCAGAGCAAACCACGAGTCTGAGTACGAGTGAGTCCGGATGAGTCACATATTGGTGAGTGAGTTAGAATGAATCCGGTCGAAGAAAATTTCGGTGAGTTGGAGTCCGAGTGAGCCTGACTTGGCAACATTTTGATGAGTAGTCCGAGTGAGTCCACAGCCCAAGATATATTTCTTAAGTGGGTCTCACTGAGTTGCACTTCTGTTTGCAGACCTATGGTCTGGCAGTGTAAGTATAAATGAGCCCTAGCAATACATACTTGTATTTATCACAGGATTGCAGCGTCTTTTTTTTTTCTCTTCTCAACAACGTCATAGTCCGCATACTACAACTGCTGATTGACCGTTTTACCTGCAGGTAAAACACCATTTCTATATATTTTTTGCTGGCACCCCGAAATAGTGAAGGTCCTTTTTTAACACTACAGCATTTAACAGCTCATTTCGCAGAAATTCCGGTGTTGGTGTCGCCGTCTTCATTTGTGAGCGAAAAAATGAGCGTTATCCGTGAGTGAGAATTTGAGGTAGATAGTAATAAAAATATACTGAAACTTCTTCGGTTCGAGTGGAGCTGAGATTCGAACCTGCAGCTCCTTACTCTGTACTAAAATGCCTTTAGCCTTCGGCCACCGCACATACGTTCTCGAGCATACTAACACCGAGCTATTCATCAACCATTCAGCTTTGGGCATACGTACATCCAGCGCCTTCTGTAATTTTTTAATGCCAGCCAGATTGACCTGATCAAGCCGTTCACCACTCTCTCTAGCCCTTTTCTGCTCTCACCGATTGCTTAGACTTTGCGTGTGATTTGCGGTAATGGGGGAGAGAACCCGTCATGTGGGTGCCTCACGACGGAAATCACATGAAGTGTTTTTTTTTTTTGTTCCGTTGTGTGCAGATCTGTGAGGAGGTGTCTTGCATTCATCGTGTTCACAAGGTTGGTGGTAGCACTGGCTCTACAAGAGATACGATGTTTTGAGACAACGTGTCGCCGTTCGAGGCGCTATGCGGGAAGACAATGGGGAAGTGTGTGTCACTGTAACGATGCTGCATGCTCTGACTTTAAGAGTGCTGTGGCGGGATCGCTTCGAGCCGAACATAAGGAGCACGAAGGAACGAATCTAACAGACTTGTGACATTGAAACACATCTATTGCATCTCCGTGGGAAACCGCTCGTACGGACGTGTGACACAAGCAGCCCTACCTAACGTGTGGCGTCACATCACAGCCACTCTTTCAAAAAAAGCGGAACGATGGCGTTCGTTCAAGAGCATGCAGTTGCACTGGCATTGAAAGAAATAAAGGAGCCATTGGTGCAACTCCGATGTTCTTGAGCGGATTGACACATCTGAGAGATGGTGCAAAGGACACATGACACCTTTTCAAACGACATCGCCCCGTCATGTGGAAGTGTGTTGGCTCCGTAAAGAGGTGCTGCTCCACCTCCAGGTAATCACAGAATGGCCTCATTATAGAACTTTATCGTATTACGAAACGACTGGTTCATCATATTAAGGACGAAATAAGGAAGAAAAGGCAGGAAGGTCAACCCTATGTCCAAATTTTTTTCAGAATTCAAGTAGGAGTGCTGTTATAAGTATTTGTCACACGCTCAGCGTTATCTTATATCGTCCCAGAGACCACAGTGAAAACTACGTGGGGTGGAGATAGCAGTGCGTTAAGAAGATAGTCATGATCAAGTCAGTCCATGACCATGTCCTTCTCCTTGTGGGTGTTATAAGCCGCGGATTCTAAGTGATAAAGTGACAATAATATTATGTGGAGTTTTACGTCCCAAAACCACCATATGATTATGATTTGATTACTATGTGAGGTTTGACATCCCAAAAACACCATATAATTATGAGAGACGCTGTAGTGGAGGACTCCGGATATTTCGACGACTTGGGGTTGTTTAACGTGCCCCCAAATCTGAGCACACGGGCCTACAGCATTTTCGACCACCATCGAAAATGCAGCCGCCACAGCCGGGATTCGATCCCGCGTCCTGTGGGTCAGCAGCTGAGCACCTTAGTCACTAGACCACCGCGGCGGATGAATTTTGAGTCTTGTGGTATCATTTGTCCAGAAAAGAGCGTGGAATTTCTACCTGAATTTGAAATTTATTTGCTAGTTTCACGCCGTGTACTCCACTGCAATGTTTGCCTCCCATGTTTGCAGGGCCCTCGACTTGAAGTCATCAGCATTCTCTGAACACTTTTCAAAAAGTGTTGAACGACGCTTTTAAGGACGACGAACTTTCACAAGCGCCTTTGACTAAGCTGCGCAGTCAAACACGTGTCAGCAAACTCGTCGCGTCCCGTACTTCATCCTCGCTACTTCTAATATCTCAGACCCCTTTTCCCATTCCTCCAGCTTACAGTAGCCAACCAAAAGCTTTTCCAGTTATTCTTCTCACTCTTTTTTTTTCTTTCCTTCCATACCTAATTCCCACACATTCAACGTAAAGCAGCCATCACTTGCATTTTTTTTACTTTTGTTTTCACTTGCATTTTTTTACTTTTGTTTTCTTTGTGGATCTGCCTGTTCCGCCTTGTTGGCGTCGGCAGCACAGCAAGTATTGGTCTTCTAAACGCCTTCGGGCAAACGCCACGATATTTGCACGAGCGCCAGAAATAGTTTCACATTCCACTCTCATCCATGCAACGGCTTCAGTGCCGCAATCGCCACCTGTCTTTACGGGCATAAAGCAATGCCATCCGGCACAAGCTCTCAACACAAGTACCGAGCATAGTTTCCATTTCGCGCTACATAAGCTCAGAACACGTGTCTTCACATTCACGACACGGATAGGATGGATTGTCGGTGACCACTTATCTGAACAGAGACGAGCGCGTTATCGGGGACTGCTCTCCTCTCCCCCTCTCCTCCGTTTCTTCGGCGTCACCAAAATCCGAAGAGCATTTCTGCGCCGGCGCTGCCAAGTATTGGTCTTTGAGGAACTAAGTTTTCCGGCGAAAAAAAAAACAAAGGGAAAGAAAGAAACATCGCGCGCTCTGAGCAAACGCCTGGCCGGCCCTCAATGCGAGAATGCCGCCGCTCCCGGCTTGCAATACTGGCCATCCAAGAGCGGGAGCAAAAGAACGAGATAGAGAAAGACGTGCAGGACAGGAGGAGAACTCTGTTGACATCCAAAGTCTTAGGCAAATAGAGGTTCGTGCACGCTCCTGCCATCCGTACGGGCACCATTGTGCAGGACGCGCGTCTAATAGGGGTCCTTTCTCTGTCCAGTGGACTTTTAAAATAGGTTCCTCCACTCGCAGCACCCGCGTTGTGAGCTCCTCTATTGTTGTTATGTTTCGTTGCGTCGGAGATTGTAATTAGCCACGCAGCACGCTATAGTATAACGTCCATTTATTTTCTTGGCTCGCGCACCAGATTTCTCATTTCCTCAGTGCTCTAACACTCAAAGATACGAGCCGGCATTTTTTTTTTTTTTGAGAAACCAAATGAGTGACGTCTAAATAGGCACGCCTGCATTCAGCAATGATTCGAGTGAAGAAACTTGATTCGGGCTGACCAAACACAAAGTTCGCGTCCGTAGGGGATTGGCCCACGCGTGGAAGTGCGCGAGTCGTATGCGCGTCGTTTAATTATCGCCAGTCGGAGTTCCTTGCCTCGGCTCATTATTTAAATCGCGTTTACGCAGTGTTGCAACGTCCCGCATGCGACTGCCGAATTGCGTGGCTGCCTACAAACGAAGATTAGTGCGCTGAACAGTGCGCGGTTCCGGATCAGCGATCTTGTCAGTGCAGCGAACTCGACGTATCAAGCCCACCGGCACCTCGACTGAGAAATAATTGGCAGGGAAAATATGGACGCACCAGCGGCACACGAACGTATAGGTTTTTGTTTGTGAAATGCAAAGAAAGAATACCTAACGCATCAGTGTGCCCACATCTGTGACGCAATCTAAGTTATTGCTGCGAAGTATTTTACATTTTGTTCTGTGCATGCCTATAACCACCGGCCCGTAGCCTTATCATCTCTGTTCGTGATACGAAGGGCGTTGCAATTTATCTGGTATGATCGCCGCACCACGCATTTGCTTAGAAATAGTCCCGGACCATTGCCGATTGTAGCAGCTGTTTCAGCAGTGGTAAAAGGGAGGCTTACCCCGAATGCTCTAACCCCCGTATTCTAGAAACTTCCTTCAACTCAACGCTTCACCTTCACTTGAGAAAGCCGATAGAAGCGCTCTCACTAGGCCAGGCAAGTCACAGCATATCAGCGATAATGTGGTGCGATTCTCGAGCAGCGCAGCGTCATTTTCAGCCGAGCAGCGGCGCAGTGCTCAACTTTGTCAAGTGAAGGGTGAAGGTCGAGTCGGGGAGCGTTTGTGAATAAGGGGGTAAGATGCCTTTCAAGTGAGCCCGGGCAGCGCGCATTCGTGTTCATCGACGACATGGTGTTCGCTGCCGCAGCCGCAGAGTTACACAGTATGTTTTAGTCGACTGATGATCTTTCTTTTCTCTTATGAGCCCTTGAGTCTCCTGCCGTCCGACCTTCCGTCACTGCTTGATTGATATGTGGGGTTTAACGTCCCAAAACCATCATATGATTATGAGAGACGCCTTCCTTCACTGCTACGCGAAAATATATAAGCTAACAGAACTAGGAACAGGTTGAGGGACGGGGGGGGGGGGGGGGGGGTCTGTCTATAAAGCGTTTATTGTTGGGCATGTTGTTTAGGGCTGTGTCCGTGGCTGTGTTTCTAGACACAATGGTAGACAGTACACGCAAGCAGCTTAGAAGATGGAAGCGTGCCCGAGTACTTCGACGAATGAAACGCGAGTGGATGACGTCCACGTGACAGGACGCCTCCTCGCATTGAGAAAAAAAAAAGCTATGAAAGGCATACTTCATTTACCTTTCTCATGTTTAAATCTATAAAAATTGGATATAGCTTGCATTAGGCGCCTCGATCAGCACCCCATTGTGTGCAGAGGTCTACCCCAGCGAGATTCCAGCGATCCGAGCATTCTCCTTTGCCGCCATCATATTTAGACTGAAAAGTAGCCAGAATCAGTTATATCTCTGAAGCTGCCTTCTGGCAGTTGTGTATTTTGCCAGCTACGTGAGAATTGTAATGGGACGTAAGGAGGCCACCGTCCACTTAGGTGCTCATTTAGCCATCCATGGTGATATTGGAACACACACCATGCCATTCTTTTTCATCCATGTTTGTTTATTGCGCTATAAAAAGGAGACATCTTAGTGAGGCGCCAAATCTGCTTCCCACTTTTACTCAATGAGACCTGCCTCGACATTGTTTGATGTGCAGGGCCAATGCCATGCAGTTTTTTTATATATTATGGAGGCAGAGGAAGCCTGGGTTTTCTTCGCAAAAGCAACTTGCGGTAAATATGTTCGTAAAAGAGTGTTCAAAGACAATTCTGGAGCTGCTCAAGTCATCAGAGAAGCCGAATGGCCAATGGAAAGTAGCGCTTACGAACTGAAAACTTTGTGAATACTGCCCTTATTTATGCTTTCAAAACACTGCGCACTTTCCACCTTCGCCCCCGGAAGGTCGGGGACAAAAGACACGCCATGGTGAGAGGGATGCAGTTTCTATATTTTTCGTTTATTGAACAGTTGCATGGCCTAATTTTTTTACGACTTGACCAACGGTGGCGGACGTGAAGCTTAGCTATAGTTATAGCGCGATAACAGAACGACGACAAAAAGACAAGAAAGACATGAAGGACACGAGTCCTTCATGTCCTTCTTGTCTCTTTGTCATCGTTCTGTTCTCGTGCTATAACTATCGTCATGTCATACCAACTAGCCCAAGTCACTTCTAAGTGAAGCTAGGCTTCCCCTCATGTTCAACTCCACGCGCACCTATCCAGCTACGTGCACGCACGCATGTCCAGACTGGCTACTTGGAGAAAGGTAATGCACTCGTTCCTTCTAATGAGTAGTTTCCCAAATCCATCGACCCTTACTGCACTTGTAACATAAAATAGGACGTGACACGAAGAACTCACAATCGTGTCAATCTATAGCCGATCGCAAAGCAAGAAAATCATGGCTATGAACCATTGCCTCGCGGGAGCGAATTCTCCCGCTTATGATAGGTATATAGGCGAAGTCTACGTGCGAAAAAAAAGTAGTCACTAAATCACAAAATTATACGGGCTCACCCGTGCGACTTTGTTGTGTGGTACCACAGTGTTGGAGAACTTGGTTCAGCGAAGAAATACATGTCTTGATAGCTTGAGAATGAACTTGAAACTGTCAGTCTTTGGCAAGTTGCAACAGATTCACCATGTGGCATCCGGAGCCCCTCGGTGTTGGGATCCTTGCTTCATATAACAAAGGGATGGCGTTGGTAATTCACATAAAACCACCCCGAAAGCCGAAGAACCGGCTCAATATAAAAACAGTGGGAACCTATCTTTAAAAGCACGCATGTCCATCGAGGTTATGGCCAGGGGTACTTGAATCACAGACAAAAGAGACAGAAGTGACGGACAGTTTGACACCTGTTTAGAGTGCGTGTGCGTCAGGCCAAACTGCACATTTGCAATAGCCTCTTGGTTTGCCACCGCTGTACTCCATCTATGTAGCAAACGCAGCGGCTTTGGTGAGCAATGAATCATATGTTGTAGCAGGAGACTTCGAGTAAAGAATTACGCGGAACTTGGCTATCGGGAAACCTTGATTGATTGATATGTGGGGTTTAACGTCCCAAAACCACCATATGATTATGAGAGGCGCTGTAGTGGTGGGCTCCGGAAATTTCGACCCCCTGGGGTTTTTTAACGTGCAACCAAATCTGAGTACACGGGCCTACAACACTTCCGCCTCCATCGGAAATGCAGCCGCCGCAGCCGTGATTCGATCCCGCGACCTGTGGGTCAGCAGCCGCGTACTTTAGTCACTAGACCACTGCGGCGGGGCTACCGGCAAACCTAACCGTCCTAAACTTCACCGAATGGAATGGAATGAAAAAACTTTATTCAGTCCTGCAGGACGCGCTTAGAGCGTAGCGGGCATCTCCGACGTAGATCCGACAGAGAGTACCTGGCGGCCGCTTTGTGGGACTGCTGGACGGCCCATTGCTAGTTGGCGAGAAGTGAGCTCCTGAGGGACCTCTCCCACTTGTTTGAGGTAGAGTCGGGAGGAGTTTTTCTACCTTCCAAGGGCATGTGTGCGAGTGTCGCCATGTGTCCACATGATGGGCGTGTTTCGCTGGGGTATGCATCAGGATAATAAACGTGAAGCGTGGCAAGGTTTGGGTACGTGTGTGTCAGTAATAGACGTAGGGTCTATGTAAGCGGTCTGTTTTATGCTTCGGATGTGGGGGTGGAAACATGCAGCGTTCAAGGCAAAAGTGCTTTGTTATGTCATTGTACGCAATGGGTGCATCCCGATTGGTCTCAAACTCAGCAACATAGGGTTTCTCTGTGGTGGTGCGGTCGGTAAGTGCACACGCTGCATCATGGGCGATTTCGTTGAGGTTGGACAGGGCACCCGGCACCTGGCCGAGATGGGCGGGGAACCATATGACAGTGTGCTGCTTCAGGGCACTCGGGTTTCCTCTGCGCAAGATACGTAACACCTGGTCGGAGATGACTCCGCGTTCGAAGGCTTTGATGGCCGGTCTGGAGTCCCTCTAGATGAGTTCCTGTTTGCTGTCAAGCATAGCTATAGCTACTTGCTCTGCTACTTTGGGGTTTTAAGTGAGGATTGTGGCAGAGTTAAGGGTCTGCTGTGCGGATGATACCGCGACCACGGCGAAGGCTCAGTTGTTGCGATAGGCAGCGGCGATCACAAACGAGACGTTGTCCGCTTCCATGTCTACGCACTTGAGAATGGCGGTCACCCGTGCAAGGCACCTGCCTATGTTGTATTCACCGACAAATAATTCGTTTACGCAACGCGACTGAGAAAGGTTAGCTTCATTCAGAGTGCGCGACAGTTCGCAATTGCAGCGTTCAACGGGTAAACTAGAGGATAGAAACTTTGATTTGCGTGAGTCGGTTCATAACTTTCGATAGCGCAGCTCCAATAAGAAAAGCAATGAAGGAACACACAACGATATTACAAGTGCTCTGATTGCTGGTCTTGTTCCCTCTTTGTCCACTTCTGCCCGCGCTGCGCTTTCCAAAAACTAGAACTATACCACACGCACAGGACGGTACAATGGAACGCTAGTGTGAATGACGATACCGTCGATACGCTATCTCCACAGTAGCACGGGATCTTTCAAGTGAAGACGCTGTGACTCTTGTTCAAACTGTTAGCTCGCATGGGCTTAATCTTTCATGCTAAGCAGAGCGCGAAAAGGGAGCCACATGAGAAAAAGAACGCCGCAGGACAAGCGACACACGGTTACCAACGTGCGCAGCCTTGTACCCCGCGGTTTAGTGCATTCTGGCAACATAGAACAGTTGTCTTTTCAGCTCGTTGGCGGAAAATACTGCCGCTGGGTGGGGCTCTATAGAGCTATTACATGTTTATAATCAGTGGTAGGCGTCGGCGACATACAGGAGCACTTGCAGCGACGTTGTGACGCGTAGGCTCTGCCCTCTGTGATCATGTGACAAATGGCACAGCAGCTGCAAAGCTGCTTCAGCAGAAAAAGCACGTCAGGGAGTCTTAGGTGGGAGGCCCCATTTAGCGTAGATAATGTGGTATTGTAGAAATGATCGCTGGTCAGAAAACTACATTTCCTTTATTACGACTGAGTACCCGAACGTTTACGTTTTTATCTTGACATTGCCTAAATAACGCCACTGCCTTTGGATCAAGCTAGGTCACTCGAACGTTGCCCAAAAGGAACTTAAAAGCGTTTCATGCTTAAAAGATGACGCCTGCACTCACCGACTTCCTTGAGATGGTCCAGCACGGCATCCTCCTGCCCAACGTCATCCTGAGTCCCGAAGCGCATCTTGTTACGCTGATGTTGGGCCATCATTATTCGGCGTACGTTCTCCACCTGAGAGGCAAGCGCACGAGTTACAAATACGTCTCCATTTTTTCGCATAAATAAAACAAATCTGATAAACACTCGCTGGTAAAGTGTTTGACAATTCGGACTTGATTTTAAGAGAGCACCCTCGTTCATAGCGCATTTCCAAACCTAACAATCATAAATCGTAAAAAGCGTACCTCCTTCAGTGACAGCAAACTCGAAATGTATGCTTGTGTTTATATCAACAAGCTTTAGGTTTCTGATATGAACAAACGTAGCTAGGTGTTTATTCAAGTATTTGTGCACGAATACTTGAATACAAACACCCAGCTACGTTTCTACGTATAAAAAACTCAAAGCTTGTTGAAAAAAAACGTGTGTGTGCATGTGCGTGTGTGCGTGTGTGCGTGTGTGTGTGTGCGTGTGTGTGTGTGTGTGTGTGTGTGTGTGTGTGTGTGTGTGTGTGTGTGTGTGTGTGTGTGTGTGTGTGTGTGTGTGTGTGTGTGCGTGCGTGTGTGTGTGTGTGTGTGTGTGTGTGTGTGTGTGTGTGTGTGTGTGTGTGTGTGTGTGTGTGTGTATGTGTTTGTTCAGATTTAATTTCATTTATATTGCGGAGTATTGAGAAAAAGGAAGTACAGTGTTTAGTTTTCGTCAAGAAGATAAGGGAAGCTGGGAGAAAAGGCTGAGACGCAGCTTTACTAGCTCCTGAACTTTCCTCCTTTCTGCAACCCCCACGCACCCCCCCAAAAGTGCACTTTACCAAGTTTGCAGCAGCGCCAATCAACATCTCTATTAACAGTGAGTAAAAAGAAATGAAAGCATGGAGAAACAGGATTATCAGCAACATTGGAAAGTACACTCATTGGAAAATTAAGTATTAAGAACACATTGCTATAATTTACAATGCAAAATTAAACGCCAATTTTTAAGAACTAGATGTTTGCGAGAAATAAACTGCGATAAACACAACATTTTCTATAAAAATTTATTAAACCCTGGAAAATATCCTCTAAATTTCAAAAAATAAGCTCTGGAAGCATAAAATTTTGTTTATAATGTACTGAAACTGACGTCAGTGGCATGGTTAGGCCCGTCAACGCCGCATCATAGCGCGGACAACATCTGGAAATCTTTTTTCGTTACCCACGAACATATCGGCTGGTACCGCGCGCGTATGACAAGAGCTATGTAGATTACACATTACCGAACAATACCCATTAATTCTACTTGTAAAGCAACCAACTGTTTCAATGCTTTAGAATTTCTTGGACTGAGCCAGATGTGTTTTAGGTGCAAAATTGAGATGGAATACAAGTGTTTTAGAGGCAGTCGCTAAGTCAATAAAGTAGTTAAGAACGCTTAGATGTTTCGCCATACTAAGCATTTATTTGGTTATGCGATGAAAGTTGAAGACACTTATGTTCTCCAAGAACCAAAAAAAAATTGGGACCAGATGGTTACTGCCTGAAAAGTTACCTATACAGGCATGTTAAAACAGGGTGCTAAGTCATAACTATTTCACGCGCTCTAATGTAGTCGCCAATACACCATACCATAATAAGATTACCTTTTCACCAAGGTTTGACATACCCAACGTGAGTTCTAACCCCGCATTCAATTCTCACACGTAGGCATGATACATCGCAAAGCACGACATGGCGACGCTTAGGCTGTTCGGTTTACGAAACCCCCTTATACGATTCCCCATCCACTAAAAGCTAGTTCCAATGGGTTGCAATGACGAAGGTGCTCTGTTACCAATACATTGGGGCGCAATGTGGGACATACCCAGTGCCTTCGCAAGTACCTGCGACGCGCTCATTCCGTACATCTTAAAAAGCGCTGCTTGTCAATGTGCCGTCTCTGTATGTATGCTCCATGACAAGAGAAAGCGGGACATTTTCTTACTTTGTTCCTTTTTTATTTTTCCACATCCTCATTCGCCTTACCCCGCGCAAATAAGTAAAGAAAACATTTATATTCCGGCTTACTTCCCCATTTTCCATGGGTAGTTCGTTTCTATTTCTTTCTCTCTTCGAAACACACATTGACATTGGAATCACCGCATTGTACTAGAAGATTGTCATACTAGAACGTTGACAGGCTAGAACGGCTTCGACAGGCATAACATGAGTGTCAGGAAAGTGCGTATGGCGCCTCCTACATAGAAATCGAACATTATCGAAGCACAATAAAGCATGGCGCCTCCTACATAGAAATTAAACATTATCGAAGCACAATAAAACACTGACCTGATAATCTCACTTTTCGGTCATTCAACTTTGCAACATATGCGTGCAAGTTTTCGAGGCAACAACATCCTGGAGTTTTAATGGCATTTATAAATAGTCAGCACCACTGGCTTATCAACTAGTTCTCGAAATACCAAACAGCTGATTCTACAAGCCGGATAAAATGCACAGCGCTGGTCCGTTTTTTTTTTTCTTTTCAAGTCGCACACAACGAAAGGCTGAAATAAAACCTCCGTGGATGCGCCTGAAGAGTGTATATTTGACTATCCGCCGGGGCAAACCCTGAAGACGATAAAAAGGTGAACTTGCAAAGCAATAAAACTAACACATAGAGCGAAGCTGTCGGCGAGCCTTCCATAACGACGCTCAGCGCACTTATATAGCTCCGACAGATTCAGCAGTGTTTTCTTCGTCGTTTTTACACACTCATGCAGTCTACACAGGCACACACATTACGCTAATTCTAAGTCGTTTCAGCAAATTCACTAATCGGATCACTGAAAAGCCCCGAGGGGAAGTTGTAAGCAAGAGAAACTCGCATAATCCTTCCACTAAAGCGATTCCGAAGTGTCCTCTCAACGCGCCCGTCTCCTCAACGACGATCCATCCAAGCTCTTCTTGCGTTCTCTGAACGACGAACTTGAATTGATAGTCGAGAGAAGTATAACACCAAGCTTCTTTGATGAAGGAAGAATGACTGGCACAAAGAACATAAAATCTCCCTATACTTGATCCCTCAATGAGGAACACATACGCGTGCTTAGCAAAGGTTAAAGCATGCCAGCGCGACAAAACTAATAGATTGCGCGCCTTGAGCAGCCTCCAAGAAAGTGAGGAGGGGAGAGACTACTTGGAGAAATCTAGAATGTGTGAAGAACCGGTTGTTTGCTCAGCGAGCCATGTTCTTGTTGGTATGCCACCACAGAGTGTTCATTCCTTCTTTACATTTGTGAGAAGCAAGTGTGTATCTTCACGCATGCTTCTTTTTCACTTTCATGTCATTATTTCCTTCCCCTTTTCCTCAATGTAAGGTAGCAAACCAGATTCAAGTCGCGTTAACGTCCTCCTGTATTTCTCTCTCCTTTTTTTTAGCTTGGTAGTTTCCGTAGGATTGTAAGTATACTAAAATTTGAGAACCCACCTTTCATTCTCTATATAGTCGTCGTTCGAGTCTAGTTCATCATGAAGCGATACGTTTAGTATATATGCAGTTGTTCTGGTCAAGTAAGTATGTGTCATTCAGTATACTCTTCTTCACGCAAATATACGCACGTACATTAAGGGCAATGACCCACAAACAGCGATCTTGTGAGGGTTTTGTGCACTCTGGGGACGTAGTTAACTATATGCGTGCATGGATGTTCGCGTAAAGGTGGTACTAGTGCTAAGTTGCACCTAATTACTTCATCATGAATAGTCCCCTTACTAGAAATACTAATGAGTGCGTAAAAGTGTTTTTATAGCGCTAATGAATTTCTAACTATCTGAAGTCCTAATGTTAAAATGTTTAGCCTATACTGTTCATACTAAACATATTGCAGGGTATTGCAGACCCAGACCACGATACTATTAGAATGAATGCCATTGTAGAGGGCTACGGAAATTTCAGCAATCTGGTGTTCTTTAACGGGCGCTGACGTCACGCAGTACACGGACCCATAACTTTTCGCCTTCACCGCCGCGGCCTTCGAGTCAGCAGCCAACAGTCACGACCACTGACGCACTACGGGGCTTCTTTAGCTTATGTTCCCACTAAGCAAAGCTGGCAGTTGCGCGTTAAGTAAGTTAGTAAGTAAATAACTGAGTAAGTGAGTGAGTGTGTGAGTGAGAGCATGTGCAAGCAGACAGCTCAAGGTAATTGCACCAAGTAACCTCCAAACATAAGAGGCTGTTTTATTTTGTACGAAAAATGCAAATACTAGCACTTACAACTCTATAACCACAACATCATCATAAGGACTGTATGAGGGCCGTATAGTTACGCAACAACGGAATAATTTAGACCCACTGGGGTTCTTCAAAGTGCACTAAAATACCAGTACAGGGTCTGTCAAACCTTCCCAGACCATCAAGATGCCATAGGAATGCATTGGATAGTGGTCTGGTGGTGTGTAAACTGTTAAAAAAACTCTATTCATTGGTGATTTCGCCTTTCGCCCCAATGAAAATGCGAACATCGTGGCCGAAAACAACCAGCCTCCTCACACTTAGAAGAACAACGCTCACGTTTTCCAGTGACGTCTCCGATGAATCGGGTTCGTGGTAGAAGTAGGTCGGTCCCGGCTTCTTGGTGTCGTAGCGCATAGGACGCCGGAATGCAGGATCTTGGCGCACACCGATGTCCAAGAGCTCGTCACCTTCATAGGCCCCGGTAGGGTACAGCGTCTCTTTCGGGAACTCCATCCAGCCGTCTGGACGGGCATATTTAGAACAACTTAAGTTAGGTAAAAAAATGAAAAGAGAAGGTAATCTTGTCCTTTATAAAAGGAACGCGGGAGCACGTGGCCACTGCTCTGCGGCGGCCGCCTACAGCACCATCAACCGACAGCGATAAAAAACACGTTCGCTTTGGGCGTTATCTATCGGCGAACAAAATAACCAGTAACGGCCAGTCTCGAGGCCCACGCTCGCAAGACTGGCCGTGGCCGGCCGTGACTGGCTATTTGTGCCGGGTGTCGTCCGCGAACCACGGACGATTTGTTCACAGCAGACGACGCGCTGCAGGCATCGCCGGTAGCGCTATCGTAGCGAGAGCGTAATCCAGCGGCGTTTCTCAACCGGCCATCACTGGTTATTCTGTCTGCTGATAAATGACGCTGAAAGCGAACCTGTTTTAATTCGCTGTTGGTTGATGGCGCTGTAGGCGACCACCGCAGAACATTGGTCACGCGCCCCCGTGTTCCCTTTCATAAAGGACGACAGAGTACATTTAATGGATACATTATTTTCGAAAATATGTACACACAGGCAATTCATGCTAATTACATTACAGCTCTAATGATAAAAATAAGTAAGGAAGGCATAAGAATAAAAACTTACAAGTGCTTACCACATTAGTTACAGTTAATGCAAACCATAATTATTACCAGTTAAATGAGAAAATGGTCGATGATTTCTGGGGTTTAACGTCCCAAAACCACCGTTTGATTATGAGAGACGCCGTACAGTGGAAGACTTCGGAAATTTCGACCACCTGCGGTTTTTAACGTGCACACAAATCTGAGCACACGGGCCTACAGCAATTTCGCCTTCATCAAAAAAGCAAGTAAAAGAGAAAATATTAAAGTAAATGAAAACAATGGAAATATATCGGGACTACAACACACCCAATTGTAGGCGACAATCATTTGTCATACAAAAAAAAGTTTTGCTTGTTCTGGAGGTGATGGATCAATCTTGGTAGTGAGACATAGAGACTTGATCTATTTCTCTTTCGGTTTTGATTACTTAGTCATTACGTTGCCGAGCCTGCTTCGTGCAGAGTGTCACCGAGGTACTAGTGTACAGGTATGCTGCAGAACGCTAACGTCACCCTGGTATTGCCGCTATGATGTGACCTTGGTTGAAGTTTATGTATAACTCTGTCAGTCAGGAGATAAAATCAGCTGGTCGACAACACGCTCTTTTTTTCAAGAGCTTTTCGCAAAGCTTTTCAGGAATGCTGCGAATACCAAGTTCTGCAAATACTTAGAACGATTCACAAGCCTTTTTCCTTCAAAAGAAATGTTATGCAGAAAACATTGGAAAGATTTAGTTTGCTCGAAAGCTTAGCGCTTTCGTGTTATCCCATAACCCTATCAGTAAGCGTGAGCAACCGAATTAGTAGTGCCCCCTGACGGTGCAGACACAATCTACATTCAAGCACAGAATTACAATACAGACTTTTGAAATTGCCACAGCACACGCACTCTTCTCATAGCGGGAGTTGTGCGAAACATTCGGCATGACCTCCGTGTAGCACTCGGTCCCAGAAACTCTGGTTCAAGCTATGGGACCCAAACATCAAATTTGCACTATAACAGCGCAATCTATCTTCTTTAATCGTCAACTAGCTGAAAACCACTAACGCCATCTAGCGAGACTATTTCCAAGGTCACGATACACACAACGCCATCTAGTAAGCAGTTCATTAACTGGATGTGGCTACGTACATACTACATGCGAGCGGAGGAGGGAACGACCCACACATAAGGGAGCTTCGACCCTGAAAATTCGCAGCGTCCGCACGTTAACTAAAGCTGGACTGCGGGTCTCTGCGCCCAATCAGAGTATCCTGTATATCACTGCCCATAAGCAACGATTGGCATTTTCCAGTAGGAAACATCGATCGATCACTGCGTACTTTGCGCCTCCCCAGGTTTCTCTACAGCGCAACGCCGCGATGAGCGGCAGCTTCAACGTCGCTGCCAGTGTAAGCGTTCGCATATTCGCATCTCCAAATGATTCCCTTCAGTGGGATATGGCATAAATTTTTCCTTCGTAAAGAAAACATAGCGATGCGCCTATATCGGCCAGTCAATACCAAATCACAGGGAGCCTCGAGTTCACTCGTTCCTGCCGCCGCCCCGGCTGCGGGTGCCGCGGGGGACCTTCTTCGTCGGCGACGCCGCCGCTGGGAGGCGGCCCTTTAAAAAGCCCAGAGCAGAACGATCAACTCTGGGCCGTCCGGCAGGCGGAGGACGCCGTCCGAGTCCAGGGACTACGAGCCACCACCTAAAGCCACCGAGACCAAATTGCCGGCCCATTGTGTCCAATAAAATCTTTTTTCTCTTTCTCTCGGTGTCCACAGCGAGGAACTTTCAGTAAAACTTGCGTTGGGTCTAGTTGGTACATAGCACAAAAAAAAAAGAAGTTAACTTCTTTGGCGCAAACAAACGGAAAAAAGGAAAAAAGAAGGCGAGGAAAGAAACAGATTGACGCCAAACTAACAACTACTTTATTCTTCACACAGCAACGCATATATATGCCGAAACCACATACATTGCATGCGCACGCACAGCTTCGTATCGTATACGTAATAACGAAAATTCCTTAAACCTTAATACGTCACACCACACACCTGAATGTACACGCGTGTTGTCATATTACACTTGTAGAACACGATATCTTAACCAAGATGTGTACGCAAAAATTCATATTCGATGGCATGCAAAGAAACGGAAGTATCACTGATACAGTCAGCTCCGCTTTTCTTAATATGATAAGCCTCCAAAGCAAGTCTTGCATCTTCATTCCTGCTCCTGCCCAGAATCATCGTATCATGAAACCGTGGCGAACATCCAATGCAGGATTGCAAGTGAGCAACAAGATGTGCCCCTTTGTCTACCTTGTTAACTATTTTTTGCGCATGCTCCCTAAGACGCTCGTTTATGCAACGTCCCGTTTGCCCGATGTAGATCCTGCCACATACCAGAGGTATGCCATATACCACACAGGTGATGCAAGAAATAAAGCAGACACCGTGTTTTATTTTGCACCCAGTTTTGCTACTACCGCAGGTGCGGGAGCACAACTTCAAGAGTTTGTTGGGCGCAGAGAATACCAAGGGGACCCCATGCCTGTTAGCTTGCGAGAAGTATTCAGAGAAGTAAAGCCAATTGTTTAAATGTGTTTTTCACAGCTAAAACGCACAAGCCTGAAACGCCTTTTAGAACCATTATTAGTGAGTCTGGGTGTTGGCAACACAACGTAAGCCAATTTTTGCAGAAAAAGCTGGGGTGGCTAAGTGTCAACGACCCGTTCCGCACTAAGAATTCTGAAGATATAGTAAAATTTTGTAGTGGGAACGAAAAAGTGGGCTATGTTTTCTCGGTTGATGTCCAGGATTTATTTTACTCTGTACCGCAGCAAGGGTTATTGTTATCTGTGCATGAATGCATTGAAGAAAACGGTGCTATCTCGTTTCAGAACGAGGTCGGGTTGAACGTGGCGAATTTTATGAGTTTGTTAGAATTCTATCTTAAGGTCACATTTATAGTTTTTAATGACCAGCATTTTATTCAGCGTGATGGCATTTGCATCGGATCCTGTGTTGCTCCTGTACTTGTCAACATTTTCTTAGCCCATGTCGATAGGTCTCTACAAAATGTCTTTAAAGTGTTTAAGGTTTTAAGAGTTTTTAGATATGTAGATGATTTTATTGTGTTTTTAAATTTTGGCTCTGACTACAGTGATACGGTTACTGATGTTCTAAATGCTTTTAAGCAACACGGACAAGGGCTCACTTTCACGCATGAGCTGCCCCAGGAGAATATCTTACAAGCTCTTGACCTTAGTCTAGAGGTATGTTACCGGCATGTGTGTTGGGCTTACAGTCCCCGTGTACAAAAAGAGCTGTTACATTTTAAGTCGGCCCACTCGAAAGTGGTTAAAAGAGGAATAGTCTCAACCTGCATAGATTCAGCTCTCAGAAAGTCGTGCGCTCATAAAATGCAGGAGAGTTTTGAAAATCAGGTACGCCGTATTTTGGCTGCAGGTTACCCTATGACGCTCCTTACAGCCGTAGCTGAAGCCCTGCTTCAGAAAAGAAAAACAAGAAAGAAGGCGACATGTGAACGTGATACGTTCAGGCCTGTTGTGATACCTTATTTACATAAGGTCACACATCAACTCAAGAAAGTTGCTAACAGGCATGGGGTCCCCTTGGTATTCTCTGCGCCCAACAAACTCTTGAAGTTGTGCTCCCGCACCTGCGGTAGTAGCAAAACTGGGTGCAAAATAAAACACGGTGTCTGCTTTATTTCTTGCATCACCTGTGTGGTATATGGCATACCTCTGGTATGTGGCAGGATCTACATCGGGCAAACGGGACGTTGCATAAACGAGCGTCTTAGGGAGCATGCGCAAAAAATAGTTAACAAGGTAGACAAAGGGGCACATCTTGTTGCTCACTTGCAATCCTGCATTGGATGTTCGCCACGGTTTCATGATACGATGATTCTGGGCAGGAGCAGGAATGAAGATGCAAGACTTGCTTTGGAGGCTTATCATATTAAGAAAAGCGGAGCTGACTGTATCAGTGATACTTCCGTTTCTTTGCATGCCATCGAATATGAATTTTTGCGTACACATCTTGGTTAAGATATCGTGTTCTACAAGTGTAATATGACAACACGCGTGTACATTCAGGTGTGTGGTGTGACGTATTAAGGTTTAAGGAATTTTCGTTATTACGTATACGATACGAAGCTGTGCGTGCGCATGCAATGTATGTGGTTTCGGCATATATATGCGTTGCTGTGTGAAGAATAAAGTAGTTGTTAGTTTGGCGTCAATCTGTTTCTTTCCTCGCCTTCTTTTTTCCTTTTTTCCGTTTGTTTGCGCCAAAGAAGTTAACTTCTTTTTTTTTTTTTTTTTTGTGCTATGTACCAACTAGACCCAACGCAAGTTTTACTGAAGTTCCTTTCTAGTACAGTGGGTCCTTCTTTTTGTGTGTCTCCACCATATTCTTCAGCGGACGTCAATGCATTGCTCGACCACATCATTCATGCAACCTGCAGAGCAAGAGTGTATGGTTTTTCCCTGCGCAAAGGATTGATTCCGGCAGATGTGAGTGCTTTGTTTGGTCCCATATGTCCCTCGTGGGCTCACACCAAAAGACTGTGTAAACTTCTACGGTCAGAGATGTGGCGACAAGTTCGTTTCTTCCGGGACTGGCTTTGGAATATGTGCCTTTCCAGTGTTCCCTACTGGCTGGCTCTTAAAAAGTACCGATCTTTGATTCGGCTTGCGGGCCAGCTCATTGAAGCTAGGTGGAAATGCCTTTTAAAGGTTTTGTGCATTGCAGCAAAGAAGGACAGTCCTAGGTCCAAAATTAACGTCAAAGTAATAGGTAATGTTAGCCTGCCTGAAAATGTTTCTCGTTTGTTGTCCAAAGGGCCCAAGTTTTGCATGCCTTCCAGTATTCCTGCGCATGAATTGGTGGCTTTCAATAGAAATGTGGCTTCAAAGGCACAGCAAGTAGTGCGCGATCGATGCCTACTTGAAGGGGTGGAGTGCCTAGATAAAGCTGTGTCTAAGCAAGGAGCAAAACGCATGGATTTCAGTGTTAAACATACGTTGTCCTACTTAAGGAATAATAACCTATGTCTTTTGCAGGGAGACAAAGAAGGTGGTTTTGTTGTAGTAGAAAGGGGGGCTTTTAATGAAAAAGCGTCACAAGCAGTGACAAAAAATTTTGTAGCGGTTAAGAAAAGCGAAATTCGCGTAAAATCAAGATTTGTGGAATTTTGTAACAAGTTGGCGCTCGCGCCGCTTGCGAGAAGTATTCAGAGAAGTAAAGCCAATTGTTTAAATGTGTTTTTCACAGCTAAAACGCACAAGCCTGAAACGCCTTTTAGAACCATTATTAGTGAGTCTGGGTGTTGGCAACACAACGTAAGCCAATTTTTGCAGAAAAAGCTGGGGTGGCTAAGTGTCAACGACCCGTTCCGCACTAAGAATTCTGAAGATATAGTAAAATTTTGTAGTGGGAACGAAAAAGTGGGCTATGTTTTCTCGGTTGATGTCCAGGATTTATTTTACTCTGTACCGCAGCAAGGGTTATTGTTATCTGTGCATGAATGCATTGAAGAAAACGGTGCTATCTCGTTTCAGAACGAGGTCGGGTTGAACGTGGCGAATTTTATGAGTTTGTTAGAATTCTATCTTAAGGTCACATTTATAGTTTTTAATGACCAGCATTTTATTCAGCGTGATGGCATTTGCATCGGATCCTGTGTTGCTCCTGTACTTGTCAACATTTTCTTAGCCCATGTCGATAGGTCTCTACAAAATGTCTTTAAAGTGTTTAAGGTTTTAAGAGTTTTTAGATATGTAGATGATTTTATTGTGTTTTTAAATTTTGGCTCTGACTACAGTGATACGGTGACTGATGTTCTAAATGCTTTTAAGCAACACGGACAAGGGCTCACTTTCACGCATGAGCTGCCCCAGGAGAATATCTTACAAGCTCTTGACCTTAGTCTAGAGGTATGTTACCGGCATGTGTGTTGGGCTTACAGTCCCCGTGTACAAAAAGAGCTGTTACATTTTAAGTCGGCCCACTCGAAAGTGGTTAAAAGAGGAATAGTCTCAACCTGCATAGATTCAGCTCTCAGAAAGTCGTGCGCTCATAAAATGCAGGAGAGTTTTGAAAATCAGGTACGCCGTATTTTGGCTGCAGGTTACCCTATGACGCTCCTTACAGCCGTAGCTGAAGCCCTGCTTCAGAAAAGAAAAACAAGAAAGAAGGCGACATGTGAACGTGATACGTTCAGGCCTGTTGTGATACCTTATTTACATAAGGTCACACATCAACTCAAGAAAGTTGCTAACAGGCATGGGGTCCCCTTGGTATTCTCTGCGCCCAACAAACTCTTGAAGTTGTGCTCCCGCACCTGCGGTAGTAGCAAAACTGGGTGCAAAATAAAACACGGTGTCTGCTTTATTTCTTGCATCACCTGTGTGGTATATGGCATACCTCTGGTATGTGGCAGGATCTACATCGGGCAAACGGGACGTTGCATAAACGAGCGTCTTAGGGAGCATGCGCAAAAAATAGTTAACAAGGTAGACAAAGGGGCACATCTTGTTGCTCACTTGCAATCCTGCATTGGATGTTCGCCACGGTTTCATGATACGATGATTCTGGGCAGGAGCAGGAATGAAGATGCAAGACTTGCTTTGGAGGCTTATCATATTAAGAAAAGCGGAGCTGACTGTATCAGTGATACTTCCGTTTCTTTGCATGCCATCGAATATGAATTTTTGCGTACACATCTTGGTTAAGATATCGTGTTCTACAAGTGTAATATGACAACACGCGTGTACATTCAGGTGTGTGGTGTGACGTATTAAGGTTTAAGGAATTTTCGTTATTACGTATACGATACGAAGCTGTGCGTGCGCATGCAATGTATGTGGTTTCGGCATATATATGCGTTGCTGTGTGAAGAATAAAGTAGTTGTTAGTTTGGCGTCAATCTGTTTCTTTCCTCGCCTTCTTTTTTCCTTTTTTCCGTTTGTTTGCGCCAAAGAAGTTAACTTCTTTTTTTTTTGTGAGGAACTTTCAGTACGGCTAAGTTCTTTTCGACACGTCAGACACATCCAGTATGATTGCCCTTTTCTCTCGCTTTTCTTTCTGGCAAGCGAGAGTTTGATATAAAAATCAGTTTTCGATGTGGAGAACAGCTCTATTGCAAATTAACACTTGGACATATTGGCAGCTTGATTTACTAAATTGTTTTTAATTGCGCAAAAATCTTGTGCCCCTGTTGTGGCCCCACGGAAAACACTTAGATTCCGGAACTGATTCCATCGGTTCTAATTGTGCTAGCGTTATATCATGGGTGCTCCAAGCTCCAAGTTCCAATGTTGCGGCCCAAAATGTTGCGTGCGAGGGAAACGCTTCGTTTCAGAAGGTGGTTTTCAGCGAGTGCGTTAGTGCTGAGTAAGTAGTGCTGAGTAAGTGCTAAGGACGTCCCTGATCGTTCTACGTCAGGGGCGTCCGTCAGTACGAGTCATGGTGCCCGTCGCGTCTTGGACGCCTTCGAAGGCGCTTGTCTTCGACGTTGTTGTCCCTACGGGTACTAGTGCCGAGACCGTCGTTGATGCGACGGCCTCAATAGTCGGCCTCTCAGAGGTATACTGCGTGCAGCATCAGGGAGCTCGAAACTTCCAAGTCACCGTTAAGAGCATGGCCTCCATGTCTCTAATCGTCAATGCTGGCTGGCTGGTGATCGGCGGCGAGCGTGTTCAAGTCGTTCCCGTTGGCCCACAAGTGACCAACGTCGCCTGCCTATTTCTGCCATCGTTCGTCTCAAACGAAGCTCTCGTCCAAGCGTTATCCCCATATGGCAAGGTGCTCACTGTCACCAGTGGTTTGATGAGCGGGCGACGTGGCGTACTCACTGGAACGCGGTATGTTCGAATGGAGATGAACGCCGCTAATCCTGTGCCGAACTACCTGCGCATCTCCGGTCACCGTGCTACGTTGGACTACCGTGGTCTCCAGCGTGTATATCGAAGATGCGGCTCAGGGGACCATCTACGAGCCCAGTGCACAACACCGTATTGTGGTCGCTGTGGTGTGCACGGTCACGTTAGTGATGGATGTGACCGCCCATGTCGACGCTGCGGGGACGGCCACCCAACTGTGGTTTGCCCTGTCCGCCGCTCTTACCCAGACGCTGCCGCTGGTGCCTTTCCACCACTGACACCGGCAATGGAACCAACTACCGACTCGGGGGACGCAGAGGAGGTCACCGACGCTGTGCTGGCCTCACCCCTACAAGTTCCTTCAAACGAAGCGCACAACGAAAGCGCGATTGTCGATGCGACGCTTGGCGCGTCGGCCTCCCCGCTGGTGCAGGAACCGTGCGCTTCGAAAGACGCAACGCACTGCCCTGAAAACGGCGTCGGCGTCTCTTCTTTGACGCCACTTGATGTTCAGTGCACAAATGACCCCAGTTATCAGGCTGCTGCTGTTGGAGTTGGCCCTACGACCCCGGTTATTTTGGAAAACAGTGGCGAAAACACCACAGCCTCTTCTGTTGCGGCCGCTCCGACCATTTCGACATCGCGTCGTACACGTAAAAAATCGCCCACACAAAGGGTGCCTACACCGGACTGCCGAGACGCGGACAGTGCTGCCAGCATCAAGAATGTGGATCCAAGCTTGCCGGCGGCTCCGTCCCTACCTCCTCAGGACACGTCTTCGGAAGACGGCTTCAGCCTGGGACTGGATAGTAGCATCGGACTGTCTAGCCTTGCCGATTTTGACGTTGAAATGGGAGCTCCACGTGAAACAAAGCGAGGGCACACTTCCAGCTCTTGCTCCGATGAACGCAGTGATGGCCGTGGTAAATCCCAACGGTCCAAAAAACCTCGACCCTCTTCTGGAGGGTCGAACAGTGCGTTGTAATTTGGTCGAGCAAGTGTCCCCTGGACACTTTCCAGGACACCGTCTAGAACTATGCGTCCAGGTTAGTCTTTACTTTTTATTATGGCTACTACACTGCATATTATTTCATTGAACGTTCAGGGTTTTCGCAGTCCGGCAAAGCAGGCTGAAGTGATTAGTGTCGCCCGCGCTGCAAATTGTGATGTTTTGTGCCTCCAGGAAACAAATTTTTTCTCGCTATCCGACATGCTTGCTTTCAAACGAAGGTTCAACCTAGATTGTTATTTCTCTTTTGCTACATCTCGTTTTACGGGAGTAGGTATTATTATTTTTAACCGAGCTCTGTTAAGGGATCATCATGCTTTTTACGATGGCGTGGGCAGGGTTTTGGCTTTAGACTGTAGCTACTTTTCTTTCAGATTAAGGATACTGTGTGTGTATGGGCCAGCGCAAGCTGGACAGTCTAATGACTTTTTAGAGACCTGGATGTGTTTTTTCTTGACGGTCGTGACGTCATTTTGATTGGCGACTTCAACTGCGTTCTAAATACGCGAACCGATGTACAAGGTCCTGGCTGGGGCCGGTCTGCTTGGAATTCACGCGAGCTTCGCCGCCTTGTCCACCACTTTTCATTACTAGACGCGCACAATGTAGTGCACGGAAATACCTTTGTTTGGACATGGCGACGTGGACGATCCTCCAGCAGGCTCGACCGGGCTTATATCCCACGAGCGTTAGAGGCGTTTGTCTCTGATTTATGCGTTCCGTCCTTCCCACCTTCTCCTGTGTACGTATCTGATCATCGGCCTATTGTCTTGAAGCTCGAAGTTCCATTTTCTTTCTCAGAAAAGCCATGGCGTCTTGATGTTCGCGTCCTGCAGGACGCGCGCTCAAGATCAGATTTGTCACGCGCAATACGTGTGTCGCTCACGGCGTCTGGTCTTGAAGATTGGGATGCGCTTAAAACACAGTGGCGCCTGCACTGCGCAGTAGAGGGGCGTTCGCTTCGTCGACGCGTTTCTGAAAAGCTTGCTGATACCGCGATGAAGTTACGCATTGCTTCGCGCGCCGAGACGCCTTCTCCTCTGATGCGAGCGTGGCAGCGTGAACTGCGTGAACGCTTTCAGCGCTTGACTGCTGCTTCCTCCCTGGCGGCAGCAGCATGATGCTGTAGACACAACCCATGTGCACATCCCGAGGTGCTGCGCTACGCGAGACATTCCTTTTTTGGGCAATCAGAGTCACCTGTCTCTATGACAGCACAAATACCACCTGCGCAGCGGCTTCCTACGCGTGATCGATCTGTTTTCTTGGCGCATTTTGAAGCAATGTCGTGTTCGGTCATGCGGACTAACTGTGATGAAACACCGCCAATGCTTAGAAGTTTGCCCCGTATTCCTCAAGAAGTTGCAGATTGCCTGCACATCCCTCCGTCGGCTGAAGAGGTAAAGGTGGCACTGAAATCTATGAAACGTGGAACGGCCCCAGGGCCAGACGGTTTACCTGTTGAGTTTTGCTTGACATTTTGGGATGAGATTGGTGCTACAATTACCGCGGTAATCCGGCGATGCTACGAGGACGGTGTCTTTCCATCAAGTTTTCGAGATGGACGCATTGTGCTTATTCCAAAGGGTGATGCTTCCTCTGTTAATCCTGAAGATTGGAGACCTATCACGCTCCTCAACGTTGACTATAAGATATTCGCGGCGGTAGCCGTTCAACGTTTGAGGGGTCTGTTGAACACCCTAATAGGTCATCACCAGACTTCATCAGTGCTTGGACGAGAAATACACAGCTTGTCATATACGACACGGGATATCATAGCTTATACTTTGTCGCGATCTGCGCGTGGTATCCTTGTGTCTTTGGACCAGGAAAAAGCGTTTGACCGACTAGAGCACGCGTATATCTTTAATGTGCTCACAGCCTTCGGCTTTTCTCATTCGTTTGTGGAAATGATTAAAAATACGTACACTGGTCTGAAAAGCACACTAGTTCTGGATGGTTGGGAAAGTGCTGCCTTTTCCATAACACGTGGGGTCCGTCAGGGTTGTCCATTGTCTCCTGTGCTATTTGTCCTCAGCCTTGAGCCATACTTGCGTGCTCTTGACGCGGATTCACGTGTCCGGGGTCTTGCGCTTCCTGGTAGCGGTGTCGTGAAAGTCACAGCTTTCGCTGATGATATAACCTTGTACCTTTCAGATGAAGATAGCCTTTCACGCAGCCTGCATGTATTTTCCCAGTATGGCGACATTTCAGGTGCAGCGTTGAACATCTCCAAATCCCGGTATTTCTTCATTGGCTCTCCAAACTCCAGGCTTAGCGCCGGTGTTCCCATTCAGCCGGCCGCGTCCCTTCGTATTTTAGGTATTTCATACAACCACTACGGCATTTGCGAATCTGTTTGGTTAAACGCTCTCGAGGAAGTAAGACTGAAAATTCAGGATGCACAGGATTTTGACTTCCCGCTTCTTGAGCGGAGGTACCTTGCGCAGACTGTATTTTGCGGTCGCATTTGGTACCTTTCTCACGTCGTGCAACCATCTTTACGTATCGTGCGATCACTACAGTCTGCTTTGTGTTCCTTTTTTTGGTCAGGCGGCACTGAGTTGGTCTCTCGCGCGGCACTGGGACAGCAGCGTGCTCAAGGAGGCTTTGCTTTCCCTTCAGTGTCCATACGCTGTCGGCTGCTGGCACTGCGTTTCCTTTTGCGCCTAGTACAAGGGGAGGAATCTCCCGCACGAACGCTTGCATACTACTTTCTGGGTACTCACCTTCGCCATTTGATGCCTAATGCGCAACTTAACAGGGGGCCACAGTCAATAACACTTCCTGCGTTTTATGCAACAACTGTTGCATTTTTTCGCCATGTCAAGTCGAGCTGTCTTAGCATAGATGTTTTGAACAACCACATAGTTGAGACAACTGCTGCTTTGTTGCTTCCGTTGGTCCCGCCAGCCCGCCGTGCTCGCTCTAGACGGGTGTCTTGGAGCTCCTTAACGGCTTCTTTTCTGCCTGGACACCTTCGGGACTTCATGTGGCGCCTGGGATGGGGTGTACTTCCCACTCTCGACCGCCTCGAAAGGTGGAGAATAGTCCAGTCAGCAACATGTCCGAACTGCTCCCTTCGGGAAACAAATCAGCATTTTCTGAGGCATTGTATCATTGCTCGCGTTTTTTGGAGAGCCGTACATGCTGGATTTCACTGCCTCAGAGTAAATCGCTTCGTTTCTTCTGGGCGTTGTTCGCGAGGCCGCTTCGCTTGTCTTCTCATTGTTGCCGGCGCTTTCTGCCTCTAGCGCAACCGCTGCGAGGCGGTTGCAGCGGGCCGCCGCCGCCGCGCGCTCTACCCGATCCTAGAACGATTGTACTCGGAGCTGCTGTCTGTTTTGTCGGAGGAGCTCTTCTTCCTCGGTGAAGAGGAATTTCTTCGGCACTGGTCTTGCCCTTTTGTGTCGGTCTATGACGGACGAGTGAAACTTGTCTTTCGGCCGGCCTGGTATTGGTAGGCTGATCTGTCGATGTGCCGGCAGAAATGGCATGCCAACATGTAAATATGCAAAATGTACATATTTATGTTTATTTGTCTCTTGTTTACCTTGAAGTATTTTGTGGTTGTGTTTGAGTGAACCATCGAATGTACATGTTTTTTCAACGTCATCTCATATCCATGTTCCTGTAAATGACGTCTGTCTTGTCATCATCGTTAGAGTATGTCTAAGACGGAAATGTTCTGTTGAGTGTTATTGACGTTTGTGGCAATAAATTTTTTCTAAACACAAGCTCTCTGCCAGATGCTCATCCTGCAATTCTTACTTCGCTTGTTGCACGATGATCAGTGTCCCGCATTTAATCTTGCCTGCTATTTCTTTTCGCCATAATACGCTATTTAATAACCAGATGCATGGCTTAATTCTGCACTACAAGCACTTAACGTGGCTGCATTTTACTCCACAGCAGCAGCATTTTATCGGCACGCGCAGCACATTTGTCCTAATGTGGACATTCTAGAAAGCCGTATTTTAGATACGACGGCGGCTCTTCAGCTTCCTCTGGTTTCTCCAGCCCGTCTAGCACGATCGATACATGTCTCGTGGAGCGGGATAACGGCATCTTTTTTTTTTTTTTTGCCTGGTCATCTCCGTAACTTCATGTGGCATGACGATAGTTATAGCGCGAGAACCAAACGACGACACAGAGATAAGAAGAACACGAAAGACTGTCCTTCTTGTCTCTGTGTCGTCGTTTTGTTCTCGCGCTATAAGTATCGTCATGCCATACCAATTAGCCCAAGCTGCCACACTTCTAAGTTCATGTGGCGTCTCGGATGGAGAGTATACTCCCAACACGGGACAGACTGGAGAAGTGGGACATGGTCCCATCTCCCACTTGTCCTAACTGCCCGTTACAGGAGTCTAACCAGCATATGCTGCAGGAATGTGTCATTGCAAAGGTGTTTTGGAAGGCAGTTAACACTGGTGTCGATGACCTAGGTGTTAATTGCTTTGTCACATCTGGTCGCTGCTTGCGTAGTCGCTTTGCACGCCTCCTAGTAGCTGCGGGAGCTTTTTTGTGGCGCAATAGGTGCGAGGCTGTTGCGGCAGATCATTGTCGGCGTGCTCTCTTTCCGATTGTGGAACGCTTATACTCTGAGCTTCTATCGTTTCGGTCGGAGGAATTGTTCTTTCTTGGGGAGGAAGAATTTCTACGACAATGGTCGTGCTGCTTCCTGTCCATAGTTGATAGACGTGTTCGATTAGTCTTCCACCTGGCCTGGTTCCTATAGCCAGGTCACCTATTAGTATCTGATTAGTGCATGTATACTGTATGTGTTTACTATTTCTATGTGTTTGTGTATGCCCTGTATGCGTGTTGGTGCTTTTACATATGCACTTCTTTCGAACGCTGTAAACTATGTAAATTACACGCATCTTGATAACTATTGTATATAGTTGCTAACATTTTCATCAAGTCTTGTAAACTCTGTACATATATAATCATATACATTGCCCATATTGTGATTACTATATATGTGTAATGTATGTAGTCATTAGCAACATGTGTTAGGGGCACCCTTCAGACTTGGACACTTTAATTTAAAGGTGTCATACATGCGCTTTGTCGTTTGTTTGCTTTTGCGCTTGTTGTGTAGAGCCTGGTTCTATAGGTTTGTAGCGTCCCTAGATAGAATAATATTTTTTGAAACACTCTAAATCATTAGCAACTTTTACTAAACATTGTCCTCATTTTTTTTTACGGGTCGGCTTTATGCTCCCCCATAGTAAAGTTCCAAGTATTTTAAATCATGAATCACCTTCTCTAAACACACGTAAGAGCTAAATGCTGTTGTAACACTCTTTCTTATTCAGAGCCTGGGTCCGGCCCGAGCGTAATTCTTGTCCATGCGGTCAAATGAAGTGTGGGCCCCATGGGACGGCTTTATGATCTGCCGTTGTCGACTACTAAGTACTCTAAATCGTTAACCGCTTTTTTCTAAACCAACGAAAGCATGGCTGAAATTTCTATCGTGAGAATGCGAGTTTCGAGGGTTTGACAGAGGGCGACCTCGTGTCGAAGCGGGCAGTGCTTAAAATATTGTCGACGCCACCTCATCAAGTGGGAGGCTCACGGGACGGATTTCAGCTCTCCCATAGTTAAGAACGAAGTACTATAAATCGTGAAGCACTTTTTCTAAACCCACAAGATCGAACAAAGTGCGCCTGAAATTTCTTTCAAAGTTTATATTGTTGCCCGATGAGTAGAAAGAAGAGATCCGCAATTCATTTAGGTATAGTTTTTTTTTCGTAGCAGAGCAAATTAATAATGACGAAGGGGTGGCGTGACACACTTACCTGCTCTGCTGTTTTGTTTTTATTTGGCGTTGCAAAACAAAGAAAATATAAAATATATTGAAACTACGGAACTGAAACTTGTTTAACTAAATATAGCGTACTTGCGCTTACGCTCAATTATATTGTTGTTCTATGCGTAGGGTATATCTTTTTAAATACTAAATTATATTTAAAAACATTTCTTTGCCTAAATTTTGGGCCTTTACTTTAAGAAAAAAGACCTATGACAGAGTAGGGAAAATTTCGCGTTGTGTTTTCAGCGTGCTTATTAATAAAACTGTCGAAGGCTATATTAAAAACACTTGCCGATAAAAAGATATAATCGCGCTAACTTCAAAAAAAGAGCATGCAAGAAACACTACTGGCGAGATCAAAAAAACATTCTTGATATTTTTATTCTTTCATCACTTATTCTCCTGAACATAAGCTTTCACAATCAATAAAAAACATGATGCACAATTTTGCTTTACTTGCAGTCACAGCCCATCCAAAAATGCCCTTGCGCAAAGATAGGTAATTGTAGATCTGACTTCCTGCCCGCAAACTATGGAATGCCGGCCTATACTTCGGTTTCTTGAAAGGCAAGTAGCACCGAAATGGCTGTCGACTGCACTGAGGACGCCAATTTCGCAATGATTCGGTCACGGAAGCGGCCATGAGTACCGGATTACCGAGCAAGCAAGCGCGCACAGTTCATGTTTCGCTGTGATGAGGAGCCGTCGAATAAGGCCTTTGCATAAGACTGAGCACAACAGTGTGGGTCTGAAGATCATAGGAAATTTGTGATCGCGTACGGCTTTCGAATTTGGCATTGAGTAATTATGTCTTGTTGCTGCATATAAGCAGTGATGAACTTGGTCGTGAATGATTAGAAATGAGTGTTGTACGCGTGGGGTTCACTGAGGCACTGTATCATCAAGCTATCACGTGTAAGTCGGTAACTCTGCGAAAATGTCGTGTCTCTGAAAAGAGCTGCTTGTCCTTCGCATGATAGTGTGCGCAATAATTTTGCTAGGAGCCGTAATTTGCCACCACCATGAAACGCACAGCAGCAGAAAAAAGCGCGAGCAATATCGGAGTCAATTGAAATGCCAGCAGAGGACTGTGAGCATGGCCAGCACAAGTCGTCTGCTGCCGACCATATGAGATGGGCGGGCACACTCGGTTGTCTATTAGTTTGTCATTTGTTCCCTATTGATCTGGCTCCTGAAGCAGCACCTTTACGGTTTCCACTGAGGTCCATTCGCGCAGTGCAGTTTCTCTAGCTAAAGCGGCTATCACCGGCTTGCAGGAAGAGAGCGCTCACTGCATCCTGACAAGAATTTTCGGGCGCTTCCCACCGAGAGAACGCAGTCAAATATCAACTTCCATGTCGATGCCTCGAAGTGTTTCCCGTGCGGGCTTCAAATGCAGTCGGGGAATTCGAGCTACATACAGCGAATCTGTGCCCTTGGCCAATCGCCTCTGTTCAGGCGCCAACCACGTGCGTTAAAATCCTGCCATGCCCAAGTAGTATCATTCACGTGGGGGCGCTTTTGTTTAAATATATAAGTACGTATTGAAGATGTGCTTTAGGTCGCATTTCCTTCAGACACACGAAAAGCACAAACAATGTCTGCTGCGTCTGCAATGCTAACAGCGCATGGCGGCTGTGTGAGCACAGGGCAAATAAAATAGCTGTGCTCCAATGCCCATGCGTGGAAGGTACCCCTGGCTGTATCACAAGCTATCTGTCTTAGGACGCGAAAACCAGCCCCCTTTTCCTCGGAACACGCCGAACTGGGCGCGCTCTTGCTTCGTTCATCCCGCACTCATGGCCGCTTCCGTTACCAAACTATTTCGAAATAAGCGTCCTCAGTGCAGTCGATAACTACTCCAGTTCTGCTTGCCTTTTAAGAAACTGATGTATAGACCTGCATTCCCTACTTAGCGGGCAGGAAGTCCAATCTACCATTGCTTATCCTTGCGCAAGGACATTTTTGACGGGCTGTAACTGCAAGTGAAGCCATAGTATGCAACTTGTTTTTATTGATTGTGGAAGCTGATGTTTAGGAGAATAACTAACTGGGCAAAACATAAAGAAGTATCAAGATGGGTTTTTTTAATCGTCGTCAGAAGTTACCCTTGCAGGTTGTTTTCTTGAAGTTAGTTCAATTATATCTTTTCATTGAAAAGTGTTATTAACACAACCTTTCACAGTTTCATAAATAATTAGCGTGCTGAGAGAACGACACGCAATTTTCACCGCTTTGTCATTGGCCCTTTTTGATATGAAGGCTGGCAAACAAGGCAGAAAAACGTTTTAGGTCAAGTTTGAGAATTTTAGATGCGGAGCATCTAATACTCGAGGCTTGTAGTGCGGCGCCGTCCGCAAGCTTCCTCCTCCTTCTTCCACCATCTGTGCATCCCTTCCTCCTCTACACACCGCGCGCGCTTCACTCCTCCACCATCTCTGCACCCTTCCTCCTCTACACACCGCGTGCGCTTCTCCTCTTCACGAACATTCGCTAGCTGTATAATGTAGCGCGCATGCGCCGTCACGCTTCGAGAACATCGGCAGCTGACGCGCGCGCATGCGCCGTCGCGCTTCGAAAACATCGGCAGCTGACGCGCGCGCATGCGCCATTGCGCTTCTCCCCCTTCTCGAACATTCCACAGCTGACAGTGCATGCGCCGTCGCGCTGTATATATACTCAAGGTCGGCGCTCGCTCGCTCAGTTGCCGCTCGTCGGTTGGTTTGTACGGCGCGTCGACGTCCAAGGTCGCGGTGAAATGAATTCCAACGAATCCACAAACACAATGATCGACGTCCCTTCGACCAGCGCCGCCCTTTCGCATACGTGTGTACGTGTTCACTCCCCCCTCCTACAACCACGTTAACCAATTTAGCCATCGACCCAAGTAAGTCGCAATTTAACACCCCATTTCACAACCACGTTAACCAATTTAGCCATCGACCCAAGTAAGTCGCACTTTAACACCCCGTTAACCAATTATATGCTCCGCATCCTCCTCAGTGTTCCCCCGAGGGAAGCTGCGGGCAATTTTTTCTATTTAAAAAACCTACATTACACAAAGAATCGATTTATCGTAAGTGCAAGTACGCCTGTATTTAAATAAACAAATGTGAGTCACGTAGCTTAAATATACCTTGTGTAATTTATTACCCAAATTCAAAAGAAACAGCAGTGCAGGTGAGCGTGGCACTCCACCTATTCGTTATTAGTGATCTACTGAGGTTCGAAAAACAATTTTTAAAGCAAAACGAATTGAAGATCTCTTCTTTCCAATCATCAGGCAACAATATATATATATATTTGTAAGACATTTAGAGATCCACCAGTCATGCTTTGTTCCATTTTACGTAGAATCACCTTCCTTCATCATTCCGCAATGCCGAAGATGAGAACGGCTCGCTGCTCCTCCCATAGTAGAGTACGAATTACTCGAACTGGAACAATGCCCGGCGGACCCTCCCCCGCGGGGCCCGGAGCCACTGACCACATGGGAGGAATGGGAGACCTTGCTGCGCTCGACGGACCCGGCCAAGCAGAAAATCGCCACTGACCGGGCCGCCCACGTCATGGAACTGCATGAACTCATGAACGCATAGCGCAGTGGGGTCGTGCGGGGACCCTGGGACGTAAGTGCCCAAATCCCTTGGTCTAATAAAGTTTTACCTCCTCCTCCTTTACAGCGAAAGCTGTATATGGCTATGAGAAACAAAAAAACCCTCCGGCAGTGGTGTCACGAGTGGTCTCCATTGGCTGTGTTATCAGTTACTTCGTTCGCAGCGTCGTACCCTAATGCTCGCTTCATTGGCTGCGTTGTGTGTGACCTCGTCCATTCCGTTGCAGCCGTGGTGCTGAGCACGTGCTCATCGGTTTCTCCTGAAACCTTGAACGTGGGGTTCGCTATGGTATAGAAAGCTTCCTTTGGGCCCATCTGGGCGTGAACTAACACGTAGGCCGCGCTGACGTCGGGACTATGCCACGGACTACTCTAGAAGAGCTCCGACAGTAAAAACGTGAAAGAGCTCGAATTCGCCGGGCCGATGGCGCAATCCTGGCAGGCAAAAAACAGGCCCGGGCAGTCCGAGTGGCGGCAGCAACTGCGTACATGTGATCCGGCTGCCTTCCGAGCAGCGCTAAATCACAAACAGGAATGGAAGCGCCGGTGTCGGGCGGATACTGAAAACCACGCCGCCGAGCTATCTCGCGATGTCAAACGCTTGCAACAGCGCGGCGTTGCGGCGCCAATAGGAAGTTTTAGAACAGGGAGCTTTAGAATACCCTTTGCAAGCGCTGCGGGCGTTGCGGGCGTAGCGGGCGCCATAGGAGCTTTATAATAGCGTTTGCCCTGCTGCGATCCGCAACGCACGATCGCGGCGACCCCGTAGCCTCGAAACCAGTTAACACCTCCTGGATTTCTCGTGCCTGCCGAATTATCGGCGGTCATTTGGGAAGCGGCGGTCGTCGGAACCATAGAGTTTCCCAATATACACTAGAGGGAACTCTGGCGCTAGTGTCTACGGGAGCTGCAACGCACGGCGCTTCTTTGAGCATGGAAATGATAGGTAGTACACTCATTTGTCTAAACTTCATACTTCTGGCCTGCTTTTGGCTCCGTGTGTGTTCGTGTGGCTTAAAGCTGTTTTCTCACGAAGCAAAAATCAGCAAATGGATAGCAATTGCGCTTCACCGCCCTATTTTTTTTCGAATTACCTTTACGAATTGGGTCGCGAAGCTCAAAACGGTTGAATATTTCTTTCAAAACAAAATCGAAATATAGTATTAAACGAAGCCGCAAGTACAATTCTCCACCCGCAAGTACGAAGACTAGGCAAATGTGTGTACTACCCATCATTCCCATGGTAGCTGAACGATCGCAGCGCCAGAGTGCCCTCTAGTAATTTTGAGAAACTCTATGGTCGGAACTATAGTGGTGGCGCCACTCAAGTAGGGGGTGTCTTCAAATAGGTTTTTACATTTTAGAGCTTATATGCAACAAAAATAATGTAAACAGTTTTAAAAGGCGTATACGTAATTATAATTAACCTTACGTAAGTGGCGCCGTCATTCAGCAAGCAACTTTTTTTTATAACAAAGCATCCTCGAAAATTAGTAGCAAACGCCGAAATTGCCGATCTCAAAGGCCAAGTACAAAGACAATTATCACTACGTAGGCAGCGCCACCATAGATGACCAGCATTGCGCGCTCATCCGGAAGGCACGGGAAATCGAGGAGGTGTTGAACCAGAACTTGCGTGCCACATGCGGGCCTCCATCACCGCCCGTAGCCTCGAAACCAGCGCTTGCGGGCCACATGCGGGCCGCCATTACCGCACGCAATTTCGAATTTTCTGCGGGCGGTCCGCGAACGCGAACGGCGACTCGGGTTACGACGCATGCGCAGTGGCAGCGACCGCACCGCAAGGGCTCGCGGTGCGCTATTCTAAAACTCCCTATTAACGTTTGCAGATGTTGCGGGCATCGCTGTAGTTGCGGGCGCCTTGCGAGTTTTAGAATAGCCTTTGCTCCCACTAGAGAAAAGTCTAGGGACTTTTGCCCCGACTGCAAACGCAAATGCACGGAAGCTACACACCACTTCGCGGGCCTCGCGGACCACGATCGCCGCACGCTATTTCGAATTTTCTGCGGGCGGGCCGCGAACACGAACGCCGACTCGCGTTACGAAGCATGCGCAGTGGCAGCGACCACACCGCAAGGGCTCGCGGTGCGCTATTCTGAAACTCCCTAATGTGATGATTGCGGGAGAGCGTTCGCCGGGTCGGACGCCCCCTTTAAGTAGTACTTTCTCCAGCGACACATCATCTTCGGCGGTGATGTCTATGGCCACATGTGGTTCAAGAAGAACCACTCTGACGAACGCATTGCCAAACGCAATAAACCCCTCACTTAACTCCTCCATGACCGTGATCATGCGAGGCACAATGTGCGTCATGCGACTGTGGAAAACCCAAGCCAAACGTGTGTGTAACCTCATTAAAAAGCACGAACGTGTGAATAATAATTGTGAAAGGCTTCATTGCCACATCGGGTTGAGCCCGCTGCTTAACACCGGGGCCGCATGCTTCAGCTTTCGCTAGTTAACCATTTCTAAGGACTGCTTGGGTGGTGATTTTTTTTCTAAGCACACGGCAATGCCATTTCATTGCTCTATAGAGCATCATTGTGAGACAGAAAAAGAAGGAAAATAGGCAGCCGATCTACGAAGTGAATTCTGTTGGTGGAGTGAACCTCTTTGGACGATTACGAAATGTTTACGATATTTGAAATAATTACCTCCATTGTTTAACCTCCTTAATTACGAAGCTGCCAGGTGGCCGCTAGGAGGGGGGGGGGCGCCTATGAACGCGCCCTAGGAAGCGCCTCGCGTCGGAATCTACAGCACTCACGCTTTGCTTGAGTAGCGTTGCTTTTCTTATCATGTCAAACCATGCAAGAGCGAAACGCGCGCAGCACGTTCCATTGTGACCGACCCCGTCCTAATAGGCGTTCGCCAAATAACAGTTTGGAGTTTACAAAGGCGGACGGATGCACAGACGGACGTTCGGACAGACTATAGTATATTTTAAGCCTATATGCACACTATGAGCGTTCTATGTACGGTATATAAAACGCCTGTGTTTCACATCTGACGGTAAAATGCTACAACGACGAGTCGGCGGACATAGTGAGAGCTTGAAGCTCCGCTCCTCCTGCCCCGCCGCGGTGGTCTAGTGGTTAAGGTACTCGGCTGCTGACCCGCAGGTCGCGGGTCTGAATCCCGGCTGTGGTGACTGCATTTCCGATGGAGGCCGAAGTGTTGTAGGCCCGTGGGCTCAGATTTGGGTGCACGTTAAAGAACCCCGGGTGGTCGAAATTTCCGGAGCCCTCCACTACGGCGTCTCTCATAATCATATGGCGGTTTTGGGACGTAAAACCTCACATATCAATCAAAGCTTGGCTCCTAAAGTTTTGTCTGCAGTTGTTCTCTCGGAAAGGGAGTCGAGGTGGTGCAGTTATCCGGTAAACAGATATACTGGGCATTTCGCAGATTCCGCTTCCCGTAGTGGTGCGCCGAACAGCCTTCACGCTATACCCTTATGGGAGCACTCTGCAATGTTGGAATAACAACGAGATCTTACGTATGCTGATGTGCTGGTCCGTACACATGACCGACGAGCTCGCAGACAGTTGCCCCTCATCTATCTAGCCTGTCGCGGCTGCAGCTCATTATGACAGTCGGCCAGTTTTCGCAATCGTGCTCGATCTGTTCACCGCTTGCCGTACCTGGGGCCGCCGCGATGCTATCAGCCACTGGCTCGCGCAGGTAGGCGGGTTGATTTTGTCGTTGTTTTTCGTTTTGCTCCCATGGTGAGTAAACAATGCAAGCAAAGAAGTGCGGCCTTATATTGATGATAAACGATGCCCGATAGCCACCATTCTTTGTTTTTATTTTTCAACGGCCGAGCTATACTGTACTAGGACAGGGGAGTGCTCGGAACGGCCGCAAAACCAATGTAGAGAAAGTGAGTACTCAAACAGAGTCGATCCATTTGGGGGCTAGCGATCGGCAGCAATGTGTAGTCGTTTAAATTTTGCGCGCAGAACTCCCAAAATAGTGAACGTGTCAAATGACCGCTTCCCAGCCAAACGCCCTTGTTCGAATCGCAGCTGTAAATGGTGCAGTTTTGTTTTTAATGCCACTTGTTATAGTTGCATTGGTATTTCTTTTTTGCTGAAACTAATTTCATTTTCTACGCAAGGCTACAAAACATCACGCAAAACGTTAAGTCCCGTTTCGAGCGTCGTACTCACAAATATATCAGAGGAGATATTTCACGTTCTTGTTGAATGCCATGCTGTGGCATTTCAAATAATTGCACTCACTGCTAAGTTTATTCTATTTCAATTCTTATTTCACGTTACTTTTTGGAGCAATGCGTAGCAACTAAATCCATCTTGCCTTCTATCATATATTGCCATCGAAGCATATATATATATTGCACGCACCGAGCCTCAGCGAGTCTTCGCGGCTGTCGGCCCATCCGCGGGTCTTGGACTCCCACGGAGACGGCGGTCGATCCATCGCAGCCGACGAAGACGACGCGTCGGTGGCAGAGGTTGCAGCGCCACCCGAGCTGCCATCGCTATTAGGTGAAGAAGCGGCCGAGGAGTCATCCGACAAAGCTACTTCGTTCAGCACTCGACCAATGTCACGGCTGCTTTCCGTCTCGGGCGGCACCGAGGCGGAAGGGGCAGTTGGCACCCGAGCCGGTTGGGCAACGTTTTCTTCTGCGGAGCGGCCCTCATTTCCTTGTCCTAGCGGTATCCATTGAATGCCTTCTTCGGTGAAGATTGGACGTTGGTTGAGGTCGGACGATAGCTCAGTCTCCACGACGGGAACCTGCGTAAAGTATAATACTTTTGCATTAAACATTGATACATAAATACATACAAGGTTAGACAGACAGGACAGACAGACAGACAGACAGACAGACAGACAGACAGACAGACAGACAGACAGACAGACAGACAGACAGACAGACAGACAGGACAGACAGATAGACAGACAGATAGACAGAGAGATAGACAGAGAGATAGATAGAAGATAGATAGATAGATAGATAGATAGATAGATAGATAGATAGATAGATAGATAGATAGATAGATAGATAGATAGATAGATAGATAGATAGATAGATAGATAGATAGATAGATAGATAGATAGATAGATAGATAGATAGATAGATAGATAGATAGATAGATAGATAGATAGATAGATAGATAGATAGATAGCGATCATTTATGAGAGCCCCCACTCAACTGATTTCGTGCTGATATTGATGGCCCCAGAACATTGATTTCACCATGACTTATTAGCCTTCTATTCAATCTAATTTTGGCCCCTGGAATGGGGAGTTCGTTAGAGTTGAATGACCATGCATGTACAACACGGAAAGGCTGACATATAAAAGTTGAACTTCAAAATGATCAAGTTTCAGTCTTAGGAGGAGTAATTATTGTTATTACCACCACGCAAGCACAAGCAATTACTGGTAGTGAAGTGTTATGCGTGCCCTCCTACGTGTGTGTATTTTAACGCGATAGCATTAAATAATTCGTTTTGCAGATATTCCGTCATCGGTGTTAATGCCGGCGTCGGCGTGGGCTCGCGTGGGTTGTGAGCGAAAAATCGGCGCTGTGCGTGAGCAAAAAATCGAGATAGATGCAAGCGAAATAAATAATAAAAATATTTGCTTTGACAGAGGATCGAGCCTAGGCTGTCTGCGCGTCTTAGTAGGGGTTTCACCACGGAACCATGCCACCGTTTGAAACTTCTTTTGGGGAAAAAACACAATAGTAAGCAGACTGCGGAATCAACACCACTACAGCCCGAACACTTTCCATCCAACAGACGCCACCTGGACTACACCGAAATGGTGCCACTCTGCATAGACATTTATGGCTAAGAGGGGCTTCCACAAAGTCATTTTCATTTCGTGTCGAAATTGCTGACAACCCTTCCTGTGATAACTATAGTAGAGAGGAGACACTACAGCACATTTTCTAACCACTTTCTAATGCACCGAGGAAATCACATGCAGTCACGCTGGCTCGCATAGATCGCAGACCCATGACGGCGGAAACCATTCTGGAATGTCGTCCTCAGAGTTCATCGCGGGTAAGGGGGACTAAGCAGTCCTCAAACTTCTTTAAGACAACAAACTTGCAGTGGCGATTAGAGACTAATGGTGTTATGATGACTGTGAGGTGTGACTGTGTGTGCGTGTGCTCTCCTGTCTCTCTCTCTTTCCATTTTTCAAGCTCCCTAATGCGTGTCCCCAGTGAAGAGTAGCATGCCGGTCCTTCTAGACTGGTTAACATCCCTGCCTCTCCGTTCTTTCCTGTTTCTTCCTTTCTTCCTTCATTCGTGTATTGCGCCACAGAAACGTAATACCACGGCACGCGAGAAAACATGTGAATTGCGCAACGGCTTGGTGCCCATTACAGAGCAGTCGGGAACATTTATTCATCATCAGCACCAAAAGCGTCCAAAAAGTGAACAGCTGCATAGGTACATGTGCAGCCTTACAGACACGTAGGGGAAATTTTGTTCATTTGGAAAAAGAAGGACTATGGCGTAGTTGGCATTTCTCAAGTGTACTTGCCGAAGTCATTCTAAGATAGTTTTAAACAGCCAACGTTACTGTGGTGTCGGAGTTTCAGTTACGGTTTTGGAACCGGTTGGCTGGCCCCTAGGGGGCGTTGTACATATGTATATATCGTGATGCCTGTGTATATAAAAGAGAGTTCCTGCTTGGCTACCGGCTGCAGTGTACTTCATGTCGGCCGGAACTTCAGCGTCGTGCCCTATGTTCTCTGTGCGGTGCGCCCGCCGCACGATCAGACATTCGTTCCCTCGCACCATGGTTTAGGCATACACCAAGAACCAAAGCTCGGCTAGCAGTTGACAATGCTATACTCACAGGTCCCAATCACGGTATCGTGTCCGACTATTGAAAGCGAAGCTCAAGAGTCCTCGAAGATGTTTTCTTTTTTTAAGGTAGCTGCCAAAGCTTTTTGTTTCACTGGTTGGGGCAAGAGAAATGAACCGTCACGCCCTCGCTTCGTTCTTTTCTTCTGCATCACTGCCACGACACGTGCCCCAATTTGTCCCCCTGTGTAAAGCAATAATTATGATTTGTTGGTATGTTACGTGTCTCAAAATCCCCATATCACGGAACAAGTAGTCATGGGGCTGAAAAATGTAACATCTCGTAACAACTAGTCACTGGACTAAAATCCCGTAACAAGTAATCACGCGACCACAAAACAACGTAACATCAAGCCACGTGGACTAAATCACAAAATATTACGCAATAACTAGTCACGGTAAGAAACTCTCGTAACATTTCTAAACTAGTCACGTCACTAAAAACACATAGCGAGAAGATTCAACCAACTTGGATGAAGACAGAAGGGGAGATGACACACCGCTGGACTAGCAACTGAATCAAATAAACCATGTTTGGTAGCTCGTCCAGTGGTGTCTAAGTAGTTGGCTGGAAACCTTCGCTGTACGCAACCTGTGAGCTAAGGCCTGCACAATACTAAAACCACCTTACATAAGGTAAAAGCTGGTCACGTGAAATGATCTCGCGATAAGCTCCCTAACAACCGCCCACGTGACTAAAAACACGTAACAGCTAGAGACGTGACTAAAGTCGCGTAACATAACGTAACACCACATAACTAGTCACTCGACTAAACATTCCATCATGTAGCAGCTAGCCCCATGAATGAGGTCACGTAAGAACTGGTCCCGTAACATGTTTCTACCAAGAGCCACATAAATATGACTAATATCCCAACATCGCTTAACGACTAGTCACGACATATGTTCCCGCTATCACCACGTTGCAGGTGCGTTGTGTAAGAAACCGATCGGAACCGGCTGATAGTCGAGCCTAATCAGAGTTAGTACGACTAGCAAAAGCTTGGCTTCTCTAGCTAAAGCTTCACATCACTAGCAAAACTTACAAAGCACTCAGTCGGCCTCTAAATAGCTCCGTTGTTCATTTCAGCCTTGTGCCACTAGTGCCCATTGTGCTTTTCTTTAAATATCAGGCTCATAGAACAATGAAATTGACCATTGAAAGAAGACTCCAGAAACATCATGCGTAGACTAAATAAATATTTCAAGTTAAACACTCAAGCAGAACACATTTTGAGAAAGTATTCGGAACACACAGGAAGCCGGGGTCAAGCTAGAATATTTATTTTCTAGAGGGGGGGGGGGGAGGGCTGAGATCAATTATAATATATGTACGCTCGTGCACGTGCTTGTATGTGTGCCTGCATATATTCACAAGCAACATGCAAACATTTTGGGAGAGAGGGTGTTTGAAACAGCCAACCACATCTCCCCCAGCAACACCAATCTTGGGAAGGGAATTTACCATTATATGAGTGGCAATGCAATTATGATTATGATTGGCAATGCAGTTACGATTGGTGAGCGTAAGAAATGCTCATCGGCATACCGTCTAAACGCGGTTCGCGACCTGCAGGAACGCAAGAGGTGTCCATGTGCCCAGCAGAGAACGTGCACCGGCGTCTGTGAGAGACAGTCCATGTTTGAGGAGAAGCGCCTGCGCGGACTGAGAATATAGATGGTTTCAAGGTTACAAGCGTTGTACCCCCAAATAGAAAAATGGCAGCATATCCAGGGAGTGAATGATGGAGAGAGGGGCAAAGCATTCGTCCTTGCATTCGTTCTTGCTTCCGTCCGTCCATGCGTCCATCTGTGTGACCGTCCATGCGTCCATCCGCCCATCCATGCGTGCGTCTGTTCGTGCGTTCGTCCCTGCGTTCGTCCGTGCACCCGCCCCTGCGTCCGTTCATGCATCCATCCATGCATCTGTCTGTGTGTCCGTTCGTCCATCTATTCAACACTCCAAGTACCACCATCTTGCATCTTTTCATCATATATTCCCCACATAGAAGCACCGCCATCCAGCGGACATTCCAAGGACTAAACAAGAGGTGGCACACGCACACTTTCTTACGGCTTGCGCTTCGGGTCTACTTCCCACCTTTAACCACATCGAGTTCATGCTATATACTAGTTCGCTGTATTCATGGCACTGCGGCCCAACGCTCGCTAAACCTTTCTAAAACCAAGGAGGTTACGCCCAGCGTTTATAACGTAGCAACCTTTTCCTGTCAGATAGTGCTCAATGTACATGCTAATGGCTGCTAATGGGAAATGAGAGACAGGAGAATTCGGCTTTTACTTTTTTATGGCTTGCGCTTGGGGTCTACTTCCCACCTTTAACCACCTCGAGTTCATGGTATATACTAGTTCAATGTATTCATGGCACTGCGGCTCAACGCTCGCTAAGCCTTTCTAAAGCTAAGGAAGTTACACCCAGCATGTATAACGTAGCAACCCTTTCTTGTCAGATAGTGCTCAATGTACATGCCAATGGCTGCTAATGAGGATCGCAGCGTGCGCGTTACTAAAAGCCGAGTACTCCTGTCTCTCGTTCCCCATTAGCAGCCATTGGTATGTACATTGAGCACTATCTTTTATTGTTCAACGCACAGAAGAAATCTCTCACCGGCACCACCTTGGGAACAAAATGTTATACTTGTTACACACTACACCGGCTACGAGGGACGAATGGGTGCCGCTACAAGGAGCTTCACGCCCTAAAATTCACAGCATATCTACAGACTGAATGAAGATGAATGGAGCGAAGCGTCGGCCAGTTTGTCCGCGCTTCCGTCCATCAGTCCATCCGCGCCTCAGTCCACCCGCGCTCCCGTCCGTCCGTGCGTCTGTCCATGCATCCGGAAAGCGTCCGTGTGTTGATCCGTTAATCTGTGCGTACGCCTCTGCGTCCGTTCATTCGTGCAGGAATCTGCCTGTCTGTCCATCCATCCGTCCGCGCGTCCTCCCAACTTTCCACATACTTGTCTGTCTGTCCGTCCGTCTGTCCATCTAGTTAGGACTCCAAGTATCGCCGTCTCGAATGTTTTAATCTTATATTGACTATATAGTACCATCATCAAGCAGACATTCCAAGGACTAGAAGAGAGGCGACTACCTAATACTACGACGACGACGACTACAACCCCTACATACATCGCGGACACACGACGAACTGCATAAGCAGATTCGCCCCTAAAAACTTCCGGTCACCTCATTTACTAGCTCTTAACGTCGAAACAGAAAGCACTGTTACAGGTTTTTTTTTCACAATGCGAAGCATTTTTAGCGAACTTCGGCTACTTTTAGCGTATCTATCTATCTATCTATCTATCTATCTATCAATCTATCTATGTAGCCGCCTACAACTTCTCGCTCTCCTAGGCATTTAGATAATGGTATGGATACCAACCTTGGTATGTCATAACATGACTGTGTGAAGAACATATTTCTCTAGTCATAACATGAAAATCATGACACGTATGTCATGAATGTCATGATTTACGTTTCATGGTCCTGCAGCTCTAGCGGTGCTTTCGTTCACATGACATGTTGCAAAACTGATATGGTATGACATTATTGCATGGCGAACACAAGTGACAGACCTTAACACGAAATTTATGACATGTATGTCATGTAACAACATGACTACATGCCACGCTCATGATGCCTGGCGGCCGTTTCGCTAGCTTCACTTATACCAAATTTGGTATTACGGGAAGTGAACGGATGACGAAAGTATGACAATGGTGCAAACATGATAAACATGAGACGCATGTCATGTAACAACATGACCACATCCTACGCTCATGATGCGCTCACGGCCGTTTCGCTAGCTTCACATGTACCAAACTCGGTATTACGCGACGCGAATGGACGACATGGGTAAATGACACATTCAAACATGATAATCACGACATGCTGTCATGTAACAACATGACTACATGCCACAGTGAAGGCGCTAATGCATTTCGTTGTGACGTGGTGCGTGTGCTCGCTGCTCGCTGGCGGTCATTTTGTCGCGTCACACCGGCGTTGCCACGCTAGGCGCCGGTCCTGCCATATACTGGCTCCTGCATGTGGAAGAGGCAGCGTTGAACCCCTACTTCTGGATATCTTCAATCGCCCTTGTCGACGACTGGAACCATCCCCGCACCCAATACAACTAGCCACCGACTACAGTACACGGAAGATTTTTGGTGAGCGAGCTTTTCCTGACCCAGGTGATAGAGACGCTAACCGCAACGACGAACTCGCACTGCTCGCGCCGCCCGACGCTGGCGTGGCGGCTGCCACAACAGCTGCTCCTCGCCGCGACGCCGGTGCCACCCAACGCCACCTGACTCGCCCACGTTGAGCCCTACCTTCAGAAATCGCAGCAGTGTTAACCATGGAAGTGGTCGAAGTCGAAGGAACTGAGATCACCCCTGAAGACGCCACCCTCGAAGCCGGATGGATCTCTAGCCACCGAAACAAGCAACGCAAGCATGCCTCGAACGCTCCGGCATCGCCAACTGGCCAGGGAAGCGTGTCCAATACCCCAATCCTGAACGGATCTGCCCAGCGTTTCCCTCGCAAACCCAGGCAACCGCGTCTGCCAGATGATCACGTAAAAGTTGTGATTCGCCCGAGGGACGGCCTCAATCTCTCTAAAGTGGGGGAAGCACAACAGCGCGATGCTATTCTACGCGAAGTGGATCTGCACGCAACGCTACTCAAAGAGGACATTTACCGCACATGCGTTGAAGCTAATATCATCGTAGTAAGCACACCTCATCTATCCAACGCAGAAATCTACAGTCGGATCTCCAAACTACAGGTGGAAACTGAAACCTATGACGTTCGAGGCTACGTTACTTCCCCTGAGAACACAGCAAAGGGAGTGATCCACAATATTCCCCCTACGACTCTCCTGAAGACATCTCAGCAAGTCTTGTTAATGACCGCAACCCCACGATACTACAAGCTCGCCGAATGGGAAAGACAAACACGGTACTCATTGTATTCGATGGTGTGACGAAGCAGGGAAAGCGAGAGCAGACGACGGAGTGGCCGATCGCTGGAAGGCGAGAAAAACGAAGGAGCTCGGGCTGCAGAGAAGATTAAGAAGGGCGCGCGCAGGCGAGACAGTTTTTTTTGGAACGCCGGCAGAACGGGCGGCAGGTTGTTGGAGAACCCGCATCTACGCGCGAGGTTCGCATACACAGGGCGCCTGTCTTCGGGACAGCGAGCGCCTCACGGTCCTCGCCTGGCAAGACCTGGGACGCGGCCTGCTGCTCTCGGAGAACCCGCACCTACGCGCGAGGTTCCAGATTGTCCACCGCCGTCGAGACGAGCGTCGCAAGGTCCTGGCCTGGCGCGGACGAGCCCTGTCTGGCTACCGGCTACCGAGCGACGGTTCGTTCACTCGGCCCTTAACCCCTGCTGCTGCTACGTCGTTGCCACACCGGACATCTACCCGACGACGATTACGTCATCACAGGGACTCAACCAGCCCACAGCCTCCTGGTCCCCAAACACCGCCACGTGAGACAATTGACTAGTAGTGTACGCTGCCGCTTTATGTATTTCGTGTGTGTATGCTGTCAAATACAATTGTAGTGTGGTTTGTTAACGTCAGATACCGTCTCCTCCATCCGCAACGCGTCACACGCTCTGCGGCGCGACGAACCTCACCAACAAACATCACATCTGGCGTCCGCGCGACAGGACCGCTCTTATCCTATAAAAGAGCAGCGCGTCGCTTATGCGGGTCTGACGGTTGACGATGGAGACGGACAAGCTCACAGCAATTGGAAAGGAACTGGGGTTGAGCGGTCCAGGGCTAAAGCGGTGGATCGATGAGGAGCGCGTACGTGAACGAGAAGCGCGGGAAGTACGTTTAGCCGAACGCAATGCGGCAAAAGAAGCTGATGCCGAGGCACTGGCGAGGCTACAAGCAGAAAAGGAGGTTCTCGAACTAAGGTTGAAGCTCCGAGAGTTAGATGCGACAACGGGTAGCGTGACTACAGGTCAATCAGTAGAGGGTCCGCACATGGGTTCTCCTCAAAGCTACGAAAGTCCGCACAAACTCATACCGCCCTTCAACGAAGTTCGCGACGAGCTGGACGCGTACATCCAGCGCTTTGAACGCGTCGCCAGGAGCCAGGATTGGCCGCAAGACAAGTGGGCCCTTTCACTGAGCCTTTGTTTGACAGGTGAAGCGCTAAGTGTTGTTGGCAGAATGGCACCTGACCATGCCATGGATTACGCAACGTTAAAGAAAACGTTGTTGCAGCGCTTCCGGTTTACAGAGGAGGGCTACCGCACTAAGTTTCGGTCGGCGAAGCCTGAGGACTGCGAAACGGGTCGACAGTTCGCTGGGCGATTACTAGGTTATTTCGACCATTGGCAAGAGATGGCCAAGACCGAACGGACGTACGAAGCTCTACGAGACGTTATTGTTTCAGAGCAATTCATCACGCAGTGCCACGAGAAGCTGGCAATCTTCCTGCGGGAAAGGGATTGCCGAGGAATTGAAAAGCTAGTAGAAGCTACTGATCATTATATGGAGGCGCTGGGTTTCGTCAACCTTGGTAAAGGTAAGGACGACAAGGACCATAAAAAGCCACCAGATCGAGCGCAGGCCGCACTACGGAAAGAGGAAAAGGACAAACCACATTGTTTGCTTTGCGGAAAACGCGGTCATAAGGCCTCAGATTGCTGGGCAAATACTAAAGGGCCAAGGACAAAACCAGCCTTCTGCGGAAAATGTAGACGTAGTGGGCATAGCAAAGAGGACTGCCCTAACAAGGGAAGCGGTAAAGCCTCGTGCCTGAAAGAGCAAGCAGAAGGTCCGAAAGCATCAAACCAGGAGACACAGGCTTCCCGGCAAGGTACTGATTGCTCGAAACGTACGAGAATCAAGTGGGAGGACAAGTCTATGCCTACGGCCGAAGGCGTCCTTGAAAACCAGCCCGTTACGGTCTTACGGGATACAGGATGCGACTCGGTTATTGTGAGAAGGTCCCTTGTACCAGTCAGCAATCTGACGGGGAAAGTTTCCTCTGTGTGTCTTCTTGATCGAAGGGTACTGAAACTGCCGGAGGCAGACGTGCGAATTATTTCACCCTTTTTCTCAGGCAAGACTCGCGCGATCTGCATGGATGACCCACTGTATGACGTCGTTCTGGGAAACGTCCAAGGGGTCCGTGACGCCTCCGATCCTGATCAAGATTGGAAAAGACACCTACGTCCAGCTAGTCCGATGAAAATATCATCTAGGGTGGGAGCGGACGACGGATCGCTGACTGGATCTTATACTACAGATGCATTCACTTCGGTTGCGAGGCAATCAAAGGAAAACGAAGTCGCCGCGACAGTCGGACGGAGTTCTCGTCGCCTGCCGGTACCAACAATAAGTCCCCTAGATATGAGTGCACGTGACTTGCAGAAAAGTCAGAGGGATGACGCTAGCTTACAGAAATGCTTTGAGGCCGTCGATAAACCCATCCAGACCAGGTTTGCCGAGATTCTTTTCTTCACAAAAGAAGAAATTCTATACAGGAGGTACAAGCTCAGATCGAAGAGAGAAACTGAACAACTTGTTGTACCTACAGCCCTCCGCCATTGTGTAATGCAAATGGCTCATGAAGGAATTCTTGCGGGCCATCAGGGTATAAAACGCACAACAGACCGTATCCTCGAGGAGTTCTATTGGCCAGGGGTACTTTCTGACATCACACGATTTGTGAAATCGTGCGACACGTGCCAGAGAACTTTCCCAAAACACTTAGTTGGGCGAGTACCGTTGGGTAAAACCCCCGTCATTGATACACCGTTTAAGAGAGTGGCCATTGACATTGTGGGACCATTATCTCCCAAGTCAGAAAAAGGGAATAGATACGTTTTGACAATGGTGGACATGGCAACGCGGTATCCTGATGCGGTGGCGCTGCCAAGCATTGAAACAGAAAGGATCGCTGAAGCACTGTTGGAGATGTTCTCGCGAGTGGGGGTACCTCAGGAAATCATCAGCGACCGAGGCACGTCTTTTACGTCCCACCTAATGCGCGAATTCAGCAGGCTTCTATCCTTCACACAGTTGCCGACGACACCATATCATCCCATGGCAAATGGTCTTGTCGAGAGGTTCAATGGCACACTTAAACGAATGATAAGACGAATGTGTCAAGAGTGCCCGAAAAGTTGGGACCGGTACTTAGCGCCTTTACTTTTCGCCTATAGAGAAGTTCCGCAGTCAAGTTTGGGCTTCGCCCCGTTTGACTTACTGTATGGCCGTTACGTCAGAGGGCCCATGTCAATATTGAAAGAGATGTGGACTGGTAATCATCTAGATGATGAGACGAAGACCTCGTACGGCTATGTAGTTGACCTGCGGAGACGTCTTGAAAACACTTGTCGTCTAGCCAAGGAGGAGCTGCAGAAAGCCAAACTTGTGCAGAAGAAGCACTATGACCTGAAGACTAGACCACGGCGTTTAGCTGTTGGAGACAAGGTGCTGCTGCTACTCCCGTCGGACAACAACAAACTGATTCTAACATGGAAAGGGCCTTTCACAGTTCTAGAGAGGAAGAATGACGTGGATTACGTTATTGATTTAGGAACGCGAACATCTCTGTTTCACGTCAACCTCCTCAAAAAATATCAAGAACGACCATCGGTACCACAGCCAACAAAAGAAGCGTCAGTCGCGTGTCTGGCTGATGATACTGAGCACGACGATCTACCATGCGTACCTTTTCAGCAAAAAGAATCTGCTGCCGATGTGAACATATCGGAAGCACTCTCTACTAAACAGCGCACGCAGATCGCTAGAATACTGCATACCTACGAGAATGTATTCACCGACATTCCCGGCAGAACACATCTCACCCAGTGCAAGTTGAATGTCGCAACGGATACACCAGTGAACATACGGCCGTATCCACTACCGTTTGCTACCAAAGAGGCAGTTCAACAAGAAATTAGAGACATGCTGAAGCAAGGCATCATCGAGCCATCTGAGTCTCCCTACCAGTCGCCGATAGTAGTTGTCAAGAAAAAAAGACGGGACAATACGTCTATGCATTGACTTCCGGCAACTCAACAAGATACTGCTGAACGACAATGAGCCCATACCTCGAGTTGATGTTATTTTTGGACAACTGGGGAAGGCACGATATTTTTCTAAGTTCGACTTTGCTAAAGGGTATTGGCAAGTCCCGATGCATGAAGAGTCCAAAGCAATGACAGCGTTTTCTACATCAGCAGGCCTTTATCAGTTTCGTTTCATGCCGTTTGGCATTAAAACCGCCCCAGCTGTCTTCAACCGTCTAATGAGGAAGGTGGTAGCAGATATACCCCGTATTTACTTTTACTTCGACGATGTGCTCGTTGCAACCGAGACGTGGACAGAACACGTGGCCACACTTGAAGCCTTTCTTCAACGAGTTAGCGAATCCGGGTTGACGATTCGACCAACGAAAAGTGAGATTGGTCAGCGGTCAGTAAAGTTCCTCGGTCATCACGTCGAAAATGGCATCATCAAACCCCAGATCGAAACCCTTGATAAAATACGGGCAGCCAAGCGCCCACAGACGAAAAAAGAAGTACGCTCTTTCCTTGGACTTACGGGCTATTACAGAGATTTCGTCCACAAGTACTCCGAGATAGCAGGACCATTAACTGAACTGACTAAAAAGAGAGCCCCTAACAAAGTAATTTGGGGAGTGCAGGAACAGAAAGCCTTCGATGCACTCAAGACCATGCTGTCTACACAACCTGTCTTGAGAGCACCCGATTTCGCTCAGCCTTTTGTACTTCGCACCGACGCCTCGTCAACAAGCGTAGGTGCCATACTTATGCAGCGGCATGGTGCTATGCTACACCCAGTGTCGTACGCTAGCCGACGACTGCAACCACGAGAAACTGCCTATTCGACAATCGAGCGCGAAGCCCTGGCACTCACGTGGGCCATCCAGAAATTTCATATTTACTTGTTCGGGCGAACGTTCATACTACAAAGCGACCACAAGCCTCTCGTTTACATCAACTCCGCCAAACACATCAACAGCCGTGTTCTACGTTGGAGCCTCATACTCATGGAGTACGACTTCAGCGTTGAATATATAAAAGGCAGTGAGAATGTAGGAGCAGACTATATGAGCCGGTTGCCAAGCGCATGAACATCATCGCTACACGGCTTGAGGATTTCGCAGTGTCGGGTATAATTGATGGAATTTTTTTTTTCGGTGCACATTACTTACCGTGACGGACCAACTTTCATCTCGTCTTGCGAGTACCTTTGAGAGTGTCGGGTGTGCGGGGCCCTGAACACTGGTGACAACTTTTGTGTCTCTTATGTGTGCCGAGTGTGCGGGGCTCGGAAGTGTAGTGCAGTGCTCCGAGTGCGCGTGTACTACGGTGTCCCAAGGGGTCCAGTGGCAGCTGCAAGTTCTTCACAGCGAAGAACCTTCTTAAGTGGGGGGGTAATGTGACGAAGCAGGGAAAGCGAGAGCAGACGACGGAGTGGCCGATCGCTGGAAGGCGAGAAAAACGAAGGAGCTCGGGCTGCAGAGAAGATTAAGAAGGGCGCGCGCAGGCGAGACAGTTTTTTTTGGAACGCCGGCAGAACGGGCGGCAGGTTGTTGGAGAACCCGCATCTACGCGCGAGGTTCGCATACACAGGGCGCCTGTCTTCGGGACAGCGAGCGCCTCACGGTCCTCGCCTGGCAAGACCTGGGACGCGGCCTGCTGCTCTCGGAGAACCCGCACCTACGCGCGAGGTTCCAGATTGTCCACCGCCGTCGAGACGAGCGTCGCAAGGTCCTGGCCTGGCGCGGACGAGCCCTGTCTGGCTACCGGCTACCGAGCGACGGTTCGTTCACTCGGCCCTTAACCCCTGCTGCTGCTACGTCGTTGCCACACCGGACATCTACCCGACGACGATTACGTCATCACAGGGACTCAACCAGCCCACAGCCTCCTGGTCCCCAAACACCGCCACGTGAGACAATTGACTAGTAGTGTACGCTGCCGCTTTATGTATTTCGTGTGTGTATGCTGTCAAATACAATTGTAGTGTGGTTTGTTAACGTCAGATACCGTCTCCTCCATCCGCAACGCGTCACACGCTCTGCGGCGCGACGAACCTCACCAACAAACTTCACAGATGGCGACCAAGTCCCTTTCCATGTCTACTATCGAGGAGCCGAATACGAATGTTACCTACATAAGAAGCGCACCGAAGTCTGCGACAAATGTGGGGCAGTCGGCCACCGCTCGGATGTCTGCCCCAAACCAAATGCCGTAACCTGCACGCTGTGTGGCACAGCCAACCCTGCTACTGCTCATCCATGCACCCTTATGTGTCTTCTGTGCGGCCAAGCCCTCCATACAGGTGACAAAACCTGTCCTCAACGCTACCGGACACCTCGCCTTCTCATTTATCGTCGCCAAGAAAAAGCTAAGCTCCAACAACAACAGTACCTCTCAACCATGATTCCCACGCAAGATGCTCATCCGGAACGCCAAGAGGTGAAGCCTAGCGACACCCGCTCCCGCAGTACCAGTCCAACCTCGAAGCGTCGTGGCTAACGCAGCCGATCAAAGCAGCGACGCAAGAATCAGCCCCAGGAGCTCCGATTGGGATCTGCGGCACCCGAGGCTTCGGATGGTCCCCCCCTTCAGCAGCGGCAACCCAGTCTCACCCTCGCCACCCCTACAATAAGCTGAGCTAGCATTGCCTCCCAACCTGCTCCTATACATAATACAGCACCTACAAGTACACACACGACCACACCTAATAAGGAAACCATGTTAAGTACTATCACACTGGAGCTGCGTTCACTCCGTACGTTAGTACAAGAACTTCGCGTTGAAAACGCTGCTCTTCGGAAACAACTTGCCCAGCAACCTCCGTCATCTTCTTTGATTCACTCTGCTGACCTCCACGCCAACACCACCCCCACCCCCACCCCCCTACCCCCTAAACGAAAGGCTCCAGACACAGAAGAACCAGCCACACCATCGTCGCGACCACCTACCGCCTCAGCACCCATTTTGCCTGTAGAATCTGTACCGCAGCAGCAACTCCACAAAACGATTCAAACCATACTTGAACGGCAGTTACCGATAATGCTTGAACAGACCATCGCGCAAACGCCAGAGTGATCCCTCGATTCAATCCTCACAGCAAAGTTGGAGCACCAACTCACCTTAATGCTCGACGGAAAGCTGGAAGCCCGAGCGACAATTATCCAGAACAACCTTGAAGCCACACTTTCGAGTCTTCTTGCCAGCTACAATAGCAGAGTCACGGAGCTTGAGCGGTGTACACATCGCTCTCGCTCACACTCGCATCAGAAGCCTTATCGCCGCATTAACCAAGATGGCCGTGAGTAATCCACACACTCAGTACAGCATCTGGCAGTGGAACTGCCGTAGCTACTGCAGTAAGAGGAGCGTGCTACAACAATTTCTATCCACACTGAAAGAAACAGATAAACCAGATATTATTGCTTTACAGGAATCAGGCAGACAGGCTAAGCTGGTCGGATACGCCTCTTTTACGGCTACTCAAGCCCCTGACAGTCGCGAAGTCCTTACTACCCTCGTGAAACGAAATATCCCCGTAATTCAACACCCCTCGCTCTCTGATACACTGCCACACATTATATTGGAAATCCTCTCTTCATCTCGCCGGACATCCACCAGTATGTTCTTGGTCTATGTTTACAGCAGCCCACGACAACCACATCGCTTTCACAAGCTCCTATCTTATGTCAAGAAGTTGACAAGAATTTCCCCCCTCCTCGTGGTAGGGGATTTTAACGCTCCCTCACCCGCTTGGGGCTACATTCACGACACCAGAAAAGGGCGAATGCTGTGGCAAGACACCCACAATTTTGGCTACACCCTTATCATAGACCCGGCATACCCTACGCAGTTGGGCAACAGCGTTGCCAGAGACACCACTCCTGACCTCACTTTCACTGCGAACATTACGCATGCAGAGTGGTCCAACCTTCATGAACATCTAGGCAGCGACCACTACATAATACAAACAATCGCCAAGGCTGGCCCGCAGCGCAGTAAATCCAAACAGCTTGCCCTCGTTGACTGGGATGTCTTCCGCGAATTGCGGGCAACGGCCTCTCCAAAATCTGCCACCTCGATCGACCAATGGACAGCGAGCCCATCCTCAGCCCAGAAGGCTTTGAAAGCTTTGCTGCGCTTTTTGCGGACAACTGGCCTCAGAGACAGACTTTAGTGTCTTATACTCTTTGATGTTGCCTTTCCTCTGTCGCAATTTTTTTGTAATTTCTCCCTCTCTTCGCAACATTTCTTTTTAACATCTTTCATTCCCCTCACCCCTTTCCCCAGCACAGGGTAGCCAGCCGGTCTAAGAACTGGCTAACCTCCCTGTCTTTCCGCTTAAACTTTCTTCCTCCTCCTTCCTTACTACGAGACGTTAAGCGTGCTACCAAGACTCCCCCAGAAGACGCCGTAGGCGACACGGTAGACACCAAGCTGCTGCACATGTGGGAGGCCCTCGCTGGTCTGCGCAAGTGCTATAACTCCAACAAATTGAACCGCTCATTACGCAAACGCCTTGCTATATTAACGCGTCATATTGAAGATTACGCTTTTCAACTCTCCTGCCAGAACTGGCATCAGCTTTGTAACGTTACGGAACGCTTACCTAACGTGCCCAAAACGCGGAATATTTTACGTAGTATGATAGAACCAACATCGACAAAAACTGCTCAGCGCCACTCCTTAATCACCGCTCTGCACAATTATCCAGGTACCAATGAAGACCTTATCCAAGACCTATCTAGTCGGTACATTGTCAGTGCTACTTCGGTTGATCTGCCATGCTACGATGGGGTGGATAATCCCGCCCTCAATTTCCAGATTACAAAAGCGGAAGTGAGGTCTGCAGTTTCACAACTGAGACCCCAAGCAGCGCCTGGCCCGGATAAAATTACAAATAAAATCTTACGAAACCTTGGCGAAGAATCATTTGAAACACTCACATCTTATCTGCAAATGGTTTGGGAGTCGGTAGAAATATCAACAACATAGAAAACCGCCACAGTCATTCTGATACCTAAACCAGGAAAACCACTCACAATCGAGAACATTCGGCCAATATCTCTCACATCCTGTGTCGGCAAGGTACTCGAGCATGTTATTCACACTCGACTACAAAGGTACATGGAAGAACATGCCCTCTACCCGCATACAATGCTCGGATTCCGCCCTAAACTTTTGACACAAGACGTGATGCTGCAACTGAAGAGTCACATTATTGACGTTGAAGACGGCTCTCGGTATGGGACACGTGCTATTCTGGGGCTAGACCTTACCAAGGCATTTGACAATGTGCTACATTCATCCGTCCTTGCCGCCCTCGCCATGCTCAACGTAGGCGCCCGTACCTACCGCTACATCCGCAACTTTTTAACGGACAGGGCAGCGACACTCTCGGTCAACGATTTGCCTGCACCTTCCATCACTCTCGGTGGGAAAGGGACACCACAGGGGTTGGTCCTCTCTCCATTCCTTTTCAACCTGGCCATGCTTCACCTTCCACCACTTCTAGAAGATATCCCCCACCTCCACCACAGCATATACGCGGACGATATCACCTTATGGATTGCCAGAGGTAGTGACGGAAAGATACAAGGAGCACTTCAATTGGCGATTGATAGAATCACAACTTACGCTGAACAACGAGGATTGTCCTGCTCGCTCCAAAAGTCAGAGTTACTCGTCTATCGACCTAGATCTCCCTACAACAGAGACCTTCCCACGATAAATCTGCATGTGCAACATCACCCTATACGAACAGTCCCTACCATTCGCGTATTGGGGGTTCCGCATTCAGCAGAACGGCGGCAATTTAAAAACAATGCAACTACTACACCATCATGTCTATCAGACTACTAGGCTCATCTCGCGCATCACCAATAAACAGCACGGCATGAAAGAGGCCAATCTCATACGACTGGTGACCGTCTTCTCCATAAGCAGAATCCTTTACGTTGCTCCATTTATGAAACTTACGCTCACCGACAAGAAAAAGCTAAACATAATGATCAGGCGCTGCTACAAGTGTGCGCTGCATCTCCCCATGTCTACGCCCAATGCGAAACTCAATGACCTAGGACTTCACAATACTATAGACGAATTCATTGAAGCCCAACGTATATCGCACTACGAACGATTAGGCCAAACTCCTACAGGACGTCATCTCATGTGCTCACTCGGCATACCTTGCGTCTCCCAGTTTGGCCAGAAACTCCCAATCCCTTCGGACATTCGCGACACTTCGACATTGCGTGGTATGGGGGGAATCACTTGCGTGATTCCCCCCATACCAGGCAACATGCACCCTGAATATAACGTGGAAAGACAAGTAGACCGCGCCAAGCAACTAGGCAAGCGTTACGCGAAAGCCACGTACGTGGCGTATGTAGACGCAGCCGAATATCCTACGCATCGGGCCATGGCCCTCGCTGTCGCCACCGGGCCGCAGTACATAATTACCGCAACTGGCACCATTCGCGCAAACAAACCAGAAGAATGCAAAGAAGCAGCCATCGCTCTCACCTACGCTTCAACCCAAGCATCCTGCATCATCAGCGACTCCAAGACTGCCATCTGCAACTTTACCAAAAGTTTGATCTCCCAACCGGTGCTCCGAATTCTCACAAGTACACCTCTGTTACGTCGTCGCCGCGTTGAGATCATCTGGACTCCGGGCCACTCGGGGCTTGCGGGGAACGAACACGCTCATGACGCCGCCCGAGCTCTCGTCCACCGGGTGCGTCATCCAACAGAGCACCACCCCTCGCGACCTGATGCGGCTGAGTGAGAGATGATGGTCTCCTAGTTTCGCGACAATGTGAGGGACAGAATGGTTACCTTTGCAGAAATCCGAATGTATTACCGCAAGGCCAGACTTCAATACTCACCACCGGACAAGTGCCTTAGTAAGCAGCAGTCCACTACCTGGCGTCTATTACAGACACACACTTTCCCCTGTCCGTCTCTGTACAGCCGTATTTACCCCGCTGTTCACACGCCACAATGCAAAACGTGCGGTGCACCTAACGCTGAGCTCGACCATATTATATGGGCCTGCCCCGAAGCTACTCACTTAGTTAAACACAGCACGAACCCTACATTCACAATCACCATGGCCGATCAGTGGGAGGCTTTGCTGCTCAGCACGTGCCCGGAGGACCAGCTCTGGGCTGTCCGGCTGGCCGAAGACACCGCCAGGATTCAAGGCCTGGCCGCCGCCTGGGGAAGGGGGTTACACAGGGGCCCATCTCCCCCCCCCCCCCCCGCCACCTTTGACTCCAGCAGGGACACTTGAATAAAGTCTCTTCTCTCTCTCTCTGCCATATACTCGCCGGCGCGCGCCGCACTGCGTTGCTTTGACGCCTGCGCGTTTCAGCGCGTCCGGCGTGCCTCCATCCCGAAAAGAGAGAGACGCAGTGTTGTCTAGGTAACGCATCGGCGCTAAATGCAGCATGTAGCGTTTCACGCCGGATGCCGTCAGGCCGCGCCGACGGACGCTGGTCGCGCCTGGTGTCAGACTATAGAGTGCTCGCGTTTTGCTAACGTAGCGTCGCTGTGCCCAGCGTGCGCGCGTCAACGCTACATTGGAGTATATTAAGCCCTTCATGATGTGATCCCGGCCGTTTTGCTCTCTCCACATATACCAAATTTGGCGTTACGTGACGTAAATGAATGACAAAATATATGACTGGTGCAAACATGATAATACTGACGCGCGTTTCATATAAGAACATGACAACATACCACGCTCATAGCGTGGTCGCGTCCGTTTCGCTAGCTCCATATATACTAAATTTTGTTTCAGATGACGTGAATAGATGATGAAGGTAAACGACGCATCAAAACATGATAATCATGACATCGAAGTCATGTACTGCATTTACCTCCACCTCGTAACGTTCGGCTAATTTTGAAGTGATGTACCAACATTTCTGATTCGTGCTTCGCATATCGTTGATTCCCACTGTAGGTAGAATCTGCCCATTTTTATTTTTAATGGTAAGAAAATTCCCTCTTTAGTTTTTTTTCCATAAAAGGAACAAGCGTAAAGTTCAGGGGAATGTCTTACAATTTTATGTAGCTGAAAATAACAGTTGTTTGAATATATTTTGGCAAATAAGGGTAGATAACTGTAGAATATCAGCGGGCTATTTTCTAAAGCTCTTCTTGCCCACCGATGCTATAAAGGCTCATCGGTGGACGAAACCACATGTCGCATGTGCGCGCGGAGCTCTCTCTCGTTTCAACCAGTATTTTCTCTTTAAATGTGCGTCTCGATGCATAATGTGTTGGACTCATGTACAGATGCAAATAAATCATGTGTTCTTGCCATCAGGAAGTCTTACAAGAGTTCTTCTCCCGCGCCGGGGTGGCCGTCTGTGCCCCGCTTCTCAGTCACATCACCCTCTCCACTAAAAGACGTACTTCCAACAATCGACCATTTGAATTATCGTATCTGACCTCCAGCAGTCGAAGCAGATTGATCACGCCATACTGCATCACGTACTTTTATTTCGATTGCTGGATCATTCGCAGGCACCGCATACTTACACTCTATATTTACATAGTATACAATAAGCATTAAAATCACAAATAGAACATTTGCGCGAAAACCGTTGCACATGTACCACCACCTATACACTAATGCATTGTCACGAATACTATTGCCTCAAATGGAGTGTTTTGTCACACTTATTAGTTAATTAGAATAATTCACAGAACAAACTTCTTAAATAAATATTCAGTTCAAACAGAAAATAAGCTCAATGGGTCCTCTATGCAATCATTTAGGATGACTCGAAGGTGAAATCCACTTTTTTATTCTTGTTCTCAGTTGATGGACTGATCCTTCGTGTGGGTTTTCACTGTCTTTCCCCGCTGTCAACTTGGTTTTGCACTGCGCCAAGATCGAAGTCATTGCAAGCTTTCTGCACCTAACCCGATTTTACATAGCCTCCGTGGTCGGCCCACCTCTGACAAAGCGCTGAAGCCACGTGATGGTGCCATTCCGGGACGTTTGTTATGTGACGTTATGCTGGCACCATGATGAAGTCACAAGTTTTGGTGGTCTGCGACGTAATGGTAACGTACTCACGCCATGATGATTTTTACTTTCATATCTGTTATAGACGCCTACGCCGTGGGACGCCGAAGCCTAACGCACTTAATCAAGCATCTAAAGATTTCACCTGAATGAGTGCTGATATATAAACCCGCTGCTTCATATCGGTACCTGTGCACAATATCATATTTCGTGTTTATTGGTTGTAAAGTTGCTTTCACCGTGAGGTTTTTCATTCTGCAGAAATGCACGCTTTACAGGCAGTCGACGGAGCACTGCTCTCTGCCTTTACAAATAAGCATAAGTGGGTTAGATCAAAAGCTGGGTGATAAGCGTTGCTCAGACACTGAACTCTTACATGAGTAACAGTACTGGTCCTTTCAGACTGAAAAGAAATCCGTTACTGCATACACGAGATAAAATGTTAAGAACAGTAATGGATACATCTTCTGCGAAATAAGACCAGCACCCGTGGACGAAACAGGTCAAAGGGTCCATTAACGGTTTTTCAGAGAGAAAGAAAAAGTTAAGAGCGGGCACTCCCATAAACCCCGGCGAACCAATCAACACTTGCGCACCTGTTGGTTGGTGAGAGCAACACACCTGCGCGTCTTGGTTCAGTTTCACCAGCGCGAAATATGAATTACTGTGCGCAGCTGACGTTTGACTATGGCGAAATGTAATGATTTCAGCCCACTCTTCTCAGCCAAAATGGCAAGGCTGTTTGCCGCTTTTATTTGGCGATTTTTTATTTTGTCTAGCTCAAAATTATTCGTGTGAATTAAAATTATGACGTAGTTTTATTCGAACAAAGTTATAATAGAAAAAGAAGCAGGTGATCACGTCCTTGGCAGCTGGACGCCACCGACGTCGCAGGTGTGTCTGTTGCGCGTTTTCACAGCCTCCTTCTATGGCGGACGACGTAGTGCACTTGGAAGCGTTGTCAGCAATTCTTGTCCGCTGTGAGATGAGGCACCTCGCCGAGGACCTCATCTTGGGCGAGCACTTGTGGTCTTCCGCAGGAGACGCGGTGCCACATCCCCTGCAAATCATCATCTTCGGGTCCAGGCACACGTCGGCACGGTGACCCAGCCTGCCACAGACGTAGACGTAGCAAATGTCCGTCTGTCACCTGTAGAGCATACAGCTAAGCACGCTGGGCACGCGCCGCACGTGACGTAATTCGGCACTTTGAGACCATCGAACAGAATAACATACGTAGTAGCGTCCTTGATACGTTTCACTTAAAAGGCTTTCAGGTTCCTCGGCTGGACCACAGCTGGTTGTGGTCGAGGTCAGCTCCCCGTTGTGTCGAACGTACCCCGACGCTGACTCCATGCTGGTTTTGCGACGCGCACTTCAAAAAATCTGTGGTTCATCTGGTTTTTAGGTACTCTTCCGGGGTGACGTCCTCCCCCGCGACAGTCACTTGCACGGACATACTTGGGAGTAGCGAGCACACGGTGCCGTTCGAGAGCTAGGCCTCGGCGCGCGAAACAACCATACCTCAGCGTCGGAGTGATAACTTTCGAAAATTGGCGAAAATACCACCCACCAGCACAAACATGGTATCACCGCGGTACTCTTGAAGAACTGCGTTCAATGATAGAAAAACTCGCCGACGATGAGACTCGTTTTTGATCGAAAACATTTACAGCAGCGTGAGCCGATGTTCACGCGTCCGAACAGTCGGCGCGTAGATGCTGTGTATGGCAGTGCGGCTTAACAAATTGTTTTATATATAAAAGCATGCCAAATATGAGCGCATAATTATTATTTTCTAAAGAAACGTTCTGTTCGATTGTTGATATCGTTTTTTTTTTTCGCACTTGCGTCCTCTGGGGTTCGCTGAGAGCACTAGTTTGTTACGCAGTCGTAATTCACTTCCTGAGGCCAGATTTCGCAGTGTCCACTTTTAACTTTTTTTTCTTTCTCTATAGTTTATCCGTCTACATTGGTGTTTACAGACCCAATCAAAAAATCATCAATAAAGAAAGCAAATTTTCAAGTTCAATTATCACTATCCTTCGAAATTCCTGGTGGCATTTTCTCAAACAACACAGCTTTGTAACGTTCTCAGAAACACGACGGACACTTTTTTTTCTTTTTGCCATGTTCATCATCTATTTCGCTACACGTGTTCTATCCAGAACTGACTACTTGTTGAAATTCGCTACAAAGAAACAAATATTCAAAAAATGCACGAATGTAGGTTTTTTCAATCTGAACCCAAATTTTGGAAACAAACACTCTATCTCATTTTGTACTGTCTTTGCGCGCTGAAAACGTACACTAGTCGGACAACCTTGAAAACTTCGGCGCCCCACTTTTCAAGCAGACTCACAAAGTCTGCGACCCACGTACCCATGAGGTGTTTTCAAAAGATGAATGTGCGAGATGCAAAAAAGGAAAGAGGGCGCAAAAAAAACGCTCTAGAAGTCCGAGATACATAATGTGAAACAGAAACTCTAAAAGCTGGGCGAACGCAGTAAGGGAGAATAAGAAGAGTACTGCTGCTTCTTCATTTTCATCGTTGCGACAGCGAACACGCACCGCTGAGCCTCGCGTCACAGATCGCGAAAGCGACTGCGTCCGCCAGACAACATCGCTTCGCAGCACAACCTGCCGAGCTCACGCGCAATACAACGAAGCCAGCGCGACAAACGTGCAAGCACGACGGATGCCGTAGTGAGAAGAAGAGACGGCAGTGACACAGGCCGCCGATTTCGTTCATTGTCTTTTGTTGTTGTTTTTTTTCGCGACAGGTGACAACGTTGCACCGAATTCCACGTACAACGTGTCCCGAAGCGGGAGCGCGCGTGTAGAATGACCGAGAAAGAAAGAGCTCTTTAGTCTTTGCTTGTAGGGATAGAGAACGCATTGCTGGTGGCGTCAGAGTTCGTCGACGAGCGGCGGATGTTGTAGCATGCTGACAAGCAAGCCGACAAGCCGGAGGGAAAGACGGGCCTGTCAGCCCTCCCCTTCTATTCTCCTCTACCCTCCCTCCCCATTTTTGTATCCCACGGCCTTCCACTTTCCTTCTCGGTCTAGCTGTTTTTCCACGTACCTGCTGGAGCGGCGTTTCACACGCGGCCAGCTTGCAAACGACCCATGCATACAAGCACGCGCGTCTGCGTTCGCCATCTTTTTTTTTTTTTTTACGAACCACGGCATTCATGGTGACTGCAACACAAACAGAGAGACTCTACACACGCGCCGCTAGCGCAAAGTTCCGAGGTTTCTCATTTCTATACCCGAGAGAAGAAACAACGCTCCCTTCGCATGAGTGCGGTGTGTAAGCCATGAACGCTGCGCGGCGAGCAGAGGTTTTCGTTCCTGCGAAGCATAGCTGGGTGGCGTGGAGACAAAAGTCGTCCCCTCCACTCCCGCTCCAGCATCGCACTGCCAAAGTCACGGTGCTGCGGGTTTCCATGGCAACTCGGCTAATGCGCGTCGTCCAGGTATGCATAAGTGGCCCTGTCGGCTGGCTGCCGTCCGTCTCTCTCGCTAAGCACGCGCACGTGCCCACAACAAGCGGGACGCCCATTGTTCACAATCGGCAGCCCGCGCAAGGCGGATGCGATCTAGAAGAAGACGGCCGAGCAGATAGGTGGAGGGGCGCTTTCCTATGCTTCCACCCACATGTTCGCCAGAGCTTTAGAAATAACCCGAACCGTCTACGGAGTCCCCAGAGGCTCGGTGTTGGTCGAAATCTGCATTCCGTCGTGTAACGTTCTTGTTTTACACGATTTCTTCGTTTTTCTTTTCACGTTCTTTTCTTGCTCCATCAATGCGAGCGCCTTGTTCCGTGACTGTCTTAACGAACCAGTCACGCTAGGACGATAGGAATAACTGATCATCCAGATGCGTGGCCGAAAAAAATGAGGTCACGCCAAAAAAACGTCAACGCCGAGTGGGAGAAATGTAAATTTGGCACAGTGGATACTTGTCGCCCACATTTTGAGTGAGTTGTTTCATCAGCTACTATTTAATTCAAGCACGCTACACAGTGGTAAACAGATTCTCTCCGTAACAATGTGTAGCTCGCCGTCACCGCTGTTCGCTTGAACTACCTTGTGTTACAATTAATGACGTCGTATTTCGTGCTTGCCGCGCGTCTGAAGATTTTTACAGGGTGCATTGCTCGGTGAATGCACTGACACGCAGCATCTCTCTTGTGTCGTCGTTAAAGGCGTTACTAGGTTTCCAGCTCTAGCATAGCGTTTTTCTTCATTTCTCGGCTAAATTGTGGAACACTTGCCGCGCTGCTATTCCTCCACAATGATTGTGTGGCGTACTAAATGTATGTTCTGGTTTTAATCGTTTCATATTTTCGAAAATGAAATAATCTTTTATATAAGAAGGGGGGGGGGTATTGCATGAAGGGTTGTGTATATATAGTACCTGAAGTCTTAATTTTGTTCAGTGTCATACAATAACAACAAGAGGATGTATTCATTTAAACGCAAAAAAATTGGCCCAGTATCTGCACGTAATCTGCAAATGTCGTCGAAAGACGATAGTCTTGCGTGTGGAGAGAGTGAACAAAACATTTATTTGATGTTCTGCGCATGAAAATCGGTGAACGGTATTCTGGAAACGCTGCGGTAGAGTGCCTCGAGCGTGCAGCGGAGGCGAACGAGCGCATCAAGTCACACAACACATGAGACATTAAGTGCCATCTGGCAGTTATTTTTGGAAAACAAAGGGCATGGCCCCGAGACGGGCGTGCGCGTCTGTCTCAGAGGTGATAAGGTGTAGAACGCAAGGCGACGGGCAGGTGCCAGCACCGTGTCGTCTTAGCAAAGAGTTGGAAACACTCGCTTCTCCGTGCAAGCGTTGCATGGTCAGCGCAGCGTTGTAAGCGCTACCGTCCTTAGAATTACTTATGTATGCATTTTCCAGTAAAAGACGAACATGCAGAATATATATGCGTTGTTATGGTGCCTCAGATATGTGCAATAATCGATTTTTGATTGACGATCGCACAAGTAGGAACGCTGACTCTCAAGCAACATTGGTGGGCGCTGCGGATGGAGTCGGCCGTTCGGGGTATCGGCTGGTGCTGTTTAGAGTACCTGGTTCATGGTAACAGTGGACAAACAGACAAATGTACATACAGACAGACAGACAGACAGACAGACCAAAGTTTTTGCGTGGAAGGTCCCCAAGAAAGACTATCGTCTTTAAAAAGAGAAGTGGCCTCTTCAAGCAGTGCCCTTCTCTTTAAGGCAGCGTCTAACACCTTCTTCAAGTGACCTTTCAGCCAGCCAGGAAGCCAGCAAACTGACTACTGTATAGCACTGTCCGTATCTGTAATGTATAAATTACAGGAGCGATGTAATTACACAGAATCTGCGTCCACATTCACGGTGTCTACGAACCATCGGCGATGATCGGGGTCTATTATCAGCAAGCGCTCATGTCAATCGTCACCGCCCACAAACAGTACCGCCAAACTAACTACATACACCACCAAAGCGTAGCAATCACGTCAGATCTGCTTAACAGTAACCTCGAATTCCAATTTAAATATTTCGCCGCGTATTGTCGTGCGCGAGTGCTCTATCACCAAGCATCCCGCGTTCAGTCCTGGCCCTGAAGCAAACAGAGCCCCACATCTGTCCAAGGCCAAGTGCTCACGCGTTGACGGCTCCCACATTCCAGCGCTTACACCCTCAGGTTTAACGAGCCGCTTCGGTCCTTTCTCTACCAGGGTCACTTGGAGCCGTACCCCAGTCTTCCTTTTTCAGGTAAGGCAATGACACGCGCCAAACGTTAACACGCAAGCAGTCCTCTTATCAACGAGTTTCTCCATCAAGTTCCGATGAGGACGCTAAGCCTATACTCGCTCCAGAACTTGGGAACCGCTGGCGGTAAAAGAAAGCACGACCACACCTTTCACCAGGTGGCCACAAACCACCCGATCAAGCCATCCGGACAAAACGGCGCCACGGGAATTCTACCAGCGCCCGGGTCTGTGGAGACTCCCAATTTCTTATCCTGTTTCGGGAAAAGAAAGTTGGGGAGGACAGGAAAGTACAGTACGACGGCGGCCGCCAATGAATAGGATATAACCGACTGTCGTAGAACATAGCTGCTGCTTGCAAAGCGAGCGCTCGGGCCAGCGCCTTACTTCCTTCCTTGTCTGTACTGCGCTCGTACGTCGTCGCCTTTCGTGGACATCTTCTTTAATGAGCACGGAATTGAACACCCGCCGTGAAACTGTGCCCTCCGCGATTTCCTGCCCCAATTTCCCTCTTGCCGGCCCCCTCATTTCTTTTTCTATATGCACCCACCCGGTCTTCGCCGTGCATTCTTTCCAATCCTCTCCACAACCCAACCTCACGATTGCGGAACGCGGGTATATATATTGTTCACTTCCACTCCCGGCTGCCTTCTGCAGCTCAACGTGTGCTTTTCACCCTCACCCTTCGTCTCCATCTTCCTCGCCCACACACGCCTTCCTCCGATTGCCGCCTGACTCGCAGCGTCGGGCTTTAATCACAATCTCCCTCTGTCGTGAAAATTCTCCATTCGGGAGTTTTACGGACGAGTCAACCAGGCGGGCCAAACCAAAGCGAGGTGAAAAAAAACATGGAAAGACAAATCAAGAATCACGTTGCAGTGCAAAGAATGGCGAGAAAGGAATAACCGTAAAACGGGAAGCTGTTCCGTGTTTCCCGCAGGCAGGCAAGGCCAGCTGACTTCCTTTTATTTTACGATTCTTTACTCTTTACCGCTGGAACACGATGAATAAAAAAAGGAAATGGCACAGGAGATGTCGACAACTTACGGGAAAGTGAATAATCAACTAAAGCTGGAAGAAATGAAAAAAATAAGATGAATGGAAAAGCACCGATACTTGTTCACCCATTTCCTGCGGATCGTTTCTTTACAGCTGGTCACTCTCACTACGTGACCATTATGGCTTATTCTTACTGTTTTAAGGTACCTTGATGAGACGCCCGCGAGGCCACGCTTTTGTATGGGGCCCCCCGAAGGAAATGACCTTCTGCAGGTGATGCCTAATAACTTTGCAGAAGTGCAAAGTTATTAGGCCCCTGGTTTTCGCTCCAACGCGAAATGAGGTCGGTGTTAAAAAAAAAGCCACCTTCTTACAGCTTTCCTAGATTTTGGTATCGATTCAGCGTATGCATTTAAGAGCAACATAAAATTTCCATTATTATCGGGAATCATGGTCGTGTAGCCGGAATGTTTGAGGTAACGCATACAATATTGCTTACTTGCGGAATTAATGCCGGGAAGACGGGTCGACATAAGGTCGCACAGCGCACGTATCGTGGCCATTGAGAAGCATTTCTTGACAAGGCACAATGTCTAATGACTATTAACTCAGACAATTGCTAGCTCCTCTGTCCCATTAAACCACATGTTCTTCTGAACTACGTCATGTGTTCAACGCTATTTAAAAACCTCCAGCTCAGCCTTCATTACATTGGGAACAAGTGATACTAAAACAACATTTTCTATTGCATTTAGTCAATGAACTCTTTATTAACAATGCCTTTACCTCATCATACTGTCACGATGAGTCACAAGTACTGGGGGATTAATTAAACCACCGAGTAGCTAGCTCTAGAACGATGCGTCAGTCGTCGCTGGCTCTCGAGCAGTGAAGAAGCATGCGAACTTTTTTCCTCCAGATTTAGAGCCACTCATGCTGTCGACCCACTACGTGCTGGTGGCATTGTCCCCCCTTCCGAAAAGAAAAAAAAAACAAGTCCCAAAAATAGGAAAGAAAAGTACATAGCAGCACCGCGATGCTACAACATAGGCACGTGAAAAAAAGAAATTGGAAATTCAGATAAAGTGAAAGTAGAAATTGAAGAGCGTGCCAATATCGGAAACGTCAATGAACGAGAAAGCAAGTTCACAAAAATAAACAAAAACACAAAGAACGCTGTACGGCAAAGAAAGAGTTACGAACAACGCGCAATAAATGGTTTCATGCGCAACACATGAGCGACGTCCAGCCTCGGTCGTGTCCTGCTCCGTGCATGCGGTGTTGAGTCCGGAGCCACTTCGTAGTTCACGTCACTGACGCGGCGTAACACTTTATATGGGCCAAAGTACCGGCTCAGTAACTTTTCACTAAGGCCACGGCGGTGGACGGGCGTCCACACCCAAACTTGGTCTCCGGGGTTGTAAAACACTTCTCTGTGGTGGGTGTTATAGCCTCGTGCGTCTGCCTGCTGTTGCTGGCCGATATACAGTCGCGCGAGCTGCAGGGCTTCCTCAGCACACTCTGCGAATTCTTCGGCGTCAGTTGCCAACTCGTCTTCGTCTTGACACGGTAGCATAGAGTCCCGCATGGTCTGCACTTCGCGGCCGTAGAGAAGCCGAAATGGCGTGAATCACGTGGTCTCTTGGACGGCGGTATTATACGCGAAGGTCACGTAAGGTAAGATCCGGTCCCATGTTTTGTGCTGTAGGTCGATGTACATTGAGATCATGTCTGCGAGGGTCTTATTCAGTCGCTCGGTAAGTCCGTTGGTTTGCGGGTGGTACGCAGTTTTCTTTCGGTGTCTGGTGTTGCTCAGTTTGAAAACTTCGTCCGCAAGCTGCGCCGTGAATGCCATCCCTCTGTCCGTTATTATACTGGAATAAGCACCGTGTCGTAACACGATGTGGCGCATGGAAAATTGTGCTACCTCAGAAGCCGTGGCTCGTGGGATCGCCTGCGTCTCAGCGTAGCGTGTCAAATAGTCTATCGCGACGATCACCCATTTGTTACTGTGCGCAGACAGAGGAGATGGCCCGAGAATGTCCATGCCAACTTGGTCGACTGGCGTGCAGGGTGCTTCGATGGGCTGAAGCAAACCAGCTGGCTTAACAGATGGTTGCTTTCGGCACTGACATTCCCGATAGCTCTTGACGTTCTTCTTGACACTTGCCGAACGTCTTGGCCAAGAGTACCTCTCGTTCACTCTGGCAAGTGTCCTTGAGTAGCCCAGATGACCGGATGTGGGTTCGTCATGGCAAGCGAAAAGGACGTCGTCTCGCATGTCTCGAGGAACCACCAGGAGGTAAGCACGGTTGTTTGAACGAGCGTTATTCTTGTACAGCACACCGTCTCGCAGGCAGAACGACGTCAACGAGCAGGATAAATGACGTGGTATGATTGCGCCCTAGTCCTCTAAATGACCAATGATTGGACGAATCTCTGCGTCATCTCGCTGCCGTTTGTTCAAGTCTGATGCGCTAACGGCACCCAGGAAGCCTTCGTCTTCCTCTGCTTCCTGACTGACGACATGAAGGGGTGCGCATGACAGTGTGTCAGCGTCTTCATGCTTACGGCCGGACTTATGGACGATGGTGGCACCAAATTCCTGCAGCCGCAAGCTCCACCGTGCTAGCCGTCCTGAAGGGTCACGCAGGCTTGTAACCAACAGAGGGCATGGTGGTCCGTCCCTATCTTGAAGGGACGGCCATAAAGGCACGGACGAAACTTGGTGATTGCCCACACGACTGCGAGGCACTCTTTCTCCGTAGTGGAATAATTCACCTCAGCACGGGATAGAGAGCGGTGGCGTAGGCGATCACTCTTTCGATGTCCTCTTGACGCTGAACGAGCACTGAACCGAGCCCAATGTTACTAGCGTCGGTATGGACCTCCGTGTCAGCATCATCGTCGAAATGAGCGAGAACGGGCACTGATTGCATGCGCTGTCGAAACTCATCAAAAGCTGCTTGTTGCTTGTTTTCCCAGACAAACGGCGTGTCGTCCCTTGTGAGACGAGTCAGAGGTTCTCCTATCTGTGAAAAGCCATGAATGAACCAGCGATAGTAGGCGCACAAACCAAAAAACGCCGGACGGCTTTCTTATCGACAGGAGCTGGTAATTCAGCAACAGCGGCAAGCTTGTCCACAGCGGCGCTAACTACATGTCCAAGAAATTTTAGTTCATTATAGCCGAAGTGGCACTTCTGTGGCTTTAGTGTGAGGTCCATCGATCGGATAGCCTCCAGCACGCTGTGCAGGCGGTGAAGGTGCTGCTCAAACGTGGTAGAGAAGACCACCGCATGATCAAGGTAGACAAGACAAGTCTGCCACTTGAGCCCTATGAGGACAGTGTCCATCATTCGCTGGAAAGTTGCCGGCGCTGAACACAAGCCGAAAGGGAGTACTCGAAATTGGTATAGGCCATCTGGAGTCACGAAGGCTGTTTTCTCACGGTCTCGCTGATCTACCTCGATTTGCCAACAGCCGATTTTGAGATTGAGAGAAGTGAAATAATGGGCACGAAGAAGTCAATCCAGCGAATCGTCGATACGCGGCTGCGGGTACACATCCTTTTTGGTCACGTTGTTAGGATTTCGGTAGTCGACGCAGAAGCGTAGCAACCCGTCCTTCTTTTTGACAAGTATGACTGGAGATAACCACGGGCTGTTAGATGGTTCAATAACGCCATCGTCAAGCATCTCGCTGACTTGCGTACGTATCGCTTCACGTTCTTTAGCCGACACGCGGCAGGGGTTGTGGTGTATCGGGCGTGCGTCCTCGTACGTGATGATCCTATGTTGAGTGATGGGCGTTTGGCGGATCTTTGAGCAACTTGCTTCGCAAGCTGCTCAAAGTTTACATTTTGCGTAGCGCAGTCTGGTTATAAGTGGACAAATCAGGATTGATGTCAATATTTTTCATTGGCGTGTCTGTGGTATCCACTAGTTCTGACGTGAGACAGTTGGTGACGTCTGCTACTTCGTGGGCAAACGCTATCGAAGTGCCACGGAAAAGATGTCGACGCTCGTTGCTAAAGCTGGTTACGAGCAATTCAGATCGGCCATCACGAAGGCGTATTACACTTCTAGCTACACAAATAAATGCCTTGCTGCAGGAGGTGTTCTAAATTTGTCTCGGCCACCACATCTTCATCGCCAAAACCACAGCATGTTACGCCGACTAGAACACTTGCTCGTGGAGGAAGCCTCACGCTCTGTTCAGAAATACGGAGTACGTCGACACGCCTTCCGTCATCCTGCACGTTGATTGCTCGCTGTGCTGAGAACGTGATGCGGCGCTCTTGCAGATCAATGATCGCTCCATTTTCCTGTAGAAAGTCAACTCCCAGAATAACGTCACGGGCGCATTCACGTAGAACAAGGCAGCTTGCTACGAATGTATACCCTTCAATCTGTGCTCTAGTTGTGCAGACGCCCAGTGGAGTAACGACGTGGCCACCAGCTGTCCGAATCTGCAAGTTATGCCACGGCGTGATGATTTTCTTCAGCTGCGTTGTCAGTTTCCCGCTCAGTATGAAATAGTCTGTGCCGGTGTCCACTAACGCATTAACTGCACAACCATCAATTGTCACTGCTATGTCGAATGAAGGTCGGCTATCTTTTGCACCAGTAGGTGATGTCAGACCGGTTTCTGTACGGTTCTGCGTCAATAGGAGGTCTTCAGTGCTTCAACGTTCAGTGACCCTGCCCCCAGAGGTCGCTTCGGCTAGTTTTCCCGGTGGCGGCTGGGAAACCGTGTGGTAGAATACCGCTAGGGCGTTGATGAAAATCGCCTCGGTGATGGCGAGCGCGACTGGCGCCCGGCAGACGGTGGTGCATGCTGCTGGGAGAGGTAGTTATCAATCTCGCGTGGTCTCTGGCCATAACGGGGTGGCGGTGAGTACGCAGAGAAGCCGCGAAGCCCAAGACGGCAATATGGGCACTGGCGGTACAAGTGATCAGCTTCTCCGCCGTGAAAGCACAGAGGCCGGCGATCAGGTGTGCGCCAAACATCAGACTTCCGAGGAGATGTGTGCCGATCGTCAATGCACTGAACTGGTTGCACCGAACGATGGGCGACCGAAGCGCCAAGGACAAAGGGCAAGGGCGGTGGCGTGTACGTGTCTTCGTAGTACGGTACGTGCTGCGCTGACTGGAGTGAAACAGCAGGGACAGGATGAACGAATAATGGCGGCGATGGAGCAGGGCGTTTCAAGGCTTCCGCATAGGTTGTCTCACGGCGGTATTCGCAGGAGCTGGCGCAGCTGTATCAGGAGACAAGGTGTCCCGGAGGGCCTGGTGCAGCTTGATCACAGTTGCAATAGAGCTAACCGTAGGATGAGGTGTTACACCAGCCTTTTGCAACTCCTCACGTACTATATTACGAATGAGTTCACGTAGAGTGTCTTTGCTGGTTCTACTGGCGGTGAAAATGTCGGCAGTGGACATGCCACTGACTTGCCTGTCGTATTGGTTGGATCGCTGCTGGAGCATTTTTTTTCCATTGTCACGGCCTCGGACAAGAACTCCGCGACCGTCTTCGGAGGGCTTCGCACGAGGCCGGCAAAAAGTCCTTGACCCCGCGCATCAAGTGACGCAACTTCTTTTCCTCCGTCATTCTTGAATCGGCCCGTCGGAAAGGGCGCGTAATGTCTTCGACGTACGTGGTCACAGTTTCATTTGGCAACTGGACACGGGCCAGAATAGCTCGTTCAGCTCGTTCTTGGCGATCAGCACTGGCATAGGTCAGCAGAAGTCTACGAGAGAATTCGGGCCACGTCGTCAACTGCTCCTTTCGATTTTGATATCACGTACGTGCCCCGTACGTGGTATCGAGATAGAAATACACACGACCCAGTTTCGCCGCGTCGTCCCACTGATTCAAGGTGGCTACGCGCTCGATGCCCGCCAACCAGTCCTCAAAGTCCTCGTGCTCCGTGCCATGGAACGTCGCCGGTGCCCGTGGGCTTTCCAACGTATAGCGGTTCAACGTCGTGCTTCCGGTACCGGTTGGCGAGGTTTGCACCGAAGCCCTGGTCATATTTGTCGACGTGGTGGGAGCAGTATCGTTGACTTCCGGAGGCCATCCCTTGATTCGGCAGCTGGTCCAATGCACGGGAGTATTGACTGGCACTGGACTCGTATCACGGCTTCCTGGGGTGGTCTGCAGAATCCGTGTGACTACCCGCACCTCCACCAGTTTGCCACGATGAGTCACAAGTATTGGGGGATTTATTAAACAACTGACTAGCAAGCTCTAGGACGATGCGTCAGTCGTGGCTGGCTCTCGAGCAGAGAAGAAGCACGCGATCTTCTTTTTTCTTCCATATTTAGAGCCGCTCTTGCTGTCGACCCACTACGTGCAGGTGGCAATATGGTACTCTGTTGAACACTCGACTACGCATGCTCAAGTAATGACGTAATACTCTACAAACCTTCATTGGGCCTACAAGACGTGGCAAAACCAGTCACATCCGAGGCGCAGAACAAACTCAAGAAGTGACGATGAAGATGAAGAGAACCGTGTGATGACGGTTATGTATAGGTGACAAAGTGCCTTATAAATGCCCCCAATATCTGCAATGTATCCTTGATTTGTTGACCTGTTTACATTGCAATGACATTATTCAACTACACACATAGTGGTTATCTGGTGTATCCTTGAGCCTTCAAATAAATCACATGAACTTTATCACGGTGAATAGGCTACCTCCCTTTTTCTTCTTTCTGCTCAAACAGCTTCTTGTTTCGTGCTATTTCCTTCTGCAAAACTTGTGATTTGTCGATTTCATAGCAGTACAAGTTAAACAAGCATAAATAACAAAGTAATCAACACTTACGGTTCTTTAGATTTGAGTTTAACGCCCAATGTATCCGGCAGTTTTTTTTTTGCTTTTTTACTTCATCAGCACTGCAATTGGCTTCACTCGAGAACTTAGAACTGTAGAAAGTAATGCGTAATTTATGCTAGCCGTAACTGTGCCCCCTTCCATAAATAGCGGGATATTATTTCAAGGGAGAATAACATAATCGTCAGCAACGCAGTAGTTTATCGATGTTGCGTATAATGTCTCGGTATAGCGGAATCATGCGAAATTAGCGAGTAACAAAGCATGGGAGGTCAATGTTTGCGTCATTTCTGCAGATGCAGAGTTGCGTGGGGGCGCTACAAAAAAAAAGGTGGGGAAAGGGGGGGGGGGCTTCTGAAACTTATTGTTTTCGTGGTGTCAATCGCACGGTTGCTTTTGACGATGACAACTGCTGTGTCAGTGAACACCTCACGTAAAGGCAACGCTCAGCTCTGAGAACAACAAGCGGCGTACCGACGGAGACTAACTTTACCTTACCTTTTTTTTCTTCACCAAAGTACTACAGCCGGTCAAGTAAGCTTTATCGCTTTTTTTCTCAAGCCATTTGAATAGATATGAATGTTCAGCGCCCCCAAAATAATTTGCAGCTGGTATGGATTTGAGTCCTCCCCGTTCATCAAAGACGAATTCCCATCCTATTTAATATACGTTTCCCAGCGAAAACGTACAGCGCAGATTCACGGCCACACTCACATCTGGTGGTACGAAGACGTCGTAGCGTTCCTTATTTTCGTCCAGCAACGAGGCCGTGTCCTTAGCCACTTGCTGCAGGTAGTTGAGCACGCCAGCAACGTCCTCGCTATCCGCCGACGCGTCATCGGTCTCGTTTGAGTCGTCTTTGGCTACCTCTGTGTTCTGCAAGGGGTACAAAACAACTGAGGGCACACTGATCTACGACCACCCTGTCTGTCACACAGAATCGATTACACAGTACGAATAACGATAACAACATATAATAATGAGATCTAACAGACAATCATGCCAAGGAAACTACAGTTGATGTTATACGAGTTAGTTGTAATGTAAGTGTGAAGAGGTAATAGTAGATGAAAAGGTAACTCGCCGTGGGCAGAGACCGAAGCTGCGACCTTAGAATAATGCATTCGGTGCTCTAGACTATCCCTGCCCACGGCAAGTTAGCTTTTCATCACTTTTCTTTATTCGCATTTACAGTACAATTACCTCATATAACATCTTCTATACTTTCACTGGCATGGTTGTCTGTTAGATCTCATTACTATTCTGTTTAATTAAGAAAGCGAGCCTTCAGTGTACACTTCCTCCCTTCATAGTGACAAAATACGGCAATTGAGTGGCCGAGGTTATTAAACCTGGGCCTCTCCACTACGATAAAAATCAACACAGAACAAAATATTAGTAACCTTTTAAGGGCTAAACTTGCTCATAGGAGTCGTGGCAGCAGCAAACTTTGTAATTGAATGTATATTTCTCCTTCTTACAACGCCGTAGAAGGGAAAAATTAAGGACGAATGACGCAACACAACTGACATTCAAGTTGTATACTGTTAACTCAGTCGTTTTATTATATATAAATATTTCGCGATGTAAGGACTAACAAAAAGCATAAAAGCCATTCCTTCGTAGCTTTACGTCATATTAGAATTAAGCAAGTAATCGTGAAGCGATCACCGTATCTCTTAAATCATAGTTTATGCCCTCAAGATCACTTGAAGTGAAGACGCTATTAATTAGCAGCTTGAGTGAGCTCTTGCGTCCAAACGCCGGGCAACCACAAGAACGTGGTCTAACGCTTTTTTTTTTATCTCACGAGAAACGACGCGAGCGCTGCGACACACATTTAACCCGATCTCTTCACTAAAGGTGCGAAAGTACTCAGTCGCTTCAGTAGCCCAATCATGGCTCGAACACATCCATGCATACATACTCCCTGTGATTGATTAACTTTTGTTAGAAGTGTTGAAAACTTATTGCGTTGATTTCTCGCTCTACAGTCTGTTGTAACGGAAAAGCAGAAATGTAAATATAAATACACGAAAAAATATCCACCAAGATCAAGTGAAAGTATGAAACAAGCGCCATTGCAATGTTCTTCAAATTGCGGCTCATCCTTGTTTGCAAAGAGGATGTCATTTCAATGACAAATACATCAATTGGAAATGCAATTTAGTGTTTGTACAGTTGGTGATCGCATGCTAACAAACAGCTTCGAAAGCTGGACTGAAGCAGCTGTAGTCCAGCTTGCCTTAGCTTCGACACGCCATGCGTTCTTAAAGGGTAGGCACAGCGTCCTACTGAGGCAACCTACTAAGCACACCCATAGATGTGGTGAATCAGACACCAACTCTATACCTAATGGTAACCTACCGTGGTTACATATAGACCACAGTTGTAGTTATGATCGATAGGTTACCTACTGCATAGATATTCACAAACTATAAGGACACACCTACAGGGGCAGTCATTCTGTTCCTTTATTAGGACGAATTATTCGGAATAATAGGTTACATTAAACGGCTACCAATATGTGCAGAATACGTAACCAAACTGATTGAATATACAGCTCTCCATTCCATTCACAGCTCATCGGCGCCGTGGGGTGAACAAGTGAGTACGAAACAAGCTTAGAGCCCGAGGTGATATGATCAAGAGTTAGGTATATCGGCGCAAATCGGCATTATCTTCTGTTGCACTGATAACGTCAAAGCGGCGAGATGGAGTACCACAAGTGGCACTTTGTATTTGCTACAGACGCAATCATAACGAGCCAGCAATAGAGTTTGGCTCTTTACGCAGACTTCAGCAGCAAAAACGCTTATTATGCAGCTGGCGTTAATAAAAACACTCGCCACTGATCACCCGAACAAGGGGCTACTGATCATAGCAGTTCCTTCTTTAAAAAATGAGCTCGCGAACAAGTGAACTCCATGGCATTTCGATTAGCGTATCTTCTGCGCAGTATCAGGTGGGGAAGCAGAACAAAAACAGGAAGATGTTGGTGAACAAGCGGAAAGAGTCTACAAGAGCAAAGCAGACGAATAACAATGCCGGCAGCTTGTGAGATACCCAGCGTACGATGTCGTGCATTTCCGCCAACCTTACAAATCCTGCACGCTTTGGAGCGACCTGGAAGCTCTTTCTTTCGTACTAGTGGTGCCGAAACAAAGAAACTCTTTACTTCACTCATGCTGACTGTCTAGTGATTCAAGACTTGTCCTACACTGGTCCTGCACGCGTTTCGACCTGTACAACCATAGAGCTCGTGAATGCTAGTGTCGCCTTATCTAAAAGCCTATACCCCTTCTTTCATCGTTGTTTTAGTGTACGAGTATGCATAATCATCACTAGTATACTGTAGTAGAAGCGAAAGGAGAGTGAGACTTAATTCTCATGGACAGCGCACAAAAGAAAACATACAAGAGCAGAAAACAGGACAACCGCTGGTCAAAACACTCAAACTTTATTTAGAAGCACACACACACACACACACAAATATATATATATATATATATATATATATATATATATATATATATATATATATATATATATATATATATATATATATATATATATAATAATGAGATATTACAGTAATGCCAAGGAATGTACAGGGGAAGTTATTATATTCAATGGAATGCAACCCAAAAACGTGGATGGAGAGAGGCCCGCTGTGATAGCTCAGTGGTTAGAGCATCGAACGCGTAATTCGAAGGTCGTAGGTTCGATTCCTGCTCACAGTTGGTAATTTTTTCATCCACTTTTCTTTCTTCTTATTTACATTCCATTGATTATAATAACTTCCCCTGTACATTCCTTGGCATTACTGTCTGTTATATCTCATTAATATTGTGTTAAAACACGGAAAAACGAGCCCTTAGGTATACACTTCTTTCCCTTATTTCATTGAACGAGGGTCTCGTACTGGCAGACTTGGTGTGTTTAGGTTGTATAAGAGGGACAATTAATCAGCTGCCCGCTCATAATAAGTTCACGTGCTACGTGACGCCAAACATGCGCATAAGAGTGTTTTCACACTCGTTGTTTGGCTTATAGATGGCGCTGACTGTCGCTCCTACTTCTAAATTCACAGATAAACCCAAAAAAGTGGATGGAGAAAGGGCCGCTGTGATAGCTCAGTGGTTAGAGCATCGAACGCGTAATTCGAAGGTCGTAGGTTCGATTCCTGCTCACAGTTGGTAATTTTTTCATCCACTTTTCTTTCTTCTTATTTACATTCCATTGATTATAATAACTTCCCCTGTACATTCCTTGGCATTACTGTCTGTTATATCTCATTAATATTGTGTTAAAACACGGAAAAACGAGCCCTTAGGTATACACTTCTTTCCCTTATTTCATTGAACGAGGGTCTCGTACTGGCAGACTTGGTGTGTTTAGGTTGTATAAGAGGGACAATTAATCAGCTGCCCGCTCATAATAAGTTCACGTGCTACGTGACGCCAAACATGCGCATAAGAGTGTTTTCACACTCGTTGTTTGGCTTATAGATGGCGCTGACTGTCGCTCCTACTTCTAAATTCACAGATAAACCCAAAAAAGTGGATGGAGAAAGGGCCGCTGTGATAGCTCAGTGGTTAGAGCATCGAACGCGTAATTCGAAGGTCGTAGGTTCGATTCCTGCTCACAGTTGGTAATTTTTTCATCCACTTTTCTTTCTTCTTATTTACATTCCATTGATTATAATAACTTCCCCTGTACATTCCTTGGCATTACTGTCTGTTATATCTCATTAATATTGTGTTAAAACACGGAAAAAACGAGCCCTTAGGTATACACTTCTTTCCCTTATATATATATATATATATATATATATATATATATATATACTGAAAGCATAAGAATACCCCTAATAGATAAAACATGTTTTTTGTTCTGTTGATGTGACAGATGGCTAGCTAACGCAATTGCAAACACACTTCACCGTGTGATATACCTCAGCAATCTCACGCATTCATTGATAATTAGCATCACCATTATTAGCCTGGCTACTGTTGCGACTCGGGTTCGGTGGCTCTCATCGCTCGTAGTTGTCAACTCTATCAGACTCGTCACTAATAAATAGGAGCCACGCTTCTACGGGAAAACAAAGTGCAGACGTTTATTTGCATTAGAGAGAGAGATAAAAAAAGGAGCGTTAAATTACATAGTGGCGCTTTTGTTTCAAATCACCTCCATGTAGTAAACAAGGACTGATCATATAGAGGCTCGTTTCCCCAGACCCGTGAGGAAAAGAAAGTGATCCGAATTACGCTTTCCGATCCAAGGGCATGCACGACTTTCAACGGGGCCACGTGCAGCCACCCACGTCAGTGTCCTTACTGAGGCGGAGTCACCAACTGCGGCACCACGGTTTCTCCTCGTGAGAAGGTCCCTCGGTGATGGATGTCACGCTCCTACAAACGCACCGAAAGGGCAGAAGCGACTTCGCTGTTCCTTCGAGTAAAGATGCCGCGACCAAAACCCATTGTTGTCGATTGCGACGCCGGACTGCAGGGCGCCTATCTCCCCTGCTTGCAATGACGATGCCCGGGCTGGAACGGCTTTCTGAAGGCTGGCAGCCTCTGTGCAACCCGTTCGCAGTACACGAAATTCAGCTTCCCATTTCAGTCTACGTACCGAACCGAACAGTGCGCCTACTGCGGGGCAAAGAGTCTTTCCCCGTTTCGCCAATTCACCCAATCCTGTGCTCGCTACGAACTCGTTCTTAAATCTCATCCATCCACCCTACTTTGTCTCCCCCTGGTGCATTCGCTTTCTCAGCAACGGCTACCTTGCTTTCTGCTATATGCCCTACCATGCCTATTTATTTTTCATTTCGACTAAGACGTCCTTAACACCAGTTTGTTCACTAAACTCCTGTGGTTTCTCCCATCGCCTTAAGGTTTGTTATATCAATCGTTTGCTTTCCGCGTCTCGATGCGGTGTTCTCAGTTCAAACTGAACCCTTTCCGTATGCCTGTAAATTTCTGAACCGTGAATACCGATTAGATGGAGCTGTTTCATACCTCTCTCTTGGGGATAGTAGTAAACTACCATTCATGATGGGATAATCTTGGAATTCCTATTCTTCTGGTTACCTCAGTCTCATGTTTCCCACGTGGTAGGCTACGCAGGCACTTGCAAGTATTCTAATATAACAGCTCAGCAACCGGTCTGCAAGCTTCGGTGACAATCAGTTCAAAAGAGGGCTCACCTTAGGCTTCCTCTTCATTGCCTGAGCTTTGAGGGCATCCTTGAGGGCAGAGATAGAGGCCGCAGAAGCAACTGCAGCATCAGCGTTGTCCTCCGCACTAGAGAGAACTTCACCGGACGTGAGGAACGCGCCTTGAACGGCCGCACCGTCCAGAGGGGGAAAGTACACCTCGTCGGCAAACTGAGGCGTGGTACCTTCTTTCAGACCACTGTTCGGTGTGAACCTGCGGTGGTACGTGGAAAGAAAGGCACCTTTAAACAACGACCACGTGTAGAAATATTAGCTTTGTGCAGGTGAGGAAGTTCACTGTGAGACCTCGATATTACGGAAGGGTAGAAAAAAATAATAATTAGAGGTGATCTACGCGTTAACATAACGAGACAATTAAGAGGCTTGCTGTAGTGAATGGTTCCGGAAATCGAAACCGTCTAGTGTTCTTTTACGGGCTTTGGCATCGCACGGTAGACGAGCCTCTAAAAGTTTCACCTTAAGCTAAATGAGACCGCCACTGCCAGTGTCGAACCCATTACCAACCCGTCACCTACAGATTGGCAGCTGAGCATCGTAGTCACTGGACTACCATGGCTAACATAGCTCAAGAGAGAGAGAGAGAGATAAAGATGCAAGGAAAGGCAGGGAGGTTAACCAGACGCACATATGGTTTGCTGGGAAGGGATGAAGGGGAAAAAAAAGTTTGCAGAGAGATAAGAAGTTACACACAATCACGAGCACACTCGGAAGAGCACACACAGTCTACAGGCGGTCGCTCAGGTTTGTTGTCTTTAAGTAAAGTAGGAGTGCTCTAGTCGCTTTCTACGCAATCGAGGCAGATGTCCAAGGTCCCAGAATCTTCTGCACACCGAATGGTCTAGAGTCAAGTTGATTCAAAACCATCCGGAGCTGGCATCGCTGCGTGTCGTAGCAAGCGCAGCTGCACAGGACGTGTTCAATGGTCTCTTCAGCTCCACAGGAGTCGCATGCAGAGGTGTCTGCCGTAGAAATGCGAAAGGAGTACACCTTCGTGAAAGCAACACCCAACCAAAGGCGGCATAACAGTGTCGCATCGGAGCGGGAAAGTTGTGATGGTAGCTGTATCTTGAGCGAAGGATCCAGTTCTCAAAAGTGACACCTATGGAAGCTGGTAGAGGACCAGAACGTGCGTGTGAGATCTCGATCCAGCAAGTAAAGTTGTCTTGCTGCATCAGTCCTTGATAGAGGAATCGAGACCACACGGGTTCCTTCATGGGCTGAACGGGCTGCATCATCGGCTAATTTATTTCCGGTAATACCGATATGTCCAGGCAACCATTGATATATAATATTATGCCCTCGTGCTAGAGCTTCATGGTGACAATGTCTTATTACATGTACCAATTGTTTATGATTCCTCCTACGCATAGCAAACTGCAAACTCTGAAGTGCTGTTTTCTAGTCACAGAATATGACTCAGTTTCCTGGACGCTCTTGAACGAGATATTGTAAAGCAGCTCTTATATCAGCAAACTCTGATGCCATAGACTTAGTCATGTGTGACAACTTAATTTTAATTGTCATTGCTGCAGCCGGAATCACAGCGGCACCTGATGAGCTGTTGGACGAGACGGACCCATCAGTGTATATCTGCGTTCGGTCCAAGTACAACTCATATAATAATAGCAGTGTTGCTTGCTTCATTGCTACTCTGGAGTGGTTGCTTTTCTTTTTGATTCCCGGAATTTCTAGACGTACTTGCGGCTGGTCGAGGCACCACAAAGGAGATGCAATTCTCGTAGCTGGCGTGTATCCTGATGGAATGCTGTTTAGGTGCTTGGCTATGACGTCTGAAAAGGTAGCACGTGGTCTTTCGGAGAGTAGAAGGGCCAAGTGGTGGTCGGGGACACAGCTAGCATGTCGAATGTGTGCTCTGAGGCAATCCACAACTCTATATGTCCTGACCGCATGGTCTTTGGCAAGCATGATTGTGGCATAAGTAGAAGCGCATCGGGGCAGTCCAAGGCAGATACGCAGCACCTGATCCTGCAAACTCTCTAACGAACGAGTACTGGATTTGCCAGTGTTAGTCAGTACCGGCAAGCTGTAGCGCAATAGACCCAGAAATAGGGCCCTGTACAGCTGTAGCATAAAGGCCACAAAAGTTCCGCATGCTTTCCCACACATGAATTTCATTATATGCACAATAGATAGCAGTCTCTTCTTAGTGTACGCACAATGCGGACTCCACGAAAGACTTCAGTCGATTATTACGCCCAGGAAATGATGCGTCCGTGCATATTTGACACTCTGCTCATTGATGTAAACAGGGTATGGCGTCATTGGTTTGCGTGTAAACGCAATCAATGCGCACTTCCCAGTTGATATAGTCAGGCCTTGTTTCTGAAGGTAGGCTGTTGTGAGGGTTGCTGCCCGCTGTATTCGTGCACGCACCTGAGGGCGAGTAACTGCAGCACTCCAGAGGCAAATATCATCGGCGTGTATGGATAGGCACACCGACCTCGGCAGAACCTCCACCAGACCAATGAGGGCAACATTGAACAATGTGGGGCTTAAAACACCTCCTTGAGGTACTCCGCAGTAGGTGTAATGTTCAGAAGTTTTACCCTCATCCGTTTGCACAAAGAAACCCCTGCTAGTTATATAATCTTTTATTCATTGAAACATTCGTCCACCAATGCCCATTGCTGCGAGAGAAGTGAGGATTGCATCGTGAGCTACATCATCATATGCACCCTTCACGTCAAGAAAGAGTGCCACTGATATGCGCTTGCGACTTTTTTCTTTCTAAACAAATGTCGATAAGTCAAGGACACAGTCGATGGAGGAGCGACCCCGACAGAAGCCTGCCATGCAGGAAGGGTAGCTGGTGTATCGTTCCAAGTACCACTCGAGACGAAATAGAACCATTCTTTCCATCGCTTTTCCGAGGCAGCTTGCGAGGGCAATAGGGCGATACGCTGTCAAGTCCAATGGTGATTTTCCCGATTTCAGAAATAGTATTAATCGACTTATTTTCCATTCTCGGGGAAGACTGCCGCTGAGCCGGGACAGAGGTCAAAAGAACAAGAAAAGCTTCCGGGTGGTGCACAATACCTCACGTACGTTTATGATCTCCTGCGTGTACGAGATTAAAAATACTGGCCGCTATGCCACCCTGCGACAATAAATATCCAGCGACGTTGTGTCAAACACCAAAGATGCAGGGGGGGGGGAGATGTTTTATTTATTACTTTACAGTAATTTAAGTCATAAGCGCTTGGAAGTCCATGTGCTAGACCGTGGTTAGCTCAGCGATAATTTTCATCAAGACGATATTGTTCTTTTCATCTTTCATCAAACATTGAATTCACGCTAGCGTGGCCTAACCAGCAGTCTGAATGAACCGATTGAGTTGCTTGACTTGTCTCTCTTTTATAAATGAAAGCGAGAAACACGTAGAAAGAAGGAAGGGCTATTCGATGTCACTCGAAGCCCTCCTGTGAAGTGCCAGGTACCTGCAGCTAAATCTTCACTGGAAACGCGTGGGATTGTTCACAGGCGCCTTTTCAACAATCACGCCATTTTTATGCTTGTTTCGTGGATTTCTTTATTGAAACAAGGACTTAGGTCTACGCTCTATATCTGATTGCAAAGTAAGATATGGCGTTTGTCTTCAATTTCAAAAGGCCCCTGAATGACCCAGAGGTCGATATTTAGTTGTAGCGTTGCAGTTATGCCCAAGTCTACAGCGAGCGCCTTCGTCTGCTCATCTGTCCACCTCTCCGAATGCTTTTTCTCAGTATCCGAACACAGGAACAAGTAAGCGTGTATTGGTGGTTTCAACGAATTTTTTCGAATAATGAAAGATAAATTTATTTTGGAGTTTAACGTCCCAAAACCCCATATGATTATGAGAGACGCCGTAGTGGAGGGTTCGGAAACTTAAACCACCTGGTGTTCTTTAACGCCCACCCAAATCTGAGCACACGGACCTACAGCATTTTCGCCTCCATCGAAAATGCAGCAGCTGCAGCCGGGCTTTGATCCCGCGACCTGCGGGTCAGTAGCCGAGTACCTTAGCCACTAGACCACCGCGGCGGGGCAATAACGAGAGATAGATGCCTTCGGTTCAATAAATAGGGAATCAGTATGATACGAAAACTACATAAACAAAGATATAGCCCGACTCGACATACTTTCCTTGTTTCATCTTCATCCTCAACGAGCCGCACTGCCCCACATGTTATCACAGAGGTGGATCCAGAGGGGAGAGGATGGTAGGAGTAATCACCCCTCTTCCACCTAAGGCCTGTTTAGGCACCCGAATCCCCTACCTTCTCTGCCTCTCGTTCACCTGCTATAACCAATTAGGACGACCACTTTAAGCACAAAATAACAGTATTTAGTTATATGGTTTTTGCGATGGTTCTACAACAGCTGAAAACTAAATAATAAAGACTGTCACCCCACTTCTACAACTTTATTTCAAATGACCACCCCTCCTGGTCTAAAATGAGTGGCTGGATTCCCCCTTGTGTTTTCATGAACCATGTAGCTGACCATGTCCCACTTATGACACCTCGACTGCATGTCGAGGTGTCTTGAGTGATTTACGTGTCATGAGTGCCATGGTTAGCGCACCATGCGACACTGAGAATTACTGCTGCGCATCCCCATTCATAAACTAAGCACGATCGCGGCAACGTGATGACAGCTGTGACTATAACACTGAAACAAGTTTGCCATTGACAATGCCTTAACAAAATTTCTACGCGACAATTATTACATTGCCGGCACTGCTGAGCTGTCCGGTTGTCAGCTCTCTCTCACAGGTGAACAGCTGCATGATGCGCGACCTCGAAGATATCCTGTGGCAGTCAAAGGGGCTTGAAGCATATGCGACGCTTTTCAACAATTCCAACATCGCATTTTATGCTAATTTGATAGGAAAAAGATTCTAAGGCTAATGTCTACAATGGCTACGTCACAATAAGAAAACAAAGCGCTCACAGAATGCCCTATGGGACTACTTTTGTATACTGTACCACCTACTTGATGTTACCTAACTAATACTTTTAAGGCTATGGAACAAGTATTCGTACCACTATGTGGAAATGCAGCCCTTTCTATTCCCGTAGCTCACCTTCATTTAGGGAATCCGACAGAAAGTACACAGCATGCCACGTAATGCAAAATAAACATTCATCGCCATCATCATCACCAGCCTGACTACGCCCACTGCAGGGCAAAGGCCTCTCTCATGATCCGCAAAGTCAAGTCAATCATGTACTGCCTGCTGCCTTGTTAAACTTGCCATCTTTTTTAGTCTCATCAGTCCATCTAACTTTCTGTCTTCCCCTCGTGCATTTGCCTTTTCTAGGAATCCAGTCAGTTACCCTTAATGACGAGCGGTTATCCTGCCTAGGCACTGCGTCCCCGGCCCATTTTAATTTTTTTCTTCTTAATTTCAGCATTGATATTCTTAACCCTAGTTTGTTCTCTGACCCGCTCTTCTCTATTCTTGTCTCTTAAGGTTACGCCATCATTTTCCTTTCCATCGCTCGCTGCGTCATCCTTAATTTAAAATGAACCTTCTTTGTGAGCCTCCAAGTTTCTGCTCCGTAGATAAGTACTGGCCAGATGCAGCTCTTACATACATTCCTCTTGAAGGTTATTGGTAGATTACCATTCACGATTACAGAATACTTGCCGAATATGATCCACCCCAATTTTATTCTTCTAGTTATTTTACTCTCATGGCTCGGCTCCGTGATTACTACCTGTCCTAAGTAGACATATTCGTTTACAACTTCCAGCGTCTCCCCACCTATCGCAAAGATTTGTTCTTTGCCGAGACTGTTGCATATTACATCAGTTTTATTCAAATTATTTTCGGATCTGCTCTTCTGCTTTTCGTGTCCAGTTCGGTAATCTTGAGTTGTAGTTCGTCCCCTGAGTTACTCATCAAGGCAATGTCATATGCGAATCTCAAGTTACCAACGTACCCTTCATTAATTTTTATTCCTAACACCTCCCAATATAGGGCCCTGAAACCCTTCTGTAAAAACACGGTAAATAGCACTGAAGAGATCGTGTCTCCATGCCTTACAGCCTTATTTATTGGGATTCTGTCGCTTTTCTTTATGGAGAGCTATGATGACTGTGAATACGACGTATATTTCTTCCAGTATGTTCATGTTCATGTAGGGATGGCCCTGATATCGTAGTGCCCGCGTCACTGCTGATGACTCCACTGAGTCAAACGCCTTCTCGTAATCTTTGAAGGCGGTGTATAGGGGTTGGTTCTATTGAGCGCACTTCTCTATTACCTGATCGACAGTGTCAATATATATAGTCTATTGTGGAGTAGCCTATACGAAACCCTGCTTGGTCTTTTGGTTGATTGACCTCTAATGTCGGCCAAATTCTGTCAGCTATTATTATTTAAATAGTTTGTAGAGGATGGCAGTAAGCCGATTGGCCTGTAATTTCTCAAGTGCTTCATATCTCTTTTCTTGTCTATTAAGGTGATGTTAACGTTCTGCCAAGATTCTGGTACCCTTCCTGTCATGAGGCACTTCGTATATAAGGTGGCGAGTTTTTCTGACCCAATTTCTCTGCCATCTTTCAGCAGGTCCGTTGTCACCTTATTCTTAGCAGTGGCTTCGCCTCCTAGCAGTCCTTCAAAGCTTTCATTTCTTCCCCTGTCGTTACTGGTAGGATGTCGAAATCCTCAGGCCTATTATTGCTTCTCACGATATCATACTGGTTGTTTCTGTTTCTGTACAGCTTTCTGTAGAACCCCTTCACCAACTCTACTATCCTTTTCATATTGGTTTTGACATTGTTTTTCTTGTCCCATAATGCATACATCGAATTTTTGCCTATGAACAAGTTTGCCTTTTGAAGCTTTTATTCTTCTGCCACTATTCGCAGCCTGCTCAGTTTTCTCCATGTTACACCGTCTGATGTCGGCTGCCTAACACCTATTCATTAACTTTAAAAGCTTCACCAGCTCTAGTTTGTTGGTTGCATTTGAGGCTTTCCTGGTTTGTCGTCTATTAACGAGATTTTAGTGTCCTGCGACGTTTTGATAGTGTCTAGTATAGTAACTGTACCTTCAACTTCTATTGTACACTCTTTGGCGATACTAGTAAGGGTATTGTTCATTGTTTCAACGCTAATGTCGGTTACCTCTTTTAGTGCCTCTAATCTATTCTCAAACAAACCTTTGAATTACTGTACTTTTCTCTCCCCGCTAGCTCATTGATTGGCTTCTTGCGTATCAGTGTACGCCTTTGCTTTCTTACATCTAGGTGAATCCTAACTCTTACCATTCTATGGTCATTGCATCGAATCCTTCCGACTTCTTCTACATTCCGTAGAATGCCTGGGTGCGCGCAAAGAATGAATTGCATTTCATTTTTAGTTTCGCCATTAGAACTGAGCCACGTGTACTTACGGTTAGCCCATTTTCTGTAGAAGGTTTTCAAGATCCGTAAACAAGCACGTTCTGCGAACTCTTTTAACAACTCCCCGCTGGGATTTCAAGAGGTGATGCCATATTTACCCACTGTGTGGTCTCCGGTCTGTTTGTTGCCTGCTTTGGCATTAAAGTCGCCCATCAGTATAGTATATTTTGTCTTTACTTTAATAAATAGTGACTCTGCGTCATCGTAGAAACGTTCAACCAAATAGTCATCATGGTTCGATGTAGGCGCGTAAGCCTGTACCACCTTCCTCTTGTTTTTTTTTTTGTTAAACTTAATTATGATACTTGCTACCCTCTTACTGATGCCGTAATATCCCTCTATGTTTCCAGCGATAATATAGTGTATAAGAAACCCACCACTATTTATCTTCTCTCAACTAATCAATAATTACCGCACCTAAACACCGCGCGATTTCATCTGGATGCCAGCTGGAAAAATAATAGGAATAATTCAATCCACTTGGCATGGTCACGTGCCAAACAGTGTGCGCCGTATAACGCTTACTGCTTCATATCGTGCATGTATATCGATGTAGTATTGTGGGTAGAAACTGGAACACATCACGTGGAACACATCACGCGTATATCATACCCTCAATCGTCGACCATTAGTTCTTAACACATCACGTGGCAGACGCCTGCTTGTGACATGCTGTCAAGTTTACTTCGCAGAGCTCTCATTTTACAACTATAACAGACAAAATGAAGAATTTCGGTGAATAAAAAAAATGAGCGAGACAAAGGCAGTTTGTGTGACCTTAAGTCTCCAAAAATCCTGCCATGTAATGGCGTTGCATAGAGGAAACAGGCGCTTATAATTGCGATGGGCAAGAAGGTAGAGGTAAAATGTAGACAGACAGGGAGGTTGTTTCGAAAACATAAAAGTGAGAAAATAAAACAGAGAAAAAAGCTGCGCTCGTGTGAAGATAGGCAGAGGCGGAACGCCAGAGCCTGAAGCTACTTGGAAGCAGTCGAAGCGAGGAAACGGATACGTATACTCCCGAGCCACGGGCTCGGGTGTCCTGCGGGAAAATTGCCTTTTCGGCACCGAAACGAGCCGAGGCTGGAAAGAGGAGAGGCAAGCCTTGGACTGCCGAGGCCGATTCGCTCCCGTGGCCCCTCTGCGCGGACACTGTAAGCCGGTGGCAGTCTTCGGAAACTTGGTACGTCGCCACGCGATCGAGGAAGAAGGGTGGCGACACCGGCCGACGTCGTCGCACTGTACAGGCTGGCGCGTGCCGAACCGCCCAATAAGAGAAACGAACGACCCGCCACGAAGCTGTGCGAGGAAAGCAGCGGAGAAAAAGAGCAGCAGAAAGAGAGAGAGGGTGTTGAAGAAATGAGAAAAGGAGGTGGCGAGAGATGCGTCCGATGCGTGTGGCGACACTGAGGGCAGCAGCCAGCGTGAAGATTGAGTAGGGAGAGAGGTGATGGCTGGGGGGGGGAAGGGGAGACTTGTACGGATGGACAAGAAGACGGGGCCCCAGCGTGGCATCTAATTCGGCTCCGAGGAATTCGCGAGATTAAAGGGACAACAGTTTGTTTAGGCGGCAGGCAAGCGTAATCGTATACCAGCGTGGCAGGATGCTTCTGCTGGTGTCGTAGACTTTGTTGTCAGTCTAGTCGAGCTCCCTCTGAGTTTCCGACCTGTTTTCTCACTTTCCTTCTTTCTTTCTTTCTTTCTTTCTTTTTTCTTTCTTTCTTTTTTCTTTCTTTCTTTTTCTTTCTTTTCTTTTTTTCTTTATTTTCGTCTCTCATAATCATATGGTGGTTTTAGGATGTTAAACCCCACATATTCTTTATTTCTTTCTTCTTTCTTCGTTTCTTTCTTTCTTTCTTTCTTTCTTTCTTTCTTTTTCCTTTTTTCTTTCCTTATTCTTTTCTTTCTTTCTTTTTTTTTTCTTTATTTGCGTCTCTCATAATCATATGGTGGTTTTAGGATGTTAAACCCCACATATTCTTTATTTCTTTCTTCTTTCTTCCTTTCTTTCTTTCTTTCTTTTTCCTTTTTTTCTTTCCTTATTCTTTTCTTTCTTTCTTTTTTTCTTTATTTGCGTCTCTCATAATCATATGGTGGTTTTAGGACGTTAAACCCCACATATTATTCCTTTCTTTCTTCTTTTTTCCTTTCTTTCTTTCTTTCTATTTTACTTCGTGCACAGCGTCTGAGGGACAGCTGTGGCCACTTTCGCGTGGACGCCACGTCCTGTAAGACAAACTAAAGTCCACGCGAATCTATTTTGCTTGCCTCCGCCACTCCTTAGACGTTTACCTTTTCTTTAGAGTAGAATGAATGAATGGCGGTGTAGAAAACAATTTTCGGCAAAAGACTGATGGCATTGCATCGACACTGCATAAAAACGAGAGGAAACAAGACAAGAAATTATCAAGAACATTAGACAGCACGCAAAAAAACATAATTTGGACAACAATTACAAACTCTCTGTCTGACGTTCGACAGAAATATGGTGTTTTTTTTTTTTTGCTAAGGCACGTTGCCGGGCTAGTTGGTTGAGATTCATCATTTTCACTGGTATAGCGCACCACGACAAGGACACACACAAAGGAGAGATGCGCGACAAGGACACACACACAACTGTGCGCTGTGTGTGTGTGCATCTCTCCTTTGTGTGTGTCCTTGTCGTGGTGTGCTATACCAGTGAAAATGATGATTTCTTTGTTCAGGTTATAGTGAGAAGTTGAATAGAAATTTCCCTGGACGTTAGCTGACACGCCACGTTAACGTAGTGGATATTTTACACTTTTTTTTATAACGTCTCTTTTCTTTCATCTTTTATCTCCCTTACCCCCTTCCCCAGTACAGGGTAGCCAGCCGGTCTGAGAACTGGCTAACCTCCCTTTCCTTCCTCATTTATTTCTCCCCCTCCTCCTTACACTGCAGCTGTAACATTTCGTAATTTTTTATGCCTCACAACCGAACAGACTCGCGACACACCACGTGCGCACACGCATCTCCTATCACGCACTACCTTGGTCGTAAACGTATAGCTGTGATCTCGCAGTGAAGTACGTGTGCACACGCTATACCCTTCGACAGGTGTTATCTTCGCACTAAGTCTCTGCCTCGACAGCACGAGGTAAAGAGTGATAAATGCATATGTCTGTCACCTCGAGCTGAAGACGAGCTATTAGATGCTCTTTTCATTTTCTAGAGCTCCTGGGATAAGCTTTCGAACATCCGCAGAAGCGTCGCCGTGCTTTATTTCCAGCCACATGAGAGGACGACATACGTAGCTAAAGCGTTGTCATGCTTCGAATAAGCACACCTCCCTAACTGCCATACACGATGAAGATGGGGTGGAGTTGGGATTTCGCTTCCAGCCTATCGCAGCCGCCTCTCGAGTGGTTGTGTATGCAAAGTGGGTACAACCCATCGCGTAATATGGACTGCTAAGATGACCCAATGTAATTGTAAGTGGGACAAACTTCCCTTTTAGATGTTATTAAGAAAGGTCCTTGACTATTGAAGCATCAAACGCAGCATAAATGTTTCTGCATTACCTTCAATTAGGTCTTATTGCCTACAACTGGCCAACCACAGGCAATGCTAGACAACATTTGTTAATACATAGCTTGAATCGGCAAGTGCTGATATCATGCGGCCTTCCATAGTGGACTTCAAACAAACAAGAATAACTGTTTTAACAAAACTTCGTCAGGGTTTATAGTTGGCACATATTCCTGAAGCAAAAGTAACAGCACAGACACAAAAGACGCCCCACATAGAGAAGGCACGAGACGCACGAGCGCTGACTAATAATTGGCTTATTCATTCGGTTTCAAATGCCCGCTATGAGCGATCAGAAAAGATCGTCATCATAAACGGGCAAACGCTCTCTTCAACCTTTCTCGCACAACACGTGCACCAGTATGCCTGGCATGGGATCTTGTGAATCTGGTGGACGAGAGAACGAATACGTAGAGAGATAAACAACGAGAAAGAAAGAAAGAAAAAGTGGACCCACGTACCTGTGAATCAACGTTATCCGAAGCATGCGGAGGGAAGGTGACCGTCTTGCATTTTTTATTATGCAACACGTCATTAAAGGACGCTAAATGTATGTACAAATGTTGCACGCACAGACATATGTTGAAGTTTTGGAGATGTTTATACAATTAGTTGTTCGCGCTTGCGAACGATGTCAACTGAAACATGCGTATTGGCAACACCAGAAGCTGATATGTAGCGCTGATGCTCGCCAAGATGCTAACCCTGGGCACTACTACATAAATAAACTTCAGCGCATGGCAGCCCACCACAATTGACGTTAACCCGACGTGACGGCTGTATCAAAGGAGTACATATATCATGTTTAAAAATTTGGGTAGGCACTGCAACCACTATTGGTATTTAACGAATATTAGCGTCTATTTGAAAAGTAGTTCCGAGACCTGGCGTAGGTCTTTGGTAGAATGATTGACTGCCACGCAGAGTGCTTGGGTTCGATTCCTGCTGGGACCCTGACGTTTATTTACAATCGTCGGGGGGGGGGGGGGGGGGGGGGTCAACGTATTTGGTGAGGCGAGATTCAAACCCACGTACCCAGGATGCGAAGGCTAGAGAAATAGAAGAGGGGGCAAAGGCAAAAAGAGAGAGAAAGAAATTGAAAGAGATAAAATTGAAAGAGGAAGCAAGCGAGCCTGAAAGAAAAAGTGATTGACAGAAAAAGAAAAATGAATAAACGAGGAAAAAAATAGGTAAAAAAGCAGTGAAAAGAAACAACAGGGAAAGTAGAGGTGAAGAAAGAGAATAAGTAAAAATAAATGAAGCAGGCCACTCAGCTCCGCTCAGCCTTCATACCTGACACTGCTAGTGCTCAGCTACACATGACCTTTCTTTTTCGCATTGCACCTACTAGTGCTCACGCCCCGAAAAACAGAAATACGGGCTCAAACGTGAAGTTCGATAAGCCCTCAGAAAATCCCGCTTTATAACCGTTAGCGGTAACACCGATTAGCACTCACTTGATGAAGGCCAAGTCGTCAGGGCTCAGGTGCTCAAGCTCCATTGCTATTTCGTCGGACTGAAAGAGACAAGTCATCGGCGGGATCAATATCAATCATTTCGCGCGTATTCACATTCCTTTCCGGCAAACGTAATCATGCGCGCCCTGTCTCAATGATGTTTCGATGAGCAATCAGGAGCTGCATTCAAGACTGACAACGCTTTGGTGTAGAGTGTCCACAGGATTAAGCATGTCAATTTAGATGTAAGTAATGTGCGTCCTTCTGTATCTACTACCTTTCGATTGCGCCACATCGGCGTACTAACAGCCCGTTCACTTACATCAGAGCCAACGTCTACCTTATTGGTCACAGCCACCATGACACGACGTTGTAATCTTTAACAATTGCACACACCAGATGCACTTCAAGATTTGTCGTCCAAAGGAAGGCAAGAAAGCGAAAGAAAGTACAGGAGATGTTAATTGTAGTAATTGTGATGTGAATGAGAAGAAAGTATACTGGACGAAAAGATTGCTTTCCGCTGACATGGACCGAACCTGCGACCTTCGAATAAGACGTCCGATGCCTAATCTTTTCGTTCGCTTTACTTTATTTACAATTGCATCAGGACTATTAAAAGCGACATCCCCTATAGCTGCCTCGGTTTTTTGTGTGCGTTGGCTTCTTCCCATTAATTCTTGTGCGTAAGAAAGAAAAACGAGCCCATAAGTTTTGATTTTGCATCTCGTTCTGTGAGCACTACGCGTCTCTTCACTGGACTCAACAAGAGATGACTTCAGAAATTACACACGCAAGCGTTGGGTTTCTTTCTTTGTACACACGTGTATTGTACCAAGTTTCTAGGTCATGAACCACGCGAAGAGCGATTTTGGCAGTATTTAAGGTCACCTCACGAAGTACAAGAACGGTAAGACGCTACAATAGTTTTTTGTGTAAAGGTTCTTTCTGTCACAGTGTTAAAAATAAGTTGTGCACATACGGCCGCAAGTCCGCGATTTTCCACACAAACGCGAAACATGTGTGAACACAACTACAACGCCTTTCTTGACGACTCAGAATCAATAAACCCAATTCCTTAAAGGTATTTTTGCGTGCGGGACGGCACTTACGGTAGAATTAAGTTAATCTGTAGAGGCCGGAATTTGTAAGTCATTTTTCCAATATCAAAAAAGAGTGTTACTTCTTAATACAACAAGCAAAAAAATCCAGAGCCAGTTCAAGCCCAATCAAAAGCTGTAAGAACCGAAAAGCATTGATACACCTGTGTTTCCCTTGTGTTTAGTTTTTGTTTATTTGCCTACTTTCGTAGGCAAATATCTCTGCTTTTTTTTTTTTTTAGTGCGATTGCGGGACATTTCAAATCCAGTTTGTTCATTTTTTCGTGATTATCTGATTTGTTTCACCATTGTGTAATTTCGGTTGCAAGGAATCCTTTCTACTGCTCTTCTAGTCGCTGCTCCGGTAGCAGTACATACAACTCTTGGCATTGGCGTTTCACTGTCACTTCGCTGACTCGGACAAACCAACTAGCCCTCCTGCGACACGGACGCCACTCAGGTTCCCGGGCAATCAACTCCCGTCAATCCAAGCGCGCAACCTGCTCAGCTCATATGTTGATAACGGTATGTGACGCTGACGCGAGACATAGGACCTCATGACAACATGAGAATAGAGACGATGACAGGGCTGGCCCTTAAACTGCTCCACCACTGCGATTGCCGGGAATTCAGGCTATTAACCTAGAGCATCTGACTGCAGGTGAAAAAAAACACATTTTAATGCACCATACTGAAATCAATATCCCATAGTTTTTGGTTCAATTAGGTCAACCAAGCATTCAGAAGTAACCATACTCACCACTATGGGCAGCGTGCTGCCCAGTGTCCGCGCGCAGAAGCCCGGGTCGTAAAGTCGTCCGTGACGAATCGCGGAGAGGGCCGATCGCACCACGCATTGGCTGTACACGTGGCGCCAGCGGTAGCCCTGCTCCCAGAGGCGCTCGAGTTCGGACTCGAGCAGCTTGGCGCCGCTCACGTCCAGATCGGGACGCCACAGGTCGGCCGCACCCAGGCGGGACTCGCTTTCGCAGCGGCCGAACAGACCATCTGCACAGAGCACAACAGCCTCAGTGGCTTGTTTTACGTCATCGGGACATATTGTTACGGAGTCGTGGCGCTGCCGAAGACCGGAGACTGTGTGCTGAAATCAAACTCTTTATTTGGGCGAACATGTGCCCGGTAAACGGGAAGTCGGATTACAGTAGCAGTCTTGCACTGATAGCGGCGAACGGAGCGTCGATCAACTGACAAGCGGCATAGCGTGGCGCCACTCATAAACTTGCCATCGAACTTTCTAGCGTTATCGCTAGCGGCGACGTGCATTCCAGAATAGTAGAGAGCTTTAGAATAGCGCACCACGAGCCCTTGCGGTGCGGTCGCTGCCACTGCGCATGCGTCGTAACGCGAGTCGGCGTTCGCGTTCGCGGACCACATGCGAAAAATCCGAAATTGCGTGCGGTAATGGCGGCCCGCATGTGGTCCGCAAGCACTGGTTTCGAGGCTACGGTGTCGCTGCGATCGTGCGCTGCGGTTAGCAGCCGGGCAAACGCTATTCTGAAAGTTGTATGGCGCCCGCAACGCCCGCAGCGCTTTCAAACGGTATTCTAAAACTCCCTAATGTGAAATGTTCACGTTGCGGGAGTAATCTTAACAAAATGCAGTCCTGAAGTTTCTAGAACACTGTAGGCGCGATTTGCGCTGAGCATTGCGCACAGCGTAATGGGGTGATAAGAAAACTTGAGGAAGGAAGGTGGCAATATTATATTCACCAAGCAGATAAAGCGTGAAAAAGCACACTACACTACAAATGAGCAGGCGAAAGTCCTGTCCTCAGACGTGCAGCCTCCCCTGTCCAGGAAGCCATGGACCCCAACCACCAGTCCACACTGTCCACTAGTAAAAAAACTGGTGCTTTAGATCAAGTGGGGCTGGCTGGACAATTTTTGTAAAAACGCTCGTTGAGCCTTCGTGAATGCTCAACGGACGTTCTCCATAGACGTGGTGGACTGTGCATCATGCATCCGGCCGCCGCAATATAACGCGAAAGCAATAAACCGACCTCATACAATAAGATTTCCTTCTTTATTTTTGAAGACGATAGTTTTTCTTGGAGACCTTCAACGCAAAAATTTCGGTCTGTTTGTCCACCCTTAACGGTAGCCTAAATGGCACCAAAGTGACCAAACGATACTCCAAACGGCCGACCCCATCCGCAGCGCCCACCAATATTGCTCAAGGTTCAGCGTTCATACTTGTGCGATTGTCAATTAAAAATCAATTATTGCGCATATCTGAGGCACCATAACAACACGTCAATATTATGTATGTCTATTTTTTACTAGAAAAGGCATACATAAGTTATCTTAAGGATCGTAGTCTTTATAACGCTGCGCTGGCCATGCAACGTTTGCACGAAACGGCAAGTGTTTCCAACGCTTTGTTAAGACGACACGGGGATGGCACCTACCCGTCGCCTTGCGTTCTAAACCTTATCACCTCAGAGACGGGCGTGCACGGCACACGCTCCATTTTCAAGGATAATTGCCAGATAGCGCTCATGTCTCACGTGTGACGTGACTTGATGCACTCGTCCGCCTCCGCTGCACGCTCGAGGCACTCTAGCGCAGCGCCTCCAGAATACCATTCACCGATTTTCTTGTGCAGAGCATCAAATAAACGTTTTGTTCACTCTCTCTAGATGCAAGACTATCGTCTTTCGACGACATTTGCGGTGTAACATGCAGAAAGGAGGCTAATTTTTTTTTCGGCAATATTTCAAATGTATGTAAAATCCACATACCACAGGATAACCAGTTACACGATCCAGAAGGTGCCCCAACACATTTCATTTTGAATAAATCTCATCCACTCGCTTGCTGCTGCCAACAAGCACGCATTGCCAATATGGAAGCTTCGTGGTTACCTGATTTTGTGGAGCGACCGCCCCACAAACGCACCTGTCCCACGTTCGAATCGAGACAGAAAAAACTTTTTGTGACACGCGAACTTTTCTTTCAAAGAAACTTGTATATACTTCCTCGTAACTTCAGGAACGACAAAGGATCTTCATGAACTTTCCCTTATATTGCAGGCTTAAATTATCCCTTTGATCCCTTTGCTCTATACTCAGGTAGCGAATTCACTCTGAGTGGACTGATTTTCTGTGTGCGTGTGTGTCGGTGTTTTTCTCTTATTAATTTTTTAACTCTCCCTTTCACTTTCAACACCCTATTCCCCAACCCCAGTGTAGGGTAGCATACCGGATACTAGCATCTGGTTAACCTCCCTGCCTTCGTTTTTTCTCGTTTCTCTCTCTCTCTCTACACGTGCATATCATTGGTTCCCCTGTCGTTCCTTCTGCTTATGCTCGACTTCTGACCGAAATGTGGCGGGATCAAATCCCCACCACTGAAGTCACCTTTCGATGGAGCCAAAATGCTGACGCACGTGGGCTTAGATAGAGGTGCGCATTAAATAACCACACGCAGCTGATATTTCTGACGCCCTCAACCGCATTATCTCTCCTAATCATAACGCAGTTTTGGGACGAAATATCCCAACAATCAGACTACTTCTCCGTTGCTACACCTATTACTGAGTAACCCACCGTAGCGACTCCTTCTACCAAGTGTAAACCTACTGGTAATACTGTCTGCGTTTCCTTTCGACTGCGAGGGAACACCGGTACAAATACGGCAGCATGTTAACCTTCCGACGACGCATTGAAATTACGTCACGCTTCTGCAGAACCCTGTTTTAAATGTCTGTGCGACTGACGTGGACACCGGAAACCGGCCTAAGGTTGCAGAACACAGTCCCTCGGCGACCGACGCAGGACAATCCAGCTTATGTATCCTCGTATCCGGCGCTCCAATTAGGCCAAGCCCGGATAGAGACAGCGGCGTCCCGCCGAGAATGCCGCTAACACAATGCATGGAGGTCATCGAATGTCTGCGTATACAATATTCTCGGCACAGCGTCTCTCTCAAGTTCCGCGCACCGCTGCTATAGCGTTGAATACAACTAACTTACCAGAGAGAGAATAGGCGAAGTTTTGGCCAAACAAGCCCGACAACAGTACGCTTTTCTTTAAAGCGTCTTTACGCAGTGTCTCGTGTCCTGTGTAGGCATTACGGTGGTACGTTTACCGGATGGCATAACTTCGACTTGGAGCCGACCGGTGAAGTGGACGTCCTGGGATTGAAGTGCCTGAGAAGATAAGATTTACAGCGTGCAAAGGCGTGAAGAGGAGTTGTAAAAATGTGTTTCGCATCTATGGCACGCAACTACGCGGTCCGGGGCGTCGACAGCGAGCGCTGAAGTACGCGGGCCTGCATACACCTCCGTAGAGACAGAAGCGAGAAAATACAGTACAGCACGGATGTCGTAATGGGAACTCCTCGCGCCTCGCTTCTTAAGCCGGGTGGCGACAGCGAGAGAGAAAGAGGAAGGAGGGAGGGGGGTAAGCACTGGCACGAAGCAGGTTTTGCGAATCGTAGAAATTTCTCGCGAATCCTGCAGCGTCGGCCAGTGTGCGGGCTTAATTACTGCGCTCGACTAACAATGGGACCATGCGAGGCTTAATCCGCCCTGATGCATCGGGGTCTCCTTTCCCACCGATGTCTGCACTGCGCCTTCTGCAGCCCAAGCCACGCACCACCTCTCCGGCGCTGGCCCGGACAAACTCCGATCGCAGAAGCTTGGCCGCCGGGTCCCGTGCTCGCCTATATATACCAGTTCGGCCACTGCGATGCGCCCGTGTTTTCCGGAGGCGTGGATTTATTAATTAGCTCCCCGGGACCAGCATGACCAACTGAAGCTTCACCTACCATCTCTGTCCGATGGACGCACTCCAGTCGATACTTTATGTGCGCAGACCCTCGCACCCCCCTCCTCCTAAAGAAAAGGATAAATACACGTGACTTTCTCTTGCAAAATGCACAAATGCGTTTAGCAATGTACAACGTACGGGTGATTATTACGAACCGAAGCACTCGAAAGCGACCATATGCATACCCTGTGAGGCTAGGAATTAAATTTGGATACGCAACCTGTAAAATAGGTGAGGCTAGGCAAAACACGTGCATTACGTAGGCTCCCTTAAAAATTTCTCCGTGTCCGTACGTCATAGGCTAACAAAAACTAGAAATCCATTCGTGGCCAAGGAACGTATACATATTATGAGAGACGCGTTAGCGCTCCACGCAAGGTGCTTTAATAAGAACTCCTGTGTAGCTCCTCCCATGATCATTGCCAGACCAGTTAAAGCAACGACTTTAGCTCAGTCTATTGCCATTTATATAATCTGGCATTGAATCATGTGGTCACTAACATTCTTCAGCTGCCTTTATACAACGTTTCAGTCACACCATCCCTACCTTTCTTTTCTATCCCTACTTTTCTATCCCCTTTCCCCTTCCACAGCGCAAGGTAGAAATCCAAACATCATCTTCTGGTTCACCTTTTTGCCTTCCACTTAAATTCTCTTTCTCTTTCTCGATGCCAACGCGTCATTCACTTTCGTTATAATTAAGAAGAACGCATCACTAAAAGTTATTGGCAAAATGATCGCTGACCATCTAGTTATTTTCGATAATTTTTTTAAACATGACGTAGACACAGCTTATGCTTCACCCTCTCTCTAAGAGTACCTTAATCCCTCATGACGAAAAAACGAGGGAAAGAATCGCCACCGCGGAGAAGCTGTTGAGTCAAAGTGTTGATTCTTTGTTTGCATTGAAACACACAAAAAAAAACCTTCGCAACACAAAGCCATCATGACGCCAACCCAAACTGAAGATTGCGTCGCCCACTCAGCATGCAATAAACTTATTGAGTATCTATCTATCTATCTATCTATCTATCTATCTATCTATCTATCTATCTATCTATCTATCTATCTATCTATCTATCTATCTATTTATCTATCTATCTATCTATCTATCTATACAGCTTCGTGCTCTTGTGGCCAATAATCGATGTGATGTACACGATATATGGCATGAAAATGACATGAGTAAATAACGAAAAAAATGGCATACGATACTATAAAAATGATGTTATACGTGTCACGTCTGACATGATTCACTTTGTATGGTGTTTGTGCTCTCGCAGGCAATTCAGCGGCCCGGCGTATACTGAAATGAGCTTGAAAGGTCCTGAATGTACTTATTCTCTTTAGTCTTTCAATTGTTTTGTTTTTATATTTCAATAGTTAAGTGGGCTCTTTTAATACATCTTAGCAAGGAGAGAGAGAGAGAGAGAGAGATGACAGCAGCGTATACAGTGAACTGTGGGAAATTACGGCGTTCGCCCTACTTGATTTATTTTTTTTTCTACATTACCGAGTAAATTTGAGCGACCAGGGTTAGTATACTATCCGGTCTTGCCGAGTTGGTACGGTCAATGGCCACTCTGGAAGCCGTACGAAAGCCTATTCTGCTTCGCATCGTTACGATGCGGAGGCTTCATGTTGGGGTTGCGCTTACCGCATCCGTGACCACCCTATAGGCGCAAAGTACCGAGACCCGTATATAGCACATCATGCCATATTTGTGACGCCCCAATGCGGGTTGTAACTGCATCAGACCTAATGTGGACCTGCATTGGTCTACAATTAAGTAGTCGTTGTTACCTCCGTGCAACACGTCTCAGGCCTCGCCAACCACCCGACTTTGACTGCTGGCTTCGTAGACCTAACCGGCGTTCGTTACCAGACTTTATACACAAAGCAAACTTGTATGTGTACTCCTGAACCAAAATGCAGACTTTCAGAATAAAAAACAAAACTGCTGTATCAATCAATCAATCAATCAATCAATGAAGCTTTATTTTCATAAATAGATATATGCAATTACAGGGATTATTTGGACCGATAGCCTAAAGTGGCTAGTGGACGGTCCAATACAATGTGCAACATAAAAAAGTGTACAGGTCAGCTCTGAGGTAACAACATAAAAAAAACAATCATGTGATACAGATAACACAGTAATACATTTTTTCTTGCAGATATGCATACTTATTAGCTTGCAGCTAGTTTCTATACATAGGCACTTATTAAAAAAATACAATGAAAATCGAATCACACACACATGCTTACATGTCTTGACTCCACAGAAAAGAATGATTTACATGCCATGCTGAAATTACGTGCCGTTTTAATCTCTAGGGGGACCGTGTTCCATATTTTTGTTCTACTAAACTGTATCAGTCTTTCTCCGTAAACATTAAAACATTTGGGCAGATTGAAATTACCATTCGAAGCATGTCGCGTATTGCGTTTAGGAATTGAAAAAAGATCAGCAGGCAAAGGTGAATTTCTATTAATTATGTTATTTACTGAAACAGCAATTTTGTAGTCACGCAACATCGGAACTGAGAGAATGCGTTGTGATTGGAAAATATTACTTACTGATTCACCTTGGCTTATGATTTTCAGTGTACGCTTTTGAAGTCGCTCAAGAGTTTTTAGATAACTGTTGTACGTCACACCCCACGATTCCAGACAGTAACCTATGTGACAATGACACAATGAAAAGTAGAGTGTGCGGAGAATAGCTTGTGGAAAATATTGGCGAGCTTTTATTAGAGAATAGCAGCCATAGGCTAGCTTTGCGCACACACTTTGTACTTGCTCATGCCAGTGTAAGTGTTCATCAAAAGTGACGCCTAAATATTTAAAACAAGGAACTTGTTGAATAGGAGTGTTGTTTATTGTTAGGTTAAGAGATTCAGCGTCAATATGTTTCCTACGAGAGTGAAACACCATATACTTTGTTTTAGTACAGTTAACAGTCAGCTGATTCCTGGCAAACCATTCCGAAATGTTCGATAAATCGGTCATTGCGTCATTTTGTAAATCTGCTAAGGAGTGTCCTGTGAAAACTAAAACAGTGTCGTCCGCGTACATCAGTGCCCTTGACCTTTGTAGGGATCGCGGGACATCATTAATATAAAGAGAGAACAATATAGGGCCCAAAACTGAACCCTGTGGCACCCCGCATTTAATATAACCGTAGGATGATTTGATGTCACCAATGACTACCTTTTGTTTGCGTGCCGATAGATAACTAGAAAAAAAATCAAGCGAGTTACCTTTTATCCCATAAGAATGCATTTTTTCCAGTAAAATGGAATGACTAATAGCATCAAATGCCTTTCGTATGTCTAAAAATACTGCTATTGCTATGTTGTTTTCATGTAGCGCGGAATTAATATATTGCGTAAGCATCGAAACAGCAGTTGAAGTGGACCTGTTTGCAACAAAGCCGTGTTGCTGGGGACAAAGTACATTCTGTTCACCCAGGAAGCGCCTTAATTGCGACGATAATTGTATAATTTTGGCAGTAGCATAATTGGGAACATGTTGCTTTTTTTTCTGCATGTTTTCGGAGACAGCCCGGGTAGATCAAAGGGTGGAAACCGAGAGTATAACTATGACTAGACTAACGTTTACAAAACATTCGCTGCTACTGTCCGATAACCCATCATTTACTATTTCCCCTTAGAGAAGTTGCTGTTCACCCGAACCCGCGCGGACGCACACCTTGTCAAGCTATACTCTCCGTTCACTCAATTAGCACTGTGACAGTACGATCTCATTTGGCGGATACCTAATCTCCCTTATAGACCATCTTACGGGTGGGTTTTGGTGCCACTACACTGGGCTTCGGCATCTTGTATCTTAAAGAAGTTTGCAGGTATAATGTTGCAGCAGAAAGCACAGGACCGGATTGATTGACGGAGCATGGAGGAAGCCTTTATCTTGCAGTAAGCGTAGTTATTATTATTATTATTATTATTATTATTATTATTATTATTATTATTATTATTATTATTATTATTATTATTATTATTATTATTATTATTATTATTATTATTATTATTATTATTATTATTAACAACTCAACAAACACTGATCCGATAGGCGCATACGGATAAAAACTGTTGAGTGGCTGCATTCAATGCCAGAGGACGTTATTATTCGTTTAACAGCCGTAAGTGGCGGCACCCATGTCACTTGTGTGAAATGACCTATATACGGACAGCACACACGAACGAGAACTAATTCGTAGTTGAAGTTCGAAGTCTGAATTGAGCGGCCTCTGATTTCCACGCGCAAGCCCTAGAGAGGTGAACCCACCGATATTACGACGCGTACACCAGACCAAAAAGAATTATCTGCACATGTGCCTCAGGCTCCCCAAGTTTACTTAAACCACTTCATAGGACCCGGTTCTCCTTGTGTACCTTAACCTTGCAGGGGCGAATAGGGCATTTAACAAGGGAAGCCCGCAGAAACCAAACGTTAAAGGGAAAGCCTATTAAGAACGCATTCGCGAATGTTTTTCATTAAATCGGGCCTGGACCTAGCAGTATGGCTCTCAATTCGCGCTCCTATTTCCGCTTTGCACAGGTTGTAATGCTCCACGTCTCTTTTCTCTTACTTTTCTCTCAGTATTTGACTTCGTACGCCCGTTCGAAGAAACTTGTAAAACTTCGCTTCGAAAAAAGCGACTACTTCCTGCTTCCTCGGGCCACTGCACCGCGAAAGCAAGGTTTCGTCAAACAACACAAGTCGGTCGCTTCGGTCGGCTGGTCGGATTACGCGAACCTTTGTACGGATTCTCGCGTCTTTTCACTGCAATGGCCTCCCGTCAGCGATCGCCACTCGGACCGGGGCTTCTTTTTCGCATTGGCGTGACCTCTGGCGGAACTGTATAGACCACCACCAGCCCTCTCCTTTTTTCTCTTTTCCCTGCGATGCCCTTTCAGCCTCGGACGAAGTGGCTAACCATTGGAAGTTTAGCAAGCGCATAAAATGCGAAAATACAATAATGAAAGTTGTGGAGAAAGGAACCAGTAAACGAAGACCCAGAAACCTCGACTCTCATAGGCTGTCTGTACCACTAATGAGCCGTAGTACCGCTGGAAAATAGAATCAAAGCTGAAAAAACTGTGACGGAAGTTTCGGTTTACAATCAGATCACTGCATTCAGATGTCATCAGTACCCATGAATGCCGGCGCAAGTGCAAGGCTTCCGAGCGAGAAATAAGGTGCATTTATTGATGGCCTCTTTCCGCGATACGGAGGTTGCGAATTAAGTAAGCATCGATGCGGCAAGTTCACTCTAAGCCGGAACTGAGTGCGCAAAGTTGGACTAATTGCAGCCTTTACATCAACAGATAAACGGTTTCTCAACAAGGAGCAAATAGGTGGCAGTGCTTGTCGTACGCAAAGTGCCGGCAAGAAAGAGACCCAGAGGGAGGGTAAACGCGAACCGACTGCCTGCTGTCGTGCTGCACGACTTGGCCCTGTACACTAGGATCACACAGAAGAATGAAAGTGAAGCGCTATTCTAACGACTATAGGAGCTGTTATGAGAGGCAACTTCTTTTGTTCACTTGGATTTCATTAAACCTCGGCTTCAATAGGCTTTCGTGTGTGTATGTGTGTATTTTCCTTTATCAAACGGTTGCGTAAACAGAATAAAATTAGTTTATTTTGATAAAATAAGCATTATAAAAGCAATAAGCAATAAGCATAATAAAAATAAGCAAACAAAATAAATAAAAAGCCTCAGATTGAACGAGATTAAAACCTGGAACCTCTGCGTGGCAGCAGGAGTCATGCCGATTCCTGATACATCGTTAACAGAGAGACCCTCGCATGCTTCGTTTCGAGGAAAGGATAAAGTTGACATTTGTAGAGTTTTATGGTAGTGAAATAACAACCAAGCATTACACAAATCGAAGTGCGTAACAAGTAGACCATTTAAAGCTTTGAAGGGGCTCAGCCATAATTCTCCATCATCATCAACCAGCACACACGAAAAGTGCACATAACTGTTTACATAGATGGCAGTCTCTGCGCAGACGGCATTTCGAAAAAACACCGCCGCCGCCTATGTCATAACTGGGTAGTGGAAAAAGAGGCGTCCGCCCACGAGTCTGCACACACCACAACAAAAACCCCTCACTCCTCTATAATTGGTGCTTACAAGAAAAGTAGAAAGCTCATCAAAGCCAACTGTGGGTACATTGAAAAGATGCGAGACGAGAGCCCACGATATACACAATTCTGTTAGTGCCAGTCGATGCGGCTCATAGTCTCAACAAGCTCAATCGTCAAGCCACGTCTAGGTCTCTTGAGTAACTCGCCCAGGGACAGATCGCGGACATGCGGATCAATGGCCGAAAGAATATTGTCACGTGCTTGTCAAAAAGAAAGACAATGACAGTTGTGCATGTGCCATGAAGTACAATAAAATGAATGAAAAAGAAGAACTCTCTTGCGCGTTCTATTAAAAGAACCTACCTGCTTCTGGTGTCTCAATTTGTGCGGCAAGACCTCTGTTTTGACGTCGTGACGCTGGTGGAGTGCTGGAGGCTACAACCTGATGCAGGACAGTCTTGCTTGGACCCGTTCCCCTAGTCCAGAGACTCAGCCCCTCGTCACGGCTCCAGTGCACCGATTCAGTCGGCGCCTACTAGGCCTAAGTCCAGAGTCCGCACCTGTTCCGCCTCTTTCCAGCATGGCAGCTCCTACGACATCCACGGTTATCCCGCCAGCGCTGACCACTCTTCCCTCGCAGGTAACTCTTGAACATCCTCGCGTTCCTGAAGTTTTCCGTGGGGAAGAGTACGAGGATGTCGAGGACTGGCTCTAACAGTTCGAACGGGTCACTGTATCCAACCACTTGAGCGAACAGCACAAACTTGGCCGTGCATATTTCGCACTGGAAGATAGCGCTCGCACGTAGTATGAGTACCGCGAGGCTACATTCGAATCTTGGGAAGACTTCCGTCGAAAGCTCCTCGCTACATTTTTGAACTCGGACTGACGGGATCCCTAAGAGCAAGTGATTGAGGCCCGCGTGCAAAAACCCAATGAAACAGCCGCCATGTACGCTGAGGGTATAATCCGTCTGTTTCGACGAGCTGACCCTGACATGCCCGAGGCGATGAAGGGGCGTCACCTAATGCTGGGTGTTAAGGAACAAGTGTTTGCGGGCCTCGTACGAAATCCACCTACAACAGTAGATGGATTCATAAGAGAGGCGACAGTCATCGAGCGCGCACTGCAACAACGACGCCGACACTTTAACCGCCTGCAAAACCACACGGCAGTAAGTGCTGCAGCTCAGAACACTGCCGTATGCGAAAGTTCCCTGTGATAAATGATTAGGGAAATACTGCGTGACGAACTTCGGGCCCTCTGCGTTCCCCCTGCCCAACCGCCAGTCGCATCTGTTGCCGAAATCGTCCGCCGGGAGTTGAGGCAAGCCATTACACCACCCGCGCCAAGTCCTGAGTCACATCCAGCGAGCTACGCTGATGTGGTCCGTCGCCCTCCACCGACATTTGTGGCGATGCCCTTCCAGCCACGACCCGCTGCTGTACCTTGGTGGCAACGGGATTCTACGAGACGACCACCAGTTCGCCGAACTGACTTGTGGCGCATGGCCGACCGTCGACCTATTTGCTACCACTGCGGAGAACCCGGTCACATTGCCCGCTATTGCCGTCACGGTGATTCTGGCTTTGGGAACTTTTCTCGTCCCGCTTCTTTCCGCTCCGAAGACCGTCGTGCCCACAATGCCGATCAACGATCGCCTGCCCAAGCAACCCCAACGCGTCGCTGGCGATCTACATCACCTGATCGTCACCGTGACTTCCCTCAGAGCTACGCGGACGTCACCAGAGGCCGTTCGCCTAGCCCGCGCCGGCGAATCTAACGGATGCGACCTCGGGGGGCAAGGTTGCCAATCGTCGAGACACTGAAAAGTTCCCCCAATCACCGCAAGAAGGTATTACGACAACGACGATGAATACGACGACGAACAATAATGCCGATGAAGTTGTACTTGCCGATCTGAGCGTTCTCATTGGCGGACATCACGATACAGTACTGGTTGACACTGGCGCAGACTTCTCAATCATGCGACAAGAGCTCGCCGACCACATTAGATAGGCCAAGACACCATGGACAGGACCGCACATAAGGAGTGCTGGTGGTCAGCTGATGACACCCACGGGTAAATGCACCACTAGACTTCGCATCGGGGATTCTAGCTTCGTGGCCACTTTCGACCTGTTGCCAGACTGCTGTAAAGAGTTAATTTTGAGCATAAATTTTCTTCAAGATCATGGCGCTGTTATCAACATTCCTCAACGTACGGTGACGTTTTGCGCACATCCTTGTGCTGACAACAGCAGCGAAGAACCACGCGGCCGTTTGCGAATAGCCGACGATGTGACACTTCCACCGAGATCCTGCTGCCTTGTGTCGGTGTCCAGTGGGTGTCCTTGCTAGTGATAGCGGAGGACATAGTCGCTCTTTTGTTCACGCAAGGCATTTACATCGCGAGGGGCGTCCTGGCGTTTACTGGTGGATAGGCAGAAGTGCTCCTCACAAACTTCAGCAACGAGCGCCGTCAAATCCAGAAGGGTACCACAATTGCCTACTACGACGACGTAGACCAAGCCGGGGATTGTTCTACCTTGCAACCAGATGACGCGGCTGTCCCCCCCTCGACAACTTTGTCGGTGGATATCTGCTCTACGCTACCGCCCTCTGATAGGAAGCGCCTGCTTGAACGTATACACCCATTCTAAGACTGCTTTTTGCGTACGTCAAAGGTCCCACAAACACCATTGACTAAGCACCGCATCATTACTGAAGACAACACGCGACCGATTCGGCAAAACCCCTACCATGTGGCTCCGAAAGAGCACGAGGAGATTCAAAAGCAAGTACAGAAGATGCTCGTGGATGACGTCATACAACCTTCGAAAAGTCCTTGGGCGTCCCCCGTGGTTTTGGTCAAGAAAAAAGACGGCAGCTTGTGCTTCTGTATTGATTATCGCAAGTTGAACCAAGTCACGAAGAAAGACGTCTATCCACTGCCCCGCATAGACGATTCACTCGATCGGCGGCGTCATGCGCGCTATTTCTCTTCAATAGACCTCCAGAGCGGCTACTGGCGACGAGAGAGATCATGAAGAAACGGCCTTCGTGACGCCCGACGGCCTATACGAATTTAACGTGTTTCCTTTGGGGTTGTGCTCGGCGCCAGCCACTTTTCAGCGTCTCATGGACACCGTACTATCAAGCCTGAAGTGGCAAATATGCTTGGTCTATCTGGACGATGTTATTGTATTCTCAGCAACATTCGAGGAACATCTCAACCGTTTATTCACCGTCCTCCAAGCCATACGTTCGACCGGCCTTACATTAAAACCGGAAAAATGTCATTTTGGTTTTAACGAACTCAGCTTCCTAGGCCACGTCGTCAGTCACGAGGGTGTTCGACCTGACCCGGCCAAACTAGACGCCGTAGCGCAATTTCCTGCACCACGCGACAAAAAGGCCGTGAGACACTTCTTAGGGTTGTGCGCCTATTACCGGCTATTTATCGAGGACTTTCGTCTATTGCGGCGCCATTGACACGACTCACACGTGAGGACGTCCCCTTCTTTTGGGGTGAACAACAGCCAATGGCGTTCAATGAACTACAACAACACCTGCAAACACCTCCAGTCCTCGCGCACTTCGACCAGGAAGCCCCTACAGCACTTTACACTGACGCCAGCAATGTAGGTCTGGGTGCCGTTCTGGTGCAGTGGCAAGACGGCTGTGAAAGAGTAATAGCCTACGCCAGCAGAACTCTCTCTCGCATGGAGGAGAACTACTCGACTACTCAGAAGGAGTGTCTCGCCGTGGTGTGGGCAGTCATCAAATTTCGCCCATGTTTGTACGGCCGCTCCTTCAAGGTTGTTAGCGACCATCACTCTTTGTGCTGGCTCACCAACCTTAAAGATCCATCTGGCCGTTTGGCGCGCAGGAGCCTAAGGCTTCAAGAGTTCGACATGACCATCGTCTATAAATCTGGGAAGCGGCCCACCGACGCCGACTGTCTCTCACGGTCGCCAGTGGAGACTGTCGCTCGTTATGACGAAAACATCGATGTGGCATTCTTGGGAGTTGTCAACACGGCCACTATTGCACGGGAGAGGCGCAGTAACCCCGAGCTGTTACCACTCATTGAATATTTAGAAGGACGACGTAAAGACGTGCCGCGGTTATTTGCCAGAGGACTTCTCACCAACCGGCGACCTGCACTTGCTCGTCGTGCCTGCCTCTCTTCAAAAAGAAATTATGGAAGCGTGCCATGATGAAGCAACTTCTGGTCATCTGGGCTACACCCGAACATTGTGCCGACTACGATGCAAGTACTACTGGCCAAAGTTACCCGCTGCTGTTAACCATCACGTGCGAACTTACACCGACTGCCAAAGACGCAAAGCACCTCCCAGCAAGCCAGCCGGTCTTTTACATCCAGTCGAAGCACCAGCGAAGCCGTTCACCCAGATTGGAATGGATTTCCTGGGCCCCTTTCCAACTTCCACAACAAGGAACAGATGGATAATCGTGGCCACCGATTACCTCTCCCGTTATGCGGAGACTAAAGCTATGCAGTGCGGCACAGCAGCAGAGGCCGCTCAGTTCTTCATCAAAAACATCGTCCTTCGGCATGGCGCTCCGGCAGCAGTGATCACAGACAGAGGACCTGCCTTCACAGCAGAGCTTTTGGAGTCGGTTCTCAGACTCAGCGGTACAGCTCACCGGAGAACAACTGCATACCATCTGCAGACAAACGGACTGATGGAGCGCCTCAATGGGACCCTCACAGACATGATCAGCATGTACGTTTACACGGAACATAAAAACTGGGACCTGATATTGCCGTACGTGACCTTTGCCTATAATACCGCTCGACAAGAAACCACTGGAATGACGCCATTCAGTCTGATCTATGGTTGCGAAGTCACGACAACGTTGGACGCCATGTTGCCGCATGAGTGTGACGACATCTATGTAGACGCCGAAGAGTTCACTCAGCGCGCCGAGGAAGCCAGACAGCTCGCGCGTGTGCGCATCTGTCATCAACGGTATCAAGATGCACAACGGTACGACCCCAGACACAAGTTTATTAGCTACACACCAGGCGACAAGGTATGGGTCTGGATTTTGATACGTCTGCGTGAACTCTCGGAAAAACTGCTAAGACAATACTTTGGCCCATACAGCGTCACGTGACGCTTGAACGACGTGAACTATGAACTTGTTCCCGACACTGACTGTAGTTCTAAGCGCCAAAATCATTTACCCGAATTCGTACACGTCGTGCGTATGAAACCGTATTTATCCAGTTGACGCGACCACTTCATACACCTGGTAGAGTGCCTAAGTTGCGAATCGGGACGATGCCTCTTTCGGAGGGAGGCAAATGTCACGTGCTTGTCAAAAAGAAAGACAATGACAGCTGTGCATGTGCCATGAAGTACAATGAAATGGATGAAAAAGAAGAACTCTCTTGCGCGTTCTATTAAAAGAACCTACCTGCTTCTGGTGTCTCCATTCCTGCGGCAAGACCTCTGTTTTGACGTCGTGACAATATCCTCGCCGTAGACGTCACTCAACGAAGCACATTGGAAGTGCTGAGCAACGTCAAAATGTTGGATAACATCAATGTTCGCTTATACATACCTGATGGCCGCAACTCTACTGCAGGCGTAATTCACGATTTCGAAAACATAGCCATGGTAAAGGCCCTTATGAATACCTATCGTATGCTCCTCACTAGCATTTACAGTCCGGCTGCTAACAGTGCACTTCAGTTAGTGGATGCACTGAAGCCGGTTGTGATGAGTGAAGAAAACGACAACGACGGAAGTGCGGGGCAATGCACGTGTAATGTGCGCGTGAGTGTCAGCGAATCAGCGGATGACCAGTGGTGGCCCATAGAGGTGGCGTGCCACGATTGGGCCACGTGCGACCATTACGTGGCAGTAGGCTGTGTGGCTGGGGACGAGCGGAGCAGCGCCAGACGGGAGACAGCGGGCCGAAGCGTCGGACGCAGGCGATCCAGGTTCCGGCCAGGGAACGCGGCCATACACGCTGCTGCGGTCCAACCACCAGCTGGGGCGACATTGCCGGCACGAGTACTTCATTTCGGGGCGCGGCCTGGCCTGCTGTTCTCTTCCTTGCCGAGGACATCGCGGATCTTGGCGAGGCGTCTCTACGGTCAGCCGTTCGACACAGCGATGAACGTGGCCGGGCTAATGGTCACGGTTGCGTCGAGCATCGCGCCTCGGCGCACGCTCTTCGCTGGACGGGCTGGCCATTCCCCGCATGGAGCATGGCGTCTCCGATGCGGGTTGACTGCTCAGTAGTCGCACCCATGCCATCAAGCACCGGTGTCACCAGAGCGTCGCACATCAGCAAGGGACGAGCAAGACGTTCTGCCGGGCGAGACGCGGGCGTGTGTTCGGAGGATCACGGAGCCGGGTGAGGTTCAGGGTGGCCGAGGATCCAGGTGCTAGGGGAGTTTTGACTGAATCGAGGATCGCCGAGTGGTGCCGAGCCGTACCGAGCGACGCGCCAGACTCGGACGTGGGCTGCGAGCTCATGAGCTGCAGTGTGCACCCGAGGGTACCTGGCGGTGCCCCGGCCAAGAAGAAGGAACGTGGGAAAAAGAGCTCGAGGGTTGAGGCCACAAAGGCAGACGAAGCGGTGCACCGCTCGAGAGGACGAGTTCATGGCAGCGTTCCTGAGCCGTACGTAGGACCCGTACGTGTCGGCCAGGTCGAGCTCCGGTGTGTCCGTTCGAGATCGAGTCCGTCGGCCTGTACAAGGTCAAAGGACGGGGCCTGCTGAACAGCTTCTGCCTGGGTGCAGTGGCCGGGAGCAGGTTCGTGGGCGAGGCCTACCGGGAGTGGTCCTCGTGAGCCGTGGCCTGACCCTGGACCTCAGGAGTTGCGACCCTGACTGCTGGGTTGGCCGCGACGTCCGACTAAACGGCGCTGCACACGGTAGCGCATCCGTGTGCCGTCAGCCGTTCCAGCCGTGCTACCTTTGCCCTCGCGCACGTCGACGACCGCATCATGTCGGAATGACGGGGACCCAAATTGCGACGTTCCCACTCCTGGACCAAGAAGTGCACAAAACCGAGAAGAACAAAGTGTGCCTGTACAAGTAGGTGTTTCCGCCGCACCTGCCGCACTCGACGCTGGCCTTCATCGGGCTGCTGCAGCTGCTTGGGGGCGTGTTCCCCGCGCAGGAGGCGCAGAGCCATTGGTTCGCGCAGCTCATCAACAAGAAAGTGTCACTTCCTTCTCTAGTGTGCAATATAAAGCTTCTTTTGTTCGCATCAATTGTTGATGTTAATCCTTTCTCGTCCGCTATAAGCAAACATAGTGACGAACGTCCGTAACCATTACAATTTCTGGTCACCACCACGTTTCTGGTGTCACCAGAGCGTCGCACCGGTGCTATCAAGTCTGGAAAAGCACCATGGCTCCGCCTCTGCAAGCCTTTCGTAAAGAAGTCAAAGGAGCTTTGATATTTCAGTGGACTGCCCGAGGCCTCAAGCCCCGTATTTCTGATATCCGACAATTTGTGTTTAAAAATCAGTTTCCAATTATTATCTGTGAGCCACGGCTACACAATGCAATACGACTATCCAGGTACGAAGCCTTCAAGTCCGCTACCTGCAACGAACTGAGTAAAGTCATTGTATATATCAGATGTGACCTTACCTATATCGAGCACCGTGTAGCATCTCACGATGACAACCAGTATGTCTGCTTGACAGTAAAACGTAGAGACCTCAATTTCACGCTGGTAGGTGCATATATATCACCTTCAAGCCGTTTTAAACCTGAAAGACTACGTGCACTGTTAACAACCATGCCTGGATCATGGATCATCACCTAGATCTCAACGCTCACCACCCACTATGGGGAAGCCAGAAGACAGACCATCGCGGAAGGCAAGTATTCTCCTTTGCTCTGGAGCAGCAGCTGCTTCGTGTGAACGACGGAAGCCCAACGTTTCTACAGGGAAAAACATACAGCAGCTGCCTTGACTTGACATTTGTGTCACGAAGCTTAATTGGAAAGGTTAAGTGGTTCGCAGACTATGAAACTCATGAAAGTGACCACATACCAACTTATTTAAAGATCAAGGACCTGGAAAAATCACCTAACCACGACACTTTGACTCGCATCGACTGAAAAGTTCAGGTCACTGACGGAAAAGAGGTGTCAAGAAAATCAAGGGCCTCCTCTTGACACCCTCGAGGATATGATTAGAGGTGCTACTCAAGAAGCGACTTATCATATTGAACATACTTCAAAATATTGTCTACATTAGGCGGAATTGGAACGGCTCAGAGCAATTCGTCGTCGTGCAGAACGAAGATATAGGCGCATTAAGTCCATTCACGACTTAAGTGAGACAAGGCGCCTACAAAAAAATTCAGCGGCGAATCAATTCAGTTCAGTCCTTTCGGTGGAAATATCTGTGCGAATCGTTGGATCCACACAAGCCTTTGACGCAGACATGGAGGATTGTTCGTGGCCTACGAACATCGCCACATCAACATCACCCCTTCAAGTGTCTGTCTCTCCACCAAGGCTGCACCGAAATTGAAGTAGCAGAAGATTTCAGCAAGAAAGTTGGCGGTCAGGCATCCGCGTGCACCACGCGTCACCTAGAAGACACTCAAGTCTCCAGAGATTCAAGAATGGACACCTTTTTCTCTCTAGAGGAACTTTAAGTGGCCTTGACGGCATGCCAACAACCTTCATCGACTGGTTCGGATGGAATCACGTACATGGCTCTTTGCAACCTCGGCGAAGCAGCCCCTTCTATCCGTGTACAACGACTCGTGGAGCAGCGGATTTGTCCCTCATTCGTGGAAATCCAGCCGCCTCGTCCCTGTGCTTAAACCAGGTAAATCTCCTCTGGACTTGACCTCTTATCGCCCCATTGCGCTTACCAGCTGTTTCGGGAAAGTGATGGAGAGAATGATTTTGACTCGCCTAGAGGGGTACCTGGAGCACCACGAGGTATACCCTCATGTTATGACGAGCTTTCGGCGTGGGCGGTCCGCAATTGACAACGTTACAGACCTGGTCTCATCTGTTCAGCATCAAAAAAGACTGAAACATTTATCTGCGGCGTTCTTCTTGAACGTGAAAGGTGCATACAATAACGTATCACATGAAGCGATTCAGGATGTCACGGAAAATGTTAAATTAGGGGGTTGGGTTTACCAATGGATCTACAGCTATTTGAAAGGCAGAACTTTCTTTGTACAGACGGAGAATGGCACAACAACGCATCATTGCATCCATCGTGGTGTGCCTCAAGGTGGTGTTTTTAGCCCCACACTTTT